>CM051621.1:38073202-39323202 GCA_028020825.1 Podargus strigoides | reverse complement strand
CCTGGCAACATATTTGAACATTGGCTTTTGTGCCCTTTTCAAATGTGATGATATTTACTGTGAAGCCAAATTACTGTATGTGTCTCAGTTTTTCTACATTCAAATAACATTTTAAGAGGGTTTAGGAAAACATAACTACAATCTTATGTAGTAATATGCAGTACTCATAGCTGAGGGAGAATCTCTTTTTCTAAAATTTCTGTCATTATAAAATACATTAAAGTCTTCCATGTAAATACATGAAGTAGCAAAATACAATTAGGTCAAAGGTAAGATTTTGAGACCTTTTAATCAGGAGGAGGCCCTGGCTATTTGGTTAATTAAATAAATAAAATCTAATAGTATGTACAAATTTTTTGGGGAAAAAGTATTTTGTATCGTTCTGCAAGGTGTGAAGAATTCACTAATTAGCGGATTGGCTCAATAATAAAGAATCTGGGTTTGAAACAGGTTTTAATACTCTAAAGAAACAGAAGACTAAAAACAATTGTTAAAGTACCTTAAATTTTGTGGAAGTTGTTTTTTTTTTTCAGGAGACAAACATTAAAAGAGCATCAAAACATAAGAATTAACTGCTGTCATCCTTCGTCTTTGAGATAATAGTGTAATGAGCCTAAGGATTAAATCCGAACTATTGTTCTAACTGTTTTAGGATATACCATTAATTATAAAGAATATGTGCTAATAAAGCTAATAAATGTAAATGATAGTTTTATGAAGTCAGTAGCAGTATATGAAATGCATTTTAGATTAATTAATAAATTGCAAGAGTAAAAGTTCTGTGCAGGGCAACTTCTTGAGCCTTGGAGGTCATATTGTAACTGTATAGATTTTTCATGATTAAAATTTTTGAAAGTACACATTACTTGATGTGTGTCAGTGCCTGCTCCCCATATGAAGTGCATTTCATTTGTCACTGAACAGCCAGAATTCTAAGAATTACTAAAGTCCTTCACACTTTAACGTGTGAAGGCTTTTATTCATTGCCCTGTTGTTGTTTTCTGGGGACCACGTTGAAGGATGAATTTTATTTTTAAATGCTGACAAGTGAATTCTCAAGATGAGAATTTAATTCACTTTTCACTCAATTTGAAAAATCGGTTGTTTCACTTTATTTAGTGTAAGCAGTTTTCCATCTTAAACTTTGTTATCAATTTTAAGTATATATTAACTCCTCAAGATTAAATTTTCTTGGCCCCACCTTCACATATGTGCCATTTTAATGGTTCTTCAGGTTATTTCACACTAACTACAGCAACCCAATGTGAGCATCAGTTCCCCTCCAAACTGAAGGATTGTTTTAGGGTTTGGAGTTTGGGTTTTGGGTTTTTTATTGTGGGTTGGTTTTTTTTTTCCAGTCTTAAAGGCAGTTTAATCTCGGGCGAGACACAAGTTAATATTTTGTTTGCTTACACTCATCTGGATTCTCAAATCTCCAGTTTGTATTAATCTTTGTGGCAGTAGGAATTTTAGTCAGTCCTCAATGCAGTGTTTCCCAGTGAAGATTAAGAACTCCAAAATCCCTATCATAGACTTGCATTAGCTAAAAAAATTATTTATAAAGCATATTAAAAGTATATGAGAAAAAAACCTGAGCATTTATTTTTACTTTAAATGTGTGAAATCCTTACAGTCTGCTTAGTGATTGCAATTTTTAGTCTTTATTTTAGACCAAGCCTTATACTCTTACGTTTACAGGAGCAATTTCCATTAGAGTCATAGTGCTGTTCAAGTGCCTGAAATGACACTTGTGCTTCAAGGATTTCTGGGTCAAGGAAATGATCAAAGATACAAGCAATTGGTTCATTGTTATTGTTTTCTTCTTTTCCCCCTCTGTTCATTACAATTTCATGTAAATCATTTTACTGAAACTAATAATGGAGCTGTAGATGACAAAGTTATATATATCTACTTTGAGAAGAAGTTTGTAGTGCAAGTAAAAAATACTTGTCTGTGTCCATCAAGTTCTGCTCCTAAACAAATTAATAATTTGAAATCTTTCTTTCTGAAAATACCAGAATACTGAATGCACAATGGTTAGCAAAAAAATAATGAAGCTTACTCATCTACTAATTCTCAAATATGAACTTTACATTGCCTAAAATGCAGGTGGCCTGAATATTCACAGTATTTATTCCAGTATTTGCATAAATTGTTACACTGCACAAATGTACTTTTTGAGGGAGGAAGGAGAGGAGATATAAATCTTCTGTCACATATGTGTTGTTGGAAAAGAGAATTTGCTATTGAGAATCTTTGCTTTATTGCAAGGCCAAAATAGCTGTTTTCTGGCTAGTGTCTTCTGGTCTGGATTTCAGTAGCAGACATCAACCTTGAAGAATGGGAGTAGCCATCTTCTTTAGTGCCTCTACAGTGCTAGTTCGCTGGAGGAATGACATCTCTGTTAGCATCTCCATTGCTGCTCCTAGCTGAAGCATGGCTCTGTGAGGGTCTTTGTGTAGAGGTTCAGGCTGTAACTGGAAAGAAGCAGCATGCCCAGAGGCAGACCAAGTCCGACATGTAGCCTCAGATGTGAGCAGAGCTTGCGTTCTGTGATGCACTGGGATTTCCCATTGCCTAGTGGGAAGGACATACCTCACCCTGTAGAGTTAAGCCTCCCTTTAAGTTGTTTGGATTTATATGTGCTCATGAGCATTTTTGTGCCTTCATATCATTCTGTTTCTATTGGTTTCTTTCTCCACGATGACAAAGGGGTAGATCCCTGTGTTTGAGTGACTGCTGAGTGTCTCAGTATCACAAAAACTTATCATAGTAACACATGTGAATGGAAGTCTGATCTGGTTTTAAAATGCGCAGTCTCAGGTATGAGTGTGACTCCATCCTGATGTATAGTGCATGTACTTACTCCTTGTTTGAATATTGCAACCGAAATACTATTTGAAACTTTAGTGTCAGCAGCTTTGTACATTTATATAAATGTCCCTGACTGCACTTAAAAATACGTATGTGTGTTTGGAATGAGTTCTTTTTTGTATTTGCCTATATTCTAATGTTTTGATTTGTATGAGATAAACACTCTTCTCTTACGGCCTAGGGCTCTGATGGAAAAGAATGAAGCTTAAGATAATACTGCAAAACAGAGTCCATCAGTTCCCTTTTTTTGTAAATATGGATGTAGGTTCATGCACCATAATCATCAATACTTTTATCTTTATTGGTTTCTCTTTAAAAGACTGCTAAGGCAGAATGATGGTTGAAGTAAGGAGAAATTTTCACTTATTACTTTTGTATGCATTTTATCTCATCTTTTTATTGTTCAGTTTGAATAGTCTGAACAATGTAATTTATAACAATAGACTAGAATGACTAAATGATTAGCTGTCCATCCTGCAGACTTTGAATTTCTGCTGCTCAGAGACAGCAGAACTTTTCAAATCTGTTTCTTTGCTTCATGTGCGTTCATAAAGACACGCTTTCCATTACCACAGTGGTGGCTTTGTAAAAGTAATTTGGAATTTTTTTTTTCCAAAAAACATGTGTAAAATGTCATGACATTTCTGTGTTTACTATCTTTCGAATTTACTTTTAGTTTAAGTAGTTTATTTCTGTATATTAAATGCCAGTATGTCGCAATTGGGTTCTGGGAAGTTCACAGGGATTTAATTTTTTTTTTTCAAGATTGGAACAGGCTGCCCAGGGCAGTGGTATTGTCCCCATCCCTGGAGGTGTTTAAGAATCATGTCGACATAGTACTCAGGGATATGGTATAGTCAAGGACTTCCAGTGTTAGGTTAATGGTTGGACTCGATGATCTTACAGGTCTTTTCTAACCTAGATGGTTCTCTGATTCTGTGATTGTGGGTACTGTCACTGAGAAGAATGTGGCTGACATACACAGGCTCTTTGAGTAAATTTAGTCTTCCAGTTAAGTGCAGCCATCTTAGCCCTCTTTGTTATCCTTGGAAAGCACATTTTCTTCCGTAAAGCACTAAAATCATTAACCTGTGCTGCACAGGACAATATGAGATACTGAGAACTACACAGTGAGCATTGAAAATTTGAAAGACTTTTTCTTCCTGTTAAAAGTTCTAAATTTTAACTTCTATGTGTTATAAACAATTGGAAACTGTTCTCACCTGATAGAAGGGTGGAAAGTGTTCACTGATTTAATGTGCAGGCATCTCAGTTTTCCACTGTGAGCATTAATCTATTGTTAATTGCACATATAATATGCAAACACCCTACTAACCAAAACAAAGGTTCTGGTCTTCTCAGAGTAGTGGTGCTGGTAGGAACAGCACTACGCTGTTCCTACTCATGGCAGTGCTTCCAAAGCTATTAGGAATATTATCTCTTTGGACTAATATCCAAAACTTGTAAAAACTTTATTTAGTGGAGTCCTTCACCTGGCATTCTGAGGTGGGGAGAGCCAGCTCACTACTGATGCTCCTATTCAGTGAGACATGGCTAACAGAATAATTGATGGACTGTCCTGAGCAAAAGCTGCTTGGCAGTTCTTAATACAATTAGCATAACAGACAATAACAATGGTAAAGAGTTTTGGCTTAGACTTTATTGTGTAGGGGGAGAAAATTGTGAAAGACGCTTGCTTTAATCATTTATGTGAAAGCAGCCAGAAGAAATGGCACTATCGCAATCTCTAGACTAATGGAACTGTCTGAATAGGTAGGCTGTTCGTCCTTTATCTGCTTGTGGTTCCCTGTGGAAAAAATAAATCGGTAAATATTTTCTATTCAAACAGACACAAAAATATGAAGCAAAGAATGAAGTATTAAATTCCTCTTCTTAATGAATTTTCTTGCTTTATTTTTTCCCCTCTACTTCTCTTTCCAGTTTCGTTTGTTTCCTATTGTTTGCTGTTCTTTTCTCCTTAATAGCTGGAATTTCATTTCCATTTTTTTCCTACTGTGGTAACAATTCAGCTTGTGTGCCACAGAAAAGCAGACAAGTAGAAATGCTCTCTGAGCTTGTGATATAATTAATAATCAATGCAGTTCATATAATGTAATTAATAGAATCAAAATCATTCAAGTGAGATCTTTGGTTTTAACCCAAATAAGTTTCCAATTAAATAAGGAGAAAACCACTGTTAAAGCATTTATGTCAGCTCTGACATCTGCAGATGCATAGCTCTTAATCAGGTGATAACTGGGCTTTGATCGTGTGAAGAATGGTCACCATTAAATGTCTTTCTTAATGCTTTGAGTTAGTTACCTCTCAGGTTTGTCACTGCATGGTAGGTATTGGGATGCATGCAGGCAGGATTCAGCCTGCTGGTTCAAGCCTAGCGATTTGAATCCCTAGGCGTACAGTTGCCTGACAACACTCAGCTGCTTTCAGGCATCTGTATCGTGACTAAGTCTGTTCAGTACTTCTTTGCATGATCTGACTTCCGGGTGATGAGTCTGGGACATGGATCAAGAAGACTGGAGTGGACTTTCTAGTGTGTTTGCAACCAGGTTCTTGATTTCTCAGCTTGGATTTCCTTCACGCCCGCTAAGCCTGATTTAGATGACAGTGAAAACTGTTGGGTCAGCATCATGTATCAAATTATACATTAACAGTATTGTCAAGCAGAAGATAAATTCAGTGAAGTATCTTGGTTCCTAGAGAACAGCTATACAAGTGCTAATTAAATTCTGCATAGTGCATAGACTTGGAAAGGGAAAGTAACCTGTGATTTGGGAACCATAATGGTTCTTTTGTCTGGCCAGATGTTACCTGACATCTGTCAAACTAGACAAAGCCTACAGTTGTTCTGTTTCTTTATTGAGTCCTTTAGCACGTTCACAATCTGGTATCAGGAGGTGAGTTCATTTGCCCAGGCTGGGTTACAGTGTAAATCTTTGAGGTTATGCTGAATAATTTACATTTGGTGGACTAAAGGACTAAAGCAATGACATTTCAACAAGGAAATGGGCTGTTATAAATACATATTGACAGTTTAGTGATTTTGTTTGTGTAATCTGTTCTATATTAGAGAAAAGATGAGGCATTCCTTTCACATATGTACTGTCATTTCATTCAATTTAAACTGCAGTATTTGAGCATTCTCTGTGCATGTTTGCAGTAAGCGTGAGGCATAGTCAATACACAGAAAAGGATGAACACAGAAATGGTTCTTAAGAGGTGAGGCAATTGTGACTCTTATTTCTTCTCATGCATTAACTTGTTCAATTATTCAGCTCTGATACTCTGGAATTATAAAGAAGCTTCATGAAATGATAGGAGATGTTGTAAAAATAATGAAGAGAAATTTTTTTATGCTTTGCAGTCTCTCTTAAGGTGCTTACAGAAGGCCAGGTCTTTGAATTGAAATCTCCATTCTTGTAAGTCTGTGCAGTCTAAGACGGGAACTAAGGAGAGAAAAGTAGTGGAAAAGAGCACAGCAAAATGTCTTCAAATTTCCTGCTTCTGACTTGCTTCTCCTCTGTTGGTACTGCTGCTGATGTGCAGATTTGTCGAGAATACGTAGAGTTTGGATAAGGGAGAACAGAATCCTGGGAGATAGAATTTTATTTCCAACTGTGGGTAGTGAATCCCTCTGCAAATTCACATCTTTATGTGAAAATAATGTTTGCACGCAATGCATAAACTGATGTGTTGCCAAAGGCAGTATACATCTCCATATGCAAAGCAGTAAGAAACATGCAATGGATGCATCCTGAAAGACGCATGTCAGCATTTTATTTTGACAAGTCTTCATGTTTATATGCGTATGCATATGTATGTCCATACTCATTTAAAGCATTTTTTAAATATGAACTAGATTCTTACCACTGAATACTCAGTTACTCTTGCTTTTCTAGGAAGATAGTGGATGGAGTTTTATCATTTAATTTCTGGGTCAACTTTGACGTAACATGTTCATGTATTCAGCCCTTCTAGGAGCATGCCCTCGCCTGATGTACCTGATGCTTTGTAAACGTTGATTTCTCCTCACTGATAAATTTTTGTTGTTATGTTATTTCTCAGAACTGTAGTACAGCATAGTCCAAGATCAGGCATGGGAAGCACTCCTGAAAAGGGTAAGGAAACTTTCTGTAGCTGAACTGTAGTTAAACCAGCTGGAATTAGTCTGTAATCCTGTAGTTTAATTCAGTACTTCTCTGAAGAGTTTCAAAGGGGCCTTCACTGGCCACCAGTCACTAGTTTTGTGTCTGAGGAAACTGACAATCCCACCAAAGACTTCCAAGCACTGGAGCCTGTACCTGGTGTTATATTACAGCAGGGAAAACTTGAGTATGTCACACTCTGCATAGGGCAGGTTAATTCTATAGTGACTCAAAGGAAAAGAATAAATACCTGCAAGAGTTGGATAACCCTTACTCTTCCCTAGTGAGGCCTACTGCTGTCAATTAGGAACATTAAATTTACCAAGTTTTTCACTTTCTCAGGGTGCTTTATGAACCACTGTTGCCTTTGGCTTTTGAAACATTTCTAATATGTTTCTCGTGCATGGTTATGCAATTTGAAAGTTTTCAAAAATGAATAAAAGTGGGGTCAATGAGAGAGGCAAAAACTTGAATAAAAATATTAAATTTAATTTGTTGATTTAAAAAGTAAACCATCTTAGAAAGATATATTATTCATTTCATTTGCCTCTTGGAGCTTGTAAGGAGATAGTAGGAATAGGGCCCAAGAAAGCCACCTGCAAGGAGAGTAAATGGAAGCAAATCAGGCATACACTCAGAAAAGGTGAGGTGTTAGTGCATGTGGAAAATATCTTTCAGTGTGTGTGAATGAGAGCGTCTGCCTTGTGCAGTACTTGTTTGTTGTGTCCCTCAGTGGGCTTCTCCGTGGCAGGAGTTTCATGAACAGCCAAAGAGAAAGCAGCAGCAGAAAACCTCCAGCTGGAAAGTCATCACTGCTATAATAGCACAACTTACTGCACAAAAATCCTTAGTGACATATTTTCATGATCTTATCCATGTGCTTTCTCTCCATAAGTGGATAAATAAGTAAAAAATAAGTAAAATGCTATACTACTGCTATTCTGTGAAAGAGAATCCCACAACAATGAAGCACACCTGCTGTTTCTTAGGATAAAGAGGTTGGAAACAAACTAGGAGCCCATGCCAGCTGTGAAAGAATTTTTTTCCAAAGAAACTAAAATATTCGTAGCTACAAAAAAAAAAAAAAAGGCAACAAATCTTGTTTAGAATATTCCAAATGAACATAGGTGATTGAAAGAAGTTAAAAAAAAATTCTGAAGTTCTGATTTGCATGTTACTTTGCTTATACCAAGCAAAATCATAAAACAGTAAAGAAAAACACTAGTAGCTACTTATAGATGAGAAAAAGAACTGTGTTCTGTCTACAATCAGCATATTCATTTATTCATAATCTTTCACTTAAAGGATTTGGATGCTGTTAACGCATGCTGGTATATTGAACTGTCCCAGGCCAGGGGCTTTTTGCCATTTCTCTTCCACTGAAAGTAAGCCTTGAGTATCTAAAAATTCAGCAATAGGGAGGAAAAAGTAGAAAACTACAAATAAACGTACATGTCAGATTGCATATAGTTTGCATTTTCCCATAGGCCAGCAAGGGTAGGCTGTTTTCAGTTTCTGTTACAGAAAACAAGAAAGCACCATACGTTTGTTCTCTTGAGCAAAAGATCCTCCTGTGACCCACCAGGGTCAGAGCTGACAGCCTGTCCTGCTGCTTGCCTCCTCTCCAGAGTGAACATGCATGTCCTCCTAAAGCAGAACAGACACGTGGCTCTCCCACTGGGAGTCTGTTACCATATTGCCCTATATTGTCTCTGTTCAACAAACACTGCCTACTGCAAAAGCAGGTGCTCTGTTCTCAACAACACCTTTCCCGTGGGATTCTCATCTTCACTTATAATGCTCCAGGAGGTGACGTTCTTCTGTTTCAGTTAATGGGTTGTGGTTTTCACTTTTAAGTGCCTGCCGCTCGTTACTACTTCATCTTCAGATGTATGCATAACGCTGAAAAAGAACAGGTTTAACCCTTTTTTCCACCAGTCTCTAAACTCTTCTTCATTAATACTCTGTATAAATCTTGTAGGGTTAATTATCAAAGCAGGAGAGCCCTAAGCTTTGTTTAATACCTTGTTGCAGTATCTTCACTGTTTTTCTCATAAAAGCCCTTTTATATGTGTTCTAGTACAGTTGCTGTGGCACTTGTGTGTGTTTGGGGGGAGCTTCTGACTCCTTTTGCAAGTTTTCTTCTCTCCTCTTTGTTTCTAAGCTATTGCATGTTTTTCTGAATTTTTTATCTTTGTGGGTTCTTCATCCCTCTCATGCCTTTTCTTTCCTGTAGTTTTAGTATCCCAGCCTTCACCATTACTATTTTCTTTCATGAAACTTCAGGAGAGATGAAATATATTTCAGTGCCCAGCGGAATTTGCAAGCATTTACATCTGCTCTTGTGAGTCCTAACATTTGTGAAAAGTAAAGTTAGTAAAGTGAGTACTACAAGAGTATCAAATCCATAAGGATTAATGTGAGTCAGCTTTGACGTGTTTGCTTATTTGATGTTTTCCTGCATGTACTTGCAAACATGTAACTACCATTTGTGCCAGATATCATCAGTATTTACCAAAACTGAATTCACAAACATGGCCTCTTAAACAGATCTATTTAAAAGGGCCTGTGCAATCCTTTAAAAATACTTACATGTGAAATGGAGTAGTTTTTCAAAATGTGTTTTTCTTCTGGTTCTGTCTTTATGTTTTTGTTTCTTCTTTTTTTCACTCTTAAGTCTCACTCATGACTGTTTTCTTAGTTTTCATGTTCAGACTTTATCCTAGCCAATTTCTTGCTGTAGAATCCCAGTATCTGACAGTCTGATCTGGAATATCCTACATTGTACTTCACAATTTTCTTGAAGTCTTTCTTTGATAACTGTGAATCTTACAGTGCTTTTTCCCATGAGCAGCTGTAGAATAAGTGCCGTGTCTCCCTTGATTGTGAATGGATCCCACTCCCTGTATTCTTAATTTTGTGTTGCTAGATCTGTGTACTTGGTTTTTGACTTTAAAAAATTATATCTGGGTCCCTTTATATAGTGGGAAAACAGGAACTGAAGTTACTTGTGTGTCTTAAGGCTTTAATGTTCTGAAATGTTTGTGAATATTAGGCAATGCTCATTGCAAGAAAGTCCTAGTACATTGTGTCAAATAACCTTGCTAAAAGCCAAGATGCACTGCATTTCCACAGTGTGTCATCCAGTTGGCGGTTAACGTGTTTGAGAAGAAAACTAAATTGTTTACAATATGTTTTTGTTGGCAAACTTGTGGTGGTTGTTTCTCAGCTTGTTCTTTTATAGGTGCTTGTGGTTTTTTCTGTTGTTGCTTTTGGTTTGACTTTTTTTTCTTTTGCTCTAGTATTTTTCTGGGGATTTAATCTATTTGGACTAGTCTATAAATTCTCATGTCCTCAATTTTTCCTCCGTTTTCTAAAAATAGGTACTACATTTGCCCTTTTCCAGTCCTCTGGGATGCTCATCCTCCATAAGTTCACAATGATGGTGTAGGGATTGCTTCAGATGCTTACTTAGTTACTCAAGGGTGAATTTCATCAAGTGCTGTGGGCTGGGCTGGGCCTTCTGTCCTTAAGTTAGGATTAATCTTGTTGTGTAGTTATATATAATTTACGGTTCTTATGAATATTCTTCTTTGATTCAAGTCTCCTTGAATCATGAGGTTCTTAAAGCAGTTACGTTATGTCCCTTGTGCCACAGTGTTTTTCTTCTACATCAGGTTAGTTTTTCAGGAAAGCATTTAGTGTTCCTTTCTAGCAACATTCACCCTTGTTTAAAGTCTGTGGCTTTCTCAGCAACCCTATTTTGTGAAACTCTGTGCCGTGATGTTTCTCTTGATGCTGTCTCCAGTGCTGTGCATTTGCTTCTGGTGATATTTAAATGAATCCCCAAATAGCAGAGGGATCTGAGCCTGCAGCAAATAATGCAGTGCAGCAGAAGATGCTTTGCAGAAGGAAAAAGTAAGTGCTGAGGAGCCAAAATCTGCACTGTTATTATTAGAGGGAATTGCTTTGGACTAGTTTTACTCTCATCTCATTGCTTGAACTTCCATTAGCAATAGAAATATATTGGATGTGCTTCTGGAGAGCATCTTCTGATTTAATACTGTCCAAAAGCAATCCAGTTTGCTTTCTCTGAACCTTTTCCACAAAGTGTACCAAAGCACAGTAAGTGGAGACTATTGGGAGAGTCATTTCAGAAGGATTTTCTGATTTTGGATGCTTGTACATTTAGTTCTAGTTAATGTCTTACATTTTGGCTCTTGCCAATTAATTAGATAACAGATAAGGTGCTGAACAACAGCCAATGCCTTTGTTTCAGTCTTCCTCCAAGTGATGCTTTTGTAATTTGCTATTTTGGGGAGTTGAATGCCTACCCAAAATTTCAGAGATTTCCTCCTCTATATGACAGTGATGCAATCTTCATCTTATACTTAAATAAAACAGCCATGGGTTCTTCTAGGTTCAGTGCCTTGCCATTACTTTCCCTCCTACTCTCTGTGGCAAAAAGACAGAGTGAGATTGCAAGAACAACTCTGGTCTACTTCTAGTAGGTTTCATTCCAGTGCTGATTTCTGAATAAGTGTGGGTTTTTTTCATTATACTTCCTTGTATGCTTGAATAAAGCCTTTCTTACATTATGGACTTTATTCAGGATAGAAACTGAAAAATATCAAATCCCAACTGAAATATTTTATTTCATTCCTTGGCTTTTGACCTCCAAAAACCCAATTATTTCCAGAGCCAAAAGTTATTCATTGTCATCACCCTGAAATCTGGTCAACTAAATCCCATTTCACAGAATCACAGAATCACAGAATGTTAGGGATTGGAAGGGACCTCAAAAGATCATCTAGTCCAATCCCCCTGCCAGAGCAGGAACACCTAAATCAGGTCACACAGGAACATGTCCAGGCGGGTTTTGAATGTCTCCAGAGAAGGAGACTCCACAACCTCTCTGGGCAGCCTGTTCCAGTGCTCTGTTACCCTCACTGTGAAGAAATTCTTCCTCACATTTATGTGGAACCTCCTATGTTCCAGCTTACACCCATTGCCCCTTGTCCTATCATTGGATGTCACTGAGAAGAGCCTGGCTCCATCCTCATGACACTCACCCTTGACATATTTATAAACATTAATGAGGTCACCCCTCAGTCTTCTCTTCTCCAAGCTAAAGAGACCCAGCTCCCTCAGCCTTTCCTCATAAGGGAGATGTTCCACTCCCTTAATCATCTTTGTGGCTCTACGCTGGACTCTCTCAAGCAGTTCCCTGTCCTTCTTGAACTGGGGGGCCCAGAACTGGACACAATACTCCAGATGCGGCCTCACCAAGGCAGAATAGAGGGGAAGGAGAACCTCTCTTGACCTACTAACCACTCCCTTTCTAATACGCCCCAGGATGCCATTGGCCTTCTTGGCCACAAGGGCACATTGCTGGCTCATGGTCATCCTGCTGTCCACCAGGACCCCCAGGTCCCTTTCCCCTACACTGCTCTCCAGCAGGTCAGCCCCCAACCTGTACTGGTACATGGGGTTGTTCTTCCCCAGATGCAAAACTCTACACTTGCCCTTATTGAATTTCATTAAGTTTCTCCCCGCCCAACTCTCCAGCCTATCAAGGTCTCGTTGAATGGTAGCACAACCCTCTGGTGTGTCAGCCATTCCTCCTAGTTTGGTGTCATCAGCAAACTTGCTGAGGATACATTCTGTACCCTCATCCAAGTCATTGATGAAGATATTAAACAACACCGGTCCCAGTACCGACCCCTGAGGGACTCCACTAGTCACGGGCCTCCAACTAGACTCTGTCCCATTAACCACAACTCTCTGGCTTCTTCCCTTCAGCCAGTTCATAATCCACCTCACTACCTGATCACCAAACCCATACTTTATCAGCTTATCTACGAGGATGCTGTGGGAGACAGTGTCGAATGCTTTACTGAAGTCAAGATAAACTACATCTACCGCTCTACCATCATCTATCCACCTAGTTATTTCCTCATAGAAGGCAATAAGGTTGGTCAAACATGACTTACCCTTAGTAAAACCATGTTGACTACTCTTAATGACCCCCTCATCCTTGATGTGCCTAGAGATAGTGCCAAGAACAAGCTGTTCCATCACCTTTCCAGGGATGGAGGTGAGGCTGACCGGTCTATAGTTACCCGTGTCCTCCTTCTTGCCCTTCTTATAGATTGGAGTGACATTTGCTATCCTCCAGTCCTCAGGCACCTCTCCTGTTCTCCATGACTTACCAAAGATGATGGAGAGTGGCCTAGCAATGACCTCTGCCAGCTCCCTCAGCACCCTTGGGTGCATTCCATCTGGTCCCATTGATTTATGGATATCCAGATTGCTCAACTGATCCCTAACCCAATCCTCATCTACCAAGGCAAACTCCTCCTTCATCCTGACTTCTTCTGGGGCTACAGGGATCAGGGGCTCCTGGGGAAAGCCTGCAGGAGTAAAGACAGAGGCAAAGAAGGCATTCAGCACCTCTGCCTTCTTGATATCCTCTGTCTCTAGAGCACCCCACTCATTCATCAGTGGGCCTATATTGCCTCTAGCGTTTGTTTTATTAGCTATGTATTTGAAAAAGCCCTTTCTATTGTCCTTGACCTGGCTTGCAAGGTTAAGTTCTAAGGAGGCCTTAGCTTTCCTAATTGCCTTCCTACATCCTCTGACAACTGTCCTATATTCCTCCCAAGTGACCAGCCCCTCTTTCCATGATCCATAAATTCTTTTTTTCCACCTAAGTTTGCCCAGCAGTTCCTTGTTTAACCATGCTGGTCTCCTAGCTCCCTTACTTGATTTCATACCCATTGGGACGCTCTGATCCTGAGCTTGCAAGAAGTGGTCCTTGAATGTTGACCAACTATCTTGAGCCCCTTTACCATCTAGCTCCCTGTCCCATGGGACTTCCCTTAACAATTGATTAAGGAGGCTAAAGTTGGCCCTGCGGAAGTCCAGGGTTCTGGTCTTGCTTGGTACTCTATTCCTCCCACACAGGATCCTGAACTCCACCATCTCATGATCACTGCAGCCAAGGCTGCCATCGACCATCACTGCTTCAACAAGACCCTCCTTGTTGGTAAGTACAAGATCCAGCAGCGCTCCTCTCCTAGTCGGCTTATCCACCATTTGCATTAAGTAATTATCATCAATGCACTGGAGGAACCTCCTAGACTGTGAATGGCTGGCTGTGAAAGTCTCCCAGCAGATATCGGGGTAGTTAAAATCCCCCATGAGGACCAAGGCCTGTAGTTGTGAGGCTGCTTTCAGCTGCCTGTAGAAAGCCTCATCAACTCCCTCGTCCTGATCAGGAGGTCTGTAATAGACCCCCACAACTGTATCGCCCATGCCTGCCTGCCCCTTAATTCTTACCCACAGACTTTCAACTTGCCCCTCATCAGCCCCTGGAGAAAACTCAATACATTCAAGTTGCTCCCTCACATAAAGAGCAACTCCACCACCTCGCTTCACTGACCGATCTTTCCTAAAAATGACATAGCCATCCATGACCACATTCCAGTCGTGTGAGCTGTCCCACCATGTCTCTGTAATTGCCACCAGGTCATAACCTTTAGACCGCACACAGACCTCTAACTCCTCCTGTTTATTCCCCATACTGCGTGCATTGGTGTACAGGCATTTCAGAGAGCAAGCAGAGCGCACTGGTGGGACCCCTGGGAGGCAGGAGGCCTTGTGGTCAGGGCCTAAACATCTATCCCTTCTCTTCAAGGGTCGAAAATCCTTCCTAGACCACCTTCCTTCAGGCCCTAGCATATTGCTCTTGGGCTCGTCCCTAACAGACCCAGTTGTCCATTTGATTATGGGACACTATTTTGAACTTCGGCAAGGAGATGGGAAAGAAATTATTGTGCACCTTTTCTTAAACTTAAAGCCAACAACAAAAAAAAACTTACAGGCAAAGTAATAAGATGAATGCTTTTCTGAATTTTTTTAATATGTTTTTGACTGGTCTCCGATGAACTGTTTTATCTTTTGATTTATAAAATAAAATTACTCTGATTTTTTTCTGTTATTTAAACCAAAACAATAAGCTCTAGCTAGCATAATTTGGTATTGTCAGAAAGAAAATGGAGAAAGTTTCCCATTTCAGTATTATGCATGAGCATAATGGTAGGGTAAAGAAAAATGACAGTAATGCTAAGCACAGTTGCATAGATTAAACAACTATAGGATAAGAGAAGTCACAAACACCAGATTAATTATTTTCTGGTAAAAATGGTGCTCCAGATGCAAATTCTTAGTCTGTATTTCCCCAAATGGCTAGCTAGAGAATTGTTACTGTGGAGGGATAACTCTATACCCAGATGTTTCCTTCTGATTTTCTGCTACTGAGCGCTGTAGGAAGAGGGACAGTGCACCACTATGCTTTCCTCTGGTCTTGGTTGGATCAGTGAAACCTGGATGGATGTGAGCTGGATCTGGTCCCTGGCAGATGGCCATATCCATCTGAGGCATCAAGCTTGGTCTTTCAGCACCACAGTCAGGCACCTCTCAGGCTTTCTGGACAGAAAGGCTTGGAACCACCTACCTGTACAATGTCAGTGTTGTAACACCTGTTTCCACCCAAATTCATGTATTTTCAGTGGGAGAGAAGCAAATCAAATTTCTTTAACAGTACCAGCTTTTCTGATAGGCAGTCTGCCTGCTTGGGTAGCACCAGACTTAATCTTCTGAATTCAGCGGAGTCAAGATTCAAGGATTACATTGCAGCAACACAGTACTAATACACTGGGTCCTTTGGGAGGGTGAGCACATAGGTGAATATATTTTTATCATTAAATTATTCTATACTGCTTTTAGGTGCTATTGTATGAATATTAAGGTAATATTTTCCTGTCTTATGTTTTGTCTATGTCTCCACTGAATCTTTGCAAAGGCAGCTTTGATGTACATGGTGTTGAAACACAAAGTTTTTATTTTCTCAACTCTCTTTAGCAATGGGAATAAAATGCTCTTACAAACTCCAAATGTGTCCTAATAAGTCTTCGGAATGTTTTTGCTGCTTTTTATTTTTCCCCACTAGTTTCATGTACAATTGTTACTGGTGAAATTGTGTATGTTCTAGGATATATTATATTGCAGAAGTCTCTTTTCTGTGTGCAGAAGGTAAAAAAAACAATCTGCTTTTGATTTAAACGAAACACGAAAGCCTCAAAGAGGGACAAAAGCAGCATGTTGATGCCAAAGTCATGCTGCCTTCAAGACATTAATATCATCTTAAGTAAAAGGAATGAACTAAAAGTAATTCCTACAGAAGACAAAGAAGGCACTTCATCAGTGCAGTCTTGCCACTATTTTTCTTTGTCTCTTTGTTTAGGAAGACCATTAATTTCCATTGTAATTCCACTGGCATCTTTCATAAATATTTTCCCCAATGAAAAGAGAGACATCAATATTGTATGACTATAGTTACCTTCCATGATCAATAATATCATTAGACTATATAAACTTATTTACTCTAACCTATAATGCTATTGCAGTGATTTAATGAAGGGTCTTTTACATCAGGCAAACCAACCATAAACCATAGAATATATTCTTGATTCTGAATTAAAAATAATTTAACAACTGATGGTTAATTTTTATCCTTCAGAGTAACTTAAGAAATATGTGAAGATTTACAGATGTTAGTACATGTTATTTAACCGATTAATGCAAATACTTGTTATTTTACTCTGGTGTTGATTTCCAGATGTGTTTTTACTTCTGGAAAGAAATTCTCTAGTCTTGCCTTCCAAATGCATGCTAAGTCTGTGTGAAAATCTATCCCAGATTGCTGTTATTTAATCAACTATGTATACAAATGCAGTATGCTATGTATTTATTACTTGTACTTTGATGTTGTTTGCTTTGTTTCAGCTTTCCCTTGACAAATTTGTTCAGAAATAGGCCTTATTTACAGCAGTTCGAGACACAACTGCTGTTAAACAGAAATCCATAAAGTTGCCTTTTACTGCAATTGTTTCATGTTCCCAGTCCTCCCAGGATTATTTTGCTTGTGCATTTCTCTTAGTCATAAATTTGATGATTGTACTACAGTGATTTACTCTAAGAAAATTAATATAATCTCCTCAAAATTCTCTGCTGTGAGCCATAACTCTCTGAACTGCTGTTTAACTTTCCAAGCATTATAAATGCATTTCCTTAGCTGCTCCATGTGGAAATCATCTCACAGTAAAGTGTCGTTTTCCCAGTGGATCAGTGGCATACAGTAGTAATAAGTGCAAATAGTAAATATTTTTAAGACTTTCCGTACAACAATCACAGAATACAGCTCTATTTATGAGAAACATTCAAATAGCAACTTTGCATTTTAAACGTAAATTCCTACCCTAAGTGTGAGGTGTAATGTGTCCAACAGGTTCAGAGCTATATAACCTGCTGATATAACCTCATGAATATAAACTCAGTAACTTTGCAGGTGGCTTTTTGGACCATACAATCCAGTTTTGAAAATGTAGGAAAAATACATATAGCAGCAATCCAATGCATCAAATAATATTCCAAATCTTAAAATTTTAATGAAAAACACTCCTGTGTTGCATACCTTTAAGTTCAAAAGACAAATGGTTAGTAGACAAAAACTGTGTACTTTTTTTTTTTTCTATATATATATATATAGTCTTATATATATATATAGTCTTTCTATATATATATATAGTCTTTTTTTTCATCATGCTAGTGGGACAGATTCTTTACCTAACCCTTTGTAAAAATTCTGAATCATGATTTCCAAGAATAAAAATTGTGTAAAGAGAAGACTTCTTACAAATGGTAAATGCACACATGGACGCAGACACACACATATATGCTTTGTGTGTATAAGGGCCGCGTGTCCTTCTGCATACCTATTTCTTGCATGGACTTTAAGCATCTTTAAATGAATTTAATTGTTTTTACTAAGAAAAGAGAATTACTATATAGATGTGAGAAGAGAGATGTCAAAATGTGAATACTGTTTATAATAGGAGGCACTGAATTCTCATCACCTCACTGTTGTCCCTTGTGACTATACACGTTTTGAAGATGGTTAAGGTAATAATTCTATATAGGATTGTATGTTGCTGAATGCTGCCTCCAAATGTGAATTGGCAAAAAAATTACACAGCTTAGCTAGCAAATCAATGTATTTGTTCTCTCCAGATCTGAAATGGAGACTTCTTAAGAGGAATTTCAGAAGACAGTAGTTCTCTTGGAAGAGGAATTAGAAAAGAGAAAATTCTCACTCACCGATACTTACCCTCCCCCCCGCCCCCCTTGGTAAAAATCAGTTATCAAATGGTTGAAGATTTTTAGTTACTGTATAAAGGCTGTGTTACCAGACCTTACTTTAAGACTGTCTGTGACAGCAAGGACTATGGCCCAAAAGGTTCCTTCCAGATCTGCAGTGTTAAGGCTAAGGAGTTTTATACATCTGTATTGATCTGAGATAACTTGTTGGAAAGAAATTAAATTTTCTGGTGTTCAAGGAACTTGCATTCTGTTTTCTAACCCTTCGCAAGGTGTGTCTCCTCTGTCATTTGTAAGCTATTCTGCTAGGACAGGCATGGAGGCTCAAGGCAGGAGTAGGAAAAAGCAAGACAGTCCTGTGGTTCTCACTTGCGTTTCATGGAAAGTGTATCTCTCTGTAGTGGAAATACCTTTAGGAGAAACCATGACCTTTGTAAAGCAGTGAAATCAGTGTAATGTAACAGCTGTAAAGCTGTATCATATTGTTCAGATTACTTAGCAATCATTTAGGTATTTAAGAAAAAAATAAGGAAACAACTTGTTATACGGATTTCTAATTATCTTGAATTTTTTAGGACTCTGCTGGCTATAAACCCTGTCACAGGCAAGGATATATTAATGGCTGCAGGTCTTGTATTTCTACAGTTTCTTTTCAGGTATCTGTGATATTGACAACTATATAGATATGTTCATGCTCAAAATTCATTATTCTCCAATTTTTATTTATAATGGTTTGGTTTCAAGTACTTGCTGGTAGGATGACTTGAAAGCATTTTAACATATCATAATGCATGCTTAGGACTGGAAAGATTGCTTAGATTAGCTTTCCTCTATCATCACAATATTTCAGTATCTACATTTGGGGGGTGTGAGTATGTAAATGCACACACAACATGTGTGTCGCTGTGGAACATCTTGCCTGCATAAGCATGTATTCTTCAGTTTTCCTAGTGCTGCAAGTGTACATCTGTCATGAATTTATTTTTCTGTTTCTAAAACAACATGGTGAGGTTCCTTTTCCAGCTCTTACAGTGTTTCTCTATATGTAGATAAGCTTATTTATTCTACCCATATTTCCTCTGTCAGAAGTAATATCTCTTCTAAGATGAACCCGCTGCCTTTCTTGGTGAGCACTGTGAGGCTGAGGTTCTCTCAAATGAAAAGCGGACTGATGGCTGTAGTAGGTGAGAGGGTCTGGATTGAAGGTGGTTCTTATTCTTAGTAGCTTGTAGTACGGTAAAAAAAAAAACAGCCAGACTTCATTAAAAAAAGTTACATTCAATAGAGATAAATAGAATACAATAATCTATGAAGCCAAGCTTACCTTAGACTTTTGAAAGGATATTATAAAAAATTAATTATCATTGTAAATTAAGGTGGTTCTGTGCTACTGACAAAGGTAGGACAAAATCCCTTTTCCCTTTAACAGTCAATATGCAGTTTCTATTTTTGTCATCAACTGTAATTTTAGTGTGGTATAGAATGATTCTTGAGTAGATTCTTGGTATAGTGTGGTTCTTGAGAATATTTCATCAATAGTTGCACCACATTTTCATGGTGTTCTGAATGCTGCAGGAATTTATTAGTGTTCCCATTGTTCCATCTCTACATAGAATATTTGATGCTGTGATAACTTAAAAAACATAGAAGCTCAGACAAGTGGCCAATATATTCATACAAATATTAGTTAAATGAAGAAAAAAATGCTAAAATGGTCTTTATAAGTGTACATATATGTGTATATGTATGTTTATAAATACGTGCTTTTTTGTATCCACACACTTCCATTTACTTCACTGAAGTGGTACCAGTTTACAACAGCTGAGTTGTTATTGTTTACCTACCAGTGATGAGGAAAAGCCTTATCCAAGGGTGGAACTCTGTTGGGCTTTGCAACTCCCCATGCCTTATTTAACAATTACCTAGTAAATGGCACATGTGAGTAGCAGGATACCTATGACAAAGGGTAAAGGCTGTGTAAAGGAATTTTTGTTTTGGAGCAGACCATCCTAATATTAACTCCAAATTAGGTCAGGCTGATTCTCCTGTCAAGAACACTACTCATTTATTCCTGTACATTTGCCCTTGACTACTGAGATTCAAAGA
Organism: Podargus strigoides; assembly: GCA_028020825.1. Taxonomy (NCBI): domain Eukaryota; kingdom Metazoa; phylum Chordata; class Aves; order Caprimulgiformes; family Podargidae; genus Podargus; species Podargus strigoides. Next base: position 39,302,839 of record CM051621.1, on the reverse strand, counting down.
ACATCTTCATTACAGGTGTAAGAATTTGCATAAATTAGCATGACAAGACCATTGCCGCGTGAGTTTGTTTCAAGGTCACTTTACTGTGGGCAGTGACATTATAATATATGTTCTCTAAGCTACTGCTCTAATTTTTCTTTTATTTTTTAGTCATACATAATTATTCTGAGGATATTGTCTTGGCAACATTTCATATAGCTGGCCAAAACTTTACAACCAAAATTTCTTTGCCTCTTATTGGCTCAGTGATGGTAGTGAGAAATCTGTTGGCTCTTGTAATCAGTAAGCAGCAGTTGGTCCTTTAGTCTCCCCCTGTGAAGAGAATCTCCTGTCTCATCCTGAAGACCTATACTTGACTTCTGATGTTAACACTGGTCAGAACCTCTTTCATCATTTCATGACAAAATTTGGTTTCAACTCAAGCAGGTTGTGTTTTATCTGTTTCGCTCATTTTTATTTCCTAGCAGACTCATCTTGTTAATGTATAGCATTGCACACCCATCACTACACTACTCTTGATGGCAAACAGCAAAATTAGTTCAAGGCAAAATTAGCCTTGAACTGCTGCTTATAGTGTCTTTACAATATGGCAGTTGAGGGAATCAGAAGGTATAAGGGTAGACTTCAAAAAAAAGAATGGTGATACTGAACAGGCTGCAGCAGGGAACCCTGGGAACAGGTCTGAGTGAGACGGAAAGGAAAAAGCACTGTTAGATGAATGACTGACTGATTTGTCAGTATCCCTTGCAAATCTAAATGAATTTATCATTAATAACTTCCAGGATTATCATTTAAAGAATGCGTGAGATGTCCTGAAAACTAATATATTTTGGATTATAATGTTCTTGGAAAAAGAAGTATTTAAATGCTTATTATTCATAATTTGAGGGGTTCAGAGAGATACAGACATTGACCATCCAAGTGCAGAACAAAATAATTTTGGTTCTGCTTCAAGGCCCCATTTCAGTGAATTGCATAAATGCCCATGTTGCAGTCATACTGAAATAAGATTTAAATGTTATTGTTTTACTGTTTCAGGGTATAAAAGCAAATACCAAGTGAACTTTCTCTGCACATACCTGCATTTTTTCAGCATATCTTAATACAGAATCATCCCTGCTTAGCTTTTTGCTCTCAGCCTCCTGCTTATGTGCATTCTGGAAACATCGAAATGATAATTGTTTTGCTGCCAATGTGCACTGCTTTTGTGGATAGATTGCTCAGCTATGTCACATATTTATTAAATAATACAGTGATTATTTCATTTGCAAATTTTTATGCTGTTGTGTTGGCAACATAAATTCTAGTTCAATGCATACGAGTTCCTGAACAAGTAGGTATTGTAGGAGCAGGGTGAATATGTGAGTGAACAGTCAGTGTTGTTCCTTTAAACATATGCAGCTTGAAAAGCAGATGGAATTGTGTTCTCATGATGTTTAAGGACTTTTAGAGCACTGCATATCACCAGCATCTGGAGACCAATTACTGAAGAGGCTCCATAGGGGTCCTGCCTCAGGGTTTTTAGTTGGATGAATAATATATAAACTCTATAGTTTCCCACAGAGAGCAACTGGAACAGTGTCAGAAGGAAAAAGCCTTTTAGGAGTTGAACTGAAAATGAAATAACAGCACAGGATTTAAAATGAAGCAGTTCTGCTTTTACGTACAGTCTCGAACATAGTGTATCGGTTATATGAATTCTGATTTTTTAATTTTTTTTTTCCTGTTATCATTTCAGAATGCTCCATTTCCTAATTTTGGCACATGTGCATTTGAAAGCATCAGCAAAATGCTATAAGGCTTATTCAATTACTCCAAGAACTAGTATATTAAATTTCCTTTTAAAGAAGTGGAAATGATCTTTAATATCTGCATCATTCATTTTATAACATAGGTTCAGCATTATAGTACTAGAACTGTAATCGGATTTTATCTCACCTATCATTGTATCTGGCTCTGGGTTTACTCACTGCACTTTTTACAACTAGAAACAGATTGTAAAATGGCATATACAGTTCTATTCAAAACCCTCATATTATCCCTTCAAATTCCTAATCACTGTCTTCTGTCTCAGTTTACTTGAAAGCAAAGCACATTTGAAAAGGAAATTAAAACACCTAAATGGAGATTATTTGGATCTGAGAAGAAATTTACATCTTTTGCTTATTTATAACAGAAATCCTTCTCTCCCGGTTCATTGCAATACAGATGCAAGTGGAAATTCACTGAGTACTTTAGAGCTGAAGAATACATTAGCTGGAGAACACTATGGAGACCTATGAAGGAGGAAACAGGAGTGTACCTTTTATTAAAAAAACAAAAAACAGTGTTGTCATTAGTGCTATACTTGGTTTAGTTTACAACTTCCTGCCAGATATTTTGGGTAGATCTGGAAGCTCAGTCCCTTGATTTTTTAATTGTGGTAGTAATCTTCATGAGATAAGTATTACTATCCAATTTCAGCATAACTATTCAGCTGAAGCATTTGCAGGTTTGATCATGACACCAAATCTCCGAAGTGAAACTAAAGTTGAAGGGGAAAAGGTAGCAGTAGAGTGACATTCCTGGGAGAAAATGATTAGAGTGTATTTTGAAGCTATATATTGTAATAGCATTGATCTATTTAATATTCAGAGATTCAGAAAAACAAATTCAGCTTACCTTCCAAGAGAATAGAAAGTACTCTATTATTTATTAATTAAGTATGGGCATGCAATGGAATGCAACAAAAATCAGGATGTAGTTGTGCCAGATTACATATCAAACTATATTGAATGTATGTAAATTCTTCTCCTCTCTTGCATGAGAAACTACCTGTGTAGTAAAGGGAAAGAAAAGTAGTTATCCAGATGAAGTATCAGGCTAAACTGAAGCTGCCTAATATAGCAGAATTCAAATTGCACTTTGAGATTAAAACAGTCTCTTGGCTTTGACTGTTCCAAAACCTGTATCCTTGTCTGAATTGTCTCGAGTTGTTTGTCTGCATCATGGCTGTATAGGGCAGGTAGTCTATTTCTGACGATGTTTTAAAAAGTCGTTCATCATCTCCACTCCCTGTTTTTTTCTTTCCAGCCTCTGTTTTCATTCATGAATATTGTATCTAGTGTGAGTTAGTGGTAGCTAATCATCCTTTGTCTGGTCATAGTCCAGGCACTGTGCCACTGCTTCTTTGTGAGAACAGTATCAAGAAGGTTATGGACACTGAAGCTTAAAAGTAGCTAATGCAACTTTGTGTCTCCAAGTTTACTCTGGGAGTTTAAAAGGCAAGGAAAAGGTTTGGTTGGTTACAGCAATAGAAATGAAAAAGGATTCAGAGTGCGTAGAGGTAGTCAAAGTAGCAAGGGAAATAACTTATGGTAAGTGTTGGAGCAGGTACTGAAAACTGCTGAAAAAAGAGATAAAGTTTCTGGGTGTCACCTCAAAAAAAATTTTTTTTTTCTTTTTTAATTCATACTCCCATTACAAATATAGCCTAAGGAGCACAGGTCAGTCTCCAATTATTTTTTTTTTCTGTCCATTCTTCAGCTTTTTGTCCTGAGTGTCCAATATTGATTGACACCTGAGCCACTAAACCCATCATGAACTGGCCAGGATACCTAAGATGATTTAGGCAAAATTGAAGGACCAACAAAGTCACTGCAAAGTAGATTACAATAGCCCTCATTACAAGGAAAAAAAAAACAATGTGAGGAGGGAATTTGAAGTGTGCATATGTTGTGTTGTTGGCTTGTGGATTTTTCTTTAAGTAAGAAAACTGAAGACTTCAAACAATCAAAACTTGAATTATGTGGAAATAGAATCTCTTGGTGACTTCTAATACCCTCTCAGAACATGCAAGTGAACTGAGTCTAAATCCCTGAGAGCACAGAAATATGTGGTTCAGGTGTATACTGTCTCCACAACACAACTTTTGAGCCTGCAATCTTGAGTGATGCTGCTACAGAGCAATAAAGCAGCTTAGAAGCATTTCTGCTTCTACTGGTGCTATAAAGAATACAGAAACAATGCACATGGTCCCTGTAAGCTGGTCACTGTCAATTTCTGTGCAGAGCGCTGGCTTAAGTCAGGTGAGGAAGAGGGGAGCTGCTTGTTTCTGGCCACATGCATGCAGGGACTTAACGTTCCCTCTCAGGGAGGATTGTACCTAAGACATTCCTTTCCTTATCCATTGGTCAGCCTCAGAGGTTGTAGTCGAATATGCCACCTTTCTTCTGAGCATCTTCATGACAAGACAAAAGCTCCTTGGACTCAGCATAGTAAGTCCATAAAATGAGAAGTCTGTAAAAATAGTCAGTAATAAGGCATGCTTGATCCCTCCAGGCACAAAGGCACAGCTCATCCTATCACAGGCACAGCTTTCCTAAGCTGCTGGAATGAATCCTTCCACTCTTTGGTATAATACAGTTATATCTCTTGCCATGAGGACTGTTAGACTGTATTCAGCTACATGTGGGAATGGAAGTGCAACAAAATAAAAGTACAAATAAAAAAGATATAGCACATACATTTTAAATGCCTTTGTTTCTACTTATGACAGCACTTCTACTATGCCATTACAATTCCTGGGGATGGGAGACAAAATAATACCTGTTTTTTAGCATGTCATCTTAGTAGCTGTTTCTGCACCATGCCCTTCCATCTGTGAGAACTAGCTTACACTAACTTTACACAGCAACTGAATATAAAAGATGTAAGCTTTGCTTATGCCCAATTTTAAATCAACTTTTATCCATCTAGTAACTTGATGCGCTCATTTTAATATCAGCTATACTTGAGAATCTAATTATCAATTAAACATAATTCTTACCCTAATTTGTCTACTATGATTCTTCTGTTGTCTCTCAGTTTCTTCATCATTGAAATGCATTTTGCAAAAATCATAGCTTATAAACTTTCTTTTGTGTAAAGTTGTATTTGACTCAACTAATAAAACTGTTAGTTGATTTACAAAAGCAAAGCCCTTTTCTAGAAAAAGAAAAAATGTAATTTGATTTCAGTTCTGGACTTTATAGCATTGAAAATGAGATCACTTCTTGATTTGCAAATCAGAATTAAAACTTCTATAGGACACATTTGGGGAAAGTAGGTATCAATACAAGAACAACTCATCTTTTTTTTTTTTATTTGAGGAAAGCACACTTCCAGAAAGTTGAGAAGTTGAGACATGCTTGTTCCATGTTCTGGGTCTCAGCCTCTGGAGAGCTTGCTTTCTCAGTAGCCTGTAGTGATAAGCGGGGCTGTCAAGACTCTAATTTTCATCTCCTTACAACTTTAGCACCAGACACTTCCTTTGAAAGTTTCATGAAATATTAAAAACTTTTTTTCCTCTGGTATTTGTCATCTAATCCAACACATTTGTGCACATTTCAAACATACCACTTTTTCAAATGTCTCTCTAAACTGGTTGCATCTTTTAGGAGTACTTTTGAGCAATCTCTAATGATAAAAGTTTAAAACCCAAAGGCAATCTAACTAATAATCACAATAGACTTTTTTTCCTTTCTTTTTTTTTCCGAAAGAACTGCGTATATTATTTCTGGTTTCTATTATGCATACTGGAGTAATTTTTCAGTAAAAATGATTGGTTTTGCATGTATGTATGTGTATATATGTATATATATAAAATCACTATTATATATATATAAATTTCCATCTTTTTGTAATGGTTGTGAGGTAGAGTTAAGAATCATCTTTTCATAGCATCATCTATGCATCATCTATCTAGGTCCCAAGCTATTGCATAGTTCTTTCTATATTTTGGCATTGTATTAAAGCAGGTTTGTCACAAAGAAAACCTTCTCTTTGACCAGAGATATCCTGTAGGATACTTTGATAAAGAGAAAGGAATTACCTTTTTTTAGTTTACCACAGTGTGGCAGTAGTTCTTTTTGACTCCAGTGAGCTGATCTGGCTTCCATTGCAAAGCTTAGGCGTTTACAACTCAGCATCCATCTGATACCTTCCAACGTATTTCCACTCTTGTCCTACTGATAGTGGCCAGGTGGCTAGGTTCCAAGAGCATTAACTACAGTATAGTAGAGATATAGTATAATCTTCTAGCATTTAGAGCATTTTCCTTCTTCCCCTTTTCATAGCTATTCAATGTGGAATTTCCTTACTTTATTAAATGGGCGATCAAGTCTGGGATATCTCTGGCAGGATTTTCCTGGGGCACACACCTCAGCATTTCTCCTGGAAGTCACGGCTTTCATCTTTGAGCTGTCCCCTTCTATACTCTTCCTTCAGGCTCTTTGCTGTTCCTTGCTCCATTTTATCTTTCGTCTTTCTTGGTGATGGTGGTAATGGTCAGGCTATATCTCACTGTACCGGTTGATTCAAAAGGGCATCAGAGACTGCCAGCTTTCTTTTTTTGTTTACTTGTTATTCTAGCCTTACACAGGTATGAACTCCAGATACACTATTACTGTGTTAAGGGATGCCTTTGTGACTTAAGTTCAGTTAAGTCCAATATCACCATCTGGTCTAAGTCTATAGACCATAAAGTTTATTTAGTATAGAAGGTAGCTCTGTGTGTGTGCACTGTGATTACAACTATAATCAATAGGTTAAACCAATAAGTATTAAGAAGCTTGCGCCATCTTCCTTTCAAGAACCTGATGTGGTAGAAATGTACTTATTCTTAAAACTTATAAAAGTGCAGTCCCCCTGAGCTTGTGAGAGGCAGTAGCATCTGATAATGTATTCTCTTTAAAATGTCATTCTGGAGATAGCATGAAAAACAGTCTGCCTCTTGCTTCCTGCAGGTACCTAAATATGCGTGGCTGTGTTCCAATTTTGTTGCATGGAGCAAGGGATACTTTTGATGCTGGATGCTAATAGGAGTTTTCTTTTACACTCAAAGCAACCAGAGAAAGGCCAACTAGTCTGTTATGTATTTCTAAATAAATAGTTGAGTGTGTTATGAACTGGATCTTTAGAACAAATGCTGAGCATTAAACAAAAGTAATGTGTTTCCTTTTGAGTGAAATTTTAGACTCATGTGAATCCTGCCTATCTACAAGGTCATCCTTATGGAAATTCCTGGTCTGTTGATGGAGAGTATATGAGGTAGACTTGTTCACTGACATGAAAATATGGAAGATGAAATTACGGTTTTTTAATTCCAGCTCTGGTGACTACTTCAGGCACAATACACAACAATATGTTGGTGATACATGAAAGCAACTAGACTGTTTTGTTAGCAGCTGTGCAGAGAATAATAGTGCTTTGTCTTTAGAATACCCATGGACTATGATATCTGTAAGATGAAAAGGTGTGTTTTGTTTTGATTTTAGTTTGGAGGGCTGGTATATGCATGATATATATGGCCCAAAGGATGAGTATGTGTATTACTCATTAAGAGAAGTTAGTTTATCAAGAGGGGGCAGGGTTTTTTTATAGAAAATGCCTTAAGCATCTGAATCCTGGCAATTCACAGAAGTTGATATGCAAAATCCATTAACAGAAAAACTAACTGGGGATCAGGTGGAGGTTGATGGTACTTTCTCAAGCAATGCAGTAGGTCAGCCGCTGGAAGATGAAAGGACAATTGCTGATGTCTGGGTGGTGTGAATGATGTCGCACCTCAAGCTGTATCAGTAGTGATCAAGGGAAATAATTTCAACTACATCAGTTGTACAAAATTTGCTGACAATTTCAGAAATCCAAGGTTTCTTAAAGAGAAAGTAACAGTAAATTAGCCCAGTAAATTTCTATGAAGCTTTGAAATGTTTTGTAACTCTTTCTCAAAGGGGAGGGAGAGAAGAAGGGAATGAGAATTATTATCCGAGAAACCAGCACTGTACAATAGTCAAAGATCTGATGAATCCTCTTTGTCATCTCTTATGTTGGTGACTTCTTTAAAGACAGTGTAGATTTTTTTTCTTAGCTATTAAAAATGAACCGGCTGCAGAAAATAGATAGCAATTTAAAAATGCCCTCTGATGTTTTGCTGACTAAAAGATGGAGCTATGCTGACTAAAATTAATTCCATGCAGTTCTAGGGCATGGGTAAAATTCCAATATAGTCCTTCATCTCACATAGTATTTACCAGAACCTCAGTTCCTTAAGGAATTTAAGATTTTTTTTTTTTTCCTTCTCAATGTAGTTTGACTTGCTGATACCAACTTAGAGGTATAGCTAAAAGCAGGTAATGTTGACTCAAAGATTCTTTGAAATAGTGGCCAAAAATGCCAATTAGCAAAGGAGGTGAGTAAAGAAAACAGAAACGTCATTATGCCATTAATGTATCCTTTATCCATCCACAAGTTGAATCCTGTGTGCAATGCTCTCGTCTTGAAAATGGCATGGCAGAATGGGGATAGATTTGAAGAGCAGCATGAATTCTCAAAGATAAGAAATTCCTTTGCTACAAGTGTTATGGATGCTAAATGATTATATCGATTTGTGAGACTGGAAAAATTTAAGGCAAATTCATTGAGGGTTCATAAATATGTAGGCCTCAGGGCTCTCTGAGGTTCACACTTGTAGAAACAGAGACAGGTGTGGGAAGGCGTAATGATAAACTGTTTCTCAAATGCTTTCAAAATTAACTGCTATCGATCACGCGGAAGTTGCTGGAATAACTGAACCCACAAATGACTTCACTCCAAACTGATTCAAGATAAAAGTGAAGCTTGGAAATTACTTACATTAAAAATTGTTTTAAAAAAAAATAAAACTAAATTAGAATAATACACAATAAAATCCAGGTTTAGAAACAGCTTTCACACAGGTGTGTTAAGCTGGGTATGTAACCCTGCCTTAGAGCATTTACATACACTCTCTGAGTGAATGAAATTTTCCCTGGTTTACAACTGCAGAGTCACTCTACTCTTTATTATTCCAAGGAGAATAATTTCTTATAGTATGGTCTGAACAGACAAAATATAGATCATTCACTAAATAATGGGAGACTATTTATGGGAAGAAATGCTGTTGTCTTAAGAAAATGTAAGGGATTGAGTTTTATGGAAACCCATTTTTTTGCTTTTCCTACTATCGTTGAGGTATAGTGACAAAGACTTGCTGTTAAACGACCATCGTATTAATTATTTATGAGAACTCATAAATTTAATGAGTCAGGGCTGAATTCTGCTGCTGACACATAGAGAACTGGAGACTTATCTGTTAATCAAGGTCTAGTTTTGAGCCTCTTTTTTCTTGGTAAAAAGAGATTAATTAAATAATCCAAACTAGAACTTTAGACCGAGTAATCAAAAATTAACCTGTTCTTTAAAAGGTGAAAAACAGTTCATATGTAGTGTGTTTTCTGTCTTTCCTTGCCGCCTTCTCCCTTTTTTTGTCACAACAGAAATCGTAGACAAGTTAGTCTTCAAACATATGGTTCCTTTCCAGTTCCATGAAATGTGGGACGTTGTTTCATTTCTGGCCTATAAAAGTACTGGCTTTTCTTGGTCATATTTCCTTTTGGTCTGGGATCTACTATAAAGGAGTAACACATCAAGCAAACAGAACAGCTGGAGGTGTAGGCGTAACAAATTCAAAGAATACAAAATGAAATTATCTGCCAGGGAGTGGAGTTAGACTGGACATAAAGGAAGCTGAGGTCATGGTGTATTGAATGCCCACAAAGGAGCAGTAGAAAAATTAGAAAGAAACATTAGATAAAATTTGGTAATCACTTTCTAATTATTGAAAAGTAAATAATTGCATCAGTATTTTTTCTGCTTTTATTCTCCATATGTGATTGTAGTGTGTACATCTAATACTAGTTGTGAAAACTGTTGAGAATTTGAAACTTTAAATTAAACACACATAATTTCCACAATGTCAAGGTTAAACGTTGAGACCAGTTGTCATTTATTTATTGCATCTTTATAGTTCGTACTGTAGTTGTATACAGAACATGTTAATCATTATAAAAACAGAAAGACTGTTCTTGCCTTAGGAGTTTTCTGTTTGTCTTTCAGATCATATTTTTGACTGGCATTTACAGATTCTATAGCAAAGCTGTTAATTTAATTTTTACATTTGTTACCCAAGGGAAGGAAAATAACTTCTGATGTGAAAATAATATAGAAAGTCGTAATAATATTTTATTGAAATGTTTCCCCTTTGTAAAATAACGTTTTCTGAAAGTCAGTAATTTCTTCTGTGAAAAATCGCCACTTTCATTGAAACATTTCAGTAGTGTAACAATTAAAAAAAAGTTTAAAAAAAAAAATAAAAGAAGCAATTTCAAAACCATTTTCACTCTAATTTGCATCCTGGTTTACTCTTGGAAGTTAGAACAATTCTAACTCATTCTCAGATTTTAGGATTGCATATCTTTTAACTTTTTTAGCTTTGCTAAACAGTTTCAAAGCTGTTCAAGGAAGTCAGTCTGTAATTATTCCTATGTTTCCCTTTTTTTGTCTGTGTGTTTTGCTTAGCTTTGCTGAACAGGCAAACATAAATAAGAAACAGTAATAAATTATGAAGCATCTGAACACAAACTTGTATACAGCACAATGCCTTGAAAGCTTTGTAACAGACATATCAAAGAGTAGCCCCGTTATTCTATTTTAAGACTTGGGAAATCTTTTTTTTGAACAATATATTAATGGAAACAGGATTTTCAACTGTTCATTGAAGTCTAACTAAAATTTAATGATATAACAGTGTTGTGCTGTGTATGTGTGCTGTGACGGTGCATGCTATTGTGAATTAGTTGGCAGAACACGGGCTTTTATAGCTCACACCTACAGCTCTCAGAAAACGTTCTTTTGATTTTACCAGTTCTGCATATCTTCAGAAGGCATGAGAAATTTGAAAGGAGAGCATTGTAATCTAGTGCCCAGGCTGAAAAAAATGTTCTCCCTTTAGTTGCAGGTACTTTAGTAGTTTCCAAAATATTTATAGTACCTTGGATCTTTAAATGCATTTTCACTGCAGCTGTTCCACACTGTTAATGGTTAATTTTAAAACCATAGCAGATATTAAAACTATTAATAACACCAACAAAAACAATATGCAGGATACTGTAGATTGTCCTAGGAGTGCCTCCTAAAAGACTGTGAAAGCATGAAGATCCAGAAGGGGTAAAGTATGGATTCAGTTAAAGCTAGCCTGCATGGTATCAAAGCCCAACAGCTCCATAGCTCCCACAGTACTAAATGTCTCTACGGCACCACAAGAAGTCTGTGGACTATACACCCCCAGGGCACTGACAACTCTAGAAAGTCTCTTCATTTTGCTTGCCAAAATGCAAATTTTACAGCTTCCTCATCACTTGCTTGTACAAACAAGATGAAGTCTGAATTTTATCCAGAAAATTGAGTTTGTGTCTCAGGCAGTCAGGTACAAACTGACGTATCTTTTGCAATTTAAACGGTCTGTGATGTTTTGGACAGCCTTTGTAACATAGAAATGTTGCGCTTGAACATCTTTGAGAAGTTGGTCATTCTTATAACTGCAGGTTAACCTGGTAGAAGTAGTTACTAGAGCAGGCTCCATGATTCACTCCTCAAGATTTGTATGCATACGTCTGTATAGATAGTATTTTGTTTATTTCCAGAGCATTTCTTTGTCTTCTCTCTGGAAAACAGGCCAAATAAATTTGGAAAACTGTAGCAATCATAACCAATTATATTCTGTATAGATTATCATTGGAGGTTTTTAATTCCTTGTAACACAAATGCTTCCTTATAAAACCACAGTAAGTATATCCAAAAAGTTCTAGAGGAAAAAAAGGAATAGTTGTTTTGTAATATTTACACATTTTGTAGGTATTAGATACAAACCAAAAGGTATAACATTTGACAAAATGCATTGGTGACTAAAATACATAGCTATGAAATCTGTCTGTTTTCAAATGTAGTCAATATGGGGATAAAAAGGAAGTTTCAGAAATTTTTGAACCTCTTTTTATCTTCAGTGACATTTCTCTTCCCATTAATTACTCCTTTTCCATTTGTGCCGCCTCATTGCAAGCACTCTTTTTAGGCCTTTGAAGGACTGAAGAACTCTAAATTTAGAATTTGGGAAAAAAAAAATCTTTTAGCACAAACAGACCTTTGGCAGGTTTAACACATCCGTAACAGCTGTTACAATTTGCCATAATTTTTTATGCAACATCATAAAGAAAAGGCCATAACTCCCATCTCTAAATGCAACTGGCATATTTCTTCCTGCTTCTCCTGCTGTGGACTGCCAATTATCAAGAGTGAGTAATGAAAGAGCGAAGCCTTTGGAGCGGCCAATTCTCAGAACCATTAGTTTTCTTTTATACTCCAGCCTAATTCCAGGAATGTGCTAGATGAGAAATAAGACATATCATGTCATTTCAGGATAATACCATGTAATTTTGGGGTAATAAAGAATTCATTTCTGGAGAGAGGAGTGATCTGATATGGAAAAGTTCAATTTCTTTCTCTCCAGAGAGCTTTATCTCTTCAGATGTGACCTTGTATAATTAAATATATTTCAAATATCAAGAGAAATGGCAGCAGAGCAGACAATAGAATTCTCTATTTTATGTAGAAATGAAATGAAATTATATGAAGCAGTCAGTGTAATATAAGATGAAGTAGATTGCTACTATTCATTGTTTCCAGTGGAATTCCTGCTGTTTGATTTTATTCATTACGGTTTCATAAGGAGGCAATTGTATTGTGTCTATGTGACTAGAGTTTTAGACTCACACTTAATTGCATTAATTCTGAAAGTACTGGCAAGAATCAGCACTTAATTGCTGTTATTTCTTGAATATAAAAGAGAAAAGGGATGATGTCCACTGTCAAGAAGTTACAAATTTCACACATGAAATACCAGGTGTGTGGAAGCTACAGTTCTGATTCCTTAAGGAAGATTTGTTTGATAAAAGAGGATCTCAGTCCCTTTTTATTGCAACAATAGATTAAAAATATATCAGAACAAATAAAATAATTTCTTTCCCAAACCACCTATTTTTTCTAAAAACAACCTGCCTCACTAATCTAAGTCAGATAGTTTTGACTGTTTTAAAATGACAGGCTTAGACAAAAAATTCCTTTATTTTCTGTAATTTGAATCCTATTGCATTAACATACCTGATAATATAGTGGTTGTCTCAACACTCTTTTAAATCTGGTTTCTTAAGCGTCCTCATTACATACTGAAAGAAAGCAACAAAAGATAATTGTTGGTGACATGTTAACTGGTAGAAAGGAGTGAGAATGGCTGAAAATATTTTTCCTGAAAGCAGCATGCATCCTCAGTTTCATTTTCACATTTCTCATTCAGTCTTTTTGACCTGTTACTTAACTATATTGGTTAATGATGCTCAGCTAATAATCTTTATTATGGTATTCATTGGGTTTCTTCTGGAGTAGAGGCGTAGGGTCCCTTCTCAGGCTTGAGCTCACATCTAAATTGGTTGAGCTGTGGAGCACAGGAAGGGGAAAAGCAGAAGCATGTGTTGCCCTATGTCCTTGCCCTGTGTCTCCCCTGCTTGCAGTGTGGCTGGACTGGTAACGGCAGGCTTGTCCTCTGGCCACCTAGGCATGCTTATCCTGAATTAGCAGGTATTTTGCAGTTGACAACATGGATGCACAGAGTCTGAGATACAGAAAGCGCTTGCGCTCTGACACGCTCTCCAGAAGGCATAGCAAACATAATTTTTGTAAATGTTTTCTTTTGCTCTGATTTTACAGCTTTGGCACCAAGTGATACGGTAATATCAGATGCTATCTAGAAAATATATAATAGCTGAAACTCCTCATAATGGATTGTCCCTAGACCTTTTCTTTATGAATAATGTCATTTTTAAAGCAATATCGTAACTTAATGTAACATGGTAAATTTTATTCTATAAATGGAGCCTGCTAGAAAATTAGATTTAGATTTCCATTCACTTAGGGTACTTGTCATTAATGGCATTTCAATACTAGCTGAAAAGGCAGTTTTAGGAACTTGTGGTCTGAGGTAGATTAATAATACAGCAAGGTGACTCTTAGCATTGAGACAGATTTTTTGTTTCCTTCACATCATATCAAATGTTAAGGAATCATAGAATAGAATAGAATAATTATGGTTGGAAGGGACCTCCAGGGTCAAGTGGATAAAGTCCAACCTTTATCCCATCATATTCCTAACCATTAGACCACTAGACCATGGCCTCAAGTGCCTCATCAACCCGTTTTTTGAACACCCCCTGGGATGGCAACTCCACCACCTCCCTGGGCAGCCTGTTCCAATGTCTAACCACCCTCTCAGTAAAGAACTTCTTCCTAATATCCAACCTAAGGCTCAAGCATAAAAATTCATTGTTTATCTGCATGTTCTGCTACAAAAAGACATGCCAATTTCAGCATAAAATGCAGGGCAGGGTTTGGTTTTTTCCATAGTGTTGATCATGTATCACCTATGACTCTGTTTTGGGTGGGAGAATAGTGCGTGGAAAAAAAGCCTATCTTTATATGTTGGTAGATATAACTCATGTTTTATGCCAAGATAAAGGCATGAGTTATTCTTGTGGAAAGCAGCTTCTTGGAGTTCCGTGGGGAAATAAACTATTAAAATCTCTTTGAACAGAAGATTTATACATGTTCTCGACTCTGGCATGGTAGCCTTTTACTCTTCAAAAAAAAGTTAATTTTTCCATGGTGTTATTTCTTTTGAGAAAGATAGTGGGGTTTAGAATGCGCTGCAAAAGAGAGACATTTTGAGCTGATTTATTTTGCTAGTGTCTCAGCTGTTGGCTGATGCATCTGTGTTCAAAAGAAAGTTTCTTTTATCTTCTCTTGCAAGTGTCCTTCTGTGGGCATGATCTGAACTGGAGTTAGAATAGGAGAGCATTTCATTATGCAGGTCCAAATACATGCCAGCTAGCTTAATTCTCCCTTGTGATTTGAGAATCTAGTATCTTGAATCTTGTGAAGCCAATGTGAGGAAGGGGTTTGAAATAGATGGTTTCAACGTAAACCTCAAAATTAATGTTGCATTCATTACCTTTTGAACTATGCTACATCCTTCGTGGAAATTAGGCTTCACCGAGAGTTTAAATCATTTCAAATGTACAGTGTTGCTGGACTTTTGTAACTGATACACTGCTCAGTTCAGTTCATAGAAGTTTGTCACCTTTCTAATTCTAGTAAAAAATAATTTTATTGAAGTTGCCAATTCCTGTGTTTTTGTACTGCTAAAATATTCACCTTTTTTCTGTAAATTGCAGTTTTACGTTTCAGTTGGTTCTAAAATTATATGATTAATTTACTATTTATTATTTTTTCAAACTGCAAATTGCAACTGAGTATCTGAATGTGAATTATACAAAATCACATTCAGTGTAATATAAAAAGTCCTAGTTTCAGCTTATTAATTTCACTAATATGACTCTCTAGCAGCTACACATATGAATTCATTTGAAATGCGTAAGAGTTACTCGTATTACAAAGGTCCTAGGAATCTAAGTAGTATTTTCTGCACTCCCAAGGGTGCAGGATACATAGAATAAAAATATATGAGAGGAATACATAAAGCCACCATTATTTTTGTGGTTTGTAGCCAAATAGACAGAAATTAGAGCTGAAGAGTTAGTTTCATACAGATATGTAGATAGTTCTCATTAGCACATTCTTTCTTCCAAATAAAAGGTAATTGATAATGCAACTTATAAAAGATAAGTGCAAAATAAAAATATTTTTCAATGATAGCTTAAATGGATGACTGCTACCAGCAGGATAGGGATCTGATAATGCATATCATGGGTTTCCCCATCTATTCCTGTGTGTTGCTCCAAAATCACATGGTGATGATGATAACAAAGGATTTGCTAAGAGGATGACTGGTGTATTGTTTATTTCTTACATCATAGCCATGCAAATATTTACGTGAAATTATAGAGGTCTTTGGCAGGACAATCTCAGTAACTAACCTTTTCTAGCTTTTCATCCTTACCTCTGTGTGAGCCTAATATTCTCTCACTTATGTTGGTAACTGAAAAAATCGCAATGATCATGAAGAATTTGTGTTGATAGTGCTCAGATGTAGTCCTGCACTGTTATATGCATGTGCAAAAGTGGAAAGAAATGAAAGTATTTCTTTAGAAGTGTTTTAAATTTAATTTAAGTGATATTATTTTATAAAGAAATCATAGGATCACAGAATGGTTTGGGTTGGAAGGAACCTTAAAGATCATCTAGTTCCAACCCCCCTGCCATGGGCAGGGACACCTCCCACTAGACCAGGTTGCTCAAAGCCCCATCCAGCCTGGCCTTGAACACTTCCAGGGAAGGGGGCAGCCACAACTTCTCTGGGAAACCTGTTCCAATGTCTCACTGCTCTCACAGCAAAGAATTTTTTCATAATGCCTAATCTAAATCTACCCTCTTTCCCTTTAAAACTGTTACCCCTCATCCTGTCACTACATGCCCTTGTACAAAGTTCCTCTCCATCTTTCCTGTAGGCCCCTTCAGGTAGTGGAAGGCTGCTGCAAGGTCTCCTGGGAGCCTTCTCGTCTCCAGGCTGAACAACCCCAACTCCCTCAGCCTGTCTTCGTAAGAGAGGTGCTCCAGCCCTCTGATTAACTTTGTGGCCCTCCTCTGGACTCGCTCCAACAGGTCTATGTCCATCTTATGTTGTGGGCCCCAGAGCTGAACACAGACAGGAGACTGCAGGTGGAGTTGTTTAAAATAAGAAACAAACTTTAAATATAACATTATTTTCTGTGTTGCCAGTATCTGAAGTAACAAGAGATACTTTCAATGAAAGTATTGTCTTTACTAGAAGTTTACTTATTAATCAAAACTGTTTTTCAACTGCTTACAATTATGAAAGGTTATTTGTCTGTTCCCCTTTTTCCTTGTCCTGTTCACATTTTCTTTCTTGAATGATTGTGTATGTGTATAGAGAGCATTTTTATGTTTGGCGGGCCAATAAATCTGTAGGCATATGTATTTAGCTGTTGCTAACTTTCTTTTGAAGTGATAACCTGTGAATGAAAGGCATGGCGACCACATAATATGTCAGACAAGTGCAGCATCTTCTGTCTGGCACCCTGAAAACTCCCTGATCCAACTGAGTCCTACTAGTAGTTTGAATTTTCACTTTAGAAGTTCTCGAGGATGAGAACAACTGACACTGCAGTCACCTAATTGTAACATTCTGTTCAGGTTAATTCAAATATGATTCTTTGTTTTATCAACTGTGTAAATGGCACAGTGTAGCTTCCTACAGACTGGATCTGTAAAATGCTTATCTTTAGAAGGGATTTTGTGAATATTCACTAAAGCTGGAATATGAAGTAAAAAGTGTGAATGGAAGCTCTAAAGAATTTAGCTCCTAAAATCTCCATCTCTAGGGAACATATGCAAACTACGTTGAGAAGACTGCCATAGGAACGGCAATAAACAAACCTCTGACACAAGCCTCACCCACATCTGTCAAATTTTGATTCTCTGTTATGAAGCAAAGCTTCTCAAGAAGATTTTTTTCCTTTTTCTTTTTTTTTTTTTCCAAATCCAAGATGCTGAGAAATGTTTTTCTCATAGAAATAACGTCTTTTTTCTGTTTAGTCATAAGCTGTTGAACTGTTTTCTAAAGTTAATCTGATGACAAAAAAAGAAAGTCTTCATTTAGTCCATTACAGGGGAGATTTCAGTCCTGACATACTGAAATCAATCTTCTAACAAGGAAACATTGAGAAACATTATAAGTAAACAATGCTATGAATTTATCTGTATGAAATAATTAGCAAGCACTTTCAGTATGTACTGACCACTTTTTAGTAGTAATGTATTAGGCCCAATATGGGTTGGTACTGACACCATTTTCTTCTAAAAGGTAGATAACCTGTGAAATACAGAATTTGGTAAATTACCAACAGAAGGATTTTGCAATATAGCCGTGGAAGGGTCCACATTTTTCAGTTCCCTGTCCTTTGACTTACTTACCTGTATACTCATGATGATGCATTGAGCAAAGAATCAAGTTTCATAAACATTACAGTTTTCCATGTTAGTACACATAAACTCACTCATTTACAAATGTAAAGTAAGACAAGTTTTCATTCCTACTACTTTTCATTCTAATGATAAAGGTAGTAGTCAGCAGCATACATTCTCTAATATCACAGGGAAAAGAAGAAAAGATTAAATTAGTTCAGAATAACTGTATGGAATTCTTGTATTCATGAGCTACCTTAACCTTAAATGAAAATACCTAACTGAAGCCCTGGATTATGCTACTTACAAAAGAACAGAAAAAACCCTTTTCATTTGATTAATGTTTTCCTTTGATCTTCCTTTTGATAGGCAAAAGAATTTTTAGTGCAGTTGTTATTGTTCCCATTACCCACAGTTCTCCTGTAGTGACTCTTTTCTCATGGGTTTTTAAGAAATGCCTTGATATATGTCTCATAAGATAAGATTAGGAGAGTAAAAATTAGTAATATTCCAATTATTTTGTGAAATACAATGTTTTGAAGTGCCTATTTCTTTGGCCTTTACCTTACAAAGTTAAATTTTTATGGACATAAAATTAGACTATGTCTCGGATACTAAAAATGAGACTCTTCCAACTATATAGTGGTGAATTGCATCATATTAAAGTTTTTATTTTAATAATAGTTTTCCAGTATTTACTTACTGAGTAGAAGAGATACTAGAAAATAACACTGTAATCATAAATAATGTACAAAATAAACCAAGTAGCACCTCCAGCAGTCTAGGTATGACTTAGTCCTGAAGATGTGACAGTATCAAGAAGATTACTGAACTTTGAAGTCTTACAAATCCTCTGGCCCTATATAGACAAGGATTCTTTCATCTCTGTGCACTGCACATGGATCCCTCCAATCAAACCATCCAAATAGATATAGGATGGTGGAGTTGAGCATATTATCTTTTTTAACATAGAGAAGCAAACCAGTCACAGAAAGACTAGACAGCAACAAAGCTGATGCTTTCATAGAGCTAATTATTGGCTTTTTAAAGTGTTTTTCTTCATTACTTTACAAGGGAAAATGAGATGAATCTCTGAATGTTTGATAAAAAGAAAGCTAGCGTATAACAAAAATGTGTATCATTAGCCCTGAAGATTATGCGTGAGAGTGCCTTTTCCAGTTTGTAGTGCAAGCTAAACTGGACAGTTCGGCTCTCGGGTCATGCTCAAAGTAATCAATCCTGTGTAGATTTGAAGAGCTGTAGGGTCTTGATAAGTTTTTAGAAAGTCTATCATATTTCAGTCAAGGTTCTAAATTTTTCATATCAAAACTACTTATTGTGATCATCCTTGGCTAATGCATTCTTCATACCAGCAAAGAGCAACAGGCCTTGGTAAAAGTGGTTGTGCCGGGTTTAAAGCAATTCCTGTGGGCTGCCTTAAAAAAACCTGAGAGAAACCCACTTGAGATTTTGAACTCGTGCTCCCTTCTGGCTTTCATCATTTCTTGCAATGTAAGATTTCCTAGCTATACAGTTACCTGTGTCTCCTCCTATATTTCTCTGAATGCTTCTACAGAGGTTTTTAGACCTTGTCCTGGTTTCCCAGGAACAGACTCATGGACCAGCCATGGCAGGCAGGCCATGCAGTAGCTGGGAGATCCAATCAAGGCAGCTGACTCACAGGTGTATCCCATACCACTGAATCATGCTCATTATAAGAGGAGGGAGTTCACTAAGGGTGGAGCTCTTCCTGGGGCTCCTCCCTCTTGGCCTCCTTCCGCTGACCCCAAGGATCCAGGTGAGTATAACCTTGTATACTTTATGTTGATGATTGTATTCGTTTTGTTATTTTATTAAATCTGTTTCTACTTTAGCCCACAGGGTTTCTTCCTTTTTTGCCTCAGTTCTCCTTCTCAGTTGGGGAGAGGTCATCAAGTGGTAGAACAGCTGCTACAGTTTAGCCTCAGGTACAGGCTAAATGTAGACAAGACATAAGCCTTTATTTCTCATGTAATATTTTCAACTGAAGGCAGTACTGTGATGTAGTAACCATTTTTGTTCAGCAGATCTGACGGTCTTTAGTGCTTGTGATTCTTTTCTTGGCTGTGAGCAGTAGCATGTGTAACAATCAGACTAGCCTTTTGAAATAATGGTGTTTATATTAACAGTAGACAAGGCCTTTTAAGAGGAGTTTAAAAAAAAAATAGTACACATTTATTTTCCTAAAGGTCTTACTACTCTGTAATTTCTAGTTGGACAGGCTTGCTTTCAGTTAACCTTAGTAAATTGTATGCCTTCCCTTGCTTTCACTGTTCCTACTGTGTCTAGAGTAATACTTTTTAAATCTGTACATTCTTTTGATGTCTGTTATGCTTCATCTGTCACCTAAAAGCAGTCATTTTCTTTTCAGAATTATCTCTTGGTGTTCCCTTAGTATTTGCTGAGAAGTGACTTATCCTCAACAGTTCTTAATTTTATCATTATACCAGACCATAAACCAAATTAATATATGTGTTCAGTAACCTGTGCACCAATATATAGCATCACCTGGTGAATCTGTAAGCAATTCTATAGTTCTTAATTTTTGATGAATGTTTTTAGGTTAAAACATCTTATCAATTTTCAACATCAAGGCTTTGAGCTCATTCTGCATCTTGCCGAATAGTTTCATCTTCTAAGGTGAGATGAAGCACTGCCATGCGGAACCTGGCAAGACATAAACAATATTCTATGTTGTGTATTGACACAACATAATGGAATAGCCTTGGTTGGAGAAAAGACCTCTAAGATCATCAAGTCCAACCATTAACCCAGCACTGTCAAGTCACCACTAAACCGTGCCCCTCAGTACCACATCTACATGTTTCTTAAATACCTCCAGGGATGAGGACTTCACCACTGCCTATCCTAACCTACATTAAATGGTATATTAATTCCCACTTTACATAAAGAAGTACTGTTCTGTTAATTCAATATATGAGACAAAAAAATAGCTACATCATTATTAGCCAATTCTGGCCATTGCTAACAGCATTTCTAAAGTACAATGATTCTAATACTTTATTTGTGCCTTGTTGCTTTCCCACCGATAATGATCCCTTTGGTAGACTTAATAAAGTTGATCAGAGAGAGTAATTTCCATTTCTCTAAATTCAGCTAACGCACTTTTTAGCAGCTGTCTTGGAACCACTTTAATCTGCCATGTATTAAGTTTTTCTGGCTAGTGCTGGCTCTTGAAGATGTGTCTTCATAGACTCTATAATTGCCAGCTAAAGCATATTAAGGGGAGTTAAGAGTTTGGTACTTTCTGAGTGTTCCACAAAAATAGGTGCTTGTGTTTTGCTTAATGCAAAGTACTGTAATATCCAGGATTTAAGGGCTGCCACTGTGATGGAATGTCATGTTATTCAATATCCATGAAAAGTATCTTAACACAAGTAAAATTAAGATAAAAGGTGTCCATTAATATACAAATCAACTATTGCGCAATTCAGTGAAGGAAAGAAAAACATGGTTATCCCTAAACCAAAAGAAAAAAACTTGCTATCCCTTTGTTCTGTCCTTCATACAGCTGACAACTGATGTGGTCAGGAATTCAACCCTGATAAACTTCTGTTAGCTTTCATATTTTTGCAGGGAATATTCAAATTTTCCTCCTGGAAAAAAAGTGTGTTGATCCTTCAACTCTTTCCTCTTGTGAAAATATTCCCTAAAATTAAGTGACAAATTAAACTGTAGTTGCCGATTTTCCATGTTGACAGTTTACACCCAAGAACTGATTTAGCTGAATTAGAAAAAACAACACACCAGAAGAACATTACTTATGATTTTCCTCTCTCATATCCCTCTGGGGTTTTTTGACTGTGGTGAATATACATGGTCATGTGAAAAGACAATCCTACATCACTTCTTTCCTTTAACTGCATTCTTTAGATTTTACTTGGCAATATGTGCACTGCTTGAATTCCTTATGTACTGGGAGGATAAGACAAAGTAGGGTCTCCCTTCCACATTGCTCCTGATGTCTAGCACCTCCAATTAAATCAAAGGTTATAAATCAATGAGTTTAAAAATATTCTGGCTTCTCTTTATCGAGATACTTTTAGAAATTGCTAATTGGCAAATATTTCAAAGGCTCTTATGAGACTTCAAATGGAAGCTGGGTTCCATAAAGGGTTCTGCTATTACATGGAATGTATTTGCTCTCCCTTGCTGGATTTCAGATCTCTTGTCTGCAATCACTCAATTATCACGGTAGATGGAGAATGTTTCAGTGATGTGAGTTACTCACCATCTACAGATTTGGTGTATTACTAACATTCTCTGGAATGCACACAGTTAAGAATTCTAAAGGTTGGGAATGTGATGTTTGGTATTTAATCTAAGGAAACATTGCAGTTTGTTCACTGAAAATGAAAAGATGTTGCAAAAAGGCTAATACCCAGACCTTCCTTCATGAAATGCAGCCAAGCTAGGATTATTTGCCATCTTGATTATAAGTGCATCACACTAATGAAAAGATGCCACTAATCTTCTTGGAGATATCTATTTTTACGAAGAGAGGATATCGCGTATCAACATAAAAAAAATCTTTTTAATGGACAAAACTTGAAAGCAGATTTGAAATAAACTTTTTTTTCTCCTCTTAGCCTAAAATAGATACTAAATGACTTCTGTAGCACACAGGAAAATAAGATTAAGCACTTTTTTGCCCTAATTATTTCTGTGTTTTCATTTTCATTTTTCATCTTCATTATTGGAAGAAACAAAGAACTACAGGATTTAAATTGCTGTTTATTAACTGGTAGATACAACAGAAAGATTACAGGATTTTGTCAAGTCATATCTGTAAATCTGTGCTTATGAATCAAATGCACTGTCCACTCTTGCAAATAATGCAAAAGGATCCTTCAGTGACCAGTTTTAATGTTTAATGGTGAGGTGGTGGTTGCATTGCAAGACAGATTCTAAAACCTCATTTTGCAATACTTAATATTACGATTAATACTTAATACTACAAAAGATTTAATTTAGATTATCTTTGGTTCCAGTTCAATTATTTTCTTTGCTGCTTATTTTTGCTTTAATAGTCAGAATATCTCAGTATTATGATACATTGCTCTCTGTCTCATATACAAAGTCCCTTGATAAAAACTAAGTATTTTAAAATCTTAATAAATTCATTGGTGAAAGGAAGTGAAGCTACAGAGGGTGACTTTCCTGCAGTTCATAATAATTAGTTAGTGTAACTTAAAGCCCTGCTCATGTAAGTGCATATACGCTTCTACTTAGTATTACATGCTAATTGGTTAGGGATAAGATCTTTGACCTTATCCCTTTTTGCCTTCCAGGAATTTTGTGGTTTGACACATTATTATTGTTTAAAATACTGAAATACTCTCAAACATGTTACACAGGTGCTTTAAAAGTGTCTATAAAGCTACTTACCACATAAACTAATCTGATTGATTAAGAAGTACTACAGTCTCGGTATATGATTAACTTTTAGGTGAGATGTATGCAACTTCTTTTTTCACTGGTTTGTATTTCAGTCTTCTGGGGGTTTTTTTATGTTTTCCAAAGCCACTAGGTAAGCAAAATGGTGCAATAATCAGAGTTTTGTTTGGGCAGATGAGTTTTAATGGTAGCCTTGATGTCAAGTCTTAATGTAACTAGTTAGTTAGCCTTGTTTTTTAAATGAGTAGTTCTGTCTTTTAAATCCTACCCCAGTATTTATGAAATAGAGCTGTAGACTGAATCTTCTGAAATTAAACTTCCAATGAAGAGGGATAAGTACTTCCTGGATGGTGGATCAGGCCTTTACAGTGTTGATGATTGTCAAGGGATACAAAATGATTAAGATAAAGTACTTCTAATTATTATGTATGTTAATTGGAAATGTCCTCTCAATATTCAAGCATTCATTCATATTATACAAGCTATTAGTTTTTTGAGATGAGCACAGTCTTTTGCCTGACAAAGCAGAGATCTTGCATGATTATTTTTTTTAATACAGAAATATTGCAGGACTATTTTTTCCTGGTAGTTAGGAAGATTCGCAGAATGATGTATTAAAAAGAACTGAATGCTTTGTGTAGAAAGGAAGCCAAATAAACTTCTTGCCCCTTTTGATTTGTGTGGCTTAAGAATGCTAAGAATTAAGCTGGAATCAAGACAAATGTAGTAATATTGATAAATTGTATTTAGTACAAATAAATCATTGTGGTTTTGTTGGCAATGATTTTCCTATGATGGGAATAGTGTTGCATCCTTTTCAGTGCAAAAATGCGTGGAGCTTCGTTACGTAGTAGAAAAGCTCATAGTGTTTTCTTGAAATGGCGAAAACAGAAATCTCTCTTATTTTTTCTCTCTTTCTTCCCATGTTTACAGTGCAGGTGTTGAGTAACCAAAGTCATCTGGAAGGCAGGCTGGTTCTCAGTGTTCTGACTCTGCAAAATCATTTAAGCATTTGCATGACCGATTGATTAGTCTGACTTTCCAGTGAAATAGCCTTTGTTTGTTTTTCCACCTAAATCTTTCAAAGGCAACACTGCTTAATCAAGGGAAATACTGTTATTGAACTTTCCTAATTGGAAGGGTCTAATACCAGCAATGTCTGTCTGTGCTGCCAATAATTTTCAAAGGATATTTGAAGCTGGACTTTGTCTGTATTTTTAGATACACTTAAGTAGCTAAAAAGCAGCTGAAGGGGGTAAAAATGCTGAAGTTAGCTTGCCAGGTCCAGTCTAACCTATACGATGTAACAGTGTGAGTGTGGTACCTGCTTCCTTCAAGATCAATTACTGCCTGTAATCACAGTAAATGTTGAATCAGAAGGAACAAGAGAATATTTCAAGAAACTTTGACTTGAAATGTCAGTGTTTCTGGGGGAGGAGAGAAGATGTCTTTTAATGCTTATGATGTAGACATGATCATGATACACCACTGCAGTTACAGTATTTAAGATGCTGTCAATAATCACCAAGTTGACTTACAAGATAAATGGCAAAATTACAAATCTAATGACATACATAAATATTAAGAGAAAAAAAAAATGTTCAAAAGTAATAAATCTAGAAGTGCCACAGTAGGAATTTCTTAATGGAACAAATGTCCCAGACTGTGGTAATTTTCTCAGTTTTTCATATCAGACCTATGTGAATGTGCTAAATCACAGTTCCTCAGGAACAGATGTTGCTAAGTTATATAAACGCAGCAAGAATCACAGAACATAAGATTCTCTAAAGTCTTAGATGTACAAGTACCTCTGAAATCTCACGCATGCTCCTAAGTCTTCCTTTGTTTCATTTCATAATATGCAGCAAAAGATGTTTTTATGGAGGTAGAATAATATACAAAAGGGGAAAAAAAGGATTTATTCTAATTTTTCCTATGCAAAAGTTGTACATTTGAGAAACTTCAAAGTTTGAAAAGTTCTGTGAAAATACTTTAAATTAAAAAAAGTTAAATCTTTAAAATACCTAAAAATTGAATAGTTGAAAAGCATCCAAGAGACACATTTTGGTTATGTGCCCTGAAGGAAAAAAGGCCATTCCTTTGTAATCATTGTATGTGCAGGGCTGCTTATGAAATTCATATTGTAAAAATAGCATTGAGTTTGGTGTAATTGGTTATGTCTAAGCTTGCAACAAACCATCATGCATTTGATACCATAATTTTCATGTGACAAAATAAAGATGTTAATGTAGAGAATACATGGAAAAGAGAGAAACACTCATGGAGGAAGCTAATTATTGTAGGAGCCTCTAGTGGTCTGCATACAGGGTTCCATCAGTAGTCTCGGAGAGGGAAAATAGAAAAGCAGCTGTTCTGCTGTTTGTTTCACCACATGAGGAAAATGGTACTTATCTTCCCCAGAAGGAGACTATGAATATTAAATAGTTAATAGAATCATAAAATCATTAGAGTTGGAAGGGACCTCCAGGGTCATCAAGTCCAACCTCCATCCCATCATATTCCTAACCATTAGACCATGGCCTCAAGTGCCTCATCAACCCGTTTCTTGAACACCCCCAGGGACAGCGACTCCACCACCTCCCTGGGCAGCCTGTTCCAATGTCTAACCACCCTCTCAGTAAAGAACTTCTTCCTAATATCCAGCCTAAACTTCCCCTGACACAACTTGAGGCCATTTCCTCTCGTCCTATGATTAGTAATTTGGGAGAAGAGACCAACACCAGCCTCACTACAACCTCCTTTTAGGTAGTTGTAGAGAGCAATGAGGTCTCCTCTCAGTCTCCTCTTCTCCAGGCTAAACAGCCCCAGTTCCCTCAGCCGGTCTCCATAAGGCCTGTTTTCTAGACCTGTCACCAGCCTCGTTGCCCTTCCCTGGACTCTCTCCAGCTCCTCAATGTCCTTCCCATACTGTGGTGCCCAGAACTGGACACAGGACTCAAGGTGTGGTCTCATGAGTGCGGAGTGCAGGGGCATGATTACCTCCCTGCTCCTGCTGGTCACACCGTTTCTGATACAGGCCAGGATGCCATTGGCCTTCTTGGCCACCTGGGCACACTGCTGGCTCGTGTTCGTTGGCTGTCAACCAACACCCCCAGGTCCTTTACCGCCAGGCAGCTTTCCAGCCACTCTTCCCCAAGCCTGTAGCGCTGCATGGGGTTGATGTGGCCGAAGTGCATGACCCGGCACTTACCCTTGTTAAACCTCATAGAATTGCCCTCAGCCCATCGCTCCAGCCTGTCCAAATCCTGCTGCAGAGCCTCCCTACCCTCAGGCGGATCGACACTCCCACTCAACTTCGTGTCATCTGCAAATTTACTGAGGGTGCATTCGATCCCCTCATCCAGGTCATCGATAACGATATTAAACAAGACTGGCCCCAAGACCGAGCCCTGAGGGACACCGCTTGTGACTGGTCTCCATCTGGATTTAACTCCATTCACCACAACTCTCTGGGCTTGGCCACCCAGCCAGTTTTTAACCCAGTGAAGACTCCACCTGTCTAGACCATGAGCCACCAGCTTCTGCAGCAGAATGCTGTGGGAGACAGTGTCAAATGCCTTCCTGAAATCCAGGAAGACAACATCCACCGCTTTTCCCTCACCCACTAGGCGGGTCACCTGATCATAGAAGGAGATCAGGTTGGTTAAACAGGATTTGTCCTTCATGAACCCATGCTGGGTGGACCTGATCCCCCTGTTGTCCTGCACTTGCTGCGTCATCTCCCCCAAGATGAACCATTCCATAATCTTCCCTGGCACCGAGGTCAGGCTGACAGGCCTGTAGTTCCCCAGATCCTCCTTCCTGCCCTTCCTGTAGATGGGTGTCACATTGGCAAGTTTCCAGTCATCCGGGACCTCACCCAATAACCAGGACTGCTGATAGATGATGGAGAGGAGCTTGGCAAGTTCCTCCACCAGCTCCCTCAGCACTCTCGGGTGGATCTCATCCGGCCCCATAGACTTATGGGTGTCTAATTGACTTAGCAGGTCCTTCACTACTATTTCCTGGATTACAAGGGGTTTATTCTGATCTCCATCCCAATCTTCCAGCTCAGGGAATTGAATACCATGAGGAGAACTGGTCTGGCCATTAAAGACCGAAGCAATGAAGGCATTAAGTACCTCAGCCTTTTCCTCATTCTTGGTAACCATGTTCCCCCTTGCATCCAATAAGGGATGGAGATTCTCTTTGCATCTTTTTTTTATTGTTAACATATTTATAAAAACTCTTATTATTCTCTTGCAGCAGTGGCCAGGCTGAGTTCAGGCTGGACTTTTGCCTCCCTAATGTTCTTCCTACACAACCTAACTAAATCCCTATACTCTTCCCGAGTAGTCTGCCCCTTCTTCCAAATGTGGTAGACTCTCTTCTTTCTCCTAAGTCCCAGCACCAGTCTCTTAGCCACTTGTTTATCAGGTGGGTCTGCCTCCCTCTATCAGTATTCCTCTCTTCCACCAAAGGAATTGAGAACACCACCTGGGCTCCCGATCCCTCAAGTGATCTCCCCATGGCCCTGAAGTCTTTTTTAATTGTCTTCAGGTTCCTCTCAGAAACCTCATCACTACCGACTTGGATAACTAATAGTGGGTAGTAGTCCCTAGGCCGGACGAGATTGGGGAGTTTCTTAGTGATATCCCTGACCCTGGCCCCAGGGAGGCAGCAGACTTCCCTGTGGAGCGGATCCGGCCGGCATATGGGGGCTTCTGTTCCTCTCAGAAGGGAGTCACCAACTACAATTGCCCTTCTTTTCCCTTTGTTACAGCTGGTCCTAACTCGTGGGGGAGACGGACTTACCTTGGGTGACTCCTCTGATGGACCCTCGTCTCCATTTTGGTCTGTTTGCCCCGCTATTTGCCCCTCCATTTCGAGAGCCCCATACCTGTTCTTCAAGGGTAGCCGGGAAGGGGACGGAGGCCGAGGGGGGTTTCGCCTGCCTCGCTGGGCAGGGACCTGTTTCCATTCCCCCTCCTCTCTTAGGTCCTCTTCCTGTACCCGATGGCAAGGGACGAGGGGATCCTCTCTCTCTAGGGGAGCCTCTACCCACTGCCCTGTCCTCAAGGATGGTAGGGCCTGATGCCACCAGTCTGTCTCCCTCTCACACTCCCTTATTGCCCTCAGCCTTTCCACCTCCTCCTTTAGCTCCATCCCCAGGCTGAGCAGATCATTCCCCTGCTCACAGCGCACACAGCCCCTGTTCCCAGGGGGATGCTGTGGCATTCCCTGTAGCCTGCTGCCTGCACAGCTGCATCCTTTCCTGGGAGCTCTCTCTGGGTTCCCACATCCAGTTTGGTCTTCCTCTGCCTGGTGGAGACCATTGTTCTTGCAGTGCTGACTGCCCCCAGGAGCTGATCTCTGCAACAATCAGTTGTCAGCACCTCAGCTCCTCGCTCCCCTCCCCAGTTCACGGCTCCTCGGTGCCTTCTCCACACCCTGCTCGTGGGAACCGCCCCGGGCAGACTGCCGCGCCCCCTCACAGCCCTGCCCCCTCCTGTCTGCCCGCTCCTGTCCCTCTCTCCCTGGAGCTCGGCTCTCTGCTCAGCTCTCCCGGCTCTCAAAACCCCTGAAATTTGCCTTGTTTTGTCCCTGGAACTCGAGCTCTGTTCAACTCTCCTGGCTCCCAAAACTCCCGAAATTCGCCTTGTTTTATCGCGATTCCCTGCTCTGCTGTGGGACAGCCCGCCCTCGGGCTGTGTCCTCGGGCGGGGGGGGAAATACATTTGATGAGC
Source organism: Podargus strigoides (assembly GCA_028020825.1). Taxonomy (NCBI): domain Eukaryota; kingdom Metazoa; phylum Chordata; class Aves; order Caprimulgiformes; family Podargidae; genus Podargus; species Podargus strigoides. The sequence goes on along the minus strand of CM051621.1, from coordinate 39,273,770 downwards.
TTAGAAGGTAAAAAGTGATTTAGCAGTACTAGGTTTTAAGGATACCTTTAAAGTTACCTGGTAAAAAATTACTTGGTGTCTATTATGTGAATAAGAAAAGCTGTTGTATTTTGTAGTAATTCAATATTATCTGTTCATCAGTAATACTAAACTCCTATTAATCCTAGATATTTCCACTAGCTTCAGTAATGTGGGACCTCTGTTTATGGTCTCTGAGTTAATCCTTTTGATCTAAATAAGATATCTTGAGAATGTGGGGAAGTAACCCCTCTGATAAACTCACTGAAGAGATTCCCATAAGTGGTTTTGTGTTCCTTAAGTATACCGTTCTTCTCTATGGTATCTTGACAATTTAGGAAGTCTATTGAGTTGATGGTATACAGTTACTGCCATAGTTTATAAGCAACCATTTTGTGTATTATGTCTGAGTAAAACACTGGCCTTTTCTGCAACTCTATTTGATTTGCTCTGTCCTGCTTGTATAGCTTTTCTTATTATTATTTCCCAGAAGGCTTCCTAGTAGTTGTATTTACTTCCGAAAATTTGATACAATGTGACATTACAGCAACAAGGTACTCAAAGCAGAGGAAAAGTTTAAAAATGGCTTTAGAAGAGGCTGTCAGAGATACTAGTTGATGGGGAAGAAAGGTGGGAAAATGTGACAGTGTCAGGCTGACTCCAACAGGGTAGTTTCAAGGATAAAGAGTATCTGTTGTGGAAGTATGAGCAGAGGCTGACTGTTCAAACTGTCTCTCCAGCCCTCTTCTAGTTCCCTGAAGACTTTTATTTGTGAAAAATGGCCTAGGAGTCATCCCTATGACAGAAAATTCATTTTTGCACATTGAACTGAGGAGTCTTGAAGTTGTTCTGGCAGCTATTGTGAGACTCATATAAGGATCCAGCTTTCAGATTAGTCCCTGGCAGTCAAACAGAAAACCAATGTAAGAAATGCACCTCCAGCAACAAGTTGGCTAGCACTTGTTGTAGTTTGGGGTTTTTTTTTCATATATGAGGTCCACCAGTGTAATACTTTTTAAAGTTTGTTGTAAAATGTGGATCAGTTGTTTCACTAGTAAATGCGTTTGAAAAAAAGCAAGCACAGAAAGTATGTTGTGGTTGGAGAATGGGAGAGGGGAAGGTTCATTTACTTGAAATATTGCTATTTTTCTCTGAACTGAAAGAAAGTGACTATTATGATAGGTCATTTGGGATTACGTGGCTTAATCAGTCAAAGTTTCTTGTGGACTATAGAAATCAAAGGTATGAATAGGTAATAAAGCTATGAAAAAGATTGCTACCTGTGTTATTCTGAAAAGACTCATTACAACAATTCTTTTCTGCCTTTTCTTCCAAAATTTTTCTCATCTTCATGGCAAAACTTTGACATGTAGTAGCAAGAATCCACTTGGAGGTTCCATTGTCTTCTGAAATGCTGTGTAGATTTGAGCCAGACGCAACATATTAAAATACTTCTTTTCATTACTTCTGTTTATTTGTGAGGATACTGGAATCTGGCAAATCACCAGATTTTCTCGCTCTTGTTATCATAATAAAGAAGCAGCTTTAGAGAATGTGCTGAGAAAAAATTTCGTGTACTTTAACTGTCATCATGTAGGTGGATAAGAGGAGACCTGTTGTGGACTTGCACAGTAATCTTACCAATTGGAGTAGGTCTAGATGACCCCTGAGGGGCAAGTGTAACTCACTGTGTAGATTCACTGCTCACTATGCAACATTTTGTTATAGCATAGTGCCAGGGGTCAAGCTCAGTACTCAGTCTGCCCTTAGCAGACTGTGTTAATTTTGTTGGCTTTGTGTTAGCTGCATCCATCATTTATGTGGCCTCTGGTCAGTCTAGTGTCTTGAAGAAGGGTTAGGGGTATCTCCTGAGCTGTTCAATTACCATGCACAAGCTAGGAATTGGGCAGCAGCCAAATGTAATTCAGGGTCTTAGTTTTAGTTGATGGATCTTGCACAGTATGTATGGAGTAAGCTTCAGAAGGATTTCAAAAGAATTTTCATGTTGAGGCTTTTCCATATCAGTAGCATATTGTAATGTCTATAACACTAATACAGTGTAATATTTCAAATACCTGTAACTGATACATGAACTAACTTTCAGCGTCTCTCCCAAGATGCCCAAGATGCCATGAAAACATGCTGTTTTCAAGAGTCAAGAAATTCCTCAGCTCTGGCTGTCATCTCCTGAGATGAAGCTTTATCAGGCTGATGGACTTGTCTGTTGTCTGAGACTTTCTCAGGCAAAACACCAACTTAGTGTGTGCATTTCTTAATTTTGAAATTAAATATTCTTCTCCCTGGAGTATGTCTCTGTGTGGGCAACCTTGTGTGTTTATAAGCCTGTCTTTTGTGTCAGAAAGTGAGTGTTGTTTCTTTTTGTAGACATATACCGTGAGTTTCGAGAAGCAGTTGGAACACAGGTCTTGGTTGCTATTGATCAGCTAATGGCAGAAATTATGATGTATCTAAGCAGTCTCCACTTCTCATGTGATATCAGACAGATGTGCTTAGGTCCTTTTCCTTTTTGAAAAAGCAATCTAGTTGTGAGTCTTGCTTAGCAGCAGCTTTTCTTCAGGAATCTATCTCTGAAGTTGTATTTGTAAAAGGAAAAAGTGTCTGTATTTTCTAGGGAATGTTTATTAGGACCTGTTAAAATACTAGCAGTTTTCAGCAGCTTCAGTATTATTTAACGTCAAATTTTCCTACACAAGGCATGTTTTCAAGTGAATAGATTTTTTTTGTGCTGATGTGCTACTATCAAAACCAACTGTCCCATTTGGGTATGATCAATATGGAACAAGTATGTGTATTACGTAGGGGTTTTGCTGTACCATTTTAGAAGACTTCTACCAGATATCTGTGCAAACTTCAGTTTTGGTGGACACTGCCACAGAGGCTTAATTCTTTCAGTATCTTAAAAATCTTAATTTTTTTTTTTTTTTTCTGTAGATTTCCTTTGTTAACTAAAGAGCTCTCAGGTTACTTCTATAGGAGAAGCAAAAGACAGATTTCTCAGTCAAACTCGCGTCTGCAAGGAATCTTGAGCTCCTTCTTATTTTGGGGCACAGACACTGTTGTATCAATTTTACTGATAGTTATAAACACCATTCATGTGATAAATTCTCTTGAACAGAGATCATATATTTAGGGGAGACGCTACAACTTTTCTATGTTTGGGGTTAGTCAGATTTTTCTGACTCTTTCTAGAATCATTCCCTGTCTGTAGTAATGTTCTACAGATCATAATCTCCTGAATACTTTATAGCACATCAAAAGTGATTATGTGAAGTTCTTTAGATACTAAATACCATCCAAATGGCAAAAATTACTTTTAAAGGCACAAGTGAATGCTGTGACCGGGTTATAACACCTGACAAAATCTTGCTGACATCTCAAATATTTAGCATCTATCATCTTTCCTACAATTTCTCCTGATATATTTGTTGACAGTACAAAATATTCAATCCTTATTTTTTAAATATCAACTCTTATTGTGATTAATTAATCCTTTAACTCGGCCAGCTAGCAAAACATATAAATGTCACACTGTTGCTTCTTACCAGCTCTGTCTGTTGGTTTTAGCCTTAATTTGCTAATTTTAAAAATATTACTTGATGCAGTGATGCAGTGTTGCCTAAGTATTTTGTTGAGATTGTTGCATATAAATGAGGTGCAGATACCTTGAAAGGCATGGGAAGAAGTCTTAAATACTATGAAAAGATGTCTTCTGTTTGTCTTTTTTGTTTTGTAGTACTTGGCTTGTGTTAAAATTTTGCACATCTAAGAATGTACTTGTCAGCATTTTACAATGAATGTATGTGATTGCCAAAGAAATTGTGAAAGAAATCCGTTTTTTAAATGACATACTGGGAATGCTACCTTGATTTGAATACTGGTGCATCATCAACAAGGTATTTCCCAGCAAACAATAAAACAAAATATGTTCCAGAGAGAATGGGAGACAAAGACAGTTGTGTTCATCATGTATTTAAATTAACTGATTCGTAGTTATGCTGTAGGATTTGGAGGGGAGGGAGAAGGTGTCCTAGAAACAGGTCAAACGTAATTAAATGGTAAGAAGTAAAATGTGGGCATCAATAAGGAGCACAGTTCTTTATCCCTCAAAATAAAAGCCGCATAATTAAATTCAGTTATTTATGTTACAAGGGGAAGGCTAGGATTAAATTTCTGATCAGTATTAAAAAAGCAAAATCATAGTAATTAGACTCATGTTCTTAATATTACAAGCTGCTTGTTATTCTCTGATAATATTAGCATTCTCATATGCTTAACTGTGCTTCATTAAGTTTTATTTTCTGCCATTAGACTGCCCTATACATCAGCTCTCCAAGGTTTTAAGAGATTAATTATATTTTAGTCATGCAGTAGTCCATACTTGTATGGCCTAATTAAACACATCTTCACTACTAATCCGGACAGATAATTAATAATAATATTGACTTATAAAAGTAAACTGTTCCCTGAGCTGTATATGCAGAAGGGACGTAGCTGTGTGCTGAGGGTAGAGAGAACAGCTCTTTTCCAGGCAGCTCCTGCTGACAGATTGACTGGGGCAGTGACAGGTACCTCTCTCGGAGGAAGCTCTTAGTCTATGAAGTTAGAGCAAGGCTGCCACACTCTAGATTTTAGAAATGGAAAAAATGAGTCCCCAGCATATACAAAGGTGACTAGGCTGTCACACTGCCTGGCACTAAATAATAGGAGTCTTTTAGTTCTTGGTGAGTTACTTACATGTTTGCAAAGCAGTATATTTGATGGAGCTAAATAATTACTTTCTGCGAGGATCTGCTGTGCAGGCAGGTCACCTTTGACTCTTTAGCTGGTCATCCTGTAAATGTCTTCTAAAATAGCAGTCTGTGCTAAGATGCTTGCAAAATATGTCTTTACTGATGATGCTGATCATTTGATTTGTCAGACTAGGTGCACTGTTATCCTGATTAGCTTCTTGTTGCCTTTTTGTTTTACCCGCAAACTGCACATCTTTATGTGCTTTGTATGGTGATGGCTCTGATGCTTGACGATGCTTCTAGAGCTGAGTCGTGGTCAAACCTTGCCTGTAGTTTCCATGTTCTTTTGCATACAGTTTGCTTCCTTTCTGTGTCTTGAGAATACATTAAAGGAAAGAGCTGTGACAGGGTTGACATCCACAAAAGTAAATGTAACCACTGCTTCGCTTAGCACAGCTTTTAAACGTTGTGCACACTTGTGGTTGGTTGACCCTGTCTGGATGCCAGGTGCCCACCAAAGCCACTCTATCACTCTTCTCCCCAGATGGACAGGGGAGAGAAAAATGTAACGAAAGGCTGGTGCGTCAGGATAAGGGTGGGGAGACATCATTCACCAATTACCATCATGGGCAAAACAGACTTGAGTTGGGGAAAATTAATTCAATTTATTACCAATCAAATCAGAGTAAGATAATGAGAAATACAGCTAAATCTTAAAACACCTTCCTCCCACTTCTCCCTTCTTATCAGGCTCAACTGCACTCCTGATTTTTCTCTACCTCATCCCCACCAGTGATGCATGGGCACAGGGAATGGAGGTTGTGTTCACTTCATCACATGTTGTCTCCACCACACCTTCATCCTCAGGGGGAGGACTCCTCACGCTCTTCTCTTGCTCCAGTGCGGTCACTCCCATGGGAGACAGTCCTCCATGAACTTCTTTAATGTGAGTCCCACGGGCTGCAGTTCTTCACAAATTGTTCTAGCATGGGTACTTCCATGGGGTGCAGTCCTTCAGGAACAGACTACTCCAGTGTGGGTCCACCACAGAGTCACAAGTCCTGTCAGCTGGTGGGCTCAGCCTTGGCCACTGGCGGATCGGTCTTGGAGCCGACTGATATTGGCTCTGTCTGACATGGGGGAAGCCACAGAAGCCACCCATGTAGCCCCCATGCTACAAAAACCTTGCCATGAAAACCCAATGCAACTCCCTTTGACAAAATCCTCCAATCTGGCTCTTATCTAACAAGGGATAGAAGGCCACATAACCTGATATGCGTTCTTTCTTTGCAGTGCCACATAACATTCAGTATTTGTATGAGACTATGAGCAGTGGAAAAATAAAGTAGGCAAAACTGCTTTAGCTTTAGTTTAAGAATCAGTTATTCAGGTTTGATTGGCTAAGTAAGATGTGCCATTCTCTGTGTCTTGCAGTTCTCTGAATCTTCTTAATGGACAGATAATGAAAATATTTCTTTTCTTTGCATTTCCTAATTATTCCTGAGTTTCAGAAAAACAAAAAACTGGAGGACAAGGAAATTGTAAATTAGTTTAGCTTCCCATCAATAACATGTTCTTCACTGTATTAACATTTTCTTTTGTCATCATAAAGATACTTTTTTCTGTTGCTGTTCATCTGTCAAAGCTGTAATTTTTTGTTTCTGAATTCACAGACTTCTCTCCTTGCAGGATTCTTTTTATTGTTTTATTGTCTATGTTTTTCTGTCTTCTGAATTGTATTTTAAGTTCCTAAAGTGGTTGCCATTTTGTCATCTTTCTGACTGGATTCAAAACTTTCTCATCTGAGAGGAATTCACTGATGTGCTCAGGACTCTCTGCTTTCGATAGTGAGTCTATGACAATACTCCCAGCAGCCCTGCTTGTAGTTACTGTGAAATGAGAAACCAGCAAGTAATACTCAGTTGTAACAGAGTTATTACACTTTGGATACTGGATGATTAATTAGGTTTAGGTCTAGAAAAGAACATTATCATAATCTGATCTGTCTTGTGTACTGTGTACAGTGTAACCATGTTTTTTGAGATCATACTCTTGGCAGCACCAGTGCAGCTAGAATGCATTTCCTCTGCCCCTGCACTGACAATGTCAGTATTTTCTGAATAAAAGGCCTGCTGTGTAGCCAGGCCTCTACAGAAGACAGGACAGCAAAATTTATCTGAAGAGTTAATCTCTGGTTGCCCATGTGTCCTCATTATCATTCTGAGCAATGATTGATTTTTCTAACAGAGCCTGAAGAGAGAATAATGCCAGTATGATTTCTAGCAGTTGTATAAATAACAGGGTGGTGCATAATATTTTGTGACTGCACAACTTTGTATACTCTTGTCTAAAGTTTTTGTGGGGGTGGCATTTTTCCTGTGTGTCTAATTAATTTGAATCTATTGATTTCTCTGAGTAAGAAAGTTTTCCTCTCTGAAATTCAGGAAAGGGACAATGTTTATCTTATTGTGCTAAACCTATGTTGCATAGATTTTTGATACCTGGCTTCTCTGACTTCAATGACGCTGCGATCTCCACAGGGTTTCTAAAGCTGCTTTCTTGTCACTTTCTCCCCTTTTTAAAGCTCCCAAGAGACAGAAGAGAGTAATTGCTGTCATAATTACTGAAGTTGTTTATACAGCGATACTATTTGTCAAATTTCATTCTTTATAGATGCAATTCACCAAGCATCAATAAAGAATAAGGACAATTAAAAATTGAATTTCAATGCAAATGTGGCCTTTTCCCTGTTCCACATGAATGCGCATTTATCAGGCTCATAAACCCTGCTGTTGACAGTGTACCATTGAAATAACCAAGAAACAGCCATACTGTTATTGTTTCCTGAGTCTTTGATATCAAGATTCATTTCCCTCCAGAAAAAGATTGCAAAAGGTCAGTAACATGTCATAGAAGTCTATACAGAAACAGCTTGGGAACATATTTGCCTAAATCTGCGAATAGGATGCAACACAGGTGAGCCTGATCCCTGCACAGTGACTTGTTTGAATAAGCATTTAACGTAAAACTGACTTGTCCTTCATTCATCTATTCCATTATTGTGATTATAGATTATAATCACAAACTGTGATTATAGAATCACAAAATGCTTGAGGTGGGAAGGCACATCTTGAGATAACCTCATTCACTGCTCCTGCTCAAGCAGGATCAGCTAGACTAGGTTGCCCAGGACTGTGTCCGGTTGGATTTTGAGTATCTCAACAGATAGAGACTTCACAGCCTCTCTGGGCAATCTGTTCCAGTGTTCGGACAAATTCACAGTAAAAAATAGGTTTTTTTCATGTTCAGATTGACTTTCATGCATTTTCATTTGTGAAGTTAATCTAGTTCTTAACCTTACAATAATCCTATGTAGAGGAGATGTGACATGATCCTTCAGGACAGATCCTTCTGTGTATAGAAATCTCACAAAGTTTCCGCAGATATTGCTGCCTGTTATTTTCTTCATTGACACTTGTATTACTTTTCAATTAATGAAATCTGTACTAACCATTTAGGCAAGTACAGGCAATGGACTTTCAGTTTTCTGTTTATTCTGTAGGACTATGCTTTTCAATAAGTTTTTTTGCAGTCTAACATATTGTTGGATGAACTTCACTGGGTAAGAATAAATTTACTTTTCTATTTCACACTCAAAGATTCTGTAATGTAGAAATGTAGATGTTTAAATTTTAAGCCACACTAAATGGACTTCCTATATTTAAAATCTGAATGTTTGTGTATGTACAGTAGAGGTCCTAAAATGAGGCCTCTGAAAGGCAAATAATGAGTTAAAGACTCATTTTGTCTCGGGAAAATTCAGTTGTAGTCTCACAGTGAGGCATAATAATAACTTCTGTGAAATCTAAAATCATAAATGATGCTTAATGCATTCTTCTGGAGAAGCTGGCTGCTCATGGTCTGGACAGGTGGACTCTGAGCTGGGTTAAAAACTGGCTGGATGGCCGAGCCCAGAGAGTTGTGGTGAATGGAGTTAAATCCAGATGGAGACCGGTCACAAGTGGTGTCCCTCAGGGCTCGGTCTTGGGGCCAGTCTTGTTTAATGCCTTTATTGATGACCTGGATGAGGGGATCAAATGCACCCTCAGTAAATTTGCAGATGACACAAAGTTGAGTGGGAGTGTTGATCTGCCTGAGGGTAGGGAGGCTCTGCAGCGGGATTTGGACAGGCTGGAGCGATGGGTTGAGGCCAGTTGTATGAGGTTTAAGGGTAAGTGCTGGGTCATGCACTTCGGCCACAACAACTCCATGCAGCGCTACAGGCTTGGGGAAGAGTGGCTGGAAAGCTGCCTGGCGGAAAAGGACCTGGGGGTGTTGGTTGGCAGCCGACTGAACACGAGCCAGCAGTGTGCCCAGGTGGCCAAGAAGGCCAATGGCATCCTGGCCTGTATCAGAAACGGTGTGACCAGCAGGAGTAGAGAGGTGATCGTGCCCCTGTACTTGGCACTCGTGAGACCACAGCTTGAGTACTGTGTCCAGTTCTGGGCACCACAGTATGGGAAGGACATTGAGGTGCTGGAGTGAGTCCAGAGAAGGGCAACGAGGCTGGTGAGAGGTCTGGAAAACAGGCCTTATGGAGACCAGCTGAGGGAACTGGGGTTGTTTAGTCTGGAGAAGAGGAGACTGAGAGGAGACCTCATTGCCCTCTACAACTACCTAAAAGGAGGTTGTAGTGAGGCTGGTGTTGGTCTCTTCTCCCAAATTGCTAATGACAGGACAAGAGGAAACGGCCTCAAGTTACATCAGGGGAAGTTTAGGCTGGATATTAGGAAGAAGTTCTTTACTGAGAGGGTGGTTAGGCACTGGAACAGGCTGCCCAGGGAGGTGGTGGAGTCGCTGTCCCTGGGGGTGTTCAAAAAACAGGTTGATGAGGCACTTGAGGCCATGGTCTAGTGGTTTAATGGTTAGGAATATGCTGGGATAAAGGTTGGACTTTATCCACTTGACCCTGGAAGTCCCTTCCAACCATAATTATTCTATGATTCTATGATTCATGATACATGCAGTGAAAAGCAGAAGTTATCAGTCATGTTGAGACTGTACCACCAAGCAATTCATTAATGTACAGGAAGACCAGAGGTTAGAAAGAGCGTGACAGTTTGTGACTGTGTGGCTGTTGAGTTCCCAGAACAAGCCTACAGCTCTAGGTCAGAAGTACATGCTTTGCACGTTAAGGGTAGAACTGATAAGAAATTGAATGGTGCTTTCACCTTCCCAATGTATGGATTTCTTTTTAAGAAACTTTACTCCTTAATGGCATTCATGAAAATGATCTCACTCTTTATCCTTCTATTTTCTCCATTTTCAGGTAAAGGCGTGTAGTTGCTGCTTTTATTATTTATTATTATTATTATTTGAGTTTTTTCACTAGCATCAAGGGAGTTCTCTCCCTTGATCCCTCTTACAATTCAATACCAAAAAACAATACTATAGCAGCAATTTAATAGATTTCACAGGCAGGATCTTAGAATCTTTTCTAGTCAGCAGCCTAATTCAGAATGGAATTAAATGGCCTTCCATACTTGGAGCTAAAGCTACCGACTACATGCAATGTTGGATTTTGATTTTTAAAATTGTTTTAAAACTTCGTGGTTAAAAACAAAGTTTAACATGACATCAAGAGCAGTTTATTACATTTAAGGATCATTTTATATTGTTATTTTTACACAGTTAAGTGTAGGCATGTTTGTGTAAGAACAGACATCTGAGATTGCCATACACAGACATGATGTGTGATCCTTCTCGTAATAATAATGTAAATAAGTACCAGTCTCATTCCAATAATGATAATGCTTAATAGATTTCTATGGTGGACATCATCATCATCACATTTTTACAAAAAGTTGTGAACTACTGTCATCTGAAGTGGTGTGCCCACAGTGTCCTGTTTGCCCAGGGATCTGGGTGCTAAGCAGTAGGGCTAGAGCTTTGCGACATACACTTACTGCATCTGAGCTGCATAGTTGATTTTTGCAAGGACAGATTGTGTTCAATACTCTGAATGTATTGGCCATGAATTTATTAGTGTTTCCCTGCAATGATACTCTTTTCAAAATCATGAGTAATAGAGAGATTATCCTTAGAGCTTGGAATAGCATATTTATGCACACACTGAAGCTGGAGAAGGAAGGAGGAAAAACTGTGTCCTCTAAGTTTTTCCTATTAAAATAAAACCACCTTTTGCATTCATGTCATAAAGTGGTTTTTACTAGAGGACAAAGTGAATGAGAATGCATTTGCATTTGGGAATTAAATACAGTCATGGGTCTATTTAATTTTTTCTATACTTAAGGAACAAAATTTAATCATCTCCCTACTTTTAGGGGAGACTTGCATGATTTCTATACACATTTGACAGTTATTTCATTTATAATTGTTCCTCATATCGGCTTCCTCTTTGGTTGCTCTTTTGCTTTGTAAAGCCTTTGTTTGGATCTATAGAACAACATAAAATTCTACTGCTGAGTGTATATGATGGAGGGTAAAGGATCACTCCTGCGGGATCTTGACAGGCTTGAAAAATGGGCCCGTACAAACCATGTGAAGTTCAACAAGACCAAGTGCAAGGTTGAAGTGCTGGGGTCTGAACCCTGAGCCCTGAATTAAGGTTGACATATGGGTGGTTCCCATGGTCCTTTAAAAGGAGGGGATGAGTTTGCCTTTTGGCTTTCCTCCAAGGTGTGGCTGACCTTGTAGGGAAAGCCCTTGGGTAAGCGAGCCCCAGGTGCCCTGCATTGGGTAAATGAGTGCCAGGTGTCCTGCTTTGGGCATAAAAGCTGGGACCACTTGCAGGAAGGGTGGAGTGTCTGTCTGTGAGGTGGATGCACTTTACAGAGTTTCCCTGTTGGGGAAGGACCTTGTGACTCTCCCTGCAACTGGGCCCCGGTCAGGTTTGGAGTTTGCAAACGCGGGCTTCGTGAGGGAACAATATGTGGCTACTTCTGTCTTATATGATCAGCCTATTGACTTGGTTGTCTCCCATCTCTTCTATGGGAGACTTTGTTTCTTTGTTTATTCCACCTATTATTGGTCGTGCTGTGTCATTCCTGGGATCGCTGGGGTTGATGTCTATTATTTGTGATCTGTTTGACTTGTTTGTACCCCCAGCGATCCCCCATATACTGACTTTCTTATGTGCAATAGAATCTGGTTATTGGTTTGTTTTTCTGCTGGCTGCGTCCTTTGTGCTAGGCCAAGTAATTGGCAAAACAAAGGTCCTTCACATGAGTTGGGGTAATCCCAAGAGCAAATACAGCCTGAGCAGAGAATGGATTGAAAACAGCCTGGAGGAGAAGGACTTGAGGGTGTCGGTGGATGAGAAGCTCAACATGAGCTGGCAATGTGCACTTGCAGCCAAGAAAGCCAACCGTATCCTGGGTTGTATCAAAAGAACTGTGGCCAGCAGGTCGAGAGAGGTGATTCTGCCCTTCTACTCTTGTGAGACCTCACCTCGAGTACTGTGTTCAGCTTTGGGGTCCCCAACATAAGAAGGATATAGACCTGCTGGAGCGAGTCCAGAGGAGGCCCATGAAGATGATCAGAGGGCTGGAACACCTCTCCTATGAAGACAGGTTGAGGGAGTTGGGGTTGTTCAGTCTGGAGAAAAGAAGGCTCCGAGGAGACATTCGAGCAGCCTTCCACTACCTGAAGGGGCCTACAGGAAAGATGGAGAGGAACTTTTTACAAGTGCATGTAGTGATAGGATGAGGGGTAACAGTTTTAAAGGGAAAGAGGGTAGATTTAGATTAGGCATTAAGAAGAAATTCTTTGCTCTGAGGGTGGTGAGACACTGGAACAGGTTGCCCAGAGAAGTTGTGGCTGCCCCCTTTCCTGGAAGTGTTCAAGGCCAGGCTGGATGGGGCTTTGAGCAACCTGGTCTAGTGGGAGGTGTCCCTGCCCATGGTAGGGGGGTTGGAACTAGATGATCTTTAAGGTTCCTTCCAACCCAAACCATTCTATGATTCCGTGATTTGATCTGACAAGATAAAATGCATTTGTGGGTCCAGAATTCTTTTATGTGTTTGAGACATCAAAAGGTCACATTATTATGACAGGAAATATTATGTAGCCCATTGGGAAGAAAAATCTGTAACCTTATTATATAGTTCTTGGAGCAGTGGCTTTATTTGCTGGATAATGTTCCAAGTGAAGATTGGTTGAAATCCAATGATATAATTATTAAACTCCTAGTAGTCTTGATTATTACTCATGCAACCAATTCCGGTGGATTTGAATGGGATTATTGTTGTGAATAATTGCTCATTGTCATGAGTGAAGGTTACAGAGTAGAGCTCCTGAGTGTTCAGGTCAGACAGATTTTTTGCATCCCCACCCCCTTTAAAAACAAACACCACAATGTCAGTGTACACAAGTAAAGCTATGTAGGAAGGTGTATTTTTATTAGCATTTTTTTGTCATTAATAGAGATTCAGAAGATGCAGATATGTGAAACTTTAAGAACAGCTTCAGGAGAAAATTCACAAAGATAACTTCAATCAGATTTCATGGAGAAGTTGATAGTGGTAGCTGGTGCAAGCAATACAGCGAGGGCTGTGTTTGCTGCTTGGTAGTAGTGAATTGGTCATTATCAGCAGGTTAAAATATGAAGACAGCCTGTGATGCTGAGGACATGTAGATTCTTTGTGTTAGTTTCACAGTATTTTATGAACTTCTACTGACCACAAGTGCCATTATTTGCTTAAGGTTTTTATTATAGTCTTTGTTAAAAATTCCAAATTGAATTGCTAGTGGAACTTTGTTGTTCAGTAATATAAATGAAAATATTAGTTTTATAAATATTGCCAATGTATTTGATGTCTCCAGTGTCCTATTCATTTGCATCCTTCTGGATCTCAATTGCAAAACTAATAGATTTACTACCAGGAGACATTAATTGGGGGTGGCATTACTTTAATTCTGTGCACAGTCCTATTCAGTTGTCTTTTATTGGTGCTTGATTACTTTTCATTAAATTCTAAAAAATGCACTATATCAAATTACTATAGCATAGCTTCTGATATGATTTTCTCACAAATTAAAATACTTGTCATTGCTATACTTGGGTTAACTTAGATCATTAATCATGCTGTATTTCATTGTTCCCTGGAGGAAAGTTTCAGGAATCACCAATAGCCCAGTACTGTTTTAGTATCCTTAAATATGAGTTATTTGTGCTTTGAGTAATATAGAGAGAACTATAATGTCATGTTGAAGGAAATGGATGTCATTACTTAAAATTATGGAAAATATTTTTTTTATTGGATAGTTCGATTTAGTTTGCAAGTTTTCACTTACCAGGTTACATGGCACTGAGATAAGAATCATCATCATAATGTTTAAGAATCTGAATATTTGTATGACTTAATATGATCAGCTCTGAGTTTACCACAGGACTGATTTTCATTTATTTTACTGATAACAAACATAGACACACATGGCACTTTCTAGTCCAAGTGCTCAATATCTCTTAAGGTCTTTAAGCCTAATTAAACCTTTAGTAGGTAGGATTTTACCTCAGGGTCAGTGACTGTTACTTAAATGCCAACACATGCTTTACAGCCCAGCCCAGAGTACCCACTGATTAAGCAACACTACTAGTTTAGATGCCTTCATGTCATTATACAACACAAACAAATGGCACATTACAGGGCTCCCATTTTTTTTTGCCAAGTCTGTGTGTCTGTCAGTTCAGCAGCTACAGTGCCCAAGCACATCAGCAGCTGCAGCATTGTCTGTGACCATCCAAAACAGTTGATTGTCATGTGAGACATATAGCTCCCCAGGCCAAAAATGACACATGTGACAGCCAGAGATAGTGTTCTTGGCTAAGAACTATTGGTTGTAGAAAAAGCCTTTGATGGAGACATAGATCAGTCTTCTATATTCTGTTCATGTGGAGGGTATTTTGCAGTGGCTTTTCTTGTTATGGAGGGAAGACTTTACCAATAATAACTTGCTTTTATGAAGGTAGAGGGAGAATTATTTTCAATCAGGTCCGCCTGGAACATTTCAGGGCAGATGAGCATTGCTTGCATGGTGATTGGTTCTACACGTAGATTATCCTACACATAATTTGATAACTAGGTTATTTTCTCCAAGAAGGTAAAATAAATTTCTGTCTATTTTGAGCTGTTTATTTGGCTTGTTATCTCGTCATCTTTGTGTTCTTCACAGTGTTGAGATAGCTGAGCACCCTAGCCTTGTTATAAGCATGATGAACATAGATATGAAAAGTAGTGAACTCCAGCTTTGATTCAGTATTAGATCTTCAGACCACAGTGTTTAGTTTTATCTACCCTGGCTCTCTAAACTTTCTCCTGTATTTAGGCTGTAAAGCTTTCAGTTCAACGCAGGTGGGAAATTAGGTGGTTCACAGGGTCATACAAAGAGCCATACTTATCAGGAATTCACTCCAGAAAGATATGAGCCTTGACTCATCAAATCTCATCCCTGTTTTCTGTATCTTGCACACAGTGGGTGCCACTCCAATATTGTTTAAGTTGGAAGCAGGCATGTGCTTTTAAAGAAAATCTCCCTGACATCCCACTTGACTGTGTTTTGGTTCACATCACTTAGTGTTCCTGGACTGAATCAGCTTACCTTCCTTTGCAGCCTGTTTGCTCTGCAAGGCCATCCCAGACTCACACAATGGTGGAGGTTGGAAGGGACCTCTGGATATCATCTTGTTTAAGTAAGCTCAAGCAGGGACAACTAAACCCTGTTTAAGGCAGCTTCTGAATATCTCCAAGGATGGTGACTCCAATTAGCTGATCACTGTGGGGAAAAACTGGAGAACAATAGGCAACAAAGTAAAAGTATATAAAGCAAAAAACTTCAATAAATAGCCAAGTTTATGGCAAAAATAGTATCCTATGTATAAAATAAAGATATATCCTAAAAATATGTTCTCTAGTATTATGGAAAAGAGAAATTATATCACTGCAGCATGAAGATTATGGCATTCCCATAAAAAGGTTGTTTATGATATGGGAACTACTGTTTGGATGCTGTGTAAGTTCCACCTCTTGTTTTGTAATTAGTTTTTGTTATGTAATTTTCAACTTAAACTGTCTTTTAAAAGTAATTGATTTCTAGGGAATTCAGAGCCCTTATGTGAACAATGGACCTGACCTGTTCTTTCATGTCTATGTTCTGAATGTCAAAGTAAACAATCTGTAGATTCTTGGAGGTGTGGGAGCATGTGGCAAAGAAATCTGCCCCTCCAAAAGTCCTCTAATGGTATTCATTCTTCCACCATATAGACAGGAGGGAATAAAAGTGATAATCTTCAAGATGAGCATGATGATCCTTCAAATCATAGTCAGTTATATCTGATCATTTGATAAAACTTTATGTATTATTTCAAAAGTTTTTTCCTTGTCATAACAGTTTTTAGACGTCTTTACAGAACTGATATAGTTAGAGGAATTGTCATTTTACATTTTCTTCCAGTAAAATCATGAGTAATTCAGGTCTATCACCTCTCACTACTCACAAGTTTGGTGACTTCTGTGTGCTTGATCAATAGCTTTCAGGCTTTCTTGTCATGTAATCCTTCTGGATTTAAAAAACAAAACGGTGGTTTTTAAAGTGAACATTTCTCTTTGAAAAATGCGTCAGGATGCAGTCATTAATAAAACGATCTTATAGACAAAGGTTTAATACTTTTAGTTTAGCTTTTGAAGGATGGCTGAGAATATCCTTTGATGCTCCAGTTCTGAGTTAAGCAGAGGGAGGACAGTCAGTAGAACTGCAACTATCCTGTTACGCATTTAGCAAAGCAGTCTTTTTCACTTCAAATATGGGAGTACGTGCTATATTTGGAGTATTAAGTCCCTTCCCGGGAGCAATGGGGAACTAGGAAGATGATTCTAACCATGTCATCAAAAGCTTTTGCTTAATGGGGCTCTGAACAAAGCTCCTCTCTCACTTTTCTTTAAGGTTTGGTGCAGTCATAGTGTTCCTGAGGTTTTCTTTCATATTAATTTTCATGTATTCAATTTAAGTAAAGACATAATTTTAAAGTAATTTTCTTTAAACAGTATTATTCTCACTCCTTTTTCATGGTGTCCTCTTTGTACGTTTGTCTACTTTGTTAATCATTCCTTTCCACACCACCAGTAAAGCAATACAGTCAACATCTAATTGTTCTGTCATCTGTTTCTCTTCCTTTTCTGAAAAAACACAGGATTTTAGGGTTTTCTGATTAATTGCCTCTCCATTCTTCTGTTTACTGTCTAAAATATGAAGAACGATGGATCTTTCATTACACTGGGTTTTCAGCACCTACCTATTTAATTGAGTCCTTCATTCTCCTATGTTCATTACATCCTCTTTCTACCAGACATGTCATAATTCTTGACAGCAGATACACAGGTTACTGAATCAGGGAAGAAAAAAAAACAAAAACAAAAAAAAACCAAAAACAAACAAAAAAAACCCACCCTACACCAAAACTCTGTATATATTCTAATAGCAGATCACCTCCTGTTTCTGCTCCAAATACTGTCTAACTTTTCCTCAAATATATACTTTTTTAAGGGGGAAATGCAGTATGTGTGGCGACTAACACAATTGATCTCTAAATCATTAATTAATCTCTGTGATACCACAGGCATTCATCCCTTGACATGGAAAGGCAATATTTCTTCTTCCTTCTTCAAATTTCTGCTGTGGGATAGTAGTATATTCTTTAAGCAGTGATGCCCTGCACTGGAGCTGTAATCTCTCATCACAATTTGTGTTGGGTAGGAACTGAGTTGGTAGGTTCGGTTTTACTCATCTATGCCAATGAGAGATGTTCCAATCCTCTTAATCATAGATAGGCAAAACACAGAGTATAATTCATTTTTTGCATAAGAGTAACTGTTGTAGAAATGGATCTCTAATTTTGTTGACACTGAGATGGCTGTGTAAAGGCAGCATGGGAAGTATTATTTCCAACTTTCGTCTTTTTGGAAAAATTATTTTCTTTTGTGAGGCCCATGAAGGACAGAAATGCTGTTCACTGCTGTGTCCTGTTTGTGGTTTTTTTCAGCTGCACTTTTTAGTATGTCTTTTCAACGTGTTGATCATATATGCACAAAATTCTGCTTAGACATTTGAAGAACAAAATCTGAATGTCATGTCATCTAATAAATGAAGACAAAACTGGGGAAAAAAAACTATGCGAAAAAGTTGATATACGCTGTTTCTAAAAAACATGTTCAGATAAAATTACAGTCAGCAATGGTCATTCAATGTGAAGGTGCTTACATGTTTCAGGGATGTTTATAAAAGTAACTTTATCTGCTCCTTCTTATCTGAAGGAAAGAACCTACAACAGAGATTTTAAGGAATTTATTGTACCAAGACAAATATCTGTCATCAGATCCTTTGGGAGTAAGTGTGTCAAATAGTTTTAAATCTTAAGCAGTAGTCTTTAAGTAGTCTTAACCAGATGGGCTGCAATTCTTAGTAAAACTGGGGAAGCGTTGTCAGCATTGTAAACTTAATAAGGTAGGTGATGTGGATCAATTTGTGCTGTCCTTGACTTTCTGCCTCTTTTAGAATTCTGGAAGTTCATTAGCTACCTCTGGGATGTATTTGATGAATAGACTTGGTTAAACAATAGAGGTGAGGTCAAGCGTGATCTGAAATTATGAAAAATGTGTATTCCAAAGGGGATTTCCACTTTGCAAATTACGAATGAGGGAAAGTACCTTCTCTCTTGATTCTTATTAATTTAAGTGTGTTTTATCATAGCGATAACCTGAGAGAGCTTTGTTTTGCTTATAAGTAAAGTTTTATAGTATAATGCACTTCTTAAAAGCAGTATGTTGAAGAACATACGGCATGTTAAGGAATAACATGTTCTAAGGAATTAGTGTATGTAAAAACACCATACAGATTCTTTAACTTAGAATGAGAGGGAAGTGCATGTGTTTACAACATCCTCAGAGGAATACCAGGATATTATAGACTTTTTTACTTCTGCATAATTTCATACAGAAGACAATTCAGCCAATTCACATTCCATTATCTATGTGCACATATTAATCTATGCCAGAGATGAAGCTATTGGCTGGTTGTAACAGATTATGATGCTATTGTGGTGTAGAAAGAGTGAAAATGAAAATGTATTGTGACTATTAGTAATCTCCATATTTTTCTTCTCCCCTTCCTCCTCAGTCCCTGCTCTTCCAAAATTTATCGACCAGATAATTTATTTCAAACAATGATGAAAAGCAGAAATTATGTAGACACATGAGTAACACTGCAGTTTGTTTCTCAGTGGCTTTGTTTTTTTTCTGTTACTCCTGTTTTCTTTTTCAGGTCCCTTGGTTTGTGCAGATTAAGCATACTTTGTAGCTTAAAGATGCTACTTCTGTCTACTTAGTTCCCCATGAGATTAAAGCAATGAGTTTCATTGTATTTATTTCTGCACTATTCATGATTAGTTTTATGATCTATACCAAGAATGTCTGCATCTTATAAGTCCAATCCATGACTCTTACTTCTCTGATGATGGCAATTAGTCCTCAGAGATACAGTATGACTTAATTTCCTTATAACATCCTTTTCAGTGTCTAAATTAGCTCTGTCCTTAAAATGCTGCCAACACAGGTAGCAGGTTTGCACTAGCTGGATCTTAATCTGGAACATTGGTATCATTCTCCTAATTAACAACATGAGTAATTTTTTGTTTATTAGCCTCCACAGGGATGAATTTGTTTTGTTTGAATAGTTAGTTTTGCCTTTTTTTATGGAATTTTTATTTGCAAAACTTTGACAGTTACACCAAAGGTTTACTGATAGAATAAACCTTACTAGGTTTTCTTCTTTTCAGAGCCAGTGTTTACTCAGTTAGCATGTACTTGCTTATAACTTAAAAATCTGGACCGCTTTCTTTGGTAAGAACTTGTTATTGAGATATGGTCTTCCTGAAACTGTCTTGGTTACCTTCTAAACAAATTAGTTTAATTTTCACTAGGTACCAATGAAATTCAGTGTAATTATATGTTTACCCCAACTGTTTCATTTATTGAAAGACTTGACAAAATCTTCTATTTCCAACTCCATCTGCTGCTTCTGACACAAAAACAGCAACATACTCTCTCTTAAAAACAGTCACATCAATAAATGAAGGTATGCCAGAAACTGTTTAAAGCCTAGTAGGGATTTCATTGTTGATACCAATTTTCCCAGAGTTGTTCAGATATTATACTCTCATGTTGTATTTTAAAATTGATCTGTTCAGACATTGGGTCATTGTACAGTCAGATTCACAAAAACAGGATGAAAATTCTGAGAACCACCAAAGGTGGGGGAAGGCACTAAATAGGATAAGTAGCCATAAGGTCTTAATCTAATGCATATGGAAAGGTCTTTGTTTTTCAGCCCAGAGTTGTATTACTGGTTACATTTCACATAGTATCTAAGTTGTTGTAAACTTAAGAAAAAAAACTAAAAGTGATGGTCGCTTGGTTTTATACATGGCGAATCACACAGAACAAAATCCAGGGGAAGGAAAATCTCCCATTTATGGAGCAAGAGGGCTGTTTTCCAAATGCCACTTCAGTGAAAAGAGCATTTAAATTTACTTCTGAGAAAATAATGTTAAAGGAGAAAAAAATTGCCTTTCTCATACAAGCTTTTTAAGACTAAACCAATCTTTTTCTAACTTGTTATGTAGCCGTAGTTTTCAGACTTTCAATACAGCTGACAGATGCTGGTGCATTAGGCCCAAGTATTACCCAGGCTCCTCTTGCAGGTTCTGCTGTGATTCTTCTTAACAGTTGACCATTGTCTTTGTTGCATACAAAAAATTTTATCACCAGCAAACTAACATCACCCTGTAGTTTACCCCTTGCTTTTCAGGTAATTATTTAATATATTGAATGGTACAGGTCCTAGTACAGACTATGGCAAAACTTCACTGACTATTTCCCGTGGGAACTAACCATTTTGCTTTACTCTCTACAGTATGTATTTCAGTCATCATTGATTTATACATGTCAGGTTTTTTCATCTTATGCTATGCCTTATTAAATTCCTGAGAAACCTAGTGGAAATCCAAGTGGACTATATCAGCTAGACCATACTTATCTCTGTGCAAATAAGTCTGAAAGTTTGGCAGGGCAGGATTTTATTTTGCAGGAGCCATGCTGTCTTGTTCTGTATTTAACCAGGTGAGGTGTCCTTCAGTTGCACATTCTCATAATTAGTTACTGAAGCCTGTAGTCCCCAAGGTGTTCTTTGAAACCTTCTCTGAAGATTCGTACGTGAATGAGAGAGTTTGAAGACAGACAGAGTCTAAAAGCTTTTCTGTTCCACTTGCATAGAAAGCACACAGCTTTCATGGTTTTCATTACAAGCAGAGCTAATAGTGTGGTATCTGTGCTGGTCTGAGGGGCAAGGAACAGGTCTTTTCAGTAAAACAACTGATGCAAGCTGAAAACATAAGCAAGCGTGCTATTGTATCCATCAGCCCTAGCACTGGACCAAGACTAACCAAGAGCACAATTTTTGCAGCAAAACTTTTGTGTTTCCACCCTTCTTGTTTTTGATGACAGTTCAGCCATTGCCTATCTACAGAAGAATTTCCTAACTTATCTGTATGAATGTTAATGAAACAGTTTTAAAGGTACTGAAAGATCCAGGCATTTGACTTTACTGTTACTTTCCTTTCTCTTATCATGTAGAAGGCCATTTTTTATTCTGCTGTGTTCTGGAACACTGACTTATGCAAGTATGCATCTGCCATACCAGAGAGAGCTAAGTTTGGTTTAGAGTCTTGCTTTTGTTGTTTCTACTACTGCATCTTTTCCCTTTACTGCTCAAGTGGAATGTGCTGCATCTGATTGTTAAATTCTTTACATCACTTTATTGGCAAAGGAAAGTCAAGTCATAGAGCGTTACCATAATAGCTCTCTGTAGTACCTAATTATGAAGCACATCACTCCTGTTATCCACACGTTTATCATCTGCTCCGTGCAGACTGCGGTAGTTCTCTTTATCACCTTTTTGGTTCGTGTATAATAATAATGTCAATGTAATGTTGTAAAAAGAAGGAAACTGTCTATAATATAAAGACTTTTAAAGTCTTTAAACAA
The DNA here is from genome assembly GCA_028020825.1 of Podargus strigoides. NCBI lineage: Eukaryota > Metazoa > Chordata > Aves > Caprimulgiformes > Podargidae > Podargus > Podargus strigoides. Next base: position 39,251,887 of record CM051621.1, on the reverse strand, counting down.
ACTTTAAGTATGGCAGTGCTGAATTTCTATTTTATTTTCCTGAATCCCTATCTTGCAATTACAATATGGAGTGACTGTTTTTGTGAGTGCCATCCAAGTCAGACTAATAAAATATGAATTAATATCTCTTTAAAAATAAATTGGCAGCAAACATACTTATTTGCCCTTTTTATCCTAGTGATTCTTTTACGTTTTATCTTTCACTTAAGAAATTGTTATAAGTTTATTGAATATTAAAATGTATATTTTATGTTACTAGAGCTACAGAGCTCATTTCCAAGAAGTTATGCTTTTTTAAGAACTAAAATCTTCAGTAAAAAAAAATAAATTAGAGGTTATTTCTGTCTGCACTGTCTTTTCCCCAGAAAGCACTGTTACATACCTGTTTGAAATGGCAGTATGATATTAGTGTTGGACAGCTTCATCTCCATGGTGCATATAAAATATCTGAAGTGATATTTAGGTTGGTTCATATTTCTATGAAGTCTTAGTTGTTTTTATTGGTTTTTAATGCAATATATCTCTATAGAATATGTTTTACTCCTTGGTTGTAGAAAGAGGAATTTCTTGCATTCACACTTGGGAAACCTGCTTGTGATTTTGCAGTCAGCAGCAAGCTTGGAGGGCTTGCAAAGATGTGGAGGGACAAGATCAACATTAAGAATTATTTTGACAAATAAGTAAATCTAAAAAGAAGAAGCTATTCAGCAAGGGCAAGTGCAGTGTTTCTACACTTTGAAACAGTATATTAATACATATATAAATAGATATAAGATAAACAGAAATAATTGCCAAGGACAGAATAGTGAAGCTTACTCAGCAGTTATTTAGAACAGGAGCTTGAGGGTATGGCACTTTACAGGTGGAATATGACTTAATAGTCTTTTTGTATTACCAAAGGTTAAAATGCTTGCATGTGATATTCCTAGACAAGCATCGTATATTTCACAGAAATGGCAATGCCTCCATTGATATACACTGTTCAGGTTTTGGTTCTGTGTTACAAAAGGTTCTGGAGTTAATGTTTTTGAAAAGATGTGGAAAAGTTGAATCTATAAGTCTACACTGTGTTCATTTGTTCCATTTATTGACAACAGTATCGCTTACCTTCTGGTAACACTGGAAAAGCACAAGACAATTATATTAATATGGTTTCAATACACAACATTTGAGATAGAAGTTTTAATGGTTGCTCTTTGTAGAAGTTTTTTGTTATTTTTTCACTATCCAAAAAAACCCCACAGTAGAGTGGTAGCACAAATCAGTCACAGCAAATCATGCAGAAGACCTCAAGAGGTATCTTTTATGCCACCCTTTGTCTATACTTTTTCTTATTCTTGCTGTTTCTTAGCCTTTCCTCAATCTGGTGCTTCAGTACTGTAGATGAAATGATAGCTGGCAAATTCCTTTCAACCATCCACACCACTCGCATTCCTAAAAGCTTTCTTGGGCATTCATCCTTTTGTTTAATTTTATTTGACACCCATACTGAGAACCACAGAATTCAAAGAAGTTTTTGGTGAAGAATCTGTGTCTATTTAGTTATGTGCACTTTTTTACCTACCCCCATAGTGAAATAGCCCCTATAAGCTATTTCACAATTTTTGTTTCAGATGTTGCTGTATCAGACCTTTCTGGGAAAGCAATATGAAACAGAACAGTAAGTTCTGTGTTTATGTGTTTTCCTTTATGCTTTTTTTTTTTTTTTTTTTTTTAAAAAAAAAGAAAAAAATTATTTCTTGGATTAGTTTTTCTCTGCTGTCTGGAGACTTCAAACATCTTAAGTATTTTGCTGGCAGTATAATCTTGGGCTCTATAGCAGAAAATACAAACTTCTTCCCAGCTGCTTTACTGTAGAAGTATTTATTTTATCATTGTGTTTGCTGGCCTGCTTCTCCACTAGCAACAACAGCAAAAGAATCTGGAACCCACCATCCTTCAGATTTCTGCTGTTCCTTTTTCTCTGAAAAAAGATAATAAGAAAAATTAATGGATCAATGGAGCTGATGAAAGGATCAGGGGGACAAGAATCTGTAACTTCATTAGAGCTTGTAATGACTGGCGGTAAGATTTAAAAAATGGTTGCAGTGCCAGGCTGATGGGAAAAGGGAGAAACAGCCATTTGTTCATGGTAGTTCTCTAAAATTTTGCAACCTTTTAAATATATTTTCCAAATAGACTTTGTTGTGTTGCTCCACATGAATTAAAACATTGAGTATAAACAACTGTATCCATATGGAAAAGAAGCAACATGGCCAAGTATTCTTCCTCTCAAAACAATCCAGTGTCTCTGCACAGACACATTTATTTTTCTTTTTTATTAACCATAGATTGACTTTGGAGAAAATCTCAAATGAGAGAGAAGGGAAAAAAAAAAGTGGGGAGGGGGGGAAATCAGCACTGATTTCCCATACACTTCAAAAAGATCTGATGCTTCTAGTTTAAAGATATTAATCAAACTACTTTCTGTAATACCAAACCAGTAATTAGTTGAACTAAATTGAGGAATTTCATAGTGTGCAGCTTTTATGTATAAGTTCAAAAATTTGGACACACTAATGAAACCACAGGGCTTTCATTCCTAGGAATGCTGAAAATGTAGAGGATTATACACTTTACTGTTCTGAGCAAATCTATTATCCGCCATGACAAAAAAATAAAAAAATAAAATAAACCATTAAAACGTAGATGCTTGGAAATGATGGAGAAGAAATACTCTAAGCCCTACAGCACTTTCCTTTAGCATGCAGCTACAAACTTTATTAGTATGATCAGAAATAAACCCCCTCTCCATCATTAGGTAATAATTTTACATGCTGAATTACAAGATTTGATCACCATTGATAAAATATTTTGCACAGCTAAACATGTGGTTGGAAATTATAAAACTGCTGGCCAGCTCTTCCAGCCTGGGAACCAGCAGCTTCCTCCACTGTTCTCCCTGAAGTCAACTGCTGTCTATCTTAAAACCTCTTGTTTAGTCTGGGCTGTCCATCATAAGGCGCTTTGTTCCTAAATTGGCTCTTGAGTAGATTTACGTGCAAAAGTGTTTCCAGGTGCTTTCTTTAATAGCATATAATAGAAATTCAGCTAATGGGTTACATGTTTCTCTTCTGAGCTCGAATGAAGGCATGGTTTCCAAGCCATTACCTTTTTTTAAGATTTTGTATGTCAGTGCTGGATGCATGTACTTTTTTATTTAGAAAGTCATGGTACTTCAGACAAAGCCTGTAGAGCATTATAGCCATTCAACTTATAATTTTAAAATGATAATTGAGGTGCTATAATTTTGAACATACGCAATAATTGCTACAATAATTAAATATTAAACTTCAAGTGGATTAAGGTATAATTTCAGTAAGAATATAATTTTTAAGATCAAATTACACTCCTGCATACAGTGTACATGTACTTGTGATAAATATGATTTGACAGTTCTGCTTGAAGAAAATCTTACTGGCATCGTACTAGACTCTAAGAGTCTTTAATAGAAAGTTGGTGCGGTTTGCAAACAAAATAGTTATCTCAAATATCTATTGTTATTAATCCCCTGATGTTATTTTTGGCCTTTTTGCTTATCCTAGAAATATCATGAGGAAGTTCCCCCCTTGCTAGTGTACAGTATTAATGGAAAATTGTATACCTGTTTTCTGTGCCTGTAAGATATTCTCTAAAGATCTTAATAAATTGTCATGCAACATATAAATCAAAATTTTTCCATATATTTGTATCCGTTTGTAAAAAGACAGACATGAAAAAATGGCAAGTGAAAGATGATAGCATAAATATTTAGCCTTCCTCTGTATGCCATTGTTAAACATAGAAATGAAAATCATAGGTATTTCTAGTATTTTTTGTGTGGCTAGCACAGTTTTATAATAGGTATACCATAGATAATTATAGCTCTTCTTAATCTCCAAAAAATTCTGTAGTTTGCCATAAACAGGCAAATCTCCCTTCATAGGAATGCTTTTTTCTAAAATTATCTGGCTGTATCAGGTTATAAATGTTATTAGAACAATAACTCAAGTAACAGTAATTGAAATATTAATAATTTTTGTATTTTTAATAATTTCTAGTTGATTTGTTGCTCTGACATGTGTCTAAGCTTAAAAATAAAAATATTTGAAACCTAAATTGCTTCCTTTTCCAAATATGCCCAAGTAGCGTGAAGTATTTTAGTAATAATATATAAGAAAGTACGCTATATTTCTTTTACTGTTATATCTTGAACATGCATGCCAAGCACCTGAAATCATACATTGCTAGGATTTTATCTACAGCCTGTAGATAGGAGTTTTCCAATAGAAATAACCCATAAATAACATAATGTGTATAAAAGAACCATGGTGATACCAGTTTTGGGTATCTTGATTATTAATGGCAGAATACAATGTATTATAGTGCAAGCTATTTCATTGCTTACAGTTTACACATAAATCTGTTTTTTATAAATTTGGAAGCTATGCACCTTTCTGCATACATTCTCTGCCATGAATAGTAGTCACTATAAAATGGTGTAAGTGGTGTAATGTTTCCTTGTCTCACATTTATGAAGGATTTTTCCAATATCAATGAAGACTACAGGTAGGATATCTTTAGGAGAATATAGGACCTCTCTCTTAATCAGCAAGCTGGTAGACTGCTTAAGTTTGTGTTAAAACATACATACAATCCACTCCCTTCTTTAAGGTTCTTTCATATTTCCCTGGAATTTTCCCTATAGTACCTGATGGCAGTGAAACTGAGCTTCAACTTGCGGTGTTGGAATGCAAAAGATACACACAATTCAGTCCTCCTCTAAAAGTCAAATATCTCCATGGTAAAACACGTGTCAAATTGCTTACACAAGAGAAATTTTACAAAGATAAATTAATAACAGAAGTTTCAAATGAAAAGAAAAGCTTACATAATTACTGAGGTTCACCATTTTTTGTGAGGTTAACCATGATTGATCTTTAGAGACTTCATTCCACAGGTTTCTTGTTTCGCAGAAATACTGGTGTGTTTCTGTCAGAGTGTAGCCATCTGGCTTAAAACTTGCACATCCTGTTACTGTCCTAAAATGTGCTTTGTTGGCACATGTGAAAGGCGCGATGCTTCCTGACAGAAAGAAGTTCCACAGAAACACTGTAGTGGAATAAGGGAATGTGTGTTTCCTTACTTAGTGGAATATGGTTCCTACATAATGGAATATCTATTGCCTAATATGTAATAAACCTGTGATATTTGAGAGTCTATATATGAAAATGAGACTAAGTTTTCATGTGTTAATTTTGTCTACGGTTTGGGATGGTTTCTATGGGCTGATTACTGTCTTGTCAAATTACAGTGTTTATACAAGTCCTAATCTTTGGCTGTTGATCCCTTCTAATAATGAGTTACACAATTTAACATCATCTTTACTGTTAGTACAGTAATTTAATTTTTTTTTCTCAGCTGAGGACATGCCTATTGAGTAGATATTGATAAACAAATGGTGGGGTTTGAGTAAAATTTCTCTAGTGTATTGTTATTAAAAATGAATCAGATGTACGCTTTTTGCAATACAATATTCAGAACAGATCTGAGCAATCACAAACTGCCGTTGTCTTCGTGCCTTACCATGCTGATTCACCACCCATATCAGACAGTGCTGTCACTTATTTTATAGAAACGGAAAACTCTTCAATAAAGCACCCTTAGTTTTAGCAATAGTAAACCTCTTTTTGTTTGTTTTTTGCCCAGTTAATTAGATTACAGGTAAATTCCTTAGAGGAGACGGTACAAATTTCTGTATGCCTGATCTCATTTTGTAATTTTGCATCTGCAGTTATTATTGTAAAAGTACAAGAATATATTATAGTTACTGAAGATATTATGATATTCAAAGTAGGGAGCACTTACGGTTGTTGTTCTTGATTGACCCAGTTATGAGAGCAGTTGGGTCATTTAATGGCAGGTCTACTTCGTAACCAAGTGCGAGATGATCTTAATGTTAGGAGAAAACTGCCTGAAGTCATCCCTTTCCCACCCCCCCCCTTAAAAACTGTCTCATCTTAGTCTGCCACGTTCATGCAGTTAAGTTTCAACATGATTCAGTGACATACAGCCAATCTTTTCTTGACATGGTCGATCATCATATATCACAAAAGAGTATGCATACACAGATTTCCCTGCAGCAGGATTTTTTTTTTTTTCTTCTCTATCCCCACCATTCTAATTTCACCTTAATTAAGAGCTCCACTCAACAGTTCTATTTCTGTTAAAAAAATTTCACACTAGGATGACAGGAGACTAAAAGGTTATGCTTTGGAGGGTCAATTCATTAGGAGGAAAAAATATACCTACCTTTGTTTTCTGGCTGTAGCTGATCAGTAGAGCTGAGTGTCCATATCTCTCTTCCATACCGTATATGTGTCTGTTTTTAATAGAATTGTTACTACTGTTCATGTCCTTTGCATATTAATTTTCTGAACAACCAAATTATTTACTTCTTGAGACGCCTGTTGCCTCTGCCTACTTTCCGTTGACATAGGAAGCAATGAAAAGGAAGAGGTAGGCTCTGAAGACAAGGGTCTCCTCGAATTATTCGAGGAGGCCACTAAGACAAGTAAAGAGAGCAAACACAAGACTGAAAGCAGCCTTTAGATGTCAGACTTACGAGCATATTGCTTTGTGTGACTGAGTTTGCTGTAGACTACTGAAAATAAGGAGTGAAATAGTAAGTAGTTTCTAGCCTCATCAATAGATGTCCTTCGGTTGACCTGCTGACTTGAGTTTTAAACTCTAAGAATAAAGCTTCAGCCTAAATATAAAGTAATGCTTGTAAGTTTTACAGTTTATCGTAGTTCACAGTCCAATTTTTCTGTGTGGCCTTAAGAAGAAAGGCACTGCCACTCTAAAAGTTTCAAATTATTATAACCATGGTTCATTCCATCAGGGATCAGAAACAATGATGTTAGTTTTATAAACAGTTAAGCAACATGCTCACATTCAATGCATTTGATACTGTAGGCTATAGAGTCTAGACTCAGCATCTAAAGACTCTGTATTTCCCAAATGATTTGTTGTGAATTATTCACTCTGCTGTCAGCTATCTATTGGTCCCTATGGCTAAGGGACTATGCTAACTGCTTTGATAGGTCTTCCTTTTTCTAATTGCATTTCTTTGCCCTGTCTTTCAAAGTATTTTCATTCACCTCTCAATTCTACTGGTTGGTTGTTCCAGTAACAAGGACTGTCAATGACTGTGGTTAGTAATTATGCTGATGTGGGCAGACAATCCATCATGGTGGATTTTGCATGTGGTGGCTGATAATTAATCATGGGGCCATGGTGCAGAAACTACACAGCAGAGCAGAAACTTGTCTTCTAAAGGCCAGTTCAGGGTTGGAGCATAAAGAATAATGAGCCCATAGCTAGTAGCTCTCATTTACCAATCAATCTTCCTATTTTGCTTTTTAAACTCTTCTGTAGAGTTTGATGAAATCATCCATGGAAGTGATAATAGCTTAGTGGAAAAAATGCATAATTGAAGATTTCATTTTGATACTTCCAGGTAGTTTGGGTTGGTTTTTTTTTTCATGTTTGCATCTAGTACACAGTAACATGAGTTAGATACTTGATAAATTAGAAACTGGATGTATTAGTTTTGGCACAGGGTGAGGGGGAAGAAGTTTGTGCAAGAGTCCAAGGTCTTGTTGCTACTCATGACAGACGTAAAGTATCCCCATAAGATCAATAGAAAATGCCTGAAAATAACATGGATGTTTTCTGTTACACTTGAGCAGTATACAATATTACTGGTGTTCCATCAAGGCATCTCCACTTAGATTTGTTTTAATGTTGTACTTTCTAAGGATTCAGTATCTTGGCTGTAGGTCATTGTATGAAAACCATTAGAAAGCATCAGGTTTTTTGTGGTTTGTTGCCTGAACTTGCCTAGTGCTGGCTAGGGTAGTGTTGTTCCCACAGACATTGTGGTCTGCTGTTTCCATAATGATAGGATCCCTGAGCCACTGTGGTGCATGTAGTCAGGGAGAACAGGTTATATACTTAGCTGCAATAATAAAGATGTTGTAGCACAGGATGCAGACACATCAAGCACTTGCAGAGCAATTGCTAACTTAGTGAACATGTCAGAAGGAAATTTGGCCTAGTAACCGATGAAGGAAAGCTGGCAACAATGATTTCACTATTGCAGTCTATTTTTTGTCACAAAAAAAGCAGTCAAGATAGGATTCCACTCCTTTTTCCTTCCTGATGAATATTTCTGGCAGAAAGCCAGTGCAAAAGATCAATCTTTGATTTATTTTTCTTTAAAGAAAACAAAAAAGTCTATAAAAAGAAGCACTTCAGAAAATCATAAACAGAGTATAGTTTCTGTGGGGTTTTAAAAGTCAGTGTCTGACAGCAATAGGGTATTGAGTGAGATGGACCTTTAGTCTGACTAAGTATTGCTATCTGGTCAATATGATGCATGCTTCTTTGAAATTTCCATGACCACTTATGTTCTTTAGACCCAAAGTTGTAGTGCATCCGTTATGTCCGGTGAACAGAATCACAGAATCATCTAGGTTGGAAAAGACCTTGAAGATCATAGAGTCCAACCATCAGCCTAACACTGACAGTCCTCAACTACACCGTATCCTTGAACACTGTCAACCTGACTCTTAAACACCTCCAGGGATGGGGACTCGACCACTACCCTGGGCAGCTTGTTCCAATGTCTGAGAACCCATTCTGTAAAGAAATACTTCCTAATATCCAGTCTAAACCTCCCCTGGTACAACTTGTGGCCATTACCCCTTGCCCTATTGCTTGTTACTTGGCTGAAGAGACTCATCCCCACTTCTTCACAACCTCCTTTCAGGTAGCTGTAGAGGGCAATGAGGTCTCCCCTCAGCCTCCTCTTCTCTAGACTAAACAACCCCAGTTCACTCAGCCACTCCTTATCAGATTCGTGCTCTAGACCCTTCACCAGCTTTGTTGCCCTTCTTTGGACATGCTCCAGCACCTCAGTGTCCTTCTTGTAGTGAGGGGCCCAAAAACAAACACAGTATTCAAGGTGCGGCCTCACCAGTGCTGAGCATGGGTAAGATCACTTCCCTGCCTCTGCTCGCCATGCTATTTCTGATACAAGCCAGGATGCTGTTGGCCTTCTTGGCCACCTGGGCACACTGCTGGCTCATGTTCAGCCAGCTGTCAATCAGCATCCCCAGGTCCCTCTCTGACAGCTTTCCAGCCACTCCTCCCAGTCCATGTAGCACTGCTGGGTGTTGTGACCAAAGTGCAGAACCCGGCATTTGGCTTTATTGAAACTCATACAGTTGGCCTTAGCCCATCAATCCAGCCTGTCCAGATCCCTCTGCAGAGCCTTCCTACCCTCAAGCAGGTCAACACTTCCACCAAATTTGGTGCCGTCTGCAAACTTTCTGAGGGTGCACTCAATCCCCTCATCCAGATCATTGATAAAGATGTTAAACAGGAGTGGCCCCAGTACTGAGCTCTGGGGAACACCACTCGTGACTGGCTACCAACTGGATTTAACTCTGCTCACCCCAACTCTTTGGTTCTGGCCATGCAACCATATTTTTACCCATCAAAGCCTATGGCCATCCAAGCCACCTGCAGCCAGTTTTGCCAGGAGAATGCTGTGGGAAACTGTGCCAAAGGCCTTACTAAAGTCAAGGTAGATGACATCCACAGCCTTTCCCACATCCAATAAGTTGGTCACTCTGTCGTAGAAGGAGATCAGGTTTGTCAAGCAGGGCCTGCCTTTCATAAACCCATGCTGGCTGGGCCTGATCATCTGGTTGCCCTACATGTACCGTGTGATGGTGCTCAGGATGATCTTCTCCATCAGCTTCCCTTGCACTGAAGTCAAACTGACGGGCCTGTAATTTCCTGGATCATCCTCTAGACCTTTCTTATATGGCATCACATTGGCTGATTTCCGATCTGTTGGGACCTCCCCAGTCAGCCAGGACTTCTGGTAAATGATGGAAAGCAGCTTGGTGAGCACCCCTGCCAGCTCCTTCAGCACCCTTGGGTGCATCCCATCCGGTCCCATAGACTTGTGTATGTCTGTGTGATGCTGTAGGTCACTGACTGTGTCTCCTCCTGGATTATGGGGTGGTCATTCTCCCTGTTTCTGTCTTCTAGCTGGGGAGGCTGAATTCCATCAGTACAGCTAGTCCTGTTAATAAGGACTGAGGCAAAGAAGACGTTAAGCACCTCAGCCTTTTCCTCATCATTCATTACTTTTTCCCCCTGCATCTAGCAGGGGATGGAGGCTCAACCTCCTTGAACCTCGAATTAGTCTCCAACTAAACCTTAAATAAACCTTGCCTTCCAGTCCAATGAGTTAAGCTGGTGACTTCTGACTGTATTGTGTATGGCTATACAATGGATGCTTAATTACACCATCCTTTTCTCCTAAAATGAGATGTCATTGTTTCGTCTACTGATATCAACCTGGACTTCCAACGTTCTGTCACTGGTGACATTTCCACCACTTTTAAGTACACATGAGAGAAGTATCTGCCATAAAAGAAAGTTACAGTTCCTCTTGCCTCAAAGTAGAAGAATGGACTAGCTTCCTCTTAAGGACCCTTTCAGCTCGCTCTATTTTATTTTGATCGGTATTTTGCATAAAAACACAACAGCTTTTCATTAGTGCTTCTGAAAAAAACTAGACCTATGCATATGCATGTTATTTATTGACACTCTCATTTCCAAGGAGCATCTACTCTGCTTCACATACTTCTTAGATGATTTCTAAACATACATGTTTGGTGTCACTTAGTTCACTGAATGTAAAACATTGAGTTTATTGTTTCATTATCTCATTTCATCATAAATTCTCCCTTTAATTGTCAGAGTTCACACAATATGAATGGACCTTCCTGTCTCTATTTTAAGTGATAATTGTATAATTTTGCCAAAGTTTTCTTTCATCCTGTCTTTTCTCTTCCAGTGCAATCTTTCATAACCTCAACACTTTATACCAGAACTTAATTTGCTTTCTGGGCACTTTACTTTGCTGTTAGAACTATTCTCAGGCCTTTTTTCTCAGATTCTGCATGCCTGAAATCCTTCGGTTTTTATTGGCTAGAGTTCTGTAATACTGGCCTATTGTATTTAAACAGTAACTATTTTGATAAACTGTGGCCTTTTTAGAGATATTATTGTCTGATGATGAGAAATTAGTGAAAATCCAGAATCCAGAGGACTCGGTAAAATTTTTCTTCAGGACTTTTGTGCAGATGCTGCCTGATGTTGAATAAGTCACTTTACTCTCTGTGTTTGTTTTGCAGTCTGTTGAGTAAAATTACTCTCATCTTTGACAATTCTAAAAATAAAAAGCATTCTTGATTTTGCTATTATTTAAGAATCCTAGGTAAAAATGATAGAACTTTCCTCTTTTCTATATAAATGATTTGGCATAGGAAAGACACAAAATGACAAACTATCATCAAGAGGGTGGAAGATAGAGAAGGGTGCCTATTTTACTCTTATCAGAAAAGTAAGGATCTAAGATTTAGCCTGAGACATTAATCAGATCAAAAGCACTACTCAGTCAGGAGGAAGCTCTGTTGGTGAGACTATACAGGAGCAAACAGGGGAGAGTGAAATTGGGGTTTGCTCTGATGAGGAAACACATGCATCTGGACTTGATTGTAAAAATTAAACTTTTAATGTTGAGGACCAAAGCGGTGCATGTAGTTGTGTCACTGTATGCAGTGGAAGTCTGTACATGAACAAATAGTTCTTTTCAGTAATGCAAGCTGAGGTAGGTTCTCTGCAGCTTTTCCTCCTCACTCCTGAACTTCATAGAAAGAATTCAATTAAGAAATGAAGGTTATCTTCTCTCCCAACAATTTGTTCTTCTTTAACTTCATAGTTCTATTTCACAACTTCTTGGCAGACCAGCTTTTTTTAGTTTGTTTAGAGCTGCTACTGCCTAATCTCTTCCCTGTCACCATTTCCTGATCTACTCACCTCCCTTCACCATTGCATTATACTGTCAAATGTACTGAGGGTAAGAGTGCAACTTGCTGCCCAAGATCAACTCATCGTGTACTTATCACATTTTTTTCCTTTTTAATAAGAAATAATAATTTGCCCATATCTTAGGTATTACCATCACCTCTTGAAATATTATTTTTTTTCTTTTACAACAAAAAGGTTTTCAGATTTGGGTTTCACAACATTGCAGTTCTCTCCTGCAATGAAAAAAGCCTTGATAATTATTAAAACATTGTTAAAATTGTCATACTTCCTGTAAGTGATGTCAAACAAGACTAGCCCAGTGGTCTCGATTCATTTCCTGGAAGCATTTTTTAAAAAAGAAAAAAAAAAAGTTTTTTAAAAAATAAAAAATAGAGCATTTTATTATTCTCTTCAGGCAGAATTGGATAATGTGGTTGATTATTTTCCTGAGCCTGCACATAAAAATGAGATAGATAAGTAATAAAGTAGTACTGTCATATGTACTGGCTTTAATCTTTTTTTAAACCATGAAAAATAGTATTCAATTAAATGTAATATAAAAATTAAAATGCAGAAGTAAAAAGATCACTGAAGAGCATTTGATGATATCACAAGCAGTTATGCTCTAAGCACAGATTTATAATTTTTAAGAGCAAGATGCATTTTAATTAAGGCAAAACTATGTGTAAAAGGGAGGAACTGCAAAGCTGAAATAGGATGTAAAAATATTGTGTAAAACATTGAGATCTTATGTCTACATTCCATATTCATTCCTTCCTTTTGCATTTTCCTTTCCTTCACCAGTAGCACCCATCCACCTCCCCATCCAGTCAGTTTCTCCATTGTATCTTTTCATGCACCTACAGCTATCCAAAAGGAACCCCTCTCCTTTTCACTTTGTCTTTACTTTGGTTTGTTTCAATAGATTGTTAAAACTTCTTTTGAATTTCTGTGTGTGCCATTTCCACGCTGTAAACCTACCTACAGGCAATGCTTTCACCTAGTAAAGAGTAAGATTTTTCATTCTGTTCATAATTAATACTCCATAGAAACTACCTTTTTAGTTTCTGCCGTTGTTCCATGAAAGCCCTTCTTGCCCCTCATCACTGCATGTTGTTGCTTGTTGGACAAAAATGTTGAAACAATTGCCATAATTTGAGGAGTAAAAATGCTACTCTTGAAGGTTGTTTCCTGACCCTTCATTTGATTGCATTGTAAAGTTACCATTGTGTAATTCAGTACTTGAGCAGACACCAAGAGGTGACTCTATCACAGGCAGCAGTATAGCAACAGGACTCAAAATGCATCAGACTGACCTGCATAAAGCTGCATTAATTGAAGTTTATACACTGCAAACTGGCAAACAGAGTGACACTAATGAAATGTTGAGGTTAACAATGTATGAGTCGACATAGCAGTTATTAAACCATAATGAGGTCAACGGCCTCAAATTTTTTTGAGACTACCAAATACCTGTTTTGGCTAAACTGTTAGAATAAGATTTGTAAAGACCCATAAAGATTCCATAGCCAAGTTAAAAATCTGTATGGTGACACTAAGCATAAAGATTAGAGGTACACATTGGGTTAGTAAAGCCTTACAATATCAGACAAAATTTATTTTTTTTACCAATAATATGACATATAACAGGACATGACCCCAAAAAATTCTTAATATTTCTCCTAATTCACTGAAGTGCTGCCTACCACTGCACTAAAAGTACTAGAGTATCTGTTGTGCATAAATGAGAGATCAGTATAAAATACTACTTAAGAACAAAACTCTCAGCTGCTCTTCTAAGAGAATTTGCCGTGGCAAAACAGTTGTTCTTTGGGTGTAGAGGAAAGGTCTAATACCCATTGCATCCTCCTGCTTACTCATGAGACCCCACCTGGAATACTGTGTCCAGCTCTGGAGCCTCCAACACAAGAAAGATAGGGAGCTGTTGGAGCAAGTCCAGAGGAGGGCTACCAAGATGGTCAGAGGGCTGGAGCACCTCTCCTGTGAGGACAGGCTGAGAGAGTTAGGCTTGTTCAGCCTGGAAAAGAGAAGGGTCTGAAGAGACCTTATAGCAGCCTTCCAGTACCTGAAGGGGGCCTGCAAGAAAGCTGGGGAGGGACTTTTTACAAGGGCCTGTAATGACAGGATGAGGCATAATGGGTGGAAGCTGAGAGAGGGTAGATTTAGATTAGATATAAGGAAGAAGTTCTTTACCCTGAGGGTGGTGAGGCACTGGCACAGGTTGCCCAAGGAAGTTGTGGATGCTCCATCCCTGGAAGTGTTCAAAGCCAGATTGGATGGAGCCTTGAGCAACCTGGTCTAGTGGGAGGTGTGGCTGCCATGGCAGGGGGTTTGGAACTAGATGATCTTTAAGGTCCCTTCCAACCCAAACCATTCTATGATTATGTACATAGTGTCAGTTTTTAAAGGTACACTGTATCATTTACGTGTGGGGGAGTTATTTTTCTCACTATATATGCTGTAAATCGGTGCTATCCTGCCTGTGATCCACTTAACTATAGCAATTCTGTTTGCACTATATTTTTCATTAATAGCTCTTTCCATAGTTTTTTCCCTGGCTGAAAGATGTGCTACTGGGTTTATAGATCTACAAAATGAGGATAAGGCAATAAGTGAGAAGGGCCTTGGAGCTAGACAGTTGTCAGAGGGGCAGAAGGGGACTAGCAAGCTGATGCTGCAATGAGGCATGACAAAATTGAGTTACATGTGTCCAGTAAGAGGGATAGTCATGTTGACATCTGGTTTCCAAGGTGACGTCCCTGCAATGTGTGGAGGCTCTTACAAGCTTCAGTAATAGTTTTAATTGGTGGAGAGAAACAAAGAGGAGCAAACCAAATGCTTCTGAGTCAGAACAGTTCCTAGGTCCACTGCAGGATTGCAAGGTAGAAACACCACGTGCTTCTGGGAACTGAATTGCAGGAAGTAAAAAACATGAATTTTTCAGTGTTTCATCATACATTTTCTTTATGCTTAGGGTTCAGAAAAGTGGTAGCATATGAGAAAGTTGTGGGAAGAAGAAGGTGATGATGAGTAACTTCTGCAGAGACTGCTCACAGACAGACATACAGACTTGAAAACTGAACCCATTACTGCTTCTTTTCCTTACCCTAGGGAGTTTTCCAGGATTTGAGAATATTTGAGGCTGAAATTTGGCATGAGACAGTCTGAGTGGGCTAAGAGCTAGCTTCTGATCTTTAAGTTAGTTCTTAAGAATTTAGGGAGAGTAAGGTAGAGATGAAAGGTTAAAAAGGGCCATTTGCCCTGTTTCCTGCCATCTGTATTTCTTCCAAGTAGAATACATTGCACATCCTTTCTGAAGATTTTTAAGTGGTGATAGCACATTTCACCTCAAGAGAAATTGAGGGGATGCTAGTCTTCATTTTTTCATGAAGGAGGATTAGGCAGCAACTATTTTAGCAACAAATTTGAAAGGGGCATGGTATTTCAAGGAAAAAGAAAATTAAGAGCTTCAGGGGAGAAAGAACTGCTGGTGTTTTCCACACCTGGTATTGCATCCCCATTTGGGGTCATTTCTGACAGTGATATTCACATTTATGCCATATTTGTTTCATGCTTATCAAAGTTTCACAGAAATTTAACACATCTTTGGGTGTTACTCTGGGGACAATAGAACTATGTTCATTATCTACCAGGATGTGTGCTAGTTTCTTGGGAGATTCTATAGAGGAGGAGTCATGGTTGCATGTGACATCCCTAGCTGGAGCAGTCAGGGGAAGATTGCTGAGTTTGTGTATGCTCTGTAAAAAAATGGTTGAAAGGGTCTTTGGAAGAACAGCTTTTACATAGGCAGAAAATACTTTTCTGAAAGATGCCAATAAACAGAAAAGTACTTTGCCAAATATGATTTCAGATGTAGCTCTATATCAGTCACTACTAAATAGCTATGAAACAAACCAAAAAAATGGAGAGAAAAAAAAAACACAACACCTAAAAAAGATAAAAAATATCACTTCATGAAATATCTTACTGAAAACCTACAAAACAGGGGGGAGGAGAAAGGAATATGTATCCAATTTTCAAGTTGTATCAAAATTCCAGCTACATAACCCTTAAGAAATGTCTCCATAAATACCGTAAATCTCCACCACTCAGTATCACCACAGCCTAGAGCTTCATCCTTCTCTTTGGCCTCAAGATAAAAAGTATAGTAGATCCTTTTGAAACATTAGCTATTATTTTAGAGTCATTGCATCAGATTGCTTCATTACAATGAATGGTCATCCTTTGGGCAACCAGAGCACAGCATGCTTTGACTCTCTTCTGATAAATAGTAGTATTGTTCATGTAATTTTTTTCTGCAGCCTGTGAGCATGTTAGCCTGTTTGCCATTTTAAATAACATTTTTAGTGGCAATGTGTATGTTGTGACCCAGAAGTTAGTTTAATTAGCCTTAGTCCAGCAAGTTCACTCGAAACTGAAATTATGGCATGATCCAATACACTTAAATTAAACAAAGTCAGTGCGTAAAAATGGCTTTATAATCAAATAATTAATTGAAGACTCTCAGAGGCATTCATTAAGTTAGATAGGTGCACAAAGAGCACAGGCAAATGCCAGAGAGAAGTCTGTAATCAGCACTCCAAATGTTTTTTTCTGTGAGCTTTCCATTAACTCAAAGTAAAATTGATGATTACTTGGGGAAGCATTTAGTTTTGGTGTCATACCATGCTGGAGGGAAGGCCACTAAGTAAGCTGGGTTTGAGTGAGTCTGTGGAAGGCATTGACAAAAAGCTTTCAAGACTTCAAAACCGCAGTGCAAAGATCTGTGACAGCTGTCCTCTGTGAAAAGAAACATGTTTTGGTATGCACAAATGTAGTCACACATGTAAAACACTTGGGACCGAAGGCACTAGATAGGAAAGTTCTGCTGATTATGCTATCCCAGCCATTAAATACTGTGATTCAGTTGTCATATTACAGGCACTTATTTTTCTTGGGACACTTTCAATTATAGATTGCAAAGAAATTAATTGATTTTTTTTATGGAAGTCAAAAATAGGTGAACTTTGACAAAGTTTCTTCAAATGCTTTAGAACTGTAAGAAATCTTATTTTTCTGAAACAGAATGAAGTGCAAGTATTTTATGAACTCACTAACAGTATGTATCACATATCTCCTTATTGTATCCTATTGTATATAACCGGTTGGCTGGATGAGGGGAGAGCAGCAGATGTCATCTACCTTGACTTCAGCAAGGCTTTTGACACTGTCTCCCATAACATCCTCATTAGGAAACTCAGGAAGTGTGGGTTAGATAAGGGGACAGTGAGGTGAATCGAGAGCTGGCTGTGTGACAGATCACAGAGGGTTGTGATCAATGGAGCAGAGTTGAGTTGGAGGCTTGTAACCAATGGTGTCCCCCAGGGGTCAATACTCGGTCCGGTCTTGTTCAGCATATTCACCGATGACCTAGACGACGGGACAGAGTGTATCCTCAGCAAATTTGCTGATGATACCAAGCTGGGAGGGGTGGGTGGCTGACACACCAGAGGGCTGTGCTGCCATCCAGTGGGACCTGGACAGGCTGGAGAGCTGGGCAGAGAAGGACCTCATGAGGTTCAATAAGGGCAAGTGTAGGGTGTTGCACCTGGGGAAAAAGAATGCCAGGCACCAGTATAGGTTGGGGGGGGACCTCCTGGAAAGCAGTTCCCATGAGAAGGATCTGGGAGTCCTGGTAGACAGTAGATTATCCATGAGCTGGCAATGTTCCCTTGCCACCAAGAAGGCCAATGCCACCCTGGGCTGCATAGGGAAGTGTGTGGCCAGTAGGTCAAAGGAGGTCATTCTCCCCCTCTACTCTGCCCTGGTGAGGCCGCAACTGGAATCCTGTGTCCAGTTCTGGGCTCCCCAGCTGAAGAGAGACGGGGAGCTACTGGTGAGAGTCCAGCGGAGGGCAACGAGGATGACTGGGGGATGGAGCATCTCCCCTGTGAGGAAAGGCTGAGAGAGCTGGGACTCCTTTGCCTGGAGAAGAGAAGGCTGAGGGGTGATTTAATTCAAGTTTACAAATACCTAAAGGGTGTGTTGAGGGAGTATGGAGCCAGACTCTTTTCAGTGGTTCCCGGTGACAGGACGAGGGGTAATGGACACAAGCTGGAACATAGGAGGTTCCATTTAAATATGAGAAAAGCCTTTTTTTCGGTGAGGGTGACAGAGCACTGGCACAGGCTGCCCGGAGAGGTTGTGGAGTCTCCTTCTCTGGAGATATTCAAGACTCACTGGGATGCAGTCCTGAGTGATGTGCTCTAGGGGAGCCTGCTTTTAAGCAGGGGAGTTGGACGAGTTGGACAAGATGATCTCTGGAGGTCCCTTCCAACTCTGAATATTCCGTGATCCTGCCAGTTTCTTAGCATTGTCAGATGGGCTTACTGCTTTGTGTTTAAAATATCAACCCAGATCAGTCTAATTATGTATTATCCATCAAGCTTAACTAAATATTTGTAAAGATAAAAGCTGACCTGTGAACAGAGGAAAAAAAAATGCCATTCATCTTTAATTATCAAGACAGAATAAAGCCATTTTTTGTTTGTTTGCAAGTATTAATATTAATATGTCCTTCTGGAAATTGCTTAGTACAATTTAATTAATACAATATAGTCATTTTTAGGCAGAAAACCTTTTAAGTTCTGTAAATAAAATAATTGCATTAATGGGTAAGTGAATTAATTACACTTTCCTGTGAAGGAAATACTGCTTAAAGAGAGGGATTTTGTGCATCTTAGTTATATTCTTGACTCTAACAGCTTTCATGCCTAATTTTGACACATTTCTGGTTGTCTGTACATCATTCCATTTCCTCATCCAAAAAAATCATCAGCTTCCCTAACCTCCAGCCATGCTGTCAGGAGTAATTCACTAATGCCTATAAAAGCAAAATGGCTCAAAAATAAATAAATAAAGAAAACAGCTTTGACCTGGATTTCCCTAATCTGATTTACAACACAGCTGCATATATGCTTGTGCCAGCATAAAAGGAACAAGATCAAGTGGTGGGGTGAACAGGTGGAGAAATTGCTTCTTTTGCAACTACCAGCTTAAACTGTTCATGAAACATCACCTTTAATGGACCTTAGGGCCCCTGAATACACCAAGAGAAGTCACAGCCTGTTTTAATCATACATGATCAGTTCTTGCTAAAGTTAGAAGGAAAGCTCACCATGACTTCAAAACAAGCAAGGTTTTAACTCACCTGAAATAACAGAATTGCCTAAGCTGTTCCCCATCACAAGTATTTAACTCAAGTTTAAAAATGCTTAATAGCATGCAAAATCTGCACAAGTACTAATCATTTTCCAGATTTGGAAGCTTTTTCTTTTTTTTTTAAGAATCAAAAATTAATTGAGGTTGGAGGGGAAGGAACTGGCTTCAGAGGTAAAGCAGGTTGCTCAAGACCTTGTTTGGTTCAGTTCTGGATATTTCTGTACCTGATCCATGAAAAGCTACTTTGACAGCAGCAACATTGGTAGTCAAGGATAACATTTCCATATCTTGATAAATATTTCCTGGCTTGTTGTATCAGTGATTTTAAAGAAGTGCTTCAGATCATTTGCACACAGTCTGACTTTTGTTCCCTTTCCTCATCCTCATTTGAAAATTACACCTTTTCCAGGGTTTCTGGCTTTGCCTGAAGGTTCTCACCTGTGGGGATATAGCAGTGTTCAGTAGTTATCATGCAGGGAAGCTTGGGCTGATTTCATCCAATTAATTCTGTAACTGTGTCACTTAATTGAGAGCCTGCAACACATTTAAAAACAGTAATGTACATTCACTAGAAAAAAACTAAACACTACAGTGAATTTCTTGTTGTAAAGCATGAAGGATTTAAAGAGACAAACACTACAAAAGGCATTTAATTAGATGGAAATTTAAACTTAATTTAACTAGTGTTTCTTAACCAATTCATTGAATTTTGCACATTGAGTTGCTTCTGTTAATGTGCCCTTCTATCTCTGTCAGATGAATCAAAATGGAATGGAGGTCTCTCTTTGCTTCTAAAATTTCCAAGTGAAATCCTTCTGGTTCTGAATCTTTTTTGACAAATGTCCAAATATGAAGAGCTGTCTTTTAACTGTCTGTCCTGGTTCCCCAGGCACAGACCCATGGGCCAGCCATGCAGGCAGGCCATGAGTAGCCCTGAGTCAGCTGGGAGATCCAGTCAAGGCAGCTGACTCACAGGTGTATCCCATACCACTGAATCATGCTCATTGTAAAAGGAGGGAGCTCACTGAGGGTGGAGTTTCTCTTCCTGGGGTTCCTCTCTCTTGGCCTTCTGCTCCTGCTACTGACCCCAAAGACCAGGCTGAGTAGAACCTTGTATACTTTGTGTTGATGATTGTATTAGTTTTGTTATCTCATTAAATCTGTTTCTACTTCAACCCACAGGGCTTCTCCCTTTTTGTCCCTAATTCCCCTTTTCAGCTGGGGAGAGGCCATCAGGAGGTTGAGCAACTGTTACAGTTTAGCCCTGGGTACAGGCTAAACGTAGACACTGTCCTACTCCAGTGTGTTAACATGTGGCAAGGCGGGTGTTCAGGAGTTTGAGAACAACTACTGTTGTTGCAATTAAGACAGCTGAACTGTGTTATTCTTGCTGTAATAGCAGCTAAACTCAGTGAGACTAAGGGAGTCCAGTTCTGCAAGCTTAAGAGGTGCACGGGAAGGATGGATGTAAGCTCAGGCACATGCACCTTATCTCCCTCTGAGTTCAGAACCTGAATGTGGTCTGACAAGGCATTAGTACTTAGCATTGTAATATTTGCACACTGGCATGGCTTATGAAAGCTCTCTTAAATATTCTGTATTTTTGTGGGCTGTAATGGGAGTTATAAAGATATATAATAGCTGTTGCGTTGCTTCCAGACTATATTGAGACACACTGCTTTTTCTATACCATTTCGTACAGAATACGTGCAGTACTTTTTGTGGAGGGTGAAAACTAGTCTTGCTTTTCTTACTGTTTTGGAAAGGGAAAGTGTGTTTATTTTTGTTACTACCAATAACTAGGTAGTTATTGACAAAATAATTAAGCTCTCCCTTAGTAGAGAAATTATTGTGTACCTGTATGTCATAGCTGAAGAAAATGTAACTAGTCTTATTCAAAGATACTAGGATTTTGAAAGAGAAAGGGTATAAATATAATGGATTGTGCTTTTTACTTTTGTTAATGTGTAGATACATTCAGAAGATCAAGAAAGATTTTTATAGGAACATGTGCAACTAACAGTGTTTTCCATTTACTAATGCATCCTGATACCCAAGTTCATTTTGCCCTGGAAGTGGGACATTCCTACCCTTTTAGTTGTCAGAGAGGAAATCACAGAATTGCCTAGGTTGGAAAAGACTGTTAAGATCATCAAGTCCAACCATCAACCTAACACTGACAGTCACTGACTATACTGTATCCCTGAGCACTATGTCAACACTACTTTTAAACACCTCCAGAGATGGGGACTCGACCGCTGCCCTGGGCAGCCCATTTCAATGTCTGAGAACTCTTTTGATGAATAAATTGTTCCTAATGTCCAATCTAAACATTCTCTGACTCAACTTGAGGCCATTACCTCTTGTCTTATCACTTGTTACTTGGTTAAAAAAAATCAAGTAAAATTCTGTGATCTGTATTATGCAAACAGTCTTGTTAAATGATAGGAATCATCTCTTCTGGTCCTGAAACTGCTTTTATTTAGCTGAATGGGAGTTTTTCTGCAGTCCCTTCAGAGTGAAGTTGGAATATCTGGCAGTTATTAATCAACGCATTCACACAGCCTCTTGTTCAAATAGAATTAAGTGTGAACAATTCAGGTTTCACCAATTTTCTAGTCTAGAAGGATCGCTGATATTTAGATTACAGCTGTTACACTGATAATTGAAGTTAACTCTTTGTATCAGTAATAAATTCAGATATCTCTGTTCCTTGTTTTATGTGTGGTGTGATGATTCCTTGCAGTCAAATACAGGGTTATTTCTGCTACCTCAGACTCCAAGGTATTAACCTATAGCCACCCATGAATAGCAGGATTGGAAGGATTGAAACCATCTTGTCTGTCTCCCACTTCAAAACAGGATGTTCATGCGCTTGTCCCTGTTGACAGGTTTGTCCAACTTGCCATTGTGGTGCTCCCAGAATCACTTAAGGTTGCTTAGTCCTTATTCCTGCTCCCTTCCCATTTTGTTCATATTTCTAGACTGAATCTCCTCTATTGCAGTTTAAATTCATTGCTTCTTTTCCTACCTGCCACGGGTAAAAAGAAAGATCATTCAATTTTAGTTCAAATTTCTTCGGTCTTTCCTCATCTTTTCTAGGTCCCTGATAATTCTTGCTGCTGTCTTCTGGAGCCACTCCAGTTGGTGGAAATTGGTCACGATGAGTGGTACCCAAAACTGGGCACATTTCAGTTCAGATTCTGTCAGTGCTGAAGGCATCTTGTGGATTTTCTCTCCTTATTTTGAATACTAATGTTTATATGAGTGTTATACATTGATATTTTTTCTCAGTACGATTGCCTTTTCATAATAACTTGACCTTATTGACTTGTATTCAGCTTCTGATCTACTGTAAATCAGAGAACTATTTTGAGGGACTGCTAGATGAAGGAAACTGTTTCCCATCCAACCTTTGTGCAACTGCTTATTTGTCCCTGAATTTTGGAGGCTTCCCTTTGTTGAATGAAATCCCTTTTCTTCAGTTTGTCCAGTTTGACCAGATTGCTTTGAATTCTAATTCCATAATCTCATATCTTTTAGCATTTTTCAACTCCAGTTAAGTTTCAGCTTATGTGAAAACTTAACTGATCTGCTCTTTAATAAATGGTGTGCTCTTTTCCAAATCATTAATGGAAAAAACAGAGCAAATTCAGGACAGGTTGCAGCAAATTGCCATATGATACCTCATTTTATTTTATAAAGTTAATGATCAACAATGAAGAAAAAATAATTGAAGTTACACTATGTGTAATTTTCAATGGATGAGAAAAAAAAAAGACTATGCAAAATGAGATGCACATTAGTAAAAGGTACATGTTTCAAGTTCAATGCATTTAACCTCCTTTAACTTAACCAGTATGTTCTGTATCTATTTGAAAGGTGCGATGGGAATCAATGACAAGTATCTGGCTCTAAAATTCAAGTTTTATTAGTTAAATTTTCATATATAGCTCAAGTTTGTCATCCTTCCCTGATAGGAGGACAATTTAATTTTTTTACTTTTCATCCCATTTCCTTTCTGAGGCCTGATTTTAGGCTGTAGAAGTATGTTGAAAACTAGGGGAAAATAGGGAGGTAGTGTTGACATCTTTTTGATGTCTGGTATCAGGAACCATGTACAGACCGTCAAGTCATCTGAAAACATTAAAGCTGAGCAAAGGAGCTTGAATGGGATAAAGCTACAATACTATTAATCATTCTAATTGAAAATCTCATCTCCTCTATTAATCACTTTTTCTTCTATTACTTTGAGTATATTCCAGTATTATCCTGGACTCATTTATGGTCAAAGAAACACTTCGTGAATTTCTCATATTAAAAACAAGCAAATGATACCAGGTAGAACAAGAGAAAAGTAGTCCTGGCGCGGGTTTTAACACAACAAAAAGCAAATAGACTCCTAAGGTATTTGTTCCTTTAGTCCAAGACTCCGTTAACACTGAAGGCTGATTATGTGCCTGTGAGACAGGCACAGAGCAGCTCAGTCATTCCTCTGATGGACTTGATGAATTCTTATTTCTGTGGTTCCTCCTTTGGGCTGCACAATCTTCTTGAGAGGGGACATGAAGATCATGCTTTTTTCTTTGGCTAGCAGCTGCCAGATACCACAGAATATCAGATTACATTCCTTTCCTTAGGCTCTGTGGAAGCATCTGAGGACAACAAATTCTGGCACATTCACAAGCTCATAAATATTGAAATCCCTGATTTTCTTTATAAAAACAGCAACTGTATTTTCATACCCATAAATAGAACAGTGAGTACACTCACCAGGAGATTTATCTGATTGCTGTCTTTAGCACATATCTTTAAAAAAAAAAAAAAAAAAAAAAAAAAGGCCATCATGATGCAGCATTAAAAGATAGTAAAGTGCCTTTTGATATTATATGTAGAAACAATTATGAAATGGCAATCTCGGGCATGGAATGTCTTGCTGCTGTTTTCCTTAAACCTGATATTTTAACTAGCAGTCAGTCAGATGTGGAGATCCTGTTTAAATTCAGTGGAAGGATGTGAAAGCAGGTGTGCCAGAGGAAGCCTGAATGGCTTCCACAGCTGCAGAGCAGCCACTGAGGACTTGGGTAGGGCAGGTAGGACTTTGTTTTTTCTCAGTGGCTTATGTAGAATACTGAAGATCCCTGTTCTGGTCTGCAAATTAGAATTTTCTGACACAGAAACTGTCCAATGAGAGGTTTGCTGAAACTGTGAAGAATCAGATTACAGACTGAGGGGTTTCTTCTGTCCCACTGAGCTCATGAAAAGAGCATGTAGCAGCTCCTGAATCACCAGTTGCTGCCTGTGGTATTTTTCGGCTCTAAACTGAAAGACGCTGAAGCTGGTTTTAGTCTAGTGAGTTAGCAAGGTTTGCTCTTTCAGTCAGATCAAATTACAGTAATTGTGAAAATCTCTTATACAGCCTTCTGGAAAGATAAGTAGCTTTAAATCTTAAATCTGTAAATCTTTACAGATTTTTTTTTTTTAGGCTGACTAAGCACAAAGCAAATCACCGATGCGTGAGAAGTTGTCCACTGGTCACCAACAACAGGCAGATGAGAGTTGAGCTAGAAGTCCTTCCAGAATTTGGCAGTTTCAGATGTGTGGAGATTGTTTGATGAGGTCACGAGATATCTTAGACATCTGCTCTAAAGGAAGTGTCGTCATCATGTACATAAAAAGTTGATCTGTAGAGGAAAAGACCATCTCAAATTCATGGTGGACAGGATAGGAAAAAGTGGACCTAACTGCCTGCAGGAAGGTACATTAACATTAGACTAGCAAAAACTTTCTCACTGTAGGAGACAAAGCATTGGAGTAGATGGGTAGGGAAAAAACTAAGACATCTTTATTCATAAAACTAGGTTAGACAAAAATAAATCAGGAATTATGTCCATAATAGATATCCCACCTTGGGTAGTAGGGAGAGACTTGTAATCTTGAAAGCCAGAAGTACCTTACTTAGATATTCAGTCCTAGTTTACAGCTGCTGAAATAGGGTGTCTGATTCTGGAGTTCATCATTCAGGAAAGACAGTGGTAAAAAGTGAAAAAGTTTAGAGGAAAGCCATAAAAACATACATTATACAGGAGCACAGTCAAATTAGCAAGGCAAATTTTAGTTATCTATAGATGTCTAAAAAAAATAGAAAAGTTATACTAGAACCTGAGATCTGTGAAAGAAAGATACAATCCAACAGCTGGAAACTAACCATAAGAGCTCTGCTGGAAGCACCTCCCTGGCAATATATAAATGCAGTTTGGGTATTCTTCTGTAAAGACAGAACAAAAATATGCCAGTAGGAATTAATTGTGATACCAGCTATTAGCAGATCAGACCAGACAATAGCTCTGGATTTATGCTGGAAGAGGAGTGACCGAATCCCACCCTTCATGGTTCAAGGAAAAAAAAGAAAAATAAAAGAAAAAAGAGACAGAATTTTAAGCATAGCAATAGGAAGCCAGTTCTATTGCTTTGGGAAGGAAGGAGTAGAAAGGAAGTAAGAAAGCAGTCATGTATTTGAATGAATCTGGACGAGTTTCATTGTAATCATGCTTCAAGCCAGTTGCAGGGGAAGGGGAAGGAAATTGGAGTTTTTCTTTTTCAATCTAGTGTCTATTCTAACACAGTAATCAGTTCTAACGAAATAAAATATTAAAAAATAGAGAAAACCGAGAAGTAATAGAGATAAAAGACAGGTTTTTTTCTTTTTTTACAACAAACACAACAGGGTTCAAGGACAACTGAGTCATAAATCACTGAATCTTTATTGGTCAGTTCAACAATCCGTTATCTATCAAACAGGATTTCTGTGTATATCAGCTTAGGAAAGGAATGTGTTAAAAATAATACATGTGATAGCTGTAATTATCTAATCTATAAAAATAATATCATATATATTAAAATAATTAAATACTGGTTTATGTGGTAGACCATTTCCTGATATAATACAGTCATCACTTAGTTTTTAATATTACATGTTGATTGCACATGCCCTCTTTCTCTCTTATTATCTCAAAGTCACCTAAAGTGTAAGTACAAAGGACAAGGTGACATTTTTCTAGACTTCAGACTCACAATTTTTCTATGTTTTATCGAAGTCCAATCTTTTACATAAGCTGCTTTTATAGCTTCCCCTGTATGTATTCCTCAATTTTATTGTTAATTCAGGGTTTGGGGGAGGCAGGAAGTTAGCTTGAGTTTCTACTGAAAGCTTTCTAATATGGAACTACAACTCCTGAAACCTCAGCCTATGGCTTGTTCTTTGGAATGTAACATCTTTAGTTATTGTGTGTATTGAGAGAGAAATTCTGCTAACAGAGCATTTGCTCTGGATAACAGCAACTGATTCATCAACCTGAGGTGTTTGATTTTTTTAAATTTTCTTTTTTATGAAAGAGCTTATTTTAAATCTTTCAAAATGTAGACTTTAAGACGATACTTAAAGTAAAAAAATTTAAATACATTATTTATTAATGTGACATAGGATGTTATGGAAACTACTTTGGAAGTGATACACTAACATAATGATTTCCTAGAGGATATCTATGCACATTAGCTGTTTAGAAAGCTTTAATGACCAACATATTTTAGGTCCACTTAGATTAATATATCACCATAATTTTAGTAGCTTTGCAATGTAGTATAAACTAAAATATAAGCTTTCTCTCAGTGATTGCAATGGAAGAGGAAGAACTCTAAGAGCTAATTCGTCAATATCCTTTATCCTGGAATCATATGTTTTAGAAAGGTATTCACCATAAGATGAATTGTTTATTGCAAGTATGAAACTGGTTGGGTCATGCTAATATACGAGCTGTATATCAAGCTTAGCCTTATCGACATCATTTGAAACAATGTTCTACCAAGAAAGAATACAGATCTTGAACAAACAGATGTCTTTCATTTTCTTTGTAAGCTATGCAAGATCAATTTTCAAGCTGTTGCAAACAGCAAAATAAGGATATAATAAATATATATATAAACCTAAGATTCAGGCATGAACTGTGCAGACCGTATGAATGAGCATATGATGGCACAGGAATGTCAAAGTTTGGGACTAAGATTCGCTACATATAGGTGTCAACTAAATAACACTGTATGATCCAGGCTGTCCTCTTGCTGGCTGAGCCCCCATCGTTCAGAGTTGTCAGAAGCAGACATGCAGTCTATTTGAAAATGGTCTGTGTTTGACAGCATGAGCCTGCTGCTGTACAACCACACGTGGAAACTGCAGTTCCCCTGTTGCTTATTTGCAGTGCTTCAAGATAAGCTAGATCTCAGGTGAGGGGGGTTATCTGGTACATTTGATACTGTGATGCTGGTCATATCCTGAGTTGAAATGTATGCTTTGAAAGCATGGAAATTGATATCCAACCATATACTGGGTATTGGTCTGGTCTATAGGTATGGAGTCCAGCAGTCAGCTCCCCTGAAGCATGCTCTTCTGCTTCAGTATGACTTTTTTCAAGCCATATGATGTTACTTGAGAGTTTTTCCTCAGCCTGTAGTGCACTAGGAAAGAGGACCAGCAGGCTTAGTACAACATTTAAAACAATCATAAAGTAGATTATTCCAAGGCTTTTTGATATTTTATCATGTTATTTCAAGGCAAATGGGCAGTTTGGTAACAGAGAGACATGCTGACTAACATGTTTTTTGTGATTACTGTGGCTCTTCCCAGTGCTTCACTTTCCCCTCACACTACCACTATGTACCCAAGAGTGATAAATCCTTCTACTCAAATAACCCTTGCATTGCTTCTTTTATGATCTATTGAACTATAAAAGGACTTGCACATATTAGATGCTGAATCTCAATATTTTCCAGGTGCAAGTGCACTCTTCTATCCCAGGCAAATATCTGTTGGGAAGATAATCTTCAACTTTAGCATCTGTGGAATTATCAGCCCTTTTCCAGAAAGAGTTATCAGGGAAAATATGGGTGTGAAACATTAAATTTTAAGGAGAATAAAATACTTTAAAATATTGCCAAAGAAAAATTTCCTGTATCACTATAATCCTTTCCTAGCCAGAGATATAGCTCATTTCTTTTCTGATGTATGAGGTTTTACAAGATCTCTCTTGATTTTCATCCAATGCTGCTGAAGTTCTGAATGATAAATCCAGCTTATTGGAGTACTGAAGGACTTTCAGTGTTAAATTACTCTGAAGATTCCTTGCCTGCATTTGAACATCTCCTTGAGACCTAAATGAGCAGAAAGAACTAAAAGCAAGTGTGCTGCAGAAACAGTAATGGCAATTTCTTTGTTTCGTTTGAGCACAAATCAGAACAAATAAGCCTTTCTTTTATGTTCTGTGAAAACAGAAATTGTTTCCCCCGTTAAGGCTTTTCTCTGCGTATTTGTGCAAAGTTGCAAGAGTAGAGGCACAAACTTTCAGTTCACTGCAACAACAGTGAAAAGTCTTTACTCATTTAGTAACAAGGAATTGTTATGAAAAGCTCAAGAAAGTACAGAAACATCTGTACAGGGACAGACTTGACAGCAGTCTGTGAGCCTCCAATTTTATCCTCGCACAGCAACAACTTGCAAGCTAAAGGTAATACAAAAAAAATAGAGAGACATGGAGAAAGGAAAAAAAAAATATTGAAAAATATCTGTATATCACACAGCATTGCATGCACTCAAAATGCTTCCCTTTCCACATTAACAAACAAGTCTTTGGGAGCTTTTTTTGGGTGAAGCTTCTGTAAAATGTACCAGACTGATTTTCACTGAATTTTCACTTTGATTTGAGAAATGCTTATGCTGTAATACACATTAGAGGAAAATGAGCTGTATTAAAAATTGACATTAAACTTTTAATTTATACCAACAAAATGGACAAAATTCAAAACACTGCCAGTCCATGTTTGCTGCAGTTAGTCTACCTAGAAATCATGGTATGTGTGGGAAAATGTACTTCCAAAGACTTCGGGGAACTTTCAGTGGATAGTGGCATTTGAAAAGCAGTTTGCAAGTTCACCTTAATAT
The DNA here is from genome assembly GCA_028020825.1 of Podargus strigoides. NCBI lineage: Eukaryota > Metazoa > Chordata > Aves > Caprimulgiformes > Podargidae > Podargus > Podargus strigoides. The sequence continues at coordinate 39,222,678 of CM051621.1, read as the reverse complement.
GAAATATTTTTTAAGCAGTTTGGAGAGACAAAATCATTTTGGCGGAAAAACTATGACTTTGGGCTGAATTTTAGCACCCAGTTTCTACTTCAGTGCCACCGTCTGAAAGTGTGTGGAGAACAAAATTCTTGGTAGTAAGTCGTATAAAAAGACATATAGGTGACAGCAGAAGTAAAGCCAACAGTCTTCTGCAGTACTCCTTGATATGATATAGTATGCTATGTTACTGGTTCTGACATTTCTTAATACCTCTGCAAACCTTAATTCTCACTGTGAATCCCCTGGCATGCCACTTTTGTCCCTACTCCCACCTACCACCCACTGATAAAGTTTGTGAAGTAACTAAATTTTCTTCTTACGGTTCTGTTGTAATAATTACTTACACAAGTATGGCAATTAGCTTCAACTGATTATGGCTCTGGGAGCTTTTCAGTGCTTTCTATCTTCAGTTAGTATGATACTGTTTATTTTACTTTTTAAATTTAGTAACAGATTTTTGTTTATGAAGAGTATATCTTTTGAAATGAGATTTAATATATCAGTCCAGGATGATGGAGGCCTTATAGCACCTTCCAGTACCTGCAGGGGCCCTACAAGAAAGTTGGAGAGGGACTCTTTACAAGGGCATGTAGTGATAAGATGAGGGGTAATTGTTTTAAATTGAAAGAGGGTAAATTTAGATTAGGTATTAGGAAGAAATTCTGTACTGTGAGGGTGGTGAGACACTGGTACAGGCTGCCCAGAGAAGTTGTGGCTGCCCCCTCCCTGGAAGTGTTCAAGGCCAGATTGGATGGGGTTTGGAACAACCTGGTCTGGTGCGAGGTGTCCCTGTTGTAGATGAAATGTATATTGTAAAAAAAGCTGATATTAAAAAAATATAAGGCAAAATGCAAATTCAAGGACTAAAAAGCGAATGAAAACAAAGTGAAACCTGAACAGACATAAAAAAACCAAAAGTACAAAATGCATATCCTATTACACACTGAATTTGTCTCTGCCGTAATTTGGTCTGCCAGCAATGCACTCTGCAAATATGAAACAGTATGTCATTCTAGAGTTTATAAAAGCATTTGTATCCAAATAATTATGTGTTGGGCATATTTAATTAAAAGATTATCTACTGTCGCTTATGCTAAAGGTGATACACCTGTTGCAGTGAGACATTTCTAATATAGCTATATATAGCCAAAAATCTCATAATATGTTAAGTTCAACCTTCAACACTATCACCATGGAAGGTCCTCTGTATCTAAATCTTAATGTCATCATATCTCTTTTTGTAGGTCATGTTAAAAACACTATGATAAGGGTCAACACTTTCAGAAAGGGAAGAAAATTGTTTTCATAATGTAAAACTTGTGGCATATGAAACTTCTCTACAGAAATCCATAGAATAGAAAGTACTTTCAGTTTCTTGGGCAATCGAGTATTGCAAGCTGGGCATGATGTATACTAATATATTGGAAGAAAGTTGAAGAGTAAATAATCATTTTTTCTAGATTATGTGTGTATTTAGGTTAGTAAAATCTTTAGATGAATGGAAAGTACTTTGGAAGAAACTGAAGTCTGCAGTAATGTTCCCTAAGTCACTCAGGTGCACACAGTGGATAAGACTGTTCCAAGACAAAGGTGGCCTTGGGAATAGGTCTCAAAACATTTTGGAGCTCAGCAGACAGTTTCAAAGACTTTCATGCCTTTAATCTCTCCTGTGATTGCCATGTGGATGAACTGTGGGTAAAACCAGCATAAACTTGGCTGAAAGTGTGTGTAAAGAACAGCATTTTACGGTTCCCCTGTGCCCGTGAACCAGATGTAACTGGTGCCCCTCTCATTCCTCTTGCCTGTGAAGTCAGTACAATATCTTCACCCACATGGTGTGAATTAATCCATCTGTCTTGATGACATGGTGGAGGAGGAGGACTCGCACACTTGGACACCAGTTTCACCCTCAAGATGTGGTTAACAGCTAAGATGTAATTTAGGATGTTCCTTGCCATTGGCTGCTGTTGCTGTGTCACTTCTGAGATGAAATAATTAGCATTTCTTCATTGTACTGTGCTATCACCCTAACTCATCAGTGTCCTTTACCCTAAAATTCTCAGGTTATTACAGGTAGAACAAGCAAATGTTTATATTCTACCAAAGTGACTTTTGAGTTAGGGACTTCAAATCTCTCTAGCTGAACTTGAATATCTGCTTATTACTCAGTTTTAGTAGCACTGTATTGTATTCTGAAAAGACGGATTTATTCTTCTTTGAATTGTGAGAAACTTTATCATAGATTATTTTTTCATCATAGTCTTTCAGACCTTAACGGTCTGAGTTTTTGAGTTTACGGGGAGAGTACAAAATTGAAAACTTAGACCTCAAAGTTGTCAGGTTTCAGGCATTTATCAGCTTTGTATGAGTCATATCAATCCATTAGTGAACTTCTGTAACATTTGTTTAAAGATTCCAGATAAGAGTTGTAAGCCAAAGCAGATTACTTTCTCCTGGATTTGGATTTATTTGCATATACTTCATAGGGTTCATGTCATGATGTCTATGCTATTAGTTTTTGTAGGAATTTGCATAGCCAGTTCTTTTAAGAGAAACTTCAAGCTGGTTTTGTGTCTGTATTTTATGCAGGGGACGATAAGAATCAGCAAGACTATTTTAATAGAATGATGTCCAGAAAATGTGTTTGACTGTATAACTCTCTATCATTGGGTTATTTCTTTTTGTTCTATATTGCTGGTATTGCAATAATGGCTCTAAGTACTTTCTTGTTTGCAGGGTGGTCTATTATGGATGAAAAGGATGAGCCAAAGGAATGGCAAGCAAAATAAAACATTCTATTAACCCCGAGCCGACTCAGTAATTGCTGTTGTCTTTATGCTGAGATCCTGAGCTGCTGCCACTCAGTAGCCTCCACAGTATTCCTCTGCAAAGTTCTGATAAACGCACAGAGTTTATTGTTACGGAAAACTCATGATTTTAGCTAAATAGCAAGCAGTAAAACGGGGTGGGGGGGAAGGCTACCAGAAACATTGTCCAAGCTAATTATTAATTTGTTTTCAATTCAAAGTTCAAATCTCAAGTGTATCCATAATGATGAGGTATCAGAAAGTTTCCTTAGAATCTCTGCTGCCTTGAGTTTACTACTCTGTCATGGACCAAAATCCCACTTGTGACATGCACCGTGCAGCTTCTTATGTTGAAGGGTATATAGTGCCTGATGAGAGATCACAGTGTGCTGACCTCTCCTGTTTTGGCAGTTAGGCAGCTGAGGCCCATCCTCATATAGATCCACATAAGCTCATTAAAATGTGTTAAGTACTGAGTACTTCTGATATTCCTGAACTCTGCAGTGGTCTTGAGCTGTATGCTTAAGACATTTGTGTTTCAGGCAGACCAGTACCATCTGGTGTGAACCAAAAGCCATTGTGGTCATAGTGTTAGGTCAAAACAATCACGATTCACTTGTGCAGAAGTTGTGCCTGTTTTGGAGCTGGAGAGTGGCCTGAGCAAACACACACAGAATCTCCCATGGAGACACATAAACCTAGTGAGTGATCCTTACCTAAAAAGCCATTGTATTTTTAGGTTTCCAGGCTAACTTCCAGTAGCAGATTTTGAAGTCTGTCCACTAGAACAAGGATGCACTAGGCACACTACTATTGATTCTTAGTACAGTATTTTTTTTGCCTTTGAGTATTTTGGATGAGCAATGAGGTCTTGACCACTTGGGAGAATGGGATATGATCTCATTTATACTGCTGTATCTTCTGGCTTAAATCCAAACAAGTTATTTGATCACAGGACTTGCAGACATTGTGGTTGACCTAGATTTATGTTAAAGTACAATGTGTGAAAATCTGATCTGTGTTATTTAAGAGTCATAAAATTATAGGCTTTAGCCTTAATATCTTGGGGCTATATGAGTTCATGTGATATTTTGAAAAAAATAATGTCTGTACTCTCAACTACGCATAGTAGCCTTCCCTTTCCCCTCTGTACATCTCCACTGAGTGCTGTGAAACATTTCTTAAGCTGCTTGAGAGCACCAGTTTTTAATCCTGAGAAGCAATTCCTCTGCAGTTTAAGAACAAAATGCAACACTGAGTTACACGAACATAAATCCAGGTTAACTCCACTAGTTTCTGTTGCCTGTATTTGTAATGATATAACCAAAGGCAAAATTTCATCTTATATAAAAACATTTTTGAAACTCAATTTTAGCCTTTCTCAAAACACTATTTTGTTTACAGTTGGTGCATTAATAATTAATCATGTTATACAGTGCTCTGACAGGGATGTGCAACATTTTCCCTAGCTTGCACCCTATTTTATTCCCCAGTATTGTAACGTGTGTGTGATTTATGCTACAAAACATCTTGAGAAATGCTACATCCTGCAAGTGTGTGTACATGTTGGAAAGGCATGAAAAGCTTTCCTTCAACCTTCACATTTTTTCTGCGTTACTTAATTGTGTTTAATAACCGTGAATGTTATGCAGTGCAATAAAGGCTGACCGTGGTTTGCTCAGACAGAACCCAGAATACATTTAACAACATACTGAGAGTGAAGTCATATCAATTCAATTGTTTAGTAGCTATGCATATTAAATGGCTGTTAGTAGAATCATCAAAATCAATACTTCATTAGTCACTCGCGATGTGACTGCACTGGAGTTTCATTCATTCCTTGTCTAATTATCCCTAATCTGCTGCTACACATGCTCAGCAAGTGAAGCAATTGAGATAATAAAGTTGTATTAAGGCGACCCTGGCAATAATGTACATGGTTTGGATAATAGAAGAATTTTGTTGCTTAGTAACAAAAATACTGCAAATAGATTGTGTGTAAAAAAAAAAAAAAGAAAGAAAAAAAAGTAATTTTTAGTCAGGTATTCATATTCTGCATATTTATAGATCATGATTAATGTTGCAGCTCAGCTTTGACAAGACACCATGTTTAGGTTTTGAATCTGCAGTAAATCAGCAAATGGAAAAGCCGTTTGGCTTAAATTGGTATTTATATATGCATTTGTTAAGATCCCAAAGTAAGTGACAAATAGTAATTTGTTTGAGGGCAAAATGATTTTAAATTTTATATATATGCAATTATTTTTCTTTTCCTTCCCTGTAGAGAACCCCAAGTATAGTTTTAAAAACTTCTGCTAGTATTTTGTTAGGCTAGGTGAGAGACTGTATAATTGGTGAGAATGCTGGCAACCAAGGAATGCAAAGCATGATATAGCAAGTGCATGTGCACATGCTTAGCTTTCTGTACCATGAGAACATCTCACATACAGTGAGAACACCTTGATTTGTCCTTGGGTGTCTCATGCTGCGTACAGAGTAGGCATGTGAATTTGTAGCTTTAGGCCAGTGGATTCTTCTACTTCTTTGCTTGTGTAATGAGACAGGTTTGTTCCTGGGCCCAGTACTCAGAAATGTACTTCTGGATCTCAGCAGCAGTTTTGGTGAGAAGAGCCCAGTACAGCGCTTCAGTAACAGAGTAGAGCTGCCAGCACTAATTTCCATAGAATAAAACCAATTGCATACATAAAAAGCATAATCTTTTTTTGAGTACTACTATTCCATTTTGCATATGAGCTTATGTGTGTATTTTTCTACAGCCTTGGCCTTAAAAGTCAAAATCAATCTCTGAACTGTAGTCCTGACTTCTGTATCTAGTGGGATGGGCACTGGTACCGCAGAGTCTGTACCCCCTCGATCCATAAGAATTACTACAGGGTATGTTCCTGTAAGAGATCTGAACTGTAAATAAGGAGGTATAAATCTTTGTCTTGATGTGTAGGAGGTTTGCTGTTGACTTCAGTGAGATGACTTCACCTGAGATTTGAGAGTTTTGGTCAATTTCCCACACTTAAATAGCATTGTGAAAGGCTTATAGTGGCTGCTATGAACTGTGTATTAAGAATATGTTGAATTAACATGTTACTTGAAATACCACTAAAAAAAAAAAAAAAGTGGTGTTTGTGAGTTTTTTCCATTATAAATGACCAGCCTGGAGGTCACCTGCAGTGTCTGTGGTTCTTCTGACTTTGTTTACTAAATGTATAAATCATTTGCTGTTGTTACACTAAGCTACTTTGGGATGAGTAAGGTATTTTCAAGTTGTTTCACTCTCAGTAATAACTTATTCTATTTATTAGTATGACTAGCAAAGAGTGGAATTACTACTCTCAGTAGCAGAATTATGACCACCAGAAAACATGATAATCTAACTCCCAAGTATTCTAATAATATATACTACTTATGAAAAGTCAGTATTTTGAGAGTAGCATTCCCTTTTTCTAAGTACTATTGACTAATAAAGCTTGTTGAAGTACTCTAGAAATCTGACTGTAAGTTTTGGGTTTTTTTAAACAAGTCACTTCTGAATTGTAATTATTTGTGATATTATTTTAAACAATATTTTTTCCAGGTTATTTCTAATGATCTTTAAATAATCATTCATAATCAAAAATTCAATAGGAAACCAAACAAACTTCAGATCATTGTCTTCCATGACACCCTGTGTTAATTATGACAGCAAAGTATAGGTAGTATTGATCTTGAATTTTAACTGCCTTTCAGTAAAAGACAAAACATTTCAGAGGGACTGAGTTCCTTCAGCATTTCTGGGGAGCTCAGACTGTTAGTGAGTGTAGATTTGAAATGTTTACTCTTTGCTAAAGGTCAGTCAAAATAAATATTATAGAGAAACTAATGCTACTGAAGTAAAGGAAAAACATTTATTTTTATAGAAAATGCATTATCAGTGTTATTCCAGAGATTCCTTCCTTCCCAAGAATTCCTTTGTGATTGAATTTTCTATGATATTGTGGTTTTATAGAAAAATCTTTAATTGTAAAACATTATGGTCCTTGGACTAAATTTTTGAAACTTCATGTTTTCATTGAGAGATCCATTTCTGGAGGATTAATACTCACCATTTCACACATGGGTAAATTTTAAGCATTCAAAGTGAATCCCAAAAGGCACCTTCTTATTTGGTTTTCAAAGTTTAATTGCATCTGATAAGATCCAATTAGTATAAGCTTTGAGGGAAACTTGTCTCCTTTTTTTTTTTTTATAATTATATTATTTCCTAGTATTTTGTCTTGTTGCTTTGAAATGTACTGTGAGGACTGGATTTAAGTAATGATTTCAGTAGCTTATAACAAGTGTGTAAACGTTCATGTCAGACATGGTTTGTGTAGCAAGATGTTGAATTTCTTTTATTTCCAATTAGTTGGGAGGTAGAGTAACTGTGAAAATGTTGTTATAATAGCAAGTACAGAGAAAGCTCAGATGTCCTGCTTCAAAGGTACAGAAGAACGGATACCAATGTTTGTGTAAGTACAAGAGGATAGTTACGTTTTGGGAGCTGACGGTATCCAGTAGTGATTGTATTGTTTATACTTATACTAAAGAATAGTGTAAGCCTCATGTTAAAGTGATAGGAATATGCCAGTCAGTCATTCCATCTCTCTCTTCCTTAGTCAAAGGATACTGACACAAATAATACAGGAAAAATACTTCTCAACCAGATGGAAATCTTTAAATTGCTGAATAATTCCTTGAACACCCTTGAAACAAATTTGCATCGTATTTATTTTGTCTGTAATATAATACTACCCCAATATCTATAGCAGATTATTCATATACCTGGATCACTAGCCCATCTGTTTGAAGATTATTTTTCTTCTTACTCTGTATTTACATTTCTGCTTATTTTAACATACTCAGGGGTACAATATTCATTGCTAACACTGGTAGCAAAATATCATTTCATCTAATAAGTCTATATTCACTTCTTGAGTTTTTTCTGTGCTGTTTACATTATTTCACAACAATATTCATACAAAGTCTTTCATATCTATGTTTGAGCTATTGTGAGTCAGCAAGCAATGAATTTCTCTTCGTTATTTTTCAATTTTTTCAAAACATAAGGAGAGTATTACATGGGTTTAGTACAAGAATCGTGAATTATCTTCTGCAGGTTACTTCATGGCTATTTTACCTGAGAAATTAAAATACAGTGTTTTGAATCTTTTTTTGCAAGTATGTGTTGCTAAATGCCTTGGACAGGTATCACTTCAAATTACAGACTGTTAACCTGAATTCGTCCCACTCACTTCCTTAAAGTGCGATTACTTTTTATTAACATTTGTTTTATGTAACATCTTCTGTTAGAACTGATGATCTAATTGAGAAGAAAAAAAATAAAACCTATATTCATAATATCATGTACTTGAAGGAAAGATTTGATCTGTACTGCAAACCCTTGTTTCCCTTGTAATCTGTTGCACCTCCATAACGCTGATAGTAGTAATTCTCATGGAAACATAATTTTCCTGAAGCATCAGGTAGTCACTTGTCATGCGTGGCGTTAGGTAACTAAATTACCTGTGTACCTGTGTAAAAGGATTTACATGAAGAGAATGAAAAGATAGAAGACTACCATCAACAACAGCTTTAACCACTTTCTTCCTCTTTCTCCCTTCTGGGTTTTACCTTCTGTCTTTTGTTTCTTATATCTTTGGACTTCTTTCTGCCTAAGTATAAAATAATGGGTAGTAGAAACTTGGTGAAACTTCCTCTCAGCTCCTCAGGAGTCTTCTCCTCATGTATTAGAAATTAAACTGGATCTCGGCTCTTTTGGAGTAGCATTAATAGTTCCTGACACTGTGTGTATGCTACGTATTTTAAATTACCAATTCTTGTATAGACATCCTGAAGGAGCAAGCTTCTCAGAATTGATTTCTCATGATGTTCAATCAATATCTGACTCAAGTGCCTGTCACCCTGTTCTCTAATCACTCGCCTGAGCAGTAGACTATGAAATTCTTCAGCTAACTTGAGGAATATTTTAAGGACATCTCTGAAAGCTTAACATTGGAAGTTTGATTTTGCTTGGTTTTTTAGTCTTAGTACTGATTCTGTGAGCTTATAAAAAGCATTTTAACTTTAAACAGTAAAGTCCTATTTATCTGAATGAGACTCCAGATTCTTAAAGCAAAGATTGAGCATTAAAAATCTGCAACATTAAGTCTATTTATGGTTGTCTCAAAATAGATGAGCCTGGCTTGGTCTCCTGCAAGATCACACCACATTTTCCAAGTATTGTGTTAATAGAAAATATTTAATATAATCTGTCTTTCTCAGAAATTAACATTTATTCATCCTTGGTAAGTCATTGTTAGCTGTAGTTGGACACAATTTGTAATGTTCTAGCACATAATGAGCATGTAGATACTAATGTGAGAAGATCTACAGTACAGAATGCAAATATGGTGATGTGGCTATGTGTAAAGTTTTAAATTAGCAAGAGAAAACCACCAGACTTTCTGTCAATCCCAAATTAATGTGTTCCTAAAGCTTCTAATTCACACCATCATGCATTTTGTATATGCCACATATGATATCTACAAGATACTTGAGAGATTTTTCAAACTTTGGACAATGTATGTTTTTGGCATCTTGACTCATAGTGCAAGGGACTGCTGCCATAAAATTCCCTGAAATTGTTAATATCTTTTACCATCATTATTTAGTGTGTAAAGATCTATATTCATGATAAACATCATTATTATCATTTTGTGTGTTCATCTTTATCATCATTTTCTTTTCCTATATCCAGTTCAAACATCATAGATCTTTCTCCTCTAGGGTCTAAATCTTCTGTTTCCAGACCCATATCATGACTGAAGTTATCCACTCCACTTGTTCAGTGCACAAATTAGTCAAATCTTGCAGATGGGGAAAGGGAAATATTTCTCTATGGAACTGAATGTATTTGGAAAAGAAAAAAACTAAAAAAGAGTGAGTCTCTGTAGGTGTTGCACTACTATGCTGGAATAAGCTCCAAATCACATCCCAAAAGAAGAGCCTTACATAGCAAAGAAAGTTTTGCACAATCAAATTTGTAGATGAATCGGCCTTTGAGCTCACCGCATGGACAGTTACCTACCATATCAGTACCTGCAACATGATTGAATTTTTAATGGTTGAAGTGCTGGGGTCTGAACACTGAGCCCTGAATTAAGATTGACATATGGGTGGTCCTTTAAGAGGAGGGGATGAGTTTGCCTTTTGGCTTTCCTCCAAGGTGCGGCCGACCTTGCAGGGAAAGCCCTTGGGTAAACAAGCCCCAGGTGCCCTGCATTGGGTAAATGAGTGCCAGGTGTCCTGCTTTGGGGATAAAAGCTGGGACCACTTGCAGGAAGGGTGGAGTGTCTGTCTGTGAGGTGGATGCACTTTGCAGAGTTTCCTGCTGGGGAAGGACATCCTGGCTCCTCATGCAACTGGGCCCTGGTCAGGTTTGGTGCTTGTGAATGTGGGCTCTGTGAGAACAATATGTGCCTGCCTCTATTCTATATTATCCACCTATTGGCTTAGCTGTCTCCCATCTCTGCCATGGGAGACTTTGTTGCTTTGTTTGTTCCACTGATTGTTGGCCGTGTTGTATCATTGCTGGGGTTGATGTCTGTTATGTGTAATCTGATTGACTTGTTTGTACCCCCAGCAATCACCCATGTACTGACCTTCTTGGGTGCAATAGAATCTGGTTACTGATTCATTATACTGCTGGCTGCGTCCTTTGTGCTAGGCCTAGTGATTAGCAAAACAATGGTTAATGCCTCTATTAACATTTATAAATACCTTTATTATATGTGTTATATTAGTGCCAGAATTTATTCTTATTTTGCATTTTTTTTCTTATTCTGGCACTTCTTTGTGAAACTGATTTTCTAATGCATAAGGCATAATACCATAATGAAGATTGTGCCCCAAATCATTACATAGACTCTCAAGTTGTTTTCAATGCACATCAGTATTTTGAGGAACCAATCTAAACTGCCAAACAGGGATCCAGGCTCTCAATTCATTAAGCTTAGACCAGTGCAGACCTGGAATGCTGCTTTATTTGTTTGCTTGTTCTTCCCAGTAGAATGCAAAATGCAAATGCATATTGATATTTAGAATCCTTCATGGGGCAAAGTTCAGAGATAATAACCACTGGAATTATTATTAGTTGAAATTGTTTTCTAGAGTTGGTGTGATCTTAAGTTCACCTTCACAGGCAGCCAGGGTCAGTTCACCTCTAAGCAGACTGTAGAGTCCCAGGCATCCCTCGACTCATAGAGATACGAGTGCATGACTGGTTTCATCCTAATTTCAGTACCTGGACATGTACCTACCATTCCCTGGGCTCTGGTTTCCACTGGAAAGGGGCCACAGAAACCTAGCTCAAAATGGGGATGAGGGTAGGATGGACCAGAACTGTAGGCACCCTCCACACAGTCTGATTTTCAGCAACCTATCAGTGAGCCACAGATGCTTATATAGCATGGTAATTACTTAACAAAGGCTAACTGGCCAGAAGAGCCTGCTTTTTTGCAAGTGTGATAATGCTTAATGACCAAAAGTGATTTCGCTGCTTAAATTGCCTTGTATTGCATTAGGTACAGCAATAAGAATTTTGTTAGAGTTAAGCTGTTGGATCAAATTGTTAATTTGTGCAGATATTGAGACAACTTGGCTTACAGTACACTAACTTCTGGCTACATTTAATTTTAGTATAGCAGTAGGATGTGTTAAACTAGAGGTAAAATTTATAGTCCTGCACTGTAAATATCAAAGGCTGTAAAAACATCCTTTCTGTGGCATATGAAATGTAACTATGAACTGTTTTGTTCATCTTTGTCTCAAAACCTGCTGAATAGTTTTTGGTTACCACCACTTAGTTATGTCGCATTAGAGAAAAGAGAAGTATTTCTGTTAGTTTTCCACCTCTCTCTCCCCCTGTTTTTATCGCTAAATAAATGCCAACAAAATAAGATTTAATGCTATCTCAACAATTTGTAAACAGTTTCAGAGAAACATTTCCACAGTGTAAATCAGACTGATAATAATCACAATAACACATGCAGTTAGCTTGGAAGCTGATGATAAATTCTGAATGTTGTGAGTTGTGGAGTGGTAATTATCACTTTAATGAATAGCATGTTCGAAGACCTTGTTTAAGGATGTACAGATTAACATTCTACTTCTTGAGGAGATTTGTCAAGATCATGGACCAAATCTTTCTGTATTTTTTTGCCAGTGGTGGGCTGTTTCCATATTACTGGTGTTGCTGGGTTACATTATCCAGTAACATTTGCAAACCTACCTGAAAAATTACAAAGCCTTTTCTGAATCTGCTAGAGAGTGTAACAATGATACTTCCTCATTATCTTCATCTGCCTGAAGCTGTCACTGTGCAAGCTTTATTTCTACTTATTATCTACTATTCTGTCAATTTGCATTTGTCTGGCCTCCATGTCCTCGTCCATGTGCAAATGTTATCACCTGCAATTGTACAGGTACTTTGTCTTTTTTTTATTTCCATTTTTTTCTGAAATTTAGGCCATTTGAAATAAGCTGAGCCTTACTCTATGCCAGTCCTATCAGCATTGTGAACATATGGTCTAGCACACGTGTTTGTGCAGCTGTTCTTCCGTGTGTACTTTGCACTTCAGTCTCCACATCCTATTGCGATGCTCTGCTTCAGTCTCAGTACCACTAGCCATGACAAAGCAGGTGGCATGTGGAAGAAACAAGAAATTTTTAGTAACTCCTGCTGACCAAAACGTTTTGTTCACAAAAGAAGGTAATTGTAAAGCATAGATCATTTGTAATGTAATTATCCAGTCAGTTAAATTAATAGCAATGCTCAAAATTCTGCTTTTAACTCACAACTCTCCTCCTTAATTGAGTTACAGTTCTTGGATTACTAAGCACTTGTACACTGCTTTTAAGTCATTGTACAGTGATAAATATTGCTCACTAATTATATCCAGTTCAATTTTTCAGGTAGCTTTTACAAATTGACTTGCTGAAGGAAAATAGCAGAAAGTGAGATCAGAGTAATTTTACCTATTAAGCTTTTTCATTATTAATGAGAGTTTTAGAAGCACTTAAATCCTTATCTTTCATTGTTATCAAGCATCATTCAATGCTTGAAGACCGTTAGCATTCTGGCCATTATTTATTAATTAGCTTATCTGACATGGCTTGTAAAGGATTTTCTTTGCTTAGTTTAGCCGTATCATTTAATGAGAACTTACAAATGTAAGCAAGGAAACTTTTCTAAAAGCACCTGACTGACTACGATTAATTCACCTCACTTCAGATAAAGAAGCAAAGTGATCTTCAGAGATTAAATAACAGCATCTCTTTTCCTAGTGCTCTGCCACCTGTGGCTGAACTTTTTAGTGAAAATTCTAGATTATGTAGAAAAATCTTCCTGCCTGGTGTGTGCAATTCATACCTGTCCGAAGTTGTTAATGTGAGGAATTGTTGCTAAAGCGTATATTCATAAGTTATCCTTGCAGGGATGAATTGTGCGAAGTGAAAAGAACATGAATCTTTCAGTGAGGTCTTTTTGAAAATAGCCTGTTCAGTTTGGCTTCAGCATGAACATTTATGGGATCTAGGTTACACTTGGGGAGAAATTTTCAGTTCCACAAGACAGTAATTTAATTGCTGCTGAAGGATGTATTGTTCTGTGCTTCCCATAAGTGTTGATCTGTGATAACAGCAGTCAGTTTTCCTACATTGTCCTGCAGACAGTTCAGATTCATGAGCAGATGTTAATGTGACAATTAAAGAGGAAAACACAGCAACCAGGTAGAAGACAAGTCATTTAGATGACATGGAAAATGAGGAAATATTTACTACAATGATGTAGAAAAAAAAATAAAATTCAGCAAAGCCTGGATCTGTGTATTTCTGATGGCTCAAATGTTGCATTGTTTGAAACAGAGATGTGTAACAGAAGGAAAACAAAGAAACGGGTTATTCTTTACATAATGATTTTCATGAAAGATGACAGAAATAAGAGAAATTATCTGTGCATCATATGACTATATACAGCCATTTCTGCTTTGCTATATTAGCTGAAGTTTTCCATGAGAAATTTAGTGCAAGGTAACCATTTTTTAAACGCACATATATTTAAGTTTATTTTCAGGAAAATTGAGAACATTCATAAAAAATTATTGGGTGCTTAAAAGTGCATATGGGAGTATTATAAATACTAAAAAAAAATACGGTCCTGCGGAGCCTTTTTAGTTTAGGCACTTTTGCAAGTCTTACATGACATGAAATATATGATGTCATTCCAGTACCGATTGAGTGTTTCACAAAGTTACTGATAGTAACCATTCTCCATTCTTACTTAGGTAATCATTATACTGTTTTCACTCAAATGAAAATGGGATTAACTTTAGCTTTTAACAATGAAAAATAAGTGATGTCTGTCTTTTTCCCTAAAACAGTGCCTAGTCTAGTTTTATTCTTTAATCTCAGGTAACCATAGATCTAATGCAGTAGAGGGTGTGAAAATGTATTAATACGTGATTGACTGACTTTAAAAAAAAACCTCCATTGTTTGCAATATATCCATTTTTGTCCGGGAAGAGCGACTGTGAAGAAGTGTGGAATCTATGGACAAATAAAATTAAATTAATCAGAAGAGTACAATAGATTCAAGGTTACAGTTATTCTGCACCGATATGTTTAAAACACAGGTGAATGTTTGGTCGTAGTACTAAATTGACTCCCACTGTTTTGCTAAATCTTACTTGTATTAACCTCCAACTTAATAATTTATAGTGAATTGTTTCCTCTGTGAATATCCTTTGTTTTTCCAAGCGTTTAGTGTCCTGAAGGGTTTGACTGGTTTTATGTATCTCTTCTGTTTCTTATTTAATACTATTTTCCACGTTACTTAAAGCATTTTGGTACATTTGTGGTTTTTCCATATGTCTGTGGATAAATTAATGGCAAATTGTTTTGGATAAGCTACATAGTTTGTTTCAGTGCATGGATTCCAAGGATTCATTCCTTCAGCGATTCCAGGGCTGCAACTTAGAATAAGGCTTCTCATTCATACATTTGCCATTATTGGCTCCTGCAGATAACTTTGGTTCAGAAAACTTTTCTTTAAACAAATAGCCCTAATTTAGAGTAGAATTATTTTTTCTCAGCTTTAGCCACCTGAGATGGTAATTTATTCCCTTTTGTTGTCTAACCCGTTATCAGAGTGAGACAGAAGCTTCATGGGGAGTGAATTCCGCATCTGTTCCCACCCTTCTGCAGGCCTTACAGTACACTGACTCATTGGAGTCAGAAATTTCCCTGACACCCCAGCAGTTCTTAAAGCTCCTCTTGGTAGTGATGCTTGAGCCCTTCACACTCCCCAGAAATGAGGTCCAGAAAACAATGAAAGGAGACAGGAACTGAATTGGGGTCCCACAGTACCTTAGCAGCTCTGGTGACCACCAACTCTCAGAGATTCTACCTGGTTGAGGATTAGTGAAGCTTGTGCTTGTCTGAGCTGTCAAATACTGGCATGGCATTATAAATTCTGCCTCCTGTTATTCTGTATATACTGAAGTTTTCCCTGTATAGTTCACAAATTATCTGTGTTATATGAAAGCCTTTTTCAGAAGATCCTGATTTAAAACTAAGTACATTTTCATGAACTCGCTAGATGTATAAAGCTATTGCTCGTGTGTGTAAAGCTGCCTCAGCCTTATGGCAGATACTGAGTCATTACACTAACAAACCCGAAGTCCCACGGTAAACCATTGTCTGATGAAACAGATAGCTCTTGTGTTCGGAGGCTGCAAAGGGTCTTAAAAGTAAAAACAATATTGACATTGACGAATAGATAAAATACTGCCTTGCTGACTTTGTTGCTTTCAAAGTATTCTGCAGAGTGTGCTAGAGTAGTTGGAAAAGGAATAACACACAGTATCACAGAATCACAGAATGTTAGGGATTGGAAGGGACCTTAAAAGATCATCTAGTCCAACCCCCCTGCCAGAGCAGGAATACCTAGATCAGGTCACACAGGAACATGTCCAGGCGGGTTTTGAATGTCTCCAGAGAAGGAGACTCCACAACCTCTCTGGGCAGCCTGTTCCAGTGCTCTGTCACCCTCACTGTGAAGAAATTCTTCCTCACATTTATGTGGAACCTCCTATGTTCCAGCTTACACCCATTGCCCCTTGTCCTATCATTGGATGTCACTGAGAAGAGCCTGGCTCCATCCTCGTGACACTCACCCTTTACATATTTATAAACATTAATGAGGTCACCCCTCAGTCTCCTCTTCTCCAAGCTAAAGAGACCCAGCTCCCGCAGCCTTTCCTCATAAGGGAGATGTTCCACTCCCTTCATCATCTTTGTGGCTCTACGCTGGACTCTCTCAAGCAGTTCCCTGTCCTTCTTGAACTGGGGGGCCCAGAACTGGACACAATACTCCAGATGTGGCCTCACCAAGGCAGAATAGAGGGGAAGGAGAACCTCTCTCGACCTACTAACCACTCCCTTTCTAATACACCCCAGGATGCCATTGGCCTTCTTGGCCACAAGGGCACATTGCTGGCTCATGGTCATCCTGCTGTCCACCAGGACCCCCAGGTCCCTTTCCCCTACACTGCTCTCCAGCAGGTCAGCCCCCAACCTGTACTGGTACATGGGGTTGTTCTTCCCCAGATGCAAAACTCTACACTTGCCCTTGTTGAATTTCATTAAGTTTCTCCCCGCCCAACTCTCCAGCCTATCAAGGTCTCGTTGAATGGCAGCACAACCCTCTGGTGTGTCAGCCATTCCTCCTAGTTTGGTGTCATCAGCAAACTTGCTGAGGATACATTCTGTACCCTCATCCAAGTCGTTGATGAAGATATTAAACAACACCGGTCCCAGTACCGACCCCTGAGGGACTCCACTAGTCACAGGCCTCCAACTAGACTCCGTCCCATTAACCACAACTCTCTGGCTTCTTCCCTTCAGCCAGTTCATAATCCACCTCACTACCTGATCACTAAACCCATACTTTATCAGCTTATCTACAAGGATGCTGTGGGAGACAGTGTCAAATGCTTTACTGAAGTCAAGATAAACCACATCTACCGCTCTACCATCATCTATCCACCTAGTTATTTCCTCATAGAAGGCAATAAGGTTGGTCAAACATGACTTACCCTTAGTAAAACCATGTTGACTGCTCTTAATGACCCCCTCATCCTTGATGTGCCTCGAGATCGTGCCAAGAACAAGCTGTTCCATCACCTTTCCAGGGATGGAGGTGAGGCTGACCGGTCTATAGTTACCCGGGTCCTCCTTCTTGCCCTTCTTATAGATTGGAGTGACATTTGCTATCCTCCAGTCCTCAGGCACCTCTCCTGTTCTCCATGACTTACCAAAGATGATGGAGAGTGGCCTAGCAATGACCTCTGCCAGCTCCCTCAGCACCCTTGGGTGCATTCCATCTGGTCCCATTGATTTATGGATATCCAGATTGCTCAACTGATCCCTAACCCAATCCTCATCTACCGAGGCAAACTCCTCCTTTATCCTGACTTCTTCCGGGGCTACAGGGATCAGGGGCTCCTGGGGAAAGCCTGCAGAAGTAAAGACAGAGGCAAAGAAGGCATTCAGCACCTCTGCCTTCTTTATATCCTCTGTCTCTAGGGCACCCCCCTCATTCATCAATGGGCCTATATTGCCTCTAGTGTTTGTTTTATTAGCTATGTATTTGAAAAAGCCCTTTCTATTGTCCTTGACCTGGCTTGCAAGGTTAAGTTCTAAGGAGGCCTTAGCTTTCCTAATTGCCTTTCTACATCCTCTGACAACTGTCCTATATTCCTCCCAAGTGACTAGCCCCTCTTTCCATGATCCATAAATTCTTTTTTTCCACCTAAGTTTGCCCAGCAGTTCCTTGTTTAACCATGCTGGTCTCCTAGCTCCCTTACTTGATTTCATACCCATTGGGACACTCTGATCCTGAGCTTGCAAGAAGTGGTCCTTGAATGTTGACCAACTATCTTGAGCCCCTTTACCATCTAGCACCCTGTCCCATGGGACTTCCCTTAACAATTGATTAAGGAGGCTAAAGTTGGCCCTGCGGAAGTCCAGGGTTCTGGTCTTACTTGGTACTCTATTCCTCCCACACAAGATCCTGAACTCCACCATCTCATGATCACTGCAGCCAAGGCTGCCATCAACCATCACTGCTTCAACAAGACCCTCCTTGTTGGTAAGTACAAGATCCAGCAGCGCTCCTCTCCTAGTCGGCTTATCCACCATTTGCATTAAGTAATTATCATCAATGCACTGGAGGAACCTCCTAGACTGTGAATGGCTGGCTGTGTAAGTCTTCCAGCAGATATCGGGGTAGTTAAAATCCCCCATGAGGACCAAGGCCTGTAGTTGCGAGGCTGCTTTCAGCTGCCTGTAGAAAGCCTCATCAACTCCCTCGTCCTGATCAGGAGGTCTGTAATAGACCCCCCACAACTGTATCGCCCATGCCTGCCTGCCCCTTAATTCTTACCCACAGACTTTCAACTTGCCCCTCATCAGCCCCTGGAGAAAACTCAATACATTCAAGTTGCTCCCTCACATAGAGAGCAACTCCACCACCTCGCTTCACTGACCGATCTTTCCTAAAAACGACATAGCCATCCATGACCACATTCCAGTCATGTGAGCTGTCCCACCATGTCTCTGTAATTGCCACCAGGTCATAACCTTTAGACCGCACACAGACCTCTAACTCCTCCTGTTTATTCCCCATACTGCGTGCATTGGTGTACAGGCATTTCAGGTAGCAAGCAGAGCGCACTGGTGGGACCCCTGGGAGGCAGGAGGCCTACTGTGATAAGTGAATCTAGGAATATCTTAGTTAACCAGAAAATTGAGTCAAATTTAATTTTTTTTTTTTTTTCAATTTTTGTTCATTTCTAAAAGTAAATCCACTAAGTGAGAACAGTTACAAAACTGGTATGTGGATCACTGATGGCACTGTTTCTCTGTTTGCTTCTGCCTGCTTTTACCTATTCTTTGTGGGTTTTACCTGTTTCACTTGGGGCCTAAGCAATGCTCTTACAAGAAGAGGAAAAAAACAAACCTCAGGGGAAAAGTTAAAAATTAAATAAAACCCAACAAAAATCAAGAGAAGTGATTACAACATTTCCATGGATAAACTACCAGCTCTACAGGTCAAACTACAGGTAAAATGCAAAAATACTTGTGTTTTTCCCAGGCAAGCCATTGCCAGAGCTGCCATAGAGATTAGTGAGTTGGCTATTGGAAAGGAACAGCTGCCTGTGTGATTCTGAGTAGCTGGAGGAGGTTATCTGTAACACTGTACATCTCTTGATACATGACTCACACAGTGAAGAGGGAGAATATTTTCTGCCTTGATATTTTTATGGCAACAACTTTTCCAGTCCTTTTATTACACCTTTTAAAACAATACTTTCTCTACCAAAGCTGGGAAACCTCACACTAGCACAAAACCAGGGGCAGTGTAAGTGACACGCTGTATGTGAACCACAATACTTAGAGTTCAGCAAAAAGATGGTGAGGGGAAGATGCATATAGTTCTGTTCAGGGCCAGTGGAGCTTCTTGCATCAGCCAAGATACTGACAGCCTGCTGAGTACTTAAGTAAAAAGTGCTTTAAAGTTAAACTGAGACATTCTTTTGTTTTTTCTCATCGTATACTTCTTAAATTCAGGCATTTCTGTTACAGATTTAAATGCAGTTTTGCACGGAGTTATTTTTCATATGTTAAGGAAATCTAAAATACAAGGGTTATTTCCTCTATTGAATCTATAATCTGTAGTTTTAACAGTAATAAAGGAACAGAAACTGTGTTCAGAAGTACAGCGTTTTGTCCATCTTTAAGGATCTTCTGTAAAGCAGATATTTCAAAACGAGATTGGTCATATCTTTCCACTTTCCAAGAACAATAAGGCATGTTCATGGCAATGTTGTATTTTTCACTTGATATCTGCTAATCCGTTAATCCTTTGTTTATGAAAGATTTGAAAAGGTCACTAGAAGGAGGCTGTGTTTATACAAATAAAGGCCAGGTGTAACAAATTCTTGTGTTTGGATTGGGACTCATGAAGCTGTCCATATGGAGATGGAATGAACCTAAGGCTCAGCTTTCCAAAAGGATTTAGAACAGTTTATGCCATCCTTATTCCTTGTATCCAGAGATGACCATATTACCATAAATATATAAAGTAAAAATGCTAGATTATACCCTATGTCATGTTGACTTTTGACATTGCAAGACAGATAGCAGTGTGGTGGAGGAGTGTCCAAAATAAACTATAGAAATGTATGGACACAGTCTGAGCCTAATCTTGTCATCGTAGGAAAGCTGCTAGGAGCTTGGATTTGCTAGTTAATATTCAATATACTATTTATTTATTTATTTAAACTTTGAGTCTTAGCTCTTCATTTAATATTCAATGTATCTTTCTGTTTCTTAAATTCAAATCCTTAATGAGGGAACCTGCCAGACTAAAGAGAATGTGAAGAGCATCAGTGATACTGCAGAACAGTTGTGACAGCTGAGAAATAAGAAAAGACAGGTTGATTCAGTGTGTAAAACAAAGGGAGAAAAAAAGATAACAAAGAAAAGAAAGAACTTGATGTCTCCTCTTCCAAAGCTTGATTTATGCAGCTGCTCATTTATTTGTTCTATTTCTTGTTTTAAATAAAAAGTGAAAAGCCAATGATCTATCCATGAAAAAAACATTGTGTTATTATTTGATTAATAGCTCGTACTGGTGTTAGGAGATGCCTAATTATGCATCAACATTTGCCTCATTATGTAGAGGAATATAATCATAGCAGATTAGTCAATGAAGAGAGAATGGTTTCACTTTTGATAATTAATTCTCATGCTTCAAAGTATGTAACCCAAACAGCAGTCAAGGTCTTTCAGATAAGATTTCTATACACCTAATTTTTAAAGCAAATTGTTGCAAATAATGAAAGGGGGAAAAAAAACAAACAAAAAAACCATACATTTGACCTAATCTCAAAAACATGACTCAAACAGATTGCTTTTCTTTGCCAGTAGGTTGTCAGAGAATTCTTGTGGACTGCAGCTTTCTGAAAACCTCTTCAGCAATATTAACTCCATCTTCTTTCACTGCACTCCTTCACATAGCAATGACTGCAAAGGTTGTATCAAGAACTATACAGGCTAACTTTTACAAATAAATGAGTGAAACCATTTTGAGAACTACAGTTCTAGCTTATTAAAGACAGAAACTTTTCATATTGAAGTTTCAGAAGGAGGGATGTATTTCCACTCTAGACAAAATCTAAAGAGAGGGAACTCTTGAAATAACAACCTAGGAAATGAAATGTTTGGATGATGGAATGCAGCAATCAAGAGAAGGAACTGTATAGTTGCTTCAACAATGTGTTCTTGAAGCTTATAAAGGCTTGCATTCCAGCTGTGAAAGGTCTAGTAATGCCAGATGCTGTTTTGTAGGAAATAAAATTCAGGAAATACAAAGGGGATTGAAAAGTTTATGGATACATACTTAGTTCTAGCATTTGCACTCCTAGGAATTTAAGGCATCTTTCGAGAGGTTAGAGAAAACTTGCTGAGTATCTTCATGTTTTATCCTGCTGCAGTATGCAGAGCTTAGTTAAATTCATCACTCCACATTAAAGACTTTGTGCCTCAGAACTCCAATTCCTATGTCAGAGAGGGCATTTTAAAGAGATGTATGTCGATACAAAAGTTAGAAGACTAGCACAAATTCTTGATATAGTATCAGACTTCAAGGAGAATAAACTATTGCCCAAACTCTTTGCTATTTTGAAATCTCAGTTTCAAAGCGTATTTCCAGGACATATCTTATTTACAAGAACAAAACCCATGGACCAGGTAAAAACACCCACTGAATTATTGAGGAAAAAGATTAGTTGCAAGCTATGTTTAGGACCTGGCCATTTATCCAGGATGGTTAGCACATAGAATGGACAAGAACTACGGAAGTGTAGCAGAAAGTTATTTAAATATCCTGTTAGGAGATGGCCATATTCCAATATCTTTAGGTTAGAAGAGCCTAAGGTTTGCAACAAGTAATAATGTCAATAGAATTACTCTGGGAAATAAAAGTGTTCAGTGTAGGGAGCTGTACCAGAATTTGACGCTACTTAAAAAGTAATTGCACTTGTTATACGACTTCTATTCCCTCCCTTCCTAAGGACCAGTATTACTGTCCTCTGCAAATATAAGGTCAGTGCCATCCTCACAGCAGTGTTTCACCAGTTCTCCAGTACAATCTGTCCTGGGCAGTTGAGAGGTTAAAAATAGCAGTATGAGAGAAAACTGTTCTCTGAAGACTGCACTTACTGTAGAAGCCAGTGATATTTTTTGGAGGAAGAACTAAAAATATGTCAAAGATAGTTTCAGGCAAAACAGAGAAAATGTCAGTGTAAAAACAGGTCTCAAAATCCGCAAGACTGTTTGCAGTGTTAGAAATATTTTCAAAAAAAAAAGCCTTGCTTGACAGTTCATCGTTTACAATTTTTAACAATTAATATTGTCAGGATGCAAAAGCATGACTCTGAAAACAACAGAATGGCATTTGTGTGTACTGTATTGATCTCAAGGAAATTTACACTTTCCTGAATTCACTTCAAAACAACATTTTTGAAATTGGCTTTGCAGCTTGGAAGAAACCTCACAACAGGCTTCTCTTGAGGACGAGTTACTGTATAAATACCTGTGTAGTAAACAGACCTGTTAAAAAGAATCAAATTTTAACACAGCAAGGTCACCCTTTTGACAGGTCTGTACTACGTAATTGTGTCCAGAGAATGATCTGTAAAGTCAGCTGTACATTTCTTTGTTATCTTACTGTATACTTATCATAGTTTCCCTGATAACTAATCCAGTTGCCCAGATTCTTGTTTAAGCTGTAGCCACAGTTATGTTTGTTGAATTACTGGTGTAAGAAAGTGCCAAAACAAGTGCATCCATCCACGGAAAGTCTTCGTTGTAAAAAAACTGTCTATAAAAACACTTTTCTGCCTTCCTTCTCAGTACCTGAGTGGGCAGTGTGTCCCTGAGCACACTTCTGTGGGACCTGTGAGGTTCAGGACTACCAAGATGGTACT
The DNA here is from genome assembly GCA_028020825.1 of Podargus strigoides. NCBI lineage: Eukaryota > Metazoa > Chordata > Aves > Caprimulgiformes > Podargidae > Podargus > Podargus strigoides. Next base: position 39,199,688 of record CM051621.1, on the reverse strand, counting down.
GGGAACAAATTCTTCCCAGTTTGGTTGAACTTTGTTCAATGAGCCATGTTGCTGCAATGGTGATGCTATTCCAGGGCCTGAAATGTTCAACAAGGTGCCATTCAACATGAGTTGCATGGTTTCTTTTCACCCTTCAGGTCAGGCACTGTACTTCTGGTGCTCTCAACCCATACAGTTTGCAGGAGGACAAGCAGAGAGGAATGTAGCTTTTGTTTCCTGTTAGTGCACCAAGAGCTCTCCCGTTTAATCTGCTGTATCATTAATTGGGCTCAATTTCTTGATCGCATTCCAATTCAGGTGGTTATTATATTTACCTTGGAGCAAAAATAATTTCCTGCTAATTAATTTTTACTTCCTGTTTAAGACTGCTTTGCTGTGTTTGCTTAATCACCTTCCTCATTCAGCAGAAGGTGATTGCATTTTATAATGTGTCATTCCTCTGGTGAACAAAATTATTCCTCCACATATTATAGCTTGCAGACCATTATTGGGGAAGCATTCAGAAATAGGCACGGGCACATATATGAAGAAGCAAGTCATAGACTTTCTTCAGGCAGTTCCAAAACCCTTTTCTGAACATGGACATTAGAGGGATGTGAAGAGCCTGAATATATAAAAGATAATTGCTTTAAAATTATATACAAATAAAATACAAAGAAATAGTCTTTATTTTATCTGACTTTATTTTAAATATTTTAGTTAAGAAGACCTTTTTCTTTTGGGGAGATATATTTAATTGTCATGGCTGCAACAGACAGGCCAAAAAGCATAGGTGGATGCAAGGTTGGTTTTTTCTAATTAGATTTTTGTGTATTCCACGTATAAGATCAGTTAATAAGGAATAAGTTCTAAAGTTCTTTTTGCCTCTGTTTTAAGGTATAAAATACATTGAGCATTGATTAATTCCTGGAAGGTTTAACTAGGATACATAAAATATGATTTTGGTAATTTTATTACTTTGGATGCTTTCAGATGATAAATAATGATTAGATCATTTAGTCTTGGGGTAACAGTCCCAGCTGGAGACCCCTTTCTCAGAGCTAAGCCGATGCAAATTTAGCAAATGGAGTCTGCTCTCAGCTGTGGAAAGACATGAGATGTGTAGATGTGGTGCTGAGGGACATAGTTTAGTGGTGGATTTGGGCAGTGTTAGGCTAACGGTTGGTCTTGATGATCTTAAAGGTACTTTCCAACCAAACAATTCTATGGTTCTGTACTGCAACTACAGTGGGCGTATCAACAACTACCTCATACAACTGGCAGTTGGAATAAATCCATAAAAACAAACAATCATCTTTCCTTATGAAAAAGGAAAATTCTGAGCCATGTCAGCACTACCAACAAATTATCAAGCTAGCCCCAGCAGCTCATGCTGTGGTCTAACTTACTATGCTATACCACTGCAACTTAAAAATGATGTGTTTCACTCCTTTCCCTGTTTGCAAAATCTGGAATAGAAAAGTACTTCAAGAGTTTAATGATGCTTCTGTGGCATCTGCATAAGAAGTCACTACACCTTATATTTGAGGAACCTCTGTGTGTATTCAATTACCTGAACACTCACCTTGTTGACAAAATGGTCTGAAGTGCTTCTGTGCTGGTGACAGAAGGACTGTGATAAGAGTCACAATTACATGGACTTGGGGAAATGGAAGAAAGAGATACCAGGCTCTCTGCATGTCTCTATTGACTGGAGCTATAGTCTGAGAAAGTCTCAGCAAATCTAGCTAGCCTCACAGATTCTGCAGTCCCAGTCACTCCTTTCATGACTATATGAAAGCCCATACACTACAAAACAGATTTATTCGGAGGAATTTATCTTAAGCCTATCATGAATGAAATCAAGCTAAGCTATGTATTCATCTGCTCTGTGCAGCCTCTTGCTCTCAGTAACGCTGACCTTTCCAGGCTGTGGCAAAGTAATGTGCATTTACTGTCAAGTTTGGAGGTTCTTTCGACTTTAACAGTCTGTAGTTGAAACTCAACTTCAAAATGAAGGTGCTGTATGGAAGTTTATAGCCATTGATGTGCAAGTGATGAACAGAACTATTGCACATTCAGGTTAGTCTCAATAGCCTTGTAGTATATCATCCAAGAACTTCGGCTCTTTATTAATATCAGAAAAATAGGCTGCGTTTTAGCTTGCATCAAGCCAGCTAACGCAAACAAGCCAGGAGAACAAGTTGCCAAGTGAGTGGCACAAATGTCTCTAAACAGTGCTACTTCCAGATCGGAACTAACTACACAGCTTTTCTCAAGTGATCTTATTCTTACCTTTGCAAAACTGTTTGGAAAGAATGGGTTATCTAGTGCTCAAGTGACATTGCTGTTAGCCAGTTGCTGTTATACCAAGCAATTTTTTATTTTGCTCTTATTTATCAGTCTATGTCAGACTTCCCATATCCAACAGTTTTCATGGTACCTGTTTGCTTCTGGAACTTGTTTTAGCCTGGCGTGGCTGTGGATCAGATGCTAAAGTCTGTCTGGCAGAAAACTTCTCTTTTTCCTCCAGGATTACTCAGTCAGGACTAATTAGTAGTAAAATACTTTGGGTCAGGGTATCCGAGGAGAGAATACTATCATGCTCTTCTAGGTGAAAAGTAAAGGCATGATGGAAGATAACCAAAAGACTGGGCAACCATGGGAAATGGCAGTCAACTAGAATGGGTGACCAACCAGAAAAAGGTGCTATTTACATATTTGAGAAAGAAGTGGATCCAGTAACTGCAGAGCAACAAGGCTCAGCTCACTGCCTGGAAGGATCATGAAGCACATCATCTTATTGCGTGGTGCCTAGCCATCTGCAAATACATAAAGGACAAGAAAATAACAGAGGATGTTCATCACATATTTACCAACTGCAAATCAAGTTTGAACAGTCTGATTGCCTTTTATGATGATGGTGGTCAAGGGAAGGATGATGGATGTAACTTACCTTGACTTTAAGTCTTAGTCCCTGTAACATTCACACTGGTAGACAGAGGAAGCATGTGCTGCATAAAAAGATTGTTAGATGGATTGTGTTGATAGACTCAAAGGGTAGTTAATCAATTACTTGATGTCTGTTTGGCAGAATGTCTTAGGTAAGTACCGAGGGCAATGTTTAGTCAGTATCTTCAGCAGTGACCTGGATGATGAGACAGTACCCTCAGCAAATCTGTGAATGACACTAAAATGGAGAAAGTGGTTGACACATCAAATAGTATAGTGTCAGTCCAGAGAAGCTCTAGAATTGAGCAAAATAAATCTCATGAAATTCTATAAGTAGTGCTTAATTCTGCACGTAGGTGAATAACCCCACATACCAGTAGAAATGTGAACTAACTAGCTGGTGTGCTGTGAAGGACCTGCAAAGGGTCCTAGTGGATACCAGGTGAATAGGAGAAAGTGATGGCCTTTAATCACCAGGAAGGCAAACTGGATTGGGCTTTGCTAGGATGAGAGTGAGCAGATAAAATGAAATTATGCTTTTTATTATGTTGGTGCTGTATGCTCCTGTAATTCTGCATCTAGTTTTGGGCTTTGCAGTTCAAGAAGGATGAAAAAAGCTGAAGCCAGTTTAGCAGAGGACGAGCAGGACTGGGCCAAAAGGATGTCACCTTTGAGAAGTGGCTGAGGAACCAATGCTCGTTCAGTCAGGCAAAGCAGCAGCCAAGTGGTGATCTAATAGCTGCCCACAGCAGCTTGAATGGGAATTACACAGATGGCAGAACCAAATTCGTCCTGGTACTAGCAGATGGTACGATAAGAGGCAACAGCCCCAAGATGCAGCCTGTAAGATTCAGTTTAGAATTTAGGAAAAAGTTTTTCACCAGAAGGGCAGTGTGGCAGTGGATTAACTTACCCAGAGGTGAAACCAGAGGAACTGTCCGTCTTGGAGTCTTCAACTTGGCTAGAAAAAGTGACAGCTGACCTGATACAGCTTTTGCAACATTTCTGTGTCCAACCAGCTTTCCCAACCAACCTTCTGCAAATAAAAAACTTGAAGGGAAACTGGAAGAAAGAAAGAGGATGTATGCAGATTCATGGGCTCATCTTGAATTCTCTCTTCAGACTGATTTGCTTTTATGGTAGCATATATAACAGGCAGTGAAGGTAAAAATGACAACAATGCACTGGAGGGGGCTATTTTTTCAATTGCAGCAGGCGGGGGGGGGGGGGGGGGGCGGAAATCATAGGCCACTAAGTTTTCTTTATGTATTTTTTTGTCAAGCTTAAGACTTAAACTAGACAGAAGAATTTCAATCATCAAAAGATTAAGCTGAGGTGTTCCCAGAAAAATGTATGCTCAAGGCCTCAAGAAAGGAAGGCTACTGTGGTTTTGGCCAGGTTGCTTCCTCCCATACATATGCCTGTGCTGATGTAACAGGAGAGGCCAACATATGTTTTCTGCTACTGTAAGTTTTTCTTGAACTTTTTGCATAGCTCGTGTTGGGAATAGTAGAACAGTTCTCTGTCAATTGTAGTTAAAAACAAACAGATTTAGTTCAGATAGTTTATCAGGGCATTTATCAGGCTGTGTTGCTGTTCTTAACTATTTGATAATTTGTAGGCCAGTGATAGTATAACAGAGGTTGTCAGTACTTTTGGGCAGAAATTGGAGGTTCCACAGGGGTGCAGAGGGTATCCTGTGTTAGAGGTCCAGATATGGGATGGGCCTGCCTGGCTGCCCAGAAGAGGGCCTAGCAAAAGGCTTTATTTTCTTTGTATTTTCCTTCCTCTTTCATGGTCCATGCTGCAGTCAAGCAAGTCCTGAAGGTTGGCTCCAGCTGGAGGAGCATTGCTTGTCACATAGCACATGATGCCACGGGGTACCAGTGTAATAATGAAATACTCCCTGTATGCATCCCAACAGGAGAGAAGAAATTCAGTTCTGCTTATTACTGCTATGACTTTTTTTTTTTCCTGACAAAGGCAGAACCTTGATTTCCAATTTATTTCTGGGCACCAAATTAGGTAACTGGGTACTCTCCCTGGGTAGATCTTTAATTACTGTGACCAGGCAATTGTGTCTCTGTTATTCTTTAAGAAAAACTTCTCTAGACTTTAAATGAAGACAGAGAAGGCCCACACAAAACAATTACAATGGAGAATTTGTTTACAGGCTATCGCTAGAAGAGACATAATGCTTCCCTTTATCATCACTTGTCATAGCAGTGACAGCCTGTAAATCTCCTGCCCATGCATTATTCTTTTTTTGTCACTGCCTGTGCCAAGTCTTACCCTGGCAGGTGCCTGGCATGTGTCAAACATATGATTCATGGGTTCATTTGATCAACACTGTGAAGAAAAGAATGATGTATTTTCTTTTAAATTCCAAATTAGACATTTACTCCCTATAACTAGTGACAGGGGCTTTGGCTTCTTTATATCTGAAATGCACCATTTATAGCTCACTGTAGAATTTAAATACTGGCTTCTCTCTCCTGCCTAACTCTGAAAGTGAAATTTATGTAATATTGCAGCATATAAATGAAACCATCCTACCTCTCTGTATTATTGTCATGGCAAGCTTACTCGAACTGTTTCCTTTGGTAATAAATGGGCAGAATGCATTGTCCCCTGGACATTTAAAGGCCTTTTTATTACAGGTTGCTTTCTAGTTTAGACACCACATTATAATTTCTTTCAGAGAATTTCTTTAGAATTATAGTTTTGCTCTGACAGTGATGCATGTTTACTTAGGCACTTGAGTTTACTTGCTTCTAAATGTATGTGTGTAAAATACAGGATTTGTGTGTGAGGTGCTTCCTCTGGAGATAATATTAGCAACGCAATAATTGGGAACTGAGAAAATGCAGTTGTACTATAGGAAATGAAATATAATTTGGTTTCCTGTGAAGGAAATTTATGGAGTTCTGTGAAAAACAGCAGTTTATTTTGGTATTTTTGGAAAAAGACAAGGTTAAAAAAATCAAAAATTGTTAGTAATCACAAACACCTACATCATTGGTCAGTCAAAACTATTCCCATACAGAGAATTCTAAAGTCTTGCCTAGTCTGTTTTAAGTAACACTTGAGCTGTGAGATTCTCAGATATTGTCTTTGTCAGAGCATCTATGTCTCCGTGACCCTTGGCTCAAACACAGGCTCTTTTATTAAGTAGCTAGCCTTTACAGCCAGCTGCTGACCTCAGGGCCTGCAGCATTGCCATTTTGCTTTAAAAAGTCTCACATACCAGTGTATTGCGTAATGCAGGAGTGGCTTTAATGAGTGACTCAACATGAAAGTTTGTACTACTTATATAAATAGTAGAAAATACTACACTTTAAAACTACTGCTGTTCTACTGTCTCTGGCTCTTAATCTGTGTATGTTTATGCTTTTAGAGACTGGTAAGATTTAACCAGATAGTGCCCCAAGACATTGCAGGGGAAAATGCAATATGAGAGCACTTTCATATTGATTTAAGTTAAAAAAATCATTACTTGTGGATCCAAAATGGATTTTTTTCCTCCACTTTAAGATACATTTTCATTCTTACAACCATATTGCAGTTGGTTGTTGAACTTAAATACTTCAGGATGGTTTTGTAGTTATTGACAATTTTTCCAAATTAAATTCCCAAACTATCTTCTTGGCCAAATCTCAAAACTAAAGATAGGATAGATATTATTAGTGGCATCTGTTTGCCTATATCATCACTTATTGTTAGGATATTACTAACATGTAGCTATTTTTACAAATCTAGATACCATACATATCTCTAGTAATCCATATTCTTTGATTTATATTAAGACCTTATCTTTTCGTATCACTTGTCTAACTAAGCTCTATAAAAATTAACACTTATTACTTCTTTTTTTCTTCCCCATTACTTTCTGATATGTCTAAATGAGGACGCATTTAGGATTCTGTGTGAACAAGATGTGCAAATTTTGTTTGTATACTTGTGCTTTTTTGCAAGTTCTTTGAATGACAAGGAGAAAATAATAAAATCATTCAATCCTGGGACTAATTGAGTAGATGAAAACAATTTTGGGATACGTGATTCTGGCATCAAAAGATGTGCTGGATGTTTTAATGCAGTTCTTCAAAAATCAGATGACATGCTGTCTGAAATGTGTGAAGAGCTATCTGAGAGGGAGGAAGGTGGTATAGACAACTCTTGTGTGTTCCACAGAATTTCAGGTATTATTCTGGCAAAAAAAAAATATTGAAGTATTTAAAATTTGAGACCTCTTTTCCTGAGTTTGCAAGGAACCTGAAGCAATGAAAGAACAGTATGAACTGCCATTGATTTCACAGAGTTCAAACTCCAATAGAACTGATGACAATCAAATTACATTATTCAGCTCTTTTGTTATTTAGCAGTTGATATAAGAACAGAAAAGAATATATAGTAATATGATAGTTTACATCATCACTCTCTGAAGTGTTTTCTTGAAGAGAATAGGTACTCAGCTTTCAGGATTTGCTCATTGCAAGTTGTAAAAGGAATGAAATTAAGTCCTTTGTACAAGACTGAATTTCGCTGAATTTATTTGGCCCAAGAAAAGTGATAACAACCAGAATGCATGAAAAGAGTGCATTTGTATTAGTTCTTTTAAACATCAGTGGTGGCCATACTCAAACTGTCTATAGCAAGGGCCTTGCCTTAGACATTGTGACAGCTAACTAGTGAAGCTCCAATTCAGGTGTGCCTTGAATTTGTTTACAGGCAACAGAGAGCCTACCAACACCACAAACAACTTAGGCTGTCCAAGTAAGCTCGTGCTTCCTTGGTGGCTGCCTTCAGGTACAAACAGCCTAGAACCAGTGAACCCAACCATGAGAGTAGGCAGGTGAAGATGGAGGATTTGCACTCCAGCCAAGGTGTTAAGTGCTTGATCGCATAGTTGGAGAGCTGTGTTCAGGCTGAGTAACCTAAATCTCCTTATTAGTTGTGTGTAGCATGCAGCGATGTGGTCTTGCTCTGGGTGCAGGGTTCATATGCACTAGTCAGTGCAAACAAACTTAAGACTTGTGGGTAGAAGAGATCAGAGGTGAAAGATTTAGATGACCTTAAAGAACTAAAGGAAATTTCCAGTGTCTGAGGACTATCAGAAGCTATGGTACCTGTCAGATTAGGTTTTGTTTACTTTGGAAATATGTAATATCCTGTCACTTTGTAACTGTTTCATTTTTCATGGCTATAAAATGCTGCAATTTACAAAGCAGAAAAAAATCCAGATTGACAGCCCTAACAGACTTTCTTATATTACCTACAAGGTCTTTGTGTATTTGTTTTTAAGGTCTATTTCCCTTCTTCTGTATTCCTACAACAGGGAAATAACCTCAGTGTAGCTCATAAAAACAGAAAAAGAGTTTGATAAATATATGGTTTAGACAGTGTTGCACGTGAGCACAAAATGGTCTAAGATTTGATTTAACCTCAGTTCAGTCATGATACTGAATTGTAGCTGGTGCCTAAAATAAGTCAGTGGTACACAGCCCTTGTCCTGTGAATAAGGTTGGTCATAGAGAGATCATCATTCAAAGGCATATAGTACACCTCTTTGGCACTGTTGGGGAATTCTGTTGGTTTTTATTGAATACATAAGTAGCAAAATGGGATGAAAAAAAAGATACTACTTTTTGTCTTATTTCATAGAATCATTTAGGCTGGAAAAGACCTTTAAGATCATCAAGTCCAACTGTAGATTAACTGTATTTCAGAATTTAAATCCGTGTATTCTACAATAAACCACAGAGTAGAAGACAAAATAAGAAAATAATTTGATGTTTATCTGAATGTCTATTTTTTTTTTTCAGTCTCAGACTTGGCCTGTCTTAGTTGATCTAATAATTCTCCTGGGTAGTACTATGAATACAGACCACTCCCTTGACTCAGCATATCTCCAAAGCATTCAGTTTCTCCTTCCCAAAACCCTTAGTATTTTCTGTAATCCTTGCAAGATGATGTTCCCAGGTTTCAGGCTGCTCCCCTGCTCCCTCTTCTGTGTCCGTGTACATCAGGGTTCCTCAGTGCAGAGCAGCATCCCGTGCAGTGTGCTCCCACAGAATAAGTATAACCACACGCCAATGTTTCTGCTCCTTCCTAATCTGCTGGTAGGTTTGGAAAGTCTTGTGTGCTGGTCAGCTAGAAAGAAAAGGAGCAGAGACAAGGAGGAGCACTTGCAGGAAGTTCTATTTCACTGGAGCTTTATTTTAACACAAGATTCTGCACACTCTGCACTGTGACTTGTTTGCTTGTTGCCTTTAATCTATGTGTCAGCCTTACACGCTCAAGGCTACTGCTAAATCATAGTCCTTTTAGTTAGTACAGAGCAAACTTCTTGCCATCTCTGATGATGCAAGGTCTGGATTGACGCCTGTACTGATCACACAAGTCCAAAGAATTAGCTGATATAAGAAGCAATCATAAGCTGGCAAAACCATTTCAGTGAGACTTAGCTTGCAACCTCCAGCACCACTAAATGTGGCTTATCACCAGTTATCATTATTAGAGACTAAGCTTGTCTCTCCCTCTTTCCCTGCCAAATGAAATTATCAGATTTTTTCAAAGTAATGAGTCTGTCAAGCTGAGGTGTTATATCAAAGACAAAAGATCAGTACTTCTGTTGTAGGTGTATTTAGGCCGAGCCAAAATTTTAGGGTGTTTTTTGCTGTTGTGTTTAGGATATTTTTTTATGATTCTTAGTGTGTGTTTCTAGTCAGAAGAAAGTAAGTTCCTAAAGAAGCTGGTTTATGATACAAATAGAATCAGGTTATGCACATAAGAATCTATTAACTGCTGTATATTTTCAGTTTAATTTTATTAGGAAGTCATCTGTCTGTCTGCTTCACACACGTATCCAACTATTAAGATCTCCCTTCATGTCTGTTTCCATTCCCATTACAAAAACTATCGAATCACGCTAGTTTAATGCTTACCTTTTAAAAATTGCTTTCCACACATAGTTCTTCATAATTGCTCAATATAGGAAGCTCACTTGGAAAGGACACCGTTTATAACATGGCATGCCAGAATGTTTATCTGGCCTTGGGCTGCAGGAACCAGAGGTTGGATGAATATCCTGCAGTAGTTTTGGCCATATTTATATCGTGGATGGCAGGTTGCCAGTAGCAACTGCAGTAAAAGGTCCAGAGTGTCAGTGTCTTCCTCTGTGTGATAAAACAGAGAACATTTGCACTTTCCAAACCGTCTCAGGGAGGATTTGTGGCAGATTCCGGAGGGCATGAAGTGACAAAAGATGGAAGTAGATAAGTTGCTTGCAGGTTGTATGCCAACCTGTCCTTCTGTTAGCTCCTCCAGGCCTGGCACCACTGACACTTTTTTTGCCCTTCTTTCTAGAACATTTAAAAGAGAAGCTGGAGGAATACATGGTCCGTTTTGCCAAAGTGAGGATTGTACGTACCAAGAAACGAGAAGGGCTCATTCGGACCAGACTGCTAGGAGCCTCGCTGGCTAGAGGAGAAGTCTTGACATTTCTGGATTCCCATTGCGAAGTCAACGTGAATTGGCTGCCTCCCTTGCTTAGTAAGTGTATGAGCATTCATCAGCTATTAAAATTACAGCATACAGCACAGCTTAAGCAATTAAAGCCATGTCCCACAATAAGCAGGATATACACTGTATAGAAGTGTTTGGAGCTCTGTTGCAGAGCCAGTGTTTCTGAAGAGCCAGTATGAGAGAGAACTCAGAAATGCAAGCAGCTCCATTTTATGGTTCTTGTGACTAAAGAACTGATAAAATTTTGAAGTATCACTTTGGCCTATTGGAATTACAATTTATTTTATTATTACTACTACTAAATACACTACTAAATATAGTATTATGTCTTCACTATATACCTGAAAACTTTTGTTATGCAGGTGTTATACTCCTTCCTAGTTCTGCACATTCCGTTAAAACTTGCAGCTTTGGCTGCAAATGTATCCAAGACCTCCGAGTTAAATCCAATAACAACAGCATTCACAATAGGAAGCTCAGGAAGAATGATTTGCTATTGATTGCTTTGTTGGGTTCCAGCTGCAGCTGGCAAAGCTCCATTAGTCAAAGGAATGGAAAGAATCAATTGTTGTAGTCTAGGATTTCACTTCATGAAACAATGTTCCCTTTTCTACAAATATTCCGTTTTCTACCTGACTACATGCAAAGTGTATGTGCTTTGCAAAGTGAGTGGTTTTTTGGTAGCAAAACCAAAGCAAATTTCTGAGTTTACTATTAAAGAAATTTGTATTAATGAAGAGTATGTCATAAGTACATGACAGGATAGAGCTTCACTGATCAATGGTTATTGTTTCTTGAATTTTGTTGCTAGGACTGGTTTGGCCACACAATAAGCTGATAAAACATTTGCAGCCAAGAAGAAATGCTGTTCTGCAAATGAACTATCACTTGAGAAAAAAAAAAAAAATTACTAGTAACTAGTTCTTCTTCAGATCAGTAGCAAGACAATGCACAAAATTCAAAATTTACATCCTTTCTATCTTCCATATCAAATTACACATACAGTCTATCCCTTTGTTACCATTTTGCCCTTAATCACATCATCAGCATTTTTAAAAATAACCTCCATGTCTTCATGTAAAGCCCAAATGGCATAAAGGAGCAGAGGGAAATAAAAGTTTCAACAAGCCTTCCACAAGCAGCCCTGACAAGTAGCTGTTAAACACTGCTGTATTCTACAGACATCTTTACTCTGCTTTCTGATTTTGCCCCACCATGCATAATACATGGCCACTTCTGAAAAAATCTCAGGAAGGTTCTCACTTTTGTCTTCCAAAATCTTTAGTGAATTTACTGTAGATGAGCTATAACCCTTCTATTTTGCTAACTTAGATATGGGAAAATTGAAAGTTTTAAAACCAGTTCCTTTACTTGCTTTCTTATCTGAAATAAAGGGACATCTGGCTTGGTTTTACTCTATAAAAACTGAAAAATAAATAGAATGGTCACAGAGGATTCATAATTGCGGTTAGGTTGCAGTTGGGTATTGGGCTGATGATCACAACCCTCCACCTCAAGCCAGAAAACTGGAAAAATGAGAAAAGCTTCACCAGGGACCAAGTCCTGATTCTCCTTAGTTTTCAAGTGGAATGAGATCTTTCTTGTTCCACACGTAGTAGAAATATCCTTAGCTAACCAGCTAGAGGATCTGGAAATTAATCTTGAGGAACACTGGAGCCCAGGATCAATAGACTTTATTTTGAATGTAAAAGTAGAGCATTACATGAAGAAGGACAAATAGAGAATGAATACACAGCTAGTATACTCAAGGATACCCTGTGCCGTGTTTTCCAGAAGGGATGAAAGAACTTTCTCATAACCATTAGGTGGCAAATATTTACTATACTGAAATCAGATGACACCTAGCTACTAATAACAGTAAAGTTAATATGTTTTTGCAAGTATTTATCTAAGGATCTCTCTTGTGATTCACTCAACTCTGCATTTGAATGAGTGTCATTCTAGGAAGCCAAAACAGAGGATATATTGGTTATCTATTGCTTTGAAGCTGCCTTATTTTAGCTCTGACTGTTATATGCCACGTGTAGTGAAAAGTCCTCAACTAGAGCTGAGTTCAGCCCTGCTCGAGTGAAGACTGCAAGTCTTCGCTGAGAGGGGCAGTACTTTCCACTGTTGCAAACCATTTTATTTTTTTTCAACATTAGATCTTGCAAGTTGCGGAGAAGAACCAAGTGCAATCACTTAAAGACAGTTCTCAAAGTTATTTAGCCTTCTAACTTATATTTTCAGAATTGTCTGTTACTTTTTAGACCAAAGGAAGACCAAGTTATTTCAGTATTTGTTAGGTATCTAAATAGCTTTGTGGAGCTGAGGCATAGTTGTTTTCAGTTACGGTCTTTTGTTTTGTTTTCATAAAAACAGGTGCAAAATAGCTTTTCTTTATTTTCTTTAAGTTTTATTTAGTTTATTTCTTTAGCTTATATGAGGTTCTAAACTGAGATAAGTCACTGTGAGATCTCAGAGATTTGCCTGATGTTCACTGAGCAGGCAGCTGTAGTTATGAAAAAATGTTGGCAAACAGTGCTGTAAGTTATCACTCCTCAGTAGCATGAAGTCAGCAGAAGGAAAGATGTAACTTGGGCTCCAGCTGCTATAGTCTGAGAGTCTAGTGTAGTGCGAAGTTGCAGTTATTGCAGGTTTAAGGTAAGGAACTGAGGAGCAAACCAGCTTGAAAATGCAGGCACATGTTTCCTCCTGCTGATGTTGCTGCAGGAGTAGTATGAGGGAAGGCGGACCATATATCAGTAGTGCCATAGGCTACCAGACCTAGGTTTGTCAAAACAGATTTTTCTTCCCAACCAAGACTTAAAATTATACTATTATTAGATCATGCTTAGCAAGTTATCAAGACACCTGCTAGCAGTAGCTGTCTATCTCCACAACGTTTATATGATGCATTACTTGCCAGTGGGGAAGACTAAGAGTACAAGTACTTATGACAACTCAAATAACAAGAGATAATTTGCTGAGCTACTCAAATGTTGTCACCTTCTGTAATCACAAATTTAAGTGGGAAAATAAGAGTATTTTCAATGTGGCACTGTTACTGTAACCAGACTAATTTGAAACGAGCACTTGAAATTCAAGTGCATCTTTCTTATGAAGATAAAACCTACATTTTTGAGTGGCTGATCCAGTATTGAAAACTTCTGCTTATTGCCACATATGCACATTCTGATTGATACTAAGAGTGCTGAATTCAAATATGTATGTATATATTGCTTAAAATTGCTAGGGAGAAAACTCTGAGCAATGTTCCCTCTTGATCCCATGCTTTCCTTCAAATTGCCAAACTTTTTACATGTACAGTGATGCTTATCAGTCTGTTCTTCCCTTTATCTGCAGCATTTATGTATTGAAATAATGGATGGAAATTTTCAGACCAGTAGAAATTTGTGAGAGGATGTCAAGTAAAGGCAATAGAAAAGAAACTGTAGAGCATTTCAGTTGTGATTTTTCAGGCTCTTCCATTAGGAACAGGTAGCATAAAGAGCAGTGGCTGGCAAAGGCAGCAGCATGTCCATATCTGGAAAGCTGTGATACTAACGCTCTTGTGAAATGTAAGCTAGTCCTGCAGCCCATTTTTTCTCTGTTTCCTGAATTCATACTGGGGCTACATTTGACCCTGTGTTAGGCATACTAAAAGAAACATTGAGGCTGCAAGTTTAATTACTCTGCCTTTTGGTGTGCACAGCTACAAACACCCCAGTTTCTTCAAAAGTCAGGATCTTCCTGTGGCTCCTCATCAATTCTAAAACATTTTTGGGGTTGAGAAATAAATTCTGCAGATACATGCAAGAAAAGGCAGGTATGCATCATCTTACTTGCAAAATTCGTGCAGAATTGAGGAAATTAAGTCTGGGATTGAGTTTGAGGATTGCTCAAATAATTTTCTCCCTGGCTATCTCTGCATGTGAATTGGAGATTTCCAATCCTTCAGTCTAAAGGCAGCAGCTTTTAAAGATCAAGAGAAGGATGTTAATGTATTATGAGTCTACCTTTGACCTACTCCAGCCAAATCAGTCCCATTTAGTTTCTCTCCTCCAATCAATTTAGAAGGGGGGATCAGAGACAGATTATTATAAACCCTATAACTGTTAGCAGGACCATCACAGGAAAGAGATTATGTAAAAATGACTATACATAATGATTACAGATAGCACTACACAGTATACCAGTGAATGTAATTATATTTGGCAGTAGCAACAGTAACACAGCCATTATGTCCAAGATGAGTTTTCTAGAATTTTGTGGGAGCCTGTGCTTTAAATTTATTTCACTATTAAAGGATAAGGATGTAAAAACCTGCTGAACTTCCAGACACAGTAATAATTCACTAGCAGTCAGCATTGTTCCCTCATTTGGACAGTCTCTAACAACAGCTGAGAAAAAATAGGAAAACTACAGATGTTTTGCTAAAATAATGTCTTTCTGATTTTTTAGGGTATGATCAAGCACTAGGAAAATCATATCCTTAAAAACAAAAAGCAAGTTTTCCACATAGGCCCTACAATGTGCTACATTTTGTAAAGAATCTAGGCTACCATTTGGAGAAAAATCTTGATTATACATGGAATTTTGAGATTTAGTTATTTTAAGGGTTCATAGATAGTTTTTCTACTGTCCTTTCAAGGCAATATAGCTACAAATTTTCCCTGTACTTCCTCAGTTCAGACCATTATTCTTCTGCCTAGTTCTTGAAGTTGGAATATCTTCTTTTCTTTTCCTTCTTTTCTGAGGAGCTCTATGGGATTAAGCAATAGGGTTCACCAAAGCAGACCAACCATGCACTTATACTAGAGATAGGAATTTGATTTAGCCTCACGTTTCTAACTTTTCTTTTTTAGAGCAAAAAGAAACCCCTTTCTTTAGAAAACAGATGAGTAAGAATAGTACTGGGGCCTTCTTTATATCTCAAAGATCGGTACAAAAAAATGACATCAGCCCTGTTTTGTTCTTCGTGTTGGAGTTTGCCTTTAATTTGTAGCGTTTGATCTCAAAGCTGATGCACACTAGAGCCACAGGAACAGCGGCTGAATGGTTGCAAGGGCTGAGATTCACATTTAGGAACACAAATCTCTCTCACAGGAGCTTGCCATACACACTCCCCACTGCTGAAGGAGTATTTTTACATTTTGCTTGCTGGCTTGTTCCGTAGCTGACAGATTGGGGACAGCTCAGAGTAGCAAAGTGACAGAGATATAGATGACTGGACTCCTGTGGATCTCACAGGGATATGCCTCCCTTTAAAGAACTGTAAATGCTTCTAATCATTGCTCAACTGCATTAAGTCCACTTTAGAGAAAGGTTTGATACAGATTTGAAAAATGAAATGATTTGGGGGCCATAGGGAACAAAGCAAGCAATCTTCAAACATCAGAAAACTTGTGGGATTCACTTTGCAGTAATATGATAGATGGCTTGACTAGACATGCCGTTTCCTATTTTCTACTTTCATTTTTCAGACCAGATTGCACTAAACCACAAAACCATCGTGTGCCCTATGATCGATGTCATTGACCACAATCACTTTGGCTACGAGGCACAGGCGGGGGATGCCATGCGAGGAGCTTTTGACTGGGAAATGTACTACAAAAGAATACCGATTCCTCCAGAGCTCCAGAGAGCTGATCCCAGCGACCCCTTTGAGTAAGTAGCGATAAAGGAAGAGTGGGAATGTGACGTAGAACAAGCAAAGAAGGTAACTGTAGCAGAATAATCCAAGCCCAGAAATTTCCATGTAGGTCACTTTGTACTAATGAAAGGTAGCTTCTATACAGGCTTATAAACCCTTAAAACTAGGAAAAAGAGCAGGGCAACAAGTTGCAGAATTCACAAGCTGTGCCTGGAAACATAAACCTTCCCCATCTTTTCTGGCCCAGAGGTTGTACATAAAAGAAACAGGCACATACTTGTAGTTAAGAGAAAGTATTGGCATTGGACAAGGGGTGAATGTGACTATAGTTATTCTTTATATTCCACAGAGCACTTCCTGAACAGACTTTAGTTTAATATTTTCATTGCTGGAGATTGATGCAATGCATGCATCGATAGCTGAGACCACGTTCTGCCAGCAGATGTTTTGTTTATGACTGGTGATGTCACTTCTGTATATGTATTGCTGTAACTTAAACACAGGGCTGTCGAACTGGAACAGTGTCAAGCTGGTTTGTAAATATCTTTTGATAGGCCAGCCTCCGATCCCAGTATTGTATAGATCAGCTCTTCATAGGAACAGCGGTAGATACTCTTCTCTTCTCTCTCTTTCTCTCCTCTCTCTCTTTTCTTTCTCTCCTACTCCCATGTAATGATCAACTAGGTTTAATCCACATCAGCAGAGAGAGGACAGACAGACAGACATGGTTCAATACAGCAGCGTCTCCAGGCCTCTCACATAGCGTGCACCCCTGCAAGGCTGGCAGCAAGACTGGCTCTGATGCTGTCAATAGCCCTGGCTCTAAAATGCAGGTTTTGGCAGTTTAAAAACCTCAGCATTTTCCCCTCCTGAAAACAAAACCTGGAAACAACAGCAACAGAAAACCTGTGTCTCTGCACTGTTTCAAAGTAATGGATCTGATTCATGCAGAATTTCACCCTTGAATCCAGGGAATGACCAGCTCTGTATAAGGAGAAGTAGGTGACTGTGGCATTCAGTGGGCCTATTTTCATTATTCTGCTTGGTTCTTTTTACTTATCTCCATCTAGGCCCATCAGACTTCATCTTGTGTTAGTGTAAGTGCTTATGAAGTACTTTCCATCAGCTGCCAGTGTGACCACTCCACAACATAGATGCAGCTAGCGCAGTCACTTAACACTCTCAAGTTGTTACTGCCTCCATTGCTCTTCCACGAGTCTTCCTGGTCCTCTGAGCATTGTAATTTCTTGCCACTTACTGAAAGTCACCCAGCACATTGTATAATTTGGTTCAGCATTCAAAGTTTGTGTCTAAGTAAAACTTCTATATTGCCAGCATAGCTAAGGGGTTGCTGATCAGCCGTTTGTAGTATGCATCTCTCAAAGACAACGAGAGGCCTGAAGAGGAGGCACTCATAGGAAAGTTTCTAGAACAGATGAGGCTTTGTGCAGTACAGCACAGATGTGGCACTTTTGCATGAACTGTTGTTGCAGTCAGCATGGCAGTAGTTGATACCCACCTTGCCCTGCCTGCACTTGTAACACACACAGATAAATGGCTTCACAAGGAACAACATACAGGACAATGCAACCTATAAATCTCTTGTAATCTGAGTAGTCATCTCCCCAGAAAAGGTGGAAAGGCTTCCCAGTTCTCACACAAAACAGTGAAAGTCTTCCTTTGTTTTCCCTATCACAGGATCTGCATCTGAGCGATGCAGGTGGAAAAGCAGCATTGCACATGGAAACATCATGTCTGCCCCCACACATGGCAGCAGGATTGAAGGCTGGCTGAGCTAGGACAATATCTTTGCTCAAGAGTGCCCTCTGCCTAGAATGGCAAGAGTATAGAAATATTTTAAATAATCAGTACGAATGTTTCTTAGGGAAGGAATTATTTTCTAATTCAAAGTCAGTACTGCTTTTTTTTAGGGCCTTCTCTGTTGACATCTTGAACTTTTAATACCTTGCTTACAAGAAGTACAGTAAATGTTACAAACCATTTTAGATATCAGTAGCTGGATTGACCAAGACAGCTTCTATAGAATTAAAGAGAAAGAACAGTTTTCCTTTAGGTGTATATACACTACACCCAGAAATGGCTTCAGCCAGCACCATAATTATTATGTTACTATTTCATAAGCAGTAGGGATTAATTTTTTTTTTTATTTAGGTTAAATATTTTACTATTGGTATTCTAATAGCTTTATTTCTTGCCAGCAGCATCAGATCTGAGCTGATGCTTAATGAACTGGAAAATTGCCAGCTTTTTTAGTCAAACACCAGTAAATAATGAGTACATGATCCAAAATTGCACTGATGAGTTTTTGCTCTCACTTAAAATGCCAACTCAGTATATGTGGTAAGCAGAAAAGGTCACATCAGACTAAGATATAATGTACATAAAACCAGATCAAACTACAGAAGACCTCAGAGCAATCATTGTATTATGTGAATGACACATTTGCTTTCCATCTGCACATGATCAAAATACTGCTGCACCAGACATGAGCAGAATGTTTGCTGTTGTCACAACAAACTTAAGTGCTGTCAGGTAGGCTTTTGGTGTGACAATAGCATGGAGCTTAGTGAGTTCCAGTGCCAGCTGAGCTAGTGTTTCTGGAGTTAATTTTTCCTGTTTTTCTTATTTTGGGGTTTTTTAACTGTACTCCGCTATGGTTGATGTTTGACATCCTGTTGGATGTCATCTATCTGGACAGTCTTTCAGTTCAAAATCCCCCTTGTGAGGAACCTGGACATTCTCATCTATTTGTGGTATAAGCATGGGCATGGTTTATTGTTCATACTCCTGCAATGCTTCCCAGGCAGCATCTCCGCCCTTCGCTGTGACAGTACTTGGAGCTTCATTCCAGATCTTAGCTTTTCCTGATGTACACCCACATCCATTCTAAGAACCCGCTGCAGTTGTTCATGACATGTAGCTTTACAACAAGATTTGACATGGTGTTTATGACTTTAGGACTGTGTAACACTCTCAGAAGCTTCCAACCTTCCCAGTGTCAAATTCAGGTACAGATGGTGTACCATCACCAACCTGGGAGTCGCATGACAAATTTATAACTGTATTTGGGTCAGGCTGCATTCATCTACAAAATGTATCATTTTGGTTCGTGTGTAGTTTGTCACTGGCCATGCCAAGTTTCCCATAGGTTTCACTGAACCAGACTGTAGCCATATAAAATCTATTTCCAATCAAAGCTCCTATGTGAATGATGTACATTGCTCTATGCTACTTTTAGTGTTTAGGAAAGTTTGAAGAACTATTCCATAAATGGATCTCATGTAGCCTTTAAGACTGGCTATTTTTCTGAAAGACTTGTGTTGCTGTTTTTCAGGATATATTGAATCTTTAAGGCATGGAAATTGGACTTCACCCCTAATAATGTTGCTTTCCCATCCAGAGACTATATCTGTGAAATCCTTGTTGATTTCCCTTTTTCATATGCCACAGAAGCAACAGAAGTTTTATGTTGCATTCAACTTATCTGCCACACTTGCAGCTCATCTCAGTTGGCTGTAGTGATTTTTCTCTTGCAATTCATGTGCAAATACCTCAATATATTCTGAAGAGGGCTTTATGCTATTTTCCTCTGATGCATTCAGGGTTGTGTAAATGACACGGAGCAAATTGGTATTCTCATGTATTGTGGGAACTTGTCAGACAATCGTGAAATTGTCATAATGCCATGATGATATTCACTGTCTTGATCCCAGGGTCAATGATCATTCAGCAGAATGTGAGATCACTTGGGAAATTTTCTTCTAGTCTATAGGCAGGGCGGACCAGAGGTATTCACCTCCTTTATGGCAAGGATCACCTTGGCTTATTATCTCCTACTGGTTTGTTTCTCTGTTATGGCAGAAGTTTGGGAGCATGCTTTTATGGGACATAAAGGTTTGGGACATAAGAGCATGCTCTTGTGTGGCTGTTTCTTTCTGTGTTGGAGTTTGCTTAACCCAAGCGATTGCCACTTAAACTAATAGAGTAACCTTGTTACTATAATGGACTGTGATATACAGCATGTCAGTTTATATGATTTAATAGCCTGTCTGGGATAAAAGGTCTGTATAAGTTTAAAGCAGAGGTTTGATATGCTTAAGCCTGCTGGGGATGACTGCTCTTTATTTCCTGGCAGCACTTACATTACATCAATTCGTGTTATCGCGTGTCCAATCTGAAAACAGGCATCAGTGTCCATTCATGCCAGCAGCAACATATTTTTAACCAGACAAGAAAATATCACCAGTTCAACTCAAAAAACTGTTTGGAAACTAATCAAGATAATTAATATAGCACAAATCAGTTAGTGTAGGAAAGGGCTGCACAGGAGCCGTTTTATGGTGGTGTAACTTTACAATACAGGAGGGAGGGAAATGTGCAGATGAGACCTAACAGCATTTTTCCATCTTGACTTGCAATTCAATAAATTGTAACCTATGAGAGAAGTCATAGAATGGTTTGGATTGGAGGGGACCTTAAAGATTATCTAGTTCCAACCCCCCTGCCATGGGCAGGGACACGTTCCACTAGACCAGGTTGCTCAAAGCCCCATCCAGCCTGGCCTTGAACGCTTCAAGTGTTGTGCTACTTACTGTATGCCAAGACTTCTAGCACCTATCTGGGAAAGTTAGTAGTTTTTTGGTATATGACCACTGCTTACTCTCCAGAAGTTCCTCGTTTGTCTTCTGATGTAGAGCTGTCATCTCCAGACCTCCCTGAAGGGAGATAAAGCTGAAGAATCACATAATTCTAGCAAAGGACCAGAACAATAGTTTGGCAAGTGTTGGGCTAGCCAAGGAAGTAGAAGCAACTTTGTAACCTCTGATGAGTTATTTTAGTTCCTGTACTCCGTTTCCTATTTATAAAATAGGAATAGAATCACTCCACCATTACAAGGCTACTTTGGGTATAAGTCTGGCAAAGGTTATAGGATTGAGGTCTCACAGTAATAGGGGCCACTTATGGCTTATGGATGTACTTTTTGGTAAAATTTTGGCTATACTCAAGTGATGAAATTCAGCCATCAGTATATTTTTCTCTTCCCTTGCATCACAGACTCTCAATGTTGGATGTAATGTATGACCTTAAGATAGCCAGTTGTGTGTCAGAGTGGAAGATTACTTGGCACTTTGTTGAATTGTGTATCTAAAATCATATTATCATTACCAGCGTGCGCTTTTATTTGAATTTGGCATACTCTCAGAAATACTCTTTTTCTGCAGCTCCTTACTTTCAGTATTTATACGTAGTTTTTACAACATGTTGGTGCAAAGAAAGTCTTTGCTAAGACTGCATATCAAATCTGACAAGTACTTTTACAATTTTATGATCATTTTCTGAAGCTTAGAAAGTGCTTTGGACAATGTTTTCTGTTCTATAGCTCCCAATGCTTTATAGTGTGTGTCTTTTATGGCTGATTTCTGCCTATAAACATATTCATAAAACCTCTCACAACCAGAAACAATTGTCTATTTTTTTAAAGCCTGAGTATAATCTACTGTTTTGAACTGTGCTACAGTAATGTTTGATGCAAAGGCATTATTCTACAGAGAAGCAGTCTCCAACCAGTGTGAGTTTGTGTAATTTAAGGTCTTGATTTATTTTTTTTACAAGCTATGGTCTGTACAAGACTTAGTGGAGATAACAATAGCTTCTACAGACTGGCCCCATGAAAATCTCAGAATTTTTTTCAGTGAAAAATGGTGACGCTAACACACCATTTATGAGTGAAGATATCATTTTCTCCTTTCTTTGGTGGGATTTCAGTGTAGAGGTTCTGTACAACCAGTACATTTTCTCAGAAGGCAAGTTCAGAAGATATCACTCTACAGAGAGTGTAACCTGTCAGAATTTTTTTAAAAAAAAAAAAGCCAGGATAAAAAGCTTCTGCTGGTATAATTTTTGTGACCTCACAAGAGACACTCAAGAACTTAGTCAAGTCCTACATACTAGTTGAACTGAGTAGATTCAGGTTTGATACACAATTTTTCACTTGAATGTTGCTAGTGGTTCATGTCTCCCAAGACAAAAGGGAACTAATTTTGTTCCTAATGCCTTGATGCTGCAGTGACAAGGTAGCTATGTTCTTTTCTTCCATATAAACTTGTATTTCCAATTTTCTTTCACACTTGGAGCTGCATGGTTAGCATAAAAATGTAAACATCTTGAATATAATGTTTCTAGAGCTGTTAGCCTGCTATTTCACACAAGTATTAACTTTAGAGCTTGACAGTCTATATGCCCATAGGTTCATAGAGTGGGTCACCAAAACTACCAGTAATTAGAAAACTACGTAATTTCTAGACATGAATTTAATATTTCTTTACATTAAAAAGGCTGGGTTGGTGGCCAAGAAGATGACAGAGATATGTTGCTCAGTGCATACAGGTGAGCTATTTAATGCTATCAACGTGCTATTGATACAGATGACTTGGCCTTCAAAATTATAAAATCATGTCAGAACAATTTTTCATGAAGATAAAGAAATCACCCTTTTAAAATTATTATTTTTATTTTTAATCGTATGTTTTCAAGCCATTTTCTTTAGAACTTTTATGCAGAATTTGGGGACACCTATTGGTACTAGGAAACAGAAAACGGACACACTTCTCTTACATTTTGTAGTGTTTACCAGCGTAAAGTTGGGAGTGGCCTCTGCATCCACTTCCATTACCAACTAATTTTGTCAGACCCTTCTGAGCCAAACTGCTTCCAAATCTGTACATCGATGCAAGTTCCATACATGTTTGTTGGCTCAGGTTTACTAACACTCTTTAGCATCTGTCCAGTATGAGCAGCTGGGGTTGCAGGTTATGTGTGTGTGTGTCATTTTCCTCTGACTCTACAGGGTCTGCCAGATACTCCACAGTATCACAGTGCTTTTCTTCCTTTCCCCTCCAGTGTCCATGGTACTGTGTCAGTACTATTCTTACAATATCTGATGAGAAACTTTCTTGCCACAGCTTGAATTCCTTTATATTTTGTCATATACATTGTACAGTGGGAGAAGACCTTTTAAATACTCAAGGACTCGTGTCAGGTCAGTTCATTGTTCATTTTCAAGTAAATTATCTTTTTTTTTCAGAGCCTTTTAATGAGTCATGTTTTCTAGATCTCTGATTATTATCTTTGCTCTCCTATGGACTTTTTCCATCCTGAGAGCAGACACTGCACCAGCCGAAGCCCTGTCATTCTCTAGTAGAATAGGCAGGTGGCTTTGCCTGCTTCAGAGGCTATATTCTTATGTTCTTATTTATATTTCCTTGACATTATTTATTCATGCCAGGCTTGTGCTGTGGTGTAACCTCCACACCATTTTCTGCGGAACTGGTATCTATCCAAGTGTTCACCATCCTCCTCTTGTAATTCAGATTTTACGTGTTTGAAGGCAAGGCATTTATCTTCAGATCTATTTGAAGTTTCATGTCCAAAAAGGTGGTCTGTCTTCATTATACCTAGATCAGTGTAATAGTTTGTAGCTGAACATTTTGAGGTTTTTTACCTTTGTTACTTCTCTGATTTGTGAAGATTTTTGAATTCTGATTAATCCTCCAAGTTTTACAGCCTATTGCAGTGTTATTTGCACTCTATTTGAGGTTCATGCAAATGGAAAACTCTGTTCTAAATCCCGATTGTAAGAATATCTGTTTGTTCCATGTCAGAAATCAAGATATGCAACGTCTCTGGCTTTCCAACAATATATCCAGTGATTCCTCCATTTTCTCAGACAAGAATGTAGCATGTACCACTTCTGTGGCCCTGGAAAATTTGTCATATTTGGAAGCCTTGCATCCTGCCCAGCAAACCTTTATAATGTGTTACACAAGGCTTCCTCCATAGAAAACATCAGATTTACAGCACAATGGCAGCTGGCTCTTCAGGTCCCTTTCCAGACCTGAGACCAAGATCCTAGGACCTCATGGGCACACGTTCCAAACTGATACAGTTATGCAAAAATCCCTATTTAAAGCTCCATGGAGTAGGGTTGCTGAATTTCACCATGCAGGTTTTTAATGCAGCACTGAACCGAATCAGATACAGGACAATGTTTGTGGATACTCTCTCAAGGCAATTTCCATTTTGATGTTGGATTATAGGTGATTGCTTTTCAGTAATGGCTTTCAGCAGTTTTTGCATCTCTATGACAGTCATTATGTCTCTTCCAAATTTCTGTAGTTGTTAACCCTGGCAGTTATCTGTGACTGAGATCTTTTATCTGAGACTTGAGTGAGGAAAAAAAGAGTTAATACAAATTTTGCTTAAAATATTGGGAGATTTCAGTGTAGGTGTTGACAAGATGATGACCTTAGAAATAAGACATGCAAGATCATTTTCTGAGTTATCCCCAGACACACTAGCATCTGTTTTCTTTTCATGTAAGTAACCAAAATACAATTATTCTACCTGGAAGACAAGTTTTGTAAAGAGGCAAAGGCAAAAGCCTCCAGCAACCTATGAGATGAAAATTATGATGAACACTCCAGATTTTGCTGTGTTAGTTTATTTGACCAGGGACAAATGAGGCTCAAAACAGTTGACATTTGTTATTTATTTCCATAAACTTTCAAGACAGTGTCCTTTATTAGGGAACAAGTTTCATATATCAACTTTGCTCATTTCTAAAAATACCTATTTCCTTTGTGGGAAAATAACATATAACTATCCCTTCACTGAATTATTTTCAAAATCAGCCTCTCTGATGTCTTCTTTTGTCAAGTTGGTGTGTCAGTGTTATTTTCAGTGCTGGAGAGGCACATTAAGCATTAAATTACAGAAGTCCATTTGCCCCCTGCAAATGAGGTGCCTGGGAGGAAAGAGACCTGTTCCCTCCACTCTTCTGGTTCTCTAGCAGAAAGTTTAGCTGATTCTGCAGAACTTCCCTGGCTTTTTTGTGCTAAGGCAAATAACCACTTTGGTTTCCCATGAGTACAAATGACCTGTGGACGTGAAGTGAATTAGGAGTGGAAGACATGGTGATAAGCCAGGAGCACAGTGGGAGAACAGTAGCAACATTTTTCCCTTTCGAAACATTGCAAACATGCGAAGGACCTCTCAGAGTACCTGAGGAAAAAGTGAACAGCAGGAAAGAAAGTAGTTTGGAGCAGTATTTTCAGACCACTTTCTGGCGACATCAGGGTACTGGTTTCGAAGAGACTCCCAGAAGGCACAGGAGAGCAAACTTCTTAAGTCTCAGCCCACAGGAAATTTTTCAGGTCCCCAGCTAGCTGCTTTGCAGCAGGTTTTAATGCCTAGCCCATTTTGTAGTGATTCTTTTTGACAGAATGACAGTTCAAACAGCAAAACTGTTCAAAGCACAATCTTAGTTTGTTCCTGACTTGTTCAAATGGCATTCGGAAGAAGAATAGTCCTTTGTTAGTTGTAGTTACAATATATATAATATATTGATATACTAAAATCATATCAGCCCTATTATTTCAATGCTGTTCTCATTTGACCTTAAATCAAGCAATATAAACAAAAAAGAAATTATTATTAGTGTCTAACTATATTCCCTTAATTTTTACACTTTATCTTATTCTGTGATCTTGTGTTACTGTAATCGTTTGCATTTCCATTTCTGCTAAATAGGAGATGATATTCTTCTATAGCAGAGAGATGTTAAGATATGATTGCAGTTTTCATAAATCACAAGATATTATCACTATTGCAACTAATTTCCAGCATGAGTTCCTATAATGATAATTTAATAGATTCATAATTTTTTAGTAACAAAAGAGAGTATTGTGACTGTCTTGATGGAAGTGGTAATACTTGAAGAACATTCATATATGGAATGTTCTTAATTATGTACTGGAATGTCCTGGAAGTTAGTAACACACTTATAATTTCTGTAGGCATGAAAGGACTCAAAACTTTTCAAAATGTGGGTATTGGGATGACTGGGACTATAAATTTTTTATACTGTTTTGGGGTTTTTTTAAATGCTCTACAACAGAATACTGATCAAGCTTTTTTAAGATGCTTGGCAACATACGGTCTAGTATTAGAAAATATGTCTTCTGATCACCTATTTAACTTTCTGCCTTTTTACTTTCAGTAAGTTTGTTGAATGTGCAAGTTTCCTAAGCTCCGCAGGCACAGCTGACCATAGGCTGTAAGAATGTCTGCAGCAAGGCAGACTGATAGATGGGCCTTAACTGCAGACAGATTTCATCTGTCTCATCTAATGCTTATTAAGAAATCTAACCTCAATTAAATTGTATTATACAAACCTTCAGTCGTATCGAGGACTGCCAAATAGCTGTTTTCTGCAGTAATTACTGGACTTACATCTCCACCTACCGGCTGATGGGGCAAAGTCCCATTCAAATGTTCATTGAAATGAAATCCTAGTGTTTTGCCTGTAAAAGCTTTTCTTAAGATATTAAAATCACTTACAGCCACAGTTTTCAGGAGAAATTTGTTCAAAGTTGTTTGTCCATGTATATAATGAAGCCACTGACTTCAAACTCGTTGACCTATGCATATTAGCCTAGGTCTTAATAAAGAAAATATGACAAGATTTTTAAATCAGGAAAAAAAATTATTTTAACTGATGTACAGATCCTTTCAGTGGGAATGGATGAGCACATCCAAGAGCCAAATACGCAGTAGACATGTAGAAAGTTATTCCTATGAAACTCAGTGAAGCTTAATAGTGTAACAAGAATGATGTAACTAGTTAAATGATTTTATAAAAAACGAAACAGAAGAATCTACTGTGGCAAAGAACTCAGACAGCTGACCCACAGAGTAATTATCAGTGTTGGCATCCAGCAGAAAAAAGAGAAAAAAAAAATTAAGCAAACAAAAAAATTACAATAGCAGTTTAGATGTTAGCAAAGAGATGAGGATGAAATTTAGTAACAAAAGTTCCAAGTCAAAGTGGACTGATAGTGAGAATTTATTTCAGAATAGGTTTTATCCATTGGTAACAGTAGAGGAAGAGAAATGCTGTTTGCAAAAGCTGATGATCATAGACAACGACAACCCTCCAGTATGATAACAGCTATGAAAAGGGCAAGTGCAACCCTTGAACTTATTTTGGCATAGCCTTTGGCCCTTTGTGGTTACAGAATGTTTCAGAATCTCAGCTGCCCCCTACTTCTTTTCCTCACAAGTCAGGATATCATCTCCTCTCATCCTCAGATGGAATCTGTCATGCCTTTGCTGTCATTGAGATGCTACAAATTTTTCCTCATTTCTGCAGGGAGAAGGAGAGAACGTAGAATAAGTAGACACAAAATTACAGCACAGGGTGTTCTTTTATACCTTAATTTTTGCCAGAGATTTTGCTTTTTCATTCTTAGTGATGGGGCATTCACCTGTGAGAGCTGATGTCATGTCCTCTCTATCTGCACCTTAAAAACTTTTGACTGGGATTTCTACTTCGTTTCTGCTTAATTAGCAAGCTTCTGTCTTCAGAAAGCTTCCTACTGAAGGTATATTGATAAAATCTTAACTATTGTGAGGAATCTTAAGTACACCATCTCCTCAGGAGTCATATCAAGAATAAACACAGTACAGTGAATGTGAAACTGGAAATCCACTGCTCAGGCTGCGGAATAGTAACTCGCCCACACACACTGTTTTACAGAGACTCAGTTTAGATCAGATGCCCCACCAGGTACATCTACAAAAAAGTCATATGAGCCACTTAGAATTACGTATCTTTTTCTGTCTTTCTAAGTTCCTGTTAAACAGTGCTAGAATTCAGATGCTAAATGAAGCAGATTTCTTCTAACTTTTTTTTTTTTCCTCTGTGTAATTTCTTCAAATAGTTACAGAAATAACACAAAATAGGAGCATGCCCTGAATTGAAAAACAGCTATTACCCAGCTGAAAAAGAAATTTTCCAGAAATGTGGTAGATAACTGGAAGAAGCTTTGAAAGGCACTTTGCTCTATATCTGTAAACAATAGGCACCAGCAGAAATATTAATTACCTAGTGAGATGATAGCTGTAGTTCTTCAGATAGCTGATTTTTGAATGGTTTTATTTGACTCAAATAAAGTTATTTATGAAACTTCATTAAATGAATTTGTAAATTTCTGCATGTTGTGACATTCTGAATGTAATAGAGAATTCAAAATACCCCGAGAGCAGAACAGAAGCAGAAAGACATGGAGTTCAATACATGAAGCCACAACACCAGCCAGACTAGAGGGCTTCCTGCAACTTGACAGCAGCACAGACGATGCCTCAGACCTCTGAAGATGCTGTTTTTTCTAGAAATAAATTGAACATACCTAAGCAGCTAGGTTGTTTAAAAATATTTGATGTGTCAGATAACACCGGCCTGTTGCTGAAGAGAAATCACATTCTGTTTCAGTCTTCACTTCAATAGGCTTCTTCAGCCTTTTCTCATAAAATACCAGATCCATAATTCCTCTGGTGGTTCTGGCACAGTTCTAAATTTAGTTTCATTTCTCGTGTTTTGAAAATAGCAGGCCAAATTTGTATGCAGCATGATACTGCATGCAGTCCTCAGCAGTGCTATTGATCTATATCTGCTGGAAAGGTCTCTACTAATAGATCTTAAAGTTGCATTTGCCCTTTCCAAAGCTTATCTGATACTTGTTTCATCCATTCCTGGACTATCTGACCTTACACATCTAGATATTTGGAACAGCTACTCTTGCAAAAGTTCAAATGATCCAGTCTTGGTTCTGATGAGGTAACAGGCACAAGATGTACAGGAGACCAGAAAGATGAGATGTACTTGAAAGATTCCCT
Source organism: Podargus strigoides (assembly GCA_028020825.1). NCBI lineage: Eukaryota > Metazoa > Chordata > Aves > Caprimulgiformes > Podargidae > Podargus > Podargus strigoides. The sequence continues at coordinate 39,170,821 of CM051621.1, read as the reverse complement.
GAGAACTTTGGTGTTGCTTTTCCAATACTTGAGTCCATTTTCATTCAATAAGCATTGATGTTTTTTCACTTCCGTTTCTAATGAAGCCTGAAATTAACATAGCTTTTTTGTTTACTTTCTTATTTGCAACATCGTTAATAGTAATAGCATGGAACTGGGAATAGTTCTTGTAAAGCTGGAGGCAGAAGTGAAAAGTATTTTGGATAGGTCCTGTATGTAGAGAGAAGGAGTGTTCTGAGTTATTTGATCCTTCCTGGTATAATAATAATTAATATCTCTACATTTAAGCTACTGTTTTTCGGGGGGGGCAAGGGGGGGAGACAATCCTCGTGAACCTAAGTTAAAAGCTATTTTGACTCTAAGTTCTTTGGTATCATCTGTGTTACCTTAACACAGACACTGTTTTATTAAAAAGCTCAGGTAAACACGTTAATTTTCTTTTTGTGATTTTATTTTCTTATTGTGATTTGCATGTGTAATAACATGGAAAAAACAATACGTTTTTAAGGGAAAGATTATAGCAGTTAATCATTCTGAAATTTCTGAAAAACATTAATGAGCATATATTACCGGTAAGCAAGATTTTAGTACAATAAATCTTGCCAGCTGGAAGTTTGACAGGGATGACTAGTATTTTGATATTCAGAATACACAATGAGACTTCTGGTGTTTTGTATATTTGCTCTCTGTTTAAATAAACTTGGTGTTAGCCATAAGGTCAGAGTCTGTTAATATTTACTTTAGAGAATTCTGCCTTTCTGAGCCTTTTTTTTGTTTGTCTCTGGTCCCTGCCCCTGTAAGAGTAATGATAACAGTATACACATCCTTCCATAGAAATGGAAGTAATAGAAAAAGTAAACTTTGGTGTCCTTAATCCATTTTTCAAAGTTAGGTATGTCAGTCTGAAGAATGTACTGCTTTGGAGATTCTCTTGTTGGGACTCAAAAAATCTGTAGATGATAATAGTAGCTGGAGCAGTAGCAGCTCATCGCAGTGCCAGAGGCAGGGCTGGTGACTGATGTGCTGTCAGATTTGTTAGCTAAAACAGACCCCTGGGGATTTGGATGGCAGCTTTCCTTTCTGCACATTTGATATTCCTTATTTCTGAATTATTCAGCATTGCTGCTGCTAAGTCAGATACTGTCTCTGGAGTATAATTAGCTAAACAACAGTTAAAAACAGAAAAAGAACAAATGTCCCAATGCATTGCTTTGTGATTACTTGGATAGCAGTTTAAAATACCAACTGTAGTTCACAGGAACCTGAAAGGCAGGGCTTGGAAACGCTAGAAAAGATATCCTGGTCTCAGTCAAGTTAGTAACAGGAAACTCCTATTTATAAAAGAGAGCAAAAGTTAAACCTCTCAAGATATGTAAAAAGAGATAGTCCTAAACTAATGCTGAAATGTGGTCTATCCTGCATCTGTCTCAATGTTAAGTGAAATGGAAGGGCAGCCCCTTTTTCTCCATGTGTTAAAGGATTTGGTTATTCTTTTTCCATGCCTCACCTTTTTTGGAATTGAATTTAATTTAGTTCTCACCAAGATAATAATGAGAATATTTAGCTAGTGTTTGATCTACTGCTTTTAGTACTGGAGCTATATTTTGCTTAAAAAAGGAATGACATTTCAGGATTGGGAGCTTGGTAAACTTTTGATTTGGTATCTAGGTGCTTTAATGTTTCTCTCATAGTAAGTCAGAGTATTCCCAGTTGGTTTCCTTTCAATATGAATAGGCTGGTTTAGCTTAAAAATCATTATTCTTGGCAGTCATCATGCATCTTTGATCTATGGCAAAATATACTGTCAGGTATGAGGAATACATAACCTCTGTCTTCGCCATGACTGATGTAAATGGGAGAAATAAGCTTTTCTGCTGGTCCCTTGGTCAGCGCCAAGTGAACCTACTTTGGTTTTCCTTTGGAAGATAGGAATTTGTGTCAGATGACCACTGGCTATAATGAACCCTTGAAAGTCTCTGAAAGACAATGGACACACTTCTCAGGATTGAAACAAAGTTTTAAGAAATGAAAATTATTTTATAAATTCCATGAGCACTTAATGAAAAGAAATTACTTTTTGTTTCTTTGACCCTTCACTAGGAGCTTTTGAAGATCTTTCTTAAAAACTTTTGTTTGCATCACAGGCTTTAGTGACTGTGTTATCAACACATCCCCACTGAATTACAAAGATATTAAAACTGAATTTAATCTATAAAGCACAAAACAAGTGACTTACCACAGAGGCATGTGGCAAGGCTAGAAACAGAGCAAAATTCAGTGTAATTGTTGCAAATATCTCCTCCCTGTCTTGACAAAAGTCTTAGACATTCTGGATTTGGATATATTAATATTTTTGAGCCATTATTATTAGGAAAGAACTAGCATTTTTCCACTGGAATACAGGATTTAAAGGGCTGTGCTCCTTCCTATTGCTGGATGTCACTGGGAGTGCATATGCTTTTTGCAGCTATCTCTATTTGAATTTGTCACAAACTTGCCAACAATTCAATTCTCTGTGAACAATCTTATAGTAAACTCAATGCACCATGGTGCTGAACTGTTAAATTCAAATAGAAGTGTCCACAGAGGACTACTGAGACTAAATTTTGCTACCACATCTTAAACCTTCTTCCCTCACTTTCTCCAGCTGTTAAAATTCTTTTTCAATTAACTGATTTAAAGTAACTGGCTAATTAGCTCTTTGGCAGAAATAAAAAAAAATTAAGCATTTACTAAAATACTTCTGGTCATTTAGCTGTCATGTATAGATTTAAGGAAGTAACACAAAAATAAATTCCAGCAATATATAATGTCAGCTACAGCCACTTTCACTTTGTCTTCAGTTGGTGCATACACAGCTTTATTATCTCAAAAATGCATGGAAAATATATTTCAGCTTTCTGTGTACAGGCCTTATTGAAAAGCAAATGGGCAGCTGTGTATTTACACTGAAGCAAGGAGAGACAGCAGTATCGTACCAGGTGACTCAGTTGACTAGTCACAATAAATACAGCTCAGAATATGGAACTCTTGATCCATGAAGATAAATTTCAAAGTGTTATTAATGAAATCATTTGGGGTGACAAAGATACTCGGAGAAAAGTGTGCGCAAGTATTTTATAAGCCTAAAAAGAAGCTGGTTTCAAGAAGCAAATTGTTTTGAATTTGAGATTTCTGAATGCAAATGTCAGTGTTATGGAAAATAAGTGAGAAGAATCAGAAATGCTAGTGTAAAACCAAATGTTTTGTTAGAATTGTTATGTTTTATCATTATCAGAAATAAGCTTAATTACTGAGTAAAACATCCTGGTGGACAGACTTAAAGCCAAATTAGCCATCTGTCCATATTAGTTACCTGCAGGAGTGATGTCAAAGTTGGCTCCAGGGACACTCCAGCTGGTGTTCTCTAAGGGAAATACTGGATGTCCTCAGTCTGAGTGCACTTTGCAGACACACTTTCCTGCCCTGAAGGCAGGGTCAACATACTCTGAATCACAGAGTGGTAGGAGTTGGAAGAGACCTCCAAAGATCATCTAGTCCAGCCCCCCTGCTAGAGGAGGATCCTAGAGTAAATCACACAGGAACACGTCCAGATGGGTTTTAAATGTCTCCAGAGACGGAGACTCCACAACCTCTCTGGGCAGCCTGTTCCAGTGCTGTCACCCTCACAGTAAAGAAATGTTTTCTTATGTTAAAATTGAACTCCTGTGTTCCAGTTTGTGCCCATTGCCCCTTGTCCTGTCACTGGACACCACCAAGCAGTGTCTTCCTGACACCCGCCCTTTAGATATTTGCAAGCATTAATAACAACAAGCAGAAGAGGTGAGCCAGGGAAAAGTTGTTTGAGAGAGAGGTTGTGCTGACTGTGGCTTCCCCAGGTCCTTCCAAAACTAGAGTGATTCTGCGATTCTGGTTTTAAGCACCCAGAAACCTGCAGATTTGGGGCATCATTGCAGGTGCAAATGTTACTACTGAGTGCGGCCAAACTGCTGGCTGGGCATACTGTTCTAGGTCTCATATGCAGCCTAAAAGTCCAAATGCTCCCAGGAGTGTTCTGTCAAGTACAGCAGATGTGAGGATTTCTGCAAGGATTTGCGAATCTGATCTAGAGAGTGAGAAGGAGGAGGATTTTTGTAGCATACAATATTATGTATACTTGCTATGAAATTTTGGGACAGGCAAGAGGCAAGTTTATTGAATGACTGTATGAGGGAAGAAGGGAAAAGAAAAGGATGATGGTAGATATTATAGAATACTTAATCTGTGTTTGGAAGCTATTATAAACAACTTAGAAGTGAATAAGGCTCTCTTTGAGCATGGATCAAAAATTAGAAAAAATACTAAATCCTATTGCAGTTATCTAAAAGATAATAAAACTATTAATATGGGCTTGGCAGGAACTGACCCTGTCACAGAACTTTAATTTCCTTCTTTGACAGAGGATGTAGTGCCATGAGACACAGGAAGAACATGACCAGCTCCCTGCCACCAGGTTGGGGAGAGGATGCTCCTGCTGTGGGACAGTCTGTCACACTGCTTAGTGTTGCCTCCTGCGCTTTACAGTGCCCGTCTCTAGGAGCCATGTAAATTCACAGTAATGGCAAAAAAACACCCCACACTCAGGAAAAAAATGTCTAGTTTTCTAGCATTGGGGTGAATTAAGCAGTTTGAGGAGGACAAAGTGAGGAGGGGGAGGAGACCACACACCTGCAAGCTACAGCAGGGAGGATTAGAGGAGTGAGCAGGGAGTGAGTTCTCTCCCTTTGGTAGCAGCCAGACATAGGAACTCGGCTACATAGAAAACTAGGGAGGCACTAGATGTGATCTTACTTCCAAGGCATTTGGTGTTACCAGTGTTGCTTTCTCATAAAGTTGATAGACTGTGGATACGTCTTTAATTTTCATCAGCTGACTACACAACAGGTTGAGAAGAAATTGCTCTCAAAGAGTAGCTGTGAATGGTTTGATGTTAGGCTGTGAGATTGTCTCAAATACTGATGCAGGTCCCTGAGGCAAATGTCTCTACAGAACCCCACATCTTAATTCTGTTCAGTGTCTTCATTAATTATCTGAACAATAAATAGGTAGTAAATTTTTAAAAACCAAGCAAGCTGGTGTTGTCAGGGGCTTACAAGTCATTGGGAAGACAGAGCCAAAGTGCGAGTTAGTCCTGGCAAATTGAAGAAATAATTAGAAGAAAATAACATGAGATTTGGCACTGAAAAGCATTGAGTGCCACAGCTGAGGAGAAATTTAAAGCATAAATGCAAATAGCTAGTTAGCACTGTGGCAGGAAAGGATGAGAGAGTTACATTGTTAAATAAACAGCAAAGTTCAATTTTCATTGTGCAATGTGTCAACAACCGTAAGAAATTGCAGGTAACTATTCCAGTCTGCATGCTTGGGAAGACGCGGGTGCGTTGCTGTGTCCAGATTTTATCACCACAGCTAGGAACCCTGCAACAGTTGTTTGGAGACCTCAGCTGAACTTCAGTTGTTTAATCTAAAACAGAGAGGACTGAGAGGGAGGACATAGTATCTGTTTTCTGATATTAAAAAGGGGATAGTGAATAATTGTCTTCATGGAGACCAGGGCAATTTTTTTAGAAAGTTGTAGCATTGTCCCCCCTTTGTTTATTTACTGAGGTTTGCATCAGGCAAAGGCACTGTGTGAAGTGGCCAAGGAGAAACAATCCAGTTCATCAGCCCTTAATATTTTCAGGAGTGCTATATTAAACTTCAGTGGTGGTGCTCAACTACTTGTTTTGCTATGAAAACTGCATTTCTATGGATGATGAATAGTGTTTGGTGATTTTTTTAACTCCTCAGCTCCATTGATGAGCTTAGTTTAGTAACCAAGGTGTAAGAAGGAGCATTCTTAACCCACTGAAGTACTTCATTTATGTGTTTGCTTCCTAAGAGACAAATATAATATCATAGCTAAACCTTTTGTGATAAAGTTAAAGTCAGTTTGCGAGGCTCACAATAAGAAGAAATGTTTAACTTCAAAAAGTTTTATTTGACAGATTAAGGGTTATAGTACTGAAAAGTAATTAGACCAAAAATTCAAACAGTATGTTGAAAGTTAACATTAGCGGCATGTGTGAAATCATATTTCAAAGGATCTTTTTAAATGTAGCTTCCTGCATAGTAGCCCTGAAAACATTTTAGTTGGTATTCTAGGTCAGTATTTTAATTCTTAAAATTAAAAGTAACGTTTCCTAAAATAAGGTGTTTTCAGCAGCTAACTAGGCTGGTATGAATGCAGGATGTCTACTTGCACTGAGGGCGTAGGAGACAGGCCCAGCTAGAACAGTTTAATAACTGAGTAAAGCCCTCCTCATGTATCAGTTTCTAAACAAACACCTTTTTGCAAGAATTGATATTTCAAAGGATTATTTACATCAGCAGATAAGCCACGCACTTCCTGAAAATGGATTATTTTTCTGTTTTCTCCTTACTGCACTGGATTGTATGCTGACTTCCTATTAGAAAATATATTTAAAAGATCTTACATTAATCTCCACCTAGAGTACAAATTAGGTGTGCTTCATCGATGAAAATCTGTAACTGGAAAACTAAACTCAAACTCTTTCATGCAAGAAGAAAAACGTTCTTGACTACATTCCTTTCTCTGAAACAGGGCCTTTTTATTACTTGCACTATTTGTCAAGAATATAATATGTATTTCTTGCTGAATACTTGGCTGTTGGCTTTTGTCTTGATAATGAAATACATATACACATGCTCTGAACGTATCTTGACAGTGGAGTGAACTTCATTATTCCACAGAGATGTGAAGATCTATTGTAGGAATATTGGTTCAGTAGTGTAGTGTTCATCATATGGACACCATCGCTCATGACAGTAGGAGTTTGTGGAGGCTGATATTGATTTGGAGTTTTGTCTGGCACCCATCTTTATTATTAGTGCATAGCAAATAATGTGTTGATCTTGAAGAACTACCAGGAATGCATACATGCATCTTTTGCTGGCATCTACTGTGTACTTTCACAGTTCCTCAAGTTAATGAAGCAAAAATAGGAAGACTTTTTTCACTGTTTCTTAATTTTCTTCTCAGTCATTACTTCAGATGGCACCTGTACAGTCAGTAATGAGAGTCTGTGTCCTACAGCAGTCGTCTCTAAAAACTGAACCCCAAACAGACAGTGCATCTCTTGCTTCATTGCTCTCTGATTTAATAAATCCTGCAGGAAGTAAAATCAAGTCTCAAGGTGAATCCCTCCCCTGTAACATAGGGAGAGGAAAGTTGTTTTGTATGTTACTTCTACATGAGGAGTTGAAGTATGCTGGGTTTTCTCCTTGGGAAATACAGGTGTATGAACAGCTCCCAGGTTAATGGGAAGGTATCTAAAGGGTATTGGTACAGACAGGGTGATGTATGGACAAAGAAAACCGCTAATGCAGAGCATGCTGTGTCAGATTTGCTTGAAGCTGCTGTCCCTGCTCTGGAAAGAGAAGCAACAAAGACAAAATGCTGACCTCTGTGAAGCTCATTCTTCTTCTAAGAAAATGTACTCAGTCTTTCTTGCTATTACTCTTTGTCAAGAAATTTTATCTCCCAGCTAGAGCAGGTTTTGGCCTCCAGGAATAGTTCCATCTGCAAGTGATTGTCAGGAATCTGCTTCACCTGACTCCAAAACACAGTTTAGTTGTGACTGTATTGCTTTTCTGCCTCCACTGAGAGATTAAGCCTCATCACTAAACAGCAAACTCAATTATGAATGGGGTTCTTTTAGCAATACATGGAAGCAGATTTTTTCCCTTTGGCTTATTTGCTTTCCCACTCGCTTCTGATATTAGTTGTTAATGGAATAGCATCTTCTGTAATTAAAGTCGAGGCATGGTTCTGCTTTTAAAGTGTAGTTATGAGGGGAAAATATTTGCAGTGTTCTGTTTCATTTTATTTAGGAGCACAACATTTAGAAGAATAGCATCCTGTGTATAGCTTCAGGAGAGCTATAAAAGTGATTCTGTCAATGCTAATATTGTCAATCTTTGACCTGCAATTCTGTGTTTTATAGTGTACTTATTTGTGGTTTGCAATTTGTATTTAATTGCATGTCTGAGAAGGCTCGTGCATAACATTCTTCCTTTAAATCTTTCATTAGTTATATTTTCTTGTCAGCAGAATATGGCTGAATGCTACAGCAGCTGCTTTGCAACTGTAACTCTTCTCTCTTATTACTGATAATGACAGCCAACAATTTACTGTGTGTATTAAGTTTAGTTTTGTGTTGTTGTATAACTGAAGTTTTCAGGAAAATATTTTCACAAACATAGGACAACAAATATTAGACTGACCTAATTACTGTTCTTCCCTACAGTTTCTATGGGCTGTCTTCTGCTAGCTGGAGATGAGTTGTTTGAAAATGTACTCATTAGCAAAGTATTCAGGTTTATTATCCTGCTGTTTATAGCATCGTAATTCCCATTTCTGTTTAGCTGGTAGTCAGGGAATATTTCTACTTATGAAAGTAAAGGAAGGTCTGCCCTAAGTGGAGGGAGTGAAACCTTTATTAAGATCCCTGCTGTCAGACTTGCACTAGCTGCTGAGAGAAGCATCCCCTGAGAGCTCCCCTCTTTCAGGGGAGCCAGTGGAGTTTCCCAGGGGGGTCAGGGAATGAGCTAGGATGGGTTCAGAGTGGGTAGCCAGGGGACTCAGGCTGAGAAATCAAGAAGAAAGGAGATTACAGTGACAGTGTAGACACAAACAGTCCTCTCATCGGAGGACTTCCATCCTTTAGAATTGTACAGCTTTTATTCAGTTAATATCATCCATGCTGACCCTGGTTATTGTCACTAAATAACAGGCAATAATCTCAAAGATTAAGGGTAGATCACTGAGCGGTGCAAACAGAGGCAATGCAAGTGCCTGCAGGGCTAAATTGGTGGTCCATGATGAGAAGGTTCTGGGCAGATGGAGCAGTCTGACTCCCTAGGGAAAACATATGAATTGAGGTATTAAGCCCATCCATACACTGACACTGACCGTGGGTTACAGCAGCACCTTCATCTTTTACCGAAATCCAGTTCACACTTCCAAGGACAGGCTCTGCATTCAAGGCCAAGAAACGGGGTGTCCTGGTTTCCCAGGAACAGAACTATGGGCCATGCAGGCAGGCCACAAGTAGCCCTGAGTCAGCTAGGAGATCCAATCAAGGCAGCTGACTCACAGGTGTATCCCATACCACTTAATCATGCTCATTATAAAAGGAGGGAGTCCAGTGAGGGTAAGGAATTCCTCTTCCTGGGGCTCCTCCCTCCTAGCCTTCTGCTGCTGACCCCAAGGATGAGGCTGAGTAGAACCTTCTACACTTCATGTTGGTGATTGTATTGGTTTTGTTGTTTCATTAAATCTGTTTGTACTTCAACCCATGCGGCTTCTCCCTTTTTCCCCCGATGCCCCTTCTCAGCCAGGGAGGGGTCATTGGGTGGTAGAACAACTGCTACAGTTTAGTCCCAGGTACAGGCTAAATGTAGACACTGGGTAAGTGAAAACACCTCAAAGTGCAGACTCAGGGCCTTGAAACAGCCACTGACAATCCTCTTTGAATCTGCATTTGAAGTATTCCCAGGCAGAACTAAAAAACCTGTTGGATCAGGAGCACTGAGCACTCTTTGTGTAGTCTGTAAAATGATAACAGTATTACCAGTTCCATCCTATGAATGTCATCTACTTAATGAGACTGTCTGTCAGTAACCATCTAGACAATATAAAGCCCATTTGTTCATGATGGTGAATGTGGCTGTGACGGAGGGGATCAGATGAAACAACAGTTTCATTGGGGCTGGTAGCTGCTATTTTTAACAAAGATTGTTCTGATTATTTGTTTTTAAGGATTTGCTTTTTCTATTGTGGTTTTTTTATGTTGGTTTTTGGTCGGTTTGGCTTTTTTCTTTGTAAACTCTTAAGAACAAAGCCTTTATAGATCAATAGCATGACTCCTTATTACTGTCCAGCTTACCTTCCTGCCACTTCAGGATTAGATATGCCTTTTGAGTGCTTTCTAATTTAATTCTGAAGTGATAGAGCTTTCACTAGCAGATTTTTGGAAGTGATTCAGGGATGACTTATTGCCACAAATTTTTCCAACCCTTCAGATGTTTCTTAAAATAACTATGTGATTTGTTTTATCCATATACTATTAGTCTAGATAAATACAAACAAATAGTATTTCCTGGAAGTGAGTATAGACAGGAGTCTTGGGATTTGAGTTAATGCAGTTACAGTGCTTGTGTGTTATTGTTTTCAGTTCTCAATTTTTTCTTGCAGTATTTTCATTATAGATATATATAGGTTAGGGTGGCCCCTCCTGATCCTTGTGCTGTCACATGAGATGCAGTGGGACGATGCTGATGAAAGGCTAGGTGGGCTGTATGAGCCTCTGGATCTGGGAGGGAGAAAGCCTGCAAGGCAGCTGCAGTCTCTATCAGTGAGTCATCCAGAAGCCAGCCGTGCACCCAGTCCAGGTCTGTCCTACATGAGGCATGATTACTTTGGGGAACTGCCATTATCCTGCCTTTTAATTGCTCACAGAGGTCCCCTTTGCCTTGCTGTTTTCAGAAATATATCTTGTACCTTTCCACTATTTTAAAATTTTAGTGTGCAACTCCTAGGGTCAGGGAGGTTGGCCATCTCACTGAATGGAGGTACTGTTCTGTGTGTGGACAATTACACAACATAGGGATTCTTGTTTCCAGCTTTGACATCAATGTGGTTTGTTCAGAATAATTTGCACTATAGTTTGTACCAGATTAGAAGAACTCTATGGCAAATTCATTATCCTTATTTGCCATGAAGGTCAGGTCTAGAGTTCAAGTACAGCAGCATAATTTCACTGTCAATGCATTTTTCATACACTTAAACCATCTAAAGACCCAGCTGCAGGTTTGCAAGACACATTCGTGGGAATCAGAATCATGCATTCAGTCATACAGATTTCTAGTGCTTGACCTCTTGATGTGACCATTTATCAGTAAATAGTGTAATAAGTGTAGTTGTGCCACTTATGTAAATATGCACTTATATTTAGAATAAAAGGACAATGTGATATTTCAACTAGGAGAGGCAATTTTCCTCTCAGCTGCATACCAAAATATTCACATAGCTGAGATTCTAACAGAAGCGAGCATTCATACTATCAGTCAGCAGCTCTTTCCATCAGAACATTTTAGTAACAGTTAATGAAAGCTGTCTATACACTATACTATTGAAAACAATCAGTTCACATCCAAATTCTGAAGGCAGAACAGTAGACATAACTCTTTTTTGAGGAAATACAATAAGCTATTGGGTATCTTCTGCAATTCCTGACAGCCTTCCTCAAAAATATTAATGTCCCATAGATCACATTGTAGATATTCTCTCACTAGCTCATTATTGCTAAGGCACATTTCTATGCATTTTTAGTACAGAGTGAATGGGCTTATGCAAATGTGGAGAGCTATCCCTAGACCAGACTTTCATTTTATTTTTATTATCAAATGGAGAATATTTTTTTTAATGTGATTTACTACGATGATAAAACAGGAAGGTTCATTTCCCTGGGTTTCCACAGCCCTGTCTGCCCATCTTTACAACAAAATCAGATTAAAAGCAGATGCTGTCATGGGACAATGAAGTGCTCAACCTCATCACTTTTCAGCTCCTTCATCCTTCATTGTGAAGTGCTTTCCAGTGTTTTTCTGTCAGTTCCATTTTTGAAAAACTGCTTTCACTATTTCACAGTTTTTACAAGAAAATATTGTTGTGCTTCTGGTGCAGACAAGAAGTCTAATTTTGTTGTAGTTAAGTGCCTGCCTCCCCATTACCCTCCATAATAGGGTAACACAGCGAATTATAGAGCTTTAATAAATAGCAGTGATGCACCTAGGAACACATTTCCAGGATCCCAGAATACCTTTGGCTGCATATTTGCCTCTTCAGGCATCAGGGGTTTTTGCCTGCTCATAACTTAATGATAACATTCTTGAAATAGTTCACCACTGGCAAGTGGATGACCTGCTTTTTGTAGCAATGGCATGGCTGCACAGGCTCCAGTCTTCCTCCTGTCAGCATGTAATCATTTCAGGCTTCTGCATTAACCCCCAAAGACAGACATAAATGAAACATTAAAGTTACTTTTTGTCCCCATATCCTGCCTGAGTTTGAAGCAGCATGTGTGCGTAAGGGTAGAGTGGGGGCTGTTGCTGACAATATACTGAAGGGCTGATCAAAGGAATAATATTCATCCACATCCTCAGCTCCGCAGCAGATCACAGGCCATGTCATTAACTGTATGTCTCATCCACTTAGCCAAGTGTGAGGGCTCTGTCTACTTGAATCAGAGGTGCTACAGGCAGCTTGTGGGACCCTGAAGAAAAGCCAATTCCATCAGTGTGCTAGGCAGCAGCATTTTGAAAGATTTTGCTAAAGAGTCAAGAGCAGGTTATTGCAACTATGCTTCTACTTTTTTTAAAATCTTTGCAACTCGGAGATATTCTGGAAATGGCCTTCACTAACTATTCAGTCTGATTTGGCACATGAACAGTGGGGTGAACGTAAAAGAAAACCCACTGAAACTTCTGTTACCATTTTCCTTGCAGTGCAAGGACTAGTTCTTCACATTCGCCCACCAAAATCATTCAGTGTTGTACGAATAAAGCTTCGGTCTGAAATACTTCAGGAGAGCAGGAAAAAAAGACATCTGCCTTGTTTGGAGTTTATGGTGGTGATTGTAATTTGACTGTCTTTTTTTGTGTTTTTTCAAACCTTCCCAACTGTTGTAAATATGCGTATAGTGGTACATAGTAGCAGGTAGTACAGTTATTATTATTACCTCTTTTCCTCACTTGACATCTGCAAAAAGACCCAAGCAGCTGCTTAGCCAGCCCCCGTGGAGTGCACATGGCCCAGGAGACAAGACTGGCCTGATTGCTGCAGCCCCCTGGTCCTGCCTGCAGACTGGACGACTTGGTGAGCAGCGCTGTCAGTGCATTCTGTGGCCAGCTGGCTTTGTTTGCTTGTGAGGTTGTGCTGAAAGGTGTGAGCCGTGAAAAAAAGGCTGTTCCTGGAGCAGTTTGTAATCCCCAGTTGTGAAGTCACTTTTACACACTATGTGCAAAGTTATATTTCTGGGCTGTGGTGCCTTTAAATCTACTTCAATCTGGAGTAGGTACATTATTGTTTTAGAGTTATAGAAATCACCATCATAGCATTATAGTAGTCAGAATAACTTAAAGTGAATCACTGGTAATTTTAACAGCAGATCACTAACTGGTTGGATTTGTAATCATTATTTATCTAGGAATCTCTCTTGGGAGGACAAGGTCAGAATTAAAGGATAATTTTGGAAATAAGAACCTATGTTCAGGCCAGTGGGTATGTTTTAAGAGGAATCATGTAGTAATGAAATTAAAAAATTTCGCCTTTAGTTTAAACTTTGTTTATGGTGCTATACTGGGCTTAAGTAAATCAATAAAGCAAAAGTAAGTGCTGGAAAACGAGCATAGTTCTCTGGTATATACCGCTGCATCTAAAGAAGGGAAGATAGCATTGTAATTGGATAGTAATTCTGCTCAGCTACTGTCCCCATATATTCTGAGAGCACATCCTTGAAATGTGGGGGATTTAATGAACTGTTGTTGTTCCCTAATGCTTGGGAGGTGGTGATGGAGTCACTGTGCAACCAGGATGGATAATCCAAAGATATGCTTCTGGCCTTGTTCCTTATTTGAAAATAGAAGTTTAATCTGAAATTAGATGTCCATTCACCTAAGTGTTGCTTTCCATGTTAGCTTGAACAGCTTTTTCCTGTTTAAAAGAAAGATGTACACTCAGGTTAGTGTCTTGGCATTGCCTTAAAATCCCGATGTCATGTTTTGTAATAACCCAGAGGGAAAAGATGATCGTAGGAGGTTCATTGTTGCCTTCATAATCAAAATAATTGGATTTTCAAAAGAACCAGGAACAGGGTGACTTCCGCCACTTCTGAAATTCTTAGGCTGTGGAAAACACTACTTACCTGTTTGAATTCTGACCTTGGGTTACCTTTATATGAACAACTTCGTGTAATTGAGAATCTTGACAAGTTGAGAAAGAGTATATCCTTTTCAAAAAACAAAACCTGATCTTTTTTGTGGTTAGTTTTAGATATGCTTCAAACTGAAGCTTGCCAAATCCTAGGAGGACTAAAGTAAATTCCTGTTTTAGGGACAGTTGATAATATTTTGCCTCCAATTGATCTTTATTTTTACATTTAATTTTCAAATACTATATTTTCAAGGAACAACCCTGAATAGAAATGATACCCATCCATATGAAAACATACTATAAATAGACAGAGATGTGTTCAATTTTGCTTTGAGGTTGGGAGGGGTTTCTTCCAATAGTTCTCACTTGCTTCCTACTAATAGGCTGAAGGGAATTTTTGCTGCAATTGAACTGTGCATGTCCAGGATCCATGCCTGCTCATGACATGAACATGACTCAGCCAAAGTGCTGCTCTTGGCTCCCCTTTCTTGCTTTTACTGCTCATGCCTCTAGTACAACTTGCAGCATAATATTCTAGCTGTTCTTTTGCTCCTCAGTTTTATCCTTCTGAACACCTTTGTCTGTAGGACATTTCCAGAAGCTTTCATTTTCTTTCTCAGGATGATAATTTCTGCTGACCCACCTCCTTAGTTTGAGTCCTGTAGAACTCCTTTAGTAATAATTCAGATAGACTTCCCATAGATTATGAGAGGTAATTATGGGAAGGGGAAGCCTTTCCTTCAGAATCTTCCATCTCTACCCAACTGACTCACCTCTTCTACAGCTTCATTAATTTTCTAAATATGGGAGGGAAGGCTAAATGGGCCTCAGCATCATTACCCACATAAGGGCTCATCACACTTTTAAAATATGGTTTTTTTCAATGAAGTTTATTAATGTGCTAAGAAAAATATGAAAATTATGCAGAGAAGCCATGTGATGAAACCAGCGCAGATTTTTATAAACTGAACTTTAGCGCTTTTAGAGCTTTCTCTGTAGCTGACTCTCTGCAGGTGACTTTCTGGCTCTCCATTGGAGAATAATGGGGTTTTATCTTAATGTTTCCCAAACAAATGCCTAGTTAAAAAATGAAATGTAATCATATAGAAACTTGGGAATTAATTTTAACGCAACTTGACTGTTACGCATTTCAGCACAATGATGATTTGAATGGTTATGTAAAAACTAAGCCTGATGATGTTATTTTCTTTCTTTTTCATACTTACAAGAATATTTGCTTAAATGCAAAAAGAATTTATACTTTTAAGCTTCAAGTGAGAGAGATGTGTATAATACCACCTACATAGGTTTCATGTAATGAAACTGGTCATGATCTCCAACAGTCACTACATAAGAATGCAAATTTTTATCAAAACTTTTTGAACTCTGCTGATCCTGAAAAATTTGCCACATTTGGCATTAAAATGAGGCCCGATTGCAATTTCAGTAGAGAGACTGTTGATTGTGTGGAGATGCAGGCTACAAAATTATGAGTTAATTAGCTCTGTTCTCCACCCTACATAATAGTGCCTTCTGCACTGAGAAGTAGCAGCGAGTCAGGAAAAGCTTATGTGACTTTGTCACAACCTGTCACAAGCAGCTACTAGTGTGTACTGTTGGCTACATACCCACTCTTCTGCCGTATTAGCATTTCACAGGTTTGAGTTGCCCAGGAAAGATGTTACTTGAAGTTAAACCAGTGGAACTCTGCTAAATCTGAATGCAACTCTGCTCTGGAAAAGGGAGTGATTTCGTTGACAACATTGATTAGAATGGAACTGCTTAAAAAGCATGATATTTTTAATTGCAGAGTTAGTCACTCTGTGCTAGCCTATAGGTGAGTGCTCTTTTAGATCGAGTATTTGAAAGATTGGTTTGGGAAAAAAAAACAGGAGAACGTTTAGCACAAAAATAAACATAGGTGAAATTTTAGTGCTATGCCTCTTACAGGACAGATGTCTCACAATTTAGTTATCACTTGTGAAATAGTTGACTGGATGCCAGTGAGTAGAAATGTATGAAACATACATGCATATACACAGGTATTTATTGACTTATTGTAGATAAGATGGAGACATTGCATTTATATCGCATTTATATTGTATCTATCAACATATGGTGGATTTTGCAAATAACTCATTAAAAAAATATAGCAAAGAAAAATTAACATAAGACTATCCTAACTGCTTTTGAATGATAATAAAATTACACAACAGTGTAATAAGAGAATACAGATTACTGAAACCAACTGGATATGTAGGAGTCTGCATAGTGGGATACAGCTTTACAAATTAGGATCTGTGTGAGTAGGTTCAGTTTGCTTTGTGAAAATTGCTGGGGTACCTTGCCATAAATAATTAGAACTTCAGAGTTATGTACACTAACAGAGGAAAAAATCAAAAAACTGGCAATTTACAGTGTACTGTGCTGACAACCTTGAATGTACACCAAATTAACTGCTGGGGTGGAGGCAGTTTATACAGGGAGCAGATCAACTTTCAGACAGACACTTTCCTTAGTCGTTTTTAAGATACTGTTGCTAGACTCTCTAAGGAGATAATGATGTGGTCATCAGGAATGCAGTGGTTTATAAAACATGTGTGATCATTTGGTACAGACAGGGGCACAATTTCATCACGGGGGAAAGTTCTTCAAAAGACTGGATACTTGTTCTTGAGGGAAAAAATAGGGTAAATCCCATAGGCTAATGTCACAGATACAGGTTTTACTTTTCAAATTTTGATGATTTTATGAACATGGAGAATATTCATGTTGTAGAATAGATAATAGATAAAAGATAAAAGAAAACAATGTCTTACAGAAATATTAAATGTAAAAAGGTTAGTACATTTAAAAATATGGTTTTAAATATATCCAGTTAAAGAGCTATGTATATAAAGGATTCCACTTTTTATTTAACTTCCTGAAAAATTCAGTCAGTCTGATCCATATTCATGCCAACTACATCAACGTCTTTTACTATGCAGAGTATAGTGTCTGTCCATCAATTTATCTTTAGCTGAAGCAACCTTTAAGTTCATATTTTTGTCATTTATTTTATTAATCTATATCACTTCCTCGCCATTTGATTAACTCCATCTTAATTTCACTTTCTATATTTCTGCATTCACTTCATGTGAGTGACCAAGTCTGTCTCTAACATTGCACATACATAGATTTTAATTTTTAGTTTTATTAGCACCTTTTATTATCTAGGATTAGTGTCAACTTCTGCTGTTTGCTTTGAGAATCACTGCAGAGAGTACCAGGAGCAGTAACCATTGGAGCAAGATATTTGAATTTATTCACTCTTCTGAGGTGCCTTCATGTGGTATCACTAGGGTGCAGGGGCATGCTCCTTGATTAACAAGACATTGAAATTCACTATAAAGAGTGCACAAGCCCTACTCAAAGCTGCACTCAGTAGGTCACCAGTCATTTCTGGGTCTGTCACTGCTAGCAGCAGCACGGTCCCCTTCCTGTTTATTGATCGCATCCACGACTCCATAAGGTCAACAGGACCCAGTGCTGACTCCTCACACGGGCTGACATTTACACCAGTTTTTGTACTGTGTACCAGTTGGTTTGGCACTGAAGTTCAGTTTGTCTAACATATCCTGCATGAGGTAGACACATCCTTTTGGCATTCATCTGTTTCTATTCAGTAGTTTAGCACAGAACCTTTAACCAGTCTGGATTATAAAAGGAGATGCATAGTGCAATATGCCAGTCACTGGATACTATTAGAATGACCAAATTTCACCTGTTCCAGGCACCTGATCCCTGTCAGTCTTTTCCAAAGTGCCCCAGTATGCATCATCATAATCTCAATTCAACAATGATCTATGCATACTGTAATATTTTCTTTATGTTGAATAACAGATCACAGGAACCTACGTTCACCTACTGTCATATGCCACTAAATAGATGTGTCATTAGGCATCTCCCAGTCTCAGCATCAGTGTACCTACTGCACGCGTCATCTAACACAGGTGCTTTCCTAAGTGTCCTTCTGCATACTGTCAAAGCTACTCTTCCTTGTCACATTTTCACAGATCCTTTAGGTCCACTGTATATATCACTCTTGCAGTGTAATGATTCCAAACCCTGTTCATTTGTTTGCAATGTGCCATGTTCATTTCCAATGCAAGTATCTTCACATTCCTTTTAAGTCCATGTTATTCTTTCTCTAGCCTTGAGAATTCGTAGGTGATCTCTTTTATTCCTTGACATGCAAATTATGAGACGTTACAAAATTCTTTGCTGGCTTGTGTTGCAGTCTCACTTATAGCAGCCTTCCAGTACCTGAAGGAGCCTACAAGAAAGCTGGAGAGGGACTTTTTACAAGGACTTGTAGTGATAGAATGAGGGATAATGGCTTTAAACTGAAAGAAGGAAGATTTACACTATATATTAGGAAGAAATTCTAGACTGTGAGAGAGTGGTCAGGCATTGGAATGTGTTGCTCAGGGAAGTTGTGGCTGCCCCCTCCCTGGAAGTGTTCAAGGCCAGGCTGGATGGGGCTTTGAGCAACCTGATCTAGTAGAAGGTGTCCCTGCCCATGGCAGGGAGGTTGGAACAAGATGATCTTTAAAATCCCTTTCAACCCAAACCATTCTATGGTATCATTCTATGATCTGTGACCTCCAGGGCCGTTTTTGGATCTAGTGAGTCTGTGCAGGACTTCTCATGTTAAAGTTTTTAATAATTATTTTTAAGTTTAGCAACCCTAGCCTTTCCAGCTTTTTCTAATGTTTTGGGAGTTTTTGTCCTTTTAAGTTTCTGACTATAAGTATTTTACAGCTTCTCACTGTAATTACTCACATAATATTATGTTACAGTAGCTCAAGTCTGATTGTTTAAGTGTCTGAGTAGGACATTTCATGAAAAATTACTTCTACAAACATAGCTTTGTACTTGACATTTCTATACGGAAGCCATTAAACAAGAGATTAATTATTCTTTGGGCTCAGGGCAGTTTTTATCTGTGTGAGTGATCCTTTCGACTACAAAAGGACTTTTCACATCAGTCACAATTGTAGGACTGGACTCTTGTCTTCATATTTTGGAGACAATTTAAGGCCTGTTCTGCAGCAGCTGCTTGTGGCATGAAGTGGAACATGTATCCTGTGCCAAGTGGTCAGGTTCACACAGTTTATTGCTCATCCCACTCCAGTGGAAACCAAAAAGCCATCTTGTTTGTCCTCTCCGTCGCTCTGTTGCTGCAAAGCAACGAATGTCAGAACATGTTGTGGAAAAAAAAAAAAAAGAATGGAGCAACATTACATGAAATATCTTCTCTTTTTTTTTTTTTTTTTTTCTTTTTTTTTAAGTAAGTGCAAGGAACATGATTTTGCTGCTGTTCCAGTCATTGTTTGGTAGTTTTGCTAATTGTAATAAATGTTCTGAAATTTCATGAGCTAACATCTAAATAACAAAGGGCTTCTTTACTTAGTATTACCACTGGAAAAATCTACAGATTAGTTATAAACTATCTTTTGTAAGTATCTGCCACTTATTTTGCCTTTTGAAGTCTCTGATCTTCCATCTGATTCACTTCCGGTGATTGTTTTTTTCATAGGATATTCACCATGTCAAGAGAAATGCTCAGGAAAGATACCTAAGAGAATTAGAGAAAACCTGCATTTCCCCAGTGATTTCTGGGACTTCATTTCTTCTGCAAGTAAAGATTTAGTTATAAGCATTCTCCATGCAAGTCCATCTTTATAAAGGGACATTGTGTTTTGATTATTTAGAACTTAAGTCACAAAGGGCATGTTGTAATTAGATTTATGTCAGTAGGAATTGAAAATGTATTGTAGTAGTCAGAATCCCCAGGGGAAGGTTTCTAATGAAATCTCCGTTGAATTTATTCATATGTGGGAAGAACAGTCAATATTTGAGGTATGAAATATCAATAAAAGTAAAAAAATATTAGCATTCACTGTATGCTACAGTGCATGGCCTTGCCAGTTAGAATATTGCAGCTTTGTTTCACAAAGTTTCTATGTGCTTTTAAAAATATAATCTCTAAAGGAAAATAGAATTAGTTTGTTAAAAGCAGTGCTCCCCTAGTTGAGAAAAAAGGTAGTTTAATATAAAATATAAACTAAAATATATATACATATATTTTAAAAACTATCTTATGGAAGTGAAAGGTAAAGAATCTGTAATGATTTTCATTACCATGAAATCTTCTCTACTGGCTTGGATAAAAGATAGCAATATAAAAAAATGTTAAGGCAGAGAAAATATGGCAGAATGTTGTTCTGTTAACTTGATGTCCTATTTAATAAACTTCTAACTTGCACATAGATTCCTGTGATACCTACCAGTCCTGAGTTCACTGCCAAATCCTAAATCAGTGACAAAGGGTGAAGTTTTTATTTGCTAGTCAGTTCTTCAGGGATGCTACCGTCTGTTTCCACAGCCCCAAACAAACCACAGAATTAAAATGCCCCTAGATGGGATAATTTTCCCTCGGGGGCTGCAGTGTTACAAAGCACACGGCATAGGATCCAGTTTCATGTCTTTTCTCTGGTAAGGAAGCACTGCCTGGAAGCCATCCAGGTCTCCCTTACACAGGGAGAGTTATGTGTCTTTTCTCTTGCTGACGAGCCATCAACACAAAAGTGTTCCTTCTAGCCTCGCTCTAAAACTCATCATGAGAGTGTTGACCTCCACTGATTGAACTGAACAGTTGGACTGGACTTTCTTCAGCCTGTTCTCTCCTCACTATTAAATGTAGATCCCTTTTATCCCCTTTCCACTACAACTGCAAGGAACCAGTGAGCAACATTTAAAACGTGAGAGCTGCCAATGTATTTACTGCATTAGAAACGTGGTCTTCTTGGTAGCAAAGAGGGGGTGAAAAGAAAAAAAGAAAAAAAAAAAAAAAAAGGAAAACCCACTTAGTTTCCAGTACAAAATTCCTGCTTATAAATTTAATATGTACTTTTCATGGCTATTCTCTAACACTAGCTTTAAATATCTCATTTGTTTTCTATATTATCTGTGGAAAAGGCTGAGTTAATTCAAGTAAATTCCACACGTTTATTCATGGAGTAAATGGAAACACAGGAAACAGCAGATTATTTTCCTATGAGTTAAATTACCACTGTGAGACAAGTTTAGGAGTTTTAAATGCTGCTGTAGAAATGCAGATGTTTAACTCCCAACAGCTTCTCTGTAGCCATCCACTGTCACCTTTGTGCCTTTCTCTAGCCAGCATCTATGAGACTGAAATGAATTGAAAAGTTTTGCTAACCTTGCGAGTTACTTCCCATGGAGTACCGAGACTATATTAAATATTTTGGCAGGTATCCAGAGTCCCTTTCTTTTTCTGTTACATCAGTTTATTTAGTAATGAACAGAATTTGGTTTTTTTTCTAAAAAAGGAGTTTGTGCATGACTGTCTACCATATTCCAGATTTATGTGTCTATGACATTGCCTATTTCTCATCTTGAGTCCATTTGGGGGCAAATAAAGGTAAATGTTGCTTGTTTACAGTACCCTTTGTCTACACCTTCCATAGCTTTGCAATTGTGGAAGCCAGAACCCCTACATTCACACAAATATACACAGAGGCACATTCACACATGCTCCATATATCTTCATTATTGCTTGTCCATGTACATTGATAATGTTCTCAGGTTTTTAAGCATGGCATGATGGTTCCTGTCATTCATAGTTTGTTTTATTCATCCATCAGGTCTCCTGTAATGGCTGGAGGTCTATTTGCCGTTAACCGGAAATGGTTTTGGGAGCTGGGAGGCTATGATCCAGGATTAGAAATATGGGGAGGAGAGCAGTATGAAATCTCCTTTAAGGTAAGTTATCAAGTCACCTTATACAATACTTCCTTATTTATTTGGTACAAGACTCAGTCTTGCACCTCTGGATTTTCATTTCTCATGTGTTTTGATATCATGCCGCTTTCACTCGTACTGGTTTTTATCTTTTAACTAAAATTAATTTAGCACAATGCTACTTTTTTCCTTTAGGAATTTCCATTAGTTTCACAGATAACTCTGCCATAAACATATGCTCCAGAAGCCATACAAAAATCACACTAAGTACTGTTCCTTCTGAAAATCTGGTATCTTACCACCATGAAAGAATTAAGTTCGACCTTGTTCCTTTTGTCAAGTCTTCTCCACTTACCTTCTCTCAGACACTGCATTTACTTCATGCTCAAATGTTGAGCTCAGCTTAATAAGGCAGGAGAGAACTAATCCAGAAAAAAAAAGAAAATTGCTTAATTTTCTGCCCAGATCAACAAGTTTAATCATCTCTTGGGATTGAGTCCCCTGGAGTCAGCTCAGGGAAATGGGTGAAAATGGAAAGAAAAAGTCATAGAAAGAACCACCCCTTTCAGTAGCAGTGAATCACTAGATCAGCTCAGCTGCTGTGAGCTGTTGACTACTGGCCAAATTCTCAAAATCAGATTAATTTTTAATTGCATTTGAACAATTGTAATAGTGAAATATATGGGGAGTTTTCAAGTGCTTACATTATATACAAGCAGAAGTGATTTAGCCTCATATCATCTATGTCAACATGTGTATTCAAATCAGTTACTTGGCTTTTACACATTGAGTTGAAAGTCTTATTACTTCCCACATGTAAAATAGGTATTTGCATTAGTTTGATGTGGACTAACATGTCTAATTTCAAAATTTAAATTTATTATGTTCCAATATATCAGAACTCTACATGCAGAGATTTTCAGTTACTTGATAGAATTTCATGACATAGACAAATTCAGTCAAGTATATTTGGATAAAGCTTGGAACTGAAATTAGAATTCACATTTAGCTTCAGGATGATCTTTCCAACCTACTTCCAAACTCTGACAGTGTAAAGCTCAGTAAATAAATTTAGTATGTCAACCATGACTAATATCATACATCTTGCTGCATCTGAGTTTCAAGAGTGATTAAAACAACAGAGCTGAGGCCATTCTGTTGAATGAAGTATACAGTGTGACCCGACACTGGACTGCCAGGCTTGTCTGTACAGGAGTTATCAAGAACAGCAAAATGGTTTGTATTAACTGTGCTACTCTCATATTTCTCCCAGCAAAATAAAACAGGAAGGCAGGGGAAACCCAGTAGCTAGATGATGTATTTAGAATATATTAGTTTACTTTCTGTACATTTAGGTTGTTTGAGAGGCAAATGTAAGTAGTCACTAGTAGCTATCACAGTGGTCTCTGACAGGTCACCAAGATTTTATTATTCTATTTCAAATATTCCTTTTATTTGTCATCACAAAGAATATACTTGTAATGCTCTCACTTCTTTGTATAGAAACCATGGTAACAGCACTGGAAATTGAAATACTAGATTGTCCCAGTGTGTTTTGCTCAAGTGACAGATTTTTTTGGAGGCAGCTGTGTCACACTGGGTCTCATTTCAGCCATATCTCCTGATTAATCTCATTAGTATATACTGACCTTAGGATCCCTGTCCTTTCTTATTAGTGTGAAAGGAAAAAATACTCTTTAGAAATGATTGCCAAATAAGAACACCTTTCTATTGGAAGAATTTAACAGATGTAAGTTTTAAAAAGAAGAATGCTGTTTTGTTTGGAATGACAAAAAATGGGAGGAAGATCACAGAGGCAGGAGGGAGTAACAGAAAGGTTTTATTATATCAGAATCACCAATATCAGCTTGGGAAAGGTTTCTGCTTCAACAGTTTCTACTGTAGCTGTATATTCAGCCATCTTAAAACTTATTTAAATGAGGAAAAGTTAGCTAGACAGTTTGAGTTACTTGCTTTATTCACAAACCTTGGGAAGATGGTGGACTTGCTGTCTCTCTGTTATTCATAAAGTCAATGAAAAAGCCAGCTGTCCAGCCTGGTTCTGTTTCCTCAGATGCTTGAGTGGGTCTGAAACTGCATCTTATCTTTCCTTAGAGTGTCCACATCTATGACTTGTGGAAGTGTTATAGGATGGATGCCCTGTGTTGATGCCCTCTCACGTTAATGGTATTTTGCTTGGTAAATAATTATTTCTAGCATCCTGCCTCAAGAACATGTCTAACTACCAGACATTTAGCTATTCTTACTCATTTCTTCTTTCACTCCATTAATTCTTAATATTTTGTAAAAACATAACTGGTTTTCATTAAAAAGTTGTAAAAAGCAGCTAATTTGAAATATCTCGTAGAGGACTGTTTCAGGCTGATCCTCAGCTTCAGTGACCAAATTTAGGAAAGGTACTCAGGCTGGGAAGCTTGGAGTGAAAGTGTCAATTTTGCTGTTTCTCAACAGCTTTTTCTCTAGATGTGACCAGGGTTGAGAGATATCAAGCTTCAGTGCAGAGCAGAGTCCTAACCAAAAGTCTTTTTCTGTGGGGGAGGTTGCATTATCTCATTACACAGGGACAGCAGGTGGGTGGTGTGAGCAAAAATACATGTTTGTGTGTGTTTGGGAGGGGAAGGGTGTGTGACGGAAAAGAGAAAGATGCTCCAGAAAGTGAATCTGCAGTGATTCTAAATTTACTGGAGCATAATTCAATAAGTTTCTCTAAAACACAGTATGCTTTAGCATGTTTCTGTGACATTTGGAATTGTGCCATAGCAGGAAAGGAAACTTCCTTAAACTTCGGGCATGACTATTCCAGGTGCTGAGTTGTCAGAAACACAGAGACAGGTTAAAAAAAAAAAAAAAAAAATTAAAATGCTTCTGCTGCTTAAAAATTCACTTGACCTTTATTTCCTATACTACTAAAAAACAACATACTTGTCTTTTGTTGGTTTCTTGCTTGCTAACATTGCTGCAGAGGGCAGCAGCAAGCATAGCACTAGGTGCCATGCTGATTAACTGCTGTTTCCAAATCAGAGCACACACATGCACGTTCAATGGATGGTGAGGCAGCCACAACCCATGTCTCAAAGTGTGACCTCTTCATTAAATAGTTTATTAGATAAATTTTTACATAAGAAAAAATGTGCAGCATTTTAATATTTTGGCAGCATGACCTTGGGATCAATTTTTTAATTAAAAACATATATGATATCTTGCTGATGATACTGCTCAGTGTGTGCTAGACTTGTGAAAGCTGGCAACATGCTGGAACTGACCTGATTAGTAGTGTCTCTTCTCAGTAACCAGGGAAGCCACTATGTAGGAAATCCTAAATTTAAATCTGTTAGAAAGGCACAGTTTATGTAGTAATCTCCAAAATGTAGAGCAGTGAAAAATGCTCATTTCCTGGTTTTGCTGAATATCCTTTACACTGGATATTCTTTAGGCATTGTAAATTATACCTTAGATGCTAATGGTCATATCCTAGCCTCTTTGAAGCTAGTCACCTATATCTAAAGTTGTTCTATCCTTATCCATGCCAACACATCTTCCAGATTCTCTTCATCCCTGTTTTCCAACACACACTTCCAAGTTCATTAATCCCTTTCTTTATCATCATTGCCATTAATTCCCTCCCCTGTTTGCAATCTTGGCAGGAGATAGATATCGGGAAGCATTACAACTTGTCAGTGTAGTTGTAGTCTATACGAATAACTGAAAAACATGGAATATTGCCACATTTCTCAGCATTTTATAGGTGCCAGTGAGTATTGTTGAAATATCCACAATCACCACTTTCCAGTTTACATGGTTATGGTTTTAATATTCCTGACAGGAAATCCCACTGCTCCACAAGTAAGTGGTTTTATTGTTTGTGAACCCATTGACTGCAGATTTGCAGTCAGTGATCCTATTTTTCAGTATTTTTGCATTTAGCTGAACATTCTCACTACATGGAAAAGTTCACAGGAAAGTATTCTTCCTTCCCCTTTTCTACAGCTACTAAATCTGGTCTTCTGGGTTATATTTCAGGAAGAGTGACTGAAAAATCACATAAAGTTTTTGTATTCTTATTTTCTACAACTTTTTCAGTCCCATTGTGATAATGTATTTCTCCTGTTTGTAGTCTATACTTCTTGCACAGTGCTCAGAGCACCAAGCTGACAGCTTTGCATGGCATACTTGATATTCCTCTTCCACCAGTTTACTGTTGGTTTGTTTTTTCCATCCATTTCAGTGTCTCTCGCTGTTGTCTGTCTTGTTATTACTGACTCTCAGCAGCAGTATATTTCTCAGTTTTGAAGCCTGATCCAAAATCCATTCAGTCCTTTCTCAATCTTTTACAAAATTTTCTGTATGTTTATGTTCCTGTTCCACAGCAGCATATTCACCACTGCTCAAAAATTGTGTCTCGTACTGCAGTAATTATGATTACAGTGTAGCATAGGGATTGGAGTCTCATTCTCACGTGCACAGTATTTACATTTTCCAGATAGTCCCCAGGCTGGATCAGTCACAAGCTATAGAAAGATAAGGCAGGGAAAAACAAAACCAACAACAAAAAAAAAGGCAAGCAGAATTCAATTTTAAATACAAAGAAGTGATGTGATTCACCCAAAATCCCACAAGAGCTGTAGAGCAGAGCCAAAAAATGCATCTGTGACATCTAAGCTCCAGTCAGGAACAAAGCCACGTAACCACAGCTTAATCTCTTTTGAAGTTTGTGTTATTACTTACCTTTTGCTTTCAACCACTTTGTTGGAAGGAGCTATGTAAAGATAAATTGTGATATAGTACATAGTTGACACGTAAACTGTTCTTCTTTTGATCTTTCCAAGCTGAAATCGCATTGTTTTGATTTCATCTTTGTTTTTTATGCCTCAGCTGCAAACCAGATTCATTGCTTTTGTAAGAAAGAGACATTAGCAATCTTGAGAGTTTCATTGCTTGCTTCTTGGCTAAACAGAGAGGCATCAGTGTTGTGATATCATTTTGCCAAATGTCCCACACCGCCTGGATTCCTTTCATGGTACTCTGGAGGTCTGTAAGATTTAACACAGAAGTCATTCTCCGATTTCTTGCACTTAGCGCAGGTGACATAAAACTGCACATTTTAATGACAAAGTTGGCAGAATTGATCTTCCCAGGAAAATATAAAAAAATGCCTCTAAAATTATTCTGAAGCTGAAACATAAACAGGAACATCTGCTAAATGTCCTTCAAGGCAGCCCAAGATTCATTTCAATTACCCTGCACAGTGCACCTGAGGTGCAGCAGAGCATTTTCAAGTTTTATGTCTATCAAATACAAGCCTAACACAAAGTGTTATTTCCTCCCACTTGTTATTGCCTCAGCATATCTGACAGGGTTTTTTTTTTTAATTCCTTTTCCTTTTATTTTCATCGTTTTTTCCTGATATCCTACTGCTTTAGAGGAAATACAGTATATGTCTACTTCAGCTCTCATTGTCTGAGTTAAACTAATACTGGCCTATATATATTTTTCTGCTTTCTTGTCTTCTAAATTTGTTCAGTGTCTGACCTTCATCTGAGTCAAACTGCTATGCTGTCCACTCTTCAAAGGCTAAGAAACCTTGATAAATCACTGTAATATTTTGTCCAGCCTTTGAAATAACACCTTAATTTAAAAAACAAGGACAAATAGTAAATATAGGTCTGCACTTTTCATTAATGCACTGAGTTATTCGAAGACAGCAACAGAGGAGGTTTCCGCTTAAAAAAAAGGTATGAATGACATAACATACAAATAAAGTATTGGCAGAAAGGTGAATAACATTTGGGGTTTTTTTAATGGTGGCACTACCCACCTTATTTTAACATGGTATTAAACAGGTGAGGATTTCAAGGGGTTTTTTAAGAAGCAAATTTTCCAAAATGTTTTTGACAATAAAATAATTATCACGTCTACATGGCATAGCAAGACTGCTCTGGGCTGCAATGAGCTCTTTTGGCATTGAGGAGAAGCATTCATTTGGTTCTCCATTTCCAACTCCCCAATACATTTCCTCCCTGAGAAAGACTGTGCTCACTAGGAGACTAGACAAGATATCCTCACAGCAGAAACGGGTACTGAAATACTCTTGATTCGGTCAACAAACATGCTTTGGCAGAGTGATGCCCCTAACAGCTGTCTTTATTACCCTGTGCTGCTAACCTTCAAGATTTTTCTCTCTTCCGAGAAGCTAACGTGCACCAGGAGCACCTACCCAGAGCTCCTGTGCCTTAGTCAAGGTTTAACTAACTGTCTTGGGAGATGGTACAGTAGCAGCTTCCCAAGTACCTCTCAGCTGTATCCAACTGTGCCCAGGTGTGCATGGAATTTCAGGACATAGCACAATTAGTCTCAGAGGCTGAATTCTAGCGTGCTACCTTCAGCGAGTGATTTAAGTCGTGCTTAAGCACCAAGTTATTCCATATTGAACTGTTTAGCGTCTGCATGTTAAGATTACTAAAATTTAGTCCCAAGCTCACAGCCACACTGCCAGGACAAAGCAGAGATACCCACTGTGACACAAAGAGGCAGTCACAGTGAAGGATGCCAGAGTCTTGCCCATTTTCAAATTGTTTTAAATGAATGAAATTAATCTTTTTTTTTTTCGTATGATTTCAAAAAGCCAGTACTGGCAGCCAGCAGGTGGGCAGGAAATGTATGGTAAAAAAGTGTAGAGATGCACATTGTTTTCTGTAGGCTTCATGCGGAATGTCAAGTATTTGTGAACACGATATTTTCTAATACCTTTTTTTAAGAATTTAGTTACTGTTGTTTCAATTCAGAGTGTATCAACTTTTGGATTAATTATTTTCTGTATGGAAATGGTTGGTGAAATTTTCAGTTGTTTATGTCCTGCTCTCCTTTAGCCTCAGTCGCAAACTTATTTCATGCCATTTCACTCCAGAGTGCATCAAATACAGATAAAATTCTTTCACATATGTAATGCATGGACTTAAATTCTCATCTAGATTCATGGAGATGTTTCATAGAGCATCTTTATGTATCTCCACATAAAGAGACATAGAAAGGACAAGCCATTTTTCTTTTTCAGCTTTGGTGTGGTTTTCTTTTAAATTGGGTGGGAGGGGGTTAGGGGTTTTTTTGTTTTCAGTCTAAAGGATGAAAGGTGAGGCCACAAGTTTCCCTTACCTGGAATAACAGCTATTCTGTCCTAATATCTCTGGGAAACAAAAAATTCTTTTGCCAAGATTAGGAAATAATTTTTATAATACTGATTTTTTCACTCTCAAATTAATTTTAAACTGTTCCTGTGTGGTTGGTTTCAGGATACTTAAAGAGTTCTGCTTGGGAATTTTGAGGGTGGGTTTGTTTCCCTGATCTGCAAAGTCAGTTTGCTGGTTTTGAAATCTGCAAGTTATCAATGTTGTCAGTATGCTACATAAGTCATCTAATAATTGCCCCTTTACTACCAGAAAGGAGGTTGTAGAGAGGTGGAGATGAGTTTTTTTAACCAAGTAACAAGCAATAGGACAAGAGGTAATGGCCTCAAGTTGTACCAGGGGAGATTTAAATTGGATATTAGGAAGAATTTCTTCACAGAACCGGTTTTCAGACATTGGAATGGGCTGCCCAGGGCAGTGGTGGAGTCCCCATCCCTGGAGGTATTTAAGAGTCATGTTGACATAGTGCTCAGGGATATGGTGTAGTCGATGACTGTCAGTGTTAGGTTAATGGTTGGACTCGATGATCTTCAAAGTCTTTTCCGACATAGGCGATTCTGTGACCCTGTAATAGCTATGTTGGAGTTCAGTGGCTTTGCATTGCCAGAGTACAGAAAATCCTGCCCATAGGTGTTCCTGGCATGATTGCCATAGTTCCTCAGACACAGCACACAACCTTGCTCTCACGTACACTCGGTAAAACCTGGTCATGTAAGGTGAAGAATTCCTTACTTGCTGCCCATCAGGATACAGCTTGATCTTTAGAGCTGTGAAGGACTTGCAGCTCCCATGAGTGTTGACTGAGGTTGCTCAGACCTGAAGCACCAAACCTGTGTGCTCCATCCAGATGCTTCCACCTGTTTCAATATTAAAGTATTAATGATGAAATGTAGTGGCACGATCTTCCTTCTCTGACTACATAAATTTGATCAGAGGAAACTGGTTTTTGTTCCTTTTTCTTTAAAAAATGAAGAGCATCTTAGTATTTGAGCTCTGTATTCACTATTCAAAACAAAATATAAGCCAGGTGTATACTTCTGATTGATGGCTTGCTTTACTCACATAGCCTTCTTTTGAAATTTTGGCCCTGTATGTTTTAAACAACAGACATAATGTCTTGGTTGTGTTGCTGGAGAACCATTGGTAGATACTCTAAATATGTTTTATAATTTTATTTTGAACATACTGTGCTTTTGCATGATGAGATTATGGGTAGGAGAGTCGGCCATGTAATCTAGTTCCAGCTATTCAGTATGCAAAGGCCAGCACTATGATTGTGGCAGGGGTCAGTATAGAACAGTATGTTGTTTTCACACACCCATTACATAAAATGCCTTCTTTGCCCCATTTGTTTCCAGGAATCATTCTTTCATTTGCTTTCTGTTCTCTTTGCAGGTGTGGATGTGTGGAGGTGGCATGTTTGATGTTCCATGCTCTCGAGTTGGGCATATCTACAGGAAGTACGTCCCATATAAAGTCCCTTCTGGAACTAGCCTAGCACGGGTCAGTAATTGGGTCTCACTGTTTTTCATTTTCATTCATCACCAGTCTCTTCATTCCCTGTGAACTAGTTTCCAGTAAACCATTAAAATGGAAAGTGAATGTTTCTCTAGTTTTCTGAAATGATGTGCAATTGCTGCAGTTATGCTGCCTTCCAGAGATAAGATTGCTAAGAACAAAACGGAAGCTTAAAAATACAGGTTTGGATGTCTCAGCACAAAAGGGTGTTTCATGCTGATTCAAAAGAACCTAGGAATAACCTAACGCTTACGGTTTTCAAATTGCTTAGTGTTGTCAGTCATAGTTTTTACAACCAGGACCAATTTGGATGCACATTTTCTTATCAGTCAACAGAACAGGCAGAATCACACTGAAGGTACATTTTCTGAGGCAAAAGAACTGAGTAACAATGATTTGAGTGACTGTCTAATTATTGTGTAAAACCTGGTTGTGGAACACAGCCAGCTTGGAGCCACGTGAGTGAGAAATTACAAGACCTCTAGACATTTCTCAAAGACAACTGAACACATCCGTATCCATGAGGGGCTTTTTGCTCAAGAGAAAATGTTCTATAACTTTCTGGAGATGTTCGCGGGATGTCAGAAGATGGGAGACAAAGGGCATGGATGTAGCTTCCAGGCAGATACTAGTATTTATTCATGCTTGAGTTTGATCTTTTCTGGTTTAGAGGATTTTTTTTTTTAATAAAATGGTATTAATATTAAAGTCTGCAGATTGCCATGGGGTAATATTTTATGAATCATATTTTTTCTTAATAATGAAAATGTGGTGTGAATAAAAGAATAAATTTCTTGCTTTAAGGGGGAGATGTTCTTGGTTTCAGCACCACAGGACAAGGCTTGCTGTAGTAATTGCAGCATAGTAGAGTCCATTTGTGCTGCCTGCCTGACAGCTGGTGAGACAGGGAGAAGGATTTGCCTTAAGAGAGCATCCGTGCAGACAGTGAGATACATGATACAGTAACAGGGTTAGTGGCGGTGGCAAAAACTGTATTGACTAAATTGTGAGATTAGAATATTCCCCCAATATAGCTCTACGCAGTCTCAGAGTTTCCCCATCCAGATTTTTGCACCGGCTGAAATAAACTGCTTTGTTTATAGTATTCCCTGCAAAAATCACACGGAGCTTGAAATAAGAAATCTAAACCTCAGTTTCTGTTTTTCTCTATTACAGCACAAAATATCTCATTAGAGAATATGCTGTCTCACACAGTACCTTTAGGAGCAAAATACAATCATTTCTGTTTGGGCTACTAGCATCTAATACAGTTCAACACTCAACTAGCTTTCATGGAAGCACTGCGAGTACTTAGAGCCATCAGGTAGCCACAGCCTGCAGCCTCCATATACTGTTTATTCTAGCTTGATTTCAATAAATTACTTGTGAAATATTACCAAAAAAAATAAATCCCAATTACAAAAATGAAATCCCTGCCCGTGCACAGAATGACTGCCCTGTATCTTGTGGGAAAGATCTAGTGTGCTGATAAGGGTGGGCCTTATCCTCCCCATTCAAATAATTAATAGTTTCTTCTGTGTTGGGAGGGTCCAAAACATGATGCTTAGGTCAATTTCTGGCATATATTTATCACTGAAATTTTAATCCTCAGGTTCCCAGCTTCTTTCCAGTACAATATTCTAAACCAAAACATTGCTGTTAGGATACATTGCATCAAGGCTGTAAAGAGCACAAGATCTTCTGTAGGTTTTAGTATTTGGGGCTATCTCAATAACTAGCCAAGGAAGAGAGTTTGGTCCCTGACCCATCAAACTGTGTGTATTTTTAGGCTTGAAAATATTCAGTTTCTCTCATGCAAGCCAGAAAAGGAAAAGCAAGGATATATTCATTTTCAGTGTGTCAATCCCTTTGATACAGACCACTCATGGTCCCAAATAAACTGACCCAAATGTAGCTGTTAGTCAAAATAATACTAGGGGAGTATGCACAGAAGTGGCCTGGGTGTTACACCTATCTTTGCATTATCCTCCAAATATTATATTGTAGCCTCCAAAGATTGTAGTCTACCCCTTATGAGTATTTTATCTAGAACTTCCCTCTAGTTCAAGAATATAATGAATAGCACACTCAAGAATATGTGGAAGTATTATCCCTGCTGCCAAAAGCAATACTTTTCACTACTAAGTAGCTTCCACAAAGGTTTTTACTAAATCCTTTTCGATCTTTTGCTATGTGAAGGAGGATGCTGGAGATGCAGGTTTTTTGGATCCAAAGGAATAAGCCCTAGGAAGCGCAACTGTGATTGTATAAATGATTGCAAGAGCCCCTTCATTAGTCAAGGGAGGAATTCCCCTTGTGCACATACTGCATTAAAGAATGACAGGTTTTCCCTTCCTATCCCACAGCAGCAGCAGAAGGGATATGGAGACTGGAGTTGGGAAGAGGAGAGAACTTCTCGACAAACTCAGGCATAGCCCAAATCATGCCACAGGTTTCCTTTCAAGCTATTTGAGCTTATGTTTGCCCTTAACTAATAATGCTTAAAAGTGAGCATTTTACCTTCCCATGGGATTTCAACCTGTCTGTGCTGAAACTTGCTGCTAGTAGATACCTAGTTTCAGCTAGCTACTGACTAATCTAGGTATCTTTTTAAAAAGATGTGACCTAGCATAAGGATCACACATGCTTTATTAAATGACAGACTTATGAAAAACACTGTTCTGCCTCCCCGTGCCTAAATAACTATTAGTGTACCACACACAACAGTGTGCATCATGACACCAATTTTCCATGTCCTTCTGGTCATATTTCTTACCACCTTCTGTCATTCAAGGCCTGCAAGGCCTGTGCATATTTTTTGCTGACACATACCCCATAAATTTAAAAGCATCCTCATATGAAATGCTCTGTCAGTAAAACTGATAGTACAGAACAAAAGTAAAGCAAGCTATAAACATAGGTAGTAGTTTTATAAAACAGACTGTGACAGCCAAATGCAGATAAAAAAGCTGAATATTTTTGTCTGGTGATGTCTTAGGATGTTGCTACTTGCCAAATGCGGTCTGTGTCCAATATACAGATAATTGCACATAAAGTAAGATTAATGGGCATGCAAATGTCAACACTGATTCCACATTATAATGTGAAAGCACCACATAATTATTCATTTATTCCAAAGCTGTGAACCTCTGCACAAAAATGCGGCGACTAATAACCAATTTTGCCTGTTTGTTTTAGATGAAACATATATAGAGGGCGAATCCCCAGCTCTTAAACTATGCAAGATGTTGCCCTATTAAATACTTCTGAATTGTTTTACTGGATTATTTTTGTTGGTTTCTGGTATTCTTGACTGTTGCTTCATTTTTAGCAATTCTAGCTAAGCCATTTTCTTTTAGCCATGATCTAGAAATTAAACTTTAAAATATTATTAGCATATCTGGTATTAGCATACCATATAACTGGGTATATCCCAGTTTATTATTTATTTTAGTTTCCTCTTTGGAGGGGATTATTTTTTCTGTTCATGATTCTATAAAAGCCATGAGAAATTTAGCAATAAAGGTCACTGTTCTGTAGGAGATGCAGAGATGAACTCAGATATTCAAAATATATCTACAGAAGTGTTTTTTTGTTTGCAGGTATTTTACACAGCATTTTAGCATTAACTACAGAACATTAGGGCTTTAGGCCTTTCTGAAGGGAAAAGCAATCCCAGTAGAGTTCAACTCTGGATGCTAACCCAGCAGCATGGTGAATCCTAACTTTAAGTTGAATTCCTCCCTGTATGCTAAGATATGGGATCCCAGAGCATAGTGTTGCTCTGACCCAGCAGGCACAAGCACGATGACATTTGCCTCATTACACAGTGTCAGTGAATTGGAATTTGCACAAGTTTTGGGGTTCAGGAATTCAGCTGATAAAGGTGGGTTCAGATTCCCACCTGAACCCTTTGCTCAGCCTCCTTGTGTGACTCTGAAAGGGATCTTTAAAGAAAATTACCATAGCTATACCATCTGTACTATACCCAGTACTGTTCCCCAGTACTGTACCCAGTTCAAGAAAGACAAGAAACTTCTGGATAGAGTCGAGTAGAGGACTACAAAGATGATGAGGGGAATGGAGCATCTCTCTTATGAGGTAGGGCTGAGAGACCTGGGTCTGTTTAGCCTGGAGAAGAGAAGACTTAGAGGGGATCTTATCAGTGTTTATAAATATCTAAAGGGTGGGTGTCAAGAGGATGGGGCCAGACTCTTTTCAGTGGTACCCAGTGACAGGACAAGGGGCAATGGGCACAAACTGGAACATAGTAAGTTCCATCTGAACATGAGGAAAAACTAATATATTTGAGGGTGGCAGAGCACTGGAACAGGCTGCCCAGAGAGGTTGTGGAGTCTCCTTCTCTGGAGACATTCAAAATCCACCTGGATGTGGTCCTGTTCGACCTGCTCTGGGTGAACCTGCTGTAGCAGAAGGGTTGGACTAGATGATGTTTAGAGGTCCCTTCCAACCCCGACCATTCTGTGATTCTGGTTCTGTGACCATGTTTGCATTTTTGACAGTTTCCCTTTAATATTATGACCTTTTTTTTTCTCCCAGCTGCAAATAATGTTTAGAGTTTTCTTAAAGCAGCTCATGGACATTTTATTTTCAGTTTCCAGACAAGTTAAAGAACCAAGGAGAATCAGTTAGGTAATGGCTGTGTTTTCTCATGACCAGAGTGCAAACCAATAGATGTGGTATGCTGCTAAGGGAGCACTGCTGGCACTTTTGCAATCACCTCTGAAGTCAGTTATGATTCAGCAGCCACAGTAAACAGCTGAAACATCATCTTAGAATAAGCAAATTATTTAGGAATCAAGCAAGAATCACCTTCTTGCAACAGCACAGCTATAATATGTGATAATTATGATTATTATACTATACAATACAGAAGATGGAGAACTAGATATTTCTTGACAGCAACATCAAAGTTCTGGCAGCTACTTTCCAGGATTTGTTCAGTGGCCTAGCACTGGAACTCAAGTTACACGGCTTAACAAATCTTTTGGAATCAAAGCCCTGAACTCTCTTCCAGGCTTAGCTGCAGGGGTGGGCTATGGTCTGTATGTGCCCACAGCATATAGGTCTGTAAAGCGAGCGTGGCAGTGGCCAACAAATTTGCAAAGATGATGTTACACTGTCACTCTGCTTTCCGCAGCTCCCCTACAGCCAGCCTGCAGAGACCTGCAGCCACAGAGCTAGGGGCAGGCAGCATCCTCAAGGGGACTGTGCCAATCCTTGCCCCCCCAAGCCCCTTAGGCTGGCCTCAAGTGAGCCACTGAGCAGAGATTGTAGCTTTTAGTCAGTGGACTGGGTTTTTTGGGGTTTTTTCACTTTTTTCCAATATGTAGATTTTTTTTTTTTTTGTGGTGGAGATGTAAACCTTTATAGAGAGAATGAAATCGTTGCTGTTTTCAGATGACTTCTGTGGAATTTCAGTTCTAGGTATTTGCAGACTACAGGCTGAGAATATATAGTCTCTTGCTTCTCTGCCAGCTGTGCTAACTCTCACAAGAGTTATTTATATACACCACCAGCCTTGTCACCTAGTTAGCATACTACCTTCCATGGAGAAGCATTTCTCTTAGGCTTGCAGACATCTCTTTATTTGGTTGGGGTTTTTTTACACAAATACAAACCATTGCTGGAATGAAACACACTTAAGTTGCAAACACAGTTAAATGTAAAGGACCAAAATAAGATAGATACCCAAGAAGGGGAGAGTTTGACAAACACTAGCACTGCCTAAGTTAAAAGGGAGTTAGGCAAGAAGGGGAAAGGGATGAAAACCCTTAAATTATGTGGGCAGCTTAGATATTGAGACATGAACATCACAAAGCTGTAATTAGTGTTCAGGAAATGTTTTATTTTGCTTTCACTGCAGAAGTACAGAGAAATGAGAAATGGTTGTGTTCTCACACTGATGAAAGGACCTTTGCATGAAATTGAGGGTACCATTTTTCTCCTTGTGAATGCTTTGGAGTTTTGTACCATGCTACCTCTGTCATATTAATCCATATTTGTTGGATGGGCTCCTCCAGTCACACTTTGTTCTCCTTTGTGATGATTTATTGTGACATTATGCTACTCATATTCCAGAGGAACATAAAGTATGGTTGTCTTGGCTGGATGGATCCCAATGCACTTTTAAAATACATTTTACGTAAAAGAAACTATATTATTTCCAGCCAAATTAAATACAGATGCTTCCAGAAGTAAATAGGGCACCCATTTTGAAGTAGCAACAACACTAAGCTTCACAAAACAAACACTAAAAAACATTTAAATTAGGAAGATGATGTAGGTGGAGTGAAAACAACCACACTGGAATTTAACTAGGAAGGAAAAGAGATTAATTTGTCAGTTGTTGCAGACTGTTGTGTTATTTTTAGCAAATAAATAGTCATATCCTCTCATATTTCACAACTGAAATACAGACAGGCCTTAGATGTGCTGTGGTGATTCATATTTGATTGGTGTCATTGAAAGTCATTTTTGATGTCCTGGCTGATGAGAGAAATTACTATCATAATAAATAAGAGTACACCAGCTGGTGACATCCAGCTTCCTGGAAAATATTCAGATTAAATAGAGGACAACAGGAACTTGTTACAGGATCCAAATGTTCCTGTAGTAGTTTAATATTGACAAAAGTAAAGTCTGTGGATTGAGGTCAGGGTTGGTTTCATGCAAACAGTGAGATGGGCTCAAAAGTGGAAAAAACAGATTATGCAGGTGAAATGAAACAAATAATAAAACCATCGTGCTTCTTTACGGCCACCAGATAATAAAAATCTACTTTAGAACATCTGGAGAAACTGAAAACAGAAATTACTTTTTTATATTAGTTTAACTGCTGCGTCTGCAATGTCAGTTGGAAAAGATGCAACTAGAGGATGGAGTTGTGCAGACGCGCAATGCGGCATAGTGTACAGCAAGGTAGCTCTCTTATCAAGGCTGTTATTGCAAGCTAGCGTGCTAGACACGGTTATGAATTGTGGAACCACCCCTCTCGTGTTAGGGACCAATCTAATTAAACCTTGCTTAAAGGGAATATTTATGAATCTGTCCTTTGATGTGTCCGTACCTTACTCCACTTTCTCATTCTCATGGCCAGCATCTACTTTCTTCTCACTGGGTTTACTTGAGTAATATCATGTCTCTTGAAAATGACAGATGATGTTGCACACTTAAAAAGAAGGGACAGTCATTTGATCAGAGAGATGTATCTTCCCTACTCACTGAAGAAAATGAAAGGGACAAAATGGTCCATGAAAAATTTCTTTTTTCAAGTGGAGAAGTCCTCATTTATCTCTCTCTTTCTCCAGTCAAGTTGATTTATACTCTTTTATCGAAGTCCAAGTATCAGTGACATTGTAACTTACTGCCTTGTAGACTACTGCCGAGTGAAAATACAGAACAAAGTCACAGTCTTAAATGTGTGAGTTCATACAAACTTTAAGAAAACTTGTGCAAATGTATGCCCAACAGTAAAGGATTTACCAGCGAGTAAAATTGTAATAGTGACACAAAACTTAATTATATGAAGAATGTGTAACATGGGCAACTGATGACAGCTGATGAGTCAGTCTTCCTGTGGTTGCGATCACTTTTGTATGCATCTCACAGCTTATTGGTGACAGCTGTCCCAACCTTGCATATAGAAATATGCATCTACTGAAATATCATTGGGCCTTATTTATTCTCGTACAGAAATTTTTCTCTGAAATGACAAGAGAGAGAACAAATTATCATTGGTCTGTCATGGATAGGTCCTGAGAAACTCCTCAAATGTCCATCTAGAGTCCCTGTGACTTCCTTACATTGTGTGTCAATTCATGTAACTGATTAATATTGAATTGATCTTCATTCAGTTGCTCCTATTTAATTTTTATGTTTTCCTTTTTTCTATTAGGAGACCATCTTAACCAATCTGGACATCTGTAATCTTGCAATGAATTTGGCAACCAAGCTAAGCTACAGCAGTTTTCAGCTGTAGAAATATGTTTCATTTTTCTTTTCCTTATGCATTTAGATGAGGTGTTCAGATTTAATCCAAGCAAGTGTGATTTACCACAAAGATATCCCAAAACTGTTTTTTCTTATTGATAAAGATATTTGATGCCATTTGAGAAACTGGTATTTAAAGGCGTTTTCTTCAGAAGACTACACAAAGAGTAAGAGAAACAGAATTCAAGACGATTTAAATCTAACTCTTATTTTGTTTGTTGTGAATTCTTTGTAGATTAGCTTCACTGTGAGGCTGGAGGACTTAAATGGTGCTATAAAACCTTCAAAAAATGCCACCTAATCTGGTAGGCTCTTAAACTCCTTTGACCTGTAAGTTCTGCAGCAGTATACACACAGTAAAGTCCTAACAAAGTCAAACTGCTTCGGACCTACTTTATGGTTAGACTGTGTCAAGATTTGGTAGCTATTCATAACCATTCCCACTTGCAGGGCTTAATATATTGGCATGCTCAGACTGTGTCAAGCCTCGCCTAAGGCTCAGGCAGGTAGGGACTGTCCTCCTTTCTCCACCGTGTCAGACATTTGCCCAGATTATGGAAAGGGCAACTCTGGAAGACTCGTAAAGGACTTGAAATCACATCCTTACCTTACAGTAAGTCACTTGATTGGAAGGCCTTAAAACATTCAGAGATTAGCATATTCATTTTGGTTGTGCTTCACTACCTTTCTGTTGTTATAAGGTGAGTAAAAGACCAGCAGCTCACTGACATAATTTGCAGAGACTTATGTTCCTAGGAGGTTCTTCAAGTAGGGCAACTTTTCATGCTGTTAAACATCTACAGAACAAGGATCTTCAGTTTACGAGAGCTCACTCATCTCATCTTGGACAGCCTGAACTTTTGCTCCAGGAACATGCTAGGTTAGCATATTCTAAATAGGAATGTAAATGATGTTTGCTTTTATTGTGCAAGGTTGCACAGGACTAGCTTTCAGGACAGCACCTCTACCTGACTGCATTCAAGTATGGGGATTAACCACAATTTGAAGTTGTATTACTAGTCTGTGCACATTTGTGTTAAAAGGAAGTGTGGTGATTACTGAGCTTGCATAGTGATAATAAGGATAAGAAACCCTGTCAACAAACCTCCTCAAAACTAAAGCGTCTGCATGCTGAGTGCTTGCTTCTCGATGACTGGTAACTTCAGAAAGAGCTTCCCCCTACTCCAGGACAGAGAGTTCTTTGCAGTCATGTTGATATCTGGACATTTAGAGCTAGGAAATCAAGAGTTTATATTTTTAAAAGTTAACCTATTGAAATTCAAAGGGCTGCTTCATAAGAGCTCAGTTTATGACAGCAACATATAAATATGCGAAGAATAATATACAGGCTCATTACAGGATCTGGCAAGATTTGGGAAAATTTTAGCATATGATGGGAGAATGGTCTTGGAAGAACAGAGAACAAAGTTTTAAATAGATTTGTCTAAAGTGTCTTACCTGATACTTGGGGAATGGTGGGAAGAACTATTAATTTTTTTTAATGCAATATTTTGGTAGGTTTAAACACACAAAAAATAAACAGAGATAAAGAACTCACTGGCAAACAAACAGTTTTTGACTGCTGAATGAGACTTTTGAGGTAGTGACTGTTGGACTCCTGTTTCATTCAGTTATAATCATCTGAAGCAGAATGCAGTACTTTTAGCATAGCCAAGTAACTAAAGAGAAAACTCCAGCAGAGCCTACTCTTAATATTGATGTGGTAAGTCTTTGCTGGAGTTACTTTGAATTTTTCTTTCCCAAGATAATTTTTTTTACTATGCTTTTACTGTATGGTTCTTTTTACAGTATGATTTTTTAAATACAAAAATAGCACTATCAGATAAAGTGATTGTAAAAATAGTACGATATTTTCTAGAACAGTCTTAAACTGCATTTGCATTATAGTAAATGAGGTGTACAGCATTTACAAGTAGAAAATATGATGGAAAGATCACACCTATTTTCATTTTCTTGGCTTCTTAGTTTAATATGCTTAATGATCTTTTGGCTTCAACCTCAAAGTCTCATCACATAGGATTTTTTACTTGTCAGGAGATTTATGTGTTACAGGATTTCTGCCAGAAAGGTGGGACTGTTATTTAGATGTTTTTCTGATTTTCTTTGTCCTACCCAGTTCCTTTATTCTTGAATTCTAATTTCTCATGAAGTCATTTAGATTTCCATGAAAGTCAACCTTATGTGGGGCACAGGTCATTATTTAATGGGGATATAAGTGTTGCGATTTCTTATACTGCTTTAATTTCACTCGCTTTATTCCTGCAGATTTTAACATATTTGCTTCACAGAGAGAAAGCACATAGAAACTTATCTTGCAGTGACAGCTAAAAGTACTTCATTTTTTCTGTATCTCACTGTCTTTGTATTCAGATAAGCCTTATTAGTTCAGAGACATTTTGTTTGTGTGGATTAATAAAAATCAGGAAAGGAATTTTCAAATGAATCTTGAAAGCAAATCAGAGTACGAATCAGGCTTACTTAGATGCAGAGAATGTTCTGAGAAGAAACATTACCTTATGTTGATGATAATTAGTTGTATATTGTCCTCCATCTTATTCCAGAGCAAATCTCAGCATTTTGCAGTTAGTGTTCTATAAAAAGAATATTACAAAACTTGATTGTCTTGTTTTTACAAACAAAGCAATAAGAACACCGTAGTGACTCAGTGTCATCCAGTGAGATGTTGCTTCATTGGTAGGATAAGAGGTTTTTGGGCAGCTGTAGAAATGCAGAATACACTAAGCCTGTACTCCACTATGACATCTGCATGGAAATTTGTGTGGATTAAGTTGCAATAGGAATTTTTAAAATAAACAAAAATATAAAAAGAATTGCCCCTAGTCTATTTAGACTCCATGACACTAAATAACAATATAACAATATATATATCTCTCTCTTCAGTCTCATCTAGTCAGGATTTTTCCTTACAAGTCTTTTTCTTATATTATAATTTGAGTCAGCTAATTTAATTAATTATAATTTGAATAAATTCTTATTCAACAAAATAGATAATTCTGTTTCCAGGAAAATGCCAACAAAAATAAACTCTGTGGGACATAAGCCAGAACTGAGTTTCATAGAACAGAAGTAGTCTTAGATATGTCTATAGTACGAGTACAGAAAGCCACAAGTTGCCTTAAATATCCCATGAGCTGCTTTGCTTCAGGTCAGCTCCACTTCAGGGTTATGGGCTATACTTTTGCATGGACTTACTGGCACAGTAACACAGCGAGGCTTCAAATCCAGAGGTATTGCAAAACCAGCTGTCAGATGGGGCAGAGCAAGCTCATGAGTGTTTGCCCCCATATGTGCCCATGGAGGACCTGACCCTAAAATTTAGGTAGGAATTTCTAGGTGACTAAACAGTATGATGACAGCTGAAAATTCAGCTGCCTTTCAAATGCAAAGTAAAATACATCAGAAAAAATAATCTGAACTATTCATGCACATTAGTAGGTTCTGAACTAACAGGGAAAAAACATAGGTACCAATGTGAGCAGCTGAAAGAAAATTTCTGTTCAACATCCCTCATTAATCAAAAACCCACGTGAAGGTGCATAAAGAATATGAAGGAAAACAAGATATTCAACAGATAGAAAACCATATCTTACAGAGTCAGCAGGAAAGCAATGTACTTTATAGTGTTTGTTCAACACTGCAATGAAGATAGCATATATTTACCAGTATTTTTCCATATTTTAAGACTGAGAAATTAGACCAGCTAAGCTTAAAAGTTGTGTGGGCTAACTGAAATTTTTTTTGTTTAATTCTCCCCATTAGAAATATCATTCACTCAAAGCATGAAGTAATTAATTATTGCTTTTTTCTGCTGCACAGAACCTGAAGCGCGTGGCAGAGACATGGATGGATGAGTTTGCAGAATACATTTACCAGCGGCGGCCTGAGTACAGACATCTCTCAACTGGTGATATCTCTGCCCAGAAGGAACTTCGCAAGCACCTTAAATGTAAAGATTTCAAGTGGTTCATGGCTGCAGTGGCTTGGGATGTCCCCAAATATTATCCTCCTGTGGAGCCTCCACCTGCTGCCTGGGGGGAGGTGAGGAATACACAAATTATATCAAATTTAAATGAGTCTATCATTTTACATTACAGGAAATTAAAATTATGAAATTACATTTAGCTCCTATGATAAGCAGTGTTATTAGGGCAGTTCACAGTGATTGGAACAATCCCTGGACTAGACATTAAAATGAGAAACCATCATGTCTTAGTACTATCGCTGTCCCTTTTATAATTCGTTACAATTTTGTGTGTACAGACCATAAGATGCATGCACAGTGAGAACAAGAATGTGGAAAAGAGTATGTAGTACTCGTTATTGCATGTCACAAGATGATTTTAGATGCTGAGAATCACCTTAGTAAAAAGGAGGTCTGAAGTCAACACTTTTGTCTTTGCATATCCACTTATCCACTCCATACCATACAGTGGTATGTAGGTGGAGTAAGGTCTGCTTTGTTTTGATCACACGTACAAGTGTGACAAGCAAAGCCTGTACACGTTTCTTTTAAAAAGACTGGGTTTGCTCAGCTTGTGGTCTGCATTCTGTAAGTGCTGTCATGACCAACTACCAGTAGCAGACAAATGCAGTTTCTCATTTGGGGGGTGAGGGGAAGGAGAAACCATGAAAGAGAAGCCAATATCTGAGCATCACTCCAGAGCAGAGGGTGAGCAAACAGCCTGCTGGAACTCTCCACCTGTGAACAAAGATGTTCTGCATTCAGACCTCTCTGAAAAGCAGAGCTGTAGCACACCTTGCTTTAACAGACTGTTTTGTGTAGAAGATACAAAAGCACAGAGTGCAGGGACAGGACACTGCTTCCATAGCTGTGCTGAAAAATTGCAGTGACCTTTTACCTCTAGGAACTACAGCAGATTCACACCATGGAAAGGTGGCATGCAGAAGGCTTTTTCCTCTCAGTTCATCAAGATTTATAAAGAAGGCTTTGCTCTTTCAGTGTATTGTACTACTTTTTTAAAAACCATAGGAATATCTATACTGTGTGTTCTGGCCTTCTCTGATTTTGCTGGAGATGTTCTTGGGGCTCTCGGACAATTACCTTTTATATTTGAAAACCAAAGGATGAAGTTGAAACTTTGACCAAAGCATTTGGGAGGACCTTTCACACCTCTGCATATCCCCAGTGGTCAAGGCTGGACCATGCAGGGGATTTCTAAACATCCGTGTCTCTATTATTGTCCAGAATTTCTTTTTAAAAAAACAAATTACCTCATTGCAAAATTTTAAAAATAATTGTCTTTGGTAGTAGCAATCCTTAATTCTTCTTGGTAGTTTACCAGTTACAGATCTTCAAAAGAACTTCAATTTATATGTGTCTTACTGTTTGCTACTTGTTGGCAATGATGAATTCCTTTGTGGTTAATGCTTCTTATATCTTTGATACTGCTGCCCACACTTTATGGGATTAATGTATACCAAGAGGTAATGAGTTTATCAGTAGAACTTAAACTGGATCAGGGTATTGTGACTGCCGCTGTGATCTTCCTTCATCATCTTTCACATGTCCTTGGA
This sequence comes from Podargus strigoides, assembly GCA_028020825.1. Classification (NCBI taxonomy): domain Eukaryota; kingdom Metazoa; phylum Chordata; class Aves; order Caprimulgiformes; family Podargidae; genus Podargus; species Podargus strigoides. Next base: position 39,126,667 of record CM051621.1, on the reverse strand, counting down.
GGACTGTGATCATGGGATGTATAATTTCTCTAGCAAGCTGAACAATCCTTAACTCAGACAGAGGGTCTAAGTGGAAGAGATTGTGATTCAGGTATTCATTCTTTTCACAGCAATAATAATAATATACTCTTTGCATAAAAGCAAGGCTTTTTAAAAGTAAATCAAAGATCATAGCAGTGGTATCAAATCTGTACATTAAAAGCACTTACAGAGTTCTTAGGAAAGAAGCAAAGACCAAAGGCTTTCTATTTCCTCTAAAATGTACTTTCTCTAAAATAGTGAGAGAAGTTTCAGCCCTACTACTCTATTTTTTTCCTGAGACTGTCACATTCCTGTGAAGTTTTAATTAATTTCTTGGCACTTGCAAGGAACTTGAGCAAACCCGAAGGTCAATGGCTGTCATAATTAGAGGCTGAAAGAGGAAAACAGACTGTGTTATTGCTTTGTAAGAATTAAGCAGCTCTAGAAACCTTGCTGATTATACACACCAAAAGTCTGTGCCAAGACTGACTGTCTTTTAGTACCCTCTCTGCTTCCGCTTGGAAAGACTTTTCCTCTGCTTGCCTATGCCAGTCTGAGAAAGAATAAACAATGAGGTACTCAGACAATTTTTGGCTCCAGTATTTTAACATCTAGCTAGTAAAAGTGTGTGGTGTGAATGCAGACATCTCATAAACAGCCTCTGCACAACTCCTTTTTTTTTTGCAAACACATTTATTTAAAATCTCTTACATTTCTTGACAAAATCTCTTCATGATGGAAAAGAAGGAAATTTGCAAAACAAAAACCATTATTCTTCACTACACTTGTCATGGCCTTATCTCTTCTGCTTGTTTGTGCCTTTTGTCCTTTGTATCTGGCAGGGTGTACGTTCCCTTGATATTCTGTTCTGCCTTGTAGCATCTGAAATATGTACAGTAAAGCAGTGTAACAGTGAATCCAGACAGATTAAGGTTAGCGAGACTGTCAGTTCTGTGTCTGGGTGAGATAACTGTATTCTTTCCTCTCCCACTGCGGAAAAAAAGGGAAGTTTTCAATTAGGTTTTGTACTTATCCTTCCAAATATATTGGAAAGTATTCTACTAGTTGAAAAACAGTGATAACTATCCCATCCGCTTTCTAAGACCAAATGATTGATTTGTAATGTGTATTTGAAATCCTGTTGAAGGAAGTTAGAACAATAGCTGCATTAGGTGAGATTTGGACACCAAATGTTTATTTAGGAAGTATTCATGAATCTACAAGATGTGATCCAGCATGAATATATTGTGCAGATATCACAGCTTCCAACAATATCTTTGAAACCACATTTTGCAGTGAATCAATCATACAATGTCAGCCATTGTCATTTATTTTAGACTTCATGAGTCCTATAGTCAAGGTGATAGGGGAAAAAAAATGTTTTACTCAAAAGGGAAATATTTGTGCTTGGTTTCATTTGCTGTTAAGTGAACTTGTTATTCAGTGATTTAATACACAGCAAGTTTCTTAGTCACTGCAGCAGGGCTAAGCTGTAGGACCTGAAAATACTCCTTTCTGAGTCCAAAACTCATGGATTTCACAGAATTGTTTCACAGCACTGACATGAAAATGTCACCTGTGAAGTTAACTCAAGTAAGCATATTTGAAAAAGGATTAAAGCCTAAGAACTCACTAACTTCTCTTTGATTACTTTCTCTTTTTTTAAAGTGTCATCCTCATACCCTTAATGAGTCAGTCTCAGCCCAAGTGTCACACGTCTGTTGTACAACAGCGCTATAAGCAGCTATTCCCCACCCTGCACACACTGAGTGCTGCACAGCTGGGCTGTTCAAATGCTTTCATGCGGCTCCGTGTTGCACTGAATAAGAGTCCTCTATTTCTTCAGTGAGGTCTTTGGCAATGCCTGACTTCTTTTAACTTCAGCTTTTCCTTTTTATGGTTCACACAAAGGATAAATACTTTTAAAATTACTATGTATCAGTTGACAGGAAAGGTGGCTCATTTTTCTATATTTGATCTGTATACGTTGATGGCCCTGGAGTTATCTGAGAACATAAGCAGTGCACTAAAACTGGCTTTAAGTGCTGCTTAAATGAAAAAAAGCAACATAAATGAATATTGCTAATGTCTTCAAAGAGCTACAGCCACTTTCTGATTTGAGGCATTAAATCAGATGTATGGAAAGTGCTATATAAACTGATCCACCAAGGTGCCTCTCTTGTAGCTCTACTGAGGCACCCTAAGGATAGCCCCAGCACCATCTCCACATTCATCATTTTAACAGATGACCATATTGAACATAGTTGTCTTTAGACTGATATGCTTTCCCACTTTTTGCTTTTATTGTAGACAGTTTTGTGCTGTGATGAGCATGCAGGGGAGCTCCCACAACCTCGCCTCTCCCTCTTTGACTGGCCCCCCTCTGCCCCTAGGAAGGCTGAAGTGACCCTGGGTGGCAGCCTGGCTCCAGGGCAGGCAGGGCAAGGCTGCTGGAGCCAGGACGTCACCCACTACCTCAACAGCAAATCTAGCAGGGACTCATTTTTGCCTGTGAACAGTATAGAGTTTTAGAATTATCAAAGAAAATTGGTCAATAGAACCACTGGACCTTGGGAAGCTTTAATTTCCCTCTGTATTTTCTTTTTCAGCATAAAACACATTCCCTTAAAAGGAAGGGGGAAGGGAAGTTCACTTTGCTTTAAAGTATAGGGGTCTGGGGAGAGTTTGTCTTGTTTTTTCCTTCATTTAACATGGAGCATGCAAGTGTGTCATTACACAGCTCCCGCCACAACGTTCAAAAATCTCAAGATGAATCCTAGCAGGCTGTATCAATGCCTTGTGACCCTTTGTTTTTCTCAGAAGACTCTAATCTTCTGACAAGAAGATTATCATGGTAAAATCTGCCTCTCTTATGGGGATCTTATTACATTGTATGACTGCTGACTTTCTGCAAAACTCCAACTTTAATTTACCCAGAGGTCAAGTTAGCTGGGAGACCCTGTATTCTGCAATATGTAAACACTGTTTGGGAACCCCTGGGTTTGGGGGTTTTTTTCATTTTTCTCCTTTCTTGGTAGGTGTCCAAAACCCTCCTTTTTACTTTTTTTCCTTGAATACCTATCAAATCAGTAGTTTCAAATGTCAAGAGGTAACAGTGTATTCTTCAAACCTAAGGTCTAGGCTTTCAGACCTTCTGTCCTCCCCTATTCAGCTCCTGTTCTGCATCACATTCCCCTTCCCCCATCACAGTGCCAACGAGCTGAGCTATTTCTTTCTCGAGGCCTGACCTACTCTGGAGAAAAGTCTTTTTAACATGGGCTGGCTAACTTAGAGACAGCAAGCTGTAGTTTTAACAAGAGTTAACTGCTTTTTGTAAAACTCAAGGGTTACTCTATCTAGGCTTACCCAGTGATTTCTCCTAGTGGCTTGCTATCTCATTTAAAGCATAGAAGTCAGCTACTACACCAGCAGAAATCCCACTCAGGTGACATATCTTTGTTCCCAAGGGTCAGTGCAGCACTGAGAAGCCTGTACATCCTTGCTTGGACACCTCCAGTGTAGCAGATGGAGAAAATAGACCCCTTAGAGTTTGTATTCTCTGTGCTTTTATATCTCATCTGCTCTCTAGAAGGACAACAGGGCCCATAGTCTTAGTATTTATGTCCCAACATGTGTTAGGTTGGCGTTTCAAGAATTAAATATGCATAATGACTTGCGTTATAGCGTCCCATGCTTTTTTAGATTTTCTTTAATTCTAAACTGGCCTTTAAGGCCACTGATAACCATCCTTGTTAGTCCATACAGACTCCTCGAAAGCATGCTTTTCGCATACATTATCTGTATTCCTGCTCTGGCAGGAGGACTGGACTAGATGATCTTTTGAGGTCCCTTCCAATCCCTAACATTCTGTGATTCTGTGTATGCACAAATGACAACATTTAAGGTTGAGCAAATAAGCGTTGTATGCAGCAACTCAATGAGCTGCCTGCATGGGTGTTACAGTCTGTCTCCTCTTCATCCCTAGTCTCTGCAACTGCACAAATACGGATGTTGGAAATGTAAGCGTATTACAAGTATTAGCTATTTCTTTGCTAGTTGTAACTCATAACCTTAAAAATTCAAAATCTATTGTTTGAGTGACTGGAGACAAGGCAGTTCAAATGCATATTGATGTATAAATGAGAAGAAAGCCTCTCCTTGCTGTACTTCTGATTTCCTTCCTTCTTCCATGAAAGCATCTTAGGGGATTTGCAGGCTGTGTGGCACTGGTGCTCAGCAGAACATTCCCCACAGTTCTGGCAGCAGCATCATGGCTCAGTTCAGTTTCTAACTGCCAAGGCCACACAGAAACACCAGAAAACAAAAGCACAGACTTAACTGAAATGCCTGTCTTACAAAAAGAAAATGAAAAACAAACTACGACCTCTCTGCAGTTGAAAGGAAGGAGAAAACAAGAAAAAAGGATGAGCTAACATGTAAGCTGCAACAAACCAGAGGAAAAACTACCTCAAAGAAACGTTTCAGGAGCAGAAGGAAGAGGAGAGGAAATAAAGAACAAGGGAGACAGATTCCAGCAGTGAAGGAACTAAATGTAGCTTCAGCTCAAATGTTTCCCAGAAACGCATAGAACAAATATACTGCATGGTCCAAATGACTGAGAACAGGATGGAGCGATGCCATCGAGACAAAATTATGAAAGCCCTTCAATCCAATAATCATTCATTGGATGTGGAGTGTATTCACTGTCATTTTACAATTCCGAATCACAGAAATGTACTCCAATTATTAACAGCAGTTAACAGCTCCATTTTAATTAGCTTGTGTGCCATAAGAATGGAACCGATATATCATTTAAGTTTTTATTAGGCCAGTAATCTTTATTTATACAATGTAAATTTAAGTGCACTGAGAAATGATCGAACATTCTCAAAAAAACTCTACTTGGAGTAGGTATTTCACATGAAACTTTAGAAATATAAAATTAAAGTCTGTTCCCCTCGTTCTTTACTGTCTCTTTTGCTGTGTGATATGAAAATGAAGGCAGGGTTGTTGAGAACTAATTACCTTTCACCCTTTTTTTTCAGTTTGTGTGATCCTTTGTACTGTGGGGCTCAGTGCTGGGTTTCTGCATCTGGTTGTGTGTATGAAATGATGGTTTACCTCATCTATAGCAATTTTTATTGTATCAAAATAAGAAAAAATACCCTAGAACTGGGCTTGTCCGTGTTTTAGAAGAATACTTCTCTGAGCTTAAACTGATGCTCCTGTTGTTTGCCCAGTCTGCTCTTTACTTGGCTAAACAAATCCAGCTCCTAAAACTTTTCCTGAAGGTGAGAGTTTTTTACATATTCTCCAGTTCCTGTTGCTCTCCCATCTGTCTAAATCTTTTTTAGAACATGGTGAATAGACTCATTTCCAGTCCTCCAGAATGAGAAAAATAGCAGGGTACCTCTCCCATGTGCCTTACAAGCATGAGTATAGTCCCTCCTTGCAGCATTTTGTGCTATGCTGAGAAGTTTTCCGTCCTTTGTTTTTGTGTGTGAGGTCTGCAGTATTTAAGAGCAGTGATGTTTATGTTTGTCTGACCTAATACGGCAACGAAGGTGATTTCTAAAATATTTTCCATGGAAAAATGCAAATGTCAACTTGACTGTATCTTCATTCAGCATTTAGATTTTCTTTTTTTTTAAGTAAGGATTAAAGTACTGGCCAGAATGTCATGCATTAGCCCAACTAAGGTACTCAAGGAGAAATGCACATGTATTTGCTAAATATGTTTGGGGTTTTCCTCTTTTTGGTGGCAGTGGGCAACCCACTACTTTTCAATCCATTCCTCCAGAAAAATATACATGACAGTAGTGGTACATAACTGGTATGACTGATAGTCACAGATGAATTATTACTTGCTTGCTGCAGTCTCAAAAATGAGATTTTCCTTTTAAAAATAGGTTACAGTGTGTAGTATTTGCAGAAGACATTCAGACAGTGTAAAAGGAACCTCCAGGGGTAAGCACAGTTTCAGTACAAATTTTTTAAGTACTTCTTAATTTTATGCACTTTGAGCCCTAGTGTGTGACCTTCTCTACAACATTATTGTGTCAAAGTAAGAACAAGCATTGGAACAGGGCGTGCCTGAGCTTTCAAGAAATACTGCTTCAAAGCCTGTGAGAGATTCCTACAGAAATAATTTCCTCTTAATACAGTTGATCTCTCACTCTGGTAGAAGGGAAGAAACAGTCAGACCAAGCTTTGAACTCAGACTTTTTTTCCTTTTAGTTTCTTTGCATGAAAATATTTCATACAGACCTACCATTCATTTGTTAAGCAGAATATGTCAAACTTTCCTGTCTCTAAAGCTGTTCACAAAAAGAATAGTTCATTCCAGGACGTGGCTCTCTACCCTGTAAAAAGTAAGTTTCACTGGTTTTATATAACTAATGGTCAGTCTCAAGCCCTTCAGTTTCTAACGAAGAGAGCTAAACTCCTAACCCCCTGATGCTGGAAATTCTGTTCCGCAGCCTGGTTTAACATGAAATGTTGCTGCTTGGTTTTGCAGATTCGAAATGTGGCAGCCAACCTCTGTGTGGACAGCAAGCACGGAGCCACAGGAACTGAGCTGAGGCTAGACATCTGTGTGAAGGATGGCTCAGAACGGACATGGTCTCACGAACAGGTATTTTATCAGTGGAAAGAGAAATGCAGTGTAAAATTCTTGCTCCTCTTTTCCAGTTTCTAAACAGTTCTCTGAGGGCTTCTTCTTTGCCTAAGGCAAAGAAGGATGTAGAAATAATTTGTGAATCATGGCTTTAACATAAGCTCAGAAATTCCAACCACCTCCTGGGCTGTGTGTTCTTAATTTCCAAAAGAAATTGCGGTGCCCTGAGAGCTTTTGGGTGCCCCATTCTCCCCCGCTGTGTCATGAAAACATGTAGATTTTGGTTCAGTCACCTGAAAATATTTTAAATATAGTACTTCTGCTTGTAAGGCTCTAGTGGTTGTCTGCTTCTATGCCTTCATCTCAATAAGTGGTTATATTTTAAATTAATATGAGGTATAAGCAAGATAAATGGGTAAAAGCTAGAGAGAAAGAATTTCGCAAAGACAAGGGGTGATAAAGACTCAAAAAAAGCTTTTATCTAGGTTGGTTAGGTAGAAAACTATTAGCTCTCAGGAGCATGGAGGGAAAGAGCTCTGATTTATACTCATTGTGGCTGTGAGTGCCTTAGGGAAGGGATCATGACCCACAGGCTGTGGGTTTGGCCACGTGAGCAAAAAGAATCCGGCTGAAAAGTACAACCTAACCATTTATTAGCAATTTTAGTGAATGTGCCTTTCACAGGGCAAGGTCCCAGATTAGAAAAACTTCCCAATGCTGAGGAGAAAAATTGACCTGGCAGTCGTACATGGCACTTTGTAAAAGCTTAAAAGCTCAGGAGAGAGGAGTTCTGAGGGGTATTTGAAGTGTTGAGGTCAAGAAACCATTCTCTGAGGATACTGAGAAATGCAGGGGGAGAGGTTGCAGGTGAATGAAACAGAGAAGCAGAAGGATGGTAACAATTTAGGTAATACGTGCCAATATGGGAAAAAGAAAGCTGCTGAAAGAAGGCTTCTTCACATATCTACCGAAGAGGGAGCACAGTGGTAGGATGCTGAGACTAGATAAATATAATCCTGTTCTGCTTATGAAAGACATCCAGTAATTCAAGCAATTAACTGAAGGAAATTGTATGGTCCAGACTAGATCATCACAGTGCTCTCTGGCTTTAAAATCTGCAAACCTGAAGAGCTCCAAACCCTCCTCATGAAGGAAGGGAGTCCTGAGGCTGCCAGAGATGAGAGAAGGGAGGGCAGAAAACTGGATGAAAAGGTGAGAGAAGAAAAAAATCTAGCAGGAAAAGCAGAGAAAAGGGAGACTTTAAATATCCTTTGAAAGAGTAAGTGCTTGTGAGTAAGGGGAAGGGACACAAAGGGAAAAGGGTGGGAAGGAATCCGTGTTTCAGTGTACTCCAGTGCATTGTGGTGTTTGGGATCAGACTTGGTGTAAAGGTCTCATTCTATACTAATGACAAAAAGTGACTTCATGAAAATAAATAGGGTTAAGCTGGCATGAAAGGGGTTCAACCAGCCAGCTCCTCAGCTTGCAGAACCAGGAAGCCTCCAGGAACAGCATGAATTATTTATTCACCGGGCTGGTATGGAACAGTGCATACCTTCTCCCTGCAGGACAGCGTGAGGACACCACCAGGGAGCACTGGCTTCCGTGGGGAAAGGTGTGCCGAGCCCCACGCCCAGCCATTTCACCCAGTTCGCTCAGTGATGGCTGCGGCTGCGAGGCGGCAGCCGGGCGGCAGAGGGCAGCTCCCGACAGCGGGATGAGCGCAGGCAGCGCCCTAGGCAGCACGCTATTGAACCCCAAAACAATCCGGTGTTTTTCCTTTCGATTCGGCTGTTGGGTTTTTCAGTGGTGGTGTGTGTGTGTTTGTTTGTTTGTTATTTCCCAGGAGGTAGCACTGCATTCGAAGGTGGTTCTTCCCACTGATAGGAAGCAACAGAGTTACGTGATAGGAGCACAGTCACCAATAGTTTATCCACCTGTCAATGTAAATCCTAGAAATCGTGTGAGAAATGTTGAAGAATCTTTAGAAGAGAATTAGGGTAATAAAATACATAAATTTATAATGTATTTATAGGTATAAATAGTATATGAAAACATAATGGAATTTATTATACTAAATAAATAAATGTAATTGCACTTTCTTCTAGAAAGGAACTTTGTTTTCTAAAACTCGAAAACAGATGTTTTAGAAGAAAAATGATTTTGTGCCTTCCCTTACCGGATAAGGACAATCTATGACTGTACTGCTGGGCAACTTCTTATTTGCATAATTTTAGTAGTGGTAATACCCTATTGGTTTGTGGATCAGTTTCAAAAAAAAAAAAAAAACCCTAATTTTACTCAAGTATTCAGACTCCCCGTATGAGACACATTCATCTGGCTGATAGATTTCAAGCATGAGTTTGTGCAAGGTAGAGATCTTAAACTAAAAGGCAAAGCGAATGAGGTAGCAGACCTGTTTGAAACTCAGAATTTCCATCCCATAGGAAATTACAGTATATGCAAAATATTTCATTCAGAAGAGAACTTTCAGTTTTCCTCTAGAAAACAAATTCTGGAAATGTTTAATTTTAGAAGGTCAAAACATTTTGGTGATGCAGGGCTTGGGGGATTCTTTTCAGAAAGAAGATATCATCCTTTCCCCCCTTTTTCCTGAAGTTTCCCACAGCCCTCAGTGGAGAGACTGTGTGCACTGTGTTAGTTCTTGGGCATCCACTGCTCCAGCTACAACCAACGCCTCCATGCCCTGTAGCTTCCCAGGAACCTGCAGGGCAAAATCTCAACTTCCAACCTGGCAAGAAAAATCTTTCTCTATGTTGGTGACAGTCAATAGAAGTGCAAAAATTCCCACAAAAGCATGTTATAGGTTGGTATATTTTGATGGACACTTCTCAACTGGTTCTCCTTACTTGATCTCAAAGACTGCCTGGTCAGGAACATTACCTGCAGTGCGTGTAAGACCACAGTCTAATGAAAGATCTGCTGAGGAGAAAGGATGTGATCTTCCACTTGCACCACAGTAAGCCATGAAGATTAACTTTGTTAAAGAATGCTTGGGAAGAACAGCCGAACACCTGACCAACCCTCTGAGAGCTCCTCTTTATTACTTACATCTTCTTGAGTCTGTTGCTTACATGGTTTCTACATATGCCAGTAGAAACTAGCAGTATCAATGAGAATATCAAGCATTTTAGTATCATATTTCAAATAGCATGGATTGACACTGAGCTGGTCTTGTAACTTCTGGTATAAATTTACAGGGAGTTCAGTGGCAAAATATAGTAGCTTGATGTGATCAGTGCAGCAGGCATCAGTGCTGATGCTAGATAGAGATATGATCCTTTGTGCCACTTGATTCATGTCACATTACAAGGGCAGGAATTAAAAGCTGACAGTCTCAGCAGCCATGCTGGGAGGCACAGCCCCTTAGCAGCCCCCAGGAGAGGGAGGAGACCTTCCACCCCAGAGCTGTACAAACCCCAGCAGGCAAATAGCAGACAATAGGTTTTTGAGGCACTTGTAGGCTTTCTGGTGAATAGGAGAAGGGTGAGAAGTGAGGATGAATGTCACTGCGGTTTCTGGAAACTTCTCCAGAATGAAAACCAGAGGAGAAGGAAAGGATGGCATGGCTCAGTATTCTTCCATCACTGTCTTCCCAGAGCCAGCTTCTGGCTTTGCGGAAACTGGGGCTCCACTGGACTGATCAGCCAGCAGCAAAGGAAAATGGCAGGCATCACTCCTTCCTCTCAGGTCCCCCAGCCTGGCCAGGGAATAAGTGGACAGGCATCATCTCTAACATGGCTCAGCAAGTAGCCATGCAGCCTGCCCAGCTCTTTCCTCTTTGCTTGTAGGTATAGTTCAAGTCAGAGCCCACTACTGAAACGTGGTGTTTCATCTCTGTGCAGGGCACATGCTGTCTGCTCAAGTTTAACGCCGTAGTCAAAGCACAACACGAGCTGATGGACCCCAGCCAGGCAGTGAGAAATTGAACAATGTTGTCAGGATGGAAAGAATTAATGGTATCAAAAGGGCCTTTGTCCTATAGATGGTACCAAGCCAATGGCTGTATCAGGCAATCATTCTTCAGGCCCTGTGCCAATTATAAATGAGGCTGGAAAGCTGTATTTTCCCCAGTTACTGCATGACAGTAGGCTGCATGAAAAGCTAAGCATGAGGGCTGAGAGGTTGCTTGGTTGCAAATGCAGAGGATGGGGCTGTGTTTTACAGGCTCTCTGGTATGAAAGAAGGTGGAAGAGGAGAATGAACATCCACTGAGCCAGGACAGAGGATTTCTTGGGTCCAGCAGTCCCACAGGCTGCAGGTGAAGAACCCACTTGCTGTTTGTTAATAATGTGCCTGGAAATTTAGGTGCAACCTCATTTCAAATCAACAAGCAGACAGCAATGAATGAAGGGGTATGAAAAGGTTCATCCATTTCTCATAAAATCAGATGCAAGTGGCTTCTAACAGCTTATGTCAAAGGAACAACAAAATCCAGAGTGACAGGTGGTGGCAAAGCAGAGCGTTGTGTACTCAGGACTTCAGCTAATAACATGTAGCATTGTTGCACATTATGCAGAGGAGAGATAATTTTTATATCGGCCAGATTTAGTGTTAACTAGAGAGAATTTTCTGTATAATGGAGAACAGCACAGAATGATTAAGTTGGAAGGACTGTAGGCCTTCAAATTTTATCTGTAAGTACAAGATTTTAATATTAATTGGGTGTATAGAGAAGTATAACCTTTTTTCTGATCATTTTTCTCTCTTCTCCCTCCTAGTCCTGTGTTTCTGCACCAATAAGGTTGATTTTATAATAGTGTCACTAGGAATAAGACATGCTTGTTGATTGAAAAATGGAACTGTTCTACAAAACAGAAAGCTAAAAAGGAGGAAAAAGACTGTGCTAGTCTAAACACTGAGATCTAGTATTACACAGGTTCTGGTTTTCAGTGGAAGGGAACTAAAAAAACCCATCTGTTACCACGTCTTGACTGTCAAACAGGACACAGCCCTGGCAGGCTTCAGAAACCACACGGGAGTGGAAAGGGCAAAGGGATACCCTGAACCAGTATGGCCTGATTTAAAAGCTAGCTTGAGCTCTTTCAAGCATACCGATGCATTCAGCGGGGTGGTAGTTGTCCTCAGCCCAAGGTCCAGAGAGCAGCAGGATTTGGCCCCTGAGCTCACCAGTCATGCAAGGAATGAGAAATTTGGAGAGCCACCCACTGGGAAAGATGAGGAAGGTCCTGCAAGAGGATCTCTTGTAGTAGTGATATGAGCGAGAACATCACAGAACCACTGTTCCATGCCGTTTCCCTAGGTATTTGTTATTCATCACTCAGAGCTCTGGGTTTATTACTTAGCTGTAGAAAGGTAAAGGGTAAGAGAAAGGAAATGGCTTTTGTTGTTTTTTCCTTAAAGGAAAATTATCTCAGGCTTCTCTTTTTCTAAAGAAGCAGTAGTATAGCTTTTTTCTGTACTAAATCTTACTTCTGAGTTTGCTTGTGATATGATAAGTTATCTTTGTAGGGATTCCATGATGCTGCTTTCAAGAAACATAAAGAGTAGAAAAAGACTTTACCTTTTAAAAAGCAGGAATTGCTTTGAAAATGAAGTTAAAGCTGTTCACTGCATTTTACTGCAGATAAATGTAAAATACACTCTGGGGGAAAGAAGAAATAAGCAGGACACAGGGGCAGAGTGAGAAAATGCTGTCTAGAAAACCTATAATACAGAAGTAAATAGGAAGCGACAGTAGCTAAAAGAGAACAAGTGCTTATCATGAGACAGACAACAACAAAAAAAGCAAATATTTGGATTAGGCTTGTATTTCATGTCTGCAGGCCAAAGGAAACAGTAATGCCTCTCAAATGTGGCATTTGGAGGATGGTACAGCATTGAAGATGAGTATTTTTAAAAGCTGTATCTTCATGGAAAGAACGTAGCTATCATAAAGAAAGGGTTAAAATCTGAAAAATGCAACAGAAGTGTTCAGGATCAAATTCATATGACACCAAGCTTCGGCTTGGATTTGTAGATACCAGTTCTAGCAGGGAAAATACACACTGCAGGGAGCAGGCTGCTGGATGAGAACCAAAACTGCCCTGAGATGTAGCTGTGGCATTGGCAGGAGTATGGGGAGCTGCTTCTCTGGGTAATGAGATCGGTGCAGTTCCACACGAACCATCTCTCCTAAACCGTTTCCACTAGCAAAGTTTGCTCATTCAAAGAGAACTTCTCTTTCTCAATGTTATATTTTGGTTTATACCATAGAAAATCAAAAGTCAAGCAGAAAGCTGAAGAATAGCACTGACATCAAAGAAAAAAGGAAAAAAACCCAACACTTGCAGCTCTCAGCAGAGCTTCTCAGTAGCAATTTACAACCTGCAACCTGTTTTCTGCAAGGATTGGTCCGTGGGAAAGGAAAACGCACTCTGCATCTTTAAATTTGGTGCTGTCAGACCTGTCACCTTCATCTGATAAGTGGCTGCAGTGTCATAGCATCATTTCAGACAGCTAGGGTCTGATTGAGAAAGACTTCTCTGTTAACTGAGCCTCCACGATTCCTCTCAGGCAGTGAGAAAAAGTGCTTTAACAAGCTGCCTGTAGCTCACAGGGTCCACAGTAGACAGATGAAGAACATTTTATGTGTGTTGTTTGAGGGGAAAAAAGAGTCGAGAGAGGATATGCTGACTGTCCCATAGAAACAGAAGGAATCTGTTCATGAAACATGGGAAAGATGCTGTGATGGGAAGATCTCTCTAGGTAGCTTCTTCAGACCCAAATGAGAGCTAGAGAAAAGTCACTAGCAGTGGCTTTTTGAGTCCTGGGTAGCTATAGTCCTAGTGCATACAAGTGCTTCTTCAACTGGGATAATTAAAGGCTTTAGTACGGCATATTGCCTCTCCTTTCCACAGAACTGTGTCACCAGAGACTTTTTTTCCCTGCCATAGGGATTGTGCCTTCCTGGGCATATTCCACATCACTGCTGATGCACTTTAATTAAGGCAGTTGGCATTACAGCCAGGATCTCGTTTAATCAGCAGCTAGGATGTACAGAGTAGGGAAGCATGTATCAAGCTTTGTGTGTGTGGTTTTAAACATTTTTCGGCAGTAATATATCATTACCTTGCCTGATTGTTTTTCTAGCTCTTCACCTTTGGTTGGAGAGAAGACATCCGCCCCGGGGAGCCACTTCACACCAGGAAGTTCTGCTTTGATGCCATTTCACACAGCAGCCCCGTCACACTGTATGACTGTCACGGGATGAAGGGAAACCAGCACTGGAGCTATCGGAAGGTTGGAGTCACTCTGGGGCATCTCAGAGGTTCAGACTGTCTTGAGCCTATATTCAAGTTTAGCACAGGCTTGTGTTTTCCTATCAGAGAAGTTTTGTTTTAAAACCCACCCTGTCTTATTGCAATTTAATTTTTTGGTAATCTCTCTAGAGCATGTTCGTTTTGAGCATTCAGCTATTTAGGTCAAATTTAAATGAAAAAGGGATCCGATCCAGCTCAGAGGGTGTCTGTGTTGGATCTGTTCCCTGGAAGGTGTTTTACCATTCTGGTGCTTCAAGTTGCTTGTGTCATTTTAACAGAGGCACTGTTGGAAATATTTTCATCCAATGTGACAGCAGCAAGAAATGCTGCTCATGAGTTAAATATTATTAATTTACTACATTTTAAAGATTACAAGAGGCAGAAAAATCTTCCTCGGAAAAAAACCCAACCCAACATTAAAAGCACTGCTGTAAGCCCAAAGAAGGCAGGAGTTTATAAATTAAAGATAAGCAGCTTAGACACTGCTTTGATCTGCTGAGTTTCAGCCCATTTTTATGAATCACTAGAAACAGGAGGTCAAGCTGTCAGAGCCTCATTTAGGGCAAAAAGTCCTGGCAATGCTACTGAGTTGTTGTTAGGTTTTTTAAATGGTTAATCAGCAAGTTGTCTTGATTAAAGATTTCACTAATAAGCTCTGTATTCCATGCACAATAAGGAGATACATTTCTCTGAAGCGCTGAGGATTCCCCTCACGTATCCTTCACTTTTCTGTGACCACTGTGCCTTGTCCACCACCTTGCTTAAGCTGAGGCCAAAGTGCCAGGAATTGGACTTTGCTAGATAAACCTCAACACTGCTTTCTAGTTTGAAATTATATATAGTAGAAAACTAATTCAGAACCATTAAAAATAGTCTTGCTCCGACCTTTTTTCTGAGTGCCTACTTATTAGCCTGTGCCTTTTTACCCTATTTATGTTGCAATTGGAGAACCACCACAATCTCTTTGAAACTGAGGCATTACCTGTAATAGAGTTTAGAATGTACAGGCCAGATTCTTAGAGGACAAATTGTCATGGTTGTATTGCTGCATATCTGGCTTTATAATGCCATAATAATACCTTCTTGCTTCAAAACCCTTCCAATTTATCTTTTGGCCTACTCAAGCTGCAAGAAAGAAGCTTTCATACCTTTAGCACTTCATTGGTGCCTAATGTAGCCAGTTCATAAGACAAAATGCGGGTCTGGAGCTGCCCTCTGTATGGCTCATCACTTTTGATGTGGCCAGAATACAGCAGATAACAAAAAAAAGTGACATTTGAAAAAAATACACAGTGTGAGTTCTATTAAATCCTCTGCACAGGTTCATTTTTCATTTCCAGAAGGCTGACAGGGATCACATAAAAATTCTCAATGCAAGGCAGGCATTTCCATCTCAGCAAGAGAACCCACAAATTTTTTTTATGATGGAAGTACTGACACAGTCTTAACTGTAATAGCAACCTGACAGCACGCTGATTAGTTTGCATAAACCTTCAAATTAAGAAACTACATTAGAATAATAGAATTCTGTATACATGGTTTTCTTTAGGCTTAGTTTTATTTTGGCTACATATTAAGTAGGTTTTTTGTGGTTTCACATAGTCTGTTTCCTCAGATATAGGGCAGATTAGAGATTTTTGGTGGTGCAGCTCTACCTCCAAAATCTTAATGATATAATCCTTACTGAGGTTTGAGAGCATCTTGCCAATAGGATTTATAGTGTTTCCCCCCCTCCAAAAAAAAAAAAATCCATACAAGAAAATGATGTTATGTTGGTTTAACTGCATCTGTACTAGAGCCCTTTACCTAGAGGATAGTATGCTACTAAAATTGCACCCTAAAAAAAAAAAGGGCTAGTAGTCTGGTTAAGCAAGAAGTCCGTCCTTTTAAAAAACAGAGAGCAGGTCAGAAACTCTGTTCTGTTCTCTGCACCACTTACAGATGCTGCAGCTTCCCAATGGTCATGTATCCATCCTGCCAATAATTCTTCTCATGTTATACGAAAAATGACCTTGTTTGTCAGTATCTTAAAAGATGCTTAATGTGACACGTTTCTTACCATGCTGTCATACCGTTCCTATAAAACTAGAAGGTAGGGGTTTTGTTCTTTCAAAGGTGAGTCTTTTCTCATGATCATTTGCATTCTCAAGCCACTGGTAAGAAGTTAGGCCTGTGAAGAGATTACAAAGTTCTGCAAATACAATATGAAGCCAGGCACTGTTTTAAGATTCTGTATTCTTACAGCGTAGAAACCCTAATGTCCTGTATTTGGATACTGGCAAATAAAAACAGCTTAAATATTTTAGTTGCAAGTAGAATACATTAATATTTTACTTTGGGTAAGGAGTGCTCTTATGAAAAATTTCCAGCTTATCCCCATTGCCTGCACTTTGTTTTTCATTGTAGTGTAGTCTCAGAGCATGAAAACTGGATTTTTTCAGATTAATGAAATCAAAACTACCATATATAAACATGTGACAAAAAGTCTATCCTTATTCCCACAGCACTAATCACATATACAACTACATCCAAGCAACTATTTGTAAGTCTAGTAAGTCTGTAATATTAAAAAATCAATTTTTTTAGGACCAATCCAAACCAGCCAAGTATACCTTTAAGAAATCACTGTAAAAAGCAATGGAGTAGAAACAATCCAAGTAACATGGATTCAAGTAAGAATGAATCCAACACTGCTGTGGGTTGGAAATAGGATAAAGTGAGTTTAGTACTGGGGGGAAAACAATATTGACACCATAATGGGGCTATGATATCAATGACAGGACCAATGTGAGAAATTAGATAGATAAATGTAAATAATCTGAAATTATTAGGGATTCTGGAGAATAGTGGCTTCCCAAGATGAAGCCATTCCTTGACTGTGAGATTCCTAAGCATGCCAGAGCAAAAAATCAACAGTGCCTACAAATTTGCATTCTTCCCATTGAAGAAATACGCCTCTGGTTTTCAATTTAGCATCATTCTGGGTTAATAGGTAATACATTGGTTCTGATACAGTATGATTCAATTTATGTGCTCTAGTCCCATTAGTGCTATCTGTAGAGCACAAGTATCCAAGAGGGATCTGATTTAGTAGGTCTTTAGAAAGAAACAATTGTGCAAAATCAATTTCATTATACTATAATTCTACCCTGAGCCTAGTGATTATGATAGATGCTAGACTGATGATGTCAAAAACCATGCTCAGAACAGCATGGTTTGCTCATACTTTCCTGACAGCTTCAGGGACAAACTGTAAGAGTAACTTCACTCTTCACGCAGTAGGTACAGAGATTATTTCTCCAGGCAACCAAAGACATGTCATTGTGATAGTGGCTTTTATGATACGGACATTTGTCCTAGTGAAACTGCGCTGGGGCTACCAACTAATTTCAGACAAACTACTGCAGCCACCAGCTGATAATGACATCCAGTTGCTATTGACCATGGCCACAGTTAAAGCAGTGACCTAGAAGAAATGAAAGGCTGTGTGTCTCATTACCAACCCCCTGAACTGTCAAGGCCCATTACCTTATGGAGAAGTTTCTCCTTCTGCAAATAATCTTCAGACTTGCCTTTATGCAGAAGGAAAAAAAAAAATCACTTTGCTGTTTTCAGATGTTAGAAAAGTCTCCACAAGAGCTCTTGAGACTTTTTATTACTGGTGTAAAGAGGAATTTATATATTTCTCTTGGAAAGTTCCTCTCAGGGATGCATGCAACTATTATCCCTTAAAGACCTGAGCCTGTTTCCATTGAAATCTGTAAGAGCAGCAGGCTTTGACCTTAGGTCAGCATAAGCTTGAGATGATAAATTAACAGGCCTTTATATACAGCTAAGTCAGCCAGAAGTTTTTCCAGAGTGGTAACTGTGTTCCTGTTCTTAAAAGACGCTCTTCCCTCTTAATAACCAGACTTTCTAAAAGAAAGCACCAACAACACTTCACTGAAAAATTGCATCCCCTGGATAATTCTGTGAGAAGAAAGACTGCCAGCTCTCTTAGGAAAGGCTGGAGTGTTTTTCATAGCACACTTTTTTTACTGAAGCAGTTTCCTTTCTTCTTGTACTAACTATCCTATTAAAGCTTCTAGTATTCCAGCTTTAGCTTCCTAATAGCTTGGCTAATCCTCATGCCCAGCTATGATGCAAGGAAAACCAGATGCCACCTTCCTCTGAGGCCCCACAGCAGGGGCTGTGTCCTAGTTTTGGGCAGTGCTGCTCCATCAGTCTGTCACAGGACAGGAGGAGCTGGCATGGTGCAAATGGGTGTCTGCACCATCCCCTATGGTGCTTGGGAGTTCTTGCAGGCCCACCTCCTAGTAAGGACGCAACAGCACTTCCTACATGGTGCAGTTAGCCCCTTCTTGCAAGATGAAGCATTCTACCTGCTTACCTCGTAGAGCAAAACAGAGCATGACAGAAAGGCCTCTACCCATTTGGTTTGGTCCTCTCAGTTTTGGCGGCATCCTCCTAAATTACAGTCTTTTGAGTGCGTGTGTTTGCCACTGTTTTGGGGAAAGGGCAGATGCTGGAGGTGAAAACCAGTGTTTGTGAAAGGCAGGTGAAACATCACCCTCAGCCAGAGCATGAGATGCTTTTGACTTTGCCCTTTGTTGCATATGTTAATATAAAGAAAAAGGGCTTTTTACTTTACCAGTGTTTCACAATCCCCAAATCAATCAGTTTCATCTTTCCTAAATTTAAAAAAAAAAAAAAAAAAAGTGGGATATTTTTAGTTAAAGAGAATATTCTGTATGATTGTTGCTCAGCACCCAGAGCACTCCTTTGAGTTGTTAATCAATTGCAATTTGACAAATAGTTGTTGGTTTTTTCCTCTCACAAACTGGGCAAGCAGGCATGTCCTGGATTACTATTAAAATACTGGCAGGGCATGTTTGGCACAGAGGGATGCATTTACAAAAAGTAATCTGAAATTTATTTCAACCAATACAGTAAATGAATAGTCCCTGGAAACTTTCAGACCATCTAATCTCTCCCACGTCTGTCTCTCTCAAACACTTGCCTATGTAAACTAAATACGTTGAAACTACCTAACCCGCAAGTTGTCCCTCTGGGTAGTTTCTTCTTTACCAAAGATTCACACGTTATTTACAATTCGCTCCAGTTTTGTGAAGTAAAAATTAATAAAACTAATCATCATAAATATCCTTTCTAAGGCAACTTAATCCATGCTTATCCTCCCAAAATCTCCACAGAGCGCTAAAACAGTGTTGGGATTTCTTTCTCATTAGGAGAGAGAGTGTATTTCAGTGACTGATCTTACCAAGTCTGCATTTCATGGGGTGAGAACTGAGATCAGCAGTCCTGGGTCTGTCTGTCCATCACACCACTGCAGTTAACTCGTTTTTAACACCTTCCTCAAGTTTAAGAGTATCCGTTTTCCAGACAGATTGTTACAGATCCTCCTACCCAGAAGCACCATAGAAACTGTCAAAACCAAATCTAAACCAAAAAAACCCCACTTTTCAGGTTCAGACTTTTAAGTAGGATCCAAGGAAGCAGATAATACGCAAAGTTTATTAAAATGCATTCTATTTTTTCATTATATTATGTGGTCGTTAGTTAAAGACCAGAAGATGTCTCTTCATTCTTTCTTGAATCCCCAGTTTTGTGAAGGATGATAGCCCAAGGGAAAAAAAAATCACTCTGTTCTCTACAGCTTCCTAATAATAGCTGTGGTTATTACACAAGGTTAGTGCACAGATACCACAAAATCATTTCAGATAGGGCTGTGTTAATCCATGTTCTGTAAAATGAAAATACTTCCGATGACTTGGCATTTGCTACTTAATTCTATTTTTTTCTCTGTAGGACAAAACTTTGTTCCATCCGGTAAGCAGCAGCTGCATAGATTGCAACCCAGCTGAGAAGAAGATTTTCATGAACAGATGTGACCCTTTATCTGAAACTCAGCAGTGGATTTTTGAACATATTAATATGACTGTTTTAGAAAAATTTAACAGCAAAGCCAGTTCCTAGAAAGAAAAAAAAAAGATGAACACACCCAATTACGTACAGACTGCAGACTACATTTTCGCCAGCATCTGGGTCAAAGGAGTCAGGAATTAAATTTCCTAGATCCAGGAAATCTGTTCTGAGGATTAAGAAAATGCCATAGCAAGAGCCAGCAGGCTGTCCTTGTGGATGTACAGTATCTGAAGAACTCGGCCAAGAGCCTCACCGGATGCTGCTGAGAACTTCAGGCTGAGAATTCCCTTGCTGGTCAAGGGAAAAAAAATTGTTTTAAAACTGTTTAAAAGTACTCCACGTTAATAAAGTAAAACAAAACTCTAGAGTTTCTCAGGTCAAATCCTGCTGTAGTGAGTAGCTCAGAACAGACGCTATAATTTGGGATGGGTATATGATGTGCATGATGGCTACAGGAACCTGAAGAAATCCCAGGTTTTAGAACTAAACATGCTGGTAGAAGAATAATGATGTCCCAGCACTCCTTAGACAAGATATATGCTCTGTTGACATTCTCTTAATAAAAGGTTGGGTTAAGCAGGTTTAACCCTCAGAACTGCTGCAATTAATTTTAAATACCTCCCTTTTACATTCCATTCATTACCAAAATAGGAACGGTAGAAATCTTAGGGTCTAGAATTACACTGTAGTGAAGCATGAAATAAACTGTAAGGTTTTGCCCTCACATATTCCCCCTTCAGGAAAAAAAAAAAGAAGTAAAGCTATCAAATTTCTATACATGCTATATTTAGGAATTACGATTCAAATCCCATTGTCACACAAGGTGAGATTTTTTTTTTTCCAGTGATAAATATAACAGCAGCAGCTGCAGCATAATGGAAGGCTTGTGGACTAGCTATCTTTTCTAAAGGTAGAATCCTTACCAAAGTATAAATTAAATTGAAAATAGGCTGAAGAAAAAAACATCAGGAGAGTAGAAAATAATTGCATACTGCATGCTGAACTAGGTTAGTCAAATTAACATTGGTACACTGCCATCACTTAGAAGTGTGTTGACTCCTTGCAGTGCAGCTTAAAAGATCTTGCAGAGATCTTGAAGTGATCTTGACAGATAGGGGTGAAGAGAAACACTGACATGAAACTAGTCGGGTAGTTTCAGAGTTTTTGAAATCCATGATGGAAATCACATGAACTTTCCAGAGTTAATAAATTGAAGATCTCATGATGGAGGAAACGAGAAGTGCAAACAAGTTAAATGTTACGGTATTTTGGTACTGTAGGCACAGGGACAATTCAGGGTAAGACAGACTTCTGTCACACTGATGATCATCATGTCCCATGGTGTCCCTCAGACCCATCATGCAGTTGGCACGAAAGGCCTCTAAAACTTGTTTGGGGTCCTATGGTTCTCAGCAGAAATCAGTTAATACTGATACGTGGAACATAACTGATATGTTTGGGATTTTTCAAGGTAAGAGCAAGTATAAATTTATATCAAGTAAGTACATGGCCTGCTTTTACTTGCAAGATGAATTTACAGATGAAAGCACCATAAATGCAGATAGATCACATCCTCTGAGAGGTGGCCGTAACAGTGCTTTCGGGTTCCAAAAATATCATATGTAATTAAGTTGCTTATTCTGATTGCTGGAGAGGTGGCTGACTAACCAGAATACTGATGTGCAATCTACCCTGTTTTGAGGGAGTACAAGTGACTGTGTTTTGTTTATTGCTCCTTAAGCTGTGTTTATGCACAAAGAGCATTGATTGCATCCAGAGGATGGTTCTAGCACCAATAACTATGTGCTATTTTATGGCAGCACCTTGTAGTTCTGGATTAAGACCTAAAACTGTATGCCGTAGGAACTTTTAAAGAGGAGTATGAGATCCTGTAGCACTCAGAATGTATGCAGTTGGAAAATTGTGAAATGCATCCACACATTGAGCACTTGCTGCAAGTGAGTGAAGAGATCTTTCAAATAACCTGAAAGAAATGTGTCTATAGACTTAGACTTCATATTTTATGATTTTAAAATAAGTGAGCTTGATTAGGTATTGTCTAAATTTAATTTGAAGACATGATGCACTCAGGAATGGAAGCGGTAAGGCTTGTATGAGGCTACTTCAGATTTGTTTAGCTGTCAGTACACAGAACCAGACCAGGCACTCCAGACTGTCAGCCTTCCCACATGTAATGCTCACAGCATCATTTATTTGCAGCCTGAACATGAAGAAAGAGTATTTAGAAAAGAAAATGGCTGCCTAAAATGTAAATGCAGCCCTCAAGCTGCTGATTGTAACTGGCCCCAAACTGTCAAAGTCCTGGAAGCAACACTGTATGCCCAAAATAGAGAGGCAAAGGAGAATTGCTAAACTAGCAAAGCCGTTTATATTATGCACAGATTGGTAGGGTTATATCATTCAGTGTCTGACTGCATCTCAGCGCTCTGATTTTGAAATGTCTAAAGGGAACTAGGCTGCTGTTGGGGCAAAGAACTTCTATGCCTTCTCCATCCCTTGTTGACTAATATTGCACAGCATCTTGCACTGCCAAAGGAAACCTTCCCCTTACTCGTAGCTGGACACTAATTGTAAGATCTAGCAGACCTTGTCAGAAAACAATCCACATAATTAATATTCAGATGTTCTGGGGGAAAAAAGATATGATCTTATAATGTTTTCAGGTTTTATAGGCAAAATATAAGAAAAATATATTGGAGTTTGTTGTGGGTCAACAGCAAGCAACTGTTGATCAGTCTTGAAATATTATGGTTAAATGAAGGTCCATATCTTTAGGAAAGTTTAATAAGAACTTGCCACAGTGCAGCATAGAAACACACAAACATGCACATATATGTACGTGTATATATATACACGTATGCATATGTGACCAGTGGAAAGAGATAGATGGAGAAAGGTTTGTTTTCACTTCATGGGCTGATCTTTCAAATATTTATTATAACCAGAACTCCTCAGAAAAATAATGATAGGACACATTAGACTGATGGCGAAGACCATTATCTCACTGTTTTCAGCTTAAGCAAATTTCTCTTTTTAAAAAACTGAGACAAAAGAAGCTAGCATTCCGCTTTCCCACCGCCAACTGTAGTCCTCCTAGTATGGCTATAAGGTGGCCCTAGGGACAGAGTGTTTCAGAGCTGCGCTCCTGTAACATTTGGGATGATGGATTTGCAGAATGTCTATTACTTGCTAAGCACAGGACTCCTTCAACAGAAAGTTTTATTAATAATAAATAACCATCCCTACCTCTAAATCAAATTCTGTCTTGGGTGTTCTCCAAAGCTTTCTACTGATAACAGTATGTTATGACTAATTTAACATTTAGAATTTCTTTGAGATTTCCTACAACCATATCTTTTCCATCCAACAAGCATCCAAACAACTTGATAGAATGGACAGATATATCTTCCTCTCGTATTTCACCAGGAGCATTTAGCTTTAATATGCATTCCTCCAAATAGCTATGAAGTTTCTTCACAGAATTATTTTTTTAAATACCAGATAGTTCTGAATGTATTTTGAATCTAGTGCACAGGTAGCATTAGCTAGGTTTTTTTCAATTAATTATTTTATGGCTGAGAGGGCTTTATTCAACATGCCTGAAAAGAAGATCTTTGTATCCTAAGAGTTTATCAGTACCTACCCTAAACTTTTTCCATATAAGGTTATCTGACACTTTGTGGCCAGCAAACTGCTACCACAGGAGAGAGAAACTGGAAAAGCTGGAATAAACACCAAGTGCAACTAAAATGCCAAAATCATGTGTGTCTCCCTGCATATATTCCAAAATCTGAACTAAAGAGAAGCCTTGGGAGAGAGGGCTTAAGGGAGAGAGGAGGAACTGGAAAACAATGCATTTTGTGTGTCAGAGAGCAGCCTTGTTGCAGGGGCATGACAAGACTTCACTTTTCATTGGGCACAGTCTTATTTCAGAAAAATGAGATTGCTTTAGAACAAATATTTCTGCAACATTATGAATATTTTAATGACATAATACATACTTCCTGAGTGTTACCAGTTTACGAAAAAATGCTCTGTAGCTGCTGAACTAGGTCTTCCTCATGATAAAGATAGCCTAAGCTTGGAAGGAAGCCGACAAGCACTTAACCTTTGATTACTGGCAATTTACCAGGCATCAGTGTCTCCATGACCTCAGTGAAATCAGATGCCATAGATGATCATGGAAGAAACGGATATAAATAGCTTAACCAAATTGATTTGATGGGTTGCACCTCTAAAAGATGCCACTTTTATTTAAAAAAAAAAAAAAAAAAAAAAAGCCATCATAATCAGAATTCATTTGCGATTTTACTGATAACTTTCGCAAGGGACTGAGTGAGTAGGACCCTTTTAACCTACTCAGATTGACTGGGGATGGAGCATTTTAGGAAGGCAATATTGGGAGGCTTTCAAGGTAGCTGCCACCAGGGCCGTATCCATTTGCCATTTAAAGGGCATCAATCTTTAATGCTGTTAGCCCAGCATTTTTCAAGACAATGCAAGATGTACATTTAAAAAAGAATATGATGATGGATTTATTTTTGGTTTTTAATCTGTCAGGGTTGTTAAGGACACCATTTCAAAACCCTTGAAAACAAAAAAGCAGATCAGAAGTAACTTTTTTATAGCTGGTATGAGGCATATAAACTTCATGAATTAACTCCTTTCCAAATCTGGTCCATATGTCCTTTTAGAAAGAGCACAAGGGTCTAAGAGTGCTTTTACATAAGATTTTGAGGATCTTTCCCTGTCTGAAAGTAAGTTTTGAAAGACTTCTAAAAAATCATCATGAATAAGCAAAAAGGCAGCAAAAAAAACCCAAGGAAAAATACCTGGCTACTATGTCTGGTATACTAAGAGATTTAGCTAAACTTCTTGTTCTAAAATAGTATCCATTGACTGGAAAATTTTAGACGAATAAGTAATATAGTTTAGTACATCTTTAGCGTATATTGCTATCTAGATAAGATTATTACTCTTAGAAAAATCAAATTTTAGTGAATCTGTATAGTTAGTTGCTGAGGGGGGGTGGTTTTTAGCCACATGTAATACATGAATCTTGAGCTCTCCTGTAATCTCCCATTTCTTTGTTACAATTCTGAATGTACTGGGTGGAAGAAAATCTAAACTGAGGGGGGGAAAAAAACCTCTAAAAACTGTCTAAGAAACCTCTGTAAAAACAAACAAACAATGAGAACGTTTAGCTAGAGATGATGAGAAAAATGCATCACATTTCCTGAAAGCTTCAGCAGCATTCAGAAAATACATTTGCTGTGTGTGATGGTTTTCTGTTCTTTCAATGTATCATTAGTATCAATGGTACTACCCCTGAAGCAGGACTTCTAAAAATTATGTGCTATCATTTGGCACAGTAGATGGACAGCATGATGGCAGAGAAAATAAATCACTTTCTAGAAAAAAGTGATTTTTCTAGTTCCTGAAAAAATAGCATTCAAATGTTGTAGTCTGGTATGCCGTAAGAATTTTAGCTATTTATAAGGTTCCTATTATCTTAGTATTTTTGTCTTTTTTCACAGGACCTGGTAGTGTGGTAGGTGCTTTAACAGCCCTTATGAAAACAATGCAGACAACAGGGGAACAAAGAGGACATGGGTTAAAACAATAAGAATTTGTGGGCACCTAAATGTGTCTTGTCCACAGCACTGTCAAGCAGGTTAGTTATACACAAAGATAAAACCTTCTTTTGTGTGGCTGTTGTGGTAGATGCCCAGCTCCAGGGAATATATGAATGAGAAGGAGCTATATAAAGTGGGCCAGCAGGAAAGCCTGTACTCAGCAGAAGATGCAGAAAAAGTCACTATGACCCATTTTTGAGAAGCAGATGAATAGGATCTTGAGACCAAATATCACAGAGAATGTGACGGGAGCTTCAGTGAGGAAGTCTGGTAAGTGGTGCTATCTAAAAGACATTAAGACGTAGGAAAGGAAAACTTGGTCCTCATTAACCTTGGAAGTATCCCTAATGCTTTGTCAAAGTATTAGTTGATTTAATTAAGTTAATCCTTCACCTCTCCCAGTTAAATGACTCAAGCTGGAAGGAATCACAGCCCAAGCAAATTTCTGTTGATCAGCTTGGAGGATCTAATTGGCACAAAACATCACTAGGCACAGTTTAGTCAACAACCCCAACTGGCACCAGAAGTAAAACAGTATTATCAGCCTGAAAGACTTGTAGGCCCCTGGCATCCCTCTGTGAAAAAAGGTTTCACTTGCCTGGAGGGGTGATTGATGGTAATGATCCTAGATTAAAAAGATCAGGAGCCATGAGCTTGCCCAGAGGTGAAAGGCCAGATGGTGAGATTAGGAGATGGCGGTTTAATTGAGAAAGGAAGGAGAAAATAGGTGGCAAAAGGGAAGAGGCAGGAACGGGGTTTATTTCTGGATATAAAGGAAGCATGACCTACAAAGGTCAGCCGCTGATAATTTTGGATACTTCTTGCATGTTTATTTCCATCACAAATAGTCAGGAATTGAGAGGCAATCAGTTCCACCCTCTCCTGCAAAGGACTTAAATTTAGAATAAAGAGAACTGCATAATCTGAACTGTAATGACCGTGAATGCAGATAGAGCAGAGCTCTGCTGGACATGAAGCCAGTGCTGAGGTTTCCACCAAAGATATGTACATGTGTTCCTGAGGATACTTTGTGAAGAATGTGTAGAAGCAGAATATTATGGTCACTGTTTTACCTCAGATTAATATTTTGCTGCATCTCAGGCTTTTTTGAAAGAGGAAAAGTGTAAGCTAAATTTTCTGGGGAGCATCAACCCAGATCAGTACAAAGTAGCTCTGCCTACTCCCTGTGTGGATCAAGACAACACCTGTTCAGGCATCACATACAGCTCTTAAAAAAAAACAGTGTAGCTCTGCCTTTGTGACTCCTTGCAGCATTCACCTCTTTTTATTCATTTTAGTTGTTTTCTTTATTCTTTTTCCGTTTTGTTTTTTCTTCCTTTTGCTGGCTCCCCATCTGCAGGATTCTGCTAGAGTGCTGGTCCTCTTTCTTTGCTCCTTTCTAGTTTGTGCTGAGAGGTGTTTCTGCTGTTGCAGATCCTTTCCTCAAGATGAGGGTGACTAAAGCTGCTTTGATCTTGACTTGGCAGAGCCATAAGCCCTTCTGCCTCTGGTACTTTGCTTGCTGCAGCTTGTGCTAGCAGAGGGGTAGGGGGGGAAAGGGCACCTGAGGAGAAGGGAAACATTCTGTCCTTATAGGTCAGTCTCGCTACAAATTTTGTCCATGGAAGAGTTACAGCTCATAGCACAGACAGACAAACATCTTTGAGGGAGAAAATTGCATTGGTGACCTACTTTCTCACCCATCTTCAAAATTCAGTGCTATCCAGAGAGGGGAATATGTAAGAACAGAAGCATCTTATTCAGTGGATACCCTTCTTACAAATGTTTAGAAGCAGCTGAACTTAACCTTGGCAAGCAGGTTTTAACTTGTCATTTTCCATATTGAGCTAACGTAGATGAGTTAGAATTATATTAAAATGTGGGTTGTATAAGCCACCAAGGGGTTATAACAACCTCAACTGAAGGCATTTCAAATCTGAAATGGATGCGTAATCTCTGATGAATGCATGATACAGGTTAATGTCTAGTCAAGCTGCAGAGAGTTGGAAGGATTGTTTTTACAAAACCCCAGAAAGAAAGAGTGCAGCAACATGCAGCAGCTTTTGCTTTCAGCTGTACAGGGCTCCAGTTTATTCCCTAATATGTCAGCAAAGCTAACACATGTAAAAAGATGTCCCCATGATACTCATATCAAAGCTGCATTTGTAACCAGAACACATGGGCAGAAGCTGTACCCTGTCCCATCACTAAACGAGTTCCTAGGAAATCGGAGTACCAGTGTGAAGGCTCTACAAATGTGCTGTCAGCCAAGGAAAATGGATTTCATACAGAAGAAAAATAAGCCCCCCTAAAGTGTTGGGTTTTTTCCTTTATTCCTGTCACATCAGCCTCCAAATTGCAGCTACTGCTCCACATCTAAATGTATCATGGTAATCTATACCTGGAAGGATAATGATGCTTCATCAGGGCTCTTCTGCTAGTTTTCCATACAAGTCTGCACTGTCGCTATATAAACCTGATCTTTGGGGTCGGGAGTCTTTCTCCACAGTTGCTCTTGCTGCAAGGGGCACATTTCTTCTGACTTCGGCCTGACCTGAAGTTTTCCACCTCAAACTCTGTTGGCCAGAGTCACTCGTTATTGACCAGCTCTTCAGACAATCTGGTCCATTGTACATCTTGTCACACTTCACAGCAGTCCAGCCCACATAAACACCCACGGTTTACCAAGCATTAGGTGGCAAAATAGAAATTTGTGGTCCCTTCTGAGCCTATGAGATGCTCCTATTTATCAACTGGCCTTTCGGATGGCCAGAGTGTTTTCCAGGCACCTCTGTGAATAAAAACCCTTTCCTGCAGGTATCCTACAAAATATCCATTTCTCTCACTTTTCTGAGAGTCTGGAATTACAGCCTTCACTTGCTGTTAAACAACATTCAGGACAAAATATTCCCTGGAAATTCAACTACTACAAACTATTTTTAAAGGGCCAAGAAGAGCTGGAGACAACTTTGTGTAATCCCTATCCAATGTGCTAGCAGGCAAAGCAGCCAGTGATGAGCTGGGCTGGTAGGCATCTCATAGAGCTCAACCAACAAGTAAGATGGAGTTGTCTAATTTTCTGGGAATCAAGGTGAAATTCTTTGGTTATTATAATTTAGGAAATATAGCACTCTGAAAAAAATGGGGAAAGTATTTCAGGTGTGTGCATTTGAAGTATTATACAATAGACTACAATTACTAATATATATTATAATAAGTAAAAGGAAAGCATACACTTCTGTGCTGACTAGTCTGAGATAGTTGGCTTAGATGTTATTAAACAACAGCTGTAGAAGCTTTGACCAGCTTACTGATGCATTAAAATAATGTTTTCAAGACATGCTTAAAGGATTTACAGAGAGCACATGCCTGTAAATTACTAGACTGTAATTAAGAAGCTGAACTATGGAATAAAAAATTGTACACCTGTCCTATTTTATATTTGGATGTACTACGTGACAGAACACAAAGTAAAAGATTGCTGAAGTACAGTTTTTAAAAAAAAAAACAAAACTCATGATCTGAATGAATAAATACCTCTCAGAAGCTACAGCATTAACGTTTCAATTTGTTGTACATCTACTGCTGCTAAAATAACCTGCTGTGTTGAGTGGGTGAAGGACTGGACCAGCCCAGCCAGGGCTGCCCAGGGCAGCATGGCTGCTCGCCTTTCCCATGGCCCACGGCCACACGTGGCTCCGTAATACCAACTGAAAAAGCAACCAAAGTCGGCTTCTCCAATGCACTGTTAGCTCTGGCAATATCAGAACTCATATCTCGAATGGCCACTTAAATAAGGCAAGTACAGAAGTGAGTACAAAATAGTCGTATACGCATCATAGTCCTCAAGTGATAAGTAAGGAAGCACAGGAAAAGTCAGTAAGGACTTGATTCTAATAAAAAGTCATGTAAGTAAGTAGAGATTTAAGATATAAAACATATCATCTTCCTAAACAGGATTAGCTTACTGAAAGTGCGTACCTGCACTGCAGACATTTAGGAGTCCTACAGGGGAACAGCAAGAGTCAACCAATCATCTTGAAAGACTAGAGAAGGAAGAGTTGCTTATTACCTATTATTTTATTTATCTTTAAAGGAATTATTTTTTTATTTGCATCTCTTTAAGCCCTATAACCAAATTTTATACATACCCATACACCTCACTTCTTCAGTGCTGTACCTCTACCATAAAACTTTGTAATCTAAATTAGATGGTTAAATTCATCCCTGACATCTACTGCATATGGCTGAGTTGTGGTAGGATTTAGCTAGACACAGTCTATTTTTCATTTATTCAGGCAGCTTTCTGAGGGAACAGTTAAAGCAGACATTGCTTCCAAAGACCTCTGAATGTCAAAAGTAGCAAAAATAAGAAAACCATAAGCGCACACTGAAAATGACTATGCCTTGTCTAGATAGCTTAAAAGGGTGCCATAGTCACCTTGGTAAATATCATTCCAGAATGACAGTAAACTGAAATGGTGATTACAACAACAAAACAAAATACAAGTGAGGGGGTTTTTGTGAATAACAAAAACTATCAAATCCCTAAGGAGGCTGGAGTTGTTGATGTTACCGGCACTACCCTTGGCAAGGGAACAACTAGGAACACAGAAAAATTATTATTAAAAGAACAATAAAGTGCTTTAGATATATCAAAACCAATTAGACATCAGTTTTAATAGCCTAAACACAGTGAAATAAAGAGAGGATTCTCCTATTTGCATCACTTAAAGTTCACAGCCTGGGGAAAGCAGCAGTGTGTAAAGAAACCAGAGAGCCTTATGTGATTTGTGTATCAATTATCTAATTACCTTTGATAACATCAGGTGCAAACCTTCAAGGAAAAATCTTTAAAGAGCTTTTGCAGGTAAGGACACATCAGGAGAGTAATAAGACCTGAAGTGGGGAGAAAACAAAGGAGAAGGGACTGTGACTCATTCTGAAATGTGCTGCTTGTCCCTGGCTGCAGGGACAAGCGATGAACAGGAGTCACACAGCAGTTACTGGCCCATGTTCATCAACTCTGAACACAGCATCTCAGCATGGGAAGAGTGATAAGGAGGCTGAGTGGGTTTCTGATTTGACTCTTCTTTTACTTCAAGGCTGAGATGTTGCCACACTTACTCCTGCTGGTCTGGAAGCAGTGAAGCATCCCAGCCTGGCTCCTACCTCCTCACCTCCCTCCCTCCTCTGCTATGCCCACGGATGTGGAAGGGTGAAGTCAGTTTGTGATCCTCCTGTCTGGGCAGCTCCTTGCACAGGAGGGAGACTGCTTCCACCGTGGAGGCCAACGGCAGCTACAAGATCTCAGCCTTCAGACACAGCTCCACGTTAGCAGCAGCCATTTGGAAGCACTTGCAGAGTATAGCCGCTCACCACAGCCTGAATTTCCATCATAAAATGCCTGAGACACCACCAGCTCGTGCAGTAGCTCTGTGGATTAGCCAGCTGCCTGTTAGTTCAAAGATGGCACTTGCATCCCTGCTTCTCTGACTGGTAGTTCCCTGCACTGGTTGGAGACGTGTTGCCCATCTGCACAACTGGTAATGCTATAAGCTCTGGTCAACAAATTGCCCCAGCCAGGTGGGAATGAGATGGATCTGTGCACTCCTGGTCAGTGGCAGGGTATCCTCCTCAGTTTTGGAGGGGGACTCTAGTGACCCCTTCAGCTAGAGGCCTTGGGGAGTGGAAGCAGAAGAGGGTGTCTGGTGGGCTGTTTGCATTTGGATTACTCTAGTTAGACTCTTTTTTGGCTTTGAGAGAAGTGGA
Organism: Podargus strigoides; assembly: GCA_028020825.1. Lineage (NCBI taxonomy): Eukaryota > Metazoa > Chordata > Aves > Caprimulgiformes > Podargidae > Podargus > Podargus strigoides. Next base: position 39,095,372 of record CM051621.1, on the reverse strand, counting down.
AAAAAAATCAGGACCGCTTTTTCTTTTTTTGTCTAAGTGATTCTTAAGTAATCTTCACCACTTAGTTAAACATGTCTCCTGATTTAGAACTAGTAAGCTTCTATTTTAAGGAAATGCCAGGGTAAACTTTCATTCTGGCAGACTAGAAGGAAAGTAGCTCCTGACAGGCAGGCGGGAAGAGACAAGAAAGCAGAGCCAGGAGACTAACCCCAGCAGTGGTACCTGCAAGCCAGTGACTCACAAGCCTTTGCCAAAGAGGTTGGCTCAGTAGCTACTGCCTGAACTGTTAGAAGATGGACATTGTATCCAGATTACTTGGTTATCCTCATCTCCTCAGTGCTTCCCAGAACCCAGATTAAGAGCAGGAAGCCAGTCATCAGTGGGCAACTCCCTGGAGTGCCTCCTTAGGCAACTCCACACACTTAAGTTGACCCAGGAGGGTCCATGTTCACACCAGCAGCACCACAGGGGGCTTTAGTCCGGGGGGAACTGCTGTCACCTGCACGATCCCATATCCCCCAGCTTCTCACCAATCCCACACAGCAACAGACCACACTAAAGGTTATATGAAGCCTTTACAGATTTAGTCTGGGGTTTTGGAGCTGTTTTGCTTCAGGGGCTCCTGTTTGTACCTCATGATTTGTGACCAGCTGTGGTTCCAGCATTTTCATGCCAAAAAACCTGCATTTGCAGCCTTCTGACAAGATATGACTCTGACTCTCCAAGCACTGGGACACACAACTGAAAGGAGATGACACCAACCCAAAATCAGGTGAGTGACTAAACTATTTGATGTTGGCAAGCCAAGTAGCAGTACCATAAGGGAGCATATGAAGTCATTTACAGTTGCTTCTTAGACCAGAGAGCAAGAACTGTCTATTTAACTGTTTCTGAAATAGTAGATGAGGTGGGGAGGAAAAGGCGGGGAGACAGGGGTGGGTGGGAAGACAAAATTGTGATGTGATCCACTGAGAATGCAGGTATTTTTCACTACTAAAAGCTTATAAAGGGACACTAGCTGACGGGCACGCAGGTCTTGAATAACCGTGGACATAGAACTACAGAAATTCATGGCAAGCTGCATTTGCTGGTTTCAGTTTATTTCTTTTAAACAGCATGCTACAAAACTCAGATCTGTGGCTCTGACCTTTTAGGAGCTCTAACCTGCTTTTCAAGGCTCTTAGGAAATTACAGCCTGCCATATCTGCACGCTGGCTGGTTGGCAAGGATGATGGTGCAATGTGTGCCTTGCTGAGCAAAGGCAAAATGGCATTGCCTCCCATCCCACCTGGCTGTCAGCAGGCCCACTGCTATTTGTGTTGCTACTGTGCTCATTGCCATTTCTGCTAAGAGAAGACACTTTTTTTGCAGTTTAGGCAACACCAGCAGTCTCTTAGGCTGACAGGCAGCATGGCGTGGCCTAGGTGAGCTACAGATGGAAAAAAAAGGCAGCTTTATGTGTATTACCTGGCAGCACTTCTAGCGAAATGTGATGCTGTGTGGCAGGTTAGCAAACATTTCTCATGTAATATTTTTTTGTGTGTAATTAGAAGAGACTTTAGTACTTTGTTAAAAGCTCTGAGTACAGCATCCTGTCTCTGCCCTGTTTCTGACATAGCTTTTGCATTAAGAAATGCAAAGTACTAGAAGAGCACATGCTGGTTTAGGAGCTACCACATTCCAGCTTCCAGTAAATGAAAAGCAAAAACCATGTCCTCCTTGCTTAGCTACTTTTGGTATAGGGGAGGTTGCTGAACTTGTGTTCCATGAAAAAAATCTTTCCCTTGCATCAGTCTTTCGTCTGACACATTGAGATTTTCTTCAGCTAGATCACTCTTTGAGAACTGTGGTGATTCTCAGGACAGACTCGACAACACATATGTGAAGGAATTAAGCCCAGTCTAGCCATGAACATGTTTATAATATCTTCAGTTCCCTGAGAGCTTTCATCAATATAAACCTAGAGTAAAATATTTCCCCTTTTAAAGAACATATTTGAAGCACGGTAAACTAAACATATTTCTGTTATTTGCCAGCCACAATATGCTTTACTTGGTGTCCGAGCAGAGTGGTTGGCATATGCAAATATTACAGCTCATCTTTTAAAAAAAACACATGTGTTATATCAGTAATAAAGAAAACAGTTTGCATTTCAGATGAAGAGACAGAAATATATCACTAAATATTTACCATACCCAGAAGAGCAGCAATTTACAGACAATTTAACAGCCGTTCAAGACTTTCTTTTGGTCAGTATGTGTATAGATTTAAAGCTTGCAGCTTTGTTTTTAACTAAAGTTTTCATTTTTGAGTTAAGTAATTTCCTTTGAGTAAAAGGATTAGATTTTGACCGTCTCATATCTTTGAATATATATTCTTCCACAAGCAGTAGTGATTTAGACCTGAGTTTTTATAGCATGTGCTTTGCAAGGTGTGTTTAGCTTCTTGAGGAGTTATTTAGAATTTTTTTTTTTTGTTAATAGATCATAGTATTTATTTTTTTTTTTTCTGGAGAGGTTTAACATAAGCTTGTAAGTGTTCTGCTTTTAAGCAAGGCAGAAAACCTAACCTCTTTGCTTTTGTTAGTTTGGTGTTCTTGGGCTATCCATCAAACAGGAACATTTTCACTGAGAATGGATCTCAGTCTTTCTCGTTCTCTCTGGATCCTAAAAAAAAACCTTTTAAAAAATCATTATCTCATTCATCAGCTGGAGAAAAATCCCTCCCCACACCATCTATTTTTCCAAAGATCATGTAGAGGTAATGACAAGTGAGGGGAGGATGTGGCAGAGTGTAAGCAAGGGTAGGAGGAGCCCAGTTAATGCACAGCCCTGGGGGAGACTCTGGCAGTCCTGTGGTCTCCCTGTGTCGCGTGAGCAGAGCAAACTCACACAAGGGAGTTTTGTACTGCCATCATTAGCGTGCATCTGGTCCCAAAACTGTATTGCAGGCCTCTCTCTAAGCTTTGTTGGTTGCAATGGCAACAGCTGTGTGCAAGGACCAAGTGTGAGATTCCTTGCATGGAGATGTTTCCATAAGGGAAGCCAAACCCAGCAAGGGTGCTTGGGCTCTGCAGTGCCGGACGGTTTGTGAATCTGCAGCTGCTCACATGGTGGGGGCGAGGAGTTCCCTAGTTCTTAATGGCATGCAGTTTACAAGGAGAATACTTATGAGGACTTGGCTTCTCTCCAACAAGATGGACCTGGTGGAGAATAAGAACAGGAAACAGTTGAATGGTTTGGTGTCATACGTACAAAAAAGTGACAGTAATGTTTGGTTTGTGTGAACAAAAAATGTTATTTTGTCTGAATGCCTGAGGCAAGGGGGACCTTGCTGCCTGCACAGACAGCTTTCCTAAATGGTAAAGTTTTCTAGGCGGTTTTAAATTATTAAGGTTTTTTCCTACCTTTCATAAATGAAGAATATGATGTGCTTAACAGGGAATGAAATGTTAACACTGCCTGCTTTTGAAGGGGCCACAGGATACTGCATTGTCCCAGCAGAGAAGCGAAGGGGGAGTTGACAAACTCAAGTGAGGGTGCCAGGGCTCCCTGGAGGTGCAGGGTCTACTCTGGAGGCAGCAGGCATGGGAGGATGTCCCCACCTCCACATGGGGGGAGGCTGCTGTAACACCCCTTTCAGGGTACACCAACACCTACCACCTTGCTGAAGCACACACTCTCAGGCCACGGTGAAGTTAATTAAGTATAGAAGAGCTCCCCAAATGGATCTTTTGAGTTACCAAATTCACGAAAAAAGTAATTTGCTCCATAAACCACATAGCTACCTATCTGCAGCAAAGGATGCCGGGTCAGGTAACTGGGGCAGCACATATATATTCTTGCAATACCTGAGTAAGCTTCACCTAATTGCTGTCTTGCTTGTGGCAGCAGTGCCTCAGAAGAAATGCTCCAAACCTTTTGACTGGAGCAGGGGCCCTGGCTCCTTCTGCCATAGCAACAGAAGTCCTCCCTGCTGACAAAGCCAGCTGAGCCCAGAAAAGGTCACTGGAGACCTTTAGAAAGCCCAGGAAGCTTTATCCACAAAGAAAGAGGAAGAGGCACAGCTCTGAAGCTGGAAAGACGAAACGCTTTGCCAGTGGCAAGCATCCAAAATTCACCAGTTCACCCCATAAAGTATATTCTTAATGTGTTTGCATTGACTTTGAGGCTATTTGAGCTCTCAACAGGTTTCTGGGGGAGTGAAGGGTGATAGGGCTTGGGGACCAAGGATGGGAAGATTGTGTTTTTCTTTAGTTGTCATGGCTAGAAGTTATTCATAAAGCTGCAAGGACTGAGGCCCTATGGAAAAAGCCCCAGAGTTGCAAGAGCTGGCATCAAAAAGGAGAAAAATATCTTTCCTTTGGCTTCTGCCAGCACTTGGCAGAGTAGATGTAAAACATGGCATGCTGCTTTCAGGGATGCTGAGTACAGTACCAGATCCAGGACTGTCAGAGACATCTTAGTCCTACCGCTCATGACAGGCTGAATTTGTGGGAACCGTTGGGTCCATTTACCAGATCCAGGCAGGATCATCCTCTGGTTGGAAAGCTTTTTAAAAGAATTACAATTTCTGACACACCCTGTCATGCTTAAGGCTGTGTATGATTGCAGGAGTTCTCTTGCGTGCTTAAAGCATTTGTGTAACACTTCCTTAAACCTGTATAAGCTGTAACGGAATGTTTGATGATAACTATTTTAAGAAGAAAAGCGTTTTTGCCCCCAAAGATGAATTAAGACTGCTGGGGTTAATACAGGGAAGAGGCTGAATGCACAGCCTGGTTCACTGACCTGAAATGCTGCACTCGCCAAGGAACAAAAGCCTGACTCCCATCTCCTTTCCTTCGCCTCTCCTAAAGAGGCTGTGCCAAGTAACCTCACTGGGCAGCAAAATGAAGCAAAAAAAGACACCCCACCCCCCCATCCCTCTGTATTTAAAGAGGATAAACTAGAAGGTGCTGGATGGGAACGTGTGTTGAGGATTCAGCTGCATCCTGGGTACTGTAGCCTCCTCTCCTCCCAGTGCATGCTGAGCACGTAGGTGATTCTGAACACAGGAAACATTTTCTTCAAAACAGAAACACTTAGAACCTACAGAACATGGTTGGTATTAAAGTTGTATTACTAAGAAGTTAAGGATTTAAAAAATAATTACAAAAGCATAGTTGTTACAAGGAAGAAACAGAGCACAGATAAAAATGTAGCCTTCTAAACGCCTTAACGTGTGGAAATACTCAACAGTCTTAACTTTTCTTCACGCTTTATCTTCCTACCTGTTGTTCAGCTATTCATGTCTATCTGTAATGCATGCTACTCTTGTAACCCTAGCGTTTTCCAGGGTCTTTAAGAAGTCTGCAGCTAATAGTTTAATATTTTTTTTTTCTTCAGGGTACAGTTACATCTCATCAGCAGTTATTGCCATCTTAGTTATGGAGAAGCCAATACACTTACACAGCTTCAGGCAGCGTGAAAACATGTGAAGCACAGACCCAGCACAAGCCTTAAGTACCTTGGTTCTCAAATGATGGCTTAGGTCTGTGTGTAACTTTGTGATAACAGGGCCATCATAAAGTCACTATCCTGTAATCCCTGAGGAAAGGGGAGGGCAATTCAGGCCATGCGTGAAAACCTGTGCATGTACTAGATAACTTTTTTCTTCCCTCCCAGGATACTTGCATTTGTATTCTCCAATTATTTGTAATTATGTTTCATATAGCTCGCTAACAGACTCAGCTAGTTAACCAAAAAACTTCTGAGGCGGCAAAAACTTGGAATTCAAAATGTGGTCTATGGAGGAAGCAGTACAATAATACACGTTTTTGAGATGCAGAATCCTTCACCACATGCTTTGATTAGCTCTGAAGAAAATGGCAGGATGAGAGCTGGTTTAGTTGTGTGGGAGGAGGAAGATGAAAGAGGAAAAAATGCAAAAATACATGACTCGGCCCTGTTTTACCTCAGGGAGTGATGACCCCAGGTTTCAGATGGATGAGCAGCTGCAGTGCCCGGGGAGAGCACACACAGCAGCAGGCATGGATGGAGGAGTGCCAGGGTCGCCGCAGACAATGCAAATACCCCAGGAGCAGCTAGTGCAATCAATGAAGCCACCCCACCTTGTTTGGCACGGCCAGCCAGCCACATGGCACACTGACGCACTTCTGCTACAGCATCCGCGAAGAAGTGAACAAAGGCATCCAAGCTTAGGCTCAGCAAACCCAACCCAAATTACTAGGTCAAGCATACTGCAGGCAGTAATTAGATGCCAGGAAGGCTTACTTGTCATGAAACTTGATGTGAAATAATAATACAAAGTATAACAGACTATGATACGTCAGGAACAATTGTGGCAACCAAGACACGCATTTTAGATTAACATTTTAAGCATTGATAACTTGAAAAATGTGGCACATGAGTATCATTTTGGATTGGACTGAAATTTTACAAAAGATATGTATGAATTACTGCCAATTACACTTTACAGAAGGTATCTCCAAGTTGCTGCCACTTACCAGTGGAATTGTTGGTCACGCAAAGGAGGATGCGTCACCTATTAAAGGAATACCGAGTACAAATATTTTATGCATACAAATGCTAAGTGCAGACTGGAGGTAAATTGGATGAAAACTGTAGAGCATACCAGCAGCTGCAAAGGACGACACACCCTTAGGTTAAAACAGTGCATGTTAAGGGTAGATGTTCACAAGCTCTTTGAGCACAGCAAGCATCTTGGAAATGAGTAACTGTGCTGAAAAGGATGGGTGCTCTGAAGACTGTTTACAAGCCAGCAGCACAAAGAAATTGATTTTTTAAAAATCTTTTAACTCTAAAGAGTAAATCTTTAAAGCAGTGCAGGGGAGTCATGCACACAAATCTCATTATTGTGAAAGCTGCTTAGAAACTTTAGCCCTTAGAGTCAACATACCGCAATGCATTCAGAAGTACAATTTCAAAGAGTTACAAATGCTTCTAACAATTAGCTATTTTTTTTTTAAAAAAAAAAAAAAAAAAAAGATTTAAAAGGATTTAAAAGGAAAGCATTACAGGGGGGTTATATGTTAAGAAGGAAGTAATTGAAAGGGATTGAGAGAGGTACTGTAGGAAGTGGATGTGGTTAAGGCATTTGCAAGATTAGTTGAAGAAAAGTCTGGTAAAACTGGAAGGAGGAAGCCAAATCCTGAGACAAATGAGTATAGTTTCTTTGATATATTTGGAACTGCATGATTTATATACATTCAGCATCTGGCCTGCGGACCTTGAGAATGATTGGGTAAAAATAGTGATGAAAGCTTATTAAAATACAACAGAAAAAAAGTAGATTATAGTATTTGATGCAGCAAAGGTACTTATATTTTCAGAGATGAAATACTCAGCCAATGGTACCGAACAGCTGCAGGTATTTCAGCCTAAGGAGTCCTGGGGAATTAAGCAACTTAACGGTAGCGGAAGCTGTGACTTGCTACACAAGATGGTTTATTGAAACCAAAAATTGTCACAGGATTTATTGCTGCTTTAGAGATGGATTGTGAGTGTGAAACCCATTTTCAAATGTGCCCTTAAAGAAGCAGGATGATATGAATGTTAAAACTGGGGAGGGGGCCAGCTGAAGGTGATGAGGAAAGCTCTGGCATGCAAATAATACTGACTCTAATTAGTGCAGATACATGTTTTGAAATTCCTGTGGGGTTTTTGTATCTGCAGAAAACATATTGAAACTCACAAGTAAGTAGGTTGTGTGTGTATGTGTGTGTGTGCTTGAGGTCTCAACGTCTTCCAGGATTAAGACACTGTAAGTACGTGTGTCTGTGCTAGGCACTGAGCAAACATGGAACAAAGACACACAATAGACAGTGTACAAAGCAAAAAGGCAGCACAGAAAGGTAAATAAAGAGCTGAACCAGGTCAGCACAGTTGTACTCAAACTTTGTACTCCTTTGCTGTGCTGCAGATCTCCTAGGATCTTTTTGCATTTTGCATTCTGAAATTTTAAAACTGGAAGGCAAGGGAATCTCTGTCCTGACGTTAGTCAGACTCATTTCTAAGATGTCCCTTATTTCATTTTCGTTGCTTCAGTGAGCCAGTGCCATGTTCAGAGCACTGTCAGCACAGAGGAAGAATAGGCAAGCACTGAGAGTTTCATGGTCACGAAAACAAACACTGTCAGCAGGATATATAAAATAATGTATTGAATTTGAAACACAGTGTGACAGGAGAATGAAGAAAACCAGATGCATCTGCTAAGCATTTCTGGACAGATCCATCTACATAATGCCGTTCTTTAGCTATGCAACTTTATTTTAAAAGTCTCATAGGACAGTGCATCCGATCTGGGAAAACCAGCAATGGACACCAGATCTTTATTATGTCAAAAGAAACAAAAATGCACCATCTTTTCTACCTCAGTAAAAAAGTCATCAGGATGATCATCTTCAGAACCCCTGAACTTATACTTGGTGGAAAGTTGAGTGTGTTCAGACAGCTGCAGGAAAATTTTTCAGATTGATTTCTGCCACTTCTTTAGAGCCCAGGCTGTTGGCACATTTAATACAAGGACTGTTGTAGCAAAGGCATGTGCTGTTGTGCAGAGGTGGGGAACCTCAAAGTCATAAACTTCAGCAGAGTGCAGGTATTTATTAAGGACTTTGCCTGTCAGGATTTCTTGAACCATGACAGCCATTTACTGAATGTATCTGCCTATTCTTTGCCTTTTGTACCAGGTCTCAGGATTCATCGGTGGCAGACTGGTATTACCCTAAAATGCTGGAGGCTGGTTTGATCACTGTGAGAAGCTTCTCACACCTGCAAGTAGCAGGGAGAAGGCTGACACCAGAAGCTTTAAAAAGGTTTGGCTTTTTCTTAGTCTATGTAGTGAGAGAATATGCTGATGCTATCACTGGTCCTCTCCATGCACTGGGGGGCAGGGGGAAACACTTGCCTTCATAATGGAGATTATTGTGGACAACTGAATGGAGAGAATCTTTTGACTGCACCCAGACAATTGACCAGGAAACTGGAAATCCTGGTATCAAGGTTGGAGCCTGAGGAGGAACTTATACTGTATTTAAAAAAAAAAAACCATGTTGTGGGGTTTTTGAGGGAGAGGAAAGAATGATAGATTAACAAAAGGGCAGTAGCAGGAAAGGAAGGATTTGGTGAAAGCTTTAAATGATCAGAGAGGACCCCATTATCAGATGAAGCAATTTCTGGAAGGAATACAATTAACTATTTTAATTTTTCAACAACAATTCAAGTTGTGCAGCTGCTTATAAAAACTTGAAAGCTCTTTTTAAGATAATTGCCTGCATTTTACATGTATTATATGCACTTACTCTTTTAGAGAGAGCAAGTTATCGATTACTCCTGCCTAAGTTAACAGTGCATCTCTGGATTGCAAAGCAATAACTATTTGTTTAATTAACTTCTGTAGGTATTACAAGGAAAAATATGCTTACCAGAGTCTAAAATCCAGATTCTTGAATGTGGGGAATTTTTAAGTTAATGTGACTAATAGACTTTTTGAATAACAACTTTGTGTTTTTCTGCCACGTACAGAGCGATAACACCACAAGTTTAGAACCTATATAATCCACACAAATAACTCCCCTCTCCCATGCCCATCTATCTCTGTCTCATCAAGCTGATATCATGAAGACTATAGATCTAAACTCCAACAACTATAATTTTCACTAATAGTCTGCAACCTGCTCAGCTACTTGAGGCTGATGAATTTCAGAGGCTGGTGAGAAAAAAGTGGTGAAAATTTAGTAGCCTAGTGAGCACTGTACATAATGCGATACATCTATATATACCTTCGCTGCAGGTGCACTCATCCTATGTGTAAGAAAATCTGCTTTCCTGCTTCTAATGTGAGCTAAAACATAAGGTAACTTCTAAAACACAGTATGTAGATATGAGGCATGTTAATGCAGGTATCAGCTGACCCACAACTGCACACTTGAAGGGCAGGTAAATCTTAATTCAGGCAAAACTCATGGCTGATCCTGATTTGACTATTTCTCCAATGAAATTTTAAAAAATCAGAATCATAGAACAGCCTTGGTTGGAAAAGACCTCTAAGATTATCAAGTCCAGCCATTAACCCAGCACTGCCAATTCACCACTATGCCATGTCCCTCAGCACCACAACTACATGTCTCTTAAATACCCCTAGGGATGGGGCTCCACCACTGCTCTGGGAAGTGAAAAATAAGTTTTTCACTATGTATTTTGTAATGCGTTGGTATCAAGCACTTATGAATAGCATTTCCTGCTTTAGTAATCAACTCAAATAGGAAAGGAAAACAAGTATGTGAAAAATCTGCATCTTATTTACATTTGTAATGTTACATAATTCTGAAGGTATCAGTCGAAGCATTTAAATAAGGATTTTGACAACAGTGCTCTACCAAATGCAGTGAAAATCCTTTTGATGTTTAAATAAAGGAGACTGTAAGGACATAATTTGAAAATCTGAGGGTGGGGTTATACAACATACCTCTCCCACTACAAAAATGTCTGTGCTGTTCTTGGCCTATGTTTTAAGTGTGTATTAATAGATGTCCAATAACAGGTATTTCTTGTTCTGCAAGTAATAAGTTGTCTTCTTGTACTTTATCATCATGTATAAAACAAAAAGTCTGACTTCATGCACACTAGATGAATGCATGTTTACAGAGCATTGATTTTCAAAGCCACAATAATTTGCCCTCAGGACTCCAAAGTGGTACTTCTTGAGACACCCAGCACTTTGCAAAATTGCATATAAATTTAGCATTGCTAACTAATGCTTCATTTTTCATACTGTGATTCTGTGCATTACTATTGTGATACACAGAACATGGGTGCTGTGTATCCTTAGTTCAGTAAGCGTGATGGATTACTTTTTTGTCACCAGTTGTGTATCCAGTGCTCCACAGTGGCAGCTCATCCTGATTCAAGCACCTCTCCAAGCTGACTGTCTTTGCAAACTGTTTGTGTAATGCTGGTAATGATCACGGAAGGCTGTAGACTACAAAAGTGCACAAATACAACTCAGTCCCTTAACTCTTCTGAGCTGCAGTAGGCTTTTAGGTGATGTTCTTATTTATTTTGCAGCTCTCCTCTATTTTCTGCTCTTAATTTGATTAAATACTTGTGTCAAATTTAGGGTTCAGAAGGGCCATAGCTGGTAACTTTTATCCTAAAAACAACGGGAGGTGAAATCTTGGCTCTATTTAAATCAGTGGCAATATTCCACTTAATTTCAAGTGAAGGCATTCACCTCTACTGAATACTTGATATCCTAAGGGCTCTATAAGTTGTTGCATAAACATTACATAGTTAGACTATGAAAAAAAAACCCACACATTTGCCTTTAGAAAAGGGAAATTCCTCACCTAAGGTAAAAATCTTTGCTGCCAGGTTTCCGTGGGCTGACAGAGGTAATCCAGCAGTTATGGACTATTCTGGGATTAATTAGACATGGCCTAGATACATGCCAGAGAGCATCAGAGCTGACCTAAATGTTGCTAGGAACAGTGCATCTATCTCCTCCTTTCATTTAATCAGTCCTGACACCAAAGGCTTAGCAGGGCAGGTTGGAAGAGAACATTTGGATATAAGCCTAAAAGAGAGGCAAATTGTTACATTCATTTTTATTCATATTATAAGTCTGCTTATTTCAACCCAAAATGTATGGAAAACATGTTTTAACTTCCTGTATCTTGTAGGTTAATGAGAAGTCAGCCAGGTTTTTCAAGCAGTTAGCCCCGATGTGGATCACCATGCTTTAACAGAATATGAAGTTTTCCTATCACTTCTACTTTGTCCCAAAGCACCATTTCAGGGCGGGGGGGTGGCGGGTGGAATCAATTACTTATACACATGCTGTGTTCATTTTCAGCTATATTCCAATATGTTGAAGTGTTGATAGTAAATGGGAAATGAAATCAACTCCACTTTGGCCTAAGGTTTACAGGAGCAGCTTTCACTACTCAAAAGGTCAGAGAACGGAAATAAGAATAAATCAGTGATTCTTGAGCTTAATTTGAAATAATGTAAATTGGAATAGTCTTCTGCTCTATAAGCATGCTTTTCAAGTGTCACCCAGTGAAAGAAATTGATTTATTTTTTTTAAGGACAAAACTCTAATCTTTTCCCACTTACTCTGCAAACTCCAGCAGTTTATCAAACTACACAGAACATAGATTTAGTTAAGCCAGTATTAAAATAAATGTACAGTCTAGAGATCTGCTTCCTGCTAACTGCATGCACCTGGGAATTTTAGAAAATTTTTGGTTTAATTGCAATACTCAGCCAACTAGTTTTTAAGTCATTGCACTTATACATTAGAAAAGGGGGTTGAATGGCAGTGAATTGAAAGATCTGGAAACCCACAGTATTGGAAGATGGATGAGATCCTGCCATTGTCACTATTACTTGTCACAGGTGACTAAAAAAGCAACTCAGTTCAGCTTGCCAAGATGATGACTTTATTACAGTTCTTCACCTTTATTTAAAAGTCTTTTTGACAGGTCTAGGAATTTTTTTTCTTAAATTGTTCTGGGGTTGGCTTTTTTTTTTTGGTTTAACTTTCAGTTTGCAAAAAGTATGGAAAACATTAAAAAAACAATAATTTATATATATATATATATATATATATATATATATATATATATATATATAGTTACCTGAGCTAAAACTGAACAAGTTGGAAATTGTTTAATTTTTATCAAGTAAGGATATCTGTATGTAACTTTGGACCCAAGAAAAGGCAGAAACTTCCACAAAATTATGCATCTGCATATTATACTAAAGCACTTAAAAAATCTATTTCATTATGATTATATTTAGTAAAAAACTTGAATGTGTGCAGTGCTGTGATCCAACAGCTGCTATTGGCTGCAATTCCACAAGCAATTCCCACAATACATGCCTTTTATAACAGAATCATTTCATTGAATTACTAATCAATACAATTTGGTGTCAGATCCTACATAATAGAAATAATTTATTGTTTAAGAATTTCTCTCCAAATAGGAGCTGGGTAAGAAGAGAGGCTGCTCAGCAACCCAGTGTTGGTTCTCAACCACCTGCAATATCAAACTTATAGTTTAAGAAATCTGAGGGGGGAAAAAGAAAGCCAAAAAAAAAAAAAAATCAAGCTCAGAGCTGTCTAGCAATGCTTTTGTGATTAATTGCTACCAAGACTCTCAACTTGCAGTTATCAGTTTGTGACAGAGGCTCTGTACAGCAAACTTCAAATGACTAATAGCAATAGCCTTGCTGTCATTTTCTGTTGCAAACACCTCCCCCGTTTCCTAGGGCTCCAGGAACCCCAGTTCGAAAATCAGAGTCTAACTTATCTCTGTGATGTTACTCAGTTTCTATTATTTCAACATTCATGTATAAATATATCTACTGGACTTTCACAGTAATTATTAATTGGCCTTTTACATTTTTATGTAAAATGAGGCAGACTACACTTTCCAAAATAGTACTTTACTCACCCTGTGGTTAAATTAAGGAACAACAGAAGATACTTGGTTTAGGGACTAGTAACTGTTGCACGGCCACGCTTTTCGATATAAAAACTTTTGATTTTCTTTGAAGCTTCAAAGGTTATCTTGTTCAGTTTTGATACATTGACTTTAACTTATCCAATACTTTATAAATGTTTACTATCTTCAATGGTTAGGTTTTGTTTAATTTTGAACAATGTAACAGAACACATTCTGAAGAAAAAGCTGTCAAACTTGTTGAAGATTTATAGCCGATGTAGCAGGTATGATACTCATTTGATAATACCCAAGTTACCAGTTATTTGTTAGACTACCAAGAGTTTATCACTAAATAGTAAAAGTCCACAGAAATGTGAAAATCTAATTAATTTAGAGTTATAAAGTTTTCCATTTTGTACCTCACATGCACTGTAGATCTTGTTCAGACTGACAATTTAATCAAATTAACTCCACTGCTTTACTACATTTTAAGTTTTTCGGAAAAGTAAATCAGCATCTGCCATGTGGGTGTTTACACCATTCATTTTTTCAGCATAACAGAAATTGCAGGAACCTATTTCAATTTTTGCTGCCCTAGATTCAGGAAATGATGCAAGTTAATTTCTGTTCGAAGGGCTCAGAAATATGACACCTTGGAAAAGAATATTTTCTGGACCTGAGATATGACTACTTACACTTATATCTGTCTCAAAATGCAGGTGAAATTTCCTTTAAAAAGCCATTTCAATATATGTATATTGGTTTTATTTTTTAAGATGGCAAAACCATGCTTAGTATCATTCCAATTCTCTTTTAAAAGAAACACCCATGCAACAGACCATCTCATCCACTATTTTAATGAGATCTAAATCTGTCAAGGATTGTCAACACTCATCACAGTGTGGATATTTTGAGGACTTGCAAATCCAAAAGAGGTTCAATTTCTTTAGATAAAAGCAGTATTAATAATATAATATCATTCATAAATGTTGATTGGTATTGATTACCAGAAAGGGCAGCTGAAAAAGAATGTATAGATTTTTTTATATTCCAGTCTCCAGGACATAGGTAGTGTCCAGAACCAGTACAGAATAATGAGCTCGGTTACTGCTGCTGTATGGGAAAAAAGAAGAGGAGCTAGAGGTGATATTGCAGGAGGAAAACTGGCTAAGTAGGCATGACAGGAGTATGGGGGCTAAATATAATGACAGGAACTTCATAACATGCTCTTCATAAAAGTGACAGGAAAAGCAAAGGAGGCAAACTGCACACTGCCAAAAGCATCCATTCAAATCCTGAAATACTGAAGGATAATTTCTAATAGGACATGCATTGCTAAACTTCTAGCTTAAAAAAAAAAAAAAAAAAAAAAGAAGGATAAATGAGAATTACAGGAAAAATGGTACTAAAGACTAGAGATCATGAACACAAAACAATGAAGATGAGGCACATCTCGGTCTCATTTGCAAAAGCATGCATTAAGTATTACCAAGAGCCACTTATTTGATTAAAGAACATTTAAAACAATCACAGAAACTAAGAAGAATTTTAAAACCTAACTTCTGTTCCTTTTTATCAACTCTGAGGTTAAATATACATACATTGCAAATATTTAGTGTACAGCTTTATCTCCATCGTAGTGTATACCAAACTCTGACCACCTGGATTATTCCAAGCAGTGACCACCTCATTAATCCAGAATCTCTTTGCAGATCTCTCTGCAAATCCCTCAATGCTGGGGACAGCGTCAGAAGGGAGTATGAGCCTGTTTAACAGGAGTTAAGGTAGATCTGGCCAGGCTTCTCTAGACACACATTCAGCATCTACCTTCTCAGATATCAAACACAGATAGGAGTGTCCTGGATTCCACCTGGACACCCCAGGATTTCAATATGTAGCACTAATAGATCTGCTGTGGTGCTGATACACTACTAAAACATCAGTTTTCTGTAAGTGTCGATGCCAGATCGCCTTAGATCCAAAGTAGCAATATGGAAAACTCCACAAGCTTTGCTCAGAGATGACCACTTAAATGCAAATAATCTGAGAAATGCTGACAGTGGAGTAGGAAAGGTCAGAAGGGATGGGAAAAGGGATTGCATGGAGCTGGAGTTCTCACTGGAGCAGAGGTGTTGCTTGTGTTGAGGGTTTTCAGTTTAGGAAAGCAAGTTGCTGTCTGCCAGCTGGCATTTTCAAACATTTTCTTCTTTAATCAAAGCATGACCGCATTTGCAGTTACATGAATCCTAGAGTATCTCATGTAGTGAAATACTGCACTAAATGAAGTGTTGGTAGTTAAGTCCAGAAACTTCTAAGCAAAGTGAAGTTGCTTGAGGTCTACAATCCATAGCTAATTTCAAAGAACATGAAAAAAAAACATTTGTGTGTTGTGCTCTCTGCACTCAGCAGAAAGGGAAGTTGGTCTCTGACTTGCAGATTTTGTAAAGGAGACCTATGTGTTGTAGGAAAAAAAAATGCAGATGTGCAAAATGGGGGGGTTTCATGTACAGCGAAGCCTTTACAGCAGCTGGTTGTATTATGGAACTTTGTACTACATGATTCTCATCCTGATAGGTACAAAAGTTTACACAAGTTTCCTTAACTGCATTAATGAACAAGCAGAGTACTTTATTGTGGCCATTCAGGACACAATATTGTGGCATTCAGAACAAGAGGCATATCCAGAACCTAACATTTCTCCAATGTGAGCAACTGCATGAGATCTTGGTGTTTGCCAGTGACCCTGCCCCAGACACCATCCCCCAAATCCCCAGCAATAAGGCAACTGCATGGCTTAGGGGATTGGTAATTGGATACTTCACCTCCAGGTCATCATAGGTCTCCGGTTCAACAGCAGCAAGACTTTGTAATGACTTTAAACACCATCAGATATTCATTTGGAGGCACATGGAGAAGTGAACATATGAGTTCCCTGCAGCAAGCAGTAGACACGTCCACATACACATACAAACATTATGACAGTTGCCAGTCTGTTAGAAATGCTTGAATGACAGAATATCACTCTAACAGAGGTTGATTAACTCCCTAATAACAGCGAGGATTGTGTCTTGTTTTAGTGCTGGCTGGGTAGTAAAAGCATCATGGTTTATAGGGTATTTTGCAAATGAGAGAGGAAAGAATTCATGTTTAACCCTCTCTCCTTCTCCAGGTTGTAAAAGACTTTTGAAAGTGGTTTTGAACGTTACTGGAGACAAACCAAAGCCAACTTTAATTTGAATTTTGTGTCTCAGCCAGTAGGATTTCGGCAAGAGTGAAAATATGCTTTCTCCTATGTAGTAAAGTGCCTAAAACTACCTGCAGAACATAACAGCAGAATATGAAACTTCAGCTCATCCTTAATGAGGATAAAACCAGAAAAAAACCCTACTTTGAAGGTCAGTATTAACTTGATGCTTCTGGAGTCAAACTGTAAGGTCCGTGCGTGAGAAAAAAAAAGGTGGCTGATGCTCCCTGTCGTGAAAGGACCAGGGCAGACAGGCAAGTGTAACAGTACAATAGAAACATGATGCCTTCTCCAATCTCCTGTCAGTGACAGTTCAAGGAGAGAGAGGGGTTGGCTGGCATCCACACCCTGTCCATTGGCCCGCACTGCCTCCCAGTGGGCATCAACCACTTCTTTTTCGGGGGAAAAGGCAGGGTTTTTTAAAATGCCCGGTACAGAAACCACTGTCTTCAAACAAATAATGGGGGAATTCACTGACTGCGAGACTTTTGGTATCTAAAACCAAAACACAACAAAACTCTTGGTCACTTTCCAGTGTGCAGCTCTCTGTGACAATCACGGATGCATGGTGCACCTGTGGGTTTCTGCAGAACCTAAGCCTCTGGTTTTACATTAAAAAAAAAGTTTCCGCAGGCAGCCTTACAAATGTGTACTCATGTAGTATCGACTTACACGCAGAGGACTCTGTCCCTGTCACTCTCAGCTTTGACAAGCAGCAGCAGGGCAGTATCATACCACATGGCTGTGGCCAGTTTTACAGTAACCTCTGTGCGGTCTGAAGAGTAATTTACTTTTTCTTTTCACTCTTCTTGAGTGTGCTCAGAGCACCAGCACAGGACAGTAAAAAGGGATCCCAAAAATGGAGAATAAAACAAGGGGAGGAAAGAGCGCCTTTTGCCGCAGTAAGGTCTCTGGAAAGCAAAGAAAGAAGAGTTGGTATTTCCATACCTCTTTGACAGCCTACAGAGCTTTGCAGTTTGTAGGCCCAACCTGCCTTTTCTTCCTGGGCTCAGTGAGCCAAGGGACCTGTTCCGAGCCGGGCACCTCAACTCTGTGCTTTTCCCAGCAAAAGAAACCCAGTCCCTCCCAGGCCTGTGCAGGTGCTGTTATCTACCTGAAAACAGTCACGCAGACCTTTGTGTTGGGATGTTTGTGTGGTTACTGCAACTGCAGACAGGGAGGGGGCTTTGGGGAAAACACCTCTGGGGACCTGGGGAAGTCACAGAGATGTGGAAACACTCGTAAGAATTAGAACTGTCGCCCATGCTTTAAACATCGCATTTATCAACGTCTCCTACCATGACCTTACAGAACGGGTGAAAAAAAATATCACACAGTGCTATAGCACAAGTTATATGAATAAACAAAGACTGCCGTGTCTAGGTGTGTCCAACCACAAAGGTCACTTAACTGTGGGTTGGGTTTTTTTCCTCCAAAGTGATCCTGTTCAGGATGTAATATCCTGTTTTATTTCTACAGTGCTTATCATGGAAAGTTAATGTTCAGGATCCTAGGATCTGATATCCACCCAGTGCACACAAGAAACAGAACTGGAAAACGTCAGTGCAAGCAGATAATACTGAACACACAGAAAAGGGGAAAGTATTACACTGAGAGTATTGTTCTTGCATCACTCTGCTTTGTGGAGAGCTCAGGTGGCTAAGTCCATGGAAATGGCCGGATTTCACCCCGCAGCCATCAGAAACCTTACAGCCGTGCTCTGGGCAGGTTTGCGAGTGACTGACAGCGTGCTGGTACTCACAGGCGGATGCGGGCGTCTGCCAACCGACATGAGAAGAGCTGAATCTCACCAAACGCGGCGGGACTGTGTCACTTGTTTGAGGCAGTCAGGGGTGTGTGTGTGAGCCTCCTTCAAGGAGGTAACTGGATGCCCAACTTTCAGTGCAGAAAATTAGTAGCAGAATACACACAAGTGAAAGGCTGATAACATCTCTGTAATCTCGTACTTTATCTGCTTTCCACAAGAAAAATCTGTTGGCTTTTCAGTGTTACTCTGCCCAGGCTGCACACGATAATTAACGGACCTGTGTTACCCCGCTCCTATGGCCATTGCTAGAGCTCAGCGTTTGCACCTGGATTCTCCCAGGTGGGTGCCTGGAGCGGAGCTGCCCACCCAGCTGCGAGAAGCCAAAGCCCCGCTGCAGCTCCCCCGTTGCTCCCCGTTCGCCGGGCGGGGTGGCGGCACGGTGCAGCCCGGCGGCGGTGCGGGCGGCAGCAGGTGCGGCGGGAGGCCGGGGGCGGGGGCCGGAGCGGCGCCCCGGTGCGGGGCGGCCACGTGGAACAGCGACGGCCACTTCCTGCTCCGCATCACCCCGGCCGCGGCGCCCGGCGGGGAGGCAGGCGCGGCAGCCCGCAGCGGGGGAGTCGACCGGGGGAGGAGGGGAGAAAAAGAAAAAAAAAAAAGTTTGTACGTGCAGCGGCAGGAAAGCCTCCGCAGGCGGGCGGCTGCTGGGGGAGGAGGGGGAGCAGCGGCGGGGCCGTGCCGTGCCGGGCGGGGGGCGGAAGCCCGCCGGTGCGCGGGGCCGGGCGCTGCGTGCGCGGCGGCGGGCGGGAGGATGCGGCTGAAGCTGGGCTTCCTGCTGCGCGCCGTGCTGCTGGCCGGCAGCTTCTTGGGGCTGCTGCTGCTCTGGTCCTCGCTGTCGCCCCGCGCCGAGGAGCCGGCTCCCCCGGGACGGACGCGGGTGAGTGTGCGGCCGCGGCGGGGCGGGCGGGACGGAGCGGCTGGCGGGGCCGCCGCCCGGGATGTGACCGGCGGCGGTTGCGGGCAGGCGGGGGGCGGCTGCCCGAGCTGCGGCCTGCGGCGCCTGCAGGCCCGAGTGGGGACCACGGGCCGGCGGGGCCGGCCCCAGTCGTCCCCTGGATCCGGCGCCCCTGCCTCGGTGGCGCCGCGCCGCGGTCCCCCGCCGCCGCCGTGGGGCTGCCCGCGCCGGGGCCCGGAGACGCCGCGCTCCGTTGGGCCCCGGCGGCTGGGCCCGGCGGGTGTCCGCTCCGCGCCCCTCTGCCCGCCGCCGGCCGGGCCGGGAGCGCGCAGGGGGTGTCCGCCACCAGCGTAGGGGTGCGGCAGTGCCCCGGCGGGGCCCTTCCCCGGGACCTCCCGCCGGCGGCGCCCGGGCACCCAAACCGCGCGGCGCCGTGTCCCCCCGGGGCTTCTCCATCCCCGCAGTCACCGCGCTGCGGGAGCTGTCCTGCAAAGGTGTCCCCGCGCTCCAACAGCGGGTGCCGGTGTCCCCTCTGCCCTCACACTGCCGCCCCGCATCGGCTTCCCGAGGCTTCACAGCCCAGCGGCAGGCTCCGCCAGGGAGGCAGCAGAGCAGGTGTGCGTCTGAGCACAGAAAGCTGACAGGCGCTGGACTGACGGTGCAGGCGGTGCGGATCTCCCACCCCGAAAGGGGGTGAGTAGTGAGTCGCAGGGCGGGCAGCGCTTCGGCCGGGAGGGACACTGACCTCTAGCCGTGCTGCAGGCGGTCGGGCAGACGGGTGTGGCCCTGTGCTAGTCACCCCAGCCGAGGGTAACCCCACCCGGCCACACCAGTCCCTCCGAAGTGCTTTTTCCCTTTTCACCAGGTGTTTTAGAGCTGTGGAACATAACTGGATTTAAGGGGGTCTGCTTGAAGTTAGATTAGTCAAGATTAAAACAATCTTGGTAAAGTGATAAAATTTTACAGTGATTGTCTTAAAAAGTGATCTTGTGTGATGTGTTGACTAGTGATGTTGGCCCTCTGCAGCTTTGAATAGCTGTGGAAGGCAAGTGAGCTGATGGAGTCCTTGCCTTTGAAAACTGGAAGTGTCTTTGGACTCCTGGAGCAGATGCTCTGTCTTCTGAAGCTGTTACCGTTTGCTGGATCTCGGCTGTTACTGCTGAGATAATAGGCCATAGCGGTTCTTTGGGAAATACATGGTTTATGAAGTAGCAAAGTTTCTGTAATCTGTTCTTCTAGACACAGTGTGAGCTTTTCCTGTGTAAAGAAAAATCTTCAGGAATTTTGCTTGCATACCTCCCCAAAAATGTCAGGCAGTAAACATTTCATGTCAAAACTTGTCAAATCACTTTTCCTGCTTGGGAAGGCGGGGAAGACGTGTAAAGTGACATCCTCTGGAGGAGAGAAAAAAGAAAGAAATGGTTATGGTTGCATTGCTGTGTAGGGCAGTGACCATCTTCAGACGATTATTCTGGTTGACAACTGAAACGTCGCAGTCCTGCAGCGTGCATGCTGTTCAGGTGCTGTAATGAATCACACTGGCCTTTCTCACGTGCCTGGAGGCCTTTGCTCAGAGACTTTTGAGCCGAACCCTTGCAAACGGAGGTGGATACATGTGAGGTCTAGTTCAGAAATATCTTCTAGCTGGTGTGCGTGGCAATAAAGGAGTTGGAAGAGTTTTTACAGTCCAGCCCCTGATAAAGCAGCATTCTGCCTTGATTACCCCTGTCTTGCCTGGAGGAGGAAATATCCATGGCAGCCACCTCGGGAAATAATTCAGTCTTTGTTGGGAACAAATATAATTATATTAAGTAAACACTGTCAGAGATGAAATCTAAACAGACTCTCTGGTTCATTAGATCAGCTGCTTACTCCTTGTTGTGATATATATATGTGAGAGTGGGTAACACATGCTTCTTCATAATTTTCTGGGAAACGTTATTGCTAAGTCTGTGGTTTGGTCTGGACTGCTTTCCTCCTCTGAAGCTGCTCAGGTGAGGACAACTAGTTAAGTTAACAGCAGTGCTACTAGCAGTGCTGCAGCATATTTCTGGGGAGGTGGCAGAGCCCAGGAGCATGTCTAGAGGTTAGGGCCTGCATGCCCTGTATCTGGCTAGGTGAAACAGTGCTGACCCGTGAGGTGGGCTTCTGTCTCAGGGTATGCTCCCTGCAATGTTTGGAAGCAGACCATGTGTTGGTACTGCTTCAGCATGTTGGAACTAGGAGTTTAATCACAGAATCCTAGAATAGCCTTGGTTGGAAGAGACCTCTAAGATCAAGTCTAACCATTAACCGAACACTACCAGTTGAGCACTAAACAATGTCCCTCAGTACCTCATCTACATGTCTCTTAAATACCGCTGGTGTGTGCTTTGTTTGGTCATATAAATGTGTGTGTTTGCTCTGTTGTTTGTTGCCAGAAAGTTTGTTAAGCTAAAGATAACTGACTATTTCTTCTTCCTGTGCAACACCCTCCTCCCTTTGCTTGCACTGAAAGCTCCAGCCAACAATCGTAAAATTCCTCTTCAGCCAGTACCAGCTTAAAACAGAATTTAACTTTTTATAGCTAACCTCGAGCAGTACCCTTTCCCACTCCGCACCATAACCCTGGGCACGCTTTAATAACATTGAGGCATTGAAGAAGCAAAGGTGAAAATATCTGCTTTGTTGTTCTTTTTAGGTTTATAACCTTCAATCTTTTCCTGCTTACAGCAGCAGACTAGAAAATACTGAAGTTCTTGTAGTAGTGTTATCACTATATGCCTTTATAAAAGTATGTTCTCCCTTTAAATACTCTGTTATGTTTTTTCTTCTGATCTTAAAAGTTTTCAGAGATCTTTTGGAGAGGCAAGATGATTCATGTGCTGAGTTTTCAAAGAAAAAGTGAAAGTGGAAAAGTGGCTGTTCAGGAAGGAAATGAGAGAACACAGAGGTAATAACAGCAATGCAGACAGCTGGAGATAAGGCCTTTCTTTCTGATAACTACCACAGATGTTCACTGGAAGCATATTCAGAAGTTGGGTAGACAAAGCCCTTCTCCAGGTAACCCAACTGTGGAACTTTGTTTCTGCAATACTTGCAACATTTGAGGAAAAAGTGCTTGCAGGATTTGGAGGGAGAGATTAAGTATTTGTTTATCTACGTTATCAGAAATTTCTGAACAGAATAAAATTATTGTTATCCTGAAAAGCTTTTAGTTTCCAATCTAAACCAAATAGAAACAATGAAAATATATTAAGGTCTATCTTCAGAGTCTTTAAAAGTGTATCTGCTTTTGTGTAAGTAAGGACACCTGCTATCTGATAGTAAGGATTACAAGGATTCCAAAGATTTAGGCAGGGACACTCTTGTTTATGGCTGTGAGAAAAGATAAGGTAGAACCATTGATTCCATTACTACGCACATGTTGTGGGGACTTTTGGATGTTTTCTGATACTTTCTGCTCTTCTGAATCAAGGGATCACTGTTTTGGAGCTATTAGGCAATGATTGTGGTAAGAAGATTGCTGTTGGGGTCCCAGCTGTAGTACTGGTTGGTTTTCAGTGAGATATGCCGATAATGATCAGCCTCAGAGGTACAGACTGAAAAGCTGGTGTCATCAAGGAGTGGGTAGTGCAGCAGGCAGAACCAATAGACTGAAACGGTAAAGAAAGGTTTGTTACTGAAAAGTTGTGAACACCATACTTGGAGGAGTAAATGTGGTATAGGTCAACTTTAACTCTCCAAATCTGACCAATTACAAAGTGATAAAGTGACCAAATTAGTATTCAGAAGCTTTAAGTTATATGTAATTGAGGTTGGTGGGTTTGGGTTGTGTTTTGATTTGTTTTCTTTTAAAGATCTGTTTAGCCTATGTCAGGCAAAGCTCGAAGTACAGCTTTGCGTGCTCTGTAGTCTCTGTGGGAGTAGTGTGATCAGTGGTCTCAGACTCCCTCTGATCTTCACTAGAGCACTCCAAGAAGCTAATAGAAACCCTATTCATTTGTCCGTATTAAAGACAGCAAGATAGTGTCCAGCGTGTCACTAATCCCCTTCCAGAGCCTAGCAAGGTAGTAGAAAATTTGTTGGAAGTGTGACTGACTTTGCACAAGGCAGAAATGTGGTGGTGAGACTGCAAAACCCACAAAATAAATTCCCTGTTCTGCCCCCTTCTCCTGTGCAGCAAGGAGAACTTCCTGAAATCTTGGCATGGGCTGCCTGGCCCCACATCTGGGAACATGGTGCGTCAGATTTGATACATTACAGTATTTGTGGTGTTCCCCAACTTCAGCTAGCCCATAGCCACCACACCTGAGCCACCCATGCGCGGCTGTTAACTTGCCTCGCCACGCATTGAAGGCGTTTAATTTTCTCTGTCTGTAAGCAACATGTTCTTAATGGGCTCTTGTTTAGGGAGTATTTGTTTATCAACAGTCCTCAGACTTTCTGGACTGGATTCCCAGGGCTTTTTTTGTGTACATAAGTAATTGAACAACTGTCCCCTTCCTCCTACTGCTCCTGAAAGCGTGCGCATCCCCTACACCAGTGTGCTTTCAGTGCTCTGTAACTTCACAGGAGCTTTTGAGGTCACAGTCTCCGAGTCTTAAGACATTTATAACCTCATCTTCCTGCCAGGCCAGTTAGCTGTCCTTGCTGCCAGAAGTCACGGTGTAGCGAGGGGAGAGCGGTTGCCTTTGGGTCGGGACAGGAGGCTCTGCCAAGGGCCCCATTGCAGGTGGAGATTCTGGCACGTCCTGCTGGTTCAGGAAAGCAGATGATGGGCCTTCAGCTGGGGCTGTACGCCCTAACCAACCACCAAGTTTAAACATTATGATTCCCATGAGGCCACTAGAAGGTGGGGATTTTATGATGTGGAGGCGGAGGAGTTAGAGGAAAAAATAATAAACTAAAGCTGAATGGATATCATCTGAGCTTTCTGGTGACACTTCTTCTCCCCCAGTTTAAGGACTGCTAATATCCTGTATGCCTTGGCTGGATTGTCACCGAGAACTTAATGACAAGTTGCAGACTGAACTTGAAGTGTTATTGTGGTTTAAATTAGATTCTTTGTGGTGGAAGTCCCAGCAGAAATTCTCCACTTTCCCTTAAGCAAATGTGCTTAGAAGAGAAACCGAGGCGCATGAATTTGAAGTTGATATCATTACTGGAGGAGAGGCAGGAACTGGAATAAGAAGATAAATCTGATGGAACAGGGAGAGTGGTGTTCAAGTAGTGAAGTGATTTGAGTTGTCTGAGTTTGGTAAAAACGTGATGTATTGTGGTGCACAGGTGATCAAACAGCAAAACTCTTTCTCTCTCCAGTTGCTTTTTATGGTTATCTGTATTGTCAGTTACTTTTTTTTTACTGGTTTGCCTTTCTGTATATGGGTGAGTCCTCACACAAGGAGTTCCACATCATTTTTGCCACCCTGGCGTTATCTGAGAGCTCAACGCAGCCATTTGTCATCTGAGTGTGAAAAGTTTCTTACAGGTGCAAGGCTAGGCGTGGGCATGTCACCTTCCACAGTCAAAGCTGTAGTAAGTTACTACTTCTTGTGTGACATGCAGCAGAAACAAACACCTTGACAGATTTTTCATGTTCAACAAGTTTAGTTTGAAATCTGTGTGCAGAGAGGCTTGCTGTGCCCAAAGTATTGTAGGAAGTTAGCATTGCTTTCTTTTCCCTCTCTGTTCATTACAGTAATCTTTAGTGTTGCTAGTGACAGTAATAGGCAAAATGTTTTGAAATATTAAATGCTAATTTTTTAAGTGTGTGCTTTCATCTAAATTGGCTTTGAAAAAGCCTGCAAAAATCTGTCACCCTTGGGAAAGTGTAAAAACCCCAATCCCTATCATATTAAATGTGAAATCTTTTGACAAATGTTTCCAGTTATGTTGCAGAATAAATGACCACAAAGTGAATAATGTGAAGAAATTGGAAAAAAAAAACCCAAAACTACTTAATTCCTACAGTTGATGTATACATACATAGATTGTATTAAAACTTTCTTGAACTCTTTTGTCATTGAGATACTTTGTAATAAGTTAGGTAAATAACTCATTTTTATCTCAAGACTATTAATTATGTAAATGTCCTCTAGAGAGACCAGTTTCACACCATTTTATCTCTATATGACAAGATTACTTTTGTCCTATTCTAGCCTGAAGTGTTACAATTCATGAGAAATGTAAAAGAACTGAGCAGCTGAAAAATCAAAGATCTTGAGTTAAGACTGACGTTTGCTTTTCAAGAATCCCATTGCAGGAGAAGGGGGTCTGTAGCATCTGGGGATCCTTTGGCAGGATCCTCAACATAGAATGAAAGGTGACTCTGCACTTTTGGTGAGATTACACAACAAAAAAAAAACTTAGTAATTGTGTCTGGTTTGGGTGTTGCACAGGTTAACACTGTTCCAGCATTGCAGTACCTGATGGAGAAACCATGGGTAAGACCGCAGAAATCAGAAAGGATCAAGACAACAGTGTCATTTCTTTGTAAAACACAAAACAGAAGTAGTAATTTGTGCTGCTTAGTGGCAAACAATGAGGCATTAAAAATAGTATGTAATAAAGTCATTTTTAAAGTAAAAATCTAGGTAATTGTTAAGTCTTGATTTTAAAGGTGGTAAGTTAAGATATGGTGGCAAAGCTGAAGCAGTAGAATTATCAGAAAAGGCTCAGTGGGTCATCAGGATGCCACCCTTGAGAGAAAGCATGCTGCCTCCAGAAGTATATATGTGGCTTTTTTACCATACAGCCAAGCAGCACGTGCCTTCCCTAGGCCAAGCTCGGCAGAGTTAAAATTGCTTGTATTGAGCCAGCGTTCCCTAATGAAAAATGACAGTATCTTTGTCCTATTTTTGTCAGATATTAAATCAGCATTGCAGGAGACTGCCAAGTGGAAATAGGGCAGGATAAGCTGTTACATTAATAGGTTTGACTTCTACCTTGGGGGGGTGGTAGGGGGAACGATGCTTTTTACAGAAACTAGGCTGTATAATCTGAGAGGATTCCAAGTCTGGTAACAGTTACATTTAATTACTAGATTTCCTCCGTAAGTATTGAAAACAAACGTCTACTGTGAACGATTAGTTTAAAAATAGCAACATGCTGCTTAGAAGGCTGCTGCCTCCATCAGTTTTCTTTAATCTTTTTGTGAATTCAAGGGAATTTATCTTGCTCGATTCTGCCTTTAGCAGTCCACCTCCACCCCACAGTGCTCTAGATTTAGATACTGGTTTGGTGAGTGAGGTTCACCCCCCCCCGCCCCATCACTAATAGCAATGCCAAGGTAAGGTGTTCAGTAAGGAAGATGTTGCCAGAATGGCCCAACAAAGGGAAGCGCTAAGCAGCCAGCAGCACAAGTGTCTTCACAGCCTGTGATACTGGTCAGGCTTGACTTGGATCTATTCTGCCCTTTCACCTAATACAGGTTTTAGGGGGGAAAAAAATTAAACTCAGTAGATTTCTATAAGCTTAAACCAAAGGTTAAGTTTGTGCTTTATAGTAGATTTCTAGATTGGGATTTATCAGATTAATTGTAGCCTCTTCCTTGAAGGACCTTGCTGGGAAAATACATACTTTTGTGGAAGAGGGGTGTTCTGTTGTTAGTAATTGTAAAAAGATATAGAGGAGACGGCTGATGCTTGTATTCTACCTTTGTTTTTCAAATAAACATGCTTATTGTGTTTCCCCTACTTGGGACTGGACAATGTTGAAATGCTTGCTTACTCATTGGAATATCATTTGAATTTGGTAGGTCTGAAATTTGCAAAAAACAAATTCTTTGCTTAGTGTGAGCTGGTTTTGAAATAGGTTGGTGCTTTGCTAGGGGTGCATTTTATAGCACAGAATTCCTATTTTCTGAAAACCTGTTGAAATCCCATGCAGGAATAAAAATATTACTCTTACCAGGCTACATATGTACATTGTTACTAAAACAAAAATCGCTACTTTTAGTAATGAAGAAATGGTGCTTAAAAAAGGATTGTGTTAGGCAGGAATTAAACATCCTTCTCTATGCATAATCATGCTTTCTTGCAGCTTGCAGAACAAATTGCTTTTTTCCCCTCCTCTCAGTTATAATAAACTAATTGTTTGCTGCTCTATGGTGGTCTGTATTTTTTTTAAGTTTCTCTCTTACCATATCTTCTTAAATCCTTCATTCTAATCACTGACTCCAGTGATGTTTTTTAGTATTTCTCTGGCTTTCCTAAGATACAACTTATTTGCAAATAGCAGCAGTCGGCACTGATATGCAGTAAACCCCTGAGCAGCAGGAGAGAATTGTAGGAAGGTATAAGGTAGAAACAGTATACCGGTTTACATGCTGTTTACATTGGGAAAAGTTTCTTTACAGCTGAACGTCTCAAAATATAGCTGTTAATGAAATTAAAGCATAAGCAGATGGTGCTCAGCTTACTTATTTTGTTGTCTTTTAAAAAATTGGCAATGAAAATGGCTCAGCAAGAACTGTTCTGACTCGAGTGAATACAGTTGATTTTTGTAATAAGGCAGACAGTGCTACGTTAAACAGGATGCTTTAGAAAAAAGGCAAGATTTTAAATGAAATTGAATATAGGTTTTTTTTTTTCATGTTTGAACATTTTTGTCACAATTTTGGGGATTAAAATTTGCTTTGGTTTTGATCTGTAGTAAAAGACTTCCTTTTTTTAAGGGTGACTAGCATTTCAATAGGACTGAAGCATAGCAGCACCCCATATTCAAGCAGTGTCTTTGTTTTGAGCTACTTAATAAGAATTCTCAAAATGTCAAAGAAAGAGGCATTTATTGTTTTAAGTTGGCTGTAGAAAATGCCTCATCTGTAATAACATTTTGAAGCAAACCCAAAAAAAAGTCACCAAGCTACCTCTTAAAAGCATCTGGGATGGCAATGTCATGAGTTTTCTATCCTTCCTATTGAGGAAGTAAGACCAAGAAAGACAATATTGAGATAACATGTTCTTCAAAGAAAATAAATTGTTCTCTGCGTGCTTTAGTTTTGAAACAAGGTTTGCTACACTCTCACTTAAACGAGGCCTTGAAGTCAGCTCTTCAAGGGTCCTAATATATGTCTTTTCTAAGCCATGCATATATCAATAGTGCATTTATCATGCACCTTAGAGTGCTTCACCTGCTTCGGCTCTGCTAATCCATCTCCCACAGTGTTATTCTAACATGCCAAAGCTTCTGAGAAGCTGTAAACAGGAGCTATGAAATATGTTGGGGTTTTCTCACCTCTTCCACATTTTCCTTCCGTATTTCCCTCCCTTCTATGAAATATGTTCCTCCTGCACAGAACCAAGACATTTGCTAGTGATTAGTTTAAAAACAACATCTCAGTAATCTGCAGGATGGAAAAGGGTGGGAGGTGGGATTTTTTTTTTGTTTGCTGCTTTTGATGGAATATGAGCTTTTAGTGATTAAGTGTATCACCTGGGAGAGTTCTTAGCCAGCAGCTCTCAAGTCCAGAAGGATGGTGTGTGGGTTTCCTGTGCCTCAGCTCCTGCTGGTGAGGAAGAACAATTTCCTGCTGCTTCTTGTATCACTATTTGGAGATCCTCAGCTCCAAATGCGGATATTTCACTCAATATATGATACTCCTATGGCATGAGATTTACTGAGTGTGTGAAGTGCTGTTGAGTACTCTGTGGAGGTATTCCAGCCATGGTTATCTGAAGTAAGACTGCAGATTAGTTTCTGGGGTGGGGTGCTTTTGTGTGGTCTTGGTGTCTTAAGAGTTGAAGACTCCTTGTGTCTTCTGTCCTTTTCTGTTTTCCAATACCAATCTAAAATATTTGTCTTGAACCCGTGCTTATGTTTTAGTTATGTAAACAGCCCAAGGAAGGTTGAGCTAAGGGAGGCCACAAAGTGTTGGCTTGACAGTGAGGCCATGAAGCAATTTGAGCAGGTCCAGGTGTGAGCTCCTTCTTCAAGGAGAAAAAACATCCTCAAGGAGAGCAGCTATCCATGGCACTGGAATCAACACTGGGAGAAGACTTTGGTGTCAAACCTGGGGCGAATGGTAACTCTGGACCAGCTTTGGTAATGTATGATGAGACCCTTGAGTGCAAATACGCTGCTCAAATATGGAGCAGTGTCAATATCATCGCCATTATTTCCTGTAGAGAAACAGAGTGGGGAAATCTCTGTAAGATACAGAGTTGCCGTATTAGAGAGCAGACTTACCTTTTCTACGAATAGTCACGTCAGTCACCTCTCAGGGAGGTAACAAGTTTTGCTCCTGTTACTGTGTTCTACCAAGGCTGGTGATGACAGGGGAGTTGTCAAGCTGTTGTGATAAAAGGGAGCAGACTGCCAGGATGGTTCATGTAGCCTTTAATCTTTGTGTATGCCTGGGGGGCCTTGGGAAAAGAGGATGGCAGGGAGCAGGCTGGATTAATTTTTCTGGATGAAATGGATATGTCCTGGGGGTTGGCCTACTTTGAAAATAATTAGAATTCTTTGAAATCTGCTGTCCTTGAGCACACTTCATCTATCCTTTGTCCCCTTTCTCCGATTCCCATATGCCTAAATCTCGTGGTTGAGAGATGCCTCGTGCTTCTTTAGGAGGTGTTTGTTTTGGCAGTATTTCCCAGAGGTGTGTAATTTCTAAACCCAAGATGACTTTCATATGTGTGTGTGGTGAAATGCACAGGGACTGCAGGTGATCAGAGGTACTTAGTTATGTTTTTGCTATTAAACTAAGAACAGAGAGGCTGCTGGGTTTACAATAAGGCATGTGAGAGACTGATTTCCATATCTTGACATAATTTTTATATTTGCTGGGAACAATATCTTTTTTTTAAAAAAAAAATAAAATCTTTTTTAAGCAGTCCTGTATGTTTGCATCAGGTGATGAAGGTATGATTGGATCCTTACAAGGAGGTTTGATGGTCGTCATTGATTGACTGCGGCCAGCACAAGTCCATGTTAGTGTAATGGGATGCATTGATCTTTGTTATTCCAGGTTCTTATTCCAGTCTCGTACTCAGCTGAGGGAAGAATATACCTCACTGAATTTCTTTCTTTTTTTTTCCTGGTCATTTTTGTTTCATCATTCATTTTTGGGTGGGAATTTGGGGAGTTAATTAGGCTTGTTCTCAGGACCCACTGTTCAACAGTGTAAGAGTTTTCTTGCATTGCAGTAAGGCATTAAATTATGTGGATATCTGGAAGTAAGGAAGAAAGATAAATGATCAGACTACTTCTCTTGACTTTATCCTCTGTAATAGCTTGGACAATCTATCTTCTAACAGGTTTGTCACAGGATATAAAATGCTAAGGCTTTTATGGGGAAAAACTGTGTCATTTTAAACTCTACAATTCATGTCTATGATTGAAGAAGTCTTCGTGGCTTTAAACACTAGGCACCAAAGTTTTCACTGATAGACTTGGCCAGTTAGCGTTGCTGCAAAGGAGAGGCAGCTGAAACAGGTTGTTGAACATCTTGCATGATATTTGCAAGAATTTAGCCTGTACTAGTAACTCGTCAGCATACAGTTTGTGGTCTAATCCCAGCAATCCTAATTTTCAGGGATGGTTCACAGCTGTTAATTTCTAAGAAACAGGCAGAACCTTTGTCTATTAATTTAGTTTATCCAACAACCGTATTGTACTACTTAATGTTACCAAAGGCATAATTTTGCGAGCAGAATTCATTATACTTTTTAGGTCAGTGCCTTAAAAATATATTTTAGTATCTTAACTGAATAGTCTTGACTCTGATGCCTTAAAATGTTCATTGGTGAGAATGCTTTCACATATCAGAAATAATTGTATTTTATCTTGCTTTTTTCATTCTCAGACCTGAGATTTTCTAAGTCCAAAGCAATGTACTTTTAACACATTTTCTAAAATGTGTGGGTGTTTATTTTTAAGCCTGGCTGACTGTTAAGGAAATTAAGGTTTCGGATACAGAATCAGTGTCTTCTAGCTGAACCCATTACATATTCCTATCTGTAGTTGTATGCAGCTGACTTTCTGGAAGTCACTTTGGCTTTACAAATGGAAGCCTTCCAGTGGTATATATTTAGGAGATGTATTCATAGTCTAATACCAAACCCCAACAACTTTCCTGTAGGAAGTCCATTATCTCCCCTGCATGCATTTGTTAATTTTGTCAGGCTTTAATACTGCTTAACTGTTTTTATACGTTATTGGCTATGGGACTCGAAATACTTTAAACTGTATGAAAAAGACCAGTTATGGCAACTCTAATGTTTTATAACCAGTGCTGGTTTTATCCCAATGCATGTTAACCTCTGCGATGTGCCTTTCCCTTCATACATCTTTGCTTTTAAAGTTTTGGTTTCTTTATTTTTATTTATTTTGTTTGTAGACTGAAGAAATGTGGCCAGTACTAGACTGGCACATTCCCCAATACCCTTTCTTATTTAGCTGTAGTGGCATGAAAGACTGGATACAAGAGTGAGAAAATACACAGCAGGGAGTTCTGCCTGACATTTGGGTGCATTTCCTAAGGAGAGGGTAGTACTGGAGATCTAGAAATAAGTGTTCAAATCATCATGCTGTGAAAAATCACCATTTTTATCTTTTTTTAATGGGAACTCTATTGAGTCTTGGAGCTTCGCTGAAAAGGGAGAAGTGCCCTGATCTAGTGCAGGGCAACTGCTGGTTCTGCACATTTTTCCTCTCCTCCCAGAATTTAAGAACCTGCAGCTGTCTCCTTAGTTGTAGTAAGGTGGAAAATAATCTTCTTTTTGTGGCTTTGGCTTAGAAGAAGAAATGGAGATTCATACTGCTAGGAATATTTAACAGAAATGTCCTTTTGTTTAGAGTGTAATGGTGTTCCTGCATTGCCATTAACCACGGGAAATACTGTGAGAACATTCCTGGGTGCCCTAGGAGGGGGAACAGCCTCCTTTGCCCAGACCACCCCAAACAGTCGGTTTTACTGTTACTGGCTTCCCTGCACAAGGACGCTTGGGTTGTTTCTGAGATGGGGTCTGAGTGCAGTGACTCAGAAAACAACATGTCTGGGCAAACCTGCATATTTGTTTCTGATGCTCTTAATGTGCCATGAGTGTCTGGTGCTAAATTCAGTAGGGACATAAGCATGCTGCCTGTATGCCTCCACTTCCTCAGCACAGCGAGTCCCCTCCCCCAAGGGTGAAGAAAGGTTTAGAGGGAGATATTCTGGGGTTTTTTTGTTGTGGGATCCTGAGGAGGGCTCTGAGGGTGGCCAGAAATGACTTGGGGGGAGCAGGGCCGTGCAGCCCTTGCCTCTCTGCTGTATGCCTGGGGAGGCAACTGTGTTTTGTCTTTTGCTACTAGGGCACTTATCTCTGTGTTTCTCAGCTGCCCCTTGCTTCCAGCAGCTTGCTGCCTTTTTTTTTTTTTTTTTTTTTTTTCCCCCCCCACTCCTGTTTTGAACCAGCTCAGCACTAGTGTTCACCCTGCTTATAGATGCGAAATTCATTTGGCTTGCCTGCATAGCTGGCTGCAGGGAGTCCTTGAGACAGCTCAACGTGCAGGTGTAAAGGTGCTTATGTTGGTGCACAGGCAGGAAAAAAACATGTAGCAGAGAAGTAAACTGATAGTAGAAATGTATCCATCCTGGAACATCAGCTTGAAAAATCCAGCACCTACCAGACAGAGGTTTAAATCCACAACAACTTAGCAAAAACAAAAATGTAAAGGCAGCTCATCTGCAGCAGCTAAAAAATATAGTTTTCATTAATTTTCTGCAAGAGCTAGGTGCATCTTATAATTTGTATTCCTGGTATTCCGCAGTTCACCTTGCAGCAGAGATGAAAAATGTCACCTTCAGGTTTTACTGTATGTCTGCAATCTTGGGAAGATAAACATCAATGTAATGCATCATGGTATTGACATTCAGAAGTCTTCCAAACTTTGCTTTTTAAATAATACAGGAAAGTCAGTTTTGAGTCCCTTTACTCAGTAGGAAGAGTAGGCAAGTGATTATTTATTTTGCCACATCTTATACAAATGTGACTTCCTTTACAAATCTACAGTTGTCATACTGTCAAGAATTATAGAACTGGAAATGCCATACCAAACAAAAGGGAAATACGCTATTTCTGAGTAAAATATTATGTCTGAAGTGACTTTTATTGCTTATGGCTTTCAGCTGCTCTCTGCTAAAGATATGCACAGTTTCTGCTGTTCATGTTCTGTTGAAATTATTAAAAATGGAAAGGTGAATAGTAGCTTATTTTTAAGCTTTTATATTTTTTGATTGAAGTGAATTGAAAAGTCAAAAATTCCAGCTTTAATGATTTCAGAAAAGCTGTCCAAGTTTCTTGCATAATATCATAGGATTATTAAAGCTGGAAGGGACCTGAGGAGGTCCCGAGTCCAAACTCCTGCTCAAAGCAGGGTCGACTGTGCGGTCAGACAGGATGCTCAGGGCTTTGTCCAGTTGGACCAATGAGGGAGGTGGCACAACTGCTCTGTCTAACTTCTCCCACATTTGACCATTCTCACGGTGCAAGCTTTCTTTTTTCTATCCAGTTGGATATTTCCATCAATTTCACCAAAAAACATACTGACACTTCTTCATCACTGTCCCTGATATTTTTAGTTTCCCATGGGACATAAAACTGAAGAACTGTTTAACTGTAATTTAAGAAAAAAATTAGTGGGTTTTCTCATCATTTTTTGCACTGTGGGGGTTTTTTTGTTCATTTTTGCTTTTTTGTTTGTTTTAGTGTACTGGAACTGTTTAGTGGGATGGTGGCTCAATCTGGTTTTCTCTATATTAACTTAGAAGATTTATCCAAGTCTACATTATATGGTGAAGTACTGTATTGAGAAAAAGTTGGCTTGGGTAACTCACATATGACTGTTTTAACAGAGCATATACCTTTTATGTTGTGCTATTGTTGCTTGTGTGCAAGAACTTTTAAAAAATGAAGCACCTCATCTCAGAAGGCAACTGATTGACAGCAATAATACTGACTTGGTTGACAGTCATGTGAATTTGTTGTCTCTTACAGAAGAGGCTCTACTATATTGCTTTTCCTTACTATTTTCAATATAATAGTTTTGCAGGATATTATCGAAAGGTAGCAAAACACAATGGATTTTGTCTTTTGTATTTTGATTAGAGTATCTTCCTTGTGGATTTTTGGGTTTCTTTTGCTGATTCTGTTTTGCTGATTCTATTTTGATGTACAGTAAACAAATCTATTGTTTACTGTTCTAGCCCAGTATACCTGTCAGTTCATCCTTCTCTGGTATTTGATGGCTCATGCATGTGGCTTCTTTCATATTGACAATTGAAATACTGACATCTTTCTTTTGCAGTTCTTCCTCTTGGGAGGCACTGTCTCTCCCCAGCCAGACGTAAGTATGAAGTGCCTTGCCTTACTGACTGTTCCTCTTCCAGCTGCTGGCCAGATTTTGCCCTGTTAGAGACAACAGACTCTTTTTCTTGGGGACTGCAGAGAGCTTTTGAAATGAGTTTTCTGACAGACTTTAACAAAATTGTCTTTGTTAGAAGTTAAAGTTCAAGGCTAGCATGTAAGGTCTTGATTCAGCAAACTCCATTCTGATTTAAACACCCATTTAATGAACTGGAGAGATCATAAGTATGCTTTGCTAATATCTTTTCTGCGCTAGGTGCAGTAAGTGAAGGGCACAGTTATCATAAATGTAGCTATTAACAGCTCTATTTGAAGCCTACCAGGAGCGCACATGCTTAGGACTTGTGGAAGTCATTCCAACTAGGAACGGCGTTACAGGGGTGAGTATAACCTGAGGAAAAGCTCTCTCATTTTGAGATCAACTTTTAACCAAAATTCCATTCTTGTTATTTACACT
Source organism: Podargus strigoides (assembly GCA_028020825.1). Taxonomy (NCBI): domain Eukaryota; kingdom Metazoa; phylum Chordata; class Aves; order Caprimulgiformes; family Podargidae; genus Podargus; species Podargus strigoides. Next base: position 39,060,148 of record CM051621.1, on the reverse strand, counting down.
GAGAGGCTGAATTACCAAGACTTGTGATTTAATAACAAAAATGTTTACAAGGAATGTTGTTGAAAAGATCACAGTGCTTCAGAGAAGTGCCTCTTGCTGTGCTGTTTGGATGATGGGGGTATCCTGCAATTAGACCCGGTGCTGAGTACACTGGCTTCCATTTGTTGCAAGCAAGAAGAATCCTCATGCTTCTTTCTTTGTGTGTACTGTAAGCTAAATAATTTAAACATTAGAATGCTACAGACCCATTGCAAAGGAATCGGTGCACACGTGAGGATGATGTTCATTTGCATCTTCTCCGCACCTGTGGTCGCAAATGCTGGCCAGAGTTGTAACTGAGCTGGAAACACAGAAGTCACATGAAAACTTTCTTCAGGATCTGGCAGATGTAGGTGGGTCCCTTGGAAGATGTTCAGGGCTAGAGGCTGATCCTTGGTGCCATCTTAAGAGAAGGCAGTAGGATGTCAGTTCCCAAAGTTGGCTCCAAGAGTAATATTTTGAAATTAGTCTCTTGAAGCTTCAAGTTTAGATTGCTGGCACCACTGCAGATCATCTGCACTAATAAAGTAAATGTCCAGGCAGTCCGTTTCTTGAAGTCCAGGTGCAGTGTGTCTGCCTCTCTGCTAGGTCTTGCGGTCTCAATGTGAGCGTGTTGACTTCCATAGTCAAAATAAAAGATACTGCTGGCAGACACATTCAGTGGAGTCCATTTGAAGAAATTTGCATATTGTAGTATTCTCGCTGGCTATCTAAAAGATGCAAAGAACCTGACAGTGCTCACACATGATGTGTCTTCTAAAGCAAAGCTTTGAAATAGGTTATATAACTAATTTGTAGGCAAATACTGCACAGATTCTCTTTAATATCCTATGTAGAAAAGATGCAGGAATAAAGGGTCAAGGAAAGGTGAGATGCAAAACACAATTGATCATAACAAGTGGTTTTCCCTCAAGATGTCAAGAAGTACACAAAGTAATTACATAAATACTCTGGATTTCTGAAATCTTTTGGGAGTTCTAATGAAACTTGCAGAAATGAGTTTTAGACTGTATGAGTAGTTTTCGTACAATACAGCTTTTTGCTTCAGCTACCTATTTCTTTGAGAAAGCTTTCAAAATGGTAGGGTTGATCAAATTGTGAAATGCAATTTAAGAAAAAAAGACAGAAATAGGCTGTTGTAAAGCTTGAGAATGGCAACTATATTTCATGATAAACGAAAATCTAATCATGCAGTTTGCTTCTTAATAGCAAGAAATATGAAATGAGATGGCCATATATGTCTTTAAAAATTGAGGCAGATAAGATGTAGCACAGAACCCTTCATCCCTTAATCGAGCATGTCCATCAGTGATGGATTTATTGTATTGTAGATGTCATTTACTTGCTGAGGTATACAAAACAAGTGCATGATTTTTAAATATCCATCTGTCTAGGATGATTGAGAATCAAGGATGAAGTTCCTCTGTGGGCTTTAACCAGTGCAGTGTTCATATCTGATGCCTGGTGGGCCAGAAGAGCGGTCCTCAGATGCTTAGAACATGAGGACTGATGGTAGTTTTCGTTTCTTTCTGAGGCTTTTTCCCTCTGGAGAGAAAAATAATAGGAGTTCAATATTTTCAATAGCAAAGTTATGGATTATAAATTGTAACTCTTTGGTCTCTTACCTTTTAAATTCAAAGCATATGCTTGTTTTTACCTGCTTATCTCTACAGCTTGAAATTTGATTATTTAAATTTGGATTGTCTAAGTCCAAAAGAAACAGCTTCATCTTTTTCTTTCTTCAGTCTACAGAGAACATTCCTAAAAAGGGGTTTGGTCTTAGTAAAACGAAAGGCCTTGCCCCCTCATACTCCACTGTGCAGCACTGCTACAGAGGAAAAGGAGAATAATCCTTCCTTTATGGAAGGAAATGAAGCTGGACAGAGGGCATCTTAGAAATCCTTAAGGATCTCTAATGACCATATGAATAAGCATGAGTTCTATTTTTAAGATCTCATTCAAACATATGCATAAAATGAAGGATATTTCTGGGCTGAGATGGAACGTGGCAGAAGCTATGACTCAACTAGAAAGGTCACAAGCTTCATTTAATGTTGAAATGTAGTGACGAGCACAAATCTTGTACTGAACCTCTTCAGTGGTGCTATGCTTTAAGCCTTTCACCTTGGAAGGCACAGCTTCCTGGGGAAAAAAAGATTAAAGAGGTTTTTGGGATGAGAAAGAGATGGCTTGTTATTGCTGAACTGCTAAGGGCTGTGGAAAAAAGTTCTTAGCAATTGTAGCAATGAGTGTAGGTGTAGGACTGGACAAGACCAGCTGCTGGGCAATGCAGCTGAAGATCATGGCGTGCAGGAATTAAATGAGAGAGTACCAGAGAGAAGGTCTTGGTGATAGAAATGATAGTGTTCTGGATTATGGCAATATTGCAGTGAAATAATTCATTCTCATGGTTGCTTTCTCTGTCTTCCATTTGATTGCAAAAACTATTGGAATTGTTTGCCAAGCACTTGAAAGAGTGTGCATATGGCAGTAGTAGACTACTGCTGTAGAAATAGTTAAACTACGTGGATCAACATTTACTGAATCAACAAGACATCAATACAACACTGTGTTTATTTTCAGGTATTCAGGATCTTTTGCCCTTATTTTTTATTAATTGTTAAAGTGGATTAGTCTTAGGGATCTACAAGGGCAGGAGGTCATTTAAGCTAAGAAACAGGACCTGCTTTGCTGTGTTAATACGATTTTACTAGTCTACTAACAGAGTATCTGCTAGCCTCTAATTGGTAATACAGCAAAAGATAGTAAAGCTCAGATGAAAAATCAATGCATTTTTTTCTGTAGACGGGAAGAAATAGTCCAAGAGTCTTTGATAAAGACCTGATATCCAAAGGCCCTTTTGCATCTTGCAGTCAGCTCTAATGGAGATGTCTTAAGTAATTGTCCATTTTGTTTTTAACACTCATAATTTTTCCAGTCAAACATTTGTAAAATCCCTCTAGAGAGAAAAATTGTGGACAGTTGTCTGATTACAGTATGCTTCTCTTTTTCCTTGTATCCTGGGGAAATGTTTCATAGGCCAGCAAAGTTATTCAGACTGGTTATTCAAATCATTATGAAGCAATTTGTTATAGTCCAAGTATGCTTCTGATTAACTTTTATTGCAAATTTGTTATACTATATGCCTTTATCTTCACTTTGGCTTGCTGGTCTTGACTTGAAAGTCTATTTTTCTATTAACAAAAAAATGGATTTCCCTATATCAGGGAAATATCTATATGCATTAGAAAACTGTATGTCACGGTTGTGAGGTGTTTTATATTACATGGTCCAAACATGTCTCTTGGGAAAAGCTTGGGGAAGATGGAGAAAAGCATCTAGTACTTGGCTCTGAAGCTCTTGTATGCAAGTTGAAGGGCAGAGTTATATTTTCCTTCTTTGTTGATTATTTTACTGTTTTCTAGATGTGTTATGTGAACCATTCAGCACTCTCTTTAAAATCTGATCAAATTTATACCATTGCTCCAAACCACAGAGTCATGTGCAAATATAGTGTTCCTAATCACTTGGAGGACAGAGACAGGGGAAAAAATCTTGCCTTTTCTGCCATCCATTTCTGCAATCCATTTTTCAAAAGGCATTTCCTGATATCCAGCCTTTGTCTAGAAGAACAAGTTGGAAAAAAATTTCTGCCTCCACCTTCTGCCCCTCTAAAATAGGGTAAGCAATGGCACCATCTTACTCAAAGCACTGTAAACAAAACTGGAAAATTGAGATAAATTAAAAGGAGAACAGAAGGTTGCATTTGAACAAAATACATAACAACAAATGTTTACAGAAATGAGAGATGATAATATTGATTAGAGCCAGCCAGAATTCTGAGCATTTGGAGACTTCCCACAGCCTTCATCTGCTTAAACATTTTTCTGGGGTTGGCTGTGTCCCTGGAAGCCAGTTTGTTACACTTTTTGTTTAGCAGTGCATCACTTCATCTACTGCTTTTCTTCTCCTGTAATACCTACAGCAGCTGGCACATTTGCTTAAGGAACAAGTCACCTCGCTGAACCTCTTGCACAGCAAGGTACCCCGTAGATTGCCTCCAGACTGAGAAGTCAAAAAAGAACTATTTTCATTGAGTTTCTTAAAAGAAAATAAGATTTAACTTTCCGGGCAGTAAATGTTGTCCTTCTTGTGAGTAGATGCAACTTGATATCTCCTAAGACACTTCAGGTGGAGAGTTGCTTCAAGAAAACAAGGAAGACTGAAAGTGACTGGGTCCTTGGAGTCTCCTGTCTCAAGACTAGATAAGAAACTAGACTTTGTTTTGGAAAGATAGGAATCAGTGTTTAGGCTGTGCTTACCTGGGATGGGTTTTTCTCCCTGGTGCCACAGCAGAATGGTAACTGTGCCCCAGGGCTTGGTGCTCTCCTTGCTCTTTGGCCTCTTCATGGGGCTTGGCTGTTATCATAACAGCATTTGGAACAACTGAAGTCCAATAAAATACTTTAAATGGCTGAATTTAGCATGAAGTGAGTCAACCAGCATACAAATTTGATCTTTTTTTTTTTTTAAGTTCATGTGGAGTCTCATCTATGGTATTGCAACCCTTATGGTGCACTTGAGGATAAACATACCAAACAGGTGCTGCTTTGTTGGCTCGGAGGTCTGAGTCACTGCAGTCTCTGAGGATGAATTACTGTGGATGATGCTCTACAGAAGTTTGCAGTTGAAATACCACACTAAATACATGCTAATGACAATGTAGGCTGCAGTACATAGAAATTTGTCTGTTGTGCAGAGATAGAAAGGTTATGGGTAGTTGAAAAGCAGATGATGGCAGACTCTTAAAGCACAGTCTCTGGGTCAGATGGTGGTTGATTAGACCAACCTTAAGTACTTAACCTAAACTGACTTATGTTGCGTACAGTATTTATCTTTTCTTGATTTGTGTCGTGTTCCATTAAGAGGAGCAGGCTGGGATCAGTGCAGGCAAGGAAAGTGTGTGGTCTCTTGTGGTCCCTGGTTTATCGGGGACCAGAGAAATTGCACTGTCATGCAACAGAGAAAGTCACTTAATTAACAAGAAGCAAAAACATACCTGAAAAGAAATAGTGTGTAGGAATATACTTGCTTTTATGTTATTTTATTTATGTTCTGTCCTGCTTGATCACTTTGGCTTTCTTCTACTGAAAATGTTGATTATTCTAGTTGTAATAAACTTGTAATCAGTTCTTGCTGTTCTGAGTTTAAAAGTGTTTGTCATCTTTGGCGTGTTGTCTGTAAAGAGAGGATCTAGGAGGCTCTGGATCATGCTTCTGTCTTATCCAGGATCCTCTAACAACTTTCCTGTTACTCTGCAGCAAGAAGCTACAAATTTGGTTTGGTTTTTTAATTGCACAGGCTACTAGTGCCAACATCTTTCCATTTCTAGAACATGGGAGAGACTAAAATACAACTTCACCTTAGGTAATACAGCAGCTTCATTTATGATTCAGTTTAAGAATATTGTGTTACTTGAAAATTATTGCAATCTTAATGATAAGAGGCAATTTTGCCTACTTGAAAACTAACGTTATGAAATTAAGCAGAGATTTCTTTATCTGTTTATTCGGGTATTTATCTGAGTCCTTCTATTTTAGGTCTCCTTAATTACTATCCCAGATTATATGGTGCTCTCCAGAGCTGTAAGGATAGGTACATTGCTTGTAGTTATCTTCACAAAGTTCTCGAGCATCTTTTAAGTGGAGGCTTTGAATGGAGAGAATCTCTGGCAAGGCTTCTTTAACACAGCATGACTGTTGAGCTACAGATGGGACCAAGGGTAATACGGGACAATCAACTATGACAGTACCAGGAATGAAAGGATGGGATGTGTAAAAGATCACAGAATCAGAGTGTGGTAGGAGTTGAAAGGGACTTCCGAAGATCATCTTGTCCATGTCCAGATGAGTAAGAGTTGAATCCCAGGCAAGGAAGGCAAGCTGGAAGGTTTAACAGTTGGTTTGATATTCCTGAAACACTAAGTGCCAGTAAAAATGAGGACACTAGAAGACTTCTATTTTTGACAGTAATTTGTTCTGAAGCACTCAGTGTCCTTATTTTCACTTTTGTTTTCAGTCAGGCAGAGTCTAATTGTGAAACTGCCTGTCGCACAGGAATTTGAGAAGTACTGTACCTCTCCTTCAGGAGGCACCATGTAAGACAGGTCAGGTACAGGCCATGTTCTCACTGTCCTTTTTGTACTCTTAAATCTCACTGAAGGTGAGAGAGACAGAGAAGTTTGTAAGTTTTGGGTGGCCAGCGGCATCCATGAAAAGCGACTGGGTCTGGCAGGAAGCACTCTGGCCAGGTCTCCTGGTAGTCTGTGCTTTCCATGAAGGTGACAACTTCACTAAGTATAGGAAGGCGCTCAATCTGGACCAGATGCATGAGTGTGACCATTACCTTTATAGAAAATCCAGACTTCTCTAGAGGGAGGAACATATACAGTAGGAGGTTGTGGGGGAGCAGGGACATTGGAAAAGGGAGTGCAGGAGCAAGGGCAGAGGGTAAAGCGGTACAAACCAACACAACACATGTGGCAGGACTGCATTGCTCTGCAGTAGCAGGTATGTGATACGTGCTCAGAAAGGCCAAAGAAGATGACAGAGGAATCATTCACTTAGACAAATTCCCCTTGCAAGTGAAAGATCATATCGCTGCAGAACCATTTGATTTAAATGGGATGCTTGGATGGGTATCATACTGACTTATCTAAATGTGGATGTGTATCTTCAAACAAGGTACTCTGCAGGTAAACAAATAAAACTTGGGATTTATGGTGTTTCCCTCTGTTAGGCAAACAGCTGGGCAACGAGGTTATTTCAACTGAAAAGTATGTTTGTGTTAGAAATTTGAATATTGGAGTTACTTATATTTACAGATATGCCACAAAAAAAAAGGGAAGGATGATGGACGGAAGCAGTCTGCATATGATTTGTTACCTGAGGGCTTCTGTAGCTTTGTACAATTTTGTATGCGATGACCTTGTGAGATGTTGGCTGCAGACCATGCCAGTGTGCAGCAGCAGCCTGAAGTCACTGTCACAGATAAATGTTTCTGCTGTGATGAAGTAGACATCGTCACAAAAATCCAAGAAGGCAGAAAGAGCTAGATGGTCTTTTGCCTAGGGAACTCTTACAGCATCCTTTTTTTTTTTTTTTTTTTTTTTTTTAAAGTTGAGAAACTGAGCCTTACTTTCCTCAATGTCTCTTCTATGCACAGGTTCAAACACCGGCAAAGATGACCTCAGATGTTAGTGAATATTTTTAGGTTTTAGACTCATTACTAAGTAACAAGAAGTTGTTTTTACCATTTTTTGGAATCCGTGATACAGAGACTCACGCAGATTTATGCAAGTCACTCAGAACTTGAATGCTAAATTCTGTCAGGCTCCTTCATAATAGCAGAACATTGAGCTGTTGCCAAATTCACCTTTTTACAAATGATTTCTCTCCTTTATTATGTGCCCTTTTTATTTTTGAACATGCCACTTGCTTTTCCATAAGCAATGCTCTCAAACCTCAGGAATGTCAGCCCGAAGATAGAATAAAATTATTGATTTTACTCCTCTAAGTTGTTTTGCCTCATCTAACGCAGGTAGTTAGTTTTGGGGCTCAAAGATACTGCTACTTAATTATTTTTTTTCAGTGGACTGAGTCGATGTTAATGACTGTGGTCTGCTGGTATCTATTGAAAACTAAGTTACCTCTGTAACTGTAGAAGTCTAAATACTGGTGATCATCCTGTCCTGCCTAACCAGATAGGATATAAGGAATGAGTGGGGAAAAGGGATTTTCCTCAATGCTGCTGACTAGTAGTTTTATTACAAGTATCTATCCCTGGCAGAACAGTTAGTTCTCTCTTGAGGAGCTACTCAGGAAGAAAGGAGGCAAGAAAAAGCAAGCTGGATAATGGATGGTGCAGGGCAATGAGTAGTGCATCACATATCAATCAGCTTGACAGATGCTGTGAAAACTAGGAAGCAGGTGAAGGGGGAAGTTGCCTTGCTTTTCTTAAATTTTTTTTAAAAAAAAAGCCCACAACATTTTACTTTTCATTCTTCAGATGTAGGTGGGAGTACAATACATAACAGTATAAAACTACTGCTGAATATGCATTTCTCCAAAGCTGTTTGTGGCCCTGTTTAGATCATCAAAGTTCTTTTTAATTGTTTAGAGTTTTCTTTGTGGCTTATAAGTGGCTTCTGACTAAACCTTGTGTGGAACACTCCAAGAAGACTGATGTGGTCATTATCTGGTAGGATTACCTGCACTTTGGAGATGCAATCACAGTAATGTGTTTGTGGTACGAAACTGTAGTCAACTTAGTTCTGTCTACCAAAACTTACACAATTTACGCAGTTTTAGTGCTAATAGATATGTTTTAAGTCTTGTTTAAGTATACTTTGTTTCCCCTAGAATATCTAACAGGGCAAAAATCCATGGAGAGATGGCATTGGTTGCATAATGGACTTTCATGTTGTCAGTATATCTGCCAAAATTGAGGGCAACTATGAACATAGGAACATAACTTACAGACTTCTATTTTACTGGAAATACTGGTGGCCGGTACCATCAGCAGTATGGTTTTTCACTTGGGTTGCACAAAGCAGGCAATTGCAGTGATTTAGCAGTTATTTTTACAAATGTGTATTTTTAAACTTCAAGAAGTTTTCTATAATTTAGTGTGAAATTGTGTTTCTCTCTGTGTTTCTACAGTTCCCATAAATGCTCTAAGTTTACACAAGTTTTAAAAGTCTGAAATACACTGAGAGAAGGAGCCAAAGCAAGAGAGAGACAGTTTTGCCCAGGCACTGTGACAGCAAACACACCTCTCAAGCCAGGTGGCTTGAATGCCACTGCTCATACTTGACAAAAGAATTCTCCTGGTCCAACTTCTGCCCTAATTAGAGTCAACACGGTTGCCTTGTGGTGAAATTGTTTGATGGAAGGTTTTGTGAAATATGACTCAAAGGCAGTGCTGTGTGTGGAGCTTAAAACAGACTTCTGTGCAAAAAACCCACCTGTGACGATTAGAAAGAGCTATAATAAAATAGAATTGTTCTGGTTGGAAAAGACCCTTAAGATCATCAAGTCCAGCTTGATGATCTTAAAGGTCTTTATGTTTTGCTTATATATAAAGATTATATATAGTAATAATAAATATTATTTATTCATTTTCTGAAGTGTTGGCAGTTGTGCCGTAGGTCTTTGTTCTTGTTTGAGAAGCTGTGTTTTTCTGTTTGTGTGTGCTTCTGGTTTTACTTCCCCTCTGCTGTTGGTCCTGCAGTAGCTAGAGCTTCTGATTGCTCGGATGGAGGTTGCCACGGGTGGTGCAAGTGGAAGGTGTGTAGTCTTATGAAGTCCCTTTGACAGTCAGCCAGCTGTGTTGTGGGAACCATCACTTATTTTATTCTGTAGTCAGTGGGTATCCAGAGTGAAATCTATTCAGAAATACCTTGTTGGTTGTGTTGATTTTCCCCTTTTGTCTGTGTTTGATCCTGTATACTGAAAAAGTCCTTCAGTTTTTCTGTCACTAGTGTGTCATGGAGTCTTTTTCTATCGTGTGGCACAAAAACAGTTGCCAGGACTAAGTAATTTGGTGTGGCATTTTGTTTTTTCCATCTGTGCTCTGAACTGTAACCTGGTAAGTAAGACCCACACATAATGATTCAAAGCAAACCAAAAATACACTACATGTTGGGTTTTTTTTCTCTCTCTTATTAGCTGGTAGAGCAGAATTATGCCAGAAGCTTGGCTGAGAACAGGCATTATTTTAGTATCTTCCCAGCATAAGTCGAGTCAATAAGGAAATCTGTGAATCTGGCTTGTAGTCCTTTTTCTTTTTTGTCTTTTTTTTTTTAAAAAAAAGGCCACCGAATAAATTAAAACAACCCCCTTCTATTTACTCAAATAATTGAAAATGCTAGGCTCTGTATAATTTCTCTCAAGTGGCCTTTTTTCTCCAACAAGCTAGGAGTGTAGCTGCATTGAGGCAAATAAAGCAAAATACTTTAAATATTTTGAACCTAATAGCTTTGTGGTCTCTGTCAGACTGTCTGTGACAGAGACTCTATTCAAAATGATGCTAACTTGCATTAGGGGAGCTCTGAGAGCTATTGATTCATTCTCAGTTAAAAGTCCTTGAGCCCTCCCTTATGGTAGAAGAACGTGTCTTTCGTTTGCCTTTCATGGTAAGTGCAGTGGTGTAGATGCAGCCAAGAGTTAAGAAAGGTAAAAGCTGGACTGGGGAAAACAGAACTACATGGGGATTGACCTCCTAGGTTCCACTTTTTTAACATCACTTTGTACTTCAGACATTATTTCATGGGAAGTTTTAGGGAGTTGCCAGTCTTAAGCTGGTTGACTGAAGAAAAACAGATGATGCAACTTCTACGTTTGCAGTTTTATTGCCAGCTACAACTCCAACTCTCCTACCAGTTGACCAGTCCTGTGGCCCTATGGAGACCTTTTCCAGTTTTTCCTTTTATTTTGCATAATTCGGAAGCATGTTTCCGAAGGGATAGTTATGTTCCCTATGCCTTTAATTGCATTCCTCCCTTTTGCAGAAAGGGAGAACTTAATTAAAAAAAAAAAAAAAAAAATCCACCAAATGCCTCTGTTTTTTGTTTTGTTGTTTTTGTTTTGTTTTTTTTTTAATACAAGTCAGGGATTGACTGTATTTATATCATCTCACTGTTTCCGAAACACCCGTTGCAGTGACTCATACACAATCCCCTAAGGAGTGAAAAGAACATTTAAAAAATAAGGAAGCATGCACTAAACTGGAGCTAGAAAAGTTGGCAAGAAAACCTAGATCTAGCCCTATAGAAAAAAATAGTGATCTGTGGAAAAAGCATTTTTATTACTATATGTAAACAGCTTATTATGTGTCCTTTATAAAGATGTAATGAGATTTCGTTGTTTGTCTTCAGATGTGAGACAACTGGCAGATATTTTTGCTTCTCTCCACTCATTTTGAACAACGTGGAAATGCAGTGTTCAGGTGTGTGTCATGCTCACTTCTTCTGAGCCTTCCCTTCACCATGTTGTCACCAATTTGTCCCTTCCAAAGCTTTTTCATATGATTTTAAGACTGTCTTATTTTTCCACTTCAGAGAGGTCATTGTGGGGTTTTTTTAATATGCATTCCTTGCAGTTTGACTGTCATTGTTGTATGAGTCTGTTAGAAGTTTGATACTGCGTTTTTAGCTGAGCCAAACTTTTAATCACTGAGGCACACCGATTAAAGATTATTTATGGGTTTTTTTAATATGTCATTAAATCATTTTTTAAAAAGGGAAAGGGGAAGGCAAGTCATAATTCATAAAAGAGAAGAAGCTCTGAAAGTTCCTAACATAGGCATTGTGACTTAACATGATGACCAAAATAGTTACTTGGTTGTGGTTTGACTTTTCTGTTTTTCCAGACAGTATTTGGAAAGCCTTTGTCTTGGTTATCTCTGGAGAAATTAATAACCTCCAGGAGCTGTGGTCTGCAGCACACACTTAAACGTCACTGATCAAATGCTGAGACAGAGTTAATTTTCTTCATAGCATCCCATATGATGCTCTGTTTTAGATTTGTGATCGGGGTGGGGAGGGAGGAGTGAGCAGCTGTGTGGTGCTGAGCTGCCTGCAGGGGTTAACCCACAACAAATGCCTTCCATCATATGTTCGTCCTACGTACATAAAAATGGGAGGAAAGAGATAAACAAGTATGTCTATGTGTTTGTGTATAATTTTCTTGTTTTATGCAACATTTTCCCAGGCTTGCAAAATTGGAACGTATTTAGTGTCTGGAAGGGAACAGCAACTAAATGCATTATAATGCAAATTGTACATAACAGTTATAATGAGGCTAAATGTAATACCAGATAAGTCATAGTTCGGATGACAGCAAAATAAACAAATAACTTTGAGAAGTGATGTTTCAGTTGGAGAACTGGCTAAATGGAAGCTCGTAACTGTTTTATAGTTGATGGAATTGGAATGAAAGGATATTCAATTTCTTACAGACCAGAGTCATAAGAAATTCTTGCCAGACTGTGACTAGTAATCCAGGATAGTGTCCGAGAGTGGCAACGTGTGAACCTTGCTGCTTTCCGTGCTCCCTTCTCTTTGGGCTCTTTCAGCATCCATAGCTGCTGATTCAGAGTTTTTAGAAGGTACCTCCCTGCCCAGCCCTTCTACAGTCCACTTCTGGACCTGTCATCCATCACATTGTCTCAGCCCTTGTTCAACTGTTTGCACTGTCTCTCTCTACAGCCTTCTGTGCAGCATATTCCAGGAGATGACTGTGCAAAGAACATTTTTTGGTTATCTCCTGTCAGTTTTGTTAAGTGTCTCCCATTCTGGTATTTAGGGTAAACAGTGGTTTCCATAGAGTTTATCCATCACCTGCATAATTTTCTAAACTTCAGTTGTATACTCCTCAACTATCGCATATCCCAACTGCAGAGTCTTAAGATGAAAGGACAACCTTTCTGGTCTTTCATCTGAAAGCACCTATCTACCTTCTCCTTCATTCTGGTTGCCCTACTCTGTACCTTCTCTAACTCCTTTTGAGATGCAGAGACCAGAACTAAATATTACTGTAGACATGAATTCCTCAGCACGATGCTCGCTTTAAGCATCTTTCCTGATGATGACCGCTGTTTTGATGACTTTTGTAGCTGCCTCTGCACTCGGAGCAGGAATTCAATGTGAGTTGGTAAGAGCTGTGTGCTCAGCAATGTTCTGAGTGGCAAACCCTTCCTTTGGATTTCTACAGTGAATGTGAGATGAGTCCTGTCAGGGCTTTATTTAGATCCATGGCAACCTTCTACCTCCTTGCAAAGTCTGCCTTTTCACATGCCCTTATCCTTCCCTTTCTCACGCTGACGTTTGAGTTCCTCAAAAAAGGGTGATGGAAGAACAGAATAATATAACACTTCTGCATTTTGTGCATCTCCCCCATTTAAACTAGACTAAGGAGAGAGGTCATGAGAGTTTATTTAAGAAACTCTTAATAATTTGAATTGGAGCCAGTCTTAACTTCCATTGTTATCATGTTAAACTAGACTTATTTTATACTGGATTTTTCTTAATTTCTGGAGTTTTATTATGCAGAATACGTGAGGAAAATAGTGCAATGTAGTAGTAAGTATTGTGTGGTTTAGTTAAATGTGGATGTGAGTCAGCGTTGTGCCTTTGCTGCGGTAAAGGCAAGCTGCATAATGGGTTACACTGGGAAGAGCTTAGCCAAGGGATGCTGTGTGTTTTGGAGAGTGTTCATGGGTGGGGCTGTTGTACTCTAGAGTCTTCACATGCTTGGACACTTCAAAGAATTTCTATCCACTTTCTTCCAAAATCACCCACCCTTGTTCTCACTGATCACTGAAAATGCCGAGCAGTTTCCAAAACACCAGCCTTTCTTCTCAGTGAGAACTTCAGATCTCTTGTGGGGGAAGGCAGGGAGGAGTGCTGTCAAATGGTACAGTTGTTTTAAATGAGGATGCCAGAGTATCAGTGCCTGTGGCAGCTCTCTTCAGCCCCAATACCGCTTCCCCAGGCAGGTCTATGTGGCCATGCAGCAGATCAAATCAGAGCTGCATCTCCTTTTTGCCTGCTGTCCCTGGTGCCTTCGGCTTGCCTCACACCTCTAAATAGAGCGCTGCTGTTGCAGCAGAGGGAGCAGTGCTGGGTGGGAGCAAGTAGGGGGGGATGAAGGGTACGGATTAGATGTGGCTCAAGGCTGCCACGGATGTGCGTGCCAGATTACACGTTGTCACAGCACTCTTCCCAGCACAGGGGCATGTTGAGGCTGTATCTAGCCAGCACTGAGACCCTGCAGAGGTCTCAGCAGCCAGTACACATAGCCTCAAAAACACCCCATGTCTAAGTGTGGTCCCAAGGACGCCGTGTTCCACGTTGCAGCGCTCTCTGCCTCTGTACCACCCTCTCATCGGTAAAATGCTCTGTCAGTGCTCTCTGCACATCGGTTTGGTGAGCAGCCTGAGCTGTGTTCAGGCTGACAGGTCCTATGTGGGTATTTGGTCTTTAGGAATGCTCTGCGCATTAGGCCGTTTCCAGGACCTACTCACCAAGGTAAGTGTGGCCAACAGCTGGTGATGTTCTCCAGCAGCCAGTTGCTTTAGTCAGAAGTGTTCATTTACCCTTTAACAGAGACTTCTCCCTTCTTGCCTAGCATATGTTTGGTACCCACTCAATGCATTAAGGTACTGGATTTAAATAAATAAAGGGTCATCAATTTATATGCTCTCTTGCTGTTTCTCTGTGTGTATATATAGGATGACAAAGAAGCCAACAGACCCTTGCCAAACAAAGGAGACCATGCACTAGGAAATGAGAAGTTCAAACCTGTGGTACCTTGGCCTCATGTTGAAGGTGTGGAAGTGGACTTGGAATCCATTCGGAGGAAAAATAAGGCTAAAAATGAACTAAATCATCATGGTGGTGATAACAAACAGCAGAACATCATCCAGAGGCAGTTTCTCACATTTAAGCCTCAGACATTTGTATACGGAGATCCTGTTTTACGGCCTGGAGTCCTTGGTAATTTTGAACCCAAAGAGCCTGAGCCTCATGGAGTTGTTGGTGGCCCTGGAGAGGAAGCGAAGCCGTATGTTTTAGGACCAGATTACAAAGAATCCATTCAAGCCAGCATTAAAGAGTTTGGGTTTAATATGGTGGCAAGTGATATGATCTCACTAGATCGGAGCGTTAATGACTTGCGTCAAGAAGAGTAAGCAAACTTTTTGTATTCTTTTGGTTCTGTTTTTACAGGATTTATTTTCTTTCTGTGTATCTTAACTGATTCTTAAAACAGTATTATTAATTAGGCCAAATACTAAAGTCTTATGTCCTGACAGGCAAGAGTGCTGTACTATAACAAATGTTTCCGTATATTATTCATAATGCTGTTGCAATGACTCCTTTCATGAATACTTAATCTGTATTGATTTGTCTCTGAAGTCATCTATTTTAGTGTCCAGTTGCATCTGTTTGCATGTTCCAGGTCCAGCCACAGTCTTCATTATCATATCTTCTTTTCTGAATCCATAACTTACTGAGATTTATTTTCTTTATTTCCTGGAGAAATTACTATACTAGTTAGTTTAGTCAGTTTTGGTCTCACCAAGATGCTTTAAAAATTAAAACTAAATAAATAGAACAGAAAGAAAGAAATACTGTTCCATTTAACTCTCCTTAATTACCTGCATTAACAGTATAGATCTGCCATAGTGGTGTTTGGGGTTTGGAGCTGATGGAAGAGTAGTCTAACAGTTTCTCACTGCATTTGTCATAAAGAAGGAAGCAATCTTAGAAAAAATATTTTTTACTTGCTGGGAGGGTGTCTACTTTGGTGTGGAGAAATTCTGGGAAGTTACTAACATTTGCTCGATTATTACTAATAGGTTTACACAGTCTCTTGTGAGCTTTGGTATATGTTGGAGCCAAATTTGCTCTTAGGCTAATCTGCGTTTGATATAGTTTTCCTTGTTAAATATCAGCTGAGGACAGGTCTCTGAGCAAAGAGATCGATTAGTAGATTTGGGGTTTTTTGTTTGATTTGGGGTTTTATTGTTTGTTTGATTTGGGTTGGGTTTTTTTTTTGCATTTGGAGGGGAAGTTATATGAACTCAGATATGAGATTGTGTACTTGCCTCTTTTTACTTGCCCTCGTCCCTAGCAATGGAGCTGTGCTGATCCCTGGATTTGGTGCCAGCCACTGGGTTTTATGATTCCATCTGTGGCAGCTGATCTGTTTGGTTGTTCGCTGTCTGGTTACTAAGGCTCTGCTGTGGCCTTTTAGAGTGGATGATTTTTCATTTTGCGAGGCAGGAGAAAGCTGGCCAGCTGTGAGTCTGACTCATGCCTGTGCACATGTGGCTGCTTCAGTGTACTTACCTGGTGTGTACTCATTGAAAGCAAATGAAGTGCAGAGAGTACTGTGTTTCCCTTCCTTCGTGCTGTGTTCCTTGGGTGACTTGGTAGATGTTCCCCCGTGCTGGCAGTCAGAGGAGAGAACCGTGCTGCTCCGCTGCCAGTTGCAAGGAAGCGTCAGCTGTCCAGGGGTCACTGCAGTTTTCTTTCTGTGCTGCGGTCGGCAGTTGGTCCTCTGTGATAAAGAGATTTTTCTGAAGGGGAAGAAATGATCTGGGTAACCTGAGTGGTTTGGCGTTTTCTTGTGGTGTTGGCACGCTCCCCTCCCTGCTCTCTGCTCCACAGGGACAGCAAAGCAGAAACGGCTGCATCTGTCACATGCAGGTGGGACTGGGCTACCTCTGCCCAGGCTAGTAGCTGTAGCTTGGGCAGCAGAGCTCAAGTACTCCCTCCCCTCAGTTTTTCCCCAAGGTGGGGGGCATCAGAGAGCATATGTATCTGCCAAAGAGTTCCACACCTATAGCTTCCTGAAGTATTTTTGGCATGATCTGAGTGTTTGTCTTTATGTCTGTTCTGAATGAGAGTAAAAAATAGAAATTCCCAAAGAATAATTAAATGCTTGGTGTAATTTGAGGAGTAGGAGGGACAGCCATGTGACCAGTCAGAGCAGAAAAGATGAATTTTAGAAACAGTTTCCTCCAAGCACACTTGCACGTAAGTCTTCCATGGAGGTCAAAGCCAGCAGCTCAGATGAAAGTTAGGTTTTATTATTTAATGTTCTAAGCAAGCAAACAAAACAGCATGAAAAACCACATGAACAAAAGGCATCTCTTGGGCAACTTTGTATCAAATATTTTATGTACGGAATATTTGGGAGCCTTGCAATTGCCCTGAGTGTGTTAAAGGTTTGTATCTTCTGTGTCTCTCTTGGGAACAGCAGAGGAGAGGGGAAGCAATGTAAGATTGGCCGATATTGCTATATGCTTTCAGGTGTCAACATACTCACTTTCCTGCACATCCCCCGATACCATTGAGAAATGCAGCAAAAGGTAGCAGGTTGCTTGTTGGATGCCACATTTATTTTCCTCCCACTGATCTGTTTAAATAAAGTCCAGAAGCCATCCTGGTTGATAAAGCTGATCAACATTTAGTTTAATCCTACTGAAGAGCAGTATAATCATCTTTTTTTGGTTAATAATATCTTGGCATTGTTAATTGAGGAAGAGCTTACAGGCAAAGGCTGTTATTCAGACATTCAAATCCAGGTAGACCTCACCTGAACCCTCCCTTCCTGTAAGCATCAGAATTTTTAAGCATCACTGTAAGCAGTCAGGTTTGTTCAGTGAAATATGCCAAATGCTTTCCCAGGCAGTGCTAGCAGGAGTGAAATAGTCCTGCAAGAACTGTGTCTCTCAGCTGAAAAGCCACATAGCCTTAGAGCTTGTCCCTGCTGTAGGGGGAAGAGAGAGAAAATGCCAGTAATGGGGGATTCAATCCTACTATATTTAGATTTGACTTTGGCAAAGTTGCCAAAATGATTTACCAGCTGCCTTTATTGATTCAGTAGGAACTTTGCTAGTGATTCTGGGCAGTCTCAGCTGCTGTAAAAAAGCCTTATCTCTTGCTGTGCCCTGTAGAGAGGAATAACGTTGGATGGTGTATTCAAGTTATTTGTCAGGGACATCAGAATATTATATATATATATATATTATTTATTATATTAATATAATATAATATAATATAATAAATATAATATATTTATTTATTATAGTTTTTCCAGTACTGCATACTCTTGCCTTACGGATTTTAACCAGTCTATTTTGAGGTTGAAGCCAGACACTTCTGCTGGAATACAGCAAGTCGTAAGTTTGGTTAAACAAAATTAAGAATGTATAGCGATAGGTAAAAGTCAGTGTACAAAATTTCAAAGATGGCATCAACTCATTGCAGCCTTTCAGCACACTGCAGGAGGGCCAGGGGAGCCATAAACTGGCTTTAGGTGGAGCAATATCTGTTTTCTACCTCATTTCTGATGGTTCTGATGGTCTAGGTCTTTTCCAACCTAGATGATTCTGTGATTCTAGCTTAGCAGACCCTGTCAAAAACCTCTGTACAGTTGCTTGAAGAAAACTTTTCCTTAAAACTTAGTGATTTTTTTTACCATTTTTTTGATCTTTTTTTTATTACCCTGATATGTGGCAGCCTTTTAAGAGCAGTCTGAATTTTACATCTTGGCCCTGCCTCCTAGCAGACCTGCTGTAAAACTGATGTTGGCTTTAGGGAAGAAGGATGTTAATTTGATTGCTCCCTAGATTTTTATTTTCCAGTCAGGAGTCTGCACAGAGGTAGAGCTCAAGTAAAAATAGCATGATGAAGTTTCTGGATGATCTTGGGTTCAAAATAAACACACCATGTTAGGAAAATTAAAAAAGGACCTAGGTTTGAGGATGAATGCTGTCCGGTGTTAACAGATGTATCCTTTCAAAAAAAAAAAATCATAACTGAAGAGAATTGCTGCAAGCGAGCAAGAACTGAGTTGGTTTTCCAGCCTAATGAGCCACTTATGCAAGGTATTTTAAAATAGAATTAAATTTTTAAAATACAGCTATACTGAGTCTGACCAGAGATCATTTTTCTTGACAGTCTTGTCTATCTCTGGCCAGTAACATGTGCTTGGGAGAAAACACGCAAGAATGGACTGTTTCATTTCTGGCAACCAGTGGGCTCGGACACATGAGCCAAAAATTACTACAGGATTGTCATGCTTCATAGACCTTTTTCTGTGCACAGACTTGTCTTTTAAATGCATTTATGCCCTTGGAATTAATGATGTCCTGAGTCAGTGACTCTTTCCAGGCTGAAGAAGACAGTGTTTAACCTCTCCTCTCGGATACTGTCGTGTACCTCTGTTCCTCTGCTGCTCCATGATATGGGAACATTGGAGATATATACATCAAGCTGCTATATAAATATTTCATATTCCTTATTATTCCTACCATTCTGTTTGCCCTTTCATTAACTCTGAGCTAAAATGCTCAAAGAGCTATCCACATTGGCCTCCAAGATTTTGGGTTTTTTGACAGTGCCAAGTTTAGGGTCTGTCACTGAGTATATGCTCTTAGAGTCGTTTAATACTCCATATACATTCATTTGCACTTGCAATGAGCTCTCCTGCCAGCTTGTTTCCTCAGTAGTGTCCCTGAATGTAGTGTCCTGCAGCTGTTAACAGTCATTTTAATTGCAATTACCAATAACTTTTTTTATTGTTCAATAATTACATGGAAGAGGAGGTGGACAGCTTGGCTCCCAGCACAGACATGCTGCTACAGTCACAAACTTGCTTAAAAAATTGGGATGAATAGACAGTTTTTACACTTTAGCAGTTACTAATCTGAGAGATCTTCCGTCTTACCCTGCCATACTTTGATGAAGAACTTTGCTTGTAAAGAGAGCAAAGAACCTCATCAAAGGCTTTGGAAATTCAGTTACTCTATTAATAGGCTCACCCGTGTCCACGTAGTTTTTCATTTCTTCAAAAGATGATAGTACATTTCTGCGGCATGGCTCTCTTCCACAAAAGCTCTGTCTATGGTTTACTAGTTTTGTTATTTATTTTTAGCTTCTTTTCAACACAGAAGTTAGGCTTAGTGGTCTGCAATTCTTTAGTTCCCCAGGGCCCTTTTATAAAACTTGGTGTCATGTTTTCCTTCTTTGGTTTGTTTGATAACAAGGCTGGTGTCAGCAATAGTTATACACCACAGTAGTTTGTCAATTTATGCTGCATTCTTTTGGAAATGCTGGGTTTATTTAAAAAAAAACAAACAAACCAAATAACGAAAAAGGCAATTAGGTTATTCATGGCAGAAGAATCCTGTAGGAGCTATCATGCAGATATCTCTTATCTCCGAATTACAAAGTCCCTGAGCTGTAGATAGCTGAAGAGAGGAACATACAGTAGGAAGTATCACAAAGTGCTTGCCCTGTTTTTGTTCTCTTCCTTGGGTGTCTGGTGTTGGTCACTGTGAAGAGTTCAACGGAAATACTTAATTTAGCTTTCCTGCTTCTGAAGTGGTCTCTTTTCATTTTGATCATCTATCAGTCCAACAGACTTTCTGGCAGGCATCCTACTTGTAGTGTTTGGAAAAAAAAAAAAATTCAATAGCAGCTTTTATACTTCAATAAGCTATTTCTCAAGCTATTTTTTTTTTACATCTATCTTGTTATTTATATTCAGTTTGCCTGAATTAGTGTTCATTTCTGTTTTCCTTGTTTGAGCACCACCCTGTGTGTTTAAAGAACGTCTGTCTTGCTGCTAACAGCATCTGCTTTTTAATCATGCTGGCCTTCCCTGGTTCCTGTCTAAGTTTTTTTGTGATTAATGATAAACACTCTCAGCTTCTAATATTCTAATACAGTGTCTTTGAAAAAGCTCCATGCTACCTGAAAGCATTTTGCCCTTAGTTTATCTTTTCAGTAAGCCAACTTACTTCTTTATAGTTCCCCTTTTCAAAAGGAGGTGTTACTAGGACACTTCTCTTGGCATTTTAACTTCAGTGCCATTCCTGGGCCCTTTTTGGCAAAGTTGTAACACCCAAAATCATGAACTTCTCATGGCACATGCTAGGAAACATTTAAACAATAGTTTATCTATGAAAAAGTCAAAAAGGGAGGGAAAACTGCCTGATGGACAAAACCATTGTTGACTACAAGTATGGAGCTCCGAGAAGAGGTTTGGTGTACGGCTCATTTCAAGAGCTGCACCTGGTTATACAAGATCAAAGCAGTGCAAGTTGTTCTGAAGAATCTGTATTCAGTGTTTCTAAAAAATGCATATTACAAGGTATTAGGTGCAGTAGTCTCTTTGTAGTTTCTTTTCTCAAAAACACTAAGAGGCTATGCAGGTTTTCCTTTATGAAGTTGACTTTCACAGTAGAATGCTCCAACCCACATATGCCATTTCCATTGGTATATTTTGCTGGGTTTGGTTCATGCTTATTGCACTTTTCGTTGAAATTTAAGTCAAGAAGCGTTCTCCTAGAGTATATTGATGCTCTGTGAAACTCCCTATCTGTCCTATTAACTAACTTACATTATTGTAGAGCCCTTAAGCCAGGGATGTTCATACTGTTGATCAGATTTCATGCCAGGTTAATTAACTGTTTAGGCTGTAAGAAGGGATCAGTGCCCAACATGCGTTGCTCATGCTTGATATGCTGCTGTTATCCAACCCATGGAAGACTTGCTAAACAAATTATTATGGCTAAAACCCTCTGGGTCAGTAAGATGATTCTATTTAAGCTAGGGGGTTTTTGACATCTTCTTTTGACAAATGTTGCAGGAGTTTTATCCTGACTAGCTTGACTGGGAGAGGAAGCATCATGACTCTTTGTGAATGTTTATGGCATGAGACAAATTTATGTCTTACTGGATTTTTTATTTCCAGTATGACAATAGATAACTGCTCTCTGCTCATGAGTGTGAGCCAGAATTTCAGCTGCATCACCCACACACATCTGTCAGTCTGATCATGACAAAATAAATATTGTTAAGTGTTTTTTCCTTCTGTAGATTATCCAGTTTGACTTTTCCTTTATAATGACGTTATTGCTGTTACAGGGCCTGGCCCCTTGGCCATACAAATTCATACTTGAATAATTGGATCTGTTTCCGTGGGTCACCTTTATACTTCAGACGGAAAAACTGGCAATAAGCTTTTGTCGAACAACCTGAAAAAGTAACTCTTTCTTGCTTAAGTATGATGCTCCTTGTGTACTAATCAAAAGGGAACAAGAATTGGCTTGTTTTTAAAAAAATCATACATGTAGTTTTGAAGGATGTTCGGTTTATTTTTTATTAATTTTAGTACAAGTGGAAGGTGGCGGTTTTGCCAAAAATAAAGACTTATGACTTTACTTAAGAGTACACACATGCAGAACTGTGTGTTATTAAAGCACAGCTGTTATTAAAGATACTTTTCCTATCACAGTTTGATGATGACATCTTGGACCCTTTGGTTTGTCCAAGTGCTGTTAAAAATATGAAACTGCCTAGAAAATTTTTGGTGCTGGACTTGAGTCAAAAAAATACCAGCATCTTTAGTTGTAAACAATTACTCAGGGTATGAAATAAGGCAGATGAATCCCGGCTGCTCATTAGAAATGGATGGTCTTTTTACTCTGGGCAAATACAAGAATTTAATATGTTCTCTTACAGTAAGTAGTTAGCTGTCCAGTCAATCTTGTTGTAGCTAAGGAGACTGAATAGAAAAGCTCTGGAGTAGAGCCTGCTTTCTTCAGGAATGTGATTAGTTCCTTAATTATAGCACTGTGCAAATTACATACTTGATACCGTTATACGAAAAAATATTTCAGTAATTACTGTTGGTATCTGTGTCATTGAAAATGGAGCGTTAGGGACTTGGTTTCATTTCACATGGTATCAGGGGAAAATCTTTTATTCAAGTGCCACATGGTACACTGGAACTGTTCTGTAACCAAAAAGACTAATTTTATAGTATGCACATAAATCTTTGTGTGCCTCAGTGAGAGCTGGGTTTGAGAATCAGGTGATTTGTAGCGGCCACAGTAAATCAGGAAGGCTGGGTCTCCACTCTGGGTTATCAGCTGCCCTACTGCTGACAAAACTCCTGGAGGAAAAAAATGCATTTAAAATGTAAATAGCTGTGTATTGTCAGAGCATCTCCTTGTGGCCAGGAAAGAGTTGAATTCCAAGCATTGGCCTTGAAGCCAAACCAGGCATTTTCTGTTAATTTTTCAGATCCCAGTAGTGAAAACAGTGAAGGTGGATACTTCATCTCTTGTGTTGGCTGCTAGCATTCCAAATTTTGAGTTTCAACAGAGAAATAGTTCTCCCAAAGAGTACAAAGAATTTGATAGAGGCACCAGGTGTGTTATCTGTGGTTCGATTTACTTACTTATGTGTGTGCATCTGAAATGAGAAGACGAACCTCTGAACAGGACCTCTTACTCCACAAAAATGTATAGCACAGTGTCTGGAGTATATTTAAATTCTGTCTTTAACCTTGGCTTCGCAGGAGGGGGCAGAGAGAAGTCTGAGAGGTTTCCTGCAGCTGCTTGTGTAACCCTTCAGGTGCCGTCTTGCATCATAGAAATTTTGGGGCGAATGGGGAAGCATTCTGTCAAATGAGTTGTAATCTGAATGTGAAACTAAAATATTAACTACTTATGCTCTGTCTTGTTCGTGTTAACCAGAACTTACTGTGGTAGAGCACTTAAATAAACACGTATGTTACAATTTTGGACAGCTAAACATGGGCAGGAACTTCAAGGTTTAATATCTGATGAGCAAGGCATGGTGGAAATAAATTATTTCTGTGGAAGTGAGCCCACTGCCCCAAGTTTCTTTCTAGCCTTTTGTTTATTATATTAGGTAAAAACCTGTCAGTGTTTAATAAGTTCAGAATTATGCACAGCCTGGACTCTTTTGAGCTGTATGTAAGCAAATGCATCAAGCCGTAACTTTTGAAACTAGTGGCCACTGAATGGGGAAATGGTAAGAATTGCCATGTGCAGGGAGCTGTAGGTTCTTGCCAGCTTTTGAGGAGACAGCACTAGCCAGTGCAGGGGGGCGAGGGGAGTGCATCGCAACAAACTGCTCTTCTGCAGCTGACCCATGGCACTGTCCTGTGCTGCATGAGTGACCCGCTTGCCCATCTCCTCCCCACAGTAGTGTGTGGTATGCCACAGTGCTGCAGAAGGGCCAGAGGTACTGTACCACTTCAAACCAAAACAAGGAAAGAGGAGGGCTTGGGCTCCATCTCCCTGTTAAGGTGGCTTCTCCTTCCCTGAGGAAGGGAATTTATTACAGGAATTTGTTTATGTAGCTTGTGCACTAATAGCAAAATTTAGTTACATAGCCTTGCAGGCTACTTCAGGAATGGAAATAGACAAACCTTGTAGCTGTTGCAATAACTGGAAATGCTGTTTCAGTATAGGTTTAAGCTGTTAGGTAGTGTGTAGTAATTACTCAGCTGATCAAACTGTCCTCATAGCATTGTCTGTTCACTTCTCTTCCAAAACCCTTGTTTTGTAAGTTGACTACTATAATTTTATGTTGATGATGCATAAAAATACCCTGTAAGGCTTCATAGGTAACAAATCCAGTATTAACATTATATTTACTTAGTCATATCTTAATAAAGAAATGCCCGGTTCTGTAATCTGTTTGTCTGCTCTAGGCTTAGGCACTGGTCCCTCTGACTTGCAGGCATCAAGCAGCTGGTCTCAGATAGGACCTTGGTGGTGTCAACCATATGGATTAGCTAACTATTGAAGGTGTTTTTTGAAAGAAACTCTTAGCCGTCTTCTTAGGGAGTAGATGCAGTTTACTGCAGTAGTCATAATAAATTGATGGTTTAAAATAACAAAAAGCCCAAAATTCAGTATTAAAAGTGTGTAAACAGCATGCTGTCTGCTGAACAACTGTCTCCTTATGAGAACAGGGCTTACTGGAAGAGGAAGCTGCAAATGAAAACAGAGTTTCTAACTTGTTTTTGGGTTCTGCTAGTGCTAGACGCTCTGAAAGAGTGAGAAAAATGCATGCACTATGAAGCAGTTATCACTAGGTGACAATTGATATCGCTATGGATCTCATACCACTTTAAACATGAAATTAAACTTAAAATGCAATTTAAATTGTTAACAGCTTTATATTAATGGAGAAGAGAGATGCCATTTATTAATGTCAATTACAATTTCAGTGTAAATGCTAAATTGAGACCTTCAGCTTTGTACTGATTCAGGGCTCTCAGCTTGAAACAGCCAACTCGAGCTCTGTGGGAGTTGGCTGCCAGAGTGCTGACAGGAATGCAATGGCAGGAGTCTGCTGTCTCAGAGAAATCTGTGTTGCTGCATTGTGGTCTGAGCACACAAGTACAGTGCTTCAAAATCCTGAGAGGGGACTGATGTGCCTTTGGCAAGCCCAGGTGCTGGTTAGTTGACCTGAGGAAGATAGCATCAAGATAGAGAGTCGGATGCAGCCACAATACCTCTTTCTTTTCTGTGGAGCTGAGGTGCTGGTGTGCTAGGGAAGTGGGGAATTCAGAATGACATGAGAAGCACTTCTGTTGACTCCGTATCTCAAACTGTCCTCTAAGTGTTTGTCTGATTGGGACTCACCCTTAAATTGCTGTCGAGGTTCTCTCCTTGTTCGCTTCTTGCCTTTTTGCTTGATGGCTGTATTATTCTTCCAGAAGCAGCAGTCTCTAGCCAGAGCTTCTTTTAGCCTCAAGAAATTTGCACCTGCGATGGTTGCTAGCAGGGAGGCTGTAGGGTCATCCAGGCCTTGGAGTATGTACCCACAATCACGTTTGTGGGACCAGGGGGCATTGGTAAGAGCAAGCCAATGAATAGGGTAGAAAGCTGTAAAAGAAGAGGTTTCCTCGAGCCAAGGAGCACTCCAGCCCAGATGTCCTTCTTGCGCAGAGGAGTCCCCTGTAAAAGAAGGGCTCCTGTCCTGCTGTGGCTGGTGCACAGCCGTGTGATCGAGGAACACGGATGTCAATGTGGTGCAGTCTCCAACAGTGCTGTTCCCTCCCAGGGGTGGAGAGGGAATAGGACTAATTCACATCTTAAGTATGCAGGCTACTAGTCAGAAGAAACATTACTCACCCTATTTCTCCATTAGATCACTGCTGTATCTTTCAGAAGGTTTTTCTTCTCTCCAGTGATGAGTCAATCCATGTTTTTGCTCAGAAATACCAGTGCTGATCTGGGGACAGGACGTTTTTATTCATGGACTGATCTGAAGGCCTTGCCTCCTTCCAGCCCTGAGTTTCCTGAGGAGAGGATGCAAACAGAGCTGCTCTCCCCTGCAGTGCTGCACAAGAAGATGTTGCCAGCCCTTCACAGATCTGTGCCATCTCCTTCCTGCCCCATACTCTTTACAGGGGTCAGGAAAAGTCATGTGAAGTGTCTAGAGGCAAGACAAGCTTAAGGATGCTACCTTCTCATTCCTGCTTATCTGCTGCAATATGCTGTCCTCTCAGCTATACCAATAGGAGTTCAAAATCAATTTTTTTAAGTGAGTGTACATTTGTTGATTTGGTTCACAGCATATCACCGCAGCTGGTCTGCAGACTATACCTGAAAGGGCACTGTGCTACCATATGTGGGCAGGACAGCACCCAGGGGATCATGCTCAAGGTTGAAACATTTAAATTCTTTGTCACAGACCCTTTCATACTTTCAGTCTGCCTGTACCAGTTTTCAATAGCTTGCACCTTTTGCCTGGACGCCCATATCTACTTGACCCTATCTTTTAAAATTGAAGCATGAGTCTGGAAATTCAGGCTTTACAGGGAAACCAGCACTGTAAAATTCAGCTCCAAACACATGGAAAATGGGTTTATGGTTTCTTGGTATTTGGTTTCCCAACCACTGGATGTCAGTGCTGCTCCGCTGAAGAAAGGCTCTTGCTTCCTTCCCTCTGGATGTGAAGGAAATGAGTGGAGGCTTCTTTTTTTATTTGAGCAACTTTTGTTGCTCAAATACCTGAGCAACGTTCACATTTCTTGGAAAAAATTGCCACGGAGATTACATTATTTATTAATTGCACATATCTAAAACAACTATCATGTTTCAGACCTCTCATTTTCAGTGCAAGATGATGAGAGACAAGATTGCGCATAGGAGTTACTGCAGGCTATTGGAGCTTATGGGCTTGATGAGTCATTCTGTGGACTGTCCAATAAGTGAAATAAATCCACTGGAAAAAACTAAAAGTATGATTTTACCAGAGGTAAAAATGTATTGCTTTTATGGCTTGAAAATTGCACATTTAGCAACACATGATTTTTCAAGTTTAAAAAGTAAAATGTGCTGACAGATTTGAGGAGATTAAGTTGGATATGTAGCAAAAAGCCTGTCTAGACCTCTGGTTTTATGTTTTAAAAATGTATTGCAGATCAATATATGCTTATAAATTGCTCACGGATGTGTTGTTCAATTCAGGCTTTTGTAATAGGCTTGAGTTTTTAAAAATTAAGTTACTTATTGTCTTTCATTCATATGCTCTTCATCATTTTGTTCCTAAATGTGACATACCTACACTGCAGGCAGCGGGAGAAATAAGCAACAAAAAGATTTGGGGTTTTTTGCAGTGTTTGCTCTGTTTCTGTGGTTGAAGGCAGTCTGAAACATCGTAGCTGTCTCTTTTTCATTGGAGGGCAGAAAACATTTCCTCGCTAAACTGCCAAAGGTGCAGGTCAGCGACACAGTGCAACCTGCATCAAATACTGCCTCCTTTGAGGCAAAAGGTGCTATTAATTTTGACTACCTTTTACGTGGAGCTCTTGCATGCATTCAGCTTGGCATGCCAATTTTGCATGTGTAACACCCCATTTTCCTCCATTTTAACATAACTGTATGACCAGAATTAATCCAGGTGAATATATGTGTAAAGCCACACAGTTCTGTTATTAATCTGTTATTAAACAGACAATGGAAAAATCTTTTGCACGGCCTACTTAATGCAGCTGGCTGAATGAGT
Organism: Podargus strigoides; assembly: GCA_028020825.1. Taxonomy (NCBI): domain Eukaryota; kingdom Metazoa; phylum Chordata; class Aves; order Caprimulgiformes; family Podargidae; genus Podargus; species Podargus strigoides. Next base: position 39,032,691 of record CM051621.1, on the reverse strand, counting down.
TGTCGACGGCTTAAAGGTTTGTGCTACAAATGGAAGTACTGTGATCTGTAATCAGATGAAATATTTTGAGAGGAATCTGTGGCCTGAACTGTGCTTTTTAAACAGTCAATCTAACACTTGTATGTTGGTGGCTTATAAATATGATTAGGTGCAGCTGCTTCAGGCATAAAAACAATTGAGATGGAGGATTTTAGTCAGTAAACCGTACCTGTAGGGATCGTGCTGTTGCAGAGGTTGCTTATAGCGTGTCTAAGAAAAGAAATGCCTTATTAGATCAGAGTTAGTTATAGACTGTTCAGATTCTGTAATTTTCTTTTTCGACGGGACCAAAATTAGTAGTATGTTTCTACCAATTTCTTTTTTTTTCCTGGTGAATGAGAAATATACATCGATGCTGTTCCCTGACAATAAGTGAAATATGTTCTTCTTCACCAAAGGAATGCTCTTTAAATACTTATAGATCTGTTATGTGAGTCCTTTCCATGTTTAACTTAATTTAGTTTCAGAAACTCTGGTGATTTCTGATGAGTAAGGTAATTTCTTTTCAAACACAGGTATGCTTCTGTGCGTTTAAGTTTGGGTTGTTTTTTGTTTTTTTTTTAATATGGGGAAATATAACTATGGAAGTGCTTCCATAGGTTTAAAAGTTTCTATTTGTCAATAATAATTTCTTAATACATCATAGTTGTCTTGGAAAAATCAGAGTCTCTCTAGTAGAGACTTTACTTGCTGAAAGATGAAAAAAAGGAAGTCTTTTGCCGATTGAAATCAAAAGTGCTGTCTCTGGGTTTGGTGATAGTTATTCTATTATTATAGTTGAAAAAAGAGCTAGTGATCAAGTAGGGAAACTTCCAGGTAAGGAAAAACCTGGACTGGTTGTAATTAGGGAGATTGTGAACAGTCTCATTTAGGGATGCAGTTGGGGAAATTGATGTTACAATTGCAAATGAAATCATTGTTGATAAATGTGATAAATACTGGAAAGTGTGAACTGAATTACTCATATTGGTTGTTTTTAAATCATCTGTAATTCCTCAGGAAAAAAGGCCTGAGTCCAGTTCCACAGTGAAATTGAAATGCAACATATTTTAAATGGATACAAAAGTGCTTTTCATGGCACACCAAGCTGGAACCCACAGATACGGATGCTTAAATTGAAAAAAAAAAAATTGTAAGAATGAATACAGGCAATAGTTACTTTTCCTATGTCATTCTTTCTGATGCTGGTTAGTCTTGCACATTCGGTTGGTGCAATTGTGATCTGTTATGTTGGCTACTAGACAGATACATGCTTGATTGAACCTGTTACTTGAATGTCCATTCAATCAATGCAGTTGTAGGGCTAGAAACTGTTTATTTTGATCAAAATTTGTGTTCTTCATTTTCGTGATAGTGTTTATTGTCAAATTTTATTTGACATTACATTTTTCAAATGATCTATACATTCTTGGCCTTGTTCTAAAATTTGGCAGCCCTTCAGTGTGCAATTTCTCACTTTATTCCTTTGAGTTTTGTGCACTGGTTTTGTTTGGTTTCTCACCTCTCTCAGTTGTTTTTTCAAGGAAGGAGCTCATTGAAGTTAGGCCAGGTTTGAAACTTATCTTTGGCAGTCTGTTTTTTAGTTTTTACCTCTCTGTTAAAAAAAAAAAAAAAAAAAAATTTTGCACAAATTTTGCCAAAGCTGTCACCTTCTGGGAAAACAAGTGACTGCATCTTGACTAGGGGAATGGACAGTTGAATGGGTTTGGTAAGGTTGGTTTTTTAAACTATATTTCCTATACTTGAGAGTTTAACAGTGAGTAATAAATAGTAAAGATCACATCTTGTCTGCCATTGGATTACGTTTTTCCCGTGAGCAACCATGTTTTTCTGGCAGTTTTTGAAAATGGAGATGGTTTTATGCAGAGCAGCTGACATGGGCATTTCATGCCCTGCTGCTGTACTTCCAACAAGTTTACTTACTATGTTTAAATCTATTTTATTGTGAATGGACAGAAATTAATGAGTTTTGCTGTGCCACAACAATGTAACTTTTGCTAATTATGCAGATTCTGCATGTGGACTGTATAAAGCCAACAAATGCTTTATAGACAGTCATTCTGCTGGGTAAATCTGATTTAAAGAGGCTTACTGAAAAACGCCACTGTCTTACTGTGTGTTAAGCAGTAGGTGAGGCAAATGCGCAGTCCACCCTAAATTGTGATATCTGATGGTTTGAAGAGGAACCCCACCTTGGCAGCCACAATTTGGGTCTTTCCTTCCACTGTTACTTACTGACCACACGAGCAGCAAGGTGGTGATGGTGGTGGTAGGGATGTCTCTTGGCAGGGTCTGTGCAATGCCATCCACATACACAGGAGGAAGCATGTAGCTGTTGAGGCAGGAGTCGTTCACCAGCTGCATCCTACCTCTTCCTGGAGGAAAAAAGGCTTACTAACTGGAAGCAAGTTGCTCTTTAAACCTTATATCTCTGTGATGCACTTAAGCTGTGTTACCTTGTCTATCCTGTTCCCCTTTAATCTGAAGGATAGCCATCAGTGAAGGTCTTATTTGCACAAAGATGTTGTTTAGCAGTTCTGTAAATCACAGTGTGAAAAATAATCAAATGAAATCTTTTTACAGATGCAAATACTGGCATTATGATGAAAACCTGCTTACCTCCAGCATTATCATTGTCTTCCATAATGAAGGATGGTCCACCCTCATGAGGACAGTCCACAGTGTCATTAAGAGAACACCAAGGAAATACTTGGCAGAAATTGTGCTGATTGATGATTTCAGCAACAAAGGTATATTTGGAATATGAACATAGTACTTGTAGAAAAGGAAACTTCTTTTCTTCTTTAAGTAGTTTTCTTTTGATTTATTACCTGCCATGAATTGAGTTGACTCTGCCAGAAAACTAAGTTGCTTCTTCACAGTCCTTTCAGTTTTCAGTGAAGGGAAAGCTCTCTTCCAATGAACTGCTTTCATAAAGGTGGCAATGCTTTATGTGTATTCAGCTGTTTGAAATACAGGATTTGTGGTGGGCTCTTTACCACAGTCATGGAGTAGTATATATAGTAGAAAGCTGGGACAGCAAGTACCTCTCGTGAAAACAAGTACTTTTAAGAGTTTGAGGTAAGCCTGTTAGGAATAATTTCTTCCTTTATTTCATTTAGGAATCCAGACTCTATTTATTTATTTATTATACTGTAATAAAAATCTATCTAAGGCTATTGAATGATTCTGATTCATTTTCGATATATTTTCAATTTCCAGCATACTTTTTTAATTAAGCATCACGTTAAGGTGCTTATTGTTTCTTATCAGGGAGGGGGTTTTAAGAATTTCAGTGTTGTTTAATTTCTGCTTTCCTTTGAGTCCTGTATATCAACATTTTCAGAAGTCCAGAGATTTTCCTCTTCCTTTGTTAATATACATTCTAGTCTTGGTTTATAGTCAGGATGTATCTACTTACTTGTGTTTCTTTATAAATATAAACATACATTGACTTTTTTCTTTTAATGGTGGTGTATTCAGGATTAATGCAAATCAAGGCTGAATACAGAGAAGAACTGAAAGTGGTATGCTAGAAATATGATTGATATAGAGGAAATGTGTCTGGTTTTAAACTTGAAACAAATTTCAAAATAGTGCACCAAAGCTGCACGTTCTGCAAATTTTATTGCAGCATAATTCTTGAATACAAGTTGACAGGAAAAGAGTTAGATGCATAAATGAAAACATAACCTTGAGTGTGCGGGATGACAGTCTCTTCTAGACGATGATGATGGCTGTTAGGAGCACAAGCAAGTTTGAACTGGTCAGCAGCATAATATACGTTTCCTTAACCCTCCTCTTTGTTTTTATAATAGCTGAATTGGGTAGTGGCATGGAAAGCAGATGACTCTGTTCTGAAACTCTGTTTTATCAAGTGATCTGGGCTGCTCCCTGTTCCAGCCTCATGGGAGGAGGAGTTTTCTGTGGATATACCCACTATAAAGTTTAAAACTGAACTCATCATAGAGTTGGGGTTGCCTTTTGTGTGTATAAGTCACTACTGAAAATGTTAATTTTTGCATCATACCTGTAGGTAGGTATCATTCTCTGTTTTTACAGGAGAGGAAAATTTACCTGTATTGTTAACTTTACTACATCTGGCTTAGTCTAATAAAGATACTGAATGCTACTTTATAGTCTCTGGTATCCTTTTACAGCTTTTGAGAATTTGGCTTAAATATACACACATGCTATAAAATAAAAATATCTTCTCTCCTAAGGGATATAATTTTAATAATTCAGTCAGCAGACAGGGGTTGTGTTTTTTCCTCCTCAGCTGGGATTGCAGATTTCTTTCAGAGCTATTCAAGTGAGCAATGTAAAATAACTATGACACTGATGGTCTATGGAAAAATTACCAGATTTTTTCCTAATGATTGGACTTAGTACATGGGTTTCACATGAGTTGTAGCTGACTCTGTGCTATGTGTATGTAATTCATGAAATGAGTTTGTCTGGCATAATAACTCATACTACAGTTTTCCAGTATATGATGATTGTTAAATAAAGGCAGTATTTTTCAAGAAATTTGTTTTGAAATACAAAACTTATGCTTTCTGCTCATATATGCATGGTTCACAGATACAGCTAGCCTGGACCTAACATCCAGCAGACCTTTGGCTCTGTTTCCCACACTTCATTTTCCCAAGTAACTTTCTTGAATTCAAAAATTCAGTAAAGCAAGCTGAAGATTCAGTTTTCACATGTGTGAGTGACTGGAAAACAAGCACAGACTGGAATGGCTCTGAACACCTTGCTGCAACTGTACTGTTTCACTGTAATAATTCTTCAAACTGCTTTAGGCTATTACTTGGTAAACATAATTAACTTAATTTCAAGAATTCAAATTGTATTCTAGATGAAAAATGGCCAAGAGAGGAGAATCTTGCTCCACTTCTTTCTTCCCAGAGAGAAGCAGGAACTAGTACGTTCTGCGAAGTGTGCCAAGCTGCCTGAAGAGATCTCCAGTTGTTAGGAGAGCTGCAAAACACAAGCACTCTTAATCACAGCAGAGCTGCTGGTGGCTTTTTGCTTTTTCAGCCAGAAGAAAAGCAGTGCTGACGGCACAGATACAGAATTTTCTCCTTTCCCACCTGCTTTCAGAGTGCACATTTCCTATCTGCCTTTCCACCCAGCAAAGAACATCTTAGACCAGTGTTGAGGGACACAGCTGCTGGACTGAGTAGATGTTTAATCACACTCAGTGTGGCTGTCCTTATTTCTTAGCCACTGCTTTCTCCAGTAATACGAAATTAAAATGGAGCATAGTGGTTGCAAACACTGCTAAAGGCTGGCTCGTAGAGTCCTGCCTGTCCTTCTTTACAAGAAATCCTCTTTCATCAGAAGGGAGTTACAGCTGCATAGAAGCTTATATTATGCCTTACAGGGAGGAACAGTTGTAATGCTTGGAAAATGTTCTTTTCATTATAATTCTTTGTATAAAGTCAGTTGGGAGCAGTCTTTTTGTTGAACGACACTCTCGCTTCCTTCCTTAATCTCTTCTGCAAACAGTGGGGTTTGGCTGTGGAGAACTGTGTGGAGAGATGTACTGAATTCTGCTCAGGCATTTTTTCCTTTGTGAAAGCACAAAGGGAACAGTAACAAGAAGATGACGCCAAGCTAACTGGATGATGCTAGTTCTGATATTTTCAATGGAGACCTCTGTATTAATGCATGTTAGAATCCAAGAAGTGTTGCAGCAGCTTCTACCACAGTGTCAGTGTGGCCGTGCTGCTGCACTGGGGGATTTTTTTCCTGTTTTTTCTTGTGTTTTTTGATAGAAACAGTTTGCTTTGCTGTGAGTGCTAGATGTGTGGAGGATACAGCTGATTTTAGAAGGGCAATGACAATTCGTAACACCATATTTTTTCTCCCTACAATTACGGTTGTGTATATAGGTCTTCAGTGGCTACTTGTTATGTATTTAGAAAGAAAGAAAGAAAGAAAAGAAAGAAAAAAATTTAGAAAGAAATAAAGAATAGAATAGAATAGAATAGAAATAAAGAAAAAAATTATTTCTTCCTGAGGCATAGAGGTCAATATCTCAGCTGATGCAGCTCACTTTTGTAGCCTGTAAAGAGTGACTGCAAGGTGAATACCAGTGTTCCTAGTAGCATTTAAAGGCTTTATCTAGCTTTTGCATTTACTGATTTTTTTTCTTTATCACTATATATATTTCCTACTGATGCAGCATCCCATAAGGTAACCAAAGAGGAAGTAACGACAGGTAACAGTATTTTTATTAACTTGTTTAACAATGCTTGCAGTGGGGAAACTGAAGCATTACTCAGTTGCTTGTGTTAGAGCTGAGCACCCCACATTAGTAGTATTATACACATTAGAAGTATTACAGTATAGGGGACTCAGAGGCAGCTGCTTTAGGGAGGACTTCTGATACCATTTTTCTAGTTGTCAAACTGACGTCCATGAGTCAATGAAAAAAAAAACCAAAATGCTTTCCTCCTCCTTCCCCCCTTGGAATCTGCAAGATCTTTTGGAGAAAGGACGTGTTTTTAAAAAGCATTGATTCATGCTTTAATCATGCACTGAGACATAAGAGAAGAACTCAAACAAGGGAAGACCAGATTGGTGGTTATAATATTTTGAAAGGTAAAATACACATTTTTAAACAAAAACCAGAATGCTATAATGCTGTTGACAGATATTGTAAATACACATTCTAGGTGAACAAAATTTAGTACTGGCCAAACAGTATTTCTAACAGTAAAAGTATCGGGATTTTATACACTACTGTCATGCAGGCTTTGTAGTATGGGAAGGAGGGAAAAATCAGTTTTCCTGTGGGAAATAGCACTTGCTGGTAACCCTGGCATGGTTTCAGATAATGGACTGCAAAGTCCTTGGGCTTGTACTGTAGAAAAGCTTTACACAATCAATATGACAGGTTTTTACAGCTCTCTGAGCCTTACATAGTAGAACATTTGATAACTAAAACATTTGGCTTCATAGGCAGGAGAGCTGGAAATAGTTTCAGGTTTTAAATCTTTAAAACATTCCTGACAGTCCTTCTGTAACATGTACTTGGAATTTGCAGAATAAATAATGGTGCGGTATAAAGATTCTCTTAGTACCACTTCAGCATGACCTCATAACTCTGTTGATTTTATCCTATAAAAATTTATATCACAGCTATCGTATCATATATATTGCATGGCATGTTATTCTATACAGCATATGTGATAAAATTGTTTATCTAGTTTGATATTTATGTATCCTTGAAGTTTTCCTAATGCACAATGATTTACAAAATGTGTGTGGGGAAGAGGATACATAAAGCCTTTAGCTGAAAAAACTTATTATTTTATAAAGGTGAAGCGAAGGCATAATAAGAGTGTTAAAATAGTGGATTCAGAAGATTGTTCTTTGGTAGAATTTCTGAATTTTCAAGTTTGGAAACTTCTCTTCCAGAAAACACCATTTTCATTTAAATTATTTATATGTAGCTTTTGTTTAAACTAGATTTTTTTTTAGTACTGTTGGCAAGAATATAGAACATTCTGAAACAGAAGTCCAGACTTTGATCATTTTCATTCAAGGCATGGAAAATATTGCTGCTGAAGCAACCTGATGGCTTATTGCTGCTGAAAGGGGTGTCCTTCTCCTTCCACGTCTGCACGTCCCCTCTCTTACTAAATCAATACAGGCGTGGCATCTAGCAACCCCTCGGAGCTGGTGCAAACCAGTGCATGGATGCCTTGTCTGTAGCTTAGGTGGCTTATTTTGGTTCCTCGCTGAGAGAAACTGAAGCTGTAGGCAATTCTTTTGAGCCTTTCAGTACAAAAAGAGATTTTAAATGAATGCCAGTAGTTAAATCGGCATAGCCTCAAACAGCAAGTGCCTGACTGCCAGCCCCGCTGCCTTTGGGAGTTTTCTCATCAAGGTCATCTGTGCCAGAAATATTATGCAGCACCAGGATCCTTTTTTCAAACTGTGTGGTAGGAATGTGGTTTCCAGATCAGTTTGGCAAAGACCAATATGGAAATACAAACCTGTAACCATTTAAGGATAGCCCATCTTGATTCTTACACAGTTACTTGTCCCTTTATTGACCAAGCCCCTTTGGCCAAAGTTTTCCTGTCTCATCAGGATGATAAACCACAGCTTGTTCACTGCAATTCTGACCCTCCAATTATTATTAATTTAATTAGAAGATTAGCATAAGACCACCCCAACCCTCAGAGGGAACAGTTTTAGATAAGGGAGGGCAAGAATTTGACTGTGGTGGGTTTCTGTCTCAAGTTTCCAGATTTAATAGACTGACAGAAAATTTTGTGAAGCAGAAAGTGAGTGAAGAGAAATCTTTAACTGAAAAGTGATGCCTTCAGCTGTACACATGACATCACCTGATGAGGAAAGACCATGTACTGAAGTGTAGGAACTTCTCTGCCTGGTTGAAATACAGGCAAAGACCTGAAAGCCAGTATGTGATATATTGAAGTGACGGGGAATTGTCCACCCAGCTCCCCTGTGGTGTGGCCAATCACTTCAGCTGCTTTTCTTCAGATGTGCCAGAAACAAACCTGTGTCATGAAGTCAGAGAGCTCCATGTCTTGACCTCTTCAGGTTTAGTGTTTGTGAGCAGTAGTACAAGCAGTTGAACTCTTAAATGTCTGTAGATATTTTTAAGTAGAGTTCGATTTGGGTAGTATTAAGAGTACAAAAATTTTGGAGATTAAACCTCGCCAATTTTTTTTTTTTCTTTGATAGCACACTTAAAAGAGAGGTTGGATGAGTATATTAAGCAGTGGAACGGCCTTGTTAAGGTGTTTAGAAATGAGAGGAGAGAAGGTTTAATCCAAGCTAGGAGCATTGGAGCCCAAAAGGCTACATTTGGACAGGTAAGAGCCAGTTCACACACAAGTCTGTCTTCTGTTTTACTTTTTTGGGGGGGAGAGGTGGTGGTGGTTCTATGTTCAAATAGATATGTAGGAACAGTATTGTTTTACTGATACTGTTTTAAAAAGAGATTAACTTTACTCATTTAAGCTTTTTTTGTTTATAATATGAAAGTATTTCAATGTAAATGAGCTTAATTAAATGATCATGATCTCGTGTACAGAAATATAAACAACTTTTTTTTTTTTTAAGGTTTTGGTTTACCTTGATGCCCATTGTGAGGTGGGAATTAATTGGTATGCGCCACTTATAGCTCCTATATCTAAGGACAGGTAATGTGCTTCTGTTATTTCCAGTGTCTGGCCTCTTAGGAAGAAAAAGTCACAGTAACAGTCTTCATTTTTCAAACTACAGGCAATATGTTTTGTATCTATCTATATCAAACTATATCAATATTTGCTGTATGATTATTTTATTATCTCCCAGCATAAAAGTTACATAAGGAGGAAGGGAAAATAGGCAAATACATCTGTGGATAGTTTATTTTAATACTGAATATTTTGCTTAGTATAGATTAAGTATAAGACAGGTCTTGTCTTTTGCAACGATGTGAGGGACTGTTAGAAAAATGTTGTGTTCTGACTGAATAAGGAGCTTGATTAAATAAAATAATTACACAAAAATGTGAGTTTTGGTAGTGGAAGAGTAGCAGTGAGTGTTTTAATTTAATGGGGATTTAATGCCCCTGTGATCTCAAGAGTTTTATAACTTTATCATCTTTGGTCTTGCAGTATGGTCTTATTTGTTTCCTCTGAAGTGCTTTAGAGTGTTGTCTCTAGCTAACCTAGGCCAGGGCTTGAGGCTGTCTCTGCCACAAGCCCAGGCACTTGCTAGGAGCCAGTGGTGGAGATGCCTGTGCTGTGCATAGGAGAGGTGACAGAGGAGGGAGATAGATTCCCAGGGGCTGACTTTCTTCCAGCTGTTGGAATGCTGTCATTGCTGTGTGCTACTGTGCTCTTAGCTTGTGTGGTCTGGGGCTATGTGTGTTTAGGAAACCATGTGCCTGTTTAAACTCTTTAATCCCATAAAATAACTGCTTAATCCTAAAAACTATTTGTTAACTTGTCGTACTACCAGAACTTTCTTGAAAACACAATTTTTGTGTGTTTTAAAGGCTGTAACTCAGCTTCAAGGCTGTTTTTGGGCCAGGATACAACAGAGAAGATGGAAATGCTTGTGTGATTCTCAAGTGTGTGTTATTCTTACACACAAGAAAGGCAGGTGAGAGCAGGCAGCTTTAGAGGCATCCTTCAGCACTGCCACAAAGGCAGAGGTTTCAGGAGGACCAGCGATGCCAAGGCAGCACGGTGCCAGAGGGCAGCCCTCGGCAGCCTTCTTCCAAGCCCTGGTACTCTGGGTGCAACATGTTGCTGCTTCTGCCTCAACAAAGAGCACAGCATTAGCGTTTCTTTTCCCCCCACTTTTTTTTTCTCTCTCACGGGATTTGACTTAATAAGATGGAATAGCTCCAAGTTTGGTTACTGGGAAACTCATTTGGAAAATTTGGGAAGAATAACAAGATAATGTCTTTTCCTTGGTGAATATTGTATGTGATGGATCACAATGAGGAGCATATTGCAAATCAAACAGGAAAAATTCTACTGAAGACTTCTGCTAGGAGAGCCCCAGTAACATATTCTTATCCTGAGAGGTTGGATTTCTAGGGCAGTTGAATAGGACAGAATAGTGAAAATCCATGTGTACACGAGTAAAAGCTAAGAGTTTATCGTACTTGTTGACAGCTAAGCTCTGATGTGAATAGAAACTACTGGAAATAATAATACTGTAAGAAACCTAGCCCTCTAAGGGCTCCTCTGTTTGCCTCCAGCAGTGCTTTAGTAGAAGACCAATGTCAAGAAGTACACATAAAAGAAAAGGTACTGATAAAGAAATTGATATATTAGTGTTTCAGACCTAACTACTCTGCTTTCAGAAACTCTTAAAACAACTCAAAGAAAGGACTATCTCTTTTTCTTTTAATGAGGCTTCATTTTTTAATATGTTTAGAAGTGACTTTTCATATAAACTGCTCTATAAGCTTGATAATTAATGGTGTAAATTTCAGATTAGACAGACTACTCTTCTGAAATTGTATTTTGCTCTTTCTTTCCCTTCTACAAATGTTTCAGAACTACATGTACTGTACCTCTAATAGATTACATAGATGGGAATGATTATTCCATTGAGCCACAACAAGGTGGGGATGAAGATGGCTTTGCCAGAGGGGCCTGGGACTGGAGTTTGCTATGGAAACGAATTCCGTTAAGCCACAAGGAAAAGTCCAAACGAAAACATAAAACTGAGCCTTATCGGTAAAGAGAGCTGTTTACATACTGTGAATTGTAATGAATAATTGTCTAAACCCTTTCGTTTTTCCCTCCCCCTCCCCCTCTTTTCCCATGAACTACGATCGGTGCACGTGTGCCACGCGGGTCCTTGCCCATAACTGCATCTTCCCTGCCACCATCCGCCACCCTGCAGAACCACATGCACTGTGCCACTTATAGATGTCATAGATGGCAACACTTATAAGATTGTACCACAAGGGGGTGGTGACGAAGATGGGTTTGCTAGAGGAGCATGGGATTGGAGTATGCTATGGAAGAGGGTTCCCTTGACCAAGCGAGAGAAGGAAAGCAGAAAGACAAAAACTGAACCGTATCGGTAATCACTAAATCACTTACCCGTTTCTCTTTTTTCTGAAGTCAGTATTGATCCACTAAAATTTGCATGTACTTCTAGCCTGAAAATCTTTGTTTTTTCTAACCATACCAGCTGCTTTGTTTAATCAGACCTGTTTGTCACAACTGACTATTTGCTCAAACTGCCTTTGCTGCCTTGTGTTGCCTACCCATTCCTGCTCTTGTGTGGTTAATAGGGTGCACATTAGAATGACAGGGGTTTGTTTGGCAAAGTAAAATATTGTATGACTTTGTTTCCAGGAAAACCTTTTTTAGCTATGATATTTTTTTTGAAAAGTAGTGTTGGAAACAACAGTGCTTATTTAACCGTTTGATTTGAAATAATGAGCATGTTGTGAGTATTTATAATAGCTGGTAATGCATAAAATCTGTAGCCTGCTGTCATGGCTTGATGCATGCATACAGCTCGTGGATTATGCATGTGCATCAAAAAAAATCCCTTTTGTCATATTTCTCCCACTTGCTTCATAATAGATCACATCTGACAAAGAAGCATACTGTTTAAGAATCTCTGCTAGATATTTTCTGAGGTCTCAGTATGTTTGGGGATTTTAATTTAATACATGTAACATTAAAAAAAAATAAAATAAAAACCTATCACCTTATTTTCTGTGAAAACTCCAATAACTTTCACAGAAGTCCCACCTTTTTCTTATACTTTGTAGGGGAGTATGTTTTCTTCCCAGCAAACAGAAACTGCCTAGACACCCTATCTTACAAACTGGGGTTTCTGGATGGCTTTTCAAGACTGGGAGACTGTGGTTCTGCTGTTTTTTATTACTTCACCCTTCACACTTAACTAATCATGTTACTACAAAAAGCAGTCCTCACATCTTCAGAATCTAATGTCTTCTATTGCTTGTATATATGATTTAAACATTGTAGGAACTGATGTTGGTAATTCCCTATCCTCACCCGTGATTGTTCTCTGCTAAAATGGCAACACATGCAAGGAAGTTAGGAAGCTTTGATCTGTTTTGTATACAGTATAAATAATACTATTTTCTGACAAGGCTGTCCACATTGGAACTTTAATACTCGCTTAGAGGGGGATAAACTAGTTCAAACATTGCTGTTGTGTTCTGTGTTTACCATCCAAACAGGTCTTAAAATCCTTTAAACTGTTCCCAGAAACACAGAACACATGTTCTCAGAATGGTTTAAAAGATGACTTTATTTTTAATAATGCTTTCAGAGTTACAGTCCTTCTTTTAAAACGAGACATTCCCTGCATCTATTCATGTCCAGGCTGTGTGCGTTTTGTTGCAGTAATACCAAGGCAAGTAAGACCAAGTAAAGGTCTTGCTGAAACCAGAGCCAAGATTGTTTAGTCTAAAAAGAAAACAAACAAAAAAAAAAACAAACCCTCAATGCTTAAAGCACAAAACCAAACTTTTTGTAATGTGGGAATTGCCCCAGGACTGAATCCTTCTTCTAAGCAATATTACGCTTACCTCTTCAGATCCTACAAAATAAACTACTGAGCTCACGCAGATTTTACCATGTCCTTCAGCATGCTTGACAGCATGTTGGAGGCCAAGACTGAAACTTCAGCATCTGAAGCCTCTACGCTTGCCAAGTCTTTATGGTGCTGAGGCAAACGAAACGTGTGGGAAAGCTGCAGGGCCGTGCTGTGCAGCGTGCCTCTCCCCACTGCGCTCGCTGGCCTGATTTCGTTGTTGCCCTGCCCCTGCTCTGCAGAGGGGCTATGTGCTAACCCTGGGCGTTACCTTTTCCTAAGCACTTCTTCTCCGACATTTATGTGCAGAAGGGAAGTACGTAACCATTGCTGTTAAAAGGAACATTACTAAGATAAAAAATCTAATGGAATTAAGAGATTTAATAGTTCTAGAAATGGCCCATCTCTCAAGAATTTTATCATGAAGGAATATTTCACTTGTGTTCTACTTGGTTTACCAGAGTGATCTGGACTCTTGGGTCCTCCTCCTTTAGGTGCTGCTGACCATCTAAAGTCAGAAAGAGTTCACTTTTTCCTTACCAGCTGTTTTTTAAATTGCCAACTTAGTGGGGACTCCAGTTTATCTGTTAGGATTTTTACATATTTATTGATCCTCAGGTGAAAAATGCTTGGTATATGCACTGGAAATGGCTTAACACATCCTATTCTATTTCAGTGTGAGCAAGCAACCAAAGAATTTTGGTTAGAGCCATTCTGCAAAAATGCTCTAATCCAAACCACAAAGTCTTTAAAACTTGCTAACTGAACCCTGGCATACATGGAGGGATTTACAAAGCCATATGAAAAAAAAAAAAAAGGAAACTTTGTACAACGTACAGGCCCTCTTAAAAGTTTCACTGAGGATAATGAAAAGTGTCTCATATGGCAGTGCTAGAAAAAGAGCCAGAGAGAGAAGATTGAAAGGTATCGTTTAGCCAGAAAAACTGTGTTGCTTGTGTAATAGACTATAAGTTTCAATGTGGCAGCTCCTCAGAGCATAAGCTTTAAGTCTGCAATATGGTCTCATCCGTTACCTCAGAAACTTGAACAACTTTCAAGAGAGAAATGTCTTGCCATGCTGGTTCTTACCTGGCTGGCTGGCTTAACAGGTGATACCAACCAAAATTTGGTATAATTTAAAAATTTTTTTAAAATGTAACTTTACTAGAAATTACACATATGTCATTTCAGAAAATTGTTGGAAGCTGATGACAAAACTTTATGATTTTTCAGTGTATTGCCATTTATTGAATCTTTGTTATATGTTGACGGTGTATTGCTTCCTTGATTAATGCTTTCTCCAAGTGTTACGATATCCTTTTGGCAGAAGTTGTTACACTGTCTTCCTCTTTCAGGTCTCCCGCAATGGCTGGTGGATTGTTTGCCATTGAACGTGATTTCTTCTTTGAACTGGGTCTCTATGATCCAGGTCTTCAAATTTGGGGTGGTGAAAATTTTGAAATTTCTTACAAGGTAACACCAAAAATTGAAAAATATTTCAGTTTAGTATGTATCTTTTCTGTAAATACTTCTGAGTTCAGACAGACCTACCTCTGATTTGCGCCACCTCTGTCTCACAAAGCCCAGTAGGTTTTGTTGTGAGGAGATATGGCAGAGATGTGTCCCCTCAGTGTTTCCTTGTGGCCTTTGGGGTGTTCAGAGAGGTGACCTAATGCTGAGACCCAAACACCAAGTAATCTGGATTTTGTTAATGGTTTGAGGTCATATACAATCCTAAATATCTACTCTGAAAACAGACTGGCAAATTTTATGGAGCGGAACTGAGTGCTCTCATGGTGAGTATAGAAAAATGTCGTTTCTAATGAAAGTGATTGTAGAGAACAAGTAGCACTCAGTTTATGCATAGATACATATAAAGTATATAATGAGGCAACAAAAAGTAATCTGCCCTGGCTTCCTCTTCCCTGCCATTTTTATACGGTTTATATGATCTCATATACTTTTCAAAATTTCAAGAACTTCTTTGCAAGAGAAGTCTTCATAATTGAAACACTAACTGCATACATAATTCATAATCACTGCAGAAGATTTTATTTTCACTCCTAGGGATATGCATGCTCTTCAGTTAGCGGGAAACGTAAGATGATAATCGTTAGCTTCTTGTAGCTTCAGTATTCATAATGACACAAGTGGCAGACAGCAGGAATCTGTCCCAATTAACAAACAAAAGTGGAGACTTCTAATATCCTCAGCAGTGATCTGTGAAATCGTACCTGGATTTTACTAAAAGCACATTCAGAGCTCCCCTAGCTACTCTTGCTCTTTGTGATTTTGAGGACAGCTCTAAGTGCACTTGCTCAACTGTAAATACATATGCAAAAGGTAGCTATTGAGGATGTTGCACATTACAGGGTTGTTATCCTTCTGATTCTCCATCTTGCTTAGAGCTAAATCGTGATTGAAATTATATACAGTAGTTTTGTAATTGAAGTAGAGCTGATTATGTAGAGACCTTCAAACTGAGTTTCATGTAGGTCACAACCAATCTTGAGAAGACCTAAATAACATTTATCAGTCTTGCATACTGACTCCTAGGTAGCAAATATAATGGCCTTTTTTGGGTGAAACTTAAGAAAATTAATATGATGATGCAATGAAGGAAGTAAACTATTCTATCCATCTTTCTTAATACTATTAAGTCCTATTTTGAATCTGGAATCCGGACTAATTTGGAACATACCCAAAGTTAGCTTGAATTTGGATTTGATGCTACATTTCAAACTTGTCAAAACTATGAGCAACTAAATGGATTATCCAAGGACGTGTGGGAGGGAGGGAATTTCAGAATGATTGTGTTTTACTTATTTTTATTTTCAGCTACTATAGTTAAAGGAAATTCTGTTTGTACTTGGAACAGTAGGTTACCAGAGACATCCTTATCTCCTACTAGTATTTATTTAAAAATCTTAAATGTGATGGGCATCTAACCAAAACTCATGTTAGTGATGGTATGTGAATTGCTTTAGTAAAATAAAAATATTATTAATTCTATCATAATAAAAATTACTCAGTTCCAGATTTTATGCACTTATTCATTACTGTGGTTTTATAATAGCAATGGAATGACATTGCGAACTTTTAAAAAGCTTTTGTAAAAAGTAATTTATTTTAGTGATTTCATGGCTGAGTTGAAGGTGTACTCAATATAGCCTTTCATTTCAGAGACCTATTATGTTTATGCTTACATCTGAAGCAAAATTTTTAAATATATCATACCATTGGTATAGTAAGAAAAGTAGTTGACATTTCTTCTGTAATTTATTATCTGTTTGTCTGTCTTAAATTCCTGTGCACATATATTAACATCTCCACCTTTGCTTTAACTTGTAGATCTGGCAGTGTGGGGGAAAACTGTTGTTCGTTCCCTGTTCTCGTGTGGGACACATCTATCGTCTCCAGGGCTGGCAAGGAAACCCACCCCCTGTGTACGTTGGGTCTTCTCCTACGTTAAAGGTACTATTTTGCTGCAACCTTGAAGGTGTTTTTTGATTTTAGATAACAATAATTTTAGATAAATCTATTTAAATTATCAGTAGCAATTTAGAGAGCACTTCATGCAAAGCTGTTTAGTGTCTAAAGCTAAGATGGTCATCCCCACAGGAGGGAAATCTTTGTGGCAATCCCACTGTTAAGAATAGACATTCCTGAAACTTATCTTCTTCCTCCAGCCCTCCCCACCTTTGAGGTACAAATCACACTTCCTATTACTTACTGAAGTACAGACAACTCTAGTAAATACAGCACACTCCTGGAGATGATGATCATGGGTTTGAAATCCCCCTTTGGCTTGATAGGGTGTGATACTAGGCTGATTTAGTGAATCCTGTAATCCAGAGTGTCTCAGACCTTTGTGGCTGCATTTGTTAAGAAGCAGTGAGTGACACCTGGGAAAATGGCATGCTCTGCAGTTCATCATAAAGGCTGGTAACTCCTCAGGCACCTTGCAGGTTATGAAGCATTGCTTAAGACATGATATTAAAAGTAGACATCATCTCAAGAAAAGAGTGTGCCAGCTGTCTGTGTCTGAAGAGATAATTTGAATCAAGAACAACTGTTGGTTCTGTTGAAAAGGGAATGTCCCAGCCTCGCGTAATGGTAGAAAACTAACCTGGTACCAAAAAAAAAAAAAACACACCACCCCAAAAAACTCCCCTCTCTTAGTAATGAGAATTGATTAACATTTTGATCAAATAAGCACCAAGGACCAGTACAAGGGAGGGCAGGGGGACATGGGCATAGCTAGGAGTAGAGGCAGAACAATAGGAGACAGAAGAGCAAATGACAGCTCCGTTAGTGCAGGCAAGATGGTTTTTGCCTTGTCTGAAATTACAAAACCCATTTCACTCTTCCAAAAAGCTAATAAAACATATTTACTGCATACCTGAACACCTTACATGAGTCTGCTCATCTGCTTACTGAATACAACGAAACACTGCTGAGTGTTCTTAAATATGAAGTTGCTTCCAATGATAGGACAAGGGGCAACGGGTGCAAGCTGGAACATAGGAGGTTCCACATAAATGTGAGGAAGAATTTCTTCACAGTGAGGGTAACAGAGCACTGGAACAGGCTGCCCAGAGAGGTTGTGGAGTCTCCTTCTCTGGAGACATTCAAAACCCGCCTGGACATGTTCCTGTGTGACCTGACCTAGGTGTTCCTGCTCTGGCAGGGGGACTGGACTAGATGATCTTTTGAGGTCCTTTCCAATCCCTAACATTCTGTGATTCTGTGATTCTCTGCTGAAGGCAGGATGCAGGAATAGCTTTCTCCATCTTTAAGCAGCCTCCTGTCTCCATAGTAAACGTGCTTTTTTTACACCTTTGTTCAGTTTATGCTGGATGTGGATTAAAGTAAAACTGTCTAATTTGTGCTTTTAGTCAGATCTATTAAGACTGTTTTAACACCAGGTCATTAATGCTAGAAGAATTCTACAAAGCGAGGTGTTTATCTAGAACATGTACAGGTAATACAGAGATAAGAGTCATCAAAGGGACTGAGAAGAAAGATGAGGGAGAGGCTTGTTCACCAGGCGAGCCATTTTTCCCCTTCTCCAAGCAGCAATAAACTACTTTACTTAAGAAGATAAAAATCTCCTTGGTGTGTCATAGCTGACCCATTTAAGACTTAATTTTTTTCACCCTTAGTGGACTAATGCATATTATTGGCTTTATTAAAACTGTAGAAGGTGAATAAAAACTCTAAATTGCAGTGCTGGTACACAACAAATGATTGCAACACTTTATTGCACCCATAATTGAAGAGTCTTTCTTCTCAAATAAACATTCCCTGAACTTAGAAACAGACTTTGTACTCTCTCGTTAAGCGAGCCAGTTCATTTTGCTGGCTTCAGTTCTAAACTGTCATTTGAAAATAATATGCATGGGTCTTGTATAATCCGCTGAAGGTGAGAAATTATTGGTGCTATATAATGATTTCATGCCGTCACTTTTTAAGCGGAGAAATCCTTAAATTTCTGGAATTAACATGCAGTTGCATCTGACCTGTTGTGTGTGTTTTGAGGCAGCCACAATGTCCTTGTTTTTCACAGAACTATGTCAGAGTTGTGGAAGTGTGGTGGGATGAATACAAAGATTACTTTTATGCCAGTCGGCCAGAGACAAAAGCACTACCCTACGGAGATATATCTGAGCTGAAAAAATTCCGTGAAGATCACAACTGCAAGAGTTTTAAGTGGTTTATGGAAGAAATAGCATATGATATAACTTCATATTATCCCTTACCACCTAAAAATGTGGACTGGGGAGAGGTAAGTACAGCACATAACCTGTATTTATTTTAGGAGCTTTTTTTTTATAAATTGGTAATGCAAAAGGAAGTGAGTGTTACTTCACATCAATCTGAGAACAGGATCCTTGATTACTGCTATACTAAGGCATGTGATACTAGCCAGAGGGCTATAGAGGTATAATCCTAGGAAATTTTTTGCTTTACTTAAAGAAATTGCACCTCTTAAAGTATTAATTAGCTCCATAGTTCCTTGAAGGATTATTTTATCTCTGGCCCTGTCTTCAGTTATGTCTAAAGCCTTTGTTTGCATAATTAGAATTTAGGTTTTTTGAAAAGAAAAAAATGTGAATCCTCTGTGCATAGGAGTATTGGTGAAGATTAATACGTGAAAATCTTTTTCTGTGAAGGCATAGAGAATAGATTATGAAATGCAGGTGGAGTACATTCTGCCTATGCTTGCTAGCCTGGGATGTACTCATACAGTTACAGCCTCGGTAAATCTCTTATCTGCATGTAATAATTTGATGTGATTTCTTAATGATCATTTCCTGTATTAAGGTATATGAAGATGATTTTCCTAAATTAAGAATGTGGTGGTTATTTTAGCATTTTCACATGGTTGATAGAAAGAGATATGTTGCCAGGCAAGTGCAGGACACGTTACTCAACCCTGCGTGTTTTATTCTGGAATTGAGCCCATACCTTGAGGAGCTCTTACTCCAGGTCTCCCACCTGCTTTCAGATTTATTTATTTATTTGCCCTTTTCAGTTTGTTCTAGCCTTGCCCTGTCTCTCCTATTAATTTCACTATTGCAGATTGTGGCGGCAAAAATCAGAAAACCCTCTCACTAGCAGAGGAGGACTCCTGTGTCCCACCAAATTTAACAGCCTTTTTTCCCAAGATATGATGAACTCATTTTTGTAACCTAAAAAGAGCATTAAAAAGTACAGATCTGTGCTGTTTCATGTGGTCAAGAAAGTGTCATCTCCTAATTTCTCTGAGGAATTAGTGATACAGAACATGTGCATGGTGGAAGGGGATACAAATAGTCTTGTATCTGAGGGACCAGGTGAATAGTGTCACCTTTATTTCTTACCTAAAAGCTAGCACAAAGCATCAGTGATGACATTAGCCATAGACCTCCTTTTGAATCCACAGAAAGGGTTAGGAATCACAGAATCATCTAGGTTGGAAGGAAGGCACATTATATATTACTGTTCACTGAAAGTATCTGAAGAGAATAAAATAATAATGGCCACGTTGCAGGACATCATCCTTGATAAAAACAAGCGGCTCCGGTGAAGCAGCAGGAAAGTCTGAAGTTCAGAGATGTCTCTGAAGTTTTCTTCAACTCTTCTTCACTGGCTGCTAGTTATCCTACATCTGAGAAATTTTTTTTCCCCTATTGTAACACCACACTAATTGCATTTCCAAACTGTCAGGAATGAAAGTGTGGGGTTCATCTTCCCTAACACTCTCTCTGGAAGTCAAGTCTAAGCTTAGTCCTCCAGACTTTCTTGTACCATCACAAAGAAGAAAGAGGCTCTGGCAAAGAAAATCGGTCTGGAAAGAATGTTATTTATGTCATAAAGTCTTTGTAAAGCTGTTTGCTGGCCCTTCTGAGAAGGGAATGGGATAATCAGCAGCTGAGGCATGCTTTCTCACAGGACTTTTGTTCTTTATCCCTATGCCTGTGCCTGCCTCTTGTCAATTTTATCTCTTTTTTCCTGTGTAATTGCTGCTGCAGAAGGTACTTCTGAGCAGCTGGGTCTGTGGGCTGTGCCTGGCTGCAGCCAGTAACGGCTCTGCGTAACTTCTCTGCATCCCATTTCTCTCATCTACAAGATGAGAGCAACTTAGCTGAGCTCCTGCTTTATTTATGAAGACCTGGGAGACTGAATATGCTTTGATAGGGGATTGAATAAATTAAAATACGCAAAAGTCCTACATTTCGGTGTCATTAATTTGGAACTGAGCTTTGCAACTCTAGCTTCATCAGTGTACTCTGACTCACGTAAGAGCCCATAAATTACCATGGACAGCTTGAAGCTCCATCTCTCAGAACACTTAACATCAGTATTTAAATTTTATATGCAGATTTGTCTTATATCTCTCTGTAAAATAGCTGTTTCTAGTTTGAAAGATAAGTGGGGATTTTCTGAACTCCTTCATGCTTATTTTTACCTTGAGACGAGCTTAGAGTGCAAACCCTGTTTTCCAGATCAGAGGCTTTGAAACCGCTTACTGCATCGATAGCATGGGGCACACCAATGGTGGCTTTGTTGAGCTTGGGCCCTGCCACAGAATGGGAGGAAATCAGGTAAGGAGCTTGGAGGCAAGTCTGAAGGAGAATTGCTTGCTGTGGGTGATAACAAGCTGGTTTCCTGTTAAGCCTGTACGTAAAGTCAGTTAGGTGCTAGCTACAAAGATGAGAGTTAGGGATTTTCCATAACCGTACTGACATTGCTAAAATACAGAAATCTGAAAATATAATTTCAAACACAAATAGTACAGAACTGAAGACAAATTCATAATCTCTTCTTCAGTGAAGTGGGTATATGAGGAAGCAAGGACTGTGTTTTAAGGCAACCATATTGTTGCATTAGAACAACTGCAGCTCTTAGCATTGCTGCTGATTCATTGTTTATCTTCACTTAATTCATCCTTCAGGAAACAACCCTCTTACTCATTTTGTCTCAATTATTTCACAAAGTTGTTTTGCTCTAATGAAAGTATAAAACACTTCTATGCATTAACTCATCTTCTACCACAAGAGACAAGAAATTGAATGCAAACTTGTCTCTGCTTCATTTACAAATTAATTGGCAGAACATAATTACTAATAGATGGATACAATCCAAGCTGCTATCATATTTGACCTGTATCTTCACAAACCTACCCACACTACCACACAAACACGCTGTTCTGTATTTACATTTGCCTTTTCAGTTGGGAAAATTTTCAGCATTTGAAGTCCTTATTTATGCTGATGTAGACTTGAACCAGGCAAGTTTTGCCATGGCAGTCATGAAATCACCTGCAGGACGATGCTTTTAAAAAGTATATTTGGGTTAGCTCTTAGTAGCCTTTGGAGTGGTCTCTTTTCTTTTGATCTTTAATGAAAAAGTTCCCTAAACTACTTTTTCTGTATGTTACCCCCAAAAACAACCCTGTAACAGTTGTTTCATAAGAAGTAGATAGGATATTTTTTTTTTGTATCCGGATGCATTAGTTTGATTTCCTCCATGAGTACAATGCCAAATTTTTACTGTCTTCACATGAAATTACTGTTCCAGGACCAAGGACTTGCTACCAGACCTTTAGAAAGGTAGTGGATTGTTTGGCCATCAAATCGTACAAAGGCTTTTAATCAAACACTTTTCTGAAGTCTCCCATATAGGGATCCTTTTATTGTTATCATTTTTGTCTTGCTAGGTAAGTTTCTTATCCTTCTAAATCCTACAGGAAAGTTCTTCATGAATTTGAGTGTCATGAGAGTAAAAGTGCATTACATCATGTAAAATAAAGAGTCCTCCTGAAAGAGAAGTGTAATAACGCCAGACAATATTTCAAGTGATGCAATTTCTATGGTATTTTCAGTGTTTCTAAAAATATATGTTATTTTAAGTCATCTGTTGAAAAGGTGGCACTTTTTTTTTTCTATTAGCTTTTCCGAGTCAATGAAGCTAATCAACTCATGCAGTATGATCAGTGCTTAACTAAAGGACCGGATGGATCCAAAATTATGATCACACACTGTAAACAGAATGAATACAAGGACTGGCAATACTTCAAGGTATGCAACAGATATATAGCAAAAAATAAATTACAGATGACATCCTGGGTTTTTTATGCCTTTTTTTTATTATTTTATGTATAGCTGAAAAAAAAAAATAAAACTCTGTGACAAGGTTAACTGAACCAAATAGAGTAAATAGTTAATTGCACATTCTTGGAAATCCATGCTTGCCAGGAAGTTTCCTCTAGGGAAATATTCTTTTGCTACCAGTTCTAGTTGCTGTCTTCTGTAGCAGAATCTTTTAAGGACAGTCTCATGCAGCTACATGTGCTGCCACAGGTATGTTAGGAGTTAGCACTGTCTCCTAGTAAGCAACGAGGATGTCCACTACCAGTGACCAAGTTTCTAAAAGCTTTTTGTACCATCACACTCTCTACTTGTATGCTTTCTATCAAGAAAGTTTCTTTATCTAATGGACACTACAAGAAGATTACTTAAATGCTGAGGTGCATTTAGCAGCTAGGGTTGATATTGTATCTAATTTTGTATCTAAGTTGAAGGTCTGTTTAAAGACAGAAATCTTTTTAAGCCTACATAGGAGTAGGTAAACATAGCGTTACTCTTTGCCTTTTTGTGTTGTCTTTGCCTTCTTCAGTCTTTTTTGTGTTCGTTACCCGTTCTCTAATAACATGCTCTGTTGTGAATTCTGGGTGTGGTGCCATTATGATGCTATTGCAAAATCTATGAATTTTTATTAAAGACTTGGAATGCTGACTGATAAACATGCAAGGGCTGCTACAGTCTATTTAGTCACTACGTCTGTAAGTCCTCTATTCATTCTAGTTTTGAAAGTGTTATTTTTAAAAATGTCTAAAGTTCTATTTCTGTTTATCTCTTTAAAAATGAGGCTGAATAGTCTAAGGGTGACATTAGCTTTGGATATAGCTCCACATAACTTTGTTCTGTGTCTAAGAAACTTTTCTGTGTTTATTTTTCTTCAGTCTAGTGTATTGCATATTTATTAATTCATTAGCTGGTTATGTGGATTGTGTTTGTCTGAAAGATGTAGGCATTGCTGAGTGCAGCGAAATTTGTTCGCGATCCTTTAAGCCATGCCACTTTTTCTGATATTTGCGTAGAGCTAGGAAATATCAAGTACCATAATGCCATTTCCACCCAGCTTTTTTGTGCCATATAGACAGACAAAATTCTTTATTGATTTTTAAATTTCACATTTAAGCAATGTTTCAATGGCTGCCAACTTCTGCTTTAATATTGGAATAATATATAGCACTTGCTAACTCTCCAGCCATTCCAGTGTGTCCCAATGTGTTACTTGGCTCTTAGTGAAGCATTTCTTTTATGCAAGAAAGATCCATTTCTTCCACAGTGGTACCAAGTTGTGTAATTGTTTGCTTATTACTGCAAGTTGTGAGGAAGCCCAGTAGGCATGGTCTGGGTATAGAACAAAACACTGACTGGCTTCCAGAAGGGGAAAAAAAAAAGGTGGGTGAGAGCAAAAGGACCACCAAGGGTGTGTAACTGAGCAGATACTAGAAATTTGGCACACTCTGTTGTGCAGTACAGAGGGTATGACCGTTTCTTCTAATGAGGAGGGTGTAAGGAATAAAATGCTTATGTACTGCTGAAAAATGTTGTGGCCTCCTGTAACTGAAAGCTGCCAGGAGATTTTATCTGGTTGGTTAGTTGGTTGTTTCTGGAACGTGTGCCAGTTTGGTGAGCATAACATCTGTGCTGCTTGAGCGTTGAGCAGTAGCAGGGCTTTGGTGCCCATAAGCAAACATCCATAGTAGGGCTGGCGGTGGGCTGCTTACTGCTTTTGTTCAGGCATCTGTTCACCTTTCCATGTCCACGTCTGGCCACACAGCAGGAGCAGGTATTGAGCTGAACCAACACTTGGACCTGCACACGCATGTGGGAGTGATGGGGTGATGGAAAGGGTCCCCGTGCCAGGGGGAGCTAGGTGCATGGGGCAGGGCTGCAGACCCCCAGCCCAGGTTTGCTTCTGCTCCATTGCTCTCCAGGCTAGATGCAGCAGGTCAGCAAGTCAGGGCTGCATCTGACTCGGGGTCAGCAAGCGAGAGGGGAGCCACAGGCTGCTTTGCAGATGTGTGAGACTTGGGCATGGAAGCACGGGGAGTGTGGAAGGAGCCAGACGTGGAAGTCCCAGCCTGAATGTGCTGGGCATGATAGGTCTGCAGTGTCTTAGGCAGCCTCCTGTTGCTCTGGAGGCCAGATGTGCTCTTCTCTTCCTTCTACCAGCCAAACAAGGAGCAAAATTAGTGCTTTTTTTTTCCCAGTGTGGTTAATGGTGGTGGTGTGCAGTTGTTTTTTGTGAGAGCTAACCAAAGGAGGATCTGTCCAGTGAAGTCAGTTCTCATAGAGTTGTCCTTGAGAGTTAATCTTTTGGTTTGGTTACAGGATGGATGAAAAGGCTGGAAGCACTTTAGACAGTTTTGCCCATTTTCTTAGCAGTTTGTTGCTGAAGAGAAATGAGATGCATCTCAAGTGGGCCTACACATATCAGACATCTCATAATATGGGGGCTGTGAAAGTCTAGGTTTAACAAATAGTAAAATGAGTATAGAACTAATCTGTTCTGGGACTCTGAAACCTGTTTTTGTAAATAACTGTATTACAGTTGTGAAGAAAATGTTTAGGAAAAACAAACAAAAAACCCCACTTGTTGCTGATGGTTTTGTTTTTCAGAATCTGCACAGATTTACTCACATTCCATCAGGGAAGTGCTTGGATCGCTCGGAAGTCCTCCATCAAGTTTTCATTTCAGAGTGTGACTCCAGTAAAGCAACACAAAAATGGGAAATGAACAACATCCTTAGTGTGTAGACAGACAAAACCTACCTACTGACACATTAATTTGTACAGGACTGAAAATAGCCTGAAAACTGCTGCAATTATTAACTTTGTACAGCTGCAAGCCTCCTGGCTTGGATGAAGGACATAGACGAACTGTGATTATTACAATAACATTATCATCCGCAGTTAATGTTTACAAAACTGCTTTACCTTAAACTCTGTAGATGTTTACATCTTTTTGTTTTAAGATGTTGGTAAATTAATGTGCTCTTAGCTATGTTTCATAGGAACATAGTTAAAAGCATTGTCGTCGTCTTTGGGATTACACTCAGGGGTCTGAAGGCAGGTTTTTTTACACACACTTGAAAAGGTTGGAGTAACCAGATTTTCATAGAACTTGGTGATTATCAACCTGTTGTATATTTTTATTTAATTTTACATCTTACTAAGCACTGCCACAGGTTATTAGCCAGGGTGGCCTTCTCTCACAGTCATGCTGCTTTTATGGAAGGTGAATTTCAACATATTTAGTGCCTCTTTCATTTCTCTCTTTCACAAGAAAAGCATTTGTTGGAAATTATACAATGGATTTTTCTGAGCTGTCACCAGGGGTAGGGACCAACTGTACCACCCCATGTAATTATTGTCTTACTGAAGACCAATTTATATTGCCAGTTTGGCTGCTCTACTTCAACTGGACACTGTGTACGGTGCAAGGAAGAGCTTGGTGTCGAGTTGAGCGCTAATGTGGTACATTTTGATGGAACTAAGCACTCTCGCGATTCCAGTTAAGAATTTATAAGCGCTAACTTTCTTGTTTGAACCATGCCTTACATAAAAATAATTTAAAAAAAAAAAAAAGCTGCACAATTATATAAAACTTTGAAA
The DNA here is from genome assembly GCA_028020825.1 of Podargus strigoides. Lineage (NCBI taxonomy): Eukaryota > Metazoa > Chordata > Aves > Caprimulgiformes > Podargidae > Podargus > Podargus strigoides. The sequence continues at coordinate 39,006,337 of CM051621.1, read as the reverse complement.
GAATTCAATGCTTCATTTATATTGCTATTTTAAATAGAAATCACTTAGAGGTGGACTAAAACTTTTAATTAGGGAAAAACATCCAGCTTCTTAACACATCTGTGTAATTCTTTACGAGGACATCTGTCAAGTAGTTTGGATGCCAGATTTAGATTTGAAAAGAGAAATGGAAATCCTGAAACTGCATTTATTCATACTAATTTTCTTATTTTTGTCATTGGAAACTGTTCCTGAGGGATTACAAACACAAAACACAATCGCTTGGTGCTATAGTGTACAGGCTAGAATATGAAGAAGTTGTTTCTAAAAATGTTCTGGAAAGAAGTTGATGCAAACTCCCTTAGGAGTATAAATACTTACTCTGAATGAACAGAGAGGTGGAGAAGTGACTTATCCTCACTTCCTTATTCCAGATTTTGTGACTGCTAAATGTTGACATCAGTGTACTGATTTCATAGGAGTTATACCTATAACATGTCACACTATTAAATATGACTAAATACTTCCCTGAAATCTAGAATAGCATTGCATGCGGCTTCCATTGATGTTAACAAGGGTTGTGTATCATATTTGGTGACAGAGTTTGATCTTTATAGGGCTGTCTGCACTGACCTATTAGTTTGGGATCTTTCCTAGTTTCTTTAAACTTCTCATCTGTCCCTTCAGAACTATTAAAAATAGAAAATAAAGGAGGGAGAAACTGGAGGGGAAACAAAACAAAACAAAAAAAAAAAAAGGAAAATAAGGGTGTGTGCCGGTACTTGTTTCTTGTGTGTATGAAAACTGACTCCATTTTTGTGTGTTGGGTAGATTAATTTAATCATACAACTATGCATAAGAGAAAGAATGGTGGCACATAAATTGTGCAGGTGTGCATTATAAATGGGTATTTTGTGCAATTCATTGAAAGCTGATGCTGTATGTGAATATGAATCTGTATGTGAGACTGAAACCTTACAAAACATGAGGTCGTAAGAAACTATTGCTGTAATGACTTTTTCCTACTATAGCCGGCTTGGAAAAAAATAATCCCCATATTCTTGCTTTGTAAGTTGATGATAATATCACTATGCATTTCTACATATTTTATAAATTTGATTTATGCAGATTTTGATACACTGTATGTTTCTGTAGAAATTGTATAAATCTTAAAAAAAATTTATTAGGGATAAATGTGGGAAACCTATGTATATCTTACTTATGGGTTGCTTGTTTTTTAGGTGAAGTAAATAAAATATTTGCAATTTTGGGTTTACTATACTTTTACAGAGTAAAAATGGATTATCTTTCTAGAAACCCCATAACTCTAAATCTAGACAACATAAATGTTACAAACTGACAAATATTAAAAGTGTTTTATTTTACTTTTTATCTAGGTACCTTTTGTCTATCTGTGGGGACTCAGGGTTTTTTTCCAGTGAAGTGAAAAATGGAATTCCTACTGAGAGATACCACATGGACACATTTGGGTTTTTTAATCACCTGCCCTGATCTAATTAGGTGGATTAATATGCTCATAGAAAATGAACTTGAAAATGATTTCTGAAGTAGAACCAAAGGTCAGGACTCGTTAGAAGTGTTTTGAGTCTATATTTTATCTTAGTCTGTGTATGTTTCCACCAACAGACACGTTTCAATCAATTTTTTTAATTTTGTTTTTACCTGAGAAGGTTTCTTAGCAAAAGAGTATGTAATTAAATTGGGACATGGAAGGTGCAAGTTCTGGCCCAAGAGCAAGCCTCAGTGCTGAAATCTACAACACGTTTTTACAGATAGGGTTCTTGTTTCCCAGCCGTGTCTGCCAATGCACTTTTGTGTGTTCAGATGTCAAAAGGCTCCTTTGGCAAAACCCTGGGGGTAGAGCAGCGGCCAGTTCACGTAGGGAATACCCTTTTTATGTACGGAAACATGTAAGGACTGATAGGAAGGAGGGAACATCTTTGTTACCGGAGATCCTAGCACCAGGAGAACCAACAGCACCCTTTAGGCAGTGCCAAAGATGCTGTCCTAATTGCTAGTATCCTTGAATCAATTCATTCTCTCCCTGATGCCTTGCTAGATGTTGCTGTGTATCAAACACAGTTTTCTCTTTAGGTTAAAGAAGGTTGAATTATGCAAGATCCGTAGAGGCAAAGGAATTTCAGAACATTCAGATGAAATCATCTACACCATTGAACACAAGCTGTTTTTTTGTAAAAGCATTTATTGTTTGTTCCCTGCTGATGAGCTTAGATCCATCAATTGTAGTAAGTGAAAAGAAACAGCTCAGGAAAAACAAATTAGCAGTGTTTCTGTTTGTTCTTTTCCTTGCCATAAAAGGCATGAGAGTACAAGATCTTGCTGCATTCTGAAATCTTACCTTGCTACATTTATGAGAGTAATCCCTGAGAAGTAGCAGTGGTTATCTTCCAGAGTAATATTTACTTTATGGGAACATCAGAACTGGTCGCCAGTGTTTAGTCCTCTGTTGACTTCACTTACCCTACAAGCCTCCTCTGAACTCCTGTAGTGTTGGAATGGTAAGTTGTGTAGCTTGGCTGTATAGGAAGACTCTATGTAGAATGAGTCTAGGTAGAAAAGGTGATAGCCTATCAAAAAATATAGATGAGTTTGCCTCCCTTTGGGTTTAAAAAAAAAAAAAAAGTAGATAAACCATGAGTGACCACTGAAGACAGAAGCCACTTTGGCCCTCCTTTCACTGTAGGGAGCCTCTGGTCATCTTCCCCCAGATGCTGCTGCCACAAGTTGCATGCTGCCTCGCTCATCGCGCCCTCAGCTAATATGGAGCACAGCCCAAGTGGAAGAGGTGTTTGTGGGGATTACACATCTCATTAACCCAGTTAATGGTTAGTAACCTTTGCTTTTTAAATCTTAAAAACACAGTCTGTTCTTTACACTGAGAAACAAGTATTCTCCATTACCATGTCACATGGGTCCTTGTAAAAGAAAAAAATAAGTGGTCTGTACAACCCTTGTGTTTTTTCCAGTGCTCTGTGACTGTTCCGAGTAGTAGTGTGGATGGAGACTCTTCAACAAGGTGGTGGCATAACTTATGATCTGATGGACCTTAACTGAGTGATGAAAAATGCACATTCCTTCAGTTAACAGGTCCACGAAGGCAACAGGGATCACAGCCTGTAAGGAGGGGTTAGAGCTGTTCAAACACCAAGATGAAAAAGTATGTTTGCATCTTAGATCCCTTCCTTTTCTTGCTAATATACTTCACTGAAAAGAAATGCAATTGCTTTAGGGACAAGAACTGTGCCCTATCCAAAGTGAAGTGCAGGTAAAGCAGAGCTGAGGGCTCGGTGGGTCCTACAGGTCTTGTTGATGCCACCCTTTACTGTGAAAGCAGAACTGCCTTCAGTGGGCTGCCAGTTCAAACAATTCAGCGATGTTTCTTGTGCAAGAGTCAGTCACCTGCACAAGAAAGGAGCAGGAAGGTGGGAGAAGCAGCATAGCACTAACTCATGTTACAAACAAAACAAACTAATGCCTCAGATGTGGGTGATGGGAGCTGCAGCCCTCTGGCTGAGCATCCCAGGTGTCCTGAAAGGGGGCAGGGAAATGAATGGAGAGATGGTATTTCACTTTCCATGAAAGGGCTGGTGGTGGCAGTGTCTGTCAGTCAAGCAGGCAGCATTTCCAGGCAGTTGTTAAAGCAACAACTTTAAAATGAAGAAGTCTTCAAATGAAGAAGTCCTGCTTGGAATAGGCCTTCTGAATCACTTGAAGGCACTAGAGTGAAAATAGGAATCAAAATAACTGCATTTTCCCTTGAAATTTGTGGGAGGATTTCCCCAGGAAAATAGTGTAGGCCAGTATCTTTAAACAAGCCCTGACATTAAACAGTGGTGGATCTTTGAGTAAAAAGTCCTCTGGATCTTCTGTGTGCCGGTGCATGTTCTGTGGGTCAGGCCTGCCACGAGACACAGCATTAGTGCTTACGGGCAATGGCTGGGACAGAGCCGTGCAGGCTGCTTGGCGCCTGCGTTTCTGAGGGCTGTGGAGTGAGAATGCGCCCTCTGCAAGCTTTGCTTCCACACTACTGGGGGGATCTCATCCCACTGGGGCACCGTGTCATCCTGTAGTACACTCGGGAGACCCCGAACCCTACCTGGCAATGGATGCCTCACTCGCCTGAGCCCGCAGGATGACTACAGCCTCTTGCCAGAGTCCTCAGGGCTATCGCAGTTGCCCAGCAGGCAGCTACAATTGCAATTTTCATATTTTTGTTTCCGAGACAGCAGAAACAATGAACAAATGCTGAACTGGATAAAAGTAAAGGCCTTCTGGAGGCTTCTTGTGGGTTCATGTGAAAGGAGATTCGGGAAGAGCTGACCAGGAGCAAATATACGGCAAGGTCTGCAAGTGCTTCTAGTTATACTGCTCTCTCCATGGCCCTGAGGAGTGCCCTGAAGTCCTACCTGTCCTGAAGATAAAAGGAACCACTAAAACCACAGCTAATCAACCTGGTGAAGGAAGGGAAAGCTGCCTGTGCTGCCGTCTGGGAGTGAAGGTAAGATGGTGTGGGGTGTTGCTGAGGAAGACAATTCTGTAGCCCTAGAGCAGAGGGGGCTCTGGTGGTTACTGATATTAAAGCTATTGGGGATAAAGTAATGCTAAACTGGGCCATTCCAGCTGGAGATAGGAACCACTCCTCCTGCTTTTTTTTTTTTTGCCCATTACGGTATCCCCTTATCTTCCATGTGATGCCTATGAGAGGAATGGAGTCCACACTCCAGAAATATCAGGACCCTTTGTCTCTGATAGACAAAGCTGAAAAATATTTTGACTTGGGAGAAGAACTGAGCTTAACATAAGAACTTTAAAAGTACATGGAAGACCAGACCAAAGGTCCACCTAGCACAGTAGCCTGTCTCCCTCGGTGGTCAGTAGGATCAATGTGGTCTAGGGCACTGAAGTAGGGACAGAGTGAAAGGACAGGGCAAGGATACTTGTCTAACATTGTCCCTACTTCTGGCAATACACACCTCGAGTGCTTTCTGATCTAAAGATGGCATTTTCTGTTAATAGTCCAGAACTTGTCCAACCGCTGTTTGAATCTAGGCAGACTTTGGTCATCCATCACATCTGATTATGCAAAAAGTTCCGAGGTTTCTATGCTGGCTCTGCAGTTCACTCCTCTGCTGAGACAAATCAGTGCAATATAGGAGAATTATGAAGGCTTTTTAAAGGTCTTAATTCCTGAAGGACTAATTAGTGCTAGGTCAGTACTGGGTCCAGCCAGGAGCAGGCTTCAAGGTGGCAGCACTGACAATAACATCATCACAGCACATTTTTTCAAAGGGCCTTTTAGAAGGATGTGGTCTTGTCCACACAAACATCATCCTTTCAGCTCTGCTGGAGAACTGATTTATGGGTACAAGCTTTACCATTAGGTGTTTGGGCCAGGAAACACTGAGAATAGCCATACAACTTATAGGTGGAGCACCAGATTCGCTGGTTATAAAGATTTTTTTCTGGTGGTTGACTCCATATTCAGGCCTGGAACTTCAAGAGCCTTTACAATACTGAGATTAGGGGGGATAGTTTGATCTTGGGACACCAGGATATTTGGAGCAACATACAGGTTCACTCACTAATTGGTGCTGGCCTGTAACAATTGCTTAATTGCACTGATGAAGAGAAATTTGCATAGGCAGTCAACTTTTTTACCAGGTAGGTCTGAACCTCATGCACATGCCACAGTTAGCAGAGTTAATGTGTCCCTCAGGGGCTGCGTGCATCGGAGAGCGCAGCAGCGAGCTCGACATCTGGGCTCCGTTACGGGATTCTTGACAATGAATTCAAATGGGATCACGGAAAAGCAGATGGGGCTGTGGTGCAGCTCGTATGAGAGGCTCAGCAATTTTGGAAATGCAGAGGCTGCTGGCAAAACACTTATATATTTCAAGATGTGGAAAGAAATACAAGCCAAAATGAGAAAACAGACAGAAACAAAATAGATGCTAAGGATGGTAAGGGAAGTGAAGCAGGATCAGTGACAGTCACCATCACAGCAGATAACCCATCACTGAGCAGTAAGTACTAGATTATGTAACAATGTTATATACAAGATGCCTGTGATATACTGTTATGAAACACTTCAATAGATCATTAGCTAATCAAAGATAAAACTCCTATTCCATTTTTGCTGATTTTCTCTCCACACCCATTTGCAATTTCTGTGTTGTTTGAGTTCTAAAGCCTATATATACTGCAGTCAGTTCCCAGGTCTTCCTTTTGAAAACACACATACACACAAAAAAAAACCAAAACGAAAGAGGCATATTTGCAGTTCTTCAGACCATAGGTTTTGCTTGGAAAAAATAAGACCCAACTTTGTAAACAGGCTTTGCTCTAAGTTGATCTAAGAAAAAGGAAACTTTATATTCCTTTAGAAAGACAGTAAAGAAATATGAAATACTTGCTTTGTTCTTAACTCTTTACCTAATAATGCATAACATGGTATTTGCATTTCTAGCAAACATCTATTATGTCTTCACAGAATTATCTATTACAGCTCCAGCATCTGCTCCAAACTACTGTAGTGTAGTTTATTGTCCACCCACCTGTGACATAAATGTTAGACCTGCTTTTTCCCCTTCATATGTGTTGGGGGAGCACATAATAACACATAATACACTCTGCATTAATGCCATATTTCACCTGCTGGTTTTATTATCCTGTCACTTCAGGGTGCAGGCCAGCTTTACCTTTCTTCACTCTTAGCTCATCTTTCTTGCAGCAGCATTCACCACTTTTGTCCCAGTCACTTATGTGGATATTAAACAATCACTACTCATTAACCCCATCTCCAAAAATAACCTATGGGTTTTCCTAGGTGATTTTCCTCCACTGGTGAAACTGATAACTAATTCCTATTTTGTTCCTATATTGTTAACTGATTCAGGTTAACAGGAATTTATGTTAGGCCTTTGATGATGACCTATTTCTTTATGAGATGTAGACCAGACCAAATTCAAGTAGACTAGAACTACCTGATCTCCTTTACCTTCATGTTCACTGCTTTCTTCAAAGAATATTTACAGGTTAGTGTGACAGGATTTTCTCTTGTGAAATCACAAGTCCCATTTAGCTGTTTGTCCAGCAGCTCTCGACTGTACTAAGGCTTCTGCCAACTTGCCATATGGACATTACTGGGCTGAAGTTCCCTGTACCTCCACAGAATGCTTTCTAAAAATTAGTGTCATATTTGTGACCTTCCATTCCTCTAGTGCTAAGGCAGTTTTAAGTGAAAAAATATAAAGTATAGTTCATAGTTTAGCCATTCCATCCTCGAGTTTCCTTAGAACTCTTGGATGAATACCATCTGTCCTGTCATTTCATTTCAAAACCTTTTACACTTGGATTTGAGACAGATGCTCCACCATGCCTCCCCCATTAAAAAGTTCTGTCATCAAAACTTCCTGAAGCTCCACAACAAGATTAAAAAAACGAAGATCTCTTTTCCTGAAACTTTCTGTAGGCATTGCTACTCTATCTTGAGCATCTATTGTCCCTAGAACTGCTTGGCAGGCCTCCTGGTTCTGATGTGTTTGAAAGTTGTTACTAATACGTGTGTTTTCTCACATTGCTCTGATGCCATTTTTCCCTGCCACACATTGCTGCGCCTGGCCTGTCAGGGTGCAGGTTTCTGCAGGTTTAGAAATAACTTCAAGTTTTTAAAGACTGCTTTCCTACATTTGTTATTCTCTCATACCTGCTCTTTACCAACATCAGTCTTATTTTTGGTGGTCTTGATCTGCTTTACGGGGTGGTGTGCCTTTTTTGCTGCACCTCTAATGCAACATGGCCAATCACCCTGATGCCCGCAACTATTCTGGGCATTTTTTTGGTTCTGATTTGAGACAGACCTCCTAGTTCGCCTCCAGTGGAAAGTTTCCAGTGAGTAATTTCATAAGATTGTCCATATTGAACATGGATGTGAAAAACTAATAATCTAGCTTTTCTTCTGTGGCCTTATCTTTTCTGAACATTCCTGTTATACTTTGATCACTCACGAGTACTTCCCAATGCTAGTTCTTTCAGTGCTCGCCAAGGGGCATTATCTGAACCCCCTGACCTGACATACCTTACTTTTTAAAGCTTAATTTGAGAGTAGTAATTTCCACATGCTCTTTACCATTTGTCTTTAATATATATTCAACATCCTTATTGAAAGGGCACAATATTATTTTAAAAAATTACTGATTGTCTTTAGTGATGACATCATTCTCAGTTGCTAGATCAGCTTGATGCAGAGCTTTGCCACGGCTTGCTGCAGCTCGTGCTGACATGGCAGACGCACAAAATGATCTGTGTAATGATGTGGGTCAGGCCTAGCAGAGCGGTGTGATAAACTGTTTGCAATGAAGATCTCCAGCAGTGAGGGAATATTTGTAAATGAGGTCATAAACAATACACAAGTGGTTTTTTACAGAGCTTCGTTAGGACCACAGAGTGGCAACATTAGGCAGTTCTGCACTGATCTGTGCAGAAGTCGTGCTTAAGCTAAATTAGGCACTGAATGCTAAATGAAATTGAACCCAAAAATCATTTTACCTCACAGAAGAAAATATTAGAAGAGCTCCTTTATTCTGAATTAACTCAAGATATGCTCTTATTCTGACACAGTACTTAAAATTCTGTAACCCATGCAGCTTTCTAGGACACCTGAAGGGTTATATTCTCTTTCAATTTAAAAGCACTTGAGCAGAAGTAAAAAACATTTCAAATAATCAAACTAGTCAATTTAGTCTGATGCTACTGCTCCACTGCAAAAGATTTAAATAATCTAATCAGAAAGACCTCTTGAAGCATCACCATTCTGTTCAGGGAGGGAATCTAAGAACTGAGGGGAGATGATGGTGCATTTCAACAGGGAAATTTGAACAGAATATGCTGAAAATGAGTGAAAGCAGCATAGTCTCGGCTACATGCTATGACAGGGAATTGTCTGTAGCTGGAAGAATTTTTGAGGTAAGGATAAAGGTGCTCTAGGATTACAAACTGTCTACGGGAGAAAATGTTCTTAAGCACAGGATGTACTGCAGACAGAACAACTGCCTCTCACATCCAGTTTACACCTGTGGCTTCCCAAAATCTGAGCTTGCAAAATCCTGCCTGTGCCCAGTATCTCTGCCAGATCCAACATGTAAAACAGCAGCTAATCCTTCAGACACTGCTTTAAGAATCTGAGGGGCAGGGTGGGGAGGAAAAAACAATGCTGGGTTTCTAAGGCCATGAAAGGTTACTACCTACTTAACTTAAAGGCAATTAAAACATTTTTATATTTACCTCAACAAATTACACTGTTAGTTTAGCTGTGGGATCTTCAATTCCCCACTTGCAACTATTGTTAGATATCTAAATTTAGACTTCTAAATATAATAAAGGTTGAATAAGAAACTAATGTAACTGGCAATACTGTTACCACCACAAACAAGAACATATCAGGAGCATATGTTCTTCACAAATGCCTGCTCTTTCTGCAGGAATGTATTGGCATGTGTGGATACAACATTCCAACATTTTTCATGCTGTTCTGCAAGCTGTGTATTTTATGAGAAGCCACTAATACTGGGGCCAGGGGGAAAGGGAACATCTGGGAAGACATACCTCTAACCACATCTGTCTTACAGCCAACTTTCTGGTCCTGATATGGACAGCAGAAAAGGCCAGTGACCCTGAGCTCTGGGACAGAAAGTTCACGAGGTTCATTCATTATCAGCTAAACCAGACAAAACTTTAAGACCTCTGCTCCAGTAGCTTGGCATAAGGAAAACATCAATTACCACTAAGGGTAGTAGATGTGAGAGAAGTGTGGTTAAAGAGGAAAAAAAAAAAAAAAAAAAAAAGGTTTAAAATCCAGTATAAACTTCAGGAGTTAACACTTCAAGATTTGCCAGTCTTGCAGTAATGTCAGTGGGCAAACAGCCCAAGAACAATGTAAAGCCTGATCCTGCAAAGGGCTCCAGCGTTCCAGGAGTACCGAGCCTCTCAGAAACATCATCAAGAATACAGCTACACTCATGTACAACATTTTATTACAAAATTGTTAAAAAAGTAATACAATGCAATATACTACAAAATATAAAAGATCAGCTATTAAGCTAACTCCTTTGTTTTACTTAGCTATAAAGAAACACCTGGCTATCAGTCACTGAATTTCAACAAAACCATTAAATATGCAGAAACATTCCACAACTTTTTTTTTTTTTTTTAAACCAAACTGTAGCAGCGCTCGGCCACTACTTACATTAAAAATAGAGGTCCCCTACAAAGAACCACATTACCTATACACAATTCTGTACAGATTTTTATACTGAAGCTAACAATGAGCTGCACTTGAGTTCACATTCTTAGCAAAATATTGGATTCTGAGCATAAATCTTTACAGCAGAACATTCATTTATTCCTCATCCTCCTCCTCTTCCTCTTCTTCCTCATCTTCCTCCTCTTCCTCCTCCTCTTCTGGTTCTGCCTTCTTCTTAGATCCTGCAGGCCTACCAGGGCCCTTTTTTCCTGCATCACTCTTGCTCTTGGCACGATATGCTGCAATATCCTGCAAAAAAAATGCTGTTTAGGTCGCTGGCAATGTAACTCTGAAGTCCAATTTATACTGCTTCAATAACTTAATTATACTACACTGTGCAGATCAAACACAGTGTGTGCAGAAAAGCAGGGTTTCATCCTTGGGACTCTCGCACCTTTTGGCAAGAGAATGCATGATCCAGACAGTTTTAAGAATTTTATGACCGCAGTACTTGGGAGTATAGCTGTGTATTTTACCAGGTAGGTGACCTGTTATCTGGAAGGATCGTATTGGTAAAATCTCTAGACATGCAAAAACTGTCCAGGTTCACTGTAAGGGTTGCAGATACCTCCCACGTCACACCTTTCCATGCACTCTGGAGCCTGACAATGGCTGACATAAACATTTAGAATTATAAACCAGATATAGTTTAGATGGAAACCAAAAGCCACACATTTACAGTGACCTCTACAACTTTAACCATTATTTTATCACTTTCACTGTACCTTTTCATATTTCTCCTTTAGTTTTGCAGCCTTCTGTTCATATGGCTGTTTATCTTTGGCCGACTGTTCTGACCACATTTCACCTAATTTCTTTGCTGTATCTCCAATAGACAAGCCAGGATGATCATTTTTGATTTTTGGACGGTGTTCAGAACAGAAAAGGAAGAACGCGGATCTAAAACAAGAGAGAGCGATTAAGATTAAGACTATTAGCCTTATACTGTCTCTAGATTACAATATTAGAACTAGTAGTCTAATAGACTGTTAGTTAGAACTATTAGATTACTAGAAAGCACTAATTAGACTAGTCAGACTATTAGAACTAATACTTATTTTTCTTTTTTTTTTGGTCACAGAAACACTCACGGTGGTCTTTTAGGAGCATTGGGGTCCTTTTTCTTTCCCTTCTTCTCGCCTTTGGGAGGAACGTAGTTTTTCATCTCCCTGTCATAACGAGCTTTGTCTCCTTTAGCCATTTCTTCAAACTTTCCTTTTTCCTTGCTAGACATTGTCTGCGGACACACGGAGGGGGAAGGAGAAGAGCCTGGATCAGATAAAGCGCCCGGTGACCCACTAACGCCCGAGCAGCAGCTGCCGCGGGGATGGATGTTCTCCCAGCAGCCCGCGGCGGGGAGGGGCGGTCCCGCAGGGCTGGGCCGGGCCCGGCCCCGCTCACCTTCCACCGCTCCGAGCACTTCCGCGAGAACTCGGCGAAGTTGACGGACGAGTCCGGGTGCTTCTTCTTGTGCTCCTCGCGACAGGTCTGCACGAAGTACGCGTAGGAGGACATCTTGCCCCGCGGCTTGTTGGGGTCGCCTTTGCCCATGGCGAGGTCGGCGGCGGGTCCCTGCGAGGGGGCGGGAGGGGGGAGGCGGTGTCGGGGGCGGAGCCGCGGTGCGGAGCCACCGCCGGGCGGGGCCGCGCCTCAGGCCGCTCCCGCCTCTCGCCCCCGGCACCTTCCCGCCCGAACACGCCCCCCCCCCGGCCCGCCGGCCCCTCTACCTCCCGCCCCGCACCACCTTCCGCCGCCAGGCGCCCCACCCGACCCCACGGCGGACGGCCCAGGCCCCCACCCAGCCCTCCCCGGCGGGGCCCCGCCGCCCTCCCCGCCCAGCTGGCCCCACCCGCCCGCGGGAATCCCCCCTCAGCCCCGGGCGCGCCGCCCATCCGCCCCAGGAGCCCCGCGCTACCTCCGCGCCCAGGACCGGCAGCGGCGGCGGCACCCCCTCCTTCCCGCTCCCTTTCCCTCTGGGCGCCCTCCCGCTGCCCTGCGGCCTCCGCCGGCGGGGGGTGCGCGGGGCCTTGCCTGGCTGGGCGGAGCGGGCGGCGGCGGCACGGGGCTCTGCTCCCTTCGCGGCTGCTGCCAAATGGTTTCCCAGCGGCGCACTTACAGCCTCTTGTTTTCCACAGCCCTACCCGCCACAGCAACTTGACCCGCGGCACTCGAGGGCCCGCCCCCCGCCGCAGCCGATTGGCTGGGGACGCTGCCGCGCCGGTTCAAACTGCCTGAGGCCCCGCCCCCTAGGGCTCGGGCCGCCGGGGATTCGCTGGCTGAGGTTCGCACGTCAGTGGGCGAACAGCTCCCTGGCTAGGTCGAGCGCGAGGGGGTCGTTAGCGCTCATACTCGTTGGAACCGGTTGGGGTGAGGATAGTGGAGGGGGCGGGACGAGAAGCGCTGGGCGGTGATTGGGCGAGAGGGATGGTTTAAAAAACCGCGGGGACCCCCGCCATTGGCCGCCGGCGGTTGTGCGCGTTTTGATTGGGCGGAGCGGGATGCTGTAGCGTGGTTTAAAAATACAAAGGGAGGGAGAGGGATGGCGGGGCGGGCAAAACAAGAGGAGACGCGGAAAGGGACGGGTGATGGGGGCAGGCGGAGATCGCCAAAGGCCTCTGCTGGCGGGTCTCGCAGCGGGTAGCTGCCCCGGTCGCGGCCTGGCCGCTGGGAAGTGCGGGTGCCCCCTTGGCGGTACCTTCCCGCTGCCCAGGGTGCAGCCAGGGCGGGCCGCGGCGGTGAGCGCGGCCGTCCCTCCCTCCGTGTCAGGGCGGGGGCGGCGGCCCCGCGCCTCCCTGCCCCTGGCGGGCAGCAGCCGCCGGCTGTAAGACTGGGCTTTAACCTTAGCCGTGCCGCCCGGGCGAGTCCCGGCCCTGCCTTCGCCCTCAGCCGCCAGACCGCGGGGTAACGGCCGCGGCGGTGCCTCCCCGCGGGGCCGGGCTGCGTGGGGTGAGAGGGCGGGAGGAGAGCTGGGGGTGCGGGGCCCGGCCTGCAGCCGCCCTCGGGCAGAGACAGCCTGGGGGGAACGGCGGCTCCCCGCTGCGGCTGGCGGGGTGCTGGAGCAGGGCCCGTGGCGGGGTGCGAGGCGTGGGTTTCCCTCGGGCCGAAGCAGAAGGGGGGGCGTCGCCTCTCCGTGTTTTGTCCTCCCTGCAGCAGCGGGCAGGAGGCCTGGGAGCAAAACCCGGCCGAAGCTGTAAGGGCAGTGGTCCGTGTCAGCGCTCCCAGAACTGCCAGCCGTGAGACTGGGGTAAAACCAAAGTTCCCGCACAGTCGTTCGGTTTTACTGTGGTTTCACCACAGTCTACACGATAGGGGGTTTGCTGCTGTTGGTTTTCTTCTGTCTGGTTGTTTTCATGCAGTTCTCTAGGTAACATCAGTTTAGGTAAATGTTAGCCATCTAAGCAGTTTCTAGCACTTGCTTTCTCAGGTGTAGTTCATAGCACTGGTGAAAAGCGGGTTATAACTTTGTTTACTGGAAATGCCGTGCCTTCAGCAGAATTTTAATCATGTTAACCTAGCTTAATGGTAAAAACCCAATAACACAAAACACAGACAAAAACCCCCTGAAGTTTAAAAGACAGCAGCATGAATCCCTAGGATGTCTGAGGGTATTGAGTAGTTGCAGGTGTGAGAGCAGTCAATGTCTTGATCTCCTGAGCCTTCCCCATTCCAAATTTGCACAATGTAAGGAGCCCTGAATACGAAGCACTTATGTCCAGTTCTTCAAGCTTTTTTTTTTTTCCTTCTGATGAGGATGTGTTCACATTTAACATTTCACTAGCATGGTAGTAAATGCCTCCTTTCTCCCTGTTTCATTTTAAGCTTTATGTGTTTGCTGAACCGGCAGCCCTGAAAGACATAATGTAAACTGGAAAAAGTTAGTCGTAATCTTCTTACGAAGAGAGGGTAACTGAGAGGTAGATTGACAGAGCAAGGCAGAGATGTGTTGCCTTTGCAAAACTCAAAGCCTGTCAGAACCCAGTTATCCGAAATCTTATATCTGCTAACTTCAGTGGCTATTCCTTTTGATCATGTTTAACCTACAAACAAAGCTTACACTTATCTTCTAAAATAAACATTTACATGGGGGATATTCCACGTTCCAGTTTTGGCTCTTTATTGCTGTAAACCATTCTACTACTACTCGGTAGCAAATTAATGTTCTCAGTTCTGTGGTACTGAATTCTGTGAAGGCCTAGCCGCTTTGCAAGTCATTTTAATTTGTTATGTAGCTTTAAAAATGCCTTTATATGTTACTTGAAAAGCACTATTTTGTTTGGTGAATTAAGCTGCCACATGGCTTACTCATTCACTTTGTGGTAAACCACCTGTATATATGACAGTTTCTTGCAGAGTGTTTTCTAGTGAATAAGGTAGTTTTGTACCAGATGGTAGAGTCTTACAGCACTAGCATGTACTGAATGAATCGTAGTACAGCCATTAGTATCTCTGGTGTAAAACCATTCTTGGTCCACCAGACTTACCTAGAGCTCTCCATATCACACCATTGGAACAAATTCACGGGTACCTTCTGTGTTGTTTACAGCCATATAAAAATGTAGGTTAACTCCATCAAAATCAGTTTTACTTCTGAATCCTTGGTGATGCTTCATGACCACTGGGAGCTTGTCACTGAAGAGTAATCAGGATGGCTACAGGCATCAGAAATTATTTTTAACGGTTGAAAGGAGAAAGTAATTTTTCTTATTTTACCCTTCCAAATCCATTCTCTGCCAGTTCTTGAAGAACAACAAAAAAAAGCTTTATGTAAGTTTATTATTAACATATTTTTACTCTTCCTTTTAACATTGATGTAGCAAGTTCATGGAAAAAATTACTCTGGAACAGTCTTTGGAAATTATGGAATATAATTGCAGTGAGGCTTCCTCTGTTGCATCTGTTTTCATATCTGCTCTAAGAATACGAAGAAAACGACTGTGGAAAAGCAGGTAGGGTGAGAAAGTGTAATTACTGCTATGGGAAAAAATGAGACCTGCCTTTCAAGTGATTTAATCAAATGTTTTAAGAAAGACATTAGGTTCTTTGTTATTTTAAAGATATTCTTTTTCTAGGTTCTCTTATCTGAAAAAGAAAGCTTTTGTACAATTAAATATATGCATAAAGGGCTATGTCATGCAATGTCGTGCAACATAGGGCAGCATAAGAAACCAAACAGTTGCACTCTGTAACATCTGTCTGTCCTCCAACAAGGAAGGCAGTATTGAAAATTTTCCACGCTTGAACACGATACTGGAAGCTTTCCACAGCAGTGCTGATGCTGAAAGCTCCACACAAGAATGCTGATGTTAGAAACTTGTCAGTCCCAAAGCCGTGCCTTCCTTCCAGCACCCTCACGCCTGGAAAAGTGCTTCTCTATGTGCCTGGTTCCACAATAAGCTGTCACCGTTTTTTTCATTACACCACACTGTTTCTTTTCAGACAAACCACAAATTCTGTCTCAAGAGATTCTGTCATTGTTACTCTTCTAAAGCAGTGATCTATGCAGTATTGACTTTGGTCGGTCCGCATGGTTAATTTATTAACCACATGTGGATGACACTTGTGGGGAAGAAGCATAAACTCCAGGACTTGAAGCTTACTTCTGCTTGAATAATTCAGCTCATGAAACGACTGTGAAGCTTTATAGCTCCCTGGTTTCGAGCCCTTTTGAGTTTCTAATCTGCTCCACAATTACAATTTTGGGTGCCATTGTTAACTTCACTTAATCTTCAGTAAACTGTGTGTGAGGAGAGATAAGTAATGTAGTGGCTAGAAACACTGGGCAGAAGGAAGAGAAAAGACAGGGTGGGTGAGACCAGATTACGGAGCTGAGAAATGGATTTAAATAAAAGTATGTCGCGGACACCAAAAATGTGTGATTGGAGTGATAATACATCATACTGTATCTATTGGCTTCTGTGGGCAGCTTCTGCAGCTTTTCTGGATACTGGTGTCAGTGTGGACAAAGCAAGGGAAGTAACAAAGACCTTTTATCTGAATTAACGTTTCTGTCAATGGAGCCATTGCAACAGATACAGTTCAGCTGAGGAAACTGCAAACTACAGTTGCATGACCTTAACTCTGACCAAACTTTTATTCTGGAGTATGTGTATTATGTGGTGATGCTGTCTGTTTTAATTCACTCAGTTTGATGAAGAAGCTCTACTGTTTCTCCTGAGAGACTCTGCTATTACCCACATTTCTGTATGAAATATGCCTTAATGTAGTCTTAATGGCAATAAAATTCGCTTTGGAAAGTGATCGTTCTTGATTGATTACTTCTGGAAGAGTCAGGGTTTACTGGATGAATAATGAAAGTGAGTTAGAGCTGCAAAAGCAAATTTACCTTTAGTCAGCATTTTTTTGTTACAGAAAAGATTAAAATTCAAAAAAGCATTTAAATAGGTCACTGCTTTATAAAACCCCTTTTAATATCAGTTATGAAGTCTACAGGCAGCAGTTATGGTTTTTTGGCCTATTTCATGTGAGCATCTCATACTGGTGGAAGGAGCTTTAGGGTAAAAAGCAAAAACCAGAACTACCTAGGCTACTGCTTACCTAAATTCAAAACTTATTTTACTGTAGTGTTCCAGTTATAAGGTAACTCTCTTTGTAATTTGATAACAACATACATAACTGCATCTGCCCAGAAGTTTGCAAAACTGATATTTCCGTCAATATCTTAAAGAATTGCATTTAAGATAATATATTAGAACTTCTCCCATTTTTTCTGTTGTTGTATAACATGCAAATAGTATGTATTTTATAAAAAATGAAATATATTTACCCTTTAAACATTACAGTTTTATTATATGTGCTATTGTAAAGCCTGCATAACCAGTTAAGCAGCTCGTAGGCAAACAGCAGCCGTGTTACACCAGGGTGGTTCAGTCTGAAAGCTCAGGAACTTGTTTTGACTTTCTGCTGTGTACCAAATACCTAAAACAAAGGCAGCCTACATTAGGCACTACCCGGGACAGCTGCAGAGCAGAGACTGAACTGCAGCGGTCATATGATAGGAAATAAATACAACAAATCTCTCGTGGTACTAATGCAGATAATATTAGGAACACCAGCTGTTCCTGGTCACAATAACTGTTAACTATACTTTTTCAGTCTTAATTTGATGAGAACTTTTTTCCACTTGCATTGGGTTAACATGTTTTTTTGGGTTTTTTTCACTTTTCTATTCCTAGATCTCACTTTCATTTACTTTCTTATTTACATTCAAAGCAATACTCAGGTAACACTTTTTCCCTGGAGATCTTAATAGTCCTGCTTTCTGTTTGGCTATATTGTTAATCCCCTTTTACAGGTATGAGAAGAAAGCAGTACTTTGCCTTTGTTCATCTATTAGACAGTTTCATAGGCAGTTTAGAGGGGCTTTAAAATGTGGATAGCTGTAATTTACATTTTGAAATCTGTTTAAGTGGGTAAAAAAAGGTTTCTATCCTTCTCTCCTTATCCCCCAAACTCTTCCAGCCTTGGTAAACATTGTTACTTTACCTGAAGTGTATACAGGACTTAAGAAATAAAATATAATTACTACTAAAAATGTTTTGTCATTTGGGAATTGGAGAACATAGTTCCAGGATTTTTTTTTTTTTTTTTCTCCTTCTAAGCTGTAAGACAAAGAGACTGTGTCTGGTGCTGGAAGTGTGACATCCAATGAGCAGTAATCACTGTAATCTCCCAAATAGTCCAAGCACCCATGTAAGGCTGGCCCTGGTGCCTCACTACTGCCAAAATGAAGTACATGTCGACCCCTGGTGATTTACAAATGTTGAGACTTCTACAGAACAAAGCAGTATGTTCTGTTTGTACCTTGTCCATTCTGAGGGACCGTTTTCTTCTGCAGTCATGAGGGCCTGAAATTTAAAAACAAGCTGAACCAGGCAGTAGAAGCTGTTTCCCATGTAGTTGCAGCTCTAAAATCTTAGGAAAGAGAAAGGTCCAGGTAGTGGAATGCTTAAATGAATTTCATGGGTCTCATTAAACTTCAATGGGTCTCAAGTTTTGGTCACGTGGAATACACCCTTTGCTGTTGCTAATGTAGAGGTTGTCATAGTATAATAATTAATTTCTCCTCTTATTTCTGGCAAAAAAGTGCTGTCATGTCATAGAAATGATCATAGGATACACCTGTAGAATCATAGGTAATCTAAGACTAGAAAGAAAATGCTCAGGAAATTTTGAAATTATTGTTTCATCAGTCTCATTTTTAGTCATGGATCCTGTGGGATTTTCTGGCAACTGGTGATATAAAGGTATAGTTTCTCTAGAGGATCTCGTTGTATACCCTACTCTATACTGTTAAGTGTTTTACAGTAACAAGGAAGGTTGTTTCAGAGCTCTTACGCTACTAGAAACTGTCTGTCTATAATACCAGTCAAAAGCTAATGCTTCTCCACAGCCCCAACTCCTGTGCAAAAAAAGAAACAACCCAACAAACTCTTAAGAAAGTTCAGTAATAAACCCTTGGGCCTATGATTAATCCTCATAATTTAGTGTGACCATGTGTGAAATTAAGTAGAAGCTCTCCCTAAGCACTGGCAAGGATAAACACCTACTACAAAAGAAAAAGAAATAGGGAGCGGCACAGTTGTGCATGTGAATAAATAAACAAGGAAATCTCAAGTGAAGTTGTGCTCTGTCAAAGAAAGGCTGGCTTATTCAAACCTAAAAAGAAACTAAAGCGCAGCCCAAAGTATGTCTTTTCCAGTTTATAAAAGTTGGAAAAAAAGAATCCTTAAAACCTGTAAACTCTCAACTCCAATGTAAACCTTTAAGAGAGGCACCATCTTGATGAATACACTCCAGTTCGTAGGCTTGATCATGTTGTGGAATTTTTGTCTATCTACATTCTATACTAATATTTAGCATTTATATGTCATTAAATCATTGTAAAATGGAAAAATATTAAAAGCATAAACCCCCCAGTCTCCTTTTCCAGTAGTTAAAAATTTACTTTGTAAAGATGTATTGCATTTTGGAACAGACTTTCAAGATATAACTAGAAACACAGATAATCAAAGAATAATCAGATAATCATTGTTTAAGAGGTAACAGATCTGTATTATTATTTTCCTCATTCTGAAAGGATTTACAAGATCATGTAAAATCCTGCTCCAGCAGTCACTTCTGGAGATAGGTAAGGATCTTTTAGTGCCTGTGGATAGCTGTTACAGCAGAATCAGGTCTCATCTGTGGTGTTTATAATGTTAATAAATATTAGCAACCAAACACTTGGATTAAAAAAAAATAAAACCGTAATTGTTTAAAAAACAATGCTGAAAATGAAGGTGGTGGTGGGGTGTCTGTTTTTGCATTCTATGCTTTAGGATATGTCCTTGACAGGATTTCAAACTTACCTTTGCAACTGTAAAGGCTAGAAGCTGTATCAGTATGAAAGCTGAGACTCTAACCTTATCTTTCAAGTAAGAGAGTTGAGGTTTGAGGAGCATTAAAGATGAATGGCAATATCTAAAGAAGCAGCCATGCTTTTGATCAGCTGCTGTATATTGAATGAATGCTCGCAGTAGGGACTATCCAAATGTAGGAAACCTGGTTCATTCTGCCTAATAGCCATTTTTTGGTGAAAAAAATTGCAAAACATTTTGTCTGATACTTTTCCCATAATATTTCTCAGTTAAGGGTTTATTGTCAAGTAACATCAGCAAAACCCAACTGCAGTTCAAAACTATTGTTATACTTGAATTTGTTGGAGTATAAGTCTGTATCTTTTACCCAGAATGAGCTCTGCAGGAAGTCAGGAAAACATTTAAACCCCAAACCCACATGTAATTTTGCTAATTTTATTTTTATAAAAATATCTGTATTCGTATCGGACTACTTGTTTTTACTGGCAGAATCCAAATACCTTCTAAGGACCTCCTAAATGATGCGTTCTGGACTCAGGTGGAAGAAGTGTTCACCTGCTGCCAGGGGCACTTAGAACCTGCTGTTAACTTCAACAAGAGCTAAGTCAGACCTAGAGATGCTTATATACCAGTACTGCAAAGACAGGGGCACTGGAAGAAGCTTTAGGGCTACAGAAATTTCCCATTTTCCTTTCTGTAAAATGAATTCATATCAGAAGAGGACATGATGGTGTAAAGGAGCACTAGGATCCTCTAACAAAGCTAGGATGGTGGTGTAATGTATGTTATTCAAAGCAAAAAGCAAGTGATGAAAGACAAGAGTCAAATCTGAACTTCAATAAGCAGAAAACAGTGGTTCACAAAATGTAAGACTGTAGCAGAGTGTAGAGTACTTCTTATGATATCAAGAGTGCATTTGAGACCAGCAAAATTTGCTGAAAAAATATGACAGTGTTTCTCGTACTAACAACAACAAAAAAATCCCCCAAAGCTGAACAAGCTTTCTTTCAAAGGATTAAAAAGTAACTTAAGCAATATACTACAACTATCTGCCTATTACTCATAGCTTAATTTGTGTTGCATTACTAAACAAAACCTCTGAGGGTGATACTTTTTCACTATATGTTCCAGACAGTTGCATTCCATTTCAGAAACGTACTAATGATGATTTTGTTGGGTCTCTTTGACTGCGAGATCTAATACAATGTGAAACAATCTAAGCAAGCTGGAGGGTGGCTTCTCTCTTTGCTTCTGTGCAGTTGTGTTTGAGGTAGCTCCCTTACGCCACATTTACTATTGCTTTATGAACCAGAAGTAGGTGTTATACTTCATTGTTTAAGTCTCCCAACAAACAATTTGTCACATACATTCAACAAAGAACGTCTCAAGTTTCTGTACCAACATTTCTGTGTTTTTGAACATAAGAACGAAGCCTTCTAACAGAAGGTCCTTTGATGCCTCCTGTAACTAATGGCTTATTGCAAAAGTGAATTGGCACAAACTGGTAAGGGGCATGTATTACAAATCTTTAAAGCTTTTACAGTACACAGGCTTATCAGTTTTAATCCCGTAACACCTAGATTATTCTTAAAATACATTTGGACCCTGTTTACTGCTTTAAATCTTTTAATAAAAGCCTGTGTTACATAAACTCTGTCAAGCACCCTTAGTTTCCATTGTACAAGGCAGAACACTTTAAAAAAGGAACACTGGCTTCAGCTGGATTACTCAAAGGCCTGGAAATACCAGTTTTGCACCAATGTCACTGTTTTGGTTAAAGGAATTATTTTTTTCTCTTACTATGTTACTTGAATCATATACAATAGGCTCTACGTGTGCTAATAGAGATTAAGTTTTGTCACGCAATTAACTATCCAAAGTTACATTTTAACTATCCTAGTGTAAAACATACGAAAAAATTTTTTTTAAAATGCAGTTTGTAGATAAGTTCCAATATTCCTGTGCTTTGGGCTCTATGCTTTAACAGATATGGACAATAAATTGGAGGCAGAGCAACAGGCAGTAGCACAGTTAGTTCTGGAGTGGGAAGGGAAAATCAGAGATCTGGAAATCAGAGAAATGAGAGCGCAATAAAGGGACTTGTTTCTGATAAAGAAGGACAGATTTGGTCACTGTTCTTTGTCACAGCCAGTTGCTCTTTTATCAAAAACACCAAGGCATGTGGTGGAATTTGTGGAATTTTTAAGTGTTTTAAAGGAATCTACTTTTCATTTAAAGTTACACTCCAAAACAAAGCAAATGTGTATTTCCTTATTTTTCCATTTGCTAACTGGATAACTTCAGGTGCTGCACACAAGCACACTAACATTCACTTAGAATTCAGATGAATGGTATCTGTTGGTGAAGGGAATAGTCATCCCCAGATGAACCTTATCGTGTGAAGATGTATACACAGTTGCAAGCCACACTTCCTTTCCAAGATTAATTACTAAGAATAAGTTTGCAGTGTGCTTGCAGTATATCCAAGGCAACGCATCCGATCATTCTCTCTCAAATTACAAAACACATCAGTCAAAAGCTAACAGGAGCTGGGACATATGGCATCCTAGAGAGGCACAAGCTGCTCGGCTCCCACCTGCGCCTGGCCCGCCTCGGTGCCAGGAGGGGCCACCGTGTCCCGCTGACTTCGGAGCCTGGGAGCTGCGAATTCAGGCACACTTTTCAGGATGCTGTAGCTCCTGCTCCTTCTGTATGCCACTTACAAGTTGCCCATGCTGTGTTTGTGGCAGCCGTGAGGAATGTAGATTACTGCTGCTTTCCGTACAATTCAGCTCTGTTTGTGTGCGTGGCCTGTAAGTGCTACTGAGGTCTCATGTACAGAGCTGCTGGCTTGAGCTGCTGTTTCCTTTGAACTGATTTGATTTTTGAAGTTTTACTCGAAGCAGTATATTATTGTAATACTGCATGTTTTTATGTTTATCTATAATCTCTCCCTATGTATGCTTTAGTTATATCTCAATACTTCTACTAACCACTACTAGCACTTATGTTATAAATTCATAATTTTAGACAACATACTCTACAATGAGGGATTCTTTTTTATTTCATGGGGCCCGAGCTTCGTGAAAGTTTGCAGATCCATCCTGTAGTAAGCTTCGTACTGCCTGATAAGACCATCTAGCTGCAGCTCTTTGTATTTTTTGATCCTCCATATGATGCAAGATTAAAAGTGACATGATTTCTTTGTTACTGTAAGCAGGCGTTCATACCAAACAAGGTGGTCATCCCCCTGCGCCGATCACACAGTCCTGCCCTTCCACTGGACCTCCCTGTGTGCTAGGACATCATGCAACTGAGCAGTAAAGCAGACCAGGGTTAAACTTAACTGATTTTCTTGTCGCTGGTCTAGTTGTAACCCAACCTAGTTTGCCATGCAGCCACAGAAATGCTTTTACAGGCACAAAGAAGGACAGGGCACAGGTGTAAAAATGAGCAGCTTACCACAGAAGCAGAACCATCTTTCTCAGCCCCACTACTGTCTTATCGTGATCTAATCATGGAACTGTAATACTACTCTACTTGAAATTCCACTTATAAATTAACATATTGGCAAGCATGGCTGAGTAACATAATCAGCCTTTTAACTGCTCACAAACTATACAAAGAAGATCAGAAATATATCTAAAATGCACAAGTGATCTTTCCACTGTACCAAAACACGGCAGGCAAACCCAGCCTGATATATTTTATGCTCACAGTAAGGTCAAATCTGTCTGAAGAAATAAAAGGGACCTCAAAAGACATAGCCTAAGAGTCTAGAAATTGCTATTCATGACCCAGATTTCCACTGAAGAATTCCTGGAACTCACCCTTGTCCCACTTTTCCCAGCTCATGCTTCCTATGTTCTTCTTTAAGGCCGGCTATCATTGTTATTGGCTTGGTTTGTTGTGGGTTTTTTAATTTTGACATTATTACATTTTTTGAAAGTGTGAAATCACAAGAAACTCAAAAAGTGAGTTAAACATCTGTTGTCTGACATTCTACAGCTGCAGAGTGTGGAATTAAACCCGGGCACTCCACGTAGTCTTCAGCTAACCTGATAACAAAATGGAGTTTGGTATTTTTTCCAACTCTTACCCAATCCCCCTCTCTAATTGCTGAAACGTGCCTTTTAGGTAACGGCTGTTGGTGACTTTATGCTTGGCTTAGCTTCAGTTACTGTATCCTTCAATTCAGCGGCGGCTGTGGGGAGCGTGAAGAGGGACCTACCCTCATTCTCTAATACCAGGTTATGCAATCAGATTAAGGAGCCATCTGCAGCGCAAACCGAAACTGCGCTATAATCGCGTTCCCCGGCTCACACAGAACTTTGGCTTACGCAGGATCTGTGTCTCCTCGAATCATTCACCGGCCTCCCCGCTACTCCTCTCCTTCTGCAAGCTGGAAACACATGGCAAGCAATATGGTCAGATATTTTGGCGATGAAATCATTACGCTTTGAGTGCCGTTTCTGAGATTTAAAGGACTACTCGCGGCAGTTCAAAAGGAAAGCAAAACCTCGCCCTTCACTGCGTGGGCTTTGAATGCACTTGAGGAAAAATAGTAGGTCAAAGCTTGCTGCTCCTGCCGCTCCGCTGTCGGCAGCCGAACGGTTAGATGGTTTAATGCAAATGCATCCCTCACGTAGTTTTGTGAACTCTCAAAACTAAAAATACTTGCTTTTATCAGGTATGTTCACAGTATCTCTTTTAGCTAGTGCACAGCAAGGTCTTGGCTCATCACTAGTGAAAATAATTCTGCATTCTGAGTGGGTTTTGTTGTTAAAAGTCACCTTTATTAACAAAAAGCCCTTTTAAATGACAAAACTGGAAACTCGCACTGCAAGCTGCCTTTGTCTGCAAAGCTCTTCGCGGAAGGAACGCAGGACAGACCCCGATCACACGTGTTGTGAAAGCAGCTCTGACAAAGGGCCGAGCTGCGGCTGCTGCCGGTCCGCAAGGACACGGCCGGAGCCCCCCGGGGAGCAACCCCCGCCGGCGGGACCCGCCCTGCGGCCAGCGCTGGCAGAGGGGCACGGGAGGGAGGCAGGGGGTGAGGCCGAGACGGAAGGGCGAGAGAAGAAACACAGAAGCCGCCGCACACCCCAGAGAGGCAGCGGCAGCCGTGCGGCACACACTGAGGCACGGCGGCGGGAAACTGCCGGGGGGTGCGGGTGGTGGTTAACGCCAAAGCGGGAGGTGCCCCCGGGGTCAGGGCTGAGGCAGCGCGGCCGATCGCTGCCCTCGGGGCCGCCCGGGCTCCCCCCTCTGCTCCCGGCCTTTCTCGCCTTCCCGCCCCCGCCGGGCCAGCCCCGGCCGCCACCACCCGGCCGCCTTTCAAATCCCAACGGCCGCGCCGCCGGGGAGGAGGAGCAGCACGAAGGGGGGCGAACGGGGCCTTTTGAAAGTGAGCTGAGCCGCTGCCGCCTCGACCGCCAGGCGGGCCCGGCCTCCTGGCGGCGGGGGAAAGCGAGCGCACCGCAGGGCGGCCCTCCGCGGCGGGACGGCACCGCCAGCCCGAGCGCCGCAAAGCGACACGCCGAGCCCCCCTCCCGCGCTCCCGCGCTGCGGTGCATCTCGGGAATTGTAGTCCTCCCGCTGCGCCGGGCGCCATGGGCGGCGGGGGAAGAACTACATTTCCCATAGTGCCCCGCGGCGGGGGAGCCGGCATGCGCGGCGGGGCGGGGCGGCGGGCAGGTTGCTGTTGTTACATAGGAAAAACAGCTGAAGAGTCTCCACATGACAGGGGGGAAAGGAGGAAGTGGGGCGGCCCGCGGGGCGCCGGCGCTCCGGTAGCCGCGGCGCGCGGGCAGCGGCAGCCGGCCGGGAGGGTCCTTCCCGCGGCGTGCGGGCTGGCCGCCCGTGAGGGGAGGCTCGCGTCCCGGTGTCGCCGCTGAGAGGAGGCAGGCAGGGAGCGGAGGGGCGCCCAGCCGGGCCGCGGCGTCTCGCTGGGGAAGTTTGGTGCGGGGCGGGGTCCCGCGGCCCTTCCCCGGGCTTCCCGCCGCCGGGCATGAACGGCTTCGCCGCCGAGGAGGTGACCCAGCGCGGGGCGGACCCCGCCGCCGCCACCGCCGCGGTGGTGAGCAATGCGGGCTCCGCCGTGGAGGTGCCGGCGCCGCCGGGGCTGGCTCCGGCCGCCGCCGCGGTCTCGACGGGCGCCGGGGGTGCGGGCGGCCCCGGGGCCGGGCAGCTGTGCTGCCTGCGGGAGGAGGGGGAGCGGTGCGGCCGCGCCGCCGGCAACGCCAGCTTCAGCAAGCGCATCCAGAAGAGCATCTCGCAGAAGAAGGTCAAGATCGAGCTGGACAAAAGCGTAAGTCCGGGGAGGGGGAGGGCGCACACGGAGCCGCCCCCGTCCCGCCGCCGCCGGGGAGGCAGACAAAAGCTCCGGCAGGTCTCGGCGCTGCGTGCCCGGGCAGCGGCGGCGGGTCCGGCCCCGCTCCGCGCGGGACGGCTGCTCCAATGGCTTGCTTGGTGTGGGGGCTTTTAATAAGCTTTAGGTTGCTTGGTGGGGTTTTTATTTTGCAGCGGGGAAGTGGTGTTTCCCCTTTTATCCTGTAGCACGGTGGAGTTTAGCGCTGCAGGAGCACGGCCTGAAAGTGCTCTCCCTCTGCGGGAGGAGGTTGGGAGGAAGCTTCTGCCCTTTCTGCCTACCGCTGGGGTCCCTCGCAGCCCCCGGGCACCGGTTGCGTGCCCTCCGCCCCCCCGGTAGCTGGCGGGGGAAGCAGCGTGGCCAGGAAGCGCCGCTCCTCCCCGGAGCGGAGCCTGCACGGCTCCCGGCGCGCTCCTTTGGGTCTGTTCCTGGCGAGGGCAGCGCTCGGCTGCTCCGCCTCGTGTTGCGATGTTGCACGTCTGCCCTCGCACCGTGCCTTCCGCTCGGCAGCCATCAGGCGCGGCACGGCCAGGCGGGGGGAGCGGACCCCCGGCGGAGGGGGCGGCCTCCAGCGGAACCGCCCGGGCGCTGCGGAGGGCTGCTTGTCCCTGCCCGGTACCGCAGGAAGGGGTTCCGGCGCGGCATCAGGCGTGACCGCTCCGCGCATCGGCTGGAGGGACCCCTGCCCCGACCCCCAGCCCTGCCCGGGGGTCCTCGCCCTGCGGGACGGGTCCCTGAGCGCCGCTGCCTACTCTCACTGCCCTTAGAGCACGCAGCTCTGAAATCCGGGGGCGTTACGTGCCGGAGTATTCTCCCGAAGCGTGCGGATCCCTACAAAGGGAAACTTTTAAAAAAAGAAAGTGTGTTGCTTGACCTCTCCTAGATAGTGGAAGTGAAACGAGGCGGGGGATGGGGGGGCGGATATGGATGGGAAATGAGAGCCGGCTTTGTGCCCTTCGAAGAACAACTGAAGGCTTGGTTTTTGTTTGTTTGCTCCTCGGTCCGCGAGTTGGGACGAGCGGCGGCGGGGAGGGCTGTGTGTGTGTGCGGGTGTGTCTCTGCAGCCTGCTGCTGCTCCCGCCAGCCCACTGCAGCACTTCAGCGTCTTCTGGACCAAGCCGATGGCAGTGACCTGTAGCACAGCACGGTCTTTATTTAGAGGAATCCGGTAGAAAAGCTTCCTCGAGTCAGTTAGTGTGACTGCGATTGCTGAAGTGTTGTCTCTGTATGTGCACTTGTAAGTCTGGGAGATACTTATGTGGGTTTGATTGAAAGACGCCGTATTACTTTTCTAGGCACGACATCTGTATATTTGTGACTTCCACAAAAACCTAATTCAGAGCGTGAGAAATAGAAGAAAGAGGAAAGGCAGCGATGATGACGGTGACTCACCAGTGCAAGACATTGACACTCCAGAGGTAGCTAAATAGCTGTTTGGGTGTTTTCTAATTGTTGTGTTAAGTTTGTTCTTAAAGACTGCTGAGTATGCAGGGATACTGCTTTCCTATTCCTTACCTTGGGGGGTGTGGGAAAGGGAAGACTATTGATTCACTCGGTTCTTAACATAACAAAAACTAACTTAATTTTGTGGTGTATTTTCTGTATTAATTGTGCAAAGTAGAATGAACAGCTTATTTTAGTTCTTGCAGAAAACTGCTATTTTCAACTTTCTCCTTCTTAGTGCTTCCTCTCCCGAGTGGTGCTTTGCTACACATCAGCGAACTGTCTTCTGCAGGAGCTGACAACTTGAAAGGAATTGCACATAGGACCTGGGATATAAATGCTTCACTGCCTCATCCCTCCGATCTTTTCCTTCTGTGCTAAATGTGTTGCAGATGGCTCTAGCAGTTATTCCATTGCCTTAGTCTAACTAGGGAATTTTGATGGTAGCTCTTTATTTTTTTGGCGGAAGAGACATTCAGGGAGTGGAGAAGGATGATGCTTTTCTGGCCCGCTTCCTCCACTGCAGGCCAGTGAAACCTCACCCTTTATGAAAGTGAACTGCAACTTTGAAACCTCAGGCGTAGCGTAGTGCCATAAGTCTGCACCTAAGGGTTTTGCCTGTGTGTGCTCTGGATTATTTCTGCTACAGCCAGACTTAGCAGGTTGCTGTTCAGTGTGTTAATTTTGAGCAGAGGCTGTCATGCCTACCTGGTCCCTTCTAAGGGATTTTTTTAAAGCATCCTTCAAAGATTGCTCCGTAAGTGTTAATTTAATGTCATCCTTATGGTCAGCATCTGCAGACATCAGCAGCATAAGTGATGAAAATTTGTGTGAGAATCCTTGCCTAAAGGCATGTGGCTCTAGTCTGACGGCTCTGGCTAAGAGGATCTTAGGAGACTGGGAGTAGTTTGATGCTGGACTGTGTTTGTCTGTTAAATATGTGGGATTGCTTCTTTGAAAGTTCTGTCTAATGTTCTGTGCGACTTCAGGTAGCTGTCTGGCACAGTGGTAATTGCAGCTTACCTGCAAGCCTGTTTTGTTTTCTCATGCAAGAATTAATGTCACAGCTGATGGATATCTCTAGAACAAGAAAGCAAGCTTTTCTAAATAGCAGTACTGCAGGAAAGAAAACTGCCTGGGAAGTATTTTTGAGGGGTGTCAGCTGGCTGTTTGAACAATGGCAGTATGTTCATTCCATGTGATTACTGTATACCTTAGATGCCTGTTGGCCTTTGACCTTTATTTTCAATTGCTGTCCAGCTTTCTAAGGGGAAAAAAAAGTGTGTCATTCTTCTGAAGACTTGTAAGGCTCTCCTGTTTCCATCTCAGCTGTGGCCATCATTACCTGTTAGAAGTGTTTCCCACAGGAGGGGGAGAGGCTTCCGCAGTACTAGTAGCTTCTAGGACTCGGTGGAAAGCTGCTGCTACTCTGTGTGATGCTCTAGGGTGTGGGTTCCCCACTGTGACTTGGGAAGTGGAATTTGTGCCGTGTAAATTTTAGAATACTAAAGGATACCTATCCTTTGTCATGTAGTGCAGCATCACATCAAGTCTGGCCAGGTTACAAAGTATACAGTAGCACTGCTGTTTAAGTATTCTATCGTGAGGCTACTAAATGGTTAAGGCATTCACTTTTACTTTAAATTTGATCTTCAGTGCAGTGAGTTTGGAGAATACTACTGTAATTATAAGTGGTCTAGAAGAATTTCTGATTCAGCCTGCTTTCTCAGCTTGTTTTCCCACTCAGTCATCTGATTAAGCTCTCTTACGTTGTCAGGGAGGGTGGGAGGATAAGCTGTTGCTGGGAGAAGTGACTGTTGATCAGACTTCATGGGATTCAAAACTGAGGGAGTACTGGGTTAAGGCTGTGTATTTATATCCCTAAGAGGACCTTGTGCAATTCTCTCAATTGTCAACTTACGCTGAAAAATAGTTTTGGACAGCTATGCCTGCACACGTTAACTCCTGCATTGTGCTTATGTAGCAAGGATATGTTTGGAGAGCAAGACCAGCTGTTTTCTTCTCTCACTTCAAGCCAAGAAAACTTTGTCCTCTAGACTTTTTCCCTTGATTCAAATATGTGCTATCTCCTGGTGCAAATATGCTATACCTTGCATGTAACTTGTGTAAAATTTGATGTCTGTAAAATCACAATACAGGAGTACAAATAATGAGTTTCAAATACTGTCCACAGCTAAAGGGAGGCAGAGCCATACTCAGTAACAATAAAATATTACATAGAGTTGGGCTATTATCCTTGCCACTGGAAGGTGCGGGGTAGAGTTTGGTTTTTTGTCAAAATGAGATCTACTGAGCTGAGGGTTTACACTTATCTATCTGTGAGATTCCGAAATATTTTTGAGAGGCGCACTATTAATGACTGAGTCCTTTTCAGTTACACTAGATTGTTTTCCTCCCCTTCCCTTCCTTTTCTTCTAGGTTGATTTATATCAGTTACAAGTAAACACACTTCGAAGGTACAAAAGACACTTCAAGCTACAGACCAGACCAGGACTTAACAAAGCACAGCTTGTTGAAGTACGTATGAGCATTTTTTTCATAATAGCAAATGCAACTTGCTATGGCATGTGGTTTTCTATACAATGTGATCCTTGCATAAAGGGCATATGTAATCTGGATTTTGAGAGAACAAAAGGGAACTGCTCATCTAGCTTCCTTCATTGGCTGCAGCTCCGAGCCAAGTAAATCAAAAGTTCTTTGCAGAGGAGGGAGTCTTACCTTCTGAAGGGAGTGTGTGCTGCTTAAAAACACCAAGTATTGAGTTGGAACAGTAAGATGACCTCTGTGTCCCTGAATGTCATAGAATCACAGATTTAGTCTGTGCATCAGTCATACCTTCACCTCAAGTGTCCTGCTGAAAAAACTAGAAACTGAGAGATGGCAGTGAAGTTGTAGCAAGGTTCAGACTTTGCTTTAAAAAGCCAGTTAATACAAACATAGGTGTTTCTGTGTAGGTAAAGTATGGAAACCTGGAAAACAGGCTTTTATTGATAATTATGTTGATTAAAACCACTGGGATCTATCATCAGAAAAATGGAAGTTTATTAAATTAGTTTTTTTCTTATCAAAATTTCTAAAAGTGCTGAAGCTGTATCTGAATACAGCTGTATGTGAGTATCTTTGCTGCATGTGAGTGTAATTTTAAAAGAATTCTTCTGCACTGCAAAGATCCAGTTACAGCGTATTGATGTAAATACATGGGAGACCTGGTGACCTTCTCTTAACAGTGAGGTATAGCCACTCATTTCACTTTTGTGCAGTGATACACTCAGTTGTGCTTTGGTGCAGACATTTTGTTGGTCTCTCCCTTAATCTATGTGGCTTAAAGGCAAGGTTCTTAATTCTGCAGGAGATCTCAAGGCTGAGCTGTAAAAGAGTAGTGCTGCTGCCACTATGAGTAAGAATGTAGTATCAGTCTTCTGTTTTCTTATGCGAATTGAGGTACAGCTAGTTCTTGAATTAGCAGGACTGTGACTACAAGAAGCATAAGCAGTTTTGTTGTGTAGAACTAGCAGTTCTAAGGGTCTGATTTAGGTACATCTCATGAGATATTTGCACTAGTTTATGCTTCTTGATGCAAATAGGCAAAGCTCCCTCTGTCACATGCTTTGTGTGACTGACCTGCAGGTATTTGTGAGCCATAGCTGCAGAACTTTCCTAGTTTACAGTGCGTGTGATTCCTCATAACCTTGTACATTAGGGCATAGACACTCCTGTAGCTGTTACTTAAAGTCCACTTCAAAGGACTCTGTCAAACTGTTTGTGATATTTTTTTTTTTTTTTTTTTTTTTTTTTTGTGGGTGGGGTTTAGAGAGCTTTGTAACTTGCTAGGCTAAATGTTTCTACTTGTACCCTGTGGTAGTTAAATGAGCGGTCTGGTTTCTCACTCGCTAATTTTAATCTACCAAAATATTCTGCAAAAAGCCAGAGAATAGGTTCAGCCAGGTATAATAATTTGCACACTTTCTTTTAAAGCCAGTGTTCATTTTGATGACGGGAAAGACTTCTGGAATAACAAGTGTGGTTCGATGACTGTTTAGAGATTGTCGTATTTTCGTGGTTACAGTATGGTGAATTTTCATGGATAGCTCTGTTTCGAAGAGCTGAATGTTCAATTATAATTCTCAAAGAATCTTGTATTCTTGGATGTTTCTCTATGTGACTTGCCACAGACATCTTCACCAACCTGAGTAATGAGCAGCAGTCTCTCATTTCTGTGCTGTAGCTCTGTTGATATTCTATAGTCATTACTTACTTTATAGTCAAGCTTTAACTACACAGGATGCTCTTATACTTGTTTTGAGAATTTTTTTTTCAGATTTTTTTCTTTAGGAAATTAGCGTACAATCTGCTATATTTAGTTCATAGTTCTCAATGAAATGATTCCCGATTACCTCTTTTTATGACTAATAAAGACTTTTGAAGAAATGTAGCTTTTCTTTTTTTTTTTTTAATTAAGCTGCTTGATCGGGCTTTTTAAACTTTTATGTAGTCAATTTAAATCTGAACCTTCAGTTTCTATGTGTAAGAGTGATTATTTAATTTTTTTGCATTCTTCCTTTATAGATAATTGGCTGCCATTTTAGGACAATTCCAGTGAATGAAAAGGACACCTTAACATATTTCATCTACTCAGTGAAGAATGACAAGAACAAACCAGATCTAAAGATGGATAGTGGGGTTCATTAGATGGAAAAGGTTGGGACTGGGACTCAGGCTGCAAATCAAAAGACTGAGGGTTTTTGTTGTTATGCAAAAGCTTTCTTTGTAACTTTTTCTCCCCAGGGAGTTTCTCTGTTTTATTTTTCATAACCTTGCTGATTTGTTTGAAAAACATCTCTTATGAAACAAATTTCCTCAGCAAAAGTATTTTAAATAAATATCACTGATATTATTGCTCAAGTGGGTGTGTCTAAATTATTTAGTGACTTAATTATACCTAATAGTTAAGCTTTTACTAATTATGTAATATTAAAATATTTTTCAATTAGATTGTGCCAAGGAGATATTTATGAATGTACTTCAAGTTTTCATGATGCAATGCCTTTTTTTAAAAAAAAAAAAAAAAAAAAAAGCTGTAGCAGGCTTGGCAAGAGGTTCTTTTTCCTAAGGTAAAAAAGGATTTAAATGACAGTTCCACTTGTTAGCTGGGCGGAAATGGCTGAATAACATTTTATTTTTCCCCTTTGGAAACAAGAATTGATGGGGCTTTTCTGATTTGTTTACTCATCCTGCCATTGCTGGGATACATGCTTCCAAGCACCAAGGCCTTCCTACTCCTAAATTAAAATGGAAAAAAAATGCAGCTCTCCAATTTCAAAGTTATAAGTACGGATGAAAAGACTGCTACAGCTTACTGTGCTGAGAAATCCTTCCACTTGGTACGAAATCCTTTAGCTGCTGACTTTTCCATTCATCTACATAGACTGAGGCTAAGAACTTAATTGGACATCATAAGATGGAGTCTGTGCTGGGTCAGTATGCTACCTCTGAATAAGCATACTATTTCTTTTTCATTGCATGTATTAGTTCAGGCCTGTAAACATACAAAAAAACCCCAAAACTTATGGTAACATGAGAAAAATATCCAACAATACTTTTGCTTTTAATTGAATATCTTAGTGAAGTCTGATGTTGAAGATAATATGAATGGCTACTTATATTGTCCTTTAACTGTTTTGCCAGTCTAAATGTGTGCTGAACAGAATATGATATATTTATGCTTTAAGCTGTGCTCACAGGCTGAGGAAAAGGTGAAGGGAGAAGAGTTCTCATCTTAAAGCAGAGGAGAACACGACTTCAGCTCATTCAGTTATCATTTGTTGTGACTCTTAAAGCTTTTAAACATCCGATAAGGTTTTCTTAATTTGGGAAAAATAAGAAAGCAGTATTTCTGTGGTCTAATCCCCTTGATGTTAATCTTGTGAGTTTTTTGAAAACTATTCCTTTGCTGGTATCACTGCAACTAGGATGCCTTGCTTTGCTTTCTTTGACC
Organism: Podargus strigoides; assembly: GCA_028020825.1. Classification (NCBI taxonomy): domain Eukaryota; kingdom Metazoa; phylum Chordata; class Aves; order Caprimulgiformes; family Podargidae; genus Podargus; species Podargus strigoides. Next base: position 38,972,810 of record CM051621.1, on the reverse strand, counting down.
TGCGATACTTGCATAGAACTGAATGATGATAAACCCTAACCTCAAACTAGCTGCCTTCCCAGTATCTCTCAGTGGCCTGATTCTTTCACTTGCAGTGTCTTATGTATTGCCACAAAGTTCTGCAGTATTGGCCGAAGTTCAAGACAGTGATATCTAGCTAGTGGCAGCTAAAATTGGTATTCCTTTGAAGAGATATCTTAGTGCACATTTCACTGCAGTGACTGTAAAGTTGTTTGCTAAATATCCTTTGCATAAATTCAGCTTGTCATCTTCAAAGTACTGTTTGGAGAAGCAGCCAGGGAACCTGGCCATGGATAGGACATCTGAGGAGAAAGGCTTTTTCTCTGAGTGTGTGACGGGTGAATATCCTCACCTAGGCCTGGCAGGACCTGTAGAGGAAGTGTTGGAAGGGAAGGAGAGTAGGAAGAGGAAAAAAAAACCCAACAAGTTTCTAGGGGAAGTCAGTCTGAAAGTAGTAGCCGAAGTAACCTTCTCTTGCTGCATGTGGAAAGTGGCAGCATTTTTTTTTAATTTTTTTTTTTTCTCTAGTGGATTATGGATTTTCCTTAGCCAGGAGTGGTGGAAGGAAAGTGATGAAAAATCACTTACTAACTACTATCCAGATTTGCATCTGCCTTAAGTTTTTTCTTACTGCTGCTTTGGAAAGCTGTGAATGCCAGGCATATGCAACATGATTCATCTAGAAACTAGATGGAACAACCAACAGAACTTATGTGGCCTTATTACTGCTAGAAGCCTATAGAGGATTTTGCACAAGAGCAGATACCATACATTTTCTTAGCAGAGCACTGATTTTGAGTATTTTGACTGTGGGTTGCCAGATTTATGGGCTTTTTTGACTCTTAATTGATGATTTGGTAGGAAGCCCAAACGACTCGGGAATAATTGCACAAACCAGGCTTAAAATGTCTGGTGACACAAACTGTTTGTTTAACAGTCAGTAGCCTAAGAATTACTTGGCAAAAATAGTACACACAGGTTTACTTGAAATGTTTATTATTAGCTATGTATAATCACCCCCCTCTTATACTATTCAGCCTTTGTTTACTAACAGAGGAAGACAAAACGGTCATCAAGATATGTGATACTGCATGTGAAACAGGTCTGGTAAACTGGTGGTAGCTGTTTTTGTGGTGTAAGATTATTAGATAAACTGTACACTTTTTGAGTGGAAGACTAAATAGTTACTTCTGTACTACACACATTCTGTGTGACTGACTTGATAGCTAAAGGGTTTTTACATGTAAGGAAATAACCTAGGCTTATTATAAGGCAATGTGCCTGGCTTTTGAGGTGGTTTTCCTTAATCTTACAAAGGGACATAAATTTTTGTCTCTCTTGTGCTGCAATTGGTATTGGCAGGTGTTGAGAGGTGACTGTATATCTACAGTCTAGATCACGATGCCTCTTAAACGTTAAGATGTTTACTTCTAATATTTTGAGATACCTCTTTGTCTTTGCTTCCCTGGTGATTTCCTTACAGGGCTAGCCTAAAAAGAAAAAGCCAGCATTTTGTTTATTCTGGGGTACTGTATTTCAAACAAGGCTTGATTAAAAATGTTGTTTAAGTGTGGATTTTCATGTTGCCTTAACAGGCTTTGCATCAGTCCTATCCTTTTTAGACGTCTTTCTGAATGTGTATATATACACACACACTATTTTAACTGTTCCAGTATTTTAAATGTTCAATGTTAAGATTAAGCAATTTGAGGTTTTACAGGTTGCATAGTTAATGCAAGTGACCAGTTAGACATAATTAAGCGTGCTTTAGTACTGTTAATGTGAGCTTTGACTTATTTTTTTTTTTTGCCAGTGGAATTTTCAAATATGAATGGTGAAAGTTTGCCTTTTGTATGTGCATGCATTTTAAGATGCCTAAATGGAACCTGGGAACCCATCTGCAGAACTGCCAGGGACTGAGTAGCCTCAGCTTAAAACGTTAACTATGTGATAGCAATAAAGCAATAGGAAGCTGTCCTTGTGATAGGTTGCTTGAGAGTCGTGTTCTTAACTCCATGAAAGCTTAAGCCTTGGAGTTTCTTCATCAAAACTAGTTGAGAATGTTGTGCTGAGTAACACAAGTTAGGCTTTGTGCTGAGGGATGCATGTTAGGATGCATTAAGAGCTTGTACTGTCTTTTACACCATTATAGAAATTAAGGCAGCTACCAAATTGAAAGGAGAATTTCTTATATATTTGAGATTCAAAAAAGGTATAGAAAGAAAATTTTTCTACAGTTTAAGAAGAGGCACTGTCTTGTGATTAGTAAGTTTTGTTGTTGTAGTTGTTTTGTTTTTTCCCCTTGAAAACATTGTTATATGTTGTAGAATGATGTCTGTTGTCTTCACTGGCAGACTTGATGTCCATCACTGACTGTTGCAGGGAATCACAACAGATATCTTTGGTCCAAAGAAAATATCCCTGAAAGATATTGTCAGATAGTTAAATAATTAGATTATTGCTTTATCAGAGCTTTAACATGATACTCTCTTGCAGTTGTGGGGTTTGGTTGGGGTTTTTTTAGCTTTTGGTGAGTTATATGTGGACTCAATGTGTTTGTGGGATGCCCTTCCACCAATGCAAATGCAGCTGCAGGTCCGTATGATGATATACTGTCTGCCTCAGCTGGCCTGGTTTGGAAACAATGACAAAACTTTCATTGACTGACTAGAGTGCCAGGACTCCACCCTGGTATTTTAGCTTTGAGAAAGTAAACTTACCAAATACATAATTCTAGAAAAATAAAGAGCTTCAGAGTATGCACATATACTGTTTAGTCCTGAGAGCAGACCTTCAAAGTAAGCCTTCAGTACCTCCAGATGGTTGAAAGAAGAGACCTCCTTACGTATTTGTATCAAAGTAAGAGGCTTTCTTAGGCTGCTCAAAGCTTAAGGGGTTGAAACTGGAAACCCAAAGTGTGCTTCAGGGTGAGGACACCATATCTGCTTTTAGGGAGAGTGAAATATGAAAAACTTCTTTAAACCCTGCTCTCATTTTGAGTGTGAGGTTTCTAACTTTAGAAGTCATTCCTATTTGGTTCAAATCTAGTCCCCTATGAGAGTGTTGTAAAGTTGCCTTTTATTGGTTTTCAGGAAACTTGAGAAACGTGTCGTAAGAGGAGCACATATAAAAAGTCATTTTTGCTTGCCTGTATAGTGCCATCACATTTTAGTGTCCCTGAAGTATTGATAAGTTTTAAGGTGTTGATATTTTTATCTAAATTTCCTGAAGAAAAGGTGTTGCTGGAAAGCTTTAAGGATATCATACTGCTTAAGACATTTTATTACTTCAAACCAGTATGGGTTGCCAGTGTTTATTAACTCAATTTTGTTGGGATGTGCATTCCTGCTGTAAAACAACCAAAAAAAACACCTTCAGTGAGAACTTTTCTGCTTTGTCAGCAGTACCAGTGAGCTGGAGAAGCGTTGACATTCGTGGACTAAATCTTTTCCCTCCCTTGCAGGCATTTGTTACTTTCTGTTGCCCCATGTTTGCTTTCCTATTTTAAACAGCTCTCTCTACATAATCATTTATAAAACCAATGTATGCGCGTGCACTTTAGAATGGCAATACAGTTCTTTGTCATGGAACACAAATCAAATGGTTTTGTTTATGGTCCTGAAAACATCTTCATTGCAAAGTGCTGTGAATAAGGATTTGATGTAGTTCTCATACTTAGTTTAGATCAAACAAAAGACTCAAAAATTGGGTGATTTAAGTGCTGAAGTCCCCTGTAATAGACATGCATGTTTGCAAAACATGCTTAGCAAGTCCTAGGTGAGCCCCTGAAAAACAAAACCTGAAAACTGGCAGCATATCAGGTAATTTTCTATATCTTGATGTAATTTCAAACCATCTGAAGTGATGCATTTCTTCAAAATGATAGCTTTTTTTCTCCAGTGGAAACTAAAACGATGGCAGTATAATGGGAGGTTATATAGAACTGTACGAATGTGTATGAAATGAGCATGGTCTTACTTTGGGCAGCAGAGCAATTCATTCAAGTTGCAGTAACAGATCACCTCACAGCCATTCCCTTCCCAAAAGTGATCTTGCAGACCGTCATCGATTTGTCGAAGGTTCTCCATGCCTTCGGGGATGTTGTGACAGTTGTGGTCTTTGAGGGCCCTCTTGTAACAGGAGTGACGCCGGGAAGGCACCGCTGGGGTCCCCAGGAGGGTGCTCAGCAGAAGCAGCGCTGAGACCATCTTCATTTTTGCAGAGCCTTCTGCAGCAGGGCGCTGAAGAGAAATGAGGTATGTGACACAGGTATAGCTGTTAAACAGATCTCTCTCCCCAGTTTGCTTTCTGCCTTGCAGTTTGCTTTTCTTTCCTGTGAACTTTTGGAGGTTTGAGCCTGAGTGCTGGGAGAGTGTTTTCTCCTAGGAGGTAAATAATATTGCAGCAGAATTGATATTCATTACTTTCTGTACAACCTTGGGAATCCTTTCATCGGAAATTGAGGCTTCTGTTCCTGGCAATTTTGTTGTTTCTTTGGCCTCTCACCTTGAGAAAATTGCTTTGAGCTGGCTGTGTTCTCTCAGTGGTGTAAGTGAATGTATTGATTGCTACAAAACCAGGGGAAAATGTCCAGGTGTATTTTCTTGCCTTCCTGGCCATTTTGCCTGTCAAAACAAGAGGCACTCACATAAAATTAATAGTATCTTTCCCCATCAAAGTTGTGCAAAAACTGTCTGCTGATTGAATCCTCTGTCATGGACTGCTTGAGAAACTGAAGCACTAAACAGCAAAGGAGACTGAAGCTCTCTGCAGCACTGCCAAGTGCTGCTGTCCTGGACTGCAGGCCCTGGTATGATACAGCATTGCTAAGAATGTTCTCTTTTTTATTTTTTTTATTTTTTTTTAGTACTGCAAACTGCTTAGCTGAGTCTTGCTACAGGAGGTCATTATGGTTTAATTGATGCTGCTTTTTAAAAGATGGCATAAATTTTCCCTTGCAAAACTCTGCTGTTGGTGGCTAGGCTTTCCAACATCTGCATTAGCTTGTTCAATGCTAGCTCTGCTATTCTGTGCTGCTTTGCACGGAGACTGACCATGCCATGTAGCTTTGGATAGGACCCTTGAACTTGCATTGGCTTTTAAATTAGCGTTTTGAGAAACACTTCAATCTAGACTTTACTGGTATTAGGAGAAACAGTGGATTTTTTTGCCTTTCCTCATGCTTGAATGAAAGCGGTCTGATAGCTTAGTGAATTTAAATAGGAGTTCTGCTCTGAAAACTAACCTAAGGCAATGGCCAGCTTTGCCCAGTGAACTCTTCCCAAGTGCTCCTCCGTGTACTTGAATTAGCCTCAGGGAAGGCTTTGCTGCCCTTCATCCTGTTGGTACTTTAGAGTCAATCCCCCGATGCCATGCCATTGTGGGCTAGTTCTAGTCCTCCTTGTGGGGCTACAGAATAGAAGGCTCTAGACTAATCCAAAAATAACTAGGCATAAGGCAATGTCTGATCAAAGACTGTCAAAGGCCAGGTTAAGATGGCAGAACTAATATCTCGATAAGAAAACAAATAAGGCATGCCAGCTATAGAAGTGAGTTAACAGAGTCCTACTTGGGTTACTTTGTAAAACTCTGAGGTCACCCTTGAAAAACAGACAATAAGGTGTTGAATGTATAAGTTTACTGTATTATGTATTTTTTTTTTTTTCTGGGTAGTTACATCTCCACCATAGCCGTCTGCCTGATCTTCCATTTCTTCAGGCAATGAATGTTCTCCCCTAACATATGAAGGACATGGACCTGTTGGAGCGAGTCCTGAGTAGGGCCATGAAGATAAGAGGGCTGGAGCACCTCTGCTATGAAGACAGGCTGAGGGAGTTGGGGTTGTTCAGCCTGGAGACCTTACATGTTCCGGGGAGACCTTATAGCATTTTCCAGTACCTGAAGGGGCCTACAAGAAAGCTGGAGAGGGACTTTTTACAAGAGCATGCAGTGATAGGATGAGGGGCAATGGTTTTAAACTGGAAGGGGGTAGATTTAGATTAGACATTAGGAAGAAATTCTTCGCTGTGAGGCTGGTGAGACACTGGCACAGGTTGCCCAGAGAAGTTGTGGCTGCCCCCTTCCTGGAAGTGTTCCAGGCCAGGTTGGATGGGGCTTTGAGCAACCTGGTCTAGTGGGAGGTGTCCCTGCCCATGGCAGGGGGGTTGGAACTTTAAGGTCCCTTCCGACCCAAACCATTCTATGATTATATGACACACCAAGGACTGTAAGAAAATCTGGTAATTTGGATTTGCACTAGGGATAAAATACTACACCTCGATGCTCTTCGATTATATTTTTCCATAAGATCTTATGCAGATTTTTTTTTTTTAACTCCAGTAGTCAAATAAAAAATAAAAAAGTGGCCAATATATTAAAGAACCTGACAGAAGTGAAAATAAGCTCTTCTGGTTTTATACTTATGTTTTAGAAGCAAAATTCATTTTATATGGTTCTTTTTAGTTTCCATGAACTTGTATATGAACTTTTGAGTAGGAGACTCCTATAAACTATGCCTAATGGAGCCTTGGGGATCTATTTTTTAATTATCTTAGAGTGCAGTACTGAATAACATACTGTCTTTATTAGTTTTAGACCTCAAAACTGCTTCACAAATAAAGTAAACATTGTTCTGACTCTGCCTGCTCTTGTTTTTTAGACTTGAGTAAAGAATCTGTATTATAATAATAAATAGTTTTATTTTGTAGGAGTATAAACACTGCAGTTATGAGGGTTCTGCTCAGAGAAATCTAAGGCTCAAAGAGAACAACTTTATTTATACTATACCTTGATAAATGCCAATGTCAAGGAGTAAAATTTAGCATTCTTCTGTTCAAATAATTGAGCTTGATTATTTAAGTATTTAACGGAAGAAAATTTCCATGAAAGAGAAACTTAGGAAGTAGGGGGTTTATGCCTTTGTTTCCTGTGACTGGATTATTCGGTGAGTTCTTCCCTTAAGGATGAGGCATTTGTTATACTTTGCTGTTGTGTACATTTTTTTTATTTCTACTAATTTGGGTGATCTTTCCCTACCTGGAGTTCAGCTGGAATACTCATTTGAATCTATTGCCAGCTGCCTGTCTGCTCAAAAGTCATAGGAACTCATTCTGTCCTGAAAATGGGCAGATTTTCTATAGACTCAAATTCCTGGGTTCAAAAATTGTGACCTACAGTTTAGGATATCTCACTAGTTGCTTTCAAATAGAACAGGATATTACTATAATGCATCATCAAGAGAGTTTCTGTGGATAACTGCTCAAATCAGTATTAGCAAAGTCAGTATGTTGGTGAGCTACAGATAGACAGCTTCACTATCAGGTCAGTTATTCAGCTTACCTGCTCAGCATTGTTGCTATACAGAAAAAATATCGTATTTATTTTATTATAATTTTATTTCTGCTTAAATATTTCCTCTGTTTGTTTTGGTTTTTTTCAGATAGTATCTGAAAAACTTTCAGTCAAAAGACCTTTCTTCAAAAGATGATTCCTTTTCTGTGAGAGAATGGTGCCTATTTACAGATGAAAGATTGCCAAGGACCTGAAGTGTTTCATCAGCTCCCTGCACAGGATCAATGCTGATAAACTCAGCAGACCCTTCAGGTGCAGCATCTTTTTCTGACAAACTACTGCAACTTCTTTTCCTGAACACACTTGTACAGGTAATGGAATGTCACAAAGGTGACTCAAAGACTCATTGCAGCAATCACCCTCTTAGATTATTTTATAAAACCTTCTGAAAAAATAGCAATACCAGTCGTGCCAAGCCTGACCGGGTTGTTCTATCAATATCATATTGTTTCTAATTCTGGCAGGAGTAAAGCCATCTAAAAGTACTGAAAACGGACTCCCTGCATTTGCAGAGGTTCTTTTCGATGAATGACTTTAGTTACTTTGACATAGTGTAAGTAAATTTTGAGACCAAGTGTAGTGGGGAATGCAAGTGCTTTGAAATAATTTGGAGTTTTGTGTGAAAGAAAATGGTTAATCTGGGAATATGCATGGTGACTCAGAAACTGGTGTTATCCCTGCTTGTTTGGCTGATAGTGTTTGAATTATTCTGCCAAGCAGCTTGGTACTATGTAGTCTTTGGATCCACTAGATGTGGAGGTAGTCAGAAAAGACCAAAGATGAAAAAAACAAGTTTCAGCCTCCTGGGCCAAGAGCAACAGGGTAATATTTCATTGAGAAGTGATGCCCTTTAAAGGTCACATGGTACTAGTAGGAGCTCGGGTGTTACAAATAGGAGATAGAAGTAGGGAAAACTGAGAAATGGCACAAAATATGTATTTTGGCACCTCTAGAGCTCCTGCATGTTTGGGAAAAGAATAAATATTTACAATTTGGTCTATCAATTATTAAATATACCCTTCAGAGTTATTGCGCAGACTGCATCATCAGTTGCCTAATGTTGAAAACAGGGAATATATTAATTGTACACTTTTGGTGTATGATCTTTTCCAATCTGTCCAGTGGCATGTGCTCTTTAACAAGTTGCACTTAAAGTGAAGCAAATTTAATATATATTTGCTTCGTAATGTGCATTGAGTTCAAGAGCTAAAAATACCTATTCAAAATAAAATATCTTTTATTGTTTATTTGTCAAGTTTCCATTTCAGAAACACCTGTAAAATGCTGAGCTAAGCATTTAATGTTTAGGTGTGTTAGTGCATAATAGTTAGGTTTATTAGTGCATCCCTAAGAAATCATTACACAAGAGCTGCATAACTGATACTATTATGAAGAAGTTTTTTTCATTAAAAAAAAAATCCTTAAAATCTATTTTGCTTGGACATTTGGTGCATTGTAAGGATAGCAGCTATTCCAGTGAGGATGAATTCAGTGAATTACTGCTTTGTTAATTACCATCAATACCATGATTCTTTCCAGAAATTGAGTTCTCACTAAAACCTATTTAGTTTTCTTAAAGACAGCGATTCATTGTGAACACATCTCTCTCCATGTTCACCAATTTTGCAATAATATTGAGCACTGGAAGGCAATACAGTATGTTTAATGGCTTTAGGTGTTAATATGTAGTATCCAACTGTGAAGAAGAGCAAGACAGTGGAAGAATTATCTTTAGCTGGATCACATCCATGCATATGTCTTGAATAGCATCTCTTGCTTACAATGTATCTGGACCTTCCAAATCTCCTCCTGCATGTTCCTATATAGATTTCTAATTCTGTACTCTAACTAGCATCAGCAGAACAAGTGCATAAGGATAATTTCAGGAGCAAGACATACCTTTCTCTTCTTTCTGCTTCACTCCCTTTTGCTTTCTTGGCAGTTGTGTCTTTTTAGATGTACCCAGAGAGAGCAAGAGCTAGCGGGGACGAGAAGAGGGAGGGCTAATGGGAGATGCTGTACAAACAGCCCTTTGTTTGTCCTGACTTCTGCCTGTGACTGACATACTGTCTTCTCCAGCGAGGGGCCAGAGGATGGGCTTCAAGAACTACCTCTTTCAGTCACTGCCAACCTAGACTGGGGGGGTGGAAAAAAACGCAAGCATATCCTTTCCAGCAGGAAATGATTTGTTCATCCAGATTCCAATGAGGTCTCTCTCCTGAGAGAGGAAAGCATAACATCCATAAAGGGGGAAAAGGAAACACCCTATGGAACAACTGTGTCTTGCTGTGGAGGATGAGCATGCTGGGGGGGGAGCTGAGAAGGAGTGAGCTACTGTGATTGCATAGGCAGAAGAATGTGGTTGCTAGACAGATGCCTTATTTTGCATCGGGTGGGAAGAACAGACCTCACCAACAGTCTCATGCAATACTTTAATTCCTGACTTTGGGATTCTTTCAATTTTCTAAAACAGAAATAATAAAAAAAGTGTAATTACTTTAACCAGGCTTCTAGTACGGCACACTACAATGTCATGCATTGAGTTCATTACTGACCAAACATTTAATCAAGAGGTAGAGCATTACATTGAACAGTATTTCAGAAGAAGTTATTTTAGACTAATATAGCTAATCAAATGATCTGGTATTGTAAAAGCACGTAACAAGGTTCTTAAATGAAATAGAAGCATTATATATTAATAAGAAAATAGTCTTAAGATGAAGCATGTGTCGTCATATTTCTGTTGTGATTTGGCCCTCATTCTACTGTGGCCATTCTGGATCTATTTTGTGATGTGGATAGAGAAGCATGATTGCACCTTATCTGTAGAGCTGTAATTTTTACATTCTGTAGCCTGCATTGCTTTGACTCTGTTGTTGCTTTTATTAGAGTTTTTTTACCTCTCTGTTGGGCTGCTTCCAGTACAGAGGTTTGTCGGGAGTACAAAAAGACACCTCTGCTCAGCTGCCTCCATTTACAATTTGATGTCTCAATGCTTGTTCAGTTTGACTTATCATATACCAGAAGTGAAGCAGAGCCTCTGTATGAGATGCATGTCCCATCTGCTGACTCAGAGAGGAGATGAGGCAAGGGACACAGATGCTTAGAAGTAAACCTCTTGAAACTGAGCCTACGTACTCGTGGTGGTCCCATCCAGCAGTGCATTCCCCCATCTCTGCTGGAGATGGGCAGTCAGGACAGCAGAGAGCAGGATGTGTGGTTGTACGTCCAATTCAGGTTAGAAATGTCAGGCAGGATGTTTTTTGCTACTGCTGTTATGTGCATGGCAAGTTATAAGCCAGGGAGGAGGTAGCTGCGGGCAGCTGCTGTCAGAACAGGACATCCTTGCCTTTTCAAGGTGACAAAATGCCTGGTGCTGGCTCTGCTTTTCTACAGAAATTCTTTTCTGGTGCGGATGCTGGCCACAGTAGTCCATGCCTTAAGTGAGATTATCCTAATGCCTCTGGGAGTATGCAGTGTTCCAGGGCAGTGCTCTGCTGTGGGAGGAGGCTGTGAGCGTGGTGCGGATGGAAATCAGCAGGTTGCTGGCTGTAAGCAGGGATAAAACTCAGAGGAGGGAATGAGAGCATATTGTGCTGATGCTCTGAATTTGGATGCCTTTTCAGTTAATCGCAAATAATTTTGGCTATGAATAATTTGAAGTTTTTTGCCAGAAGATGTAATATAAAAGTGTATTAGGCAAGTGTATTCCATCACTGCCCATTTAAGTTCTCTTGTGTTTTCCAGGGAGTATCTGTGCTTCCAGAACTCATTTTGCTCCCTGGGAAAGCCCCATCTGAACAGCAGTCAAGTGGACTAATAGTTCTGTTTATGAAGTGTGTGAGGGATAGTTTTCCCTGGGAAATGTCCTACTGCATTTTGAGAAAAGACAGTTCTAACAAAGCTGGTGTTTTGCTGATGATTTTTTTTCTCTCCCGCCATAGCTCCACATATGATGTTTTGAGTCACTGAAAACATTCAGGAACAAGAGGAAAACTTCTCTCTCATGATGCTGCTTCAGAGTAGAGCCTGGGAAGAAAATTGGGATTTAGAGGAAGCAAAGGTTTCAGGAAATTTCAGCAGGGAAATGCAACCCAAGACTATGTAGGAGCAGCTCTAAGGTGTGAAAAGTAAGGTAGTTTATAGTAAAATGCATTGAACGGCAATGCAGGTGGCTTGGGAGAAAGCAAATTACAAAGCGCTGCTTCCAGATCTTAACTCCTTTCCCTTCTCCACTTTTCCCCTGACCTGTTTCCGTAAATATCTCTTTCTATACTGACTCTGTCTCGCTCCCTGTCTCCAGCCCTGGTGGCCCTTTCTTTATTCTCACTTTTCTTCTGCCTTTTTGCTCCAGCCCCATGTCCCCAGTGGGCTCGGCAGCCGGTGCCTGGTACAGGCTGGCAGGGTGCCAGCCATCATGGAGAGGTATTGAAAATCATCAAGGCTTTTTGTTCTCCACCATGGCATCTGGAAGGTGCATGAGAACCATAAGGAAATCTTGCTTTTTTACCCTGCTTCATCTGTGTAGAGACAGTAATCATGGATCGCATTCAACTCCTTATATTTAGAGACCATTTTTTAGATGTATATGTATTTCTCCTCCTGTCTGAAGAGGTATGGCAATATTAGAGGTAAGATGCAAAGTAGAGTTGCTTTAGCATTTTTTTTTTTTTTTCCCCAGGCTGGAGCTCTTGGAGCCATCAAGAAGTGATGGCCCATGAGGAGGCAGTGGCAGATGGAGGCAGGAGGGGGTAGTGACAAGTTTGCTGTAGCAATCCATAGAAGAGGAGTAGTTTCAAAGGAGAATGGCTCCTGGTACGGTGAGAAAGAAGAATCAAAAGGCAGCACTGAAATTCAGCTGCAAAAGCGTGGCTGCCACTGACAGAGCATTATTCTAGACTAAATTTGTGTAACATGCCCTGGAAAAATAATCTTACTTTTTGATTATTGTTTTTTAAGGACTCCGCCTTCTAAATGTGCTTTGCATTTGTAGTGTGAGCCACACAGGTTTAACTGAAAGGTTTAGCTTTTTTCTGTAAACAAAAATCAATTTGCATCTTATTGTATCCTTGATACCAACATTCAGGTCTTTGCAGGCTGACAGTGAGAAATACTGATGTTTCTCCACTCGTGTTAAATCTTAAAAGATATCACCTAACCTGTGGATCGGACAGCTCATTAATACATAGAGTTTATATGATGAAAACCTCTACTTGAAGATTGTAAAAGAATGTTCGTATTGTAGGGATGCATAAAGACCTTGGAGACTTAATGCCAGTAGTAATGACACTGCCAGCACAGCTAGGACTTTAACTGCTGTCATCATTTGTTACAGGCTCACAGTAGGTAATGTGCCTTGGAGTCAGTCTTCAGCACAATGAATTTTTAAGCAAAAATAAGAATCTTATATGCTCATTTAAAAAAATATTCACAGTTGTAAACCGAATATATCTCACATTGTACCCCTCATGTCATGATTTCCATCACTCAACACCTACAATGTCAGTCAGAAAAAGTATTTGAAAACAGGTTTTTTGTGCTTTTACTTTATGTAATTTTAATTTTGTGTTCTTTGTTCTGTTGATTGTTTTTAGAAAATGTCTGTGCTGTTAAATACAATTGCCTTTGCAATTCTTGCATCTGATGATTTGCTTTATACCTTGTATCTGCATTAACCTGGGAGAATTCATCTGAGTTTTCTGGAACACTGTTCATTGTTTTTTCTGAAGAAATTGGGGTACAGTAGTTCTTGTTCACGTAACATTTATTCTGTTTCTTGCCTTTATTGTTGAGTGCCACTTTACTTCCAGCAGCTCTTCTCTGTGGAGTCCCAGAGCCCCTCTGCTTCCTCTCTCTGATTTTTTTGGCTCCCTGGTTTTGCTGTTAGTTCTCTCAACTTTTTCTGCAGGCTGCAAACTGTGCTTGATTAAAACATGTGACACACAGCACTGGGCTAGTCAAAGGCATCTTTTAGTGTATTTCCTCAGATCAGTGGGCTGTTGACATGCTCAGGCTGTTGCTGCTTTTCTGTGAAGGCAGAGGGGATGCAATATATTCAGAACCTGCTGATGATAAGAACTATCAGTTCCAGACAGGCCAAATGAGTTAATGTTGTATGTGTGTATGGACAAAGTCTGGTGTCTCAGACTGCCAAATGAATCCGAATGTGTTATAGAAAAATTACTCTAAGTTGGGAAACAATTCTCAGTTGCCAGTCATCACAGATATTGGTTGTCTGATACCTAGAAGTTCATGTCTAGTCTGGTTCTTTGATTCAGAATGTTATAGGGTTCTGTTTGGGTTTTTTTTAATGCTTTGCTAGGAATTAGCTGTTGGAACAGACTGTCCAGGGCAGTGGCAGAGTTGCCATCCTTTGAGGTATTTAAGAAACGTGTAGATGAGGTGCTGAGGGACATGGTGTAGTAGTTACTTGGCAGTGCTAGGTTAATGGTTGGACTTGATGATCTTAGAGGTCTTTTCCAACCAAGGCTATTCTATGATACTTAAAGGCACCTGGCCTTGATGGTGTGGAGCATTCTGCCGCTGCTGGAGTTGGTTGGTGCCAGGAGTCTGATAGAAAACCAAGAGGTACCTTTGCCTCTATCATATGTGCTAATTTCTCTGTAGTTAAAGAAAAAAAAAATATGAAAAAGCAAAACAAAACCCCAAATTTATGCTAATGATAAGTTCTGACTTAGCTTTCCTTAATCATCACAACTAAAACCAACACAGATACTGCACTGACTTTTGAAGTCGTTGACCACACCACTGCCTTTTGCCTATTACAAGATAGATCTGACCCTACACAAGGCTGATTGCTGGGGGCTCAGATCTGGGGTGTTGCAGAGAGACTGGAAAGGCTTGTCCAGCCCTCAGACTTTTACCCCTGCTGCTCATCCATGTGGTCACCAACCATATAGCCAGCAGGCCTGGAAAGTATCAAGTGTGACTGCATGGGGCAAAAGCATCTGTGTCAACAGGCTGGCCAACCTGGTGGAGAGAGCTTTAAACAAGGAACAACAGAGAAGGGAGATGGCAACCCAGAGTTGAGTGAGGAAGTGGTGGCAACCTCAGGAAGCTTGCAAATGAAGCAGGAGTGGAGGGAGGGGACCATGCACATAATGGCTAGGTTGCTACCCAAAGGGCCTGGAGAAATAGGCTGTTGGGAACACCATGACATTCAACAAAAGCAAATGGAAAGTCCTGCACCTGGTGAAGAATGACCCCATGCACTAGGACAGCCTGAGGACCAACTGGTTGGAAAGCAGATTTGGAGAGTAGGACCTGAGGGTCCTGGTGGACACCAAGTTGAACATGAGCCAGTAATGGACCCTTGCAGCAAACAGGGCCAACAGTGTCCTGAGCCTACATTAGAAGGAGTGTTGCCAGCAAGTTGAGGGAGGTGAACCTTTCCCTCTGCTGGGTGATCTCATATAAGAGAGATGTGGACAAACTGGAGTGAGTCCATTGAAGGGCCACAGAGATAATTAATGGACTGGAGCATCTGTGGTAGGAGGAGAATCTGGGAGAGCTGGGACTCTCTGGCCTGAAGAAGGGAAGACTCAGAGCAGATCTGTGATGGATGCACTCAATCCCCCTTAACCAAACCAGCAGCAATTTGGTACAGGCTCCAAAGGAGGCAAAGGCCTAAGCCATAGCAGGGCCAAGAACTCCTCTAGGGAACCCACGAAGGGGCAGAGTGACACAATGAACCCCAATAATTTGTGGATACAAGGCGTCTTGTCCATGCCTTTACCATTGTACACAATTTAATTATGAGCCCTGCACTTTATCCCATAAGTATGACAGCCTAAGTGAGCCTTCTTTTAAGCTGCATGGCAGTGATCTCCCTTGGAGCTGGACACTTCTCTAGGGTGCTCCTCAAAATGACGAGATCTTTTACCAATGACAGACCTCTGGACAAGCCTGGAATTCTCCCTGGATGGCAGTTGCACTACATGCCAAACAACCCTCCCCTTCAGCAGGGATGCCTCTCCATGGTAAGAGATATTAATTGTTTAGCTTAAATAAGTAAGTTTTAAATAGAATGAATCACATCAAATTATAATATTGTATGATTTAGCATGCTATTTGCTTAGCTGTACTTACTAAGCATGAGTAGATAGGTTTGCTGAAGCTTTGGCCACACGCTGTGGATTTCCACTTAGGTTTACTGAACATGTACCTACTTAGTCAAAACAGTGCTCAGACCTGGCACAAATCAGAAGATAGGGAGGCTTCAAGGCTACAGCCATCAACAGCAGCTGCAACTAGATGAGGTAACAGTCTGTCTGAAGACAGTGAAGGAATCCCATGAGGAATAAGAAGAACCCAGACCCAAATATTACTAGTTGACAAAAACCACTGCATGAGGAGCGTGTGAATAGTCTGTAACGGTACAATTGCCCAGGGATTCCTTTGTTCGGGTTGGCCCCTCTCCAGAGACATGAGCTGACACTGCTGCTGTACCAGTCTATTAAGTTATTTATGGTTCTAAAATCTAATGCCGGAGAGTCTGCTTCAGGATACTTCAGGTTCAAACTTCGGAGCAAACTAACACTGGATGCCCAGATGAAAGGTAAGCAAGTTGGGAAAAAGCATGATGAAACTTTGAAATCTTAGCTAAGTGATATAGAATATCAGCTGTGCACATATAATCCTTTAGTTATAAACACATAAAATCCCCTAGCCATAAACTGTTGACCAAGTCTGGGACCAGGAGTGGATCCAGCCTGCACCTCTAGACTCCTCTCTGACAAAGAATTTAGAAGCAAGGGGGCACTTCCTGAACCTTGTGACTCAACAGGAGGATCTCCCTTACCTTTTAGCATCTCCAGTCCCTGTGTAAATCATTCTAAATTGATTCTAACACGATTTTCCTTCTGTTTCCTCCATCTAGTAAGTAATAGAGTGAACCTTACCATTGAACTCTGTTAAGTCGCACTTTTTTTCTAAACACTCATCTGTGACAAGATCTTATCTATCTCTCTATCTATCTAAAATATCTGGTGGGGACTGGGTAAAGAAGATGAAGCCAGGCTTTTCTCAGTGGTGCCTGGTGACAGGACAAGAGGCAATGGGCACCAGCCAGAACACAGGAGATTCCATTTCAAAATCCAGAGCACTTTTTTACCTTTGAGGAAGGTCAGAGACTGGCACACAGTGTGCAGAGAGGCTGTGGAGATCTCCTTAGAGATATTAAAAATCCAGCTGAATACAATCCTGGGCAACCTGCTATAGCTGACATGGCTTGAGCAGGGGGGTTGGACTAGGTAACCTGCAGAGGTGCCTTCCAGTCTCAGCTACTGGAAGTCAATTAGCAGTTCATCATAGACTCCAGAACTGTCGTTGCTTGTAGTGAGTACACCATCATGAATGAGCTCATGTAATTGTGGTTTAACAAAACAAAACCTTTTCTTTGCAGACTCCTTATCGGTCCCTGTCAGGGCCAGCTCCTTGTCAGGCCACAGCCCGGATGCCCTGTGAGAACAGCAACCTCCCTGCATCATGGCAAGTGACTGTGTATGTTACTGTGTTTCTGAACTTTAGACATGAATGGACAACTTTGTGTCCTTAAGAGGCTCTAATGAGGCGTTTTTGCCAAAAACTGAAGTACTGCAATAGAAGCTGAATCGCTGTCATCCACTTAGTCACAGTTCATCTCACAGTGGTGTTCTGCCTCGTGCTTTACCTGCCAGAAATAGTTTTGGGCATATAAAAGCTGAAAGAACATCTGTAATTGAGTCTTACCAGGACCTTTTAATTTGTTAGTCAATAATAATGAGGTAATTTTAGATGCTTATTGAGAGGGAAAAGATTTGTTTTTCTAATAACTAACACAGATTAGTGGTTACAGTTCTTAAGTACTCATCCCATTTTCTCAGAGCTGTCCATTCAGACTCCCTCATCAAAGGAACTGCTAGCTTCAGCATCTATTACACAGTCCTTTAGTCATTTCAAGTTAACTTACAAAGGTTTTGTATCTATAAAGAGTTGTAGCTCCTGAGCAGAACTGCTACTGTCTATACCAGGTCTTTATAATTCCTGCAGCTGCTGATAGTAAATGTTACCAGCTGTAGGGCTAATACAAAATGGCTAGCAAATCCACTAGTGTTAACGGAGCTAATGGTGTTCATAGCTAGGTGCATAAATTATTTCATATCTTGTGAGATGAAGACTTTGGAGACTTGTTAACTGCAGCTAGGGGAACAGAAGTTCTAATATGCTGGATAGACGCTCCTCTTAGGGAAGTCTGCTGCCTCTCAGGGACCCAGGTTAAGGACATCACTAGAAAACTTCCTAGCCTGGTACAGCCCTTGAACTATTACTCACTACTGCTCTTCTATGTGGGTGGTGATGAAGGTACAACACGTAGATCAAGAGCAATCAAAAGAGATTTCAGGGACTTTGGATGGTTTGTGAGGGAATCTGGAGCACAGGTTATTTTTTCCTCTCCTTCCAGTTGTGGGCAGTGACACTGGAAGAAACAAATGGACCCAGTCTACTAATACATGGCTCTGTGGCTGGTGTCACTGCCACAATTTAGTTTTTTTTGATAATGGGATGTCCTACACAGTACCAGGCTTGCTGGCATCAGATGGGATTCATCTTTCTCAAAGAGGGAAGAGAATCTTTGCCCAGGAGCTTGCCAGGCTCCTTAACAGAGCTTTGAACTAGACTTGAAGGGGCAGGGGGATAATACCAGGTTGCCTGTGACAAGCTGTGGGATAACCCGCTAAGGTTAGAGCGACAGGGTGCTAGCAAGGGCCCTGAGCCTGTTGCTCAGAGATGTTGCAGCACACTTGAAGTCTTACAGAGATGAGCCAGGGGCTCTTGAGGTAATAGGACCCAACAAGGAAACACCAGTAAAATACCTCAAAGGAATTTCAGCCACTCTAGCCATTGTCAGCTTCATTGGGGGTCCAACTTAAATGCCTCTATGCAAACACACATAGCATGGGGAATATACAAGAGGAGTTAGAGATGTGCATGTGCCAGCGGGGCTATGATTCGATTGGCATTCTATGACTGGAGTATTGGAATGAAGTGTTACAGGTTCTTTAGGAAGGACAGGCAGGGGAGACTAGGAGGGGGTGTCACCCTCTACATCAGTGACCAGCTGGAGTGCATGAAGCTCTGTCTGGGGATGGATGAGGAGCCAATGGAGAGGATTCAGGATTAAATGGAGGGCAGGGACAGGAGACACTATAGTGGGGGTCTGCTGCAGGCTGCCAGACCAGGAAGATGGAGCAGCTGAAGTCCTTTATGGACAAATAAGAGTAGCCTCACATTCACAAGCCCTGGTCCTCATGGGGCACTTAAATCATGCCAATATCTGTTGCAGGAACAGCACAACAGGGCATAAGCAGTACAGGACATTCCTGCAATGCGTTGATGATAACTTACTTCTCCAAGTGACAGAGGAGCCAACAAGGAGAGGTGCCATGCTGGACCTGGTTCTCATCAACAAGGAGAGACTGGTGAGGACTGTGACGCTCAAGGGCAGCCTTGGCTGCAGTGACCATGAAATGGTGGAGCTCTAAATCCTTAGGGCAGCAAGGAGGGCACAGCAAGCTCACTGCCTTGGACTTCAAGAGAGTAGACTTCGGCCTCTTTGTGGATCTGCTTGGTAGAATACCATGGGATAAAGCCCTGGAGGGAAGAAAGGCTCAAGAAAGCTGGTTAATATTCAGGGGTCACCTCCTCCAAGCTCAGGAGCAATGCATCTCAACAAAGAGGAAGTTGGAGAAAAACACCAGGAGGCCTGCATGGATGAATGGGGAGCTCCTGGACAAACTCAAACAAAAAGGGAGCCTGCAGAGGGTGGAAGCAAGGACAGGTAGTCTGGGAGGAATACAGAGAAACTGTCTGAGCAGCCAGGGGTCAGGGTAGGAAAGTTAATATATCTAAAAAGATAGATCCTTGGCTCTTAGGCAGATGTGACTCTGTTAGAGGATGGAGATGGAAAGAACATTTCCACAGTGTCATACGGGGACTTCTCTATGCAAAGTGAGACAGTGTGCTTTGCTGATGGAAGGGCTGTGTTAAATATGCTGGAGGCCATAGGCAAAATACTGTCTGAGCTTCTCTGCCATAATAAATAAAGAGAAATTTTACTAAAATCACTTTTGAATCCAGACTTTTACTCTGGACTCAAAACATCAAGTCAAAACATCACTGTCTTATGTGTACAGGCTACAGACTCCAGTCATATAACTGACGTTTAGAAAGACTGCTCCCTAGACTTTTGGGTAGCAAACCTACAAATCACAACTGAAACCTTTTTTTTGAAGGACTCTGCACTCACCAGAGACAAATAATATGGTTTTATTTGTAATGTATGTCAGTGCAGTGCTTTTTTAATCAGCTTTAACTACAAAAGAAGACCAGATACTCTTGTAGTTTACCTGGAAAACTAACTTGGAACAATCAACAAAGGAATGTTATTTGTGGAAATGTGAAATTCAGCTTATCAGTCTATTGCTGAACACAAGGTGAGTGGGGACGGTGATTATTCTCTTGCTGAGATACACAACTTACAATTATATACCTTTTCCATTTTTCTCCCAGTTCACTACAGTCAAGAGCATTACTTTTCTGATACTATTTTATTTCCTCAATATTCACAGACCTTAGTTAAACTGAAAACCCAGGTCATATACTGACATCTTCATATGCTTTTTGGTGACCCTTAAGTCAATGAAGAGTATATTTGTACTTGTAGTTTCCATGAGAAACCATTTCAGTAACTCCTTCAAGGGTACTTAGGTGACTACTTCATTGTTCCATGTTTATTTGTTGTTATTGTAAACAGTTTCCAGAGCTTTTAACTTTGCATTTAAATTGAATATGTCAAGTCTTACAGTATATCTCTGATTTCCAAGGTTTGATAAGAATATACATCTTTACAAGGTATCTTTTATGAGATACCTAATATATGTGTATCTATAGGTCCTCAACTTCTTAAGTTGTCTTCTTTTGGTCACTGGCATGATTAAGAACTTCATCCAAAGAATAGTCAAAAATACTTTCCAGACTGTCTCTGCTTCAACAGAGAGTAGAGGTTTCATGTTCAAGGTATCCAGAACTGAATTATTACTTTGCAATCTTTGCACAGACCCTTCATTGTATTAGCAAGACCTGACAGTTGAGTGTTAGGTAAACATTATGCAACTCTTCGATATGGACCTGGTAGAGTTCAGTATGTTTTGACAGTAAGTAGCCCAAGAAAAAGGACAATTTTGCATAAAGCAAAAACTATGAAGCAATTTACTGCTGTCTTCAGCAACCTTGACACTCATTAATCTTAAGATATACCCAACACATTAAAAGTACAATAATAATTTGACCTGAGAATGCTGTGTATATTTATGTAAATGTTTATATAAAATTAGTATTTTCTATGTATTGCCCTATGCCTGTCACCACCAAATTAACTAGGACACGTCTTTCTCCTTAAAAAATTTCATCACCATGTTTGCAAGATACTCGGCTCTATGGGAGTAAACTGTAGAAACCATTCCATATGGACTTTTGTTTATATATCACAGCATAAAAGTTTAATTGCCTGCATGACATGCAAATGATTACTATTTTGTCTTTTTTTTTGTTTATGTTTTTTTTTAATAGTTCAGAAACAATTGCAGATAAACTTTTCTGTCTGGTAGGGTGACAGCAAAAGTGTGAACATTCTTCACATTTCTTGAGGCATGCTCTTTAAGGAGAGAGAGCTGGCTAACCAGTTCCCTGTTGCCTACAAACTTTGGTTTGTTCTGTTGTCCTGTAACGGCTGTCTCCCTGGGATTCACAACTCAAGTAATAATGATTACTTACATGTAATAGTGATTACATTTAAAACCTCTTGCCAATGCTATTCCTCACTGTTGAACTTCATTAACTCTGAGTCAGTGTTACCAGATTGCTTTCGTCAGTACCAGCACGTTAGCATACACAATTCAGGGACCTTTTTTATACCCTGAAATGTGATAAACTGTCTGAGCACAGTCACTGAAAGAGTTTGTTCAGTTTGACAAATCTGTGCTTGAAAATAACTGGTGTGCAAAACAGAAAATTGACTTCTAGGTGGTGAATTTTCACCATTTACAAATTCATTATGAAGAATTCATGCTTGAAAGCTGTTTGCTTTAAGTATCTTGGGTTTGCTTTCTTACCAAATGAATAAACATAGGAAAGCTTGCTTAAATCCTAGTTCTCATTCTGCCAGTTCTTGAAGGCTTTTGGTTATCCAATAGGAATGTAATTCATTGTTAATTCTATACTATAAAGCTGGATTTGCTGAAAAGCAATGAAGGCTCTTGGTTTGACTACCAAACTGCACTGTTTACTGTAATGTCCTTTTCTTTGCTTGCCTTCTCCATTGTGTATCTTATGTAATTAATGACTTGGTAAGTTCTATTTTTGGATAAAGATTAATTTTTGCTCTCATATTACTTCATGATAAGCCAAATTTAATATGAAAAATAAACCTAAGCATTGCATTTCTTATCTTTTTTTACCATTCCGTTTCTATCACTGTCCTATCATATGTAAAGGTCAGACACCACCACTGCCATCACCACCAAAGTGTTTAAATTGTAAAAGTATGAATGCTGTTGACAGCACGCCATAGCAGCATACCAAAGGTGGATTCTGAGGTGGAATAAATCAGCCTTCCAGTGACTGCAACTTATCTCTGACCAGTTACATTTAATCACTAGGTAGGTAACATTTTTTCTTAAAAAGGTCACTTTGGTAGGCATCACATATTGCTTTAGGCTTTTGTTTTCCCAGCTTATGCCTTGAAAAGGGTACATGTCATTTATAGGTTGTTTTGGCACTGGCTGCTCAGTGGGTGGGAATTCTTTTAAATTTAAATCCCAAGGCTTGGTTCTTCTTGGGGTGGCTAATAGAGGAGGGGGATAAAGTTTCCCTGTACCAGCTCCCTGGAGCATCTGCCCTTGGTCTATTATTATTATTAAAAGCACACAAGACATGTATGGGAGGAGGAGGCAGGATCTGCCAAGAACAACTTTCCTTGATGACTTTCCCTAACAAATAAGATTTTTGACACAAAGGTTTTGTGCAGAAAGATCAACCCATAATGGGTAATGCTGTTGCCAGATGGATGGAGGTTTTCCTGCACAAGGTTAAAAGGCAGAGAAAGAAGACTGTACAATTCAGGAAGATCTCCTAAGGTCTGTGGCTGTACCCATTATGTGAGACCTTATGAATCAAGAGTGCTAGCAGTTTTAAGAGGCCATGTAGCCCAGTGTTTTTTGGAGGCAGATGCCTAAACTCTCTCCTTGGATAGAAAGCAAGAATCTGCTTTTCTCTTTCCTTGAGCCAGGAAGGGAGCCATACCGTAGTTCAGTGGTTAGCCAGATTTACCAAGATAAGAGAGGCGATTCCTTTCTCTGCAGCTTAAGGCAGTGCTCTGAGCAGTAGGCTATAGTTTGTGTAGGATAATTGGCACCTGTGGTGTTTCGCATAATTACTTTTCTTTTTGTGGAAAGAAGAGAAAACTTGTCTCCACTACAGGTAAAACAAGCTGGCAATTACAGATCAGATGTCTCAGTTCTAGATGGCCAAACTGACACACAATTAATTCCACCCAGGCTGATCTTTGTGGTTGTTGCGGGTGAGCTATTGCAAGAAACGTGGTGTTCCTCTTGCCACCACATGCATTTTGTTTGGCACTCTGGAGGACACCAGCGGGACTGGGCCCTAAGTGTGAGTATTGAGAGGAATGCTGGGCTTCCGATTAAGAATTTTGGATCACCATTTTATATTGAATTAGTTAAGCCTCTTTGTAACTCTGGCCTATTATTGCTTAAATTTACAACTTACATTCTAATGATAAAATGGTGGCACACAAGCACTGATTTGGGGGTTTTTTTAGGTGTACAGTCTGCTAGTTCAATGCATATGTTATTAAGCATTGATCTGTTTTAAAAAGTAGGGGCTTTTGGTTAAAAACAAATATAAGTTATAACAAAATTCTGTAGAATGTAATTTTTAAAAAGAAAATTTTTAATTCTAGCAGGAAAATAGTGTATGATTGTCATAGGTGTTACAACTTTGGAAGTATCTAAGTTCACATGATACAGAAGAAAGTGTGGTCTTGTCACGTTGTTCATGTGAGTAGTTCTCTGAGAAAAGTTCTCTATATGACTTACTCAAACAAGAAATGCTTTATAGTAATATGCCCTTGACCTTTTATCAGAGGGATCTGATCCCCAGTTCTCCATATTGTGCAACTGATGTCCAGTCTTGCAATGTTTTACTCATGTAAATAATATTTGCATTTCCTAATTTGTCTTTGTGGATGGAGGAAGAGCAGAATTTGTTGGTGAGACAAGCAGTTTCAGAGCAGATAAGTGGGAGATTTGACTAATAAAGAATTCTTAAAAATAGATCCTTTAAACTTTTTTCACCCTGTCAAGAGTAAAAATGAAACCTAAATCATTACTTGTTTTAGATAATAATGGCCAGTGGAGAACAACGCAACTACCACAAAAGAAAATGTGAAAGTTACCATTTACCAAAGCTGGTAGTCAGTTCCTTTTACCCGTTGTTATCACCCTAAACAATAATCATGCAGATCACCCAAAACAATAAGACATGCAGAAACTGAGTCTGAAGTTTGCAAAATTACATCACCCCTTCCATCCTTCCTAAACCTCTACTTAGAGGACAGAAGTTTCAGCAATGCACTTTCTCTTCAGCAGTGGAGAGAGAGAACACCCCTAATGCTACTGACTTTAAGAAAGATGCCAATTCTGCCATTTAAGAACATGAAACTCAAGACAACTGCCTGATTGCTCATTATGATAGAAAACATCTTGAAAGGTTCCTGGCTTAGTTGAAGGTCTGAAGATGTATAGTGTGCAGCAAATCTGACAGGCATGGCCTCCACTTCAAATTTGAATTGTACCCCAGCAGTGTAAATCAGCAAGGAAAGAGGAGGCATCACAGGAAACACATTGCACAGAAAACGTACCTTGTTTCTGGATCAGAAATAAGTGATGTTTATGTAATTAACTTTGGACAACTTCAGCTGCAGAGCACAGTGGTATGTAGTAAAGTACAGAACTGCCTTTCCTTATTGATATTTCTGTAACAGGCTGTTTGATTTTTTTTCGAAATGAATTCTCCTTTAAAATTGTTTTTATTAGTTCAAGCCTGGCTTATGTACGACTCTTCTAGCTGATGAGACGTGTGGGGTATGTCTGTGGCTTCGTGCTGGTTTTCTGCTTGTTCTGACTGTGCTAATCACCCCCCCAAACCTGCTATTGCATGGAGAACTTCTATGGTGATAATGGTGAGCCTGTGCATAGGGTTAGTTCGCTAGCATAATGGTCCTACAGCATGTGTGTATGGTACGAACATACATGCTTTTGTAGGTAATGACGTATTTTATGCTGCCTCCCGATGCGCAGCTGCGGAGAGCACCGGTGCCTCCCTGTTGCTCTGCCCCGAGGCTCTGGGGATGCACAGCCCGCAGACCTGTTACCCCCGGGTCCCATCATCCCCTCTAGCTGGGATGTCCGCGCTCCATCTGCTGGACAGTCTCTAATAACGGCTTGAACTTTCTTTACGGTCGAAACCTGAGGAAGCTTCAGGGTTAAGTTTCTGCTTGTGAGTTTAAGAGCAACCTCCTTCCCTTGGCAAGATGTAATTATATCAATTCCGATCACTCCATATCCCACAAAGGAAACGAAATTAAATAATTGGCATCAGATTGAACACCTGTGGCATGTAAAAACTGATTATTCAAATAACTGTTAACTTTCTGTAATCAGGATTCCCTTTCCCTCACTTTGACTACAGCAGTACTGCAGCTTCTCAGCCACTTACACGGTGGTCTTCAGGCGTGCTCTGTCTTGCACACACACAAAAGTCCAATCAGAAAAACTTTATTAGTTATAGCAATGAAAATTTGAACTTCACTGTGATCGATATAGAGATTTGTCACCACAGTGCTCTGCCTTTTTCCTGATTGTTTAATTTTTCTCCCAATCAAATGATTTCTGATTTTGTCAGACAAGAAAAGTTTTCTGAGGACCCAGGTGATCCACTGGAGGTGCAAGGAGCTGTTCAGTGAGATCTCCAAGCTGGAGGAGTGGGGCAGCACCAGCCTGAAGAAGTTCAAATGCACAGCCCTGTACTGGGGCTGGAGTAACACCGTGCACCAGAGGAGGCTGTGGATGGATCAGCCCTGGGCACTTTAGCAACAGAGAACAAGTGGGTGCTGGCAGGCCATGTTGGGTGTGAGCCAGCACTATGCCCTGATACTGGTGAAGGCCTGACATCTACTGAGCTATGGGAGCAAGGGATGATTCCCCTCCCAGTGCTTATGAGGCTGCACCTGGGGTACTACACCTAGATTTGGGCACCAGAGTCCATGGGGGAGGCAGCAGTTGGGAGAGAGGCCATTGGAGAGCAGCCAGGGTGGTTTGGGGGCTGAAGCAGATGATGTGTGAGGAGAAGGCTTTAGGGGGAACCCCCTCGGAGGTGGGAGGAGCATTGAGGAGAGAGAGCCAGGCTCTTCCCAGGAGTGTGTAGTAAAAGGTGCATGGCAAGTTGCAACAAGGGAAACTTTGACTGCATATAAGGAAAATATTCTTCATTATGGGAGTGGCTGAGAACTGGAACACACTGGCCAGAGATACTCGGGGATTTCCACCTTAGAAGTTTCCAAAACTTCATAGGAAAAGACATTGAATTACCTGGTTTTATTTAAGTTAGCCTTGCTTTGAGCAGGAGGACTGCAGTCTGTGACTTCCAGAAGTTCCTTTCAGTAATTTTGTGATACTGTGAAACACTATGGTGCAATGCCTTCATATCAGGTATGGTTCTAGTGCTTCTAAAATTATAATTGAGTATGGAAACGCTGATTAAAGCAAACGAGCCTGTTCATCCTCCTTTATCCCAGTGTATTATTTAATTTTGTTCTATTGGTCTTCTGAGCTATATTCTGCAGGGGAAAAAGCACCACCCTTCCTATCCCAGCACAGTAACAGCACTGCACATATAAAATGAGGCAGTTAATTAGAAGGGCTAATGTCTGATCTGTTGCCATTTCCCAAAGTGCTTGTCCTCTTCAGATATGTGTTTGTTGGAAGTTACTGAGATAGTTGCCGCTGTCAGGTCCCAGGGTGAGCGTTTGCGCGGGCAGGTAGAGCCTGGGCTGCCCGGTGCCCCACCATCTCTCCCCACCTCCAGCTAGATGGAGGAGTTGCTCTTGATGAACTCACCCCAGATTCATGCTGAGGTTTTTTTGTTAGGTGACTGGTTTGGGTTTTTTTAACACTCTCATTATACATTCCTGCAAGAACTTTTCACCAACTTTTTCCCTATAAAAAAAGGCCACAACTCTATTGAAACTTGTTATTTGGTGCCACCTGGTGTTTAAATGACCAGCCTGAGGAAGGAACCGTACCTGCAGAGGAACGGGCTCGTATTTTCGGGGTACAAGCAGAAATCATCACGTGATGCGGTAAACCGGAGCTACAGCTTTGCTTCACCTTGCTGGTGGGGAAATACGCACGAAACGAGAAATCTCAGTTATCCTGAACGGCTTTCTGAGTTGGTGCTTCTTTTGCAGAGAGATGGTCAATGCTCGCTGAAATTCGCCAAGACAGACGGCAGAGGGCATTAATGAATGCCTTAAGCATCGGGGCTTGCTTCCCAACAGGAACCTGAATTTCACAAGTACGGTAAATGTACCCTTTACCCCCTCCCCCTTTTTTTTTTAATCGTGATGATGACTAGGCTTGTCATTAATTCATGCATACGTTGTTTTTATATCCATATATTTTACTATATACCTCCTGTATACAATTAAAGTCAAATATTACTGACAAACCCAGGTCAGCTCTGCCTTGAGGTGATGGGAATGTACCGAGCAGAAAAACACTAAAACGTTAAGCATATGGTTGAGCAAGGCTGACCTTCATGACGAATAACAAAAAAGCTCAAAGCCATTTTTCCTTCCTTACTGTTCAGTTATGGCAAAAAGAGTCAACTGAGACATCTTTTTGATGGGAGTATTGCTTGTTTTACTAGACCTGGTGGAGTGCCCTTTTAAAGCTGTAAGACTGATCAAAAGAAAATGCTCAGCTACTCTAATACTTTATAGGCATGTTTCACTCTTGTACTATTTAATTTCTGATAGGCAAGTTCAGGACTGGACTAATTTACTCCTGGCATGAAGCCTGGGATGTAACACACCAAAGTGCTGCACATAATAACTACAATTGGATGGAGGAGTGTAGGTCAGCACACATTTCACACCCTTCCTTTTACTACTGGAGTCGTGGGGTAAAATCTACTCTTTTTGCCAGCTTTGGTGAAGGTGTAAATGCACATGCACAGTGTAAGGGCTTTAAATCTTGGGTTCCTGCTTGTATGCACCAGATGGATCTTGTATAAATATTCCACTTTACAGCATGTTAGCATTTGCTAGTAGTTAGCTGGAGGTTATAGCTGCCAGACTTTTCTGTGGCAGTTTCCAGGCTTTAACAAAAAAAAAAAAAAAAAAAAAAAAAAAAAAAGGCAAAAAGAGGAAATACAAACACAGGCAAAATAATTGCCCACACAAGAGGGAATGGCAAGATAACAGATAAAACTAATTTTAAGAATTGCATCTACCTGTATTTGTTCTTGAACCATATTTGATTTCTTTTCCTGATTTGAACTACACTGAGTACATGAATTGTAGGATTAGTAAGGAAAACTATTTGTTTATTAATAATACTTGAAAAAGTCTTAAAAATTTTAGTGCGTTGTACACGAGATTGTGGTTATCTTAGGAAATGTATACATAGCTGCATATGTATACGTATTTTTGTTAACAAGAAGTCTAGGACCTAGACAGGCTACCAAATAAATTTAATCATCATTTAATTTGATTATATAGGCCAGAAGTATTTTTCAACATATGTGCTACCCTATATGAAATGCATTTGTACTCTCTGTATTTGCTAAACGCCTTTGTCTTTGCTAACTGGAAGAATCAATTCTTACAGACTATATCTTTAAGACATGACAATATGCATTTTAGTAGGCTACTAATTCTTGCCTGAAGTTTGAATTTGCTCCTCTGTATACCAGAGGCATGCATTAATGGTCTAATAAAATATGCTTTAGAGTAACTACTTTTCATGTTTCTCCCTTTCCCCTCCCCTTCTCCTTCTTTTTTTTTTTTTCCCTCCTTTGAAATTAAACTTGTAATTGCTGGACAAAAAAAAAAAAAAAAAGACAAAAGGATGTTCCAAAACTGCAGAAGAAAAATTCACTAGGTTTATGATGCACATGTTTAAAACCTATAATATCAGCTGGGCAAATTGTTAAAAACAGGGCAAAACCGGGTCTTTCTTAGATGGCTTCTTTCTCTCACTCTCCTTCTTCCTCTTTCCCTCTCCCTCCCACAACTGTCTTGTACTCCAAATAAGTACATTTTTGTCCTCATAAAAAGCACATCAACTCTTGAATTCCAACATCACCATTACAGGTGTCTAATAAGAGGCATGTGATGCCATTCCAGTGACTTACAGGAGAATTTCACTGTGATCACATATTGGGACGGGGGGTTGTGCCTGTGGCACTGCTCTGAACCTTAGCGAATACGAGGGGCATCTCCTCCATTCCTCACCCTCTCCCCTGAGCATGTCAGCAGCAGAAAGGCTTGGTGTAATCTGGCTGCAGCACTGAACAGCCAATGCCTCTGGAGGTATGGAGAGGAGCATCCAGCCTTGTTTGGTACTGCCCCAACATACGGCACCCATGAAAGTCAGTGGCTGCAAAATGCCTCCTGCTTTGGGGGAGAACGATTTTGATAGCACTGAAGGCATCAGAAGTCACACTCTTGGGCTCCCACACCACAGAGAATGACACACGTGCCCAGTTTATGTGATGTGAATAGTCCCACTGAAACCTCTTGTTTCAACTTAGGCAGGTACTTACACATTTTGGAGGATTAGGCTGGCACAGCCTGTTTCCATCCTCTGAGCGGTATCACTGAAGGCAATGGGCTCTCAAGAGGCGATGCTTGTCAGTGGCATTGTGGGCTTTTTCCTCTACAGGGGCAAGTTCAAAGTATTTTGCTGTGAGGGAAAATTTAAAATGGTTTTTCCTGAAGTTCCTCCTGTATATGAAGAAGAAAACATTCATGGCTGTGACCATAATCAAATGTCACAACTTCATCCATTGCCTTTTTCTGTAAGATCTTGCCACTGTTGCTGGGCTTACCATCAGATACGATCTTGTGCAGTATTTATGGTTGATAATGTCTCGTTTTCTTAAATGTAGTGAAAAATATCTGGACATTTAATAGTTGCATTTCTCACCGTGGAAATCACATTTGCAGAGAAAATGAATTGTTAGCAATAACTCTAATTGCCAGCTTGATCATTAAACTTTGCCTTGGGTCAGCCTTTCACTCTGCCAGAAGATTATGAAGTACTGATTAAGAGGTCATAGCTAGCATTAACTTTGGACTCATAAGGCATCACTGTTCGCAAATACTGTGCATTTTATTTGAGTGAACTTCAGCAGCAGAGCATATTTTTCAAAACATTCATTAGTGACTGACTTTGAAAGAGGCTGAAGGCCATAATCGGATTATTCGCTTCCCGCTGGATGCGGAGGATACAGGCTTCTGCTTGTCTCACACTGCCGTTGGGTCCCTCCCTGCTCCCTTTAATAGCTGAGGTATTGTTGAACGGCCATGGTCCAGGGGCCCTGTCCTTTTGTGCCGTGAGGGCTCACATTGCCTTGTGCTCTCCTCCGGCATCTCCTTACTGGAATGCTTGGTGGAACATTTTAATCGTTGGATGTGTTCGCTTCTGAGCTAATCATGAATTTTAGTTCTGCACTGTTGGCTGGGGTTGATATATGCAGAGAAGAAAGCTTTAAAAGGCCTTTGGATGTGGTTTGCTAAAAGCTTATTTATCCTATGAGTGGTTAAAAAAAAAAAAAAACAAAAAAAACCCCCGAAACGTGCGCATTGTGCTGGGCCGTGCCGTTTCCAGGCATATTTTACTGATAAAAAAAAATCTTTCCTGCCTGTTGAATTTATGGCCAAGATAGCCAGATTACTAGAAATACTTATGTGTTTAATCTTTTCATGTTTTGGGCAGGAGAAGGTAGGGCAAGAGAGTTGCCTAAGGAAAATGCAGTGGAATTGCTTTTTATTTTGTGGAGATTGTAAATTCTGTTACGGAAAATGTAATAAAGAAGCAGCTGAACCAAGAAGAGTGGCTGTGTGAAATCACAAAATTTCCATTGGGTGAAAACAAATCCTAACTTTATGTACATTTCCCCGGAGAGATGTAATGTGAATGCTTACAGCTGTTTTTAGTTTCTTATTCCCTGATTAGGTTTAAATTAAAGGAAGGATGTCATATTGAATTATGAAGAATTACTTATTTTACGTATTTTGGTTTATACATACCTTCTATCACAGTCTTACTGTGGCACTTGCAAGGACATATTGAACATGTGCACACAAATACCATCAAAAGTAAACTGGCTGCAGTGTAGTGGTTCTGACAGAAAAATGCATACAGCTCCCACGTCTTCCTCCCCAGTACCTTCACTGGGAATAGAACACTACCCTGCCATACCCCATACCTAACCTTCCCCTGCAAGACAGGCCATTAGTTGCATGAGGAAGAGGCGGCTTGTATCTTGGGGAAACCTCCCCAATGGGACCCTCCACTCCATGGGGTCCCACTGAGGGACCAGGTGCTTGCAGCATCCCCCCGACCTGGTGTGTCAAAGTCTGAGCAATACCTGAAGAGAGCTGAGCAGAGGAGAGAGGAGGAGGAAAGGCCATGGCCAGCTATGCCATTCCTAAATGCAGGCTCTTTGCTTAATGTATGCTTTTGGCAAACATCCAGGTGATCCAGCAGCCCGGAGGTTTGATATTCACGCTCCAGGGAGATTTATGTCTCTCTTCCAAAGGGAAGTGCTTTCTTGCTGGGGAAGATGGTATTGTATGACCGACTTAAGCAGTCACCACTATGCAGCATAGCTCAAGCTGAGCATAGATGGTTCCACCACAGATGAAAAGATTAGAAAAGCTCAGTTTGAACGATTGCCATGTTCACGTTTTGCAAATCAGTTTTAATTCCATGGTATTCTTCGCCTCTTATTTTTATTGTGAATTATCACATCTGTAGGAGTCATAAGACATGAAAGATTCATTAATGAAAACTGCTCTGGTGAATATACATATTTGTATGCAGACATATTTTTTTTTTAAAAGAGCAAGAAAAAAGAATAAAATTAATGAGTTAGAAAAAGTGCTGATTTCAACAAGAGAGTTTACAGGTCTGTGCTATGTAGTGCAACATACTATTTGGGGCTGGGATCAAAGGGGAAGAGATCTTCCAGGAGCTCTGTGCCTGGTGGTTGTCCACATTTTGCACAAGTGAACAGCCTTCTAGCACAGCCTCTGCAGCACGAGTTGCAGCAATGTAATCTAGAGATGCAAAGATGATGCTGTCTTGCTGCAGCTGGAAATCATGCTCCTACTGTATGTAAGGAGCTGAACATCCCATCTACATTTTTGTGCTCCTGTAATCATCTCTCCTCTTTTCCCTTCTCCGTAAGAGGTTGTTTATACCATGCTATGTTATTGAGTGGAGGATGAGGAACCTGCTGCTGATCTGCAAGGTAATTGCATCAAAAAGAAAGGAAGATGCTCTGAGAAACTGGCAGACAAGGGAAAAGGAGGGCAGAGATGGGAGTGTGTGAGAATCAGCTTTGAGGTGAACCTTCAGGCATCCTGGGGAGCAGCATCTTTCAGGTGCTCTTGCCTTGGCTCCTACTGGGCTCCCCCAAATGCTCAGTCCCACCCCAATTCCAAACAGTAGTAGTCCTCCTGTGAAGGTGGAGTGTTTGGGCCAGGTGTGCTGGAAGGGAAGGGGAGACGGGTGCTGGAAATGCAAACAGTGGCAGTCTGGTGGATGGGGGTGCTGCAGCCCACTCTGGGGTGTCCTGGTGGCTGAGGTCTCCCTCCATGCCTTGGAGAGACACTCCTTTAAGGAAAAGAAAAATAATAATTATGGTATTGTTATATGGTAGAGCTGGCCATTCATTTGTAATTTATTATTGTCTTTTGAAGGGCAATTATCCTGTCCTACCATTCCATCTAGCATAGAAAGAAGTAAAAATTCCTTCACATGCTTAGAAACACCTGATCTGATGACCCCTCCAGTGGCCATCAACACAGTTCAGTTTCCATCAAACGGTCTGAAGATGATGCTGTGTTGTCAATTTGCCAGTTGAAGTGTGTAACACTACTAATGTTCAGCAATCAAATCCCATCTTAGGTTTGACCCATGCTACCAGGCATGCAGAAACCGAAACCTACACAGTCTTTGCAAGGGGTGGCAATGGCTTCCTAGTCCTTATCATCTCAGAATTGAATATATCTTGTTGTACAAGTTACCTTGCTGTACCAATGTCTTATCAGCTCTTTCCTCTCTGCTAGCCTGAAAATTCTTTAGGATGTTTGTAGTCCCCAGCAACAGCTTTGTATAGTAGTAATAGTAATAGTGGTGATAATAATAATAATAATGTTCTCTTTGTCCTAAGGATTCAACGGGTCAGTGGCCATCATTCCCGGGGAAAGAGCGACCCACGATTCACACGCCCACAAATTTTCAGAGATGTAAGTTCGTCTTGCACTATCAGCACACATCGGGCATTGGGGATAGCTCTGAATATTTCTGTACCTGTTTCCCCTCTATAACATGGAGGCAAAAGAGACATCTGCTTCTCCAAAATACACTGTAAAATTAAATACCTTTCTGTTTTGAAGCACTTTAATCCAATACGAACAAAAGCCATAAAAGTACCTCAGACTGAGAGAAAATCTTTTATTACACATTTTGGGAACAAAAGCCCCTGCAGAAGAGGCAATGGATACTCCATCAGTTTCTTTACCTTCCTTTTTAACTCAGCTTTGAGACATAAAACCTTGTAACTTGAATTCATTAATGCTTTTTTTTTTTTCCTTTTTCTTTCATTCTATATGTGTATTTATGGCTTACTACAGCTTCTGTGTCTCCTTTCAGCCAGAATTCTTTTTTCCTATTGATCTGTGGTGTTTTGCTGAGCAAATAAAATATCCCTGAACAATACCACTTTTTAGTCAGTCATTCCACTGATTTATTTCAGCTTTGGAAAACTGACCTTTTTCAAGTTCCCAGCATACATACTGCGACCGGTGTCATGTTTTATCTGCACACAGCAAATGCAACTGGATTAAAGTCACTGGTACCAAAGCAACTCCAAATTTTTTAGATCAATGGGTAGGTCTTCGGCCTTTCTCATTCTCAGGCTTTATGGAAAACAGGGCAGTAAGCAAGAATGGTTGAAATGTATAGGTAGTTGTCCTACACTTAAAAAAAAAAGTTTTCTATAGTTTGGAGAGCTGGGATTTTCTCCTGCATGTTCTTGACTGAGGTAGCGACCAAGGACATTTCTCATGCCTGTAGGTCCCCGCAGTCCCTTGTCTCAAAAGAAGAGAAAACAGAAACAAATTTTCCAGTACCAACTACTCAATTACAACCTTGCTGTCAGGCAAGGTGTTCCATGAAGTGGGTTGGTGTGTTTCAGATATGTTACTGAGTGATGCATTTAATCAAGAACACCTCACAGTCGTGAAACTTTTTTTCTTTTTCTTTTTCTTTTTCTTTTTCTTTTTCTTTTTCTTTTTCTTTTTCTTTTTCTTTTTCTTTTTCTTTTTCTTTTTCTTTTCCTTTTCCTTTTTCTTTTCCTTTTTCTTTTCCTTTTTCTTTTCCTTTTTCTTTTCCTTTTTCTTTTTCTTTTTCTTTTTCTTTTTCTTTTTCTTTTTCTTTTTCTTTTTCTTTTTCTTTTTCTTTTTCTTTTTCTTTTTCTTTTTCTTTTTCTTTTTCTTTTTCTTTTTCTTTTTCTTTTTCTTTTTCTTTTTTTTCCTTTTCCTTTTCCTTTTCCTTTTCCTTTTTCCTTTTTCCTTTTTCCTTTTTCCTTTTTCCTTTTTCCTTTTTCCTTTCCTTTTCCCTTTTCCTTTTCCTTTTCTTTTTTCCTTTTCCTCTTTTTTCTTTCCTTTTTCCTTTCCCCATCCCTCTCTCCTCTCCTCTCCTCTCCTCTCCTCTCCTCTCCTCTCCTCTCCTCTCCTCTCCTCTCCTCTCCTCTCCTCTCCTCTCCTCTCCTCTCCTCTCCTCTCCTCTCCTCTCCTCTCCCCTCTTTTGCCTTTTCCTTTCTCTCCCTCTTTCTTTTTTTTTCCTCAATACCTGAATCTATTGACAAGTAAACACCCCCCTTCAGTTACTTTAATACACTTTCATACCACGTTTACTCCGCTTTATTTCTCAGCTTTGTTATTTCCACTCCTCAGTAAAATCTATCACCTTGGAGTGAGTTATTTGCTTTTCTGGACTGCAGCAAATACCACCCACTCTGTTAAGGTCAGGCTCCAGCTCCTTGACTTTGCTATTGTTCCATCCCTTCCTTACCCACTCTGTCATTGCAGCACGACAGCTCCAGCTGGGAGGGCAGCGAAATCACTCCCTTAAGAGCAGTTTATCATGGCAATAAACGTTATGTGTTTTACTAGGATATGGCATCAAAGTTCACCCTCATGCTGAAGCCGAAACAATTGTTCCTTTTATTCATCTATTACACATACTGTATTGGGTAGGTGTCTATATCCTGCAGGTCAGCATCCTGAAAGTGCAAGACGTCACTTCTGGCTTCTACTGTATTGTGAAAATTACAGAATTTGCGGAGAAATATCATAATATTTTTAATTAATTACCGCTTCTCAGTTTGCTTCCTGTTCTCCCTACTGCCTGGGCTTTAATTACTTTGCTCACATAGGCATCTCCAAAGTTACATCAATTAAATGGCATATGTGGCCTTTACATTTCTTTCTGATTGTTTTCTTGTTTTTATGGTACTACCAGTGCACAGCTCTGTTGACTTCAAAGCATCAGAGGCCTGAGATTTTTGTGACTGCAACTGGAACTCAGCAGAATCCAGCCATCCAGCTGAATGGGTCTGTCATTCATGAAATTAGATATTTAAATATTTTTTTTCAGACACTAGACAGAAAAGAGAAACATTTCTGCTTGCATTCCGTCCCCCATCTTCCTATTAAATATTGATCTTTCCTCAGCCAAGAGAACTTAATAAAAACTGAGAATACGCTTTACTACATTAATTTCATCCAGTAGAATTGCTTGTAGCAATATGAAAACAAGTCACTGAATGTGTGACAGGGTAATTCACTGAGCACTAAAGGAAATTGCTTAAAACAAAAAGAAATCTGTTATACTCTAAGCTCTCAGTGACATATGAGAGCTCCTAGTATTCTGGTGGGAAAAATGGTCAGCAGTCTTGCACTGACATATGTTAGGTATCTCACTTGCCTGAAATGCAGGTTTGAGGTTAAATTCCCAGCAACATTTTCAGGAAAAATTTGAAAAGTCAGAATATTTCATTTTAACATTTTTCTAC
The DNA here is from genome assembly GCA_028020825.1 of Podargus strigoides. Lineage (NCBI taxonomy): Eukaryota > Metazoa > Chordata > Aves > Caprimulgiformes > Podargidae > Podargus > Podargus strigoides. Next base: position 38,936,927 of record CM051621.1, on the reverse strand, counting down.
AGGAAACCCTTTCATTCTTTTTTCTTTTTTTTTCTGGAACACTTTATTTCTAAATCTGGCTCAGCTTAGTGAAGGGAAGAGAAAGAAACACCCAACCCTCCTATTCCCCCCTCTCTTCTCAGGCAGAAGGTGCTGGTAGCTCCCTTCACTCCTGCTGTTTGCTGCATCCTGCCAGTGGCCCTGCAGTTATCTACAATGATCAGTGCAGAGGCAAGGCTGTGGCTCCCAGTGCTCCTGACAACCTATTTTGCCGCAAAATAGAGACTCAAAGCCAACCAAGCTAGACCAGAGCTACCATTCTTGAGATCACCTCTGGGATTGACTGGGGAGGGGGGACATTGGGTGTAAAGACAGATCAGTGGTTCAGTGGTAGGACTCCATCCCCCTGTCCCCAGTGTCAGCCTAGGTACCCTTGATAAAAGTGTCTTCACTGTTGGGATCTTAATTTTGGGACCACTGTATGATTTATTTGATTTTGTGTGATACAGGAATGCCAGCTGCAGACAAACGGGAGAAAGCTTTGCTTTGACTAATGAACAGTACGATATATATTGAGTCTGCAAGAGGAAAAAAGGAAGATATATAACTGGTGGATGGGACTCAGCTTCAAGGAGGTAAATATCAAGTGCAAAAATAAAGGATCATTGAATGAGATGATACAGCAAGACTGTTGTGATTGCTGTCACCAGCTGTTTTCTTTCTCTTGATATGATCAGGGTTCACTTATTGGTGCTCGATTGAGTTGGAGTAAAAGCTTTTAATCAAAAGGTAAAGAAGGATATATTTTCCTGCTGTATATGTTCCTGCTGTTTTTGTTTGTTCTTTTCTGATGCAGATGGTTATTTGGCCACAAATATTATAAAGAGTTTATGTTCTGGTGTCTATGGGCTTGAAGAAAAAATGCTGATATTGGTTAGGAAGGTTACTCAAAGCAAGTGCAAATGCTTGGGTCTGGAAGCAGTGTTTTCTAAGTGTGTTCCTATCAGGATGTAGCGTGCCTTTCCACCACCTCAGTGAGGGGAGCACCGACGAGTAGTTCAGCAACCAGGACAGGATTTGGGGTTGTTTTCTGGTGGTCAGCTGGGTGGTTTGTAGTTAGATCAATAAAAAGAGATGAATGGGGCTTTTCAGGTGGGATAATTCAATGTTTGTGTGGCACTAACTTGAGTGTTTTCAGCCTCAGTCAGCACAGGTTTTGTCCTCCACTGGGCTCCTGAACTAGGGTTTCAATTAGAGACAGAAGCAGGAGATCTGGAAAGCAGGGTGCTCTTCCCACCTGGCTACCACTTCTCTATTTTCAAGTCCAAATGCTGTCTCCATGTCAGGATATGCCTATATTTCAGGGCCCCTGAAAGCTAATGGAGCTGGCATACTGCCAGCTGCCAGAGGGGAGCAAGTTCTTCCCGTCTGCTCCGATTATCCACAGATTTATCTAAGGCTGAAATGCTTTTAGGCATTGTTAAGGTGTTATTCCTAATTTTTATCTCTTGGCTCACCTTCAATTCTGACTAACCAGCTGAGCAAAAGGTAGTAACATAGGCTGACGCTGATGGCAAAAGAATGACTGCTTTAAAATATTGTTAAAGGTTCCTTAGGGCTTTGAGTGGCTACATAGTTAGTGCAGTTTTATGAATGAAAAAAAACAAAGCATTAATTTATTTATTTATTGTAGCCAGGATGAGACTGAAGTTGAAGAGATGGCCCATTACCCATCTCAGCTGCTGCAAAATGGAAGATTATTTAAATTCAGCATATCAGCAAAGCTTTGCAGTAAAGGCATAAATGGTTGAGGGGTAGCTCTAATGCTTTCTAAGGTCATAAAGAATTATATGACTTACATTTTGGTTCAGATGATCAAGTCCCAGAGACTAATAGCCAAACAGTCTTGGGAATATGCAGGTGCTCTTCTAGTCACCTGACTCCTGTTTAATTTGGTTTAAAGTGTTGTCTCTGGTCAAGGGAGTGCCTATGGCTTCCTGTGTTGAAAAGGCTTTTCACATCCCTTCCCTGTGTAACCAGAGCTGTTCAATAAAATTGTGGTCTTCCTGCCATTACCTTTTGGAGCTGTGTTACATCACAACCACGATAGCCCACTATTTTCACCCCCCCAAAATTAAAAAGGAAGAAGTATTGAAGTAAAGCCTTAGCAAGCCTGTAGTCCCCTTGCATGGCTGTGCTATCTGCAGCTCAGTCCCTTGATGACTCAGTATGATCATGTTTGGTTAAAATAGTGGGGTCCAAATGATAGATGTGATGGCTGCATCATATCTAGGGAAAACATTTAAAAGGGTGTTTTGTTTCTGTGAGTACACTTGGGATTTGATGTAATAGTGCTTACAAGAGTTGATATAGAGGAAATTATTGCTTCCCAATAAAATTCTCCATTTTTATTGGCTCACATACAGAGAATGGCAGCCAGCTGATAAAATACTTGGTGGAATTTTCATTCCATCTAGCCATGTCCTCTACAGCTATGAAGTATGCTTTTTTTTTTAATGTGGGCAGATTATGATTGTTTGAAAGCATTTTATGTTTATCATACAACTCTCTAGGTGGGAGTCTACATATTTTGTGCTTTAACTGAAACTTCAGCCTTTAAACCTGCTGGGTGTGACAGTAAAGAATAATCATAAAAATAATCATATAAATCTCTTATCTCTGTCAGATACTTACAGGCAAAGTAAGATGTATATTCTGCAAAAGCATTTTTAACTTTTCACATGCAATATGGATTCCTTACAGAATATCTAGTTAAGAAGATATATACACACACACATACATATATACATAATATAATTTCGTAAGACTGACACTGTAAACAACATTTGCAAAATATTACTTCATCAGGGGCATGAAAATCTAGAAAACAGATCAGTCTGACTATCTTCCCTAAAATAAACACAGACTTCCTCAGAAATTTAAACTCTCAAGCATTACTTGCATTTACTAATAACAATTCCTTAACTTTCCAGAATGGAAAATCTTTAGTTTCCTACTCATTTAGTTACTGGAACATATAAAACATTTCATTACATTAAACTGAGTTTTCTTTGTTCACAAGGGGGAATTTGATTCCTAAGCATTAGGACCAGAAGAGGAGCTAGCTGATGCGTTTTTAGGTGCCTGCTCTCTGGAACAGATGCCAGGCTCTTCATCTTCCCAGGCTGTGCACAGAGAAAGTCGGGTTGCCCTAGGAGGAAGGCGACTGCGACCAAAATTGCACAGGGCTACCCTGTTCTGTGGCAGGTACAGGGCACCAGGGATTTTAAATCTGGCCCCCTCTGCAGGGCATCCACGAGTGGTTCGAGCGACATCTCCAAGAAGGGTCAAGAGTCTCTTTTCCACCCAAGACACCAAACAGCACTCTCCTGGTGGTAACCAAAAAGCACCGTCGTGGCAGTTTTCACTCCTGCTTCTGAGGAATCACAGCCTGGTGACAGGGTGAGGTGTGTTTGGGGGTGGCCTCCTGCAGTGTCTCCTCCAGGCATTCAGGGTAGCAATAGTCTGCATCTGGCTGGTTAAGGGAAGAGTCAGGTTAAGATACAGGGGAGGGCTGGTTAAAATGCAGCTGCCAGGGGATCATTAAAATTAAAATAATCTGGGAGCCAGTTGAGCTTGATGCCTGCAGTGCTCAGCTGAATGAGGGTTGCAGAATGGCAGTTTTCTTGAAGTCTACTTTGCCTGCTGTTTCCTGACCTGGCCTCCTTTTTCAGTGACTTTTTGGCTAGAACTCAGCAGGGACTGGGATCAGCTTTGTAAAAACTTGCTTATCCACTGCAAAGCAAAGTCAGTGCTGCCCAGGCCTGGCCTAGTAAATCACAGAGGTGCAAGTGGAGATGCTGATACACGATACCTGCTTTCTGGGCAAGCAGCAGCTGAGAATGGGATCTAGCAGTGGGGAATGAGGTGTCTAAACTCAGTTCTTGGCCTAGCCCTCTCCAGCATTTATGCAGTAGCGAGTGGTACACTCAGTCTACCTACTTTTTTGTCACTAGGAATTTACAAACCACTTCAGCTTTCTCATACTAACAGTTTGGTGTGTTGGTTACAGGAAAACAGATCGATTCTGTTGATTAGCTCCAGGGAGGGTGGAAAAAACAAGCAAAGATGATGGTGACCTTTTTCCTATTAGTTGTCAGGTCAGGCAATGACTGGGCTTTCCCCATAGCCATGGAGAGACAAATCCTCTGTCTGCTCCTGCAGAGACTAGCAAAGAGTTCAACAATGGGGAAGAGCCTTAGCTATGGAAAACCATTTCATTTAATGCGCAGCATCCTCCACACGGAAGCCTTGTGGGACACATCTCAGCCCCAAGGCAAGTTAGCCCTGTTTCCAGCTAGCTGGTGTGATTCACCTGACTCACCCCCTGAAGTGTGTCCACATAATGCCTGTTTGCCTACACTTTGTATACATAAATCAGCTTTCACCTGGAGAACAGGAACTCCTCATCTTTGCTGCCGAATGAGTGTGAGCCATGAAGAACCTGCAAAGTGCATTATAGCACTCCTGAATGCCTGCCAGCTTCCCAGAAGGGTTACACTGTTAGCTGGAAATGTCTCCTCATTCAGTTCCTGGAGTTCTCCAAGACTAAAGTGTCCTCGTTCGAATTCTCAAACAGATTGTTGTCACCGGAGACAGCTGGCATGGGAAATAATGCCATGGAAGAATCAAGTGATAGGGCATTTTTGCGAAACGTTTTACAAATCTGTGTTAAAGCTAGCCTTTTATTTCTAATTAAATTAACATTGCACCATGCTGAAACTTTTACGCCCTAGTTTAAGAGTTACAGCTAAATGATATTACAAACTCATTATGTCCATGTATAGCAGCATTTACCCAGAGATGTCTCCCAGTCCTCCAAATCTTATCCATTCCACACTTGGTTTACCACAAAAATGGCCAGGATTACTATAAGTTTGAAAAAAGAGGACACGCTTTAACATAGCTTCTGTGTTTCAAATGTGCAGTGATAGTCTAGTTAACAAGAAGCAGATTCAAGCATGATCCAGACACTCTGGCAATTATGTATACATTAATTCTCCATTCTGCCAGAGCACCGAGTGAAAGGGGATATCCCTTCTCTGACGTGTGGAGAGGACCAGTTACAGATCTTAGGAAATATCCAAATGGAAACAGTAGGTTTTGAGTAAACAAATGATAGTAATCAAATTAATTTCTCTACTTCCTGGTCCTTGAATTGCTTCCTAATGGAAGGTGTAGAGAAGGTGGAGGCATCTTCTTAGGTGTGCACAGCAGAAGGACAATAGGCAACAGACATCAGCTGGAAAACAGGAAATCCCAACTTGGTATAATGAAAAAAGTTTTTTCACCATGGGAGTCATGACACTCTGGAGCAGGTTGTCCAGACAAGTTGTGCAATCCCCATCTTTGGAGATACTGAAAATTTGACTGGACAAGGTGTTGACTACTTGTTCTAACAACCTTCTTTGAGCAGGAGGATGCCCTAGGTGATTGCCTGAGGTCCCTTCCAACCTACATGTTTCTGAGATGGGATGTGTACAAGAATTGTCTGTCCTGCAGTGCTAGGGCCGTGGGAAGCTGGTTGCAGACACCATTCAGTAGAGAAAGGAAGGAAGCAGGGCTGCACTGGATGGGGATTTCTGTAGTATACTTGAGAAATCTGCTGGAGAGCAAAGGGAGAAGACTTGGTCAGATAGGTGTTGGTTCCTGCACAAAACTGTTGTTTTGATGAGCTTTAAAAAAAAATAAATTATAAATGCACTTTTTTTTTCTTCTGCTTCCATTAGTAAGATCTAAACTAGGGGAAAATTATTTTTTAATGCATGTATTCACAGGAAAAAACAAGCAAACTATGTCAAATATGCTTGGAATGAAGACACAGCTACAGTAAGAGAGTAACTAACTCAGTTGTGAAAAGGTGTGGGAAACTGGCACATGGTGAGAAGGTAAGAAGGTGCAAGGGAGAAAGTGCACAAACAGAAGAGACTGCCATAGGTGATAAAGACTCAGTGATGCCTGTTATCCCCTCTGTATTTCTACAGTGTTTGCTATAGCAGAGCACAAGTGCCAAGGGCACACAGTCATTGAGCAATAGCGTGGTGGTTGCTGTTGATACCAGCGAATTGGCAGGAAAGTTTAGGTAGTGGAACTGTGCAGTGTGGTTCTGTAGAGCAATAATCAGTATTTTAGTGATTTCTTTCAGAGTCATTTCTAAAAGATGATTTGTGACCACCCGTACAGAGTGTACATCTCATATTACACTTAGTGGAGGGATACATAGTTTGAGGCATCAGTGAGGTACTTCTGTGGTTTGGTTGATGACTGTCTTGCATTTCTTCAGTAGTTTTGGGTTAACATCACTGGCTGGCCTCAAGCAAGCCTTCTTATAACAATACTTTGGCCAACAATTGAAACACAAAAATGGGCATTTTAAATTTATTATAATCCTAATAATGTAAAGAGCATTGCTTGTTTTGGTTTTTTTTTTTTTAGATTCACATTCACAAGTGTATAGAGATGTCATTTATGTCCTAGACACATTAATTTCTGTTTTTTTTCCTTTAACTCTCTTAATTGGAAGAAAATATGTTGCTGTTGATTTATGAACTCTTCAGAAGTGCCAGGGATTATTTTAAATGTACACAGCTGCTCTGCAGTAGTTTAACTTGGCAGATAGTATTAAACCATTGAATTGTGTCATTTATTTGTGTATGCACACAATAAGTTCCTTGTGCAGGTTCTTCAGAAATAGTCTCCATGTTGATTCGGAAATGTGGCCTAAAAATAACCTAGCCTCATGATTTATTGTTTTGGTGCTTGTCTCCAAACAGCACATCTAAAATGAAGAATGGGATACCATGTATACCCCAGATAAGGCAACGGAATGGAAACCATCCGTAAGAGGAGCTGTAGACTGAGGTCTAAAATGGAAAAGTTCCCAGGGTGAGCAAGCAAGACACATGATGGGAATCGACCTGTGTTGCTGGTATTTGGGAACACTGCAACTTATTTCATTACTAGGCAAGGGAGTGCATGATGTTGTGTAATGAGAAAGAGCAGCAGTCGTGACAGCAGTGTCACTGGCTATAATGGAGTATAAATCAGGGCAATTTACTCTGTCATTCCATTCAGGGCATCATAAAAGTAATGCCTGTCGTCTGGAAAAACTCTAAACTCAGAGAATAATATAATGCATTTTGCATACGCCCTACTGAATGTATAAAATCCTACAGCATCAGAAAATAAAACACTTTAAAATCAAGTCTCTATAGTGAGGGGCGACATCTGCAAATATATTCTACAATCAATACTATGTGACTTGATTTATGTCTTAAACAATTATATAGAAAAAAAATTTTAAAAGCAGTATAGATTCTATTATAACTCTAAAAAAATAACTTTTTAGACCATGATACTAATCTGTTTGATCCACATGGCTTAATGTATTGGAAAGAGAAAGAGTTTCCCTTATTTCTCCTTTGGCTGCAAAATGGAATAAAAATAACCTTCAGGGAATTGTAGATTCAGTTACATCCTCAAGAAGAGAACCTAACGGGCAGTGTTTAAAGACTGGTTGATAGGCATCATCTCTTGATGATCATAGCAGAACTTTTTAGGCTGCTGATTGCAAGCACAGATATGCTGGAAATCAAAATTTATGCCCGGCTTTCTGCCGTGCTTTGTCTCCTCTTTTCTTCCTTTCCTCTCAAACGAGATTTCAGCAGTCTGACATGAAAATCAAGAACAATGGCCAAACAAACCCGAGCCAAAAACTAATATCAGGCCCAAAAGTTTCCAAGATTTTTCTTTGGTAAACGGTATAAAGGAGATAAATTAAAAACAAATTGAGGGTAAGTTTGCCTGAATCCTCTAGAAATGATTGAACTTTAGCACATCAGAAGCTTTAGGAGCCATAGGGACTTCAGAAGGTAGGTGTAGCCTTGTTTATTCATGATGATTCAATTCTTTCATTCATCACTGTCACAAAACTCCCATATGCTCTGGGCAGGAACAACATGGAGAATGAGTTGCTTTCAGGAGGTCATGAAATTTCTGTAACCTTGTTATGAAGAGATGTGAAACATGGATTTACTTCTTGTCTAGGATCAGTGCTGGCAATACCTGATGAAATTGAAATGTCAATGGGATTTCCCTTTTTTCTCCTTCCCTTCTGAGGTGGTCACTTGGTGCTGCCTGTGAGGTGGTTGTGAAGCCATTCATCTGCCTTACCCAACATGTCAGTGTAAGGGAGCTCAGATCACCAAAGTGTAGAAACTGGAGCACCTTGACTCTTCTGCTTTAAATAAACTGGGCTAGTATGCCACCACTCAGAGAGGTAAAGCAGAAAGTAGTATTATCAATTTTCTGAGGGAATAACCTGTTGGACAGTGCTGCCTTCTTGTCTTATACAACCTCAGCCCTTAATATAGAAAAATAAGAAGGCTCATATACTAACATTGGGTATACATGGGGCACTATGACGTATTTATGAGGTGGTGAGCAGTATGCTGGAGAGATCACTGGGGCCATCTGATTTAAATCCCACTTTTATATGAGACTACTTGGTCCTCTTCATCATTTCCACTACAGTGGTACCAATAATAAATCTGCTTTATGCTATTTTTCTAACTTCTACTTCTCCATTGCAGTTACAGTTTTGGGGGGGGGGGGGGGGGGGGTTGAAGCACACATACTTTGGAGAGTAGAAGAGGCTTTTGCTGAAGTCAATAGGGAGAGAAATAAATGTTGATATAAATAACAAAAGTTATAACAACTGCCATGGTAGGTTGATCTTCTGTTGTACTTTTTAGTTGGGCAATCATAGCATAAGACATTCATTTAACTTTTTTTTTTTAATTAATGTGTTTTTATGCTGACATTGTCCTTAATTATTTCATTTTAATGCTAAAGTATAGAGGGAATTGTTGGCACTGTTTTCCATGTATCGCTTCACTGATACACAGGCCCAGCACAATGGGCAGAACAATAACCAGTTTACCGAGGCTGCAGCTATAGCCCCATTTCTTCCATTATCTGATGAAAACTTTATGGCTGACACAGAACATAGTATTTTTTTAAGCAAACTTATTACTAAGCCAACAGTGCAGATACTCCGTGGATGACATCTTCCTCTTCATCATTAGTTTCATGTACTGCATACTCCCAAATTAGTGAACAAACAAGTCCCAGAAACCACATTTAAACCTGAACAGAACTAAGGTTTCTGTTTCTGGGATGCCAGGTTTACAGCATCGGCAGTAATGACACTCAGATAAGTTTGTAACCAAATAATGCCCTTATTTAGAACTACATTTTCTAGATTCTAAGAAGGAAAAAAAAAAAAACCCAAGTAGAGTGAATTTGTTACTTCAGTCTTTTTACTGCATTTTATAGTATTTGTGATAAAAAGAGGAGAAAGAAATTGCAGTGGTTTAGGTAGATCCTGCAGAACCACAGGGGGTATCTATCTGACACTACTGAAAACTGTGGAGAATTGTATCATATAGGCAGGAGTCAGCCACAACAGTTTTGTGTCCAAACACCAAGTCACAATTAACAAGAATCTGGAAGCCACTTCGTCCCACTAGAAAAGAAGTAAGTATGAAGAGAGCAACTTAACACAGTGAATCTGTTTTGAGGGTGTAACACTTATCTGGAGTGTTTTAGGACTGCTTTAGACACCAAAGGGTAAACACACAAGGGCAAGGTGTCTGATTGCACACCCGAGCAGAGAGCAGTGTGATGTGGACCTTAGTGCATGGAGTGAAGTGGGGACCATGTTTAGTCCTGCTCACCCACCTCTGTGTCCTGGTATCTTTGCCTCCCCCTCCAGCCCAGGAGCCATAGCACAGTCCACACTATGGACTGGCTCATGATATGGATGAGGTACAGCTATACCACAATCTAGAATGTGCTGCAAAAGTCAGTCCTGCCAGAGAGCTTGGTCTTGGGTAACCATTCTTAAGGAAAATTAGTTGGAGAAGAGCTAGTGAACTCTCTTCTTCAGTCTTACAAGCCAAATGTCAGTGTTATTCCACTTGCCAAATATTTATTCCACTTTTGTAGCAGTGTTAATGCAACTTAGCAGGGACAAGAAGGCTTAAAACCTCTTTTCTTTTTCATGTCCCTTATGGAGGACTTTATAAAGATGCCTATAAAGTGCAAGATGCAGCCTTAATCTTCACAGATAGCCATGTTTCTTCAGTGGTGTGGTCTGTATATCTTTTGGTGTGTTTGAAATGCAAAGCTAGATTTTGCTGCTCTAACTTACTTCTAAGTGCAAATGAGGAAGACTGTCTTGCTGGTACTGAAGAGGCATACACTTTTGACTGTGATTCCAAAGCTCGTCAAATACTTGGGTTTAATTCCACCACCTTTCACCAATTCAAATGAATTGTCTTAACACCTAAAATATTTTGGAAAATCTTCCTCTTTATCCTTTCAAATAAAAGAAAATTAAGTTGAAAGAATACCAGCACAACAAAAATGTTAATTCTTGTGCAAAAGTGGGGAAAAATCAAATATTCATGGCTTGGGAGAGTGTTAATGTTCCAATTTGTGCCAGAGCAGACTTATGGCAAATTTTTTTGGGAGGAATCTGAAGGCACCACAGGCAAATAGCAAGATCCTGACCTTGGGAGAATTTGGAAAATGTACTTATTGCTTCAGAGACCCTGCCATGCCCACCCAGAGATGCCAGATGCAGGTCAGTGGTGACAGATGCTCGAATCCTGCCCATCAACTGGGTGTGTGATCTAGAAAGTGATGGAAAAAACCTGTGGGCCAAGTATCAGCTTAGAAAAGGCTCAGATGTTAGGACTAGGGAAAAAAAATATATTTGACACTAAATATTGGTAGTCCTAAATTTTTTAAGCTCAGATATTTTTAAGGAAAGAAAACAGTGAGCAGAACCTCGCTTCCTTTACCACTAGAAAAAGATTACCCTCTAATGGCTGGTTCACCAAGTCTTCTGAATATAAAGGTGTGCAAAGTTTTTAAGACAACACATAAACCCAGGCAACCCCCCCCCCCCCCCCCCCGTCTTCAGAATTTTTTAATGAGCTTGAAATTCAGATCCAGGTTCACTGAAGACTGCCAATTACTGGAGAGAAAATTGCAGTTTCAGGTTTGAAGCATAATTTGCTGCTTGCCAAAACTCAGATGCATGGCAGATACAAACCAAGCGTCATAAAAAAAACCCAAAACAAAACAAAAAAACCCCAGCCACTGCTATCCAAGCAGGAAACTTGAAGTGCTGTGGGATTTATTTTTCTAGGACAATACCTCCATAACCTCATTTTTGCAGTTTTTCCTTTTCTGTACAAATCTATGTGAGAAGACATGAAATTTCTATAGAATTATGGTAACTAGACATAAACTAAACAACTTCCCTCCAAATGTCCTCCCTCAAGTGTTCAGATTAGAAGCTTCTCAACTTTGCATGGTCTAAATTTGTCCTGAACAAGAACCCTACATCAATCAAAATGATTGAAAATTTTCCTTTAGCTGGTGTGGTAAGAGGACTGTGATTTGGGAGCAGGAGGTTGTGATTACTGCTTGTCAGGCTATACCCAGACCAAATTCTGCTCCTTTACACTGGTGCAAATCAGCAGTAGTTCAGCTAGGTATTGGGATTTATATCACAACACACTGGAAGTCAGAAACTGATCCACCTTGAAAAATACTCTTGGAAATGAACTTTCACTAACCATTTTAACATCAGTATTTGTATTGCAATTCTTCTATTAACTAATTCAGACTCCCATTTGGTAGGCACGCTGGACAAACAAATACTGATCCATCCAAGGCACTGCAGGCCAGAGGGGTTACTCTAACAAGCGCCAGGTTTGAACCTCTTCATGCACTTTCCCAGCTCCAGAACAACCACTGAAAGTCCTGCTATCCCTTCTGCTGCTGCAGTCCTTTCCACCATGCCTGTAAAACAATCCTTTTAGACCTCCAGCTGATACCTATGATGCCAGCTCCACGCTCCAGCACTGCAGCCCCAAGGCCACAGAAAACTTGATGGATTAGAGCTTGATCATACAGCTGCCACCTCACAGTCCTGAGACACAGGTAATTAGTTATGACCTAATGAGTTGGATAGCAGTCATACGTTGCATTAACATAATAATTTTGTTTATCAATGCTGTGTTAATCAATACCTATTTTTAAAACTATGGCTCTTTTTAGCACCTGATGCTCTGTGGTTTTAGATGTATGTGCTTGATCACTACCAGGGCACAGCTGAAAATCATCTTCTTGAACTACATTTTGGGGAAGGAAAGTCTTTGGAGAGCTGCTGTGTTGGGATCACTGGTGCAGTACACCCCATGGGATGTGATGTATTTGTACTGGAACACTCTTTGCTGCCCTAAAAGCACAAGTGTTCAGCCAGGGAGGGCTTTGTTATAGCTGGCCAAAGCTTGAGACTTGTTATCATCAGAAAAGTTTGCACATACTCATTTCAGTGTAAAAGTCAGAACTTCCTACTCCTTCTTGAACCCTTCTTTTATGTTCCCCCAGGTACTCCCTGCAGGATCTGTAGATGGAGAGATTCCTTCAGCAATTTGGCTGTTCCCAGCAGCAGCGAGATCCAGCTAACACCTCTGCGGGGACCAGAGATGTGCTTCCCCAGTGAAGGTTGAGAGTACGTTCTTGCCTATAGTTCTACAGCTGTAATGTCATTCTGCTAGAGCTGCTTTTGGAAATTAGCAGTACCTAAAACAGGGACAGCAAAATCAGATTTGGACAAATTTTGTTAGCTTATTGTGTCTTGAGTAACATACTTTTGAGCCAGAAAAGTAGAGTGTGTTTTGCAGAGAGACACTCATGCAGGACTGACTTAATTATTGAACACGGCCTTTAAAAACAATCAAAAAATTTTATGTAAGAAAGAAGTTCAATGAATATAACATAACTCCTTTCTTAAATGTTGCTACAAAATATATTAGTTTAGCTCTAGAAAAATCATACATAAATGTAATTTATTTAATATATATATTAAAAAAATTAAGACAAACAATATATTAATTCAACAAAATTTGAAGTTTCCATTTTCTATGTTTTTGCCCTCATTCAACTCTAAGAACCGAGACATTCCTTTCCTTTTAATTTCTCTGCAAGATTATAAAAATGGAAGTCAATAATCCAGCAACCCTGGATTTAAATTCCTGCTTTAAAAGATTAATTCTTTATTCTTACAATAAAAAATAAGTAGCTGGGATGTTAGAATTGCAAATAATTGCAGTATTATTCAAGTATTGGCAGTTGCCCTTTTCCCCCAAGAGCCTTGTGATACTGGGTGTTTCTCAATAGGACTCCTGTAATCTGCTCATGTGTTTTGTTTTGAGCCTTAGCTTTGCAGCTCAAAGCTAACATCCCTGATGTTAGTACAAGCTGACAGTCACTTCCTAGACTGCTCTGGGAGTTGTATGTGATGATTAACTGCTGGTGAACAGAATAAAAAATTAAGACTATTCTCATCCTCTAGTATCTTATAGTTTCAGGTTTTGGTTTGGTTTTGGGGTTTTTTTCACTGTGGGTATTATGGTTGTTACAGAGGGGAAAGAAAGATTTGCAGGTACGAGAAGCAAGTATGTTTTGTCTCCTGCCCAAGTATATGGTTGCACACTGGTTAATGCAGATGGGTTAACCCGGGATGACGTTGCTGTGACTGTGGGACTTCCTCTGTCTTCAGGGTAGCTGGTTTCCTTCTCCCACAACCCAGCAATCTTTTCTCTTTTTTTATAGATAGCACTAAAGTTTGCACTACGTTCCACAAAATAATCTCCATCTTCCGGACACGTCAACAACTTTCCATTCTCCGTCCCTATTACTTCATTGTGGCCAAATGCCTTGCAATGGATGAATAATGGGTTTATTCTTCCTTTGAGCATGTACCTTTGTGTTATCTTTTGGAATATTTTTGCTTCAGAAGCTGGCACCAAAACAAAATGAAAAACATTAATGGAACTTCAAAACAAGCCACCTACTCTTGGAAACCTTACTAGTAACTTTGTCTGCTTTATTTTGATCATAATGTATTTTAAGATGTTTATCTTGGAAATGCAAATAGTGGTCAGTTCCAGCTTTCATGCCTCTCATTAGTTTATTGCATCTAAAAATGACTGCGGAAACACAGATCTATTTCTAAGTACAATATTATGGTTCTACATATCTGTTTGGAATGAGGTCAGAGGCACAGCTTCCAAGCGAGCTGATTCTTTAGTTTGGTCCTTACATTGCCATTTACACATGTGGAAACGCTACATACTCCAACACTCTGACTATGGTTACATACCCACGCACCTCAGGTTTGAGTGGAGCGGGTGGAAGAGCCAGCACAGCTTTCAGCTGAAGCAGCATCAGGCTCAGACCTTCAAGCCAGACTTCTCCACAGTGTGGGGACAAGCTGCCTGCTGCAGGGCACAGGGGGTTGTCTTGCTGTAACCTGGGGCAGGCTCTAGCCCATAGCCACCTATCTGAGCAGGGTGAAACTTCTGTGTTGTGTGAAAGGAAAGATGGAAACTCTCCAGCGTCATCCCCTGTCCCCAGACAGGTACTCTTGGTAAGCCCAGGTCCATGCTGGCTTTCCCCACCTGCCTCAGGAATATAATAATTGTAGGAGCACAAGTCTCTGAACACAGTTTTTCCTAGCAGCAAATCCCTCCTTTAAACCATCATCTGGAGGAGCCAGCACACATTAGTTGTGCCCTTCCAGAAAGGGAGGCCATCTCACAGATTTGAATTCAGACATGGGGACAGAGCTGGGCAGGAACCACCAGATGTGCTGGCTGCTCCATGAGCAGCCATCCCTCAGCCAGGAAAAGGTGCTCCCACCTTGTGCTCCTGAAAGGCTATTTCATTGGCATCCATGTCCTGAGAGACAATGAAAAGGAAGTTGGATCCCCTCCATGAGGTTTTATGTTGTTCCCACTGTTACTAAGATAATTTTCATATTTTGAATATATTCCAGGAACATTTTGCATCTTCCTTTTTACTACAGATACAAACAGCTGTTTTAAAAGAAACTGATAAATAGATGAAACCCTGTGTGTTTTCCAAGTATTCGCTGAACTACAATGACTGCATTGGGAAAAAGCAGTTTCTGGACTGAGATTTGATTTGTAAGTAGCCAAATTATGCAAACACTTGATTTATGATCCAGTGGGTAGTAATTTATTCAGTATCATGGGACCAGACTGCTAGTCTCACATTCATTATTGATATATAGTTAAATGAAAATTAAGAGAATGCTCTTCAGGAAATTCTCTGTTCAAAGAGAAATCTCCGGCTTGCTTTACACCACTGTTAATTTAGAATTCCCCCTGGGAAACTTGATTTTTACCTTGGATTAATTCTCAGCCCTTTGACTTTGGCAACTGGAATTCCCACTGATCTCTGTAGGGACAAAATTTAATCTGTGTGTATAACCAAATTTGAGACCACGAGTATAAGAGAAATCTATTTAATTACTTAATGAGAACCAAGTTCTCCTTTCTGTCTGTTACCAAAGAAGTTGTTTCTCCTTTGCTTTGCACAACAACTAGTCCAGAATGATGTATCTTTAGGTAAAGGTTCCAGCAGAGGTATTCAGGCCTGGAGTTATTTGTCAAATTAGTCATGATACTTATTTGTAAGTAATAACAACTGGAAAACTTCACATTACATGCCAGAAGAAAAATTAGGCTAAATAATTCTTGAGCAATGTTCAGATATCAGGCAGGAAATTCTGCTCAAATGGGACCATATCATGTTACATACCTTTTTGGGGGGTGTTTCCTTTTAAAATTGTGGAAGGGTGGTAGTAGAGAGGTGAGGAGATGCCCTTACCTGCCAAGGAAGATATGGTGTCTGCTGAGGGCAAACTCAGGCAAGGCTCAGATTCCCAATCACAGCATGATCTGGGACTGGTTGAAAAGAGTAAATTTGTGTTGTATTGCCACTGGAGGTAGACCACCTGAGCCTGACACACACCAAGGGACCTCTAACGTGCCCTGCAGTGATGCAGGCAAGAAAATGCCCGTGGCATGAGTGCACCAGCCTGCTCACAAGCATTGACAGGAGACTGTGCTCAGGACCAAGAGCAGGTTTTTGATACCTACAACACAGGACAGCAGATAAGAAAGAGTGTGGTACACAAGTCCACCCATATGTATGTGTCAGGTGGGAGCAGAAAGGGTGCTGTACATGCCACCACTGAAAGGTGGTGCTGACTCTGGAAGCAAGAGTTACCAGGATGCTGAGCTAACCAGCATGGGGATGGATGGTATGCTTGCACTGGGACTGGCAAGAGTGGCCCTGCAGGGCTGCTGCCAACCTAGGCCAGCCAAAAGGCAGATTGTGGCTGTTGGAGCTGCACTGCCTCTCCAGAGTTCAAAGCCTGCGGGAGGGGAGGGAGGGGGTCTGGCACCTCAGCAACACCAAAAAAATATAAATCACAGGGATTATTTTTGTTTGTTTGCATTTTGCTTAGATACCAGCCCCAGCTAGGACTCCTGCTTTAGACACTAGTGCTCACCCTGCTGTGGGGCTCACTCAGCTTGCGCTGGGGCTCAGGCAGGTAGGGAGGAGGGAGCCACCCCAGCCAGTGCTGCTGATGCGTGCCCAAACACCCACCCTGCCTGTGGGCAAGTAGCTCAAGCCAGAACAAGATGGGGGAGCCAAGCATGTCAAACATCACAGAGGAGGGAGAAGAAGCAGCAAATTTGAGCTTAATTTTACAGTCCAGCTGTGGGTTTAGGAAAACTGAGAACTTACCTCTTCCACCTTAAACAGTGTATATGGATTCCATGAAATGTATGCGGGCCACGAAGATGATCAGAGGGCTGGAACACCTCTCCTATGGGGACAGGCTGAGAGGGTTGGGGTTGTTCAGCTTGGAGAAGAGAGGGCTCCAGGGAGATCTTATAGCAGCCTTCCAGTGCCTGAAGGGGCCTACAAGAAAGCTGGAGAGGGACTTTTTACAAGGGTCTGAAGCAATAGGACAAAGGGAAATGATTTTAAACTGGAAAAGGGTAGATTTAGATTAGATAACAGGAAGAAATTGACTGCAAAGGTGGCAAGATATTGAAACAGGTTGCCCAGAGAAATTCCCCCTCCCTGGAAGTGTTCAAGGCCAGGTTGGATGGGGTTTTGAGCAACCTGCTCTAGCAGAAGGTTGGAACCTTCCACCCATGGCGGGGGGGTTGGAACTAGATGATCTTTAAGGTCCCTTCCAATTCAAACCATTCTATGATTCATTTTACATTAGATAGGCACCTGATTGAGAAAAAGGGACTCTTCTGTTTCCCCTTAGTTACTACCAGACTGCCCATGCCAGCACACTCCTGTCAATTTGGACAAGGAGTTCTGTGTCGCTAACTGCAGAACAACCAAGTTTCAGCTAAGAGTTGGGTGGGAATGTCCTGTTAGCCTGGTGTTTTGTGTACCCTTGTAAGAGGAATGACCCCCATCAGGCTGCAGGCAGACCAGGCACTGACAGGGATGTTAGGAAAAAGCAAGCCGCTGTGACCACTCCTGGCAGTTTCTGAGCTGAACTCTGCTGTCAGTGGATACCCATGCTTAGGTTAAGCTTAAGGAGCCAGGATCTTC
The DNA here is from genome assembly GCA_028020825.1 of Podargus strigoides. Classification (NCBI taxonomy): domain Eukaryota; kingdom Metazoa; phylum Chordata; class Aves; order Caprimulgiformes; family Podargidae; genus Podargus; species Podargus strigoides. Next base: position 38,919,350 of record CM051621.1, on the reverse strand, counting down.
AAGACATTAACATCTCAGTTTAGTCAAGAAAGGATATTATCAGCACAACTTTTAGAAATTTACATTATAGATGTCTATAGCTGAATCATGACCTTCACATAGGTATCAAATCGGACTTAACCTTTTAGAGTCCCTTTATAGCAATTGGAAAGAAATAAGCACTTTTAAGGAGTGATTCGTTTCACCTAAAAGCAGCCATACAAAACAGATCACACAGATTTGCACCCAAAGACATTTAGAAGGACCCTTAATTGATTACTTCATATCTATATAGGATTTTTTTCCTGGCTTGCTGTGCTAAACATAAATGCATATGATAACTGAGAGGCACGGAGTCCTAGGGAAATTTAAGCCTGAAACAGTTACTCAGACTGAACAGGACTGCCTTAGTTGAAGACTTTTCCCAGTGTGTGCTAGTAAAGCTCCACGTGAAGGTCTATGATCATCTATAAAGCAATGTGATTATTCAGTGCAAGGCTGGATATAGACCGAAAATGCAAGACTGAATGTCCATCAACAGAAAGACCGCTAGATAGCCCAAAGGTGCTTTTCCCTAGCTTTTTCATTTCAAACAGACTTCTTAGGTGCTGTTTCCATAGACATGTGCAGGGAGTTGCACACCTGCTCTGTCCATGCTTATAGCTGCTGGACAAGGGTCAGTTCTGGAAGCCATTTAACACCACAGCAAATTCACATCCCTCTTTAGATCTCTACTGTGGTGCCTAGAAAGCCAGTCCTTTGATCAGAATTAGGGGCTAGCCTTTAACTATTCTCACCTTCCCTTCCTCCCTCCTCCCCTCTTTCCTTCTTTCCCGCTTTCTTCCCTTCATTCCCACCTCTCTTTTGCCTTCTCTTCCTACCTGCTTGCCTCTATGTAACCCAAATAATTTAAAACAACATCTTGATTTTTCTTTACAAATAAATAAAGAATGGTTCTGTTTCTTCTCCTCATGCTTCTATGCATTATATGTCATTCATCCCTTCCCTGTGTGTCTACATTTACCCTGTACCTGGGGCTAAACTGTAGCATTGCTCTACCACCCAGTGACCCCTCCCCAGCTGAGAAGGGGAATCAGGAAAAAAGGGAGAAGCTCTGTAGGTTGAAATAGAAAGGGACTTGGTGAAATAACAAAACTAATACAATCACCAACATAAAATATGCAAGGTCATACTGAGCCTGGTCCTTGGGATCAGCAGAAGCAGCTCCAGAAAGCCAAGAAGGAGAAGGCCAAAGAAGAGAAACTCTCTACTCTCACTAAACTCCCTCCTTTTACAATGAGCATGATTAAGTGGTATGGGATACACCTGTGAGTCAGCTGCCTTGATTGGATCTCCCAGCTGACTCAGGGCTACTCATGGCCTGCCTGCATGGCTGGTTCATGGGTCTGTGCCTGGGGAACCAGGACAGTGTGGCTCCTGGTTTTCTTTAAGCTAAGCAGGACACAAGATGCCTGTGTTATGTGTTTCTGCAGCAGCCATTGCAATGATCTTTATAGGCAATTTTTAGTGAAATGAAGCAGGTTTTAGTATAGTAGTTAATGAAACTACCTTAGAATAATAATTTATTAGGCTGAGGAGCATTTGAATATTCTCACTTCTAAACATTAGTAGCATGAAAGGAAAGAGAGAAAGGGCACACTTATTCCCCAGGAGGATATTTAGATGATCAGTGTACTAGTAGGGATGTAAACACAAAAAACGTGCAGAAAGGAATGGAGACAAAGCAAGGAAAAAAAATCATTTGATTGAATTGCATACATTATTACTGCAGTGCTATTTTTCTTGTTTGAAGAAATCCATATTGAGCTGACATTTCTTCCACATTTCATAGGATACATGGGCTAAAGAAATTACTTTATGAGGGATCTCCACTCCTTTCACATTGTCGTCTACCCTATAAAAACCTTGGGCATAACAGCTTTGCTCAGTTTATGTTAAAGCACTATATTGAGCCTCTGAAGCCATAGGTGTTCTTCCTGCCTCGCCATCAGTCCAGTGTGTGACCGCATCACTCTATCTGTGCTGCATTTTCCTCAACTGTAGAATGGGGATAATAAAATCACCTGCTTTCTATTAAAAAAGATAAAAATAAATACATTTTTAAAAGCTGGCAAAAAACCCACTATGAAAACATTACGGGGGGCGGGGGGGGAGTGGGTGTAGTGTTTGAGTTTATAAAAAAAGAACAACCTTTCAGATTGTAACAACTATTAGAAGCAAATTATTTCTAGAAGCAAAAAACATCTTAGATCAGAGAGTCAACTTTTATAGCTTTTCTGAAAGCCACAAGTTTGCATGTGGATGGTGCTTGAACTTTGCCTCTTCACTTACAAAACACTTCAGCGTCATTCAGTAATTCAGGAAGTGAATCAAGTACAAAGGTGTCAGAGTACAAATTTCATAGAGGAAGTGACATTAAGGTCAATACCCGCGCTAAAAATAAGCCAAAATTCTTGAAACCAAGTTTTTTCCTATGGAGAAGATAATGTGCGAGGACTGTTTTCTTAGTCACAGGGGTTATTTTGGTGTGTGTTTTTGTTTTAGTTTCCTTCCCAAAATTTGCACAGGCTTGGTGAAAATGAAAATTGACCCTTAATTTACACCTATTATTTTCCAGCTACAGTCAAGTAGGCCTATACACAAATAAGCTAATTTGTCCCTGTAGCTCCCTTTTGCAGTCTAATCTGCAGTCCAACCCACAGCCACAAAAGAGAGGTTTCCCCCTTTCTGAAAATATGTCCAAGGATAATTAGCATGACAACATTTAGCAATTACTTCACTCATCATCCTCAAAGCACTTATCAAATCTCTGCTGCCAGTCCATTTAGAATTATGACATCTTCTTTTGTAGGCAAAATTGTTCCTCTGTTTATTTGTGTTCACAAACTGGCCTCTCTGAGCTGGGTTTGTGCTGTTAGAAAATGCAAAGCATCCAGAGTGTATCAGCAAATTTGGACCTTGCTTAGTATGTTAAGGTGCTTTTAATTATTCAAATGACCCCAGTGCAAGGCTCACCTGAATTTAAATCTCTGAGTAAACATCGGGACTAAAAGTGTTGCTTTGTAATTTGTCACAAATTACTTGTTCATTGAGGTGCAGAGCTTTCTAACCTCTGTTGGCTGGAGACTGCGGTCAGAGCTGAAAGTACTCCAGCAATTGTAGTCTTGGCACATCTGAGCACATCTGTCCAGCTCCCACCTTCCCCGGCACTGAGGACCACCTGTGTTCTGGCCATCAGAACTGGCCAAGTACAGTGAGCCAGCTCCAACTGGAAGATGGTGGGGTGGAGTACCTTGGAAACTGCTTAAAGAGAAAATGATTCTTTAATGGGAAAAGTGTGATTTTTCCAAGTAATTTGACCCGAGTGGAAACAAAGCTTGTCAGAGACCATATTACGTGAAAATGTTTGCAGAGTGATGTCAGTGTGTTAGCACTGTTAGTAGACAGTTGGGGCTTTATTCACAAAAAGGGCACATTTTCACTGCATGTACTAGATTCATAAATGAGACTTTCTGTGTGTAAGTGGACTCCATGAAAATACAGTCTTTTTGTTTTGAAGGAAAAACACATTTTTTGCATAGATGGGCCAAATTGGATTGCAGGTCTCTGAATGCAGGTTATCAAAGGGCCTTCAAAGGTCTGTACAAGGACATGAGTCCCTCTAAGCAAAGGGTAGGGAAAGGAGACTGGGACATAAACTCAAAGGAGCTTCCCAGGCATCAGGTGTAAGACCCTGTTCTTGCCATGGTGGCTAAGGTCAAAGATCCACCTACCTCTGCCTCCTCTCTCTTTGGCAGTTGTTTAGGGAAATGTGTAAGAAGCAAGGAATGTATGAAGTGATCCATTCTTAGATATACTGCCGTGGCTCTGACAGTCTCCACAGCAACCACATCACACAATCCACTTTGTAAGACAATTGGAAAAATACGATTGGTTTGGGTGTTAACAGACCTTCCAGTTCAGTGACGTTTTCTGCTGGAGATAATGAAGTCAAAGACAGTGCAGACAAGCAGCAAATGTGAGGCGGGGGAACTGAAGGGATGTTTTGCAGAACAACCTGGAAGCCCAGAGTCAGTCTCAAGCTCAGAGGCAGGCAGCCAGTTCTCAATAATATTTTGGGGATGCTCAGCCCCCTGTTGCCATGTGGGTAGGAGTCTATGAGTGCTAATGATAGGACTGGATTCACAGTGCTGGGCAAGGAGAGGCAGAGGCTACTTGGTCAGCTACTGTATGGGTGACCTTGTCCAGTGCTCGCTCTCGAAACCAGCAGTAAGGAGCCTGTGGAGGAATTCATCCAGGAAGGTCTTCAGTAAAGCCTTCTAATTTTCTGGAGCTGGCCCTTGCTCCTCTCTTTGGGAGCAAGGAATGAATATTGCCTGTATCATTTACAGCTTGCTGCCATCAATTTCTGTGAAATAAAATAATCCCTTTCTCCCCTCCCCGCTCCAGCTTTTCTGAAATGAAATGATATATAATCTGCAGGTGGTCTGTGGGATGGTCCCTTGCTGGTGATTTAATTTTCGTTGTGGTGCAATATATTGCTATTGTTATTTGCACATCTTCAGTAGTAACATGCTAGGGAAATAAAGATACTTTTATTAGAACAGGCTGAAGCATCTTAGCATTTGGGAATGATTTGTCTTTATGGTACTTGCTGTGCTACAGGTTCAGCATACACTGAAGCACGCCTATAACAGAAGGTAAGATGTACTTCTCCAGCACCATTTCCTATGCCCTCCCATACGGGTTCCCACACTGCACTGCTCACTGGTGTCTGAAGCCTAGTGCAGTAGTGCATTAAGTGATGTGACTAACATCTGTCATGTGTTGTGCTCTGAAGGCAAGTGTGTGCAGCAGATTTACATCCCTCCTTAGGCCGAATGCAGATGTATTTCATTTAAAAGTCTGACAAAAAAAAAAAAAGAGGAAATAAATCAACATGGTCTTACCCTCACTGTTTAATTAGTTCTTATTGTATTCGTAGCCCATTTTCACTTCATTATTCATAACTGTCAGTTCACTTTTTTTTCCCTTGTTTAATTAAAATTATTTAAGAGAAATCAGAGCTAGGCGAGGTTGCCTGACTTCCAGGCTCGGGGACCAAATCCTTTCTTTCTGTATAGTTCAAGTACAGTATAGGCAGCTGCAATGAAAGCTGATCTCGGATAATCTGCCACAAGCCACAGTTAAGGGAAAAGACAAGGTAAAACTGTCTTCTCATTAATTTCTCCAGACCAGTTTCTTCTTCCTTCCTTGGTCTGATTTGTGCCTGTTGATACCTAACTTGAGTGCACCAAGAGTGCAGAGGTGAGCTTCAGCCCTCCAGCTATCCACTCTCCTCAGATCTTCCTGAAAGACAGTAAAAAGCAAGTCCAAAGTGAGGCTGAGATCTTCACAGCAATCTCTTGGCAGAAATCATGAGCCAACAGGCTTCTGACAAAAGCCAAATCTCTCTATTTGTATCTCTGCGCTTGTTGACCTGTGGCACAGCAGTTGTAAAGGCTGGAAGTCTTCTTCCCTGGAAAGAGAACCCTGAAGATGGCAGTGATGATTGCTCATTAGCCTCAAGAGCTAGCTCTGCTTCACTGGTTTGCTTTGCTTGTCAGGTATTTTGGGAGACCATGTCAATGATTCCCAGATGAGGCCTCTGCCTGTTTGTTTAAAAGCATCTGGTGCAAAGGCTGGGCTCACACTGTGTCACGGCTTGGTCCTCAGAGAACAGGTGGCAACAGATATGGGGACCAAAGGGGACAGCCAGTGACAGGGCTGTGGCAATGATGATGGCAGCTCCTTGGGCTGGGACAGTTTGCCCACCTTTCGTTCACTCTGGGGCACTGGATGGTGTTTCCAGACAGAACAGCCTGCAAAACACTTTTAGTCATTGATGATGAGACAAGAGGCCAAAGAGAGTCAGGGACAGAAAGGCCAGCCTAGCTCCTTGGGGTGCCCTCTGGAGAATTGGGGCCCAAAGGGGTCCCCCTCTTTTCCTTGTTCTCCATCTCAGCAGGGGAGCAGTAACAACAGGGTTTGATGGGGGGTGTTAGGAGAGAGCAAGACTGTGTGGGGGTGCTGGGAGAGAGAGAGCAGGAGAAAACACAGTGCAAAAACCCATGTGTGAGAAGCACAACAATTGTGTAGCACAGAGCTCGCTTGGCTCTCCCAGGGAGCAGCTTATGCTGGTTTGCTGCCCATTGTCAGGCACGATTGAGTGACCAGAAAAATTGCCTATGCTCTACCACATTGCTCTGTGGTACTGCAGCAGCCGAGAAAAACATTTAATCTCAACATCTGGTGGAAACCATTCCTAGTGAGGAATCCTTAGCTGTTTTCATTTTCTCCTTCCTAAAATCCAAATGTGCCTATTCAGGAAACACCGCCAACATTTTTATTGAAGGATAAGGCTGCAGGGGTTTATTGACAGAGGAAGAGCTTGGAGGATTCAGGGGCGATTAGGATTTAAATATTTGCTTTTGATTTTGAGCACCCCGATCATAATGAGACTCTAGAGTCAGCAGACCTTAAAAATCAATGAAACTGTGGTAATTCAAAAGAGCTAAACTGGGGCATTACTCAGCTTGTGTATTTCACAGTAAGCGCTCGTTTTTGTGCCTTCTGCACTGGCATAATTGGGCCACTGTTCAGGTGCGTATTGCTCTTCAGGAAGGACACATAAGCATGTGTTTAAGACCTATGAAATCACCAGCCTTTTTTGCCTTTCCTAAATCAACAGGACTCAAGCATGTGCTTAAAGTGCTTTTTCCGAACTGGGGCCTTAGAGAGCTGAGTTAGCTTATCCACCTTCCTCTTTAAAAGATGGATGTGGAAAATCTCCCAGATTATACATCTGCTCTTCCAATTTACTTTGCAGAGGGTAAGGCTGAGTACAGAGGGAGCAGAAAAGGGGAAAGAAAAGTAAAAACAATCCTGAGCTGGCAGCCTGGCAAAAAGAAACCAAAACAGCTGCCTGCCAGATTCAGAGGGCTGCACGTTGTGCACACCACGGCAGGCCATCTGCACACCAGGCTTACACCAGGTGCTGTATTTAGAATATAAGGAGATGGCAAGCCTGTCAAGAGAAAGCAAACCCATGTACGGTCAAGAGATGTCTTATGCTGCAGTCTCTTCTTGCCATTTTGTCTCTATATGATACGTTCCTTGCTTCTTTCCTGCAAACTCTTGCAGTGGTACAAGTTGAGGAGAGGAATGATGGGTTCAGGGAGGCTTCTGCCTTGGCCTTGCTTTTTCTCCCCAGCACTTTATGTTACCAGAGCATGAAAACACAAACGGAACTCTTTCCATTAGAAGATGTGACATTTGGGGTGCCCCACAGACAAAAAAAAATATTATTCTGCTACAAACCCAGCCTTTTTGAAAGAGTGACACTTGCTGGAGGTGGTAATGCCATTCAGGCACAAGGAAGACAGGCAGCTCTGTACCTGTTGTTGCACGTGTGCTGTCCACAGCCTGCATTTCGGTCCCCCTGAATGGGAAGTTTGCATTAGCCACATCTGTGCTGCCTCCATGGGCCAGGTGAGCCAATCTCCCTGCACCAGTAGGGAAGATATTTGCTCCAGCAGTCGCATCATGTGGGTCACCAGCAAGGCTGGCTCAAGCCTCTAGTGAATGAGACACTATAGACACAACCTTTGGTCCTTCAGCTTTTCAGCCTGACATGCTTCTCTTCCCAGACGGTTCCAATAGAAGCTTTTGGTTTACTTTCACTGTATTTCCACCCCCATTACTGAAAGGTTCCTTTCATTGCAGTCATCATTTCATTAGTCTTTCATTGAGAATATGATAAAATAGCGTCTAATATCAACCATGCTACAGTCAGTTCATGGCAGGCACAACTAGGTGAAATGTAGTGGCCTATGACATGTGCAGGGTTGACACTGACAACTCCTTTGCCCTTAAACCTGGGGAATTTATGAGCCTTATCTTGGCTGCTAGACCATCCTTCTGTTCCTTTACTTGTTCTTTACTTCCTCTATTATAGTTTTAAAACTTTATCTGGACCTAGGCTGCTCTTTACATCACATACTCTCTCTTTGATTTCAAAGATGGAAGGGAAGTTATTTAAAAATAGGCTCCATCATAGACAGTGTTCTGGTAATTAGGCACGGAGCTAGACCTCGTGAGTACATCTGTGGCTCTGAGGGAGGTCAGCGTGGTTTAACTTTTGAGGAAGAGAAGAAAATCAAACTGTTTCACCATTTTTCCTGGTGAGAGCCAGAGATCCCTTTGCATGAACTTCTTCGTGTTGTTGTGTGGGTTTGGCTTTTTTATTCAGCTTTCCATTTACTTTGTCAGTGTAGAAGGTAAAAAATGAACTGGGTACAGATGAGGCTGGCTGGACAGCTGTCCACAATACACAGTTCCCAAAGAGTGACCAGAGAATTGCTCTGAAGACACTTGTCTTTGAAGCTGGGATGAAACAGCCAAACTGATCTCTTATTAAATACTGATTAGAGTATAATCTCTTACTGCTCTTTTTCAATCATGCTGACAGTACTCTGGGGCTGCCTCTCTCCTCAGTGAGGTATAAATCGCTAAAATTAATGGATGTGTTTCTCCATTCTTTGCATCTGCAGTAGCAATGGGCTGCAGAAGAGTCAGCAGTTTCAGATGATAACATATTACACCTAGCACAGGTCACTTGGGAGGGTACGGCTCAGGGACAAGCTTTACCTCTAATTTGCAGTGTGACTCCATAGGGCAAATCAGCTCATGTCCTGTGGCTCCATTTCCCATCTGCGACATAAACACTAAGTACTTTGCAATCAGAGATTGAAAAGTTCCATAAAAGAGACATAGACGATTATTACTTTGCATATGGTGTGAGCAATGAAGAATCAGTCCTAGGGAAAACAGTGGAGGTGAGAGGAACATATGATTATCTGTATGTCATTAGCAATCCCCAGAACCTTTTGTCCTCCCAAAGCTCATAAACAGTGATATGAATGTTTTAAAAGTAACTTCTTTTAAAAAAAAAATGTAAAAGTCTACTTTAATTAAATGAAAATATCTTTTCTCTTAGATCATAACCTTGGATCCCAATAGCTATGTTGGGAATTCAGAAGTATTTCAAATAATTAAAAAAAAAGAAAGTGATGTTCTTTTATAGTTGGCAATTTTACAGACTTCATATATTAAATCAACTTTTCCTTTTGAAAAGCTTTTGTAATAAGATATTAAAAATTGTTCAGCATCCTGTATCATTAATAGAAATGCTTAACTGTAGTCTTTAAGACTTAAAAAGGATGATGGAAACCTATATATAAAATTGATTCCTTTATCTGACCCTTTTTTGTTCAACAGAACAGGATCTTACAAAAATAAAAGTATTGCATGCCAAAGTGGGAAGTGAGTAATAAATAGAACAAATAATCTTACTTTTTCATTGTTTAATCTACTGCCATACCCAGAGTAAAGGAGATGAGAGCTTGGACTCGTGATTTGGGCTCAGCCTGAGGTGACACAGTGGCTTGCGGCAAGTAAGGGAGAGCAGAGCAGTTACCTAGGGCCATGGAGCAGACCCAGGTCCCAGCAATGGTACTCTCTTAGGGCTGGGGCAGCACCACATGAGCAGGCCGCCAAAGTGATCGCCTGTACATGGCCCTGCTTGGATATGTCATCAGCATGGAAAACCATCTTGGGAGCCAGAGAAATTCCACTTTCTCACCACCCCATAGCTTCTTTTCTCCCAGATCTAAAAGGTCTGCTGCTGCCAGTCCCTTAAAAATAGTGATGGACAGAAGATACTTGTTTCTCTGTCTCCCACTCAGACAATATGATAGCCCTTCCTGTCCTTCAGGATCACTGAATAACATGAGACACAGACCCCCTTGTTGCAGGCACTAAGACAGAGGACTGTCATCTGCATTGACATTCCTATTTTTTACTAGTTTTAAGTTTCAAACTGCAGCATTTGTTGTGAAGACCGGTGAAGTGCTGAGGGAGCTGGCGGAGGAACTTGCCAAGCTGCTCTCCATCATCTATCAGCAGTTCTGGTTATCGGGTGAGGTCCCAGATGACTGGAAACTTGCCAATGTGACGCCCATCTACAAGAAGGGCAGGAAGGAAGATCCGGGGAACTACAGGTCTGTCAGCCTGACCTCGGTACCAGGGAAGATTATGGAAAGGTTCATCTTGGGGGAGATCATGCAGCAAGTGCAGGACAACAGTGGAATCAGGTCCAGCCAACATGGGTTCATGAAGGGCAAATCCTGTTTAAGCAACCTGATCTCCTTCTATGATCAGGTGACCCGCCTAGTGGGTGAGGGAAAAGCGGTGGATGTTGTCTTCCTGGATTTCAGTAAGGCATTTGACACTGTTTCCCACAGCATTCTGCTGAAGAAGCTGGCGGCTCATGGTCTAGACAGGTGGACTCTGAGCTGGGTTAAAAACTGTCTGGATGGCCGAGCCCAGAGAGTTGTGGTGAATGGAGTTAAATCCAGATGGAGACCGGTCACAAGTGGTGTTCCTCAGGGCTCGGTCTTGGGGCCAGTCTTGTTTAATGCCTTTATTGATGACCTGGATGAGGGGATCGAATGCACCCTCAGTAAATTTGCAGATGACACGAAATTGAGTGGGAGTGTCGATCTGCCTGAGGGTAGGGAGGCTCTGCAGCAGGATTTGGACAGGCTGGAGCAATGGGCCAAGGCCAATTGTATGAGGTTTAACAAGGGTAAGTGCCGGGTCATGCACTTCGGCCACAACAACCCCATGCAGCGCTACAGGCTTGGGGAAGAGTGGCTGGAAAGCTGCCTGGTGGAAAAGGACCTGGGGGTATTGGTTGACAGCCACCTGAACACGAGCCAGCAGTGTGCCCAGGTGGCCAAGAAGGCCAACGGCATCCTGGCCTGTATCAGAAACGGTGTGACCAGCAGGAGTAGGGAGGTGATCATGCCCCTGTACTCGGCACTCGTGAGACCACACCTTGAGTACTGTGTCCAGTTCTGGGCACCACAGGATAAGAAGGACATTGAGGTGCTGGAGCGAGTCCAGAGAAGGGCAACGAGGCTGGTGAGAGGTCTGGAAAACAGGCCTTATGGAGACCGGCTGAAGGGACTGGGGTTGTTTAGTCTGGAGGAGACTGAGAAAAGACCTTATTGCTCTCTACAACTACCTAAAAGGAGGTTGTAGTGAGGCTGATGTTGGTCTCTTCTCCCAAATTACTAATGATAGGATGAGAGGAAATGGCCTCAAGTTGTGTCAGGGGAAGTTTAGATTGGATATTAGGAAGAAGTTCTTCACTGAGAGGGTGGTTAGGCACTGGAACAGGCTGCCCAGGGAGGTGGTGGGGTTGCTGTCCCTGGAGGTGTTTAAAAAACGAGTGGATGAAACACTTGAGGCCATGGTCTAGTGGTTAGGGAGTTGACGGGATACAGGTTGAACTTGATGATCCTGGAGGTCCTTTCCAACCATAGTGATTCTATGATTCTATGAAGTATGTGTGGACACCGAATACAACATTTCCATGTGCTTGCTTAACCCATCAGGCTTCTGGTCTTCACAACATACAGACAGGAACATTAAATTAATTATGTTGAAAATAATGTTGATATTTCTCAGGTGAAAAGTAAAAGATATGTCAAGGTATTTCCAGGTTAATTTTGGCTGAGCACTCTTCTCATGTGTTTGGGATGCTCTCAACTATGTGAGGAAGTTGAGGTGACTTAATTATCATCGGTTAATGCCTGTCTTGATCTGACAAAACTTTCTAATTATGCAGCCCAATTTTAACGGCTTGTTTAATACCTACTGCTAAAATGGACAGCAAGCTCTGGCTACAGACACCAGGAAATTAAAATCAGTGTTGGACTATCCTGATGGGCCTTGTTTCCCAGGCCATTGCTTCACCAAGGTATCCTTCATCAAGAGAGGCTTGTGTGAAGCATGATGCCTGGGACCTCTTTGAAGCTTGAAGATCAGCCTCATGGGATCTCATGCCTCTGTGCTGCTGGAAGTCTGCTGATCAGGGCTCAGAACTTTTTGGTCATCTTCAGTCATCAACACTTTTCAGTCATTGCCCATCTCACAGCAACTGTAGCGGCTTAGTTTAATAGAGCAGTGACATTGCCTAGATGGAAATACATCTGCGTTACGTGTTTTCTGAACAACCCTGAAGGAACTAATTTATGAAAGTCAGCATGTTGGTAAATGGTAGCTAGCTCATTAGCAACAACAAAAAGAAGTTGGATCTACAAGTCACTACAAATTATTTACTATGTCCAGATTCGTTTGCAACAATGGGCTTGGGCGCAAGAAAACATTGAACTTTGGCCAGAAATCCCTTCTTTTGTTGTTAGCAGTTACATCTGCTGCTTCTTTCTTCTAGTGCTATGCAGATCTCTTTAATCCCTAGAATGTGTTCCCAATTTGATTGTATTTACATATATGTCTATAGCCTCACTGAAAAAAACAGCCCTACTCTTCATCACATTTCCATGCTGTGTTAAGGTTTGGTTTGGATAATGTCACTTTTTTTGTGTCTGGAGAATTTGACTTCCTGTGAGCTTTTGGAATTTGACTTTTTCCTTTATATATCCAGACGTTTTCTCTTTCTTTTTTTTTTTTTCTTTTTTTTCCTTTTCGTTGTAGTTCTCTTTTCAGTCTACTAAGGGAACCAAGGATGTGTACTGCATACCCTCTGGCCTGCCACGTTTAATTTAGATGAAGCCTCAGTATGGAAAATATACATGAGAATTTGCATTGTGTTTGAAGTGGGTGCAAGCCATGCTCCGTGGCTGAGGGTCCTGCAGGAACCATCGTGGAGATGCAGGAAGTGGCAATGAGTCATGTCTGAAGCAAATCCAATTGAACCAAACAAAATAAAACCAAAAGAAACCAAAAACTCTTGTATCTGAGTTAACAGATTTTAGTGCTTGACTCCCGTAATCAGAGCAAGCTAATGTTGCCTCATGCAGACTCCTGGCTAATGCAGTCCCTAGAATAAGTGCTGCTGGTTGCAAGCTTGTGCTCAAGAAATGTGATGATTCACTGTCCCCCAAGGATAGCCTGTGCCTCATTAAGAGATAAAGTCCAGAAGTATAGCACTCATGTTAAATACTAAGCTGTGTGCTGATATTTAACATGGTCAGAGCAACAAAATCTCTCCCACAGACCTCAGAGCTGGCAGCCCTCAAGTGTGCTAGCAATCTCCAAAAGACAGAGATGCCCACGCCGTGCCACTGCCCATCTCCTCCTGGCTCCTGCATGGAAAAGGAGCCAACACCAGCCAAACACCTGTGTGAGCTGAGGGCATAGTGCAGCAGCACGATGGGCTTCTCAGAATCCAGCCTCAACATGAGAAGATTGGCTTGAGAAGAAGCTGGTTCCCAGGGTCCCCCTGGTTGACTCCCTGGGGAGTTGCTCTTAGTTTCTCAGGTAAGGAAGGACAATGAAGGTGCTGTTGTGTCCCACACCAAATCTTTATATCGTGGCAGGGCTTTTCATGAGCTGCACACCCATACCCCTAGGAGTGGGTTTACTAAGGGTCCAAAGTCTCCACAGAGGCCAGTGTCAACAACATTTTAGAAGTCAAACATGTATCATGGCAATCACAATAGCAGAATGTTTCTCAATATGTATTTTTTTCTGTTGGTACAGAAAATGCAAAATATTTTTGTCCTTATATTCTTAAAATTGTACACTTAAAATCGCTGTTACCAGAAAAGATACCCCACCCATCACTCAGGAAAATATTGACTAATCGCAGCTGGTAGTGGAAAAAAAAAAACATTAAGCCAGCTCTGTGCAAAACTGCTAACCCAAGGTTCATGGAGCAGATATACGTAACTTTATCCAACTGAGGGGATTTTTTTTCCCATGTTTTAACACTGAGCTTATGAGGGAAAGGTAGACCAATTTTAAAAAGATATTAAAAAAAAATCAACATATCATACTGCATCTTGTTCTCTTGAAGTTTAAGTAGAAACTCAGAGTTTTCCCAACTCAAAAGAAGAAATCCCGTTTCTCTGGTTGAACAAATCTGTTGCATGAATTTACCAAGAACATCCACTTGATTTAGTTGAAATAACACTTAGAAAGTAATAAATGTTTAGTTTAAGAGAAGGTTAATGAACAAAGTTTATTACTTACTGGAAAATTATTGAAATTGAAAGCCACATATATTTACATAAAGTATACAGCATCTGAAATAAATCCAAAGAATTTTGTTATTAATTTCCTGTGTTGTTTACAAGTGTTAGAGCTATATTTATGCCAGAAGAGTCACTTGCCAGGAGTGATAGAAATCAAAGTGCAAACTGGTTTATTTTTCTCAGTAACTTATTAATAACAGCATAATTTTTTAGTGTTAGATAGATGATATGCAACAGACATTTTTCTTCAAATATATACACAAGTGAGAAAATAAAGCAAAGGACTGTGCAGTCAAGTGAGTTTTTTATTAAACAAAATAAAATAAAATTAATGTAATTTTTGCAATCTTGTCATTCTTTTCCTATTAATTCCAAAAGATATTGAGTAAGTCTCAACAGATTTTACAGTGAAATATTTAGTGTAAGTTTCAATAACCAAATACTTACACAATTAAGTGCTAATCAAGATCATAAAAAGATCAAGGGTTCCATTATGCTTTCTCACAAATTTATGAATTAAAAATGTAAGTATAAAGTAGCTTTAACGAAACAAAGATGGTAGAGTTTATAAAGTCTCCCTTTAAAGCTGGAAGGGAACACGTATCACATATTTATAGCAAATTACTATATGTTAAAGCAATTTCTCATTTTTCACATTTGGTATGAAAATTATCCTGCTTGTTTCCTAACCTCAGACCATCTCCTCTTAGTTTGGGAAAGGCTGTAGAAAGCAGCTGTTTTTTTCTAAATCAGCTATGAAGGAAATTATTCATGTGTTTTCCTTAGCTTCCTGTCCTGACTCCTCAGTCCCTAGATCTGCAGAACCCTCCTCAAAGGGAGTTTTGCTATAGAGTGAGTATGATGGTGTTTTGCCAATCACTAGGCCTAGCACAAAGGATGCAGCCAGCAGTAGAATGAATCAGTAACCAGATTCTACTGCACACAAAAAGGTCAGTACATGGGTGATCACTGGGGGTACAAACAAGTCAATCAGATTACACATAACAGACATCAAGCTCAGTGACCCCAGGAATGATACAACACGGCCAACAATTGGTGGAACAAACAAAACAACAAAGTCTCCCATAGAAGAGATGGGAGACAGCCAAGCCAATAGGCTGATAATATAGGATAGAGGCAGCCACATATTGTTCTCACAGAGCCCACGTTCACAAGCACCAAACCTGACCGAGGCCCAGTTGCAGGGAGAGCCAGGAGGTCCTCCCTCAACAGGGAAACTCTGCAAAGTGCATCCACCTCACAGACAGACACTCCACCCTTCCTGCAAGTGGTCCCAGCTTTTATGCCCAAAGCAGGACACCTGGCACTCATTTACCCAATGCAGGGCACCTGGGGCTTGTTTACCCAAGGGCTTTCCCTGCAAGGCCGGCTGCACCTTGGAGGAAAGCCAAAAGGCAAACTCATCCCCTCCTTCTGAAGGACTGTAGGAACCACCCATATGTCAACCTTAATTCAGGGCTTGGGGTTCAGACCCCAGCACTTCAGACGGTGCAGGACTCACTTGATCCACTTGTAAGCCTGGAAAAAAAGGGGATAAGGAGCAGGTGTGTGTATTGTAGCTCCGGAGCCAGCTCTTGTTTTAATAAAGATAGACATGGCCAGGATTGAGTCCTTGAGGAGTCTTCTCCTGACACCAGACAAGCAGGTTACATTTATGTTTTATTGTGCAATATGTGGAATCACTGCTTTTTTCATCATCCACCAAATGTTTCTGGGTTTGGAGTTTGTCTTCCAACAGCCAAGATACTCTAACAATTTAAGGATCAAGTCCTCACACCACCAGTGTGTGTGCATGCGACCCCTCTGCTACCAAGGGACAGGCCAAGTGCTCCAGACTCTGCACGTGCAAGCGAGGGATGGGCGGGGGGGGGTAGGGGAGGCACGCAGTGACAAAACCCACCCCCTCTGGAGGGCTTGTGAGCATGGCACTTTGCTCTCAGTGAGAAGCAAGGATTTTAATCCTCCCTGGAGTGAAGCAACTTTCACACCAGAGGCACAGGGGCTCCAGACCCCCGCTGGGGGCTGCGTGTGCCTCAGAGCAGTCTCTGCGGTACCCCACTGCAAAAGGAACAGACTTCTAGTTTTCAGTCCTATTGCCCTCCAAACCCAACTCTGCTGTGGGAGGTTTAACACTTACTTAATGAGGACTATGTATGTGCATACATATGGATGTGTGTATATCTGTCTACACATACACACAATATAAATTAACTAAACATGTTACTAGGATACATCAGGAAAACCACATCCAAACAAAGAGTCCAATATGGAAAAAGCTATTAAAAGATCCCAGCATTTGAGCTTGTTGTGTACAGGGATAAATATGATTATAGGATACCAATTTTACATTTTGTTCTTTTGCTGCTGGCATTTATAAGAGGTGCTGTCATTCTGGGGGTAAAAGGAAGACTGCAAATTATAAAGTAAATCTGATCTTCACAAATAACATGATGCTCATAATTAAATTTCTCACCTCGGGAAGATTTGGGGTTGAGCTCCATAGTTAAAATGAAGCATACCAGCCTTTGTTAATGTCACAAAAAGCCCAAGAGGCCTCAATGGGTCCCTGAGCTCTGCCTTTAGAGCTTTTAAGACGAATGCAGACAAGAAGGACCTTTGTGCTCCAGGTGCCCAGAGGATCAGAATACCTTCACATAAGCTCAATACTCAGAGATGAAGATAGGCATGATCTTTACAGTCTCCTTTTCATCACAACCTCCTTTTAGGCTGCCTAGTTAGCCTAAACCATTTTCTTCCTTCATCTTAAATGCAAAGATACATAGTCAGAGGACACACACATTGCAGGGCTCAGCATTGGCATGTACCAGCCCAACACAGCACTTGGGCTCACAGGATGGAGGAGTGCCCAGAGATGCTCTTGTAGCCCTAGGGTGACAGTTTCCCCCATTTTTCCAGGGCTCTGCCACAGCCCATAAGCAGCTCACAGTGAACCAGGACCTAGCAAATTAGCCAGCTGGCAAATACTCCTTGTTGAGTCATGTAATTGAACCAGATATGCTTTCCCTGCCACAGTTACCTCTTTAGGTCTTGTAATGCTCTATGCAGTGATAGCCTGGTTTTTGAACACGCTACTGCCTCCTATACTACTTCCCTTGAGCTCTAGCCTACACAAAATGCTGTAAAGACAGACAATCAGCCAAGGTACCAGAGCTCAGCCCTGCAAGTCATGTTTGGATGGTGAGAACAGAGATCTGGGCAGTTAAAACAAAATTTTAAAAGTGTCTCAAAAGTAGATTCTTAGAGGGATGTGATACAGGCCAGTGGCTCTGCTGGGAGCAGCAGCTGGTCCATCTCACGTGCTTCAGATGGCATGGTGGTGTAGGAGTTGGCATCTCCACCGTTCTCAGGCTGGTAATGCGCAGCTTCTCTGGGCAAAGCCAAATGTCCTGGCCCCAGATGTTTTCAGAAGTGTCAGGGCATGTAATGAAATGCTAGTTTAAATGGCACTAGTCATGTGACTAAAAGGCTGAGATTTTTTTTCTGGTCGTGATCTTCCAAACTGGAATTCCTCTTGGAACTGACTTTGAAGTCAATAACAAACCTCCCATCGGGTTTAATGCAAATAAAATCAGCCCTCACTGAAGATTTTCATGGAGCAGAGAAAAACATTTTTCCTGTTAAAAGATGTTGCTATTAGTACAGACACATAAAAGCCTTCTCAAAACTATAATGTTAAATATTTTAATGTCCTGCCAAACCTCATCAATTCTCATTGTTTAGCAAAAATGGCACAGACATTCTGAGTTGCTAGCTATGATATTTTCTGCATATTAAGATCAATAATATGCTTTACAAGGAATAAAGGGTTGTCTAATGAGAAAAATCTTTTAAAAGTCAAGACAATTCCAACTGTTATGAATGATTACAAATTATGTGGTTAATTTTATGGGGGTGGAGTAGGGGGAGATTAAGGCCTTGAGCACATGAGCCATACTCCCATACTTCCTTTCTTTACCAGTAATTGTACCTCCCCAAAACCTCCCCTATTGATCAGCTGTGTGAATTCTAGGAAATGTCAGTTTGACTACCAGCATCAGGAGTTAAGTTTTCCCTTTCAGCACCATCCCTGGTTCTTAAAGTATTTATTAGAATAAATTTCTTTGACAGGCAGTACTGACATATGCAGAAGGAAGACTTGGTTCAGATCACTCAAGAGTTGATGCTTTTTTGGCCTCAGCAACTCCTAGGTAGATGGGTTTGGGCCTTTGAATTCTTTTACATGTGCAGAGCCCCCCTCACCTGTCGTGAGCTGCATTTGGCCTGGCACCACAAAAGCTGTGTGTGAAGTCAAGCTGAACTTCAAGGACTTCATTTTTCAGATGCTAAGGGCAAAGTGAGTGCCAAACAAGGAGTGAGTAGCCCCAGCCAGGGGACGGCAGCATAGGTAGGTGGTGGAGGATGTGCCCACAGCCTGCAGGATCTGTTCTCAGGAAGGACACATGTCCAGTGTGTGTGGACTCCTGGGGACTCCAGCTGCAGTCGGAACACATAAGTGGCATCCTGTGTTGCTGCCTTTGAGGATATGTGTTTCTTGCTTTCCAGCCACATGGGCACAGCTACACACTTAACCCAGTGTCTGAGAGTCCATTGCCACTTCACACAACCTCAACAGGGCAGTCTGCTTCGGACCTTTTCCAAAGCCCCTTCACTAACTTCTTTCAGGACAGATGTACATATCAGAGACTCAAAAACTCCTCTGCCCTTTTTCCCAAGGGAAAAAAATCTCCCATCGCTTACCTGTAAGCAGCTGTCTACATTTAGCCTGTACTCAGGGCTACACTGTAGCAGTCATTCTACCACACGATGACCCCTCCCCAAATGAGAAGGGAAATCAGGGAAAAAAGGGAGAAGTCCCATGGGTTGAAGTAGAAACAGATTTAATGAAATAAAAGTAATACAATCACCAACATAAAGTACGGAAGGTTATACTCAGCCTGGTCCTTGGGCACAGCAGAAGGAACAGAAGGCCAAGAGAGGAGCCCCATGAATAGGAACTCCCCCCACAGCGAACTCCCTCCTTTTATAATGAGCATGATTAAGTGGTATGGGATACACCTGTGAGTCAGCTTGGGGCAGCCTGCCTGCCATGGCTGGCCCGCCCATGGGTCTGTTCCTGGGAAACCAGGACAGCAAGTCCTTCAGGGACCTGGCTGCACAGCTCAGTGGCTTCTAGTCCTTTCCTGCATTGTGGGGGTGGAGAAAAATCTTTTCTACCAGAAACTGAAAAAATACTTTCTTTTTTAATAGAAAGCAATGTCCTGATGGTCAGTAGGATTTTCCCAGAAGCTCTGGGGACCTCATTTCAGTTCTACTTGCCACCCTATGTAATAGTATACTGATGTCTGGGTAGAAACTGTTCCTGTGCTGGCATGGGTGAGGGAGGAGGGAGGAGGGACCGAATCATTAATTGTACTATGCAGATTAACACAGCTTCAAAGGAAAGAAGGCTGTGTCTTCTCCCTGTCCTTTGGGTACCTGCTGTTCAGTAAACTACATTCCACAGTGATGGAAGATGTAGTTGTGAATTCCCTAAAGCAGATGAAGGAGGTGGACCTCGCTAGCTAATGGGCTGCTCTGCAAAATGGGGCTGCCTGCCCTGCCTCACTGCTGGCATTTCCCTGTCATGCTCCAGTGCCACCATGTTTCATGTAGATTCCGTTTGTGTGAGCGTGCATTACATGTGCACTGCCAGAGCTGGCTCCTCCAGGGAGGAGGAATGCTTTGTCTGTGAATCCGGATGGGATTAGGTGCGAGATATGCACTTAGTCCTGTCAAGACAGAAAGGCTTCAGTGCATGCGTGGAGCAGAACTTCAGGCATCTCAGAGACTTTCCTGGTGCTGGGGGAGTTACTTGGTAAAGGCATGATGATATGAAAAAGATAGTCTGCATTTGAACACCAGATATCCACCTAATCCCCAGTGTTGGTATGTTTGTGAGCTGGATTTGTGTCCGGTTAAGTAACAGGAGCTTCCTAGGTGCAGACAGTATGAATTATTGTAGTGGCTCTTTCTAAACGCTGTGTCTTGGAATCACTGCAAAAGTATTAAGTTTTTCTCTATATTTGTTATGGCACTGAAAAATAAGTTCACATATAAATATGCAACATTTATTGTAGTATACTTCAGTACCTTAATTGATGCATGCAAACCAATTGCTCTTTATCTTATAAAACTTCTCTAAATAATATGGTGTGTACGAATGAATTTTTTAAAAAATATAGAAACAAGTCATCATCAAAATGTGCTACAAGTTCGCAGTTCCCTCCTAAATCAGAAGTTTACTTAATTTGCCACCTAAAACGTTTATAAGACTGTTTTCTTGAATGCTTATGCAGAACCAAATGGTCTTAATTTCATTTCCCATCTCTTCTCTACTCCCCACCAGTCCAGAGCCTTAAAATACTCTTCCATTTCCCATTACAACCCATTTCGGATCCCACTGTGCCTCCAGACCCTGGCAGATCATGGAGGGGGCCACACGCAGTCATTAAGCAGGAGTAAAGGGGTATCCATCAAGTCTTTGGACTTGAGGTGGAGACAGTTGCTGTGTTTGCCTGAACTAGGAGTTGGCCAGTGGAGTAGATGCGAAGCAGGTGAGATATTGATTGTGAGGGCTGAGTTTGAAAGTGGATATTGGATTGACGTCAGTTTGTACAGCAAAGTGGCAGAAGATGAGTTAAATCTGCAGAGACCCAAAAAGATAATTAAAAACACCCCTGGATGACAATGGCTATTAACTTCCCACAAGTCACTGCATCCCATGGAGGAGGAAAGGAAACCAGAAGCTCCCCAGGCTCACTTCAAGGAGCTGTATGTAAGAACAGCCTGTCTCTAGAGGTCTGTAGGTCCCTGCTGCTTCTCCACCACCCTGTGAGGGTGCCGGGGGGCTAGGTCTGGTAGGGCAGAAGAACGCCAGGAAACACATTTTGACAGAAAATGCTTTGCGAGCCTCGCATGTGCACTCCACATTGCCTATCGCACGTCCTTTGATGTCAGGTTTGGTTCGTGGAAAAGCGTGAGGCCAGATTCTCACCCCGGGATGGACGGTGCCAGCTCTACACACCGAGCCACGCCAGATGGCACAGCTTGGTGCGTGGGGCTGGCACCATCCATCCCGGGGTAAGGATCTGGCCCTAGCCCCAGCCCCAACCCTACTTGTGCAGCCCCAAATGCATGCGGCAATTTTTTCCCTTTTTTATTTTTGTTCCTTACCCTTTTTCTCACTTTTCCTTTTTTCTTTTGTCTTTTTTTGTCTTTTTTTTTTTTTTTTAATTTATTTTCGCCGCTGTTAACTAAGAATGAACTCTCTGTGTTCCTCGCTCCAAACACTGTGGTTTCCTCCCTGACCGAAGCACGATCTGAAACCTCTGCCCTACCGGGCCTGCCCCGGACGCTGCCCCGCGGAGAAGCCGGCAGCCGTGCCCTGCGGAGAGCCGGCCGGACCGCGTACCTTCCCTGAATGTAGTCCCCACCTCCCCCGCGGGAAGGAAGAGCTCCTTAACTCTACCCGTCTCTACCCTGGCTGCAGGGGCTCGGCAGCTCCCTCTGCCTTGTTCTGTGTCCGCTCTCGGCTATTCGTGAAAGGAACCGGTGGGAAAATAGTAACAAATAAGCAAAACGGTGAGGGTTTTCTAATTTTCTTTTCTCTTTTCTTTTCTCTTCTCTTATCTTCCTTTCCTTTTATTTTATTTATTTTCTTTTTTTCTCTGTTTTTGTTAGTCGTCTTTCTTTCTTTCTTTCTTTCTTTCTTTCTTTCTTTCTTTCTTTCTTTCTTTCTTTCTTTCTTTCTTTCTTTCTTTCTTTCTTTCTTTCTTTCTTTCTTTCTTTCTTTCTTTCTTTCTTTCTTTCCTTCTTTCTTTCTTTCCTTCTTTCTTTCTTTCCTTCTTTGCTTCTTTGCTTCTTTCTCAGTGACAGAATCAGGTTTAAAATCGCTGTTCTGGAACGTTACACGGTGACTTTAGAGATTATTAAAGGAGGGAGGGAGGGATGGATGCATTTATTCCTGTCTTTTGTACCCCGTAGCTGCAGTTATAGAAGGAAAAAAAAAAAAAAAAAAAAAGAAAAGAAAAGAAAAGAAAAGAAAAGAAAAGAAAAGAAAAGAAAAGAAAAGAAAAGAAAAGAAAAGAAAAGAAAAGAAAAGAAAAGAAAAGAAAAGAAAAGAAAAGAAAAGAAAAGAAAAGAAAAGAAAAGAAAGAAAAGAAAGAAAAGACGCGCAGCCGGGAAAATGCCTGTTCTTTCTTAACGAGTGTTAGAAAGCTCTGCTCTGTACCACGCGAACTCTGGAAGCGGCAGTTCGGAGCTGGCATCCCTCGTCTCGCAGCACTTCGGAAAGCTTTGCAAAAAGAAGGAGGAGGGAAAACCAGCCTCACCCCGCGCAGCGCAGGACTTCATCCCCTTTGCGTGCTGCCAGCGCGGGTCTCTCCTTCTTACTTTTTTCTTTTTTTTTTTTTTTTTCCCCTTGACTCGGGGAAGGTTTCAGATTTGCCACTAACTCCCGGCGTCCCTTACTCCTCTGGTAAATAAGACTTATTTCTACAAGGAGGAGCCGGAGGTGACACCGTGCCATCAGACGAAATCCCAGCGCGGGGCTGCCGCGGCGGGGAAATCACGTCCCTTTCCCACGGGCCGCGACCGGACCGGGCCTGGGCCGAGGCGGCAGAGCCCACGGGGTCGGGGGGGAGGGAGGATGTCCCAGCCGCCAGCTCTGGGAGGGGGGTCCCGGTAATTAAAATATCATACATATTCGATTGTACTAACAACATACATTGCATGCACGTGTACGAGTATATACATACGTATGTATAACACATGCATTCCGCTACGTGCTTTGCTGTGTCCAGCCCGGGCTGGGAGTGCCCAGCCAGGCGCCACGCACACGCGGGACCAGCCGTGCCGCCACTTGGGGAAGCACCTGGGCCGGGGGGGGGCGTGGAGGGGGCGCGGGGGGTGATCTCCCACCGCCGCTGCTCTCAGTCCCGCGGGGAGGGTGAGATATTCGGTGTTAAACCCGAGCATCCCCTCAGGTAAAGCGGTCCCCACCTCTGCGCCGCGGCCGGGCGGGCCGCAGAGCGCCAAAACAAACACACAAACACCAAAAAAACCTGCAACAAACACCCCCCCCCCCCAAGCACCTAAACCCACCTTTGAATACGCCACGGGTTTGGTATTTTTCTCTCTCTGTGACAGGAGGGGGGTCTCCTCATGCTCACCTGGCACCCCATGAGAGCACCCTTTCCCCGAAGATCCTCCTAGGTCTCGACTTGAGAGTCTATATGCTGCCTGAATAAATTATATCATCAAGTTGCAATGCGCTCGGTGTCGGGCAGGGTGCGGTTTACACCCACACTCAAAGCACCGGCCCGCAGCGACGTGGGAGAGGAGACCCTCCGCAGTCACACCTGAGCAGTGAGGGCACCTGCCTGGCTTGTGCAGCACCCCCACCGCAGGTCCCTCCCTTCGGACAGTGTTTAGGGTGCCGCTGAGGCCTGGGCAGGGTGAGGGAGAAGGTGGCCCTCTCCATATGGGCACATTGCCCTCTGGGCTGGGCAAGAACGTGGGGATTCCCACCGAGCACAGGGAAGGTGGGCGCAGAAGGGGCCGGGGGCTGGAGATCCGAGGGTGGTGGTGGGGTCCTGCGGTGCCCGCCGCCCCCTCTCACCAGGGAAAGCGAGGAGCGTTCTCCTGGCAGCGCAGCCGCGGATTCCCACGTGGGGCGCACACCGCAGCCGGCCTGCGCTGCACTTCCCGATGGCGGTGGGAAAAGCCAAACCGGGGCAATAGAGTGTCCCGCCAAGTGCACACTACTGACGGATTTCCCTTCCCCGCCACAAAGTTTTAAAGGGTTTTGAACCGAGAGCAAATGCGGAGCTGAGAGTTGCTGCTGTGTTTACAACGCTAAGGGCGCTCGGCGGGGGGCTGGGGAGAGAGGACCCGCAGGCGCATCCCGCACACTGGATGAATGCCCACCGACCTGGTGTTTCGGCCTCCCCCGGGGTTACTGCAGGAGAAGGACTGCTGATGAGCTGCGGGGTGCAAGGAGAGAGGCATGCCTGCGTGTACCTGCGGGGCGAGGGGGAGCACGGCAGACCCGGGCTCCAGAGATGCTCTCGCTTTGTGCCGGGGACAAGCCCCTTGGGTTTTTTGGCCAAACCCGCCAAACAAAACCCTTGAGGCTCTGAACGCCAGTCTGCAAGTTCCACTGCCCACAGACTGAGCACGGCTGGCCTGCCCTTCAGACAGTGCAGGATGAGGCCTTCTGGATGAACGAGTGTTCTCTCTGCCAGCTGGGTAGACCCCAGTGGGTCGGGTTTGCTGGGGGACGATCTTCGCAGGTTTAGAAAGGAGTGGCAAGAAATGTCACACAGAATTTCCCAGCGATTACTTCAGTGGGGAAAAAAAAAAAGGAGGGGAAAGACCGACTCTTCCCTTGGGCGTGGGTTCAGTCATCACACAGTCCCTGAAAGAAAGAATCCACCGGCTACATGCAGGATCTCGGCTGCTTTTGATCCCTGCCCCCTCCCCCTTCCACACTTCCCCCGAGAGCCTTCCCCGTCGCCCGGCGGTGCTGGCAACAGAGCCCGGAGCGCACAGCTGGCCCCGAGGCACTGGCACCTGAAACACTGCCCGGGGAGCTGGAGCGGCTCTGGGAGCATCCCCCAGCTCTTCCCGAAAAGGTATCCCGGGAATCCTTCCCCTCCCCTCCGAACTCCCTGCAAAGAAAGAAGGCCCGAAGTGTTAGCCAAAGCACGAAGCATCCCAGGAATTTCCAGCAGGGAAACAAGCCCTTTCCGAGGGGCGGGCGGTGCTCCCCGCCGAACATCCCAGGCTGGCCGGAGACTGGGGGCAGCGGGCGTACCTTCAGGCACGGAAGCGTTTAGCGGTTTCGGCGGTGTTAACTCCTAACAGGGTGTGAAAAGTATTGGGGATTGAAAAAACTGTGGGAAAGTTGAGGGTTTCCAAGCCAGGCGGGCTGTAGCCTCCCTCCCCTCCGCAGGCAGACGCCCTGTGCCGCTCACGCCTCCGGGGTCGCGCAGTGGGGAAGGTGCCGTGCCTCCCGCTGCGGGATCGTGAGCTTTTACACGGCATCGCCTTTTGCCAACAGCCCGCTCGCCCCTGTCACCCTGCCAGCGCCGTGTCGCAGGGCGCGGGACGTGCCGCTCGGTGACAGCGCTGCCGAAGGGGCCCTGGCATCGCCGGGCCGAGGCTTGCCGGCTTCTTCTGCTCCGGGGACGCCCAGCGAAACGCCTGCCTTCTCTTCCCCTCTGCTCCCCACACCTCTTTGCCCATTACTTTTCTTTGGGTGGTCGGTGAGCTGGGGTTTTTTTGCGTGCTTTTTGTTGCGATTTCTTATTTCTTAAAGTGTGAAAGGCTCGAAAAAAAACCACGGGGACAAATATTTCAGATCCTATCAAATTTAATCAGCCGTTAACACTTCTTCTAATTAAAGCAGAGATTCACACCGCTGGCACGGCCTTCTCGAGGGAGCATCACGACCTGGGAGCTTGTGTCCGCATGCAGACAATGCTCTCTTCTCACGGAAGGGCAAATAACGGGATCTGCAAAAATACCCTCCGGGGCCAAAAAAGAGAGACTTGGTTTCTGCCCGCCGGAACAGACGGTGGATGGCGCAAGAGCTCGCTCCTGCCCACCTGCGCTCCCCCGAGCACGGCCACCCTGCAGGGGCCTCGGAGCCCTGCCCGAGGTGTCACAGCCTCCGGAGCCGCCACCCTGCCCCTGCCCGCCCTCTTTACGCCGCCCCCGGGTCGGGGCCCGGTGGCGGTACCGGAGCGCAGGGCGGTGAAGCCGGGAAAGGAGACTGCCCGGTGCGCCCCGAGAGAGCGGAGCGGTTCAAGGCTGACAGCGAGGGAACTGAGCATCGCATGGCTTACCTGGGCAAAAGGCACAAAGAGATAAACCTTCCGCTGAGGAAAAATGAAAATCAAAATCCTCCTGGCGTACTCACGGTACCGGTGGCTCCCCCGCCCGCTGCCGCGCTCCCATCACCCCGCGGCGTCTGGCTCGCCTAGCGGCTCCAAGGAACCCCGAAACAAAAAAAGACAGGCTCCTCCTGTGAATAAATCCATTTCTGAGCATCAGCGAGTGTTTTTAAACAAGCAAACACACACACCCCGACCTGTGATTGAGGAACAGTTAAAAATAATTGCCCGTGTTAAGAGGCAGAAGACCGGGTTACAGGGGAACTACCTCCTTTCAAAGCCCGCTAATGGCCATACGATTCATTAGGTTACTTAATCCTAATAACCTCGCTAGCATCAGTCCCGGTGACCCGGCCCATTAAGCGCCACCAGCGAAACCCTATAAAACAGGCACGGGGAATGTCCAACATCTGAGCACGTTTATTAGTGTTATGTTGCCGAGATAACATGCCCCCAGCCCCCCTGCACACCGCTGCGGGCAGGTTGGGAAACAGCGAACTCTCTTCTGGGAAGGGTTTCAGCGCAGAACCAGGGCTCCGGGGGGGGGGGGGAATGGTCCCACCATCGCTGTCACCCACGGTCTGCCCTGCTCTCTGCTTTCCTCCTCCAGTCCTCGTCTCTCCAGCCGAACAATAGTCACATTTGTGGAGAGCATTTTCCCCCTCTGATTAAACCCAGGCCGACCCGTGGCAGCCAGAACGGAACAGAGCGCGCAAAGTAACATTGCGGTCATAAACGGGAGTTAACAGCTTAAAAAGGGAAAAAATAGAAATGAAAAATAAGAATGGGGGAAGAATAGAAAAAGGCCCCCTTCCTTTCCACCGAAACGTGTCATCGCTGCGCTATCCCCCCGCTCCGTGGCGGAGGCGGCTGAGGCGGAGCGCGGGGAAAGGGAAAGCGGGGCCGGAGCAATCCCGGGCTCTCCGGTGCCGCACTCCCGGAGCTGAGGACGGACCGGACGCCCCTCTGCACCTCCCCGCCAGTCTCAGCCCTCCGTCGTTTACGACATGCGAGTCATTACAGTATTTTCCGCAGCTCTGCTCGGGCGCGCGGTCACATGCAAGGCGATTAGGGGAGCGGGGGGTTCCCGCTGGCTGGGGCGCCCTGCTGCCACCCCGGTCCCCGGAGGGGCTGATGGGCCTCTCCCCTGCCTCCCCTGTCCAGCCCTCCCCGAGGAAGCAGCGCTGCTCACTCCTGGCTGGGAATCGCCCCCCCAGCCCACTCCCCGGCTGGGGATCACCCCCCCCGGCAGGAGTTAAACTCCTCCAGGATCTGCAGATGAACAAACCGTCTTCAAACTTTGACTCGGCACAATCCCCCCACCAACACGTTTCCCCACCCCCCCTTCCCTCCCGATTTCTGGAGAAAAATCCTCCCGCAGACAGCGGGATGGCGTTGTGGGCACGCTGGCCGCACGGTTAGAGATGCTGGCCGGGGGATGTCCACAGGGACCGGCCCCAGCACCGCCCCCCCTCACGCCCCGGGCAGCAGCGACCGGGCGGGTGGGCAGGAGTGGCGGCATCCCCGGTGGAAGGCGGCCCGGGAGCACCCGGCCCGCACAGAACGCTGACGCGACCCTCACGCAATCGTTTTAACCCGCTGGCAGCGATGAAAGGAAGAGAAGCGGCGGGGAGGAAAGAGCAGAGCCCCTCCGAACTGCCCACTCCCGCTGCTGCCGACTCTGCGGAGGGTTTGCCGGTGATAACCCCGCGGGACAGTCCCTCCTTCCCGGGAGCGGCGTCCCCTCTGCTCCCCCACGGGGTGCCCGGGGCACCGGCACCTCTGCACGGTGGGGCTGGGGAGAGGTGTGCCCTGCGCCCTCTCCCCACTCCTCCGCAATTCACAGCCTTTCTGGTATTAAACCCTTTTGCTCTTTTTCTTTTCTTTTCTTTTTTTTTTTCTTTTTTTTTCTTTTCCTCAAGGGTTTTTTTTAGCTCGTAAAATGTTGCTCTGGCTTAGAACTTGTCATAACAGGAGTCTGCTTTATTTATTGGCTTATTTATTTCTTTCACACACAACAATACTCCAAACGCAGTTAGTTTGAAAGAAGGAGTTTCCAAACACGAGAAAAAAAAGGGACAGAGAAAAAAGAGAGGGCAGAGAGAGAGAGACAGAAAGATATAAAGGGGAGACAAAGTGAGAAAAAGAGAAAGAAAAGAAGAAAGAAAGAAGAAAGAAAGAAAGAAAGAAAGAAAGAAAGAAAGAAAGAAAGAAAGAAAGAAAGAAAGAAAGAAAGAAAGAAGAAAGAAAGAAAGAAAGAAAGAAAGAAAGAAGAAAGAAAGAAAGAAAGAAAGAAAGAAAGAAAGAAAGAAAGAAAGAAAGAAAAGAAAGAAAAGAAAGAAAAGAAAGAGAGAAAAAAACAACCACACATGCCAGCTCTTCAAAATTAAAACAAGAAGCCCCAAAGAATTCTTTTTGGTATTAATATTATTTAACATTTAAAACTCCGGGAACTTCAAACAAACTTTTTTGCAGGGAAAAGAAAGAGAAAAGAACTATTCTCTGGAAACCATTTGTTCACAACTCGAACTGTGCCATTTTGGCTCAGAAACAAAACTCAAGACGCCCAACCCTGTCCCCCTCCCCCCAGCATATATCTTTTCAGCACACATTTTAAAATAAATATCCTTCCGAGTCTTTCCAGAATGGCTCCTTCTTATGAATTGATAGGGTACAACATCCCCCAGCTGTGTGCCTGGAAGTCGGGATTTAGTCCTTTAAATACCAGGACAACATCTGCAGGGGAAAACTATTACGGCGGTTGCAGCCCCTCTCCATTACGCGCCTCCGCATGGTGGCGGGGCGGGGGAGGGATGGACACAGGGACAGTGACAGCGCCGTCCCCCGTGCTCGGGAGGTGTGCAGGGGCTCCGCGGACACCGGGAGGGCAGGGGCACCCCGGCTGCGGGGGCAGCCCTGCTGAGCGGCAGGGTGCGGGTAACCGGGGGAGAGAGAGCCTCTGCTTCGAAGATTTATTTTTTTTATGACTCTCCTTGAAAGCCCTTTTAATTTCACCGTGCTTTTCGTCCCGCTACTCAGCGAGTAAAAACAACCCCAAGCAATCCAGCAAACCAGTCCCCGAAGAATTTAATAAAATACAGAAAAGACCGACAGAAGTCTGCTCAGAGGTGTCCGGCTTGGGAAACACGGGGCGAATCCCACACCTTTTTCGTCCCAACCGAAGATTAATTCAACTCGATTATATTTTCGCAGGATGTTTGCTTAGTAAAGCTTTCCTGGAGCTATTTTGTCTGAGAACAGTGTTTATCGCCATAAAAGTAAAAAAAAAAAAATATGCAGAAAACATTTATAGTGTGATCTGTTTTGGAGCTTACAACAGGTGTCAGAGCTCTCTTCAGGGGAGTTACATATTTTTATATATATATCTATGCATGTACAACTAAATGAAATGACCACTTTGTCTATTTTAAACCAGATGTGTGCAAAAGAAATAACAGAAATGTTGGGGTTTTAAACACCTTCTGTGCTTACACAGCTTAGATTCGGTCAGAATATGGTGTATGACCTTACCATGTTTTAGCTTCTCTTTCCTTGTCACTTTTAGGGAGATGCTGCAGTAGGAGCTAGCGCTGCCCGTCTTTAATAAGTTGTACTCTTTTAATCTTTGATTAGTGCATGTCTTTTTAGGAATGAACAGGTCAAAAATACTACTGTTTATTGTGATTTACCTCCAGAAAATGAGTTAGTTTATGTGCCTCCTCGCCTCTGTGTATCCAGCCTGATATTCCCTTTCGTCAGCCAAGGGCAATAATAATAATAATTTTTAAAAAAAAAACAGCACCAAAGCCTCCGAGCTCCCTGTCCGGCAGGGAACATCACTTCGGACAGCTGCTTTACAGAGTGGAAGCCAGGGACCAAAACCCTTGAGAACGGAGCCTCTAACCCAAGGCGATGCCCCCACATCCATGCACATGTCCGAACACTCCTATAGCCACCGCCTAAGGCACAGGCGGCGCACTACTCTGGGTCATGGAGAGGTGGTCCGTGCAAAACCCCCACAGGTCTGGTCATTTTGGGTCGCTGGTTGTTTTAGGGAAGCTCCAGAAAGTTTTTTTTAAAAAATGCGACTGAGGGTATTTTTTTTTCCTTTCTTTTCTTTGGCACCCACTGCCCGTTGCGCCAGACACTGGCTGGGCAGAGGAAAGGGGTCCCGAGGGGCGGACCCGGGCTCCCCGGCCACCGCCTCCCCCCGCCCGGCGATCTGCGGAGGATGCGCGAGCTGCTCGCAGAGCTCCCGCCAGGGCGCAGCTCCGCACCCCGCTCCTGCCCGCGGTGCGCAGAGAGGGGGCACGCACTGAGGAATGCTGCTCTCCAAACCAAATCATGGCTTGTCTCTCCCCTCCAGCCCCTCCGGTACCCTCCCGAGGAGTCAAGCCCTAGCCGGTTTCCTAAAGGCAAGCCGCCTGTTTCAGAGCCCTTGAAATCCCGGCCCCAGGACACCGTGCACAGGAGGATGCTGCGCGGCTGCGGGAAGGATGCCAAAGCAGCACCGACGCGGGGGCTGGGGATGGATTGAAGGAGAGGGGAGTAATGAAATACTGCAAGTACTCGCAGCACAATGCAGTGCCCACGACAAGGAGGGCTCCGGCGGGGACCGGGGGTCCCGCACCCGGGGTGCTGCCCCGCACCCGACCCGGCCAGTGCGGCCGCGCAGCTCCCGCAGCGGCGAACTGGAGTTTTTCTTTTTGTTTTTCTTTTTCCGCGCCCCTCCCCCCGCCGAAAGTGCCGAATTCACCCGCAGAAAATGTCAGGAGGGGAAGGAGAGGTTGCCTTGGCCCCCTCCAGCCGCCGCGGGAGCTCCCGAGTCCCTCTGCCTCTCCCGGAGGATGGATGTGCTTTATGTCCCCACCACGCACGGAAACCCGCGCCATCCTGCGAACTACACACTGCCTAAATAAAGATAAAACGTGCCATACATCACAGGCTTTCGCGGTTGTTCCCAATGACTTGTCGATTCCTCTCTCCCACCCCACCCCCGGCACACGTGCAATGATAGAAAATGGTTTTAAATGACGAGGGGTCACGTAGAGCCATCCTGATCGTTTAGTAAAAATAACAGAGCTATTATAGAGCTGAAGGAAGGAGCCGGGGAGTCCATCCACACGTGCCTCAATATTGTCCCTCTGATGAACATATAAGGTATATAGAGATATAGATATATAGACATGTGCAGCCGGTTCGTCCCATGTGAGCCCCCTCAGCACCCTCTCATTAGGCTGTAAATGCTTGCGCAGATGACAGTGCGAGGCCATGAGTGTCGGGGAGGGGGAGAACACGCGTGGGGCTGCTTCTGTCTTCAGAATGGAAATGCACGTAAAGCCTTTTGTGAGAGCTGGAGCATTTGCTCTCTAACTACACTTTTTTTTTTTTTTTTTTTTTTTTTTTTTTTAAATCTCTATTGCTGAAAACTGGAAATAATTAAATTCTTTAAAGGTTTACCTTTGAAACTGTGGCTGGAGTAAACTACGATTCAGGTGTAAATAATTACCAAAGTCATGAAAGCAACAACTGCTACATGTGGTTTATTCATTCTTTTTTTTTTTTTCTTTTTAGTCGTTTGATCCTTTTAATTCTTAACTGTTTGCCAAATTCACATATTTGTAATTTACTAAACTTTCTCGTCTCTCCCAGGATAGGGATGTGTACATGAGTTCCCAGCAGCGTCCTGCCCTGCCCCGGTGGAGCAGCCTGGCTGGAACAAACTGGCTGCTCCTCAAGAAGGGTAACGCCACTACCCCGGTATTTGGAAAAGCTTTTCATATCAGATTAGAAGAATTAGAACTGAATAAAAGATGCTTCCTCTTTCGTAAATGCTACCAGACCTACTCGATTGTAGGCTCCGGAGAAGAAATGAGTTATTGAAGAAAAGAAATTGTTTAAACACAATAGATCCATGCCCAAATGAAAGCATTCCCTGGGGCAAGACAAGCAGGATTTGGCCCGAGAGCATGAAAACAGAAGGATCCATTAAGCGAAAGCCTTGGAGACATAGGAGAAAAGTAGACATATAATATACATCATATAAACAAAAGCCCAGGATTGATTTCATCTCAGTTTTCTTCATCCTGCACCTAAGTTTGTTGTGATTTGGTATTTTTTCTTTGTTTTTTCTACACTGCAATTTCAGAAAGCCATGGTGGAAAAAGGCAGAGAAATGAACTTTTCTTTTTTTTTTTCCTCTTGCGTGTGTCCTCTTTTAAAATCTCTTTGCATAGCAAGACGCCATTTGAACATGTTCTGGTGTTGTAAAAGTGTTTTTTATCAGGCTGTAAATTACTGCCCCTCTGACAGAGCAGCCGGAAATGTAAATCACACCGTAGAGCTAAAGTTATGAAAAAGTTTGTTCCCTTTTCTGCGTCCCAGGAAGATGCGGGGGCTGCTGGACCGGGAAGGGAGAGGGGAGGCTTGTTTACTATGTTCCTGCTCCACCAAACTGTTGGCTCCACGGTGCCTGGGACTTTGATGAGAAAGAATGGACGATGTGCAGAGTCCCTTCCTATGACACCCAGGCCACCGCCACTTGGGAGGTCCTTTGGCCTAATGCAACCACAGCTAACTGCTCCCAACAGGAGGCTCTGCGGATCAGGCAGGGTCACAATTATACTTCTGCTAAAGGCAAGAGCTTTTTTTTTAAAAAAAAAAAAAAAAGAGAGAGGGAGAAAGAGGGAGAGGGGAGGGCGCTGGGGGAGCGGCTGAATTAAAGCCTTTCGATTCATCGGGGAAGGGAAGCCCGAGAGCAGTGTTAGCAGGAACTATTTCCAAGAGGCATGAGCACAACCAGGTTGTGCTATCCAGAGCACAGTGATGCGGATGAGGTCCGGGGCGCTCCACACGGGGGTCACACCGACCCCAGGGTTGTCACACCAAATAGCCCGTGGGGAGCAGCGCCCTGCCTGCGGCCGTGCCAGGGCTTTGGGGGCTCACTCACTGGCGGGGCCCCCCGCTGGTGCCGGGCTAGTTACGTGTGCGCTGCTCCTCTAAGGTGGGGAGGGGGGAAAGAGGGCACCACAGCCCTTAAACATCACCCAGCTGCACGGAGCGGGGAGAGGGGCTCCAGGAGGAGACACCCCAGCCCCTCGCCCTCTGATTTCGACACTCGGGGGGCGCGAACATTTTTCAGGGTTGGTGGGGGAAGGACAGGAGTGTTGATGCACGTTTTATGTCTCAAGAGGAGGCTGAGTCTCCCGGAGCTATTCAGCCTCGTGCTTCTTGGCATTTACTTGCAGCGATGAGGGAAAGCCCGGAGGGGGAGGCGGGGAAAGATGGGGGGGCTCCCGACTTCCACCTCTTCCCGGGGCGGCGGCCGCCGGTGCCGGTGATGAAAGCGGCGCCCCTGCTCCGCAGCCGGGCCGTTCTCCCCTCTCCTGGCGGGGTCTGCGCCCAGCGCCCGCCGCCTGCACCTCCCTCCTCCGCCCGCCCCCCTTCCATTCCCCGCTCTCCCATTAAAGACCCTGAATTCACCCTCGATCCTTCCCCCCCCACGTGATCCCGAGCCCCGCCGGGCCGGGGGCTTTGGGCTGCCCGGGCTGCTGCCTCCTGCCGCGGCCGACGGGGTAAGGGCGGGGGTTCCACCTCGTCCCCCGACCCCCCCACACACACCCACGGGCAGGGGGACTTCCCTCGCAGCCAAACTCAGGGCAAACCTCCCCCTCGTTCTCCTCCCAGCCGCGGCTCCCAGCCCTCTCCCCGCCGCCCCCCGCTTACCTGGAAGGGGTTCCCCGTCCTCGGCGGCGCGCTCGCAGCAGGCGGGGGCGAGAGGGGAGGCACGGGCCCCCCCGACTGGGGAAGGGCCCTGTCATAGCACCCCCGAGAGATCCGGCGGGAGGAAAAGAGAGGAAGGGGGAGAGGGAGAGCCTTCCCCCCGCCCTTTCTCTCCCGATTTGAGCCGAAGTGACCCGCAGTATCTGGAGAAGGTTTTTGAAGACGTTTGGGAGGGAGGGAGAGAGTTTTCTGCTGAGAAACCCAATCTGCCACACAGTAGCGGCCGCGTCTGGGATCTGTCACCGCTGACAGCACCGCGGGGCACAGGCGCGATCTCCGCTCAGCGCTGCAGCTCCCCGAAACACCCTCCTCGCTCCAAGGTGCCGCCGGGCTGCACCGCGCTCCTCCGCCGAGAGGGGGAACGCAACCTGAGTCCCCGGCGAACAAACACACCGGGGGGCAGGCGAGAGAGAGCAACTCCACGACCCCCCCGCCGCATCTCCCCGCTCCTCCGCAGTGCTCAACACGGGGCCGCCGAGGACGCCGGGCGAGCGGCGGTGTCATGCTCGGATGGCGCAGGGGCCGTCAGTGTGAGCTCCAGCGCCGCCACATTCCCGGGAATGACTTTAATGAATAATTTCGGAGACAGTTATGGCTTTAGGTAATTACCCCGCGGCTCTATGAGAACCAGATTTGGGAGAGAAGCGATCAAGGCCGGGCCGTGAGCCTCGGCTGGCCCCTGCCAGCCCGTCCTGGTCCCCCCCTTGCTGCCCGACCCCCGGACCCTCTCCAGCTGCCGAGGTCCTCCTTCAGTCAGGGCTCTCAGCCTTCACTGTTGGTTGGGGTGGGGTGGGGTAAGCTAATATTATTTTTAATCCCTTCCGCCTCCTGTATTTTCTGGCAGGACATCTCGTTGACTTTTAGGCCAGTTTTGGAAAACTGCTGTGCGTTTGCATGCGCATTTAACTTTTTAAAAAGTTCATTACATGCAGCTGTTCCAGCCTATGGCCACATATGGCATGCAAATAGGGACCCCTATAGGAGAATCGTCCTCTCTATTATCCCCACATGTTTGTTCAATATACGTGGCCGGGACAACGACTCTACTGCTATATATTAAAACATAATTCTGCATTTTTCTCCGGAGTACCCTGGGCCACGCAGGGGCTCGTTGCTGCTTTGAACAGCCCTCACGGTCAGCAAAGAAACGGCTCCGGGATGCGGGCGCCTTCATCTCCATTGTTCCGCTAATACATTTCTGCCGTTCCCAAAACCCCGCTCCCGGCCGCATCCCTACCTTGTCCCCACCCCGGAGAGGCTGCACACTCCCCAGACGGGCCCGCAGGACCCGGACCTGAGCCGGTGCCCGTGGGGTCGGGGGGCTGCCCGGGGAGAGGGGCCGGGGCCCCAGCCCGCCAGAGCAGCCGCCACCACTCGGAGCTCTCCCGTACCGCCCAGCGATGGGAATTTTTTTGGTTCGGGTTTTTTTCACAGGATATATATTTTTTTTTAATTTACACTTACTTTCTTTTTCTCTTCACTTTTTAATTCCATTCCCCTCGGCTCCCGCCCGAGCCCTGAGGTTGGTGGCTGCGGCGGGAAGCCGAGAGCACAGCATACCGTTTGCACTGATTCAGAAAGGAAATGTTCCTTTTCCTTTCGAGATTACCGACAGACACAGCGGAGCGTTGCGGTATCTTAGGGGGTTTATTTCATTTTATTCTGCTGGAACAAAGAAATGGAAGCGTATTTTAAAATTTACTTTTAGGGTCACGCTGGGGCTTCTTCCTCCCCCCCCCCCCGGCAAGGGTATTTTACCCCGAGAATTTAATCCTTCAGACAAATAGTCTAACGCTATCTCTTTCCCTTGGAGACGGGATCAGCTGCTTTCTCATCCACCTCACCCCCCCTTCCTGGTAGTAGCACTGATTGCAGCGTACAGCTGGATAAGTGTAAGCCGGCCAAGACTTTGAGAACAGCCGGCGGAGGCTCAAGTTGTATTTACACATTAATATTTTTTATCTCCTTAGGGAAAAAAAGTAATAATAAAAGGGTGGTACGAAACGTACAAAATCATGAAGTAAAAAGCTGGTGAAAATAAGCATGGTCTAGGGTCCGACTGAGGCTGGGCTACCATGCTGGCTGCTCGGCATCGCCGTCAGCCGGCCCGGCTCTCCATCAGAGGCGATTCATTAGGATTTAATAGCAGGTGCAAAGCCATCTCCTCGCCAGCAGCACTGCCGCTCGGGCAGAGAATCGTCTCGTCCCACAGCATCCTCCAGCTCTCTCGCCTGGTCGTAAACCTGGCTACCACTCTGGAGAGCGGGGTGTCAGCGCGCCGGCGATTGCACTTTGCTGGGCCAATTCCTCCCTGCCGAGACATAAGGTGGAAATCTGCCTGGCTCGATATTT
The DNA here is from genome assembly GCA_028020825.1 of Podargus strigoides. NCBI lineage: Eukaryota > Metazoa > Chordata > Aves > Caprimulgiformes > Podargidae > Podargus > Podargus strigoides. The sequence continues at coordinate 38,883,133 of CM051621.1, read as the reverse complement.
ATTTTGGAAGAGAGAGCTGTGAGCGAATGTGCCGGCAGAAATCGGGCTGAGATAAAGCAACCGAAGGGCCGGGGGCTGGGCGGGAGCACCGCCCGCGGGACGCACTGCTTTTTCTTTCTCAAATTCCCAAACAGACAAATAAACAAACAACCTCGGCGGAAAACTCCAGAAGATCTGGAGCCTCTAGGGACTCCGGGGCCGAGGAGCCCCCGGGGCGGAGCGCCGGGTCCCGCTGCACCCGCACCCCAGCTGGCGGCGGGGCCGGGCTTTGGAGAAAGCCGCCGTGATTACACCCAAGCGGAGAGCAGGATGGCTCCTAGCCGTCTGATCTGACGTCAACATGTCTCTAGCTCCTCGCTGCAAGATAGAGGGAGCAGAGCCGGGGGAGGGAGGGCTCTAATCATTCCCAGATGTCTCTAATAGCAGATATAAAGACTTATATAGTGTCTGAGAATAAATTTGTAATCAATGCTCTACAATCGGATCATCAAAGCAACAACATTTTTAGAAGAAAACGGGGGTGGGAGGGGGAGCTGGGGAAGAGGGAGACACACACCACGTTGGTTTGGAAAGGGGAGAAGGGGCCACAGGGATTCCCAGAGAGGCGCTGGCCCCGCACATCGCCCGGCTTTGCTAGAATTTATGTGAATGTATAATTCAGATAACAACTCCACTTTAATCTCCATTGCATGGGACGAGCTGAAACAGCTGAACAATAATTGGCCAATTAGAAATAGAAAAGATGGGAGCTCGTTTGCAAAGGCCCATATTTCATGGCCCACCAAAAAAAAAAAAAAAAAAAAAAAGATAAATACCAAATTAAAAATATATAAAACATTGATAAGCCCCTCGTTACAGCAGAGGGGATTATGTCTGCAGGCGTGCGGAATGCGTTTCCTTCCCAAGAAACCACTTGAAGTTTTCTTGCGGGTGTATTTGTGAGTCGCTGGGCGAGTACGTGTGAAAAAGGAGGATTACGGTTAGGTTTTCAAGAGGAAAAGGAGGATATTTTGCTTAGAGGTTTTATTATTAACCTTCTCCCCCCACCTCCCCGCCCAACTTTCGAGCTCACGTTGTCCCCATGGCATCCCCGGGCCGTGTTTATATCCTTACAGTTGTCCGCGGATGTCTGAGCGCTTGTTCTGGGGGCGCCTGCGGCTTGGCCGGGGGGGCCCCGTTACACCTCTTTGACATCGATAGTAAATTAGCACTAATTATTGCAATAATCTTTTGAGGCACAGGAGAGCTCCTGGGAACTAGGGGGTGAAAAAAAACCCAAACCCACAACACAAAGCAAAACTGAGGAAGAAAAAAAGGCCCACCACAGTTAATCTTCCCCGCCTGCAGGAATGTAGGCGTGTCACGAGCGACCGATAGCGCGGAGGGCGCATAAAACAACCCCAAAAGCAAGGGCAGGGCTGGGGGTCCTGCATGTTGCAGGGAGCCCACCCCCCCGAACCCAGTACCGCCAGCGGCCTCCTGGGGAGGTCCTCGCCTCCATCTCCAAGGGAAGGGAGCGGCCCCGGTGCTCCGGGCGTGCAGCCGGGCCCGCACCCCGGGGAGCCGGGGGACGCTGTCTGGGGGAAGGGGAGGCGGGATGCCACCCGGAGGAATTCTCTTGAATTTTCTTCAAGGAAGAAAAAAAGGGGGGAAAAAAAGCTGTTTTCTCCTGAGGTAGAGCAGAGCTCCTCACTCCCCCAGCCATGAAACGAGGAGACCGGCTAAAACGCAAGTCAGCTGGGGCCATGAGTCCGTCCGTGGGGACAAGGCTCCACCGATTCGGCTGCACACCCCTGCCCCCCCCCCCCCCCCCCCTTCTTCCTCCCCCTGCCAGTACAGCGCAGAGAAACGCTGCAGAGTGGGACAAGCTGCCATTCCTCCTCCTGCGTGCCGTCCACTCCTGAAAAAGCTCCCCCGAATGCTTTGGCCCCGAGGAATTACCGGGCGGCCGCCGGGGCAGCGGTGCCCCCGGGTGCGGACAGGGTGCGGGCGCAGCGCTCCGCTCTTATCGGGCCCGGCTCTGCTGGCGGAGAGCTGGGGCCAGGGCACTGACATCCCCATCTACCATCCATTTACCTTCTGCTTCCCCATTTAGCTTTTAACGTCAAAACCTACATTTTTGTCGGCTCCGGCCTGTCTAGGGCTCTTGTGATTTAGCTGCGGGAATGACTGCTCCTGAGAAAATGGCAATATCCTCATTAGCGAGCAATTAAAAGAGATCCTCCTCAGCGGAATCAGAGGAGCTCCCGGTTCCAAGAAATTAAGGTTTCAGAAAGGGAAAATTATTGATGGGGAAATAGCGGAGAGGGGAAATACCGGACCCCGCGCCCCGCCACGCATCCCCCGGGGGGGCTGCAGCCCGGTGACTCGGTCAAGGAAAGACACAGCATCTGCAGGAAGGCTGCCCGGGACGTGCCGGACTGCTGCCATCCCTCAACACCCCCACACACCCCCTTTTTTTTTTGCGTGCCGTAAAAAAAATAATATTTTGGGGCATGGGGAGAGTGCGAGATGCTCCAGTTTATCAGCTGGGCGACTAACAGGCAAGGAAAAACAAACAAGGGGGGAGATTTTTCTCTCCAAGTGTTATAAACAAAAGCAAGTGTCTGTAAACACAGACTCGGGCCGGAGCGCAGAGCCGGGCTGCCTGACCCCACGGGACGGAGGGCACATCACTTTTGTCTGGTTGTTGTAACCCCGCAACCTCCCCACTGTCAGCAGGGGCGGCGGAACGGCGGAGGGGCTCCCTTATCTTTTTATGGGCAATTGCACATCTACCTACGCCGAGTGCCGGATCTCGTCGGGAGCCACTTCCTTGGGCGCGGCGGCGAGGGAAGGCAGGCAGGTATGCAGCCCTGGACCTGGGGAGAGAGTCAGCTCGGTTTGAGTTGAGATCATTTAAGTAAGGGTTTAAATTATGAACCTGAATTTTGTTATGGAAAAGGTGGGAAAAACTTGCTCTTCACCGGGAATTGCGAAAGAAAAAATCCCAAACAAAACCAAAAAACTAAACCAGCTTTTTCATGTAAGAGGCTTTAATTTTGTTCCCTGCCTGCCTAGGATGCAGAGGGATGCCCCTCATTTCGCAGCGCTGAATTTCTGCGGTTCGCCCCGGCACCGGGGGGCAGAAAAGCCACCGGCCTGACACCAGTACCCTCTTAAGGCAGTGGGCACACGGGGCCAGAGATAACTGCACAGATACAAGGGAAGAGAGATACACTGGGACAGCAGATGAACGGACTAAAAAGATCACGGGCTGCTGCAGTATGTAGTCAGGTTATTTTTTTAAAAAAAACACAACCCATCAATGTTCGCTGTGGCGGACTGGAAACGTGCAATCCAGGAGAGTTTTGGGAACCACAAAGTTAATATTAAGTTCATCTAGCTCATTGTAAATCTTACATATCCCACCCCCTTGCAAATCCCTTGCCTTGTTCGCTCTTTCTTCCTTGACGTAAAATTACCTGCTAGATAATCACTCTGAGCAAAACCCTCCGGGCTCCCTCGCCTGCCCCCAGCACCCCCGGGGTCGCCCCCCGGCCCCGCAGCGTCTGGCCGCGCTGGTGCCCGGGCTGCGGCGGCGGGGGAACCGCGCCTCTCTCTCACTGCTGCTCCGCCCGAGGTTTGCACCCGTGTCCGTTTCCCGTCGGTAGTAGGGCTCCTGCGTGGAGAACACCACCACAAGGAATTCCTGTTCAGCTGAGCTGCCGGTTTCTGTTCAACACTCACGGGGCTGGCGGCATCCCACTCTCCTTCCACCCCTCCTCTCACTCAGTCACTTGTTTAAAAATAAACTTAGGAGCCATCTTTATAATTTAGTTTACTTCCGAATATTTTAAATATTATGAAAAAAAGCCATAAACAACGCTGTTATTCAAAACATTTTGAGGTATAAAACATAAAAAGATTTGGGTTTTCTTTTTTTTTTTTTCCCTTTTTTTTTTTTTTTGTTTTTTTTGTTGTTGTTTTGTAAAAAACACACACAGTGGTTTATTGAGTACTTACAACGTTTACACCTTCAATATTAATTAGATTCCACTTTTTCCCTTACGGATGGAAGTGCACATAACCAATAACTGTTGAAAACATCTTCAAATACTGAACGACCACAACAAAATTACAACACTAAATACCGAGTCAACCGAAACGTTGGTGCAACTGCTTCTGTTGAAATATAACTTTATAATCCCAGGAATATTTATATCCAAAAGGCCAAGTATTAAAGATACACTTCACATACACACTAATGCCAGGGAGGGATATTTTTTTCTTTTTTCTTTTTTTTTTTTTCTTTTCCTTTTCTATGGTTCTGTTTTCCCTGTGTGTTTTATATAGAGCAAATAACATTCACGAAACTATTAGAGACATTACCCCTTACCGAGCTGGAGTTTCCTCTTCATATATGGAATGCTTTTTCCCTCTCCTTCAAATATCCACATTTTAGGGGGGTTGGGGGAGAAATTGCACATAAATAAACCGGACGATTTCAAATACAAAGAGTCCTCCGAGGAGAGCTCACTGCCGAGACTAAGAGGACGGCTCCTCCAGTCCTGCCGTGCTCACTGCTTGAGCTCCAAAGCCCAGACATGCTGCGGCCAGCCAGTCCTCCCTTTGGTTTTCTTATCGGTGCTGCTAACTGTGCTTTTCAAGATTTCGTTCTGGGGAGACAGGAGGCGAAGGGGGAAGACACAGAGAGAGGAAATACAAAAAGGAAAAGGAGGGGGAGAGGAGAAAAAAGGGTTAGAAATATTCCTCCCTTTTCTAGGTCGCCTCTGCCCTGCCCTGCGAGGGAAAACCACGACGAGACAAAGGGAGCGGCCCCGCGGGGTCCCACCGCCAGAGAAGCCGACGCCCGCGGGAGCGCTGCTCCGCACCCTTCTGCGGCCGGCCCTCGGGACCGGGGAATGGGCTGGGGGCTGAGGGGCGCAGCCACCCGCGGGGGATGGGGACTGGGCAAGGTCCGCGCCGAACCGTCTCCTCCCGGGCCCCCGGAAGGAAGCGGGCCGAAGCACCAGGCCCACGGCCACCGAAACCTGCGAGAATATCGCCCAAGCGTGCCGGAGGGCTGCACGAAATTGGGCCTGCGCTGCCCCGCCCGGGCCCACTCTCCCCCGCAGAAGCTATAAAAGTCCAAGCGCGGAGGAGCGCTCGGGCGGGAGAGCCTCGTGCCGCGGAGCCGGTACCTGCCGCGGGTTTGCAGCCGGGGTGGGGCCAGCAGGTAATGGCGCCTCCAGCCTTTGATTTAGGAGAGCGGAGGACTTGTCTCTGACGGGATCACAGTCTGGGATCAGGGACAAGACCAAACTCGGGAACGTACCCCACCGCCCCGGGGGACCCTACTGTCGCCGCACATTTCCCCCGCGACTGCTCCGGGCGTTTCGCGAGAGCCGCGGCCGCCCGAGGCCGTTTCCCGTCCCGCAGGTATGCCCAGGGACGGGCAGGACAGAGGTGTCTCCTGTGGACATCAGCCAGCGACCCAAGCGGGGATGGGGCGCCGGCCGAGCATCCTCTGTGCAGCCCCCCCGCCCCGTTCCGTCCCATCCCGCCCCGTCCCGCAGCACTGACCAGCTCTTTCTTCCTCTTCTCCTCCTTCACGTCTGTCTTCTTGATCTCCGCCTTGAAGGCCTCCGCCTCCCCGTTCTGGTCGTCCTTGGCCAGCAGGTCCATGAGGTAGGCGATGTAGCTGGTGGCCAGGCGGAGGGTTTTGATCTTGGAGAGCTTGGTGTCGGCGGGCACGTTGGGGATGCACTCCCGCAGCTCCGCGAAGGCGCTGTTGATGCTCTGAGTCCTGCGCCGCTCCTTGCGGTTGGCCGTGCCCCTGCGCTTCACCGGCCGGGGCCCCCCGAGCCCGGGCGGGCCGTTCCCGGGCGGCACCCCCCCGTAATGGGAGTGGTCCATGCCCGGCGCCCCGTTGGCGTACTCGGGGCTGTAGGACAGAGCCATGCTGTAGTCGGGAGGGGACATCTCCGGGTGGCTGCTGATGAGCCAGCCGTGGAAGTAGGGGTTCTCCTCGTGGCCGCAGCGGGTGGCGGCGGCGGCGGCAGCAGCGGCGGCGGCGGCGAAAGGGTAACCCTCATGGTGCACCACCGGGTGGTGGGGGAAGCCGCCCACTAGACTCATCCCCGCTCGCTAGCGCACCCCACCCCGCCCCCCCCCCGGGCCCCAAAACAAAGGTTTTCCCCTCCCCGCCCGCCCCTCCACCCCCCGCCGCACCGGCGGGAGATGCTCCCGCCGCTCACCCCTCAGCACTGCCCCGCTGCCCGCTGCCCCTCCATAAGGCGCTGCTGCAGAGTCCCCGCGGGTGCCCGAGCAATACCCCCTCCCCAGGCGCCGCCGCCGCCGCTCATGCGTTATGCCTCCTCCTCCTCCTCGCCCGGGGCCGGGTCTTCGAGGAAGCGCGCACAGAAGAAAACAAAAAAAAAGAAAGCAGCTATGGAGAGCAGTCGACCAAAACAAAATGGCTTTGGCTTCCCAGCCCAGGGTCTTCCTCGCCTCTTGCTTCCCTCCGCTCTCGCCAAGGTCGCCGCGGCCCGGCCGGCGGTACTTACACGCGGCCCCCCTCCATGCGCCTCCAGCTCGGGGCGGGCGGCGCTCCCCTCTGCCCGCAGCGACGGGGGCCGTCGGTACCGGGCGAGGGCCGCTAGTGTCGGGCGGGGGCCGTCAGTGCCGGGCGAGCGCAAGCATCCCTGCCCGCCGCCCGGCGGTGGTCAGCGCCCCGGCGCTCCTCTGGGGCATCCGCTGCGCTCGGCCGGCCGCGGCGGCGGGTGGCGGCAGTGGCGGCGGGGCTCGGGGCACTGGCAAGGCTCCCCGGCACGATCTCCATGTACAGCTACATGTTTAGGGCCGCTCGGGTTAATATATGTCGTCAGAAGCGGCGGCCGCCAATGGCTGGCGGGGGGGGCGGGGCCCGCCGTCCTCCGCAATAAAACTTTTTGATGTTCGCCCTGCTAATTGCCGAGCTCCTCTTTTAGGATTGGCTGCCGCTCCGCATCCATAATGTAATTAAAACAAGGGGGGAAAAAATTATCATGGAGGCAGAGGTTAATGCAAGTGTTTAGCAGATGCCTAACTGTAAAATCTGCATTCAAAAAAAAAAAAGGCAAACAATCAAAAAACCCAACAAACTCATTAAAACTTAAATATTAAATATCGGATAATCTCAAACCAGGTACAGTATGGATCCAAGGAATTTCTCGGCAAAAAATCTGTGTCAAAGCTTGATACACTCCGAGGTTGCTTTTAGGAAGTGCTTCGTGCCGGTGCGGCAGAGGAGCACACAAAAGCAGCTTCGAGGGACACCGACCCGATGCCCGGTGCGACAGGCATGCCCCAGCAGCGCCGGCCTCCCCTTGTACTGCCGGTTAATGGACACAAAGAGATCCCCGGTTCCCGTGGCAGGGGAAGACGAAGTTTCACTGCCGTGTTTGTCACGGGGCTTGCGGTCCGAGTTAGCCGCGGCTGGGCGGCTGCGGCTCTGCCGGGGGAGTGGGGGCTCAGGGTTTTCCCAGGGACGGTGTTTTCTTCCAGAAAGAATTGTTTGGAAACACTCACACTAAACCCGACTTTAACCGATTCTCTTCCAGCTGACTGCTTGCGTCTACTGACCTCGGCCGGTATTCACCCGACTCACTCTCCTGACATCAGTTCCGTGCTTGTGTAACTGCTCTGATCGGTAAGTAACCGAATATTTTTTACAGCATGTTCAAAGCTTATTTTCTAGCTTTTACTAACAAATATATAAATATTTCGCCGCATTCCTGCTCCTGCAATAAAAAAGACCAGCATCTGCGGAAAGCAGGTTTAGTCATCGAAAGGGAATAGTTAAATGTCTGTTTAACGGCCAGGCCAGGAGGAAATCTCCCATAGCTATTTAGGTGCTTTGCTTTGGTAAGCTTGAAGACATTACAAAGGGAAAATGGAGCTCAAGCTGTAATTCATGGATAACTCGGAGGTGAGGCGAATTATCGTCATCTTCAAACAGAGCCGAGCATTAGTAAATACCTGCGAAAAATCAAATACCCACCCTTAGGTGTGCAAGCTGACGTCTGGCCTCATTCGGCGTATATTACAATAGAATCCTACCATATAGGCAGTGTGGAAAACTGTGTCAACAGAAGCTGAAAGGCCATAAATTAAAGAAAGAGAAAGATAGAGATGGAGGAGTCTGCGAAAGGAGGCAACAAGAACCGGGAGTCCAATTGCTGCAGCAGCTCAGTGCTCCCTCCAGACCCACTGCAGAGCCGGTGGGGATCACTGGGGAGGATGCCCGGGGGAAAAAGAAGGCGAAAAGCCCCTCTGTGGTGAGCCAGCTCCACGCCGGAGGAGAGGAAATGAGCTGAACACGAGCCGTCCTGGCGCGAAGAAGGACTGCCGCCCCGCTCGCCCTCTGCGGGACACGGGGCTTGCTGGAGCCCGGGGACTTTGCGGGTGGGTGTGCAGGCTGCCGGCGGGGAGAGCTCTGCGGGGAGGTGGCAGTGTCCGCAGATGAGGCTGCCCTCCAGGGAGCAGGAGGCGACGGTACCGGGGAGCTGCTTTCGGCCACGAGTGCAGTGCTGGACCCGGCGAGGGGACGTGCACAGACCTACATTTATATAAGTATATACACATTTGCATGTGCGTCTGGGTGTAAACTGAGCACGAAAGTGAAAAACTAGTCCAGATGTAGAACTGGTGTATATACGCTTACATCTTAGACGTGCACACACATGCTTGTAACTAAAATGACTGATGGATATCTGTATCTATATGTGCACACCAGTATATATTGCGTTATTCTAAGGACATAACGCTTCTCCTGTGCGGATTTTTAAATTTAAGAAAGGCCGTGGGCACACCGTGGAGGCAGAGCCGTGGAGCGGCCAGGCAGCGTACCCACTCGGGACACAGCGTCTACAGCCTGGAAATCCACCCAGTTTTTGCAGCGGTTCTCCAGTTTTATTTTCCTGAGATATTTTCCTTGATGCGAAGCAGAAATGACCATTGTCAAGGCCGAAAAGGTATACTGGCTTGCGAACAGGGTTGTGTTCCTTTGCACTCTCCTTATTTGTGTAGGAGCTTTCCAATATACTACAGGCTGGACGGCAACTGTGACAGTGTCTGTGGCAAGCCACTACGGTCACTCCGATAACATCTCAATGATGAAGGAAACGGAAAACATGAGACAGAGAAAAAGTAATAAAAGATACAGGAGATATCGATCAGAACACCAGACTCCAAAGCTAGCATCATTATTGCTTAATTAGCTTTAGAGAAAGAGGATCTTTAGATAAAGCACCCAGCAGGCTCCTATATATTTTTTTTTTTCCTCCTGTCCCCCAGCAGTTGTTTATGCGTTTTATAAAGTGAGTTTTAGAGCAAATGCAGCTCTTGTGTCCTCCTCAGCTTTTAACTACTCAGGCTGCCCGACCGGGGGTTACAGCCTTTCCTGTTTGATCAACGCGTTGGAAACCGCTGAAGCCCAAAATACCCTTCCCAAGGCTAGGCTTTAGAGTCTGCTAAAAAGCACCAGCGTTTTTCGATCTTCCATTTATTGATGTGATTAATTTTTTTTCGTGTACAAATCGTTTGCTTGAGGGAAAAAAGAAAAGAAAAAAAAAAAAGAAAGAAAAAAAACCAACCTCTAGCCTTATGTCACTTACTTCCCTGCCAAAATGGTTGCATGTTAGGCGGCGATTTACCTGGACTCTGCTGCCAGACAGGACTTTCCTAGCTCGCTGTAATTAAGAAATGTTGGTGGCGACAGTGCCGAGGCCGGTTTTCCACCCCCCTCCCTCTGCTTTTCTATTTTTTATTTTTTAAAAAATATTTTATTTTGTCGGAGGGGTGGATGGGGAGCTGTATCGTTGCTTTCGCCCCGCGGATGCTGCATGCCGAGCCCGACAGCCCTCCGCGGCGCTGAGCAGGAGGAGGGGGATGCCCTTGCCCGCGGTGGGTGCCCCGCGGCGCCCGGGGAGCGGGGGGCGGCGGCGGGCAGGACGCCCGCTGAGCGGGACCATCCCCAGCCGCGCCGGCGGGGCCACCCGGTGCCTTTCCCCGGCGCTCCGTTGCCGGCGGGCCGCTTATCGCCAGGTCACTTCTGTCCTCCGGGCCAAGGGTAGGGTGGGATTTGGGGATAACAAAACAACAGAGCTGTGCTCCCTTCCCAGCCCCGGCTTGTGTGAATTAAGCTAAATTGCAAATTAAGCTCATTTCTCCGAATCAGACGAAGCCGTAGGGAAGCGGGGACGAGGTGCCGACGCTGGGTGGTCGGCAGCCCACCGCCGTGGGGACCCCCGGGCCCGCCGGCGGGGAGAGCTGCCGCCGCACTGGGACGGGAGCTGCAAGGAGCAGGCCGGGGGCAGCGGAGCGCCTGGCCGGTGCCGGAACAGCCAGCCGTCCCACACCTTCTTGTCGAAGAGCGTCCGAGATGTGCAGGGCGATTTTGGGGAGCAGGAGCCACCCCGGGGAAGGGCAGCGTAGGGAGCGGCGGGCACCGCGCCAGCACCGCCGGGTACCTAGCCCAGCCTCGCGCACCCCCTGCTCCCTGCAGCACAGCCGCATCCTCCCTTCTACATCATAGCTCTCATTAAAGCGAACCATCAAACCCACAAAGGCACCCCAAGGATACCCCGTCCCTTGCAGCTGAGGCGCAGCCCTGGCCGGACAGTCCCCACGATGGCTTTCCTCTTCGGCAGCCCCCGAACTCCCGGGGGTGCGCGGCCGGGGGTCAGGGGCTGCAGGGTGCCTCTCCTGCCTTCTCCCGCTCGGCTGCCTACCACATCGCTCAGCCGCCCGGTGCACGGCTTGAAAAGTCGCGACGCGTTTGAATTTATAGAGTGCATGATGTCATTGACCCGGGACCAAACGTATCAGAAAGGGGTACCGTTCTCGGGTGGATTCGGGGACGCCGAAGCAGCCCGTGTCCCAGGGATCCTATCCCTGGGCCATGGTTCAGGAGTTCGCAGAGAAAGGTAAACCCGCAAGAAAAAGGTTTTTTGTAAAGAGGCACCGGAGAAATATCATTTGAAGGTCAACCTGTCAGTGTGGGTTAATGAAAAGGACTTGTGCCTAATGGGCCTACTTATACCTCCGTTACGCTCGCACAACCTGGATTTCAGCGTCCAGGGCAGAGGGCAGAATCGGGCCCAGCAGGCCCGCATTAATTGCTGCCGTTGGAGGTAGAGGAACCCTGGTTTACGTTACTATTATCGGTAATGAACGCCCACATATTTCAGGCATGATAATCTCGCAGCCGCTGTGTATACAAAAAAAAAAAAAAAAAAAAAAAAAAAAGAGCAGGGACGAGAAAAAACCAAGACACTGACCATTTTGTAAGTGGCAATGACTGGCGGTAAACGCGGGACCCTGCGCGTTTTACCTCTGCATGTGTAAGCAATTATTCGAGGATTGCTTATATTTGTGACCGAGGATCCAGAGTTGCATTTAGACCCTAGACAGGAATTACAGAAAGAAAAGTAAAACACAACGAACTCCAGCCAAGACCCCTTCTTTGTCAGAAGAACAATAATAAAGACCTTATAAAATTCTGCAGTGAGCGCGCAGCGTGTCTCTATCTGTTGGGTTTGTCAACCATCTATCCAATACATACACGTGTATAAACACGCACGTGTACGTATACAGACAGGCACACGTTTTTGTCACGTAATGTTGTTTGCGTTCCTGGGAAAGAGCATCTTATGCCGCTCTTGAGTTCGGCGCTGATGAAACAGCTAGCGAACGTAATTGCCTTCATTAATAAATATTTTGTTCTTCAGCGTCTGAAGCTCAGGCGCTGGAGGAGGCAGAGGTTAGGCTGGCATCGTTTTGGGTTTAGGCTAACAAAAATCAACACTTCTATCGTCATTCTTCATGGAAAGTCTCCATTTAACAAGGCTGGGGTTTAGGCGGCGTTCATAGATCAAAGGCAACCTCGCTTGGCTTTAAAAAAAGAAGAAAAAAAACGATATCCCTCTGGAGCAGTGACAATTAACTGCAATTTCGCCCTAACTGCCCGCCCCGCAATGTGGATGCCGTCCTGCGGTGCCCCCCGCGCCCTGTACCTGCCGCACCGCACCCCTCTCCCGCTGGCCCGGGACCGGCCGGGGCACACGGGCTTCTTAAAACTCCGCAGATGATTCCTGCAAACGTGGGCTGCACACTTGCTACAAGCATCAGCCTGGACCGCAATTCCTATAGGCGTATCTTGGTGTAATTGATCTGGCTGAGTGAGGTCTTTTTGGCAATTTGGATACACCAAGTCTCCAGTTAATGACATATAATCAGGCTTTAGGTCACTTGGTCATTCTCTTATTACAAACCCCTCCTGCTCCCTCTGATCTCCTTTCAAACTAAATTTCACACAAACAAATAAAGCAAGACAGGGACAAGTCCTTAAAATACGAGAGAGAAATACTGGAGAATTGCTCGTGGGGAACTATAAACATTTTTAAAAGAAAAAACGAAAAGATAGGAAAGAACATCTTATCGAGAAAGAGAGTATTATGTACAAAACACGAAGGGAAAAACGGTCTGGCTTCTGTTAAAATGACATAAAATTAAAATAAAAATAATTACAAGCAGGAATGGCATAACATAAACAGAGGGCAGGAGGCTTTGCTGGACATGCGCGGCCGTACTGTCATTTGTTCGTACAGATCATACAGCCGCTCCCTGGGTACGCAAAATGTTCCTTTGCTTCACTTCAGCTGGGGGGGAAAAAAAAAAGAAAAAAGAAAAAAAGGTCTTTTCTCTTCAGAAAAAAAAGTAATTGAAGGAGCCGGGAAGGGGAGAACCGAGTGTCATGTACCTCTTCAGACCTGCAGGGAAAAGGAGCCGTGGCCAAAACCTTGGGTGCAAATGCGAAAACAAAACTAAATAATTTACATCCCCGCGCAGAACATATATTACTAAGTCAACACTTTGTTTTGCTGAGTTTGATTCTCCCCCCGCCCCCCCTTCCCTCTAGGAAGAGACAGCGCTCCCTTTTTATTACGTATTCCCTAAAAGGTTATTTTTATGTCCGTCCAGGTGTGTATGTACACATATAGCCACACACACGCACACACACACGCTGAGGGCGACGTGGGCGCAAAGCTGTGCGGTGGCGGGGAGCGGGGCGAGCGGAGGTGACCCCCGGGAGGTTATCCGGGGCACACCCGGAGCACCTCCGTTTTGGGGAACTTAAACTGATTTATAAAATCGAGAGCGGGGAGATTTCGAGTGTTAGCGCTTCGAGGAGGAAACCCGAAAGGCGATTGCAATCCGCACTCCCTCACAGACATTAGCACCTTTCGAAATATTTAAATGAATATTAAATGCAAATATCTCATTTGTATTTGATACGGGATTCGGACAGGCGCTATCCGAGCACGTGAGGCTGCGAGAACGAGTGTCGGAGCAGGGGAAGGGAAAACAGAAGAAGGGACCCATGCAAGGGCGTGTCGCAAGGCCCCAGCGCAGGGCACGTCCGTGTGACACGAGTTGTTACTTGTTCACTGCACCCACGGTCTTCCCCGCATCTCTAAGGGCCCTTTTTTCCCCCCGCCCGCCCTCGAGCAGCTGGGTTGGAGCACTAGCCCATGGCCACCTTACGGGGAGGAATTGCCCCGACGCCGCGGTCCCGCCGGGGCGCACCCGGGGTCCCCCACCGGCCACCCCCGCCCGGATAGGCCAGGGATGCTCAGCCCTGCCCCGGCACTCCCCGACGAGGCAGCCGCCACCCCTCCGGCTGGCCAGGGATGGCTAAAGGTGGAGGGGGAGGAGGCGGGCTGGCCCCGCTGCCCACTGCCCCCCGACGGGGGGGGGGGGGGGGGCGGTGCCCCTGATCCCCCCGGAGCCCCACGGGGCTGTGCCGCGCCCCGGAGAAGCCCTGCTGGGCTGGGGGCAGCTGGAAAGGGTTAAGCGCTTCCCTCCCCTTCCTCCTCCCGGAGCCCCCTGAATGCCATTGCTTTCCTCTAGAGGTCTCATTAGGGAAACCCTAACTGCTATTTCCAACGTTTCCTCAATCAAGCGCCTTTAAATAGAGCTCCACAAACAAATTGGCGGCAAAAAGCGCAGATCTTGTCACGGGCGAGGCCGACCCAATATTTCACCCTTGTTTGCTTTGTAATTATGGCCTGGCTTGTGGCTACCTGCCCGCTGGGGCGAGCTCCCCTTGTCCTCCCCCTTCCACGTCTCCCCGCACAGCCTGGCGGACACCTCAGCCGGGACCGGGGAGGGGGTGTAGGGGTGCGAGCGGGACCGCTCGCAGGAGCCGCTTAGCAAGTGATCTTCAGGAAAAAAAAAACCAACCCAACTAAAATCAGAGTCGCCCAGTCCCAAATGCTGCCCGAGCGGTTTTTTTGCAGCGCTGCTCTGAAGTCACAAGCTCTCCATCACGAGAGGTTCCTCCCCGCTCCCCCCCGCTCCCCAAGCCGGGGCCAGGGCTCCGGCCGGCGGGATGTCCCGCCTGTCCCCACGCAAGGCTCTCGAAGCGGTCGGGTTTGCCCTGCCGGCTTCGCTCCCCCCCCGCTCTCTCTTAAACCGCTCTTATGATTTGTTATATTTTTCCACAGCTGCTCATTCTTGTTTGACTGTTGTACAAAGCCGCTCTAAATCCTCGGCAGGAAGAATAAAAAGTTAAAACCGCCTGGACGGGGTCCCGCAGACTTGCGGGCTGGTGCGGGTCCGTCGCGGTGGCTGCGTAACGCCCGCCCCGGCACACGCCAGGTCGCGATAAGCCCCGTCCCTGCGGCTCGGGGCAGCGATCCGCTCCCTGGCATCAACAAAAATAGCGGCTCATTCAATTACGTCTGAAAGCCGGGGTGTAACAGGGAAACTCTGGCGCTTATGAACTAAGCTGCTATATTTACTTTGCTATAAACCGATGAGAATATTTTATGATGGAGGGGAACGGTACAACACAAAAGGGAAATATGACAATAAATCTCTTTTTCTGGATTCTCTCTAGCAGCAAAACACAAGGATTCAACGGGTTCGCGACTCAGCTATTTTGCAGGTACTTCTAAAGATACCTACACAGAAAAAAATACCCTCGACCCCCACTGTCAGCCTTCCTGGACTGGGAAGACTAAACTCGGCCTCCCCCCAGTTTGACGGCGGAACTCCCCATGACTTCCATGGGAGCAGTGCTGGCACAGGAGTTCACAGCTGACCACAGCAGGGGCAGGCTCCGAATATTTATGGTGCCACTGGCACTGCCCTTTCACAGTTTACCAATATGCAAAACTTTAAGTCCGAAGTAATGCTCCACCATCCATCTCATAATGAGCACATTAGGCTATTTTCTTTCTACTTAATCCAAAAATATTAACTTTTGAAACTGTTTATCCACCCGTGGAGCTAAATTACAGATTTAATTTCACAGGGCGAGTTTTATTAGAGATTTTTGCACGCTAAAACAAAGATATGTACTTCGAGGGGAGGATTTCAAAGTGGCAAAGGGTCTAATGCTCCTTGAAATACGTGTAGGTTCAACATATAAGTCCCTTTGAGGATTTAAACCCTGGATGCTTTTGGAAACCACAGTGCTCTGCATCTAGATACCTTTAAAAATCTGTTCCATGGAAAATGTATGTTTGCAGAGTCCTGTTGCACTCTAAAAGTGTTTCATTCAGTGCAAACTTGTTTGCATCTAAGGTGCTAGGAACGTTATCTGTCTCCATGCCTTGTTTTGGTTCTTTCTTATTATCAAGTCCTGATACTGCTTATCCTGAGCACCCAAATCTGGGTTTAGGTCACCTAGAGAGCAGAAAACAGCTGGCAGGTCTGGTGGCTCGCTGCTGGGCTGCAGTGATTTGGAAGTGCAGGGCTTGAAACAATTGCTTCCCATATAATCTCACCGTGCAGTGCTTTTCCTCTCGGTGCACACACACGCATGCACCATGGCTCTTTAAGTGACCGGTCACTGGGAAGTGGAGCAGCTAGGAAAATAGAAAGCAGAGGTAGTATATGCAGTTAAAGGTATCCTTTCAAACTTCAGTCCTTTCAGTTAAAAATTGTCTTATATAGTGCTAAATGAAAGTCTCACTGCCTTTTTCCTGTGGGTTTTTTTTAGGGTTTTTTTTTTCTTTTAATAGAACAGGCAAGTAATTTCAGAGCTCCAGTTTTGTTAAGAAAGGATGTATAATGATCTACCGTTAAAATATGTCAATCCTAATCTTGTATCAAATATCACCTGTAAAATACATCCACGGGAAGAAAAAAGATGACAAAACCTCACAGGCTCAGACCTCGTCAGTACAAGTTGTGCTACTTAAACCTAAAAGACTGCTTGCTCATCAGTGGCACCTATTTATGTGAATTCAAGTTTTGCATGTGCCTACTGTTAGTGGAGACAATTTCTACATAGCTGAGCTGGCTCATACACCATTGCTGGTCTTGCATAGGAAGGCAGAGCACAGTGCAGGCTGAATTTACTCAGTTTCTCACTGAGCAAAGTAGATCTGTGCTGAGCTCTATGCTATTGCAATAAGGCACTGCAAGCACTGTTTTACAGTTACTTCAAGGACCTCTACACTACAGTCTGTGGTATAGATAGAGTAGTGGGAAAAATGAGTTCTGGATATACGTACATCTTTGCTTACCTGGAGGTCAGGGGCTCTGCCCTGCATGCCCTGGAGCCCATGAAGGGCTTCACCTGACTCCATTCATGTACTATTCATAAAGATATGTCCTATCTTGTAAAAACAGTACATGCCCATTTCGTATGATATGTACATGCACACATCTGGGCTGCATGTGTGGAAAAGTGAAGGCACATACCGCAAACAATTTTACATGTGCAATTTTCCAAGTATGGGTCTATGGGTCTATAGTATGGCATATCTACAGTGTAGAAAATGACATTCTTTTGCACAGGAGAACATTTCAAAGTGGCTTTCAAAGAAAAATTAAAAGCAACATTATTCTTGGTAGCACAATTAGTAGCAGCTTATTTCTGCTGGTGGCTCCTGAATTTTTCAGCAAACCCACCAAGATGGAGCATTACTCCTAAACAGCAGCATGCACACAGCAATCAGAATATTTCAGATATTAATTTCTATCAGCTGATACTATTAAAATTAAAAACATCTGCTTTAAGGAACACAGATTTTCTGGATGTAAATGCTTCTCTACTCCCACAGTAAATTCAGCTACTCAGGAAACAAAATGTGATTCTAAACAGTCATTGCATTGTTTGACACAGTAGCAAATGGAACAATGCTGCCCTTAATGCTGTTGTTGTTCAACCAACAAGTGGAATTGGATAAAGGCTTTCAGCTGGGAACACTTTTCTAATACCTCTGTAGGTAATGGGTTTCCTACTGTGTATTGCTCTCTGTCCATTAGGCCCTGCACACTGGACAGGGGTTCGCTCTCATCTCATCGAGACAGCTCCCAAAGAGATGAGTTTGTGGCTGCAATAGACTTTTTAATGTTTGTCTGTTATCAGCTCACTAACACAGTACTGTTACTGTGGAGAGCGGTGAATGGAGCCCCAGCATTTCAGGTAGTATCATCTCCCCCCTATTAGAAACACCGTGGGCTAGAAACTCCTTTGCAAAGTCGGGGAGAGAAACCTCCTGCCTTTTCTGCACCCCTTAAAAATCATTGGGAAAAACTTCAATATTTGCACTAGCTTCTCTTATATTGAAGCCTAGCTGTATGTGCCTGTTTAAGAATGAATAATTATGCATATTCACAACCACATAACACATTGATTGCTGTGCTAATGACATAAGTGCAATCAATATCAAAGGTGGAGCTGCACTAAACACTGTGGCATGTCCATGGGACATTTTGTTGCTTTTGCCTGTCAAGCTGACTTTAAATGGGAAAAAAGCGTTGCAAATAGGAAGTATTGATCCTGTGGACATGGGAATAAAGAAAAATGAAAGATAACCCGTGGGAGAACATTGCCCTGAACTACATGGAGGTGGCACACGACTAAGAAGTCCATATGTGGCATAGGAGTGTGTATGGTGCTACCCAGAAGTAAATAATGGAAGTTAAAATCCTTTCCTTGATCTGACTCCTTATAAATCTGGGTAAATTTTGGTGTTTCAGAAATGATATATAAATGGAAACTTAAACAAAACATGACATTAGTGTAAAGGAAGTAAAAAAGTGCCTTGACGCCTATCTATCTTTTAGAAAAGAGTATAATATGTTCAAATACTCTTCTGTATTGGAAAGAATTGGTTCATAGGTAAGAATTTGGATTATAGGTAAGAGTTTCGAGACAGGTTCTCTTCCAGTGGTCTGGAAGACCTCCGGGCCATTTTAAATACTGGTTGTCACTACACCTGCTGTTAACAGGAAATCTGCTATTTGTGGGATGGATGCTATAAAGTTATAAATAAGACAAAACCAGGACTTTAAATTCTAATATTGTTTATATCCTATATAAGTTGATAAACACACATATGCACGTGCATGTACACATATACACAGGAATTTGAAAAAAATAGGATTCGGTGATTTCTTTTCAATATTTACATCTTGATCATGTTAACCAGTGTTCTAGTTCACAAGAAACATCGGGATTTGGAAGGATTAGTAATATTTGAGAGCTATCCTGCTTTTGAAAAATGTCTGATTCTGCTTCCTCAGAATTCTCATGGATCATGGTCTTTGTGGAAGCAGGTGTCTTCATTCCAGCTAGTCACATAAAGTTTCACTAAGCAATGTTCTCACAGAGTGCTTCAGATGTCGGTCACTGCAGAAATGTAAACTATTTGTGCCTTCAAAACTGGGGATTAAAATGATGAGAAAAAGAAAGTCAAATCCATTCATTACCTCTGACTTGAAGGAAATGCTTAAAGAAGGGAAACAGCTGATTATGAGACAAATCTGTATTTCTTACGGTTATGGCTGTGAAACACCAGTTGCACTTCTTGTATGGAGTAAGGAGTGTTGACAGTGAACTGTAGGCTAGATACTCTGAGAACAGGTGAACCGCATTTTGTTTTCTTGATGTATGAAGAACAGAATGATGGCTGTCAAGCAGAACTCCACTGTTGAAGTCTGGAGACAAGTCTGAAGCGGCACATGAACACAAAGATTCATTGCAGTCCAGAGGATGCTACCTAGGAGGATAGATACAATGAAAAAAAATGAGTTAGAAAAGTTTTTTCTTCAGTGACTTAAAAATAATGCAATTAAACCTATTATTAAACTAGATTAAATGAAGCGGAAATTTGCATTGAGGTTTTAGAGCCAAGAATGTTCCTTGTGCCTCTATCCATTTCTGTGCTCCACATGCCCTGCGCTGTTTACACAAGGATTATCTTGTTTATTTTACAGTTATTATGCTGCATAGAAACTAATCAAGAGAATATTTCTTTTTTTTTAACGACAAAAAGTGGATGTTGAATTTCTTTTATACAACATTCTTGGGTTTGCGATAGTGTGATATTTAATAAAGTGTTTATAAAGGCAGATATAATAGTTTATCAGATCTCAGGCAGTCATAATAACAAAACTGCCCTTAGCCTGAGTGCTATATACTGTACTTTGTAATTTACAACACAGCTCTTTCTAAATTACTTCATAAACTAAGAAAGTTGCCTACCAAAGAATCAATCTTTTAAGAACTAAGAAATCTTTTCCTAAATATTTTTTCTGTTACTTAGTCTCCATACAAATCATTATTAATAGCTTGGACTCAGGCAGAAACTGCACTCCCTTGTAGCACGCAACACATGCTGTAAGATATTTTCATGCAGTCCAATCTATTTAAATTTCCAGTGGAAGAGACCTTTCAGGTTAAAATACTACGTGTTTAAAATGGTATCCTGCACAAGCAACAGGATAAAGTGAAGAAAAAATACCAAAAGGAAGCTGAAGACCTTACAGTGGGAATCTAATGGAGCAGTTCAAGTGGGAGTTAATAGTTTATGAGACCATGAATAGAGAATGGAGCCTTTTATTTCTGTGTTGCTAGCCCAAGTCCCTAGAAGTTATCTCAAGTCTGTTTGGTGGATTCATTGTAATGGCATGTGTAAAGAGTTCTTCAGCAGAAAACAAATCCTGTGCCAATGAGGCCAGTATTCCTCTCTGCTAAAGGACCTGCTCTGAGAAATCCTGCTGGCAAACACCGGGAGACCCAGGTATGGATCCCAAGCTAATACTAGCCTCTCCCCGTTCTTCCCCAAATTTCACATCCTTGTTATTCCTGATGCACAATCTGTCTGCTATTGCATGGAAAATAAAGAGAAAATAGACATTTATAAGTGGAGAACTGTTATTTGTAATTCAAGACCAATTTTTGGCCTGCAAATAGGCAACTACTTCCTTGATAGTCCAGCATATACTTAATGGATTCATACCACACTGTTACTGGTAGATAGACTGAAGTATAAGAATCAACACTTTACATGACTTCTTTCAGGGATGGACTCCAAAACACTAGGTAGATGAACAGGTGGTTTTCTTATCCTCAACAGAAATATACACAGCTGAAAAGCAGGCATATGTTCATAGATCATTTCTTGTGAGCAGATTTGTTCTCCAAAGTTGTGTTTTCCCAAGTTTATATAATCTGGTCAGAACAATATTGGTATTTCCCTGTTTCATAACTAGAGTTGATACTGCAACAGCATGATTAGTCAAGAAAGAAGAAATTTCTAACAGACAATACCTGTGTTAATCAAATGCCTTCTGCTGTAGACAGAGAATGGATAGTGCTCCTGATGAATTCCAAGAACAAAATTGCCATTTTTTAGCCCTCTTGAGCAATAAGAATTCTTGTCCACCAGCTGGTGAGAATATGTAGGCAACAGATAAATTTTTCCTGATGTGGTGGGTTAAGAAAACGGCAGCGGATTGGGTAGCAACTTTGAAGTTTTGTGTGGATATTTATCATGCTATGCCATTTCCTTTACTTTAAGAACTGAGGGGATGGAGAAGCAGAGCAGGTTGTGAGTGAGGCAGCATCAGACAGAGAAATACTGTGACACTAAAGATGAAGGTTACATTTGAAACTCAGAAGAGTGTGATGACTTAGAATTTAAAGGAATGGGAGCTGAAGATACAGAAGAGAGAAATTAAGGATTTTGGTGAAAGCCAAACTTATAAAGAAAGAGTAATCTAAAATGAACAGGAATAAATAGATTTATTGAGTGTGGGTGAGATTACAGACTTTGAAGAGAGAGACAGAGAAAGAAACTGAGTCAAAAATGGACTAGGAAATAATAATAGAGAGACAAGAGCAAGGAAAGAAAAGCAGACCGAAGAAAGTACATGAAAAGTACTATAGGAAAAGGGTAGAAAAGAAAAGATAAGACCTGGAACATGAGAGGAAGACAGTGTAAAAACTGAAAGAAGTTGGGGAAGTGACTGAAGAGCTGAAAGGTAAGGCTTGAACAGCTTCTGTTGTGGGAGGTGTCCAGTATGAAAGTACAGGGCAAGCCTGCTCATGCCTGTATGTGCCACACAGCACTGAGACCCTATTCTATGCGCTCCTCATGATTGCTCACGTTGCAGCCGAGTGCCAGATACTTTGCAGAATTTCCGGTTCAACCTCTGGTTGGCCCTTGCTGTAAGCTAAACCAGTCCTATGGCTGCTTTAATAGTCACCTACGATCCTTTGTGGATGTAAAGACCATTCCCAGCTTGAGAACCACACATGCACAGTCTGGCTTTTGATGATGCCCTGACACTGGTCTCAGTGATGAAATCAAAGTCACAACTACTGCTCTTTCTGTGATCCCCTTTTGCAATGCCGGTGGTGCAACTCCCTTGTCCTTGGATCAACTAGCATCATGGCTGCTGCTGCTGGCTCAGAGGGGTCCCAAAGCCATTAAAAAGATGCCCGTATAAGGTGCCTTCCTCCTGAAGACCTTTGTGAAAAATTTGTCATAAAAATTGGAATGACAATCCCTGGAGGCTTGCCAGTGCCTCCTAAACTTATGTAGCTAATCAGAAAGCTTGCTCTTAGGCACTTTTTTTTTTGCCCTTGTGTTACATTCTTAAATCCCACCTAAGTCAAAGGGAGCCATAGTATATTTGAGAACAGAACTTGGTCCCAGGTTAGCTCACTTCTTCTGGTCTCTGCTGGAGATTTTGTAAAAAAGGTGTAGTATGAAGTGTTATATGAGAAAATTTGTCAAGAATACGCATGCAACACAACATTCATAGTGTTGTGATGAAATAAGGAACTACACATTTCAAGATTTTGTTCAAGAACTGACATAAAATCAAATTAAACTAAAATATGAAGGCAGACTAGTAATGGACCTGTCCTTTCCTTGACACTTTCATATAGCTATAACAGTGTGTAACAGCATCTAACATTTCTTGTGCCTGTCTCATCTTGGTGGACAGTGGTCCCACTTCTACTACACACACCTTTGCAATCTCCCGTGTGAACTAAAACAATACCACATAGCTGAGAAAGGAGGTGTGTGTGAGGAGCTTCAGGATGGTAGCAGAGCACCATAGCAGGTCTCCGCACAAAGTTATAGCACCTCCTACCTGTCCTGCACAGTCTTTACAGGCTTCCTGTGGAGAGGTTTCATCAGGATGTTTGGCTGCCTCTGGACACTGCATGTAAAAACACCAGCTGTAACTCTAGAATAAGCAGTCTGGCTGGCAAATCCAGTCCTTCACCTGGGAAGATAATTTCTGTCACCATGAGGAAGTTAGGCTGTGGAAGAGAGAGAGTTTTCCTGGGGTCTGGAAAGGAGTGTGGCATAACAACTCACAGTTACTAAGAGCCATCAGAAAGGTGGCCCCACCATCTCCAACATGTACAGTTTGATTACCATTTTTCTTCTTCAGATCTAACCCCCTAATATGTGTATTTGAGAAACAAAAATAAAGTTAAAAAATATCCAAGCCACCAAACAGCTTAATGAACACAAGAGATAGGATGAGAAAAACACCAATTCACCAAGTGTATCCCATTGCTCGGTACTGGATGCTACTGCGTGTGGTGCTGAGGGCTGCATGCTACTGTGAAGAAGAGAGCAGTCTAGAGTGTTCCTGGGAACATCTCTGTTACTCTGCCTGTGTTGATAGGCTTGACTAAAAAAATCACATCACCTGTTGCATTCATGATGGGACAACAAAATTAGTAGCTTGGGACAGTCCAGTTCCACTTCAGAGGTTCCTTGTCATTTTGGGCAAGCCAAAATACAGGTGCCTAAATCCTCAAACCAGGTATTCCATGTATTTATCAGTCTGGAAATCATTCTTAGTTTGTAAGCATTCAGAGCTCTGGGCAAGTGTCACAGATATTCTTTTGAATGTAATGGTTGCTAATCCCTCCACTGACTAAATAAAATCATGTGTTTTTCAGAAACATCACCCAGACTAGGAAGGAAACAGGCTCCTTCACAGGTCCAAATACCTGAAGTGGGATTTGGACAATCCGGATGAAGGCAGAGGGTCACTTATCCCAGGATGAGGAAAGAGGTGCAGGTGCCAACATGCAAGAGAAGACCATGAACTTCAGGGACATCTTTATAAACTTAGGCTTTGTGAACTTAAGGCTACCAAACAGCTGGATTTCCTGAACACATTCCCTTTTTTCAGCCCAGAAGCATTGTTTGGGCAGCTGTTGAAAAATTTATACATTTGTTAGGATTTCAAGCTGTTTGAGAGCTGTGGCAGGTCAGATGCTCTGCCCAGGCTGCTCTACAAGCAGGTTGTATACAGCCTGGTGGTAACCACAAGACTACATGAACCCTCATAGTCAGGACAACACTTTTAGAGAGCATCGTATTTATTGTGCACATGTGACAAAGTTACCGCATGCCTGCACAGTAAGGCTTACATTTCTGGGGATTGTTTGGGGGACCTACTGCCCATGTGCTGCCCAGTCACTGGGAACAGGCACAGTAAAGGCTCTGTAAGTCAGATTTACTGTGAATATGCAGAGCAATGAAATGCTGCATGTGCAGCAGGACGTGTTACTTCCTGAAGTGTGTGCTGGAGTGCACATACGCTGCACAGATTTCCCTGGCTGAAATATGGGAGCTCTATACTGGCCAAAGTCTTAAGTCTTGAGGAGGGGCAATACTTTAAGACATGTTTGGCATGAGGGCCACAAGGAATTTACTGCTTGGCATGATGATTCTGCCAACCTCATTGCAAGATGCCTCATACGCATTGAGAAAAAGATGCTTTGTGCCTGGCTCATGCTGCCAGGTCACACTATCAGGCAAGTGTCACAACTCTAGGCGATACAGAGCTCATGTTGCTCTGTGGCAGTAGTCCATCTATGTCTTCATTTCCCATTTGAATAGGAATGTATGAATTCACAATACTAAGGATGTCTGATAAAGATGATATTAACCTAAAGAATATGAATCATTCAGACTTTACATTGAGTAGGCACTATGTAAATAGTTTAACTCCAAGAACAGCAACAACCCCTGAAAAGCTGAGAACACCTTTACGGTAATCCTCAGTCTCTTGTAAGAGGGCATTTGGTAACAATTAAAGATGAAGTCTCAAACTACCTATTCACACCTCCCTGAACTTCAGACAAACAGAGATCCTGACATGAGCCACCTCAGGGTATTGGCTTTGCAAAAGCAAAACCAAATTCATGGAATTTCTTAAACCCAAACCATCCTGATTTTTGATCACTTTCGGTTTCAATGCAATTCACTGTTTTTATTTATTCTTTTTGTCCCCACACAAGAGAAACGTGAGCAGACTAGAAGTTAGGTTGATTTGGTGAGGTTGAGCTGAGGTCAGCAAAAAATTGATAGCAACTTTTGAGATGAAAAAAAATCATCAAAGCTAAAGGAAACTTCTCAAAGTGGGATTTAATAGCAGCTATCATATTGCCTTCAATGGCTTGACCATTTCTTCTGCAGCTGTTTTATTTTAAAAGATTTTACCCCATCCCACATGTATAGGCCTATGCACTGACCTAAGTACACACATCCAAGTACTTTGGTCACTCATGATAACTATAAACCCTTCAGTGAACTACCAGAAAGGTAGTTTAAATGGAAATGGTGAAATTCAATATATCGTTTAACTAAGTCACTGTCTAAGGTTAAGCCCAAGGAACAATCAGTAACACCAGGAGGCAAGGTAAATATATTAATTGGTACGTGGACACCAGATATATATGGCTTTCCTGAAAGCTGTCAAATAACCACAGTGCTATTTCAATGTGAGTGAAGCAAATAAGTCTATTCAAATATGTACTTTAATTCATTTCTACATGTATGTGTGTATATATACGTAAAAATCCCTGGATACAGATTTAGATGCAAAAGAAAGACCAAAGGGTAATTTTAGCTGGTAGTCCTGTAATCTTTCTGCACATCTAATCACAGATAGAGTGAAGTTCTCAGAAGATACTAAGTGTGCCAGGCACCCAAGCCCCAATGACTCTCAGAGTAGACTAGATTTCTGACTTGCTATGGGCTTTTCGAAATCTCTGCTTTTGTGTGTTATGCAAGCCATAACTGAGGGCCTTGTCTGTATCTCATACGAAGACATTGCCTTTTTGCACAATAAACATAGCTTAAGTAAGACACAGGGAAGTAATCAATCTGAGAAAATGATGGAAAGCATGTGTGTGCGTTCATACACATGTGTGCAAGTGGACAATAATGGGTCCATAT
Source organism: Podargus strigoides (assembly GCA_028020825.1). NCBI lineage: Eukaryota > Metazoa > Chordata > Aves > Caprimulgiformes > Podargidae > Podargus > Podargus strigoides. The sequence goes on along the minus strand of CM051621.1, from coordinate 38,857,583 downwards.
ATGTGTTTATTATTGTGCATTTCCATTGCTATATATATATTTTTAAGTGAGCTTCCTCAAAAGATGGTCAAGCAGCATTCCTTAATCTCAGTGGAGGTCAATCAAAATTTAAAATTCACATTTTATGAACTAAAAAAGTATTTCTATTTCCTCACTTTTCCTCTCATTGATATGAAAAACATACCAATAGTTTCGGTGCAGTCTTGTCCATGGAAGTAGTATGGCACAATGTCAGCCATAAAGCTGAAGCTAGAAGAACTGAGAAATAACCACTTCACTACAGACAGAGATCCAAATAATTTTACTTTTTCTGAGATTTTTTCATCATGAGGTACCTCCTTTTACAGCCAAACATTTATCAGTAGAAAAAAACAAAAAATGAATTGCTAACTGATCTTCTCTCATCCCTTGTTTATTCACCACTACAAATCAAACAACATTCTTACAAAGCCAGCCTATACTTTATTGTTTAAAAATGGGAACTTCAGTGTTCTGCCATGGTGCAAAAGGTAAACAAATTGTAGAGTGATGGGTCATAGTAAACCAACAGATAGAGATTCACAAGGATAATTTTCTTTTTAGAACTTTATAGTCTCTTCCTGTACGTACAAGTGAACTGCTGGCATGAGATGGAAAGTCTATGAAACAGTTGACCTGTCTCACAGATTTCCATGTCAGTGAATGGTCCATACTCTTAATTTCAAAATTGTCTGAAACAAAATTTCTTCACAGTCACTGTAAATCTGAGATGCCACTGATAACTGCAGATAGTAGCAATCTGCAATCACTGAATAGTCAAGGCTGAAGAGACTTCTGGAGGTCTCTAGCCCAAACTCTGCCTCAAAGCAGAGTGAACTATGGGGCCAGAACAGGATGCTCAGGGCTTTGTCCACTTGGCTCCTGAAAACTCCCAAGAACAGAGACTGCACAGATTATTTGCACAACATGTCCCAGTGCTTAACTGTGTTGATATGATCTTTTTTTCCCTCAATATCCAGAACATCCCATGTTTCAGTTTAAGAAATAGTCTTGGTGACCTTCTGCTGGACTGACGTTTATCATCTGTGCTCCCTGGCTGTATGCCACTTTCTTCTATTCATGTCTGAATGATCACCAGAAAGCTTTATTAGCTGCATACATTGATCAGGCTAAGCTAATTTGGGTGATGTTTTTTCCTTTTGTCTTTCACTTGCCTTGTGCTTCTGCCAGTTACTCCGCTGCTGGTCTAACCTGCTTACTCTCAGTCAGGACCTGTAGTGTAACAATTTAGAGGTTACGAGGAAACACCATTATCATTCAGTTTGTCAAATGAAGATCTGGACTAAGGAAAACAAAGGTGTTAATCTCCATTGTGCCAGCTCTTCAAATCTGTCTATGTTTAGCATGTGCCTGGGGCTAAACTGTAGCAGTTGTTCTACCACCCAATGACCCCTCCCCAGCTGAGAAGGGGAACTAGGGACAAAAAGGGAGAAGTCCCTTGGGTTCAAGTAGAAACAGATTTAATGAAGCAACAAAACTAATGTAAATAGCAACATAAATTATACAAGGTTATACTCAGCCTCATCCTCAGGAGCAGCAGAAGGAGCAGAAGACTAAGATGGAGAAGCCTCAGGAAGAGGAAATACCCATGCTTACTGAACTCCCTCCTTTTATAATGAGCATGATCTAAGTGGTGTGGGATACACCTGTGAGTCAGCTTGGGTCAGCTGCCTTGACTGAATCTCCCAGCTGATTCAGGGCTACTCATGGCCTGCCTGCATGGCTGGCCCGTGGGTCTGTTCCTGGGAATCCAGGACAAAACCTTACAAGATAGGAAAATGAGTAGCTCACAAAGTGTTGAGAGTGTTGTAGATACGTTCACATTTTATCCTGCCTTACTGCTAGTAGAATGGTAATTTACTGTAGCAAAACATTTCCTTCACTGCGGAAGGAAGCAGTGAATAATTCCCAGCTCAACTTGCTGGTTGTTATTTTGTGGATGATCAGATATCATAGAAGACACCACTGAGTCTTCACTAGTGTCAGAGAGGACACCTAGGTCTAGTTAGTGTAGGTATCTCTCACACTCTGTAAGTGTATCTTAAATTTGCACTAAGCTGTCACATGAGACAATCTATATCACGACTGGCATATTTGACCCTGTTAAAGGAAAGAATTATTGGAAGAGATGATCTCTAACTATTCACACTGTATTTTTGATCACTTGCAGTAGGAAGAATGATTAATGATGCTAGGGAAAATATGAGCTTAATTATGTTTAACTGGAACTAACTGAATCACTTCATTCACAGAAGCTGTTTCAAAAAAGCTGAGAACAAATGATTCTAATAGATAAATAATTTTTTTTTTTTTTTTTTTCTGTGTGCTATGGAGTGTTTTTAAAATATATGGAAGAGCTTATTCCATATACATTTTTAGTTTAAGGCATTGAATGTGTGGAAACAACATTCAGGAAAATCTTCCAACCAATAATTTATCATCTAAACTTTGATTCATTTTCTTTTTTAATTCTTAAGCATTCATGAGGTGTGTTAATGTCAGGAAACCTTAGGCAGTAAAGCCACCAACACTTCCCCTCTATGTGAAACCCTGTCTCTTTAGAAGTCTGTAGTAATAAGTCTGCTGGTGCTTCATCTTCACTCAGTAGTTTACTCATAACCACTCTAACTTGGTTTCTATAAAGTAAAGCATTCAAGTCTGCTTAATACCTCATTATTTTAAAATTACCTCGCTGTATATTAGTTCTGTTCAGATTTTTGTTACTGTCTGTAAAGAGATTTACAAGTCAAAATATTTTTAGAAGTAATATGTGTAAATGCTGGAGAAACCTAATTTGTCACTCAAAGTCTGACTAATAAAATCTGAGATTTGAATGTACAAGAAATACAGAATTATTTAATAGCTGAGACCTTACAAAGTAATGATATTGACTTTGATATCTGGTTTTGAAATAATAAAATGTAAAAGATGTCTCACATTGGTTAATAAAATGTAAAAGATGTCTCACATTGGTTTATAGGCCTTTTTTACAGTCACATTGATAGCCACTAGTATTATCCTTTAAGTGCTTTCAGTTATTTGCAGGGCTTTTATGAAGTTTTAAAAATAGTATCTTGTGGTTGTTCACAACTGAACAGCAAACTGAATGTGCGATGGTTATCTGTGTTACTAAAGATAAAACTGCGAAGTTATTAGGCTGCATTTATCTAAAAAGCCCAAGGAAGATGATATAGATTTAAAGTTACGGCCCAAGATCAAAGAACACAATAAATGATGCAGGAAACAAGAATTTAAAAAGGAAAATTTCTGTGAAGCAAAAACTCATTTGTTAATATGAAGGCTGGTTTTAAGGTGGGAAGAGACATCATTTGTAATAAGACTTTTTTTCTTTTTATTTTTTTCTGTAAAGGATGTTCTAAATTAGACTTTTTCTTTTGTAGAAGTAGGATTCTGTTGGCCCAAAACAAAAGAACACAAAGTGTCACAACTTTTCACTTCAATTTCTTAGTCATTGTGAACCTACCTAAGGTTCAACAATCAGCCATTGATAAACAGAAGGTGATGCGCACCAAGCCTTTTTAATGATGTCCCCTGGAAAATCAAGGCTGTTTTCCTTTTGCTATGCTAAAAGTTGGGGAGCTGCCCTGTTTTTCTGCTGTCCTGGCTACTGGTTCCCTGGGAGGGGAGCATGCAAGCAGAACGGAGGGCAATCTGAAAGCTCTGTAGTGCCAGAATGGCCAGCATCTTTCTGCTGGAAAAACAACTGCATCTAGGGAGGAAGAAAGGCATCCCAATCTATGGTATACTACTTAAATGTGGCCATAAAATATGATTCTGTGTCTAAAAGAAAGATGCTGAAGCTTCCAGTTGTTTGTCAGAGATGTCAGTGAACTCACTTTTTGCAATAGTAATCTCCCAGTTCTTACTGTGACTTATTGGAATTTCACCTGCTTAGAAGTTAACAGTGTGGAATTGCTATTTCTGTAACTTTTTGCTCTATAATCGGTTAAACCTTCCAGTTCATTTTAGTATTTATATAAATATTACTGAGCTTTGTTTTTTTTGTAGTTATCAGAATAACTATATAAAATTAGATACAATAGAAACCCCATTCTGCTCATACTTCTCTTATTCTTTTGTAGAATGATATTCTTTGTCTAACATAGATACTAACTGCAGCTAATTTCCCCCAAAAGTTTAATATGTAGGTTAAATTTTTATCACAAGTATAAAACCTCATTTTGAAATACAAATACACAACTCCCCATCCTGAAAAATATATCCCCTCCTTTGACTTCAACAGTCCATTTCATCTGTTTTTCTTCAAAGTTATTTTGCTTACATGTTCTGTAGGTAAGCTTTAATTTGCATTATTTAAAAGCTGTTTGTAAGAGCTTCAATTGCCTTAGCATGTGGGTATATTATACCACTTCAAGCAGAAAATGGTTTTGTCTTCCTCCAGACTACAGAAGTTAATAATGCATCCCCATTTTCTGTTTTAAAATAATGGCTTAATAAGGGTTGATAAAAGGCCTGATAAAACAGATGGTCTTGGATGAAGTCCTAAATTTGTCAAATCTGAGCTCTGTTTGACTATAAGGAGTACAATATATAGGCATAAGGAATCCACTGAGAGGGTTTAGCAGGAGGAACAGAGGTCTTGGATATTTAATATCAGTAAGAACAAAAGTATTTGTGTATGGCAAGTTTTGTTCTTTAACTACAGTCACTTCATACATGATTACAAATGAAGAGTAAAGGACTTAAGGCAGGACTGATGACAGTTGGTTAGGGCTACAAGGGGAATTGGGAGTATACTTGTGAGCATAAGTAAACAAAAACTACAGTCAAATTATGTTCTCAATAAAGAATCTTCATACACATAAGTAGGGTAACTGTTGAATGCAGAGATCAAAACAAAAGCAGTCACAGATTAAGAGGAAGGAACTGTGCGTACAATACGGAAGAGAATAATTTAGGAGCAAAAGAAATGAAGAAACAAGAGAAATACCACTTCAATCAACTGTTTGTTTCCAGATAGGGAACAATCTTTTCTAGGTCTAGTTCAATGAAATTTTGAGCAATATAAAACATTTTACAAAACCTCTTCAAATCTATCACTACAGAATACATACTCAGGCTTCTCATGCAAGCTTTACAGTTCTGTTGCATAAAAGTTACTAAGATGTAGGTAGCAGTGCCTGCATCTATTTGTCATCCAATTCTTACTATTAGAGACTTGAAATATAGTACACATAAACAAACAATTTATAGTGTTTATGCAATTAACTTACTGAATATGAGATATCAGATTTGTTTGCTCTATACCAAACGTGGCAGAACCACATTTACCAGAAAATGGAAACTTTGTTGAAATAGATTTTGTAAGTAAAACAAGATCTTTTCAATGCAAATATTGCAAGTCTAAGCCAACTGCAAGTATGGGGGGAAAATTAATGGAGTGGTTCAGGAGAAAGGTAATGGCTGTAACCCACAATTATTTTTTCTCTAACACCATCCTTAGGAAAATTAGTAACACTCTCCACCCACCTTATTTAGGAGTCATGCTGATCTCAAGGGAAATGCGTAGGAACCCAATTTTCCTAAAGACATTTGGTGCAAGGTATCTTTAAAAAAATCTGATATTACACCTCTTGCATATGAAAGAAAGAGCTAAAGTGAATCACATGTAAGCAATGAGATATACTGTAAGAGCTATCCACTGTTATGTCTATACAATTTATGAAGTTTTGCTGTATTAAATGACTAACAAGTATATTTCTTGCTGCTTTGATATTAAAGGAATAATTTGTCTCCTTCTTTAAAAAAGTGCTGTCTTTTTTCCCCCTCCACAACAAATCTTGAAGAGGTAGTTAAAGTATCAACACCTATTAGAGAAAATGGAAAGAATACATCACTGGGAATCTTGGAAACTTTTCAGCAGTGTGTTTGTTTCAGAATAAATGAAGGCCTCTGAACTAGTCCTTAGATGAAAAGATGTTCGTATACATCTTTAATTAGATCATCCTATTGGAACACAATATTGTGATAAAGAAGATTTAATAAAGCATTTTGTCCTTTTATTACTTTTTTTTTCATGCAACATATCTCCTTATCCAAGCAAGATGTTTGACTTCAAAGGAAGTGCTATCCACCCTCCCTTTGCTCAATAAATAACTCCCAGAGGAGTAAAAACAATATATGTTTGTAGCTTGGCTGACGCTGTTGAGTGGTGAGATCAATCATTGTCGTTCTTTTCTGTAGCTGTAGGTCTAAGATGAATCTCTTCTACAGAAATTTCTGTATGATTTGGTGCATGTCATTAACCCCTCACCTTCAGGAGAGAGCACCTTAACAATAAAATGATATCAAGTGACTTTCCTTGCTGAAGAACATTCATGTGAGCAGGGGCTGACCCAGTGCAGATGGCCTGATCAAAATTCATACTAACAAACGAAGGGACTGAAAGGTAGCTGAAGAAGTGTGTTGGATGGATGGTGGCATAATCCAAAAACGACCACCAATATATTTGTCTTCCGTATGAATGTGCTGACTAGGCTGTGGACGTGACAAAACAGTCCTTCTCTTCTGTTTTCAAATAAACAAAGCCAAAGTGTATTCAGAAAGATTATACTTCAAGACTACCAATATGAAAGTTAATTTGTCAAGATATCTCAGCTTGCACTGTAAAGACTAAAAGAAGCCAGAGAAAACAAAGGCTGGATGGTGTCTGAAGAGGCATATATTTCACCTTTTGCTGCAAGATGTGATCATCTGTCAAGAACAGCATACCTGGCAGAAGTTCGTATTTTCACAGGTTTCTGGAGAAGATTTCTTCCTTCTCCAGGTGATTTATTTCAGTATTTCTTTCTTACTGACAAAAGTTGTTCCTGAATATTTGCTTTCTGAATCTGCCACTGCTACTGAAGCTCGTTGCATCTTCTAGTTACTGTCAACATAGAGAGTAGTTTATTCTTTTCTTGTTTATAGCTGACTTCTACATATTCGATTAGCATTTTCCTCTTAAGCATTCTTTTCTCTACACCAGACAACTGTTTTGTTTTGGTTTTGTTGTGTTTTTTTTTTTTTTTTCTTTTTCCCCCCCTTTTTTTTTTATTAAATACAGTTCTTAAATGTCTAATGTATTTTTCTGGCTCTTTAAATCAGTTGTACATTTCTTGAAATTGTGTGGCTAAGAATGGACTCAGTAGGGCACCTAGACCTCTCCTGTGTTGAACAGAATTAAAGGTTTACTTCCCTTATCTTATAGCCTGTTCATATCTCTTACCAACGGTTTGCTTTTTTTTTTTTTTATGGTAATTTTACATTAATGGTTTATGTTCAGCCTATGTTTCACAATAACCAGTAAAACCTTCCCTAAAAAATTATCCCAAGCTTGGATCACTCCATCTTAATATGCAATTGATTACTCCAGAAACTGTAATTACTTTCTATTTTCCCCTCAATCACTTCTCCATTTTTTCAAGATAATTTTGAATTCCAGTCTTGCCCTTCCACCTACATGGAGTTCTTGCTAGCTTGATGTTGTCTTTTATGTATAAAATTTATGTATGAAATTTATGTACATTCTGTAGTTTATAATTTGGATCATTCATGAAGGCATTGACAAGAATCAGTCTCTGGATGGATCTCTTCAGAACTCCACTTGATCCACCTTTCTGTTTGCAAAACAAACCGTTGATAACTATTCTGTGGATACCATTTTCCAACCACTGGAAATCTGAAAGTCAGGGACACATGGAAATGAACATCCAGCTACCATGCAATTAATGTAATCTTCCAGAGAAAGTGATTTGAAAACATACTCCCTAAAAAGCTCAAACTGAGGATTTTTTTTGTGCTCAGGTTTTGTTCAGCACCTGCAGTTCTCCAAGACTTGTATGGAAATCTACAGCTTTAAAGATCTGACTGATTATTTGTACATAACATCACCTGTGGAATGGGAAAAAATGTAGAAGGAATAAAATTGTGGTTACCACTGAGGATTTTTCAGTCTAAATTAGGTACAAGATTGCATCTGAGGGAGAAGCATGATGTCAGACAAACAAGAGTGAAGGAAGGTTATGAGTTAGTTGTTTTGAGATTGTGCTTTTCCATTCTTTCTCCTAAAGTTTACTTCTAAATGATGTAGAATTTGACAGAGTTCTGGGGGAGTGTGTGCTTTGGCAGTAGATTTCAAGGAGGAAACAGGATGGAAGAATGAAATTACTGTTTACGATTTAACTAGAATTAAAGGAAGAAGGTGTAAATTCTGCTTTCAGTTGCACTAAAGGAATTTCAGACCTTGTATGTATGTGCAGCAAACTTATTTTTAACTACTGTGTCACTTCATGCTGCTTAAATTAAAACTCTGATAGAATTTTAATTTATCTGTAATATTCAGAATCTATTGCAGTAAGGTAAACCTTTTTAAAGGCATCCTTGTGTGTTATTCTTCCTCGTTTATTCAGCTTGATTTAATATTGTTTGCTTTTCACTTTGTATTTTAACAAGCTTGCGCTTCAGTTTCAGAGTAACTTGTGATCACCCCCAAATGGAAGTTTATTTTATTTTAGTGTTTCTTTCACAATTAATTTGAACTTACATCTGGCTTTAAAGAAATATTTACATAGAAATAACATGAAATTGCATGGTGTAAATGTAGTGCCATTCAACTATGTAAATAGCAGCAAAGATGTTTAATTGAATATAAAACACTGCTAAAATGTAAACATTACTTGTTTTGGTTCCAGTTGCTTTATCATCTAATTGATAATGAAAGTAACAGTTTGAAGTGTGTTCTCACAACTTTACTTTACACATAGAAATATTTTCTGCAAATGCTTGTTCCCCGGGTACCACTCACTATGTCTCTAAAATGCTTGCACTGTCATCAAGATATTCAGTCCTTGATTTATAACTACAGTCACCACAGTGCAAAGTTATGCACTACTGTACTTAAAAACAAACAGTTAGGGCCCCCATACCTGTACCTTTCATGGCTGTGTGCTGAAATAACAAAAGCTGCAAGATACAGATGGATCTGGGACAATTTTCTTTAATAACTTCTAATTTGCATCTACCAAATTCAAGGAAGGACAAAACCCTATGATTATGTCTGAATGGGAAGCTGGCCACACACAAGCAAGAACACGTGGGCTTCTGGCAGGGGGTAAAGTCTCTGTCACCTTCTGCTGGGGTCACTTCAGGCACCAAAGACTAAGGTCTTGAAGGCAGAGGGGCCAGTACTGCAAGAGATGATTAGTGCCCTAAGTACTGTGATCCACAAGGCTACCTCTGCTTTTAATTGAAGATTTCAACCATTAGTTTTACCTTGCTGAAAAGCATACCCATCTCTTTGACCTGGGAGAGCCTTTTGTTGTACAGGTCTGGCAGCCTAACTTCTTGTTCTGTCTGCACTTGTGTCTCATCACTTCTGTGATTCATGGCATGATTTTCACAGCTTCAAAGGAAAGCTTACAGACATCTGAAGGCAGTGAAGCGAGGAGCTGACAAGTCAGGCAGCTTCATCACGAGAGAGGAAGAAAAAAAATGGGGGAAGGAGACTGAGGGCAAAGTGTGTTAGTCCATTCTTGGTCCCCTTACCCCTCCAGTTCTCAGGTGGATGCTGCCACAACCTTTCCCAGCCAGCTCTACCAACAACCCTGGCAGGCATGTCAGGGCAGTCTTCCTGCTTTTGATATGAATTAAACATAAGGAAGGATCAGAGCACAGAGCTCAGCTGCAGCTGGAAAGCTCACAGGGCAGGACAGGGTACCCTTCCCCACCAGGGCTTAGGGGTATCCAGTCAAGCCAGCTCCCAGTGAGGATGATTATCCCAAGGGCAGGACTCCAGCAGATGCTGTTGTAGTTTAGGAGGCACTTACATCCTTTCCTATTTATGCTCCAATCTTATGCCTAAACCCACTCACATTCTTAACTTTGTTTTGCCAATCACTAGGCCTAGCACAAAGGATGCAGCCAGCAGCAAAACAATCGAGTAACCAGATTCTATTGTACATAAAAAAGTCAGTATATGCGTGATCACTGGGGGTACAAACAAGTCAAACAGATCACACATAATAGACATCAACCCCAGGAATGACACAGCACGACCAATAATAGGTGGAATAAACAAAGAAACAAAGTCTCCCATAGAAGAGATGGGAGACAACCAAGTCAATAGGCTGAACATATAGGATAGAAGCAGCCCCATATTGTTTCCCCACGAAGACTGCATTTGCAAATGCCAAACCTGACTGGGGCCCAGTTGCAGGGAGAGTCAGGAGGTCCTTCCTCAACAGGGAAACTCTGCAAAGTGCATCCCCCTCACAGATAGACACTCCACCCTTCCTGCAAGTGGTCCCAGCTTTTATCCCCAAAGCAGGACACCTGGCACTCATTTACCCAATGCAGGGCACCTGGGGCTTGTTTACCCAAGGGCTTTCCCTACAAGGTCAGCTGAACCTTGGAGGAAAGCCAAAAGGCAAACTCATCCCCTCCTTTTAAAGGACCATGGGGACCACCCATATGCCAACCTTAATTCAGGGCTCGGGGTTCAGATCCCAGCACTTCAACCTTACAACCAGTTTATTTTTGGCAATAAACAGTACTTTCTGATAAAAATAATTCTCAGAACTATTACTTAACTTTTCCTTTAATTCACTGTCCTGTTATCTTCAGCTTCTGCCATCTTCATACTGTCATCTTCAATATGCATTTGATATCTATTCATTAGGCCTTCAGCTGCTGCCATTGACAGTGCAGGAAAGGAGATACCACAATGTGTGCTGTCCTCTGTCTAGTTTATTTAGAGCAGGAGAAATGACACTAGGTAAGGCAGTTCAGCTCCACAATTATTAGGAAGGTGTTTTGTTTGCAGTGTTTTTTTCCATGATTATTGGCTTTGAAGTTTACGTAAGTGAATATCAAGCCTATTAATTCTCCTTCAATCAACTCTGGATGGAAGCTGTGGCTGTAGAGACACATAGACCCATTACACAGTCTCCACACTGAACTATTATTTTCCAGTAGATATTCTAACAAAGAACAAGAATATTCACAGAAAGAGAGCTTTTTAAAGCGAGAACTATTGGATGTTCACAACATTCTAGATCTGAACGTGAAAATTATGTCAGGATAAACTCATTCTGAAAATCTTAATCACCTTATCAGGACACAGTATTACTACTTAACAAAATATGGAACATTCATGTCTGTGCACCACAACAATAGTGTAAAAGGTAAGACTTAAGATTTGGGTAGGAATGAGGAAATGGGGCCAAGACAAATGCTTGTCTTCAGCAAATAAATAGAAAGAAATAGAAATCAACAAGATTTTATTTATATCAAACTATATAGCTCAGTCATGAAAATATGATTGGTGTCTAACCATACTAGCTTCCAGTTTTGTCTTTTAAATGCTATGTGTGGAAAACCTGCTAAGTAATGGGTAAAGAAAATTTTTAAAGAAATTTTTAATCGAGTAATTTTGAACATCGAATATTGTTTAAATCGATCTTATCTTGTTTTGTGGAAAAATTATATTGAGAAAATTAAATAAAACTGTGTCAGATTGTTTTACCTATTACTTACTCATATCCAGTTAACATTTACCAGCTAAAATATTCTTTCAAAGTAAAAGTTATACAAACACTTAAAAAACTGTTAAAGCTCTAAAAATACTTACAGATGCTTTGATTCAGAATCACTATACCCAGCCATTTCTACCTTTACTTTTGCAGAAGGAATTTCTTTTTTTTTTTTTTTTTTTTTTTTTATCTTCTCTAACATTTTATACAGCTAGACACCAATAAAAAAGTGTGTTCAGGGAAATGAAAATGTTGTACGTTATCATTAAGATTATTGACTTTAGCCCAGAGAAGCAAGCCCATTCAAAATTAAGACTGCAACTTCATGCTTAATCAATACAATTGTGCCTTAGTAGAACAGGAACTATAAAAAGGAGTGATTTCCCAGGCTGTGTTAGTCTTACAGGGCATAGAATTCAAACAGGGTGAGTTAAGGACAAATTTGCGTATTTCTCTTAATTCCTTTCAGCTTTTCTAGTGTTTGTCAATCTTTGTATTATTTGAATAGTAATTTAATTTATAGAAGATTTTAAACCATGTGTTTAAAAAACGCTATGTCTGGGGTGATGTTATTAGCTTGGGTAAATGTAGATAATTCTGCATGTCAAAGACAATTAACACATATCCTGTGGTCTTGATTACCAGGTTCAAGGAAATTCTGCCCAGAAGAAATTCTTACTAAAGCCTCATGGAAAGTTAAAGCTCCCTGCCCTACAATTAAAAGGGGAAGGTAATGGACCCCCCACTTTTTTTTAGTGATTGACTATAAACCTTGGCTCAAGGGACTGTTCTCAGAGGACAGGGTTAAAGCTGTCAAGAATAAAAAGGGGTTGTTTTAGTTGTGAATGTGTCTACATTCCTCGGTTGCTTTTCTTAAAAAAAAAAAGAAAAAAAATCTTAAAAATAAAAGTACGTAATGCCACCTTAAGTCTCACACAGGAAGAACAAGCAAGAGACGCAACAAATGTAGGTCAGGCATGTTTGTACTTGGACTATGTGAAAAGTCTTTTCTTTCTGTGTGTTCCACATATAGGCAAGTCACTTAATATACCTGTTCCAGAATAAGCAGTCCATTTCTCATAAGCCCTTGAAAAAATTAAATCATTAACTGACATCAAAAGAAAACAATTTAGAATACCTCTTCTGTGGCTAATATTTTTTTTAGCCCATTGGCAATAATTAATCCTTAAGTGTGCAGAGAAGAAATCTTAACAACTGAATCTTAACCTTTTAAGTCAAGAGCTGAGGTGGGTTGTTAGCAGGCTTTTTTTTTTCTGTTGTCAAGAAACTGTGCTCTAAGCCATGGCAGGATGCTGCCAAATGCAGGAGTTCACTCCAGTACAGGGCTATGCTCTGCATACTTTGCCTGGTGTTAGAAACCTCACCTACAAAATGCCACACAGATGACCCTGGCCATCTTAGAAGATCTGATTACCAGACAAGGTGACCATGATAATTTTTAGTGTGAATTACTGTATAGAATGAAGGGAGATGAGGTCAGTTGATTTGGAGAAAGCTTCAGGTATTCACAAGGAAAGATGGAGGGATTGGACCTGAGTTTTGGGCTAGATTTGTGTGAGAAAATCATATAGGAGAAAGGACACTGGGGATGACAAATGACTGAGAATGTAATGGAATAATCAAGAAAAATGACAAAGCAGAATCGAGAATGTAGACATGAAGCATGCCTACTTTTGTCCATATTTAATCTCCAGAAGTAAAGCAAGGATGTACCCTGGCATCCATGTTAATTTTGTTCTCATGTACCAGTCTTGGCCATGATCAGCTCCTGTTGCCTCTCCTAGTTGACCACCTAGCAGCCTGGTCAACTTCATTCTTTCTGGGCGCATGCAAACTCATGTCTGCTCCCTCTGGGATATCTCTGTGTCTTTGCCAGGCTGGAGATCAACCTTGTCGCTATTGCAAGTGTGCGAGGGTCAGGGGAGAACAGCATCATCCCAGCAGCATTACCAAGCCTGAAAGTTTGGGGCAGTACAGGGACATTGGAAACGCAAGGAGCAGAGTTGCTCAGAGCTATTGGTCTCATTCATTTGCCTCCTACCCTCCTGTATATATGCTGGTGGCCTCTTGAGGGGACAAAGGCTGATTCTTGATTCTTGAGTTGCTCTGTTCAGAAGGCCAAGCAGAGGGCAAACAGCCACTATTAGCTTCAGTTAGAGTGCATTCAAGTGGGGAATCCACATCTGAGGAGAAACTGTAGTCCACAATGAAGTTAGTGCTGGCTGAATTTAGAAGCCTCCAGAGCTAGGCTGTGCTCAAGAGTAGGATTTCTGAATCTCTGGCTTAGATATGAGGCAGCTAAAATCCTCCTGATTCCTGTCCTGAGCATGGAAGACAAAGTTGGTCTGGATATGCTCTGAATCTCGTCATGAATTTCTCTTTTTGCAGCTCAAAAATAAAAGAGGAGGAAGTGAGAAGAGTTACTTGGCTACGAGGGAGAAGAGCAAAGGAAATTCTAAGAAGTTCAAGGGTTTAAGAAGAGTTTAGTCACACATGTTGAAGGTAGCAGAGATTTCAATAAAAAGGAGTGGGATCTGTTGAAGGAAAGGTTGTTAGTCACTTTAATGAGGGCAGAAGAGAGGGCAGAAGCTAGATCAACATACTATCAATGTTAACACCTTGCGCAAGTTTAATGGCCCTCCAGGATACATTTCTTCTCCGTAGATTTTTCCTTTGGACACAGCCCAAAGGTGAGCTCAACTCCTCATACCATAAAAGGATAAATCCTTCACTGGATGATTAGTTTTATACCCACACCCTCAAAAGAAAAGAAAAGAAAAGAAAAAACAAGGAAAATAAAAAGAAAGAAAATAAGGAAAAGCCTCTGTTTTCAGGAGAATGAATTGTAGGCTTTAATGGCATTGGAAGAAAAGCAGCAGCCTTTCCATTATACTTAAAATAAATAAGGAAATAAAACAACTAAAAAGGCAATGTCAGCCTTCCCTGATGAATTGTACAGGTTAGGTGTTTTCCACTTCTGACTAATTTTTTCTAATCTAATTGCATATGTTATTCTTATGTACCCAATTTATTGGTGTGAATCTCCCCGTTGACAAATTCGTGACTTGTATGAACGCAATAGGTGTTTGTACTTCTCAGTTTGGCTCCACAGCACTGTATACACACAGTTGCCCAGGCTCACTTTACAAATCTAGCCTGCTAGGTGCCAGCCAGCTTCTATGATTTTCCTGCAGTGTCAGTGGCACCTACTAGTAAAAATTGTCAGGAGGAAAAAGAATGGTGCTATCAGCTAGCTATACTATTCCCTACAAACAATGACAACTAATGGCATGAGTAGAGGAGTGGGAACACATTTATGGTTTATTTTGGATAGACCAATTTGCTTCTTCAAATGAATGTGTATTGCTGTGAAATCTCTGTGTAGAGGTGTTAGAAGAGTGAACTGAAAGTACAACAAGTAGGAACTCTTTTGGGCCATGTAGATTCTCTATCATACAAGCTCTTTTTAAGAGCTCTGCTTGCACATACTTCATCATCAGGATTTGTGCTAAGGATGTATACTCCTTAAAGACTAGTTGCTCCTGAAGGCATGAAGTCTCTCTTAGAATCTATTAGTTTTGTTTGTGCTGAAAGCATATAGTTGCCATTCAGGTACAATGCTCCATTTGTACAGCTTTCAGCAAATGTGCTGTCACATAGTTAGCATAATGATTAAGGGCACTTTGAGAAGTTTACCACCTTTGCTTGTAGAGAAAGAGTACCTTGACCTATAAAAAACCCAAGCGGTACACTTAATAAATTTATCATTTTGCTAGATTTGTCCATGGATGTTTTATTTATAATTCATTGTTATTAGAACATTCCTATATTGAATGTTTGAGGTAACTATTAGCTCTTTCTTAACTCTATTTTGAAGTATTCAGTGGTGAAATAACAGAGAGTGTAGCTCAATGGACCATTCAGTTCATATGAGACGAAAATGTTTGTATGGAGAGTGCAATTTTGAAGGACCAAGGCCTTAATGTGAAAGGTCCAATATTACATAATCTCAGGTACTTTGAAAAACACTTTTTTCCATCAGAACTGAACAAGAAATGAAGTTCTTGCTCTGAATATTGCTGTAGATCATAATGGTTAGTTCCACACAAACTATTCCCCGTTTCCCGTATTTAAGGTGAACACTGGCATATTAATTTCCAAGTAAATATTAATATTCTGGCAGTAAACAGACCAGAATCTTTGAAACAGCGATTTGTGTGGTCACATTTAGCTATAGAAAATAATTAAGAGTAAAAGAAAAAGAAAGTATGTCTTTCAAAGAGATTTGGAAGCTGTGATGCAATAACGAACTGATGATCTTGAAATAGTTCACTTTTGGGAATCAATGAGATTAGGTCAATTACCAATCAAATACTAAACATCTATTGTACTGGTCAGAAAACACCCTGCCTTTGAATACCCAAAGTTGCTACAGAAGCTTCTGGGATTCAGGTATGGTCAAAACTTAAAGACTGTTTTTCTTCAATTTTTTTTATTATGTGTCAAACTTTCAAATAGAAGGCAACATGCTACACATGTGATGACAACCAAACAACGCATTTTTCACAGAAGTAGATGGTTGGTAGTCTCCATGTGTCTAAATATCAGTCAGAGTAAAGACAGGTTAAGTAATGGTAGCACTGGCAACGACTGTGGGTGTCTTGTGCATATCTCAAATCAACAATGACAGAGGTAGTATAAAAACAATTTATGAACCACAATCCTCTTGGGAACTACATTTCAAGCTGTAATTTCATCTAAACTGTTTATCGGCTGCTTTTATTTAATGTATGAAGTGTCAAAAATTTTCTTTGACATCAGGCTTGTTATTGTCTTTTGATTTATGTTTTAAAGCAAAACATAATAAGTACAAAGATTGCCTAGTGGTTTTGTGTTTTAAAAAATATTGGAGATATTTGCTACAGTGGTAAAGTCATTCATACAGTAGTTAAAATTCAGAAATTAGAGTAATGAACTTTTAAAACTTAAATATCTTAGAACAGAGAAGAGATAAACTGTAAAAATTTTTACTGTCCAAGGCCCATCTTGCAAGTACAAATGTTTATGTTGTGAGGAGATCCATGACCATATACGTGCAAACAAATAGCAGGGCATGGTTCTCAGCACTGGGAATGCAAAACATTGCTTGGTAGGTGTGTATGAAGGTATAAATCCTCGTACCCAGAAATGCCTGGGTGGACCTCTCTGCGCATTTGGCATTTATTTAACTCAACTGGTGGCTATCTGCATTCACTTATCTGTAAGGTTTTGATTTTAATAACCACTGAAGTATTCCTGAAATCTTAAACATACTTCTAGTGTGAAAAAGCCTTGGGATGAAATTTCTTGAAACCACACAGACATCCATCAGCGTGTGCCTGAGCTGCACCCAACTCCCATGCCAGCAAAGTGGACATGGCAGAGCTGTTGGAGAGGGTCCACTGAAATTGACGAGGGGAAGGCAATGCCCATGTGAACAGAAGATTATTGCACGGAAAGTGCAAGTGGCAGACTTTGATAGTAAAGTGTGGTGGGACATGGCAGATACATGACAGCTGGGAAGACAGAGCGCCAAACCAGCACAAACCCCTCCAGAGTGAGTCTACTTCCCCTAAACAGACCATATCAAACCAGCACGTAATCCCAACTACAAGCCAAACTCCCATGTATGAGATTTCC
Source organism: Podargus strigoides (assembly GCA_028020825.1). Lineage (NCBI taxonomy): Eukaryota > Metazoa > Chordata > Aves > Caprimulgiformes > Podargidae > Podargus > Podargus strigoides. The sequence goes on along the minus strand of CM051621.1, from coordinate 38,840,292 downwards.
CATATAACTACACTTTTCTAGGCATGTGCTGTGATTGCCCTTGAAGGCTGGTACATAAAGAAGTGTATAAACGGCTCCAGAATTTGGCAATTGAATATCTGAAATATCAACTATGGATTTGGAGGGGGAAACTCTCTCATTTCCCCCTCACTTCACAATGCTTCAGCAGGAACTGAGACACTTTTCCTAGGCCAGAGGCATTCCTGCAGAGGGTGGGGGAGAGTCGTCCTGAGGATATGAATCTACAGCAAATCTGCTGCAGATCTCCATAAATAGAGACAAAAGAGCCTAGGACACTTCAGCTTGGGGTCATGAGGGAAGTGTGTGTAAGGAGTTAAGAGCTGCCAAGACCATCATCCTGTGGTACGGGCATTTTGGGCAGCGATTCACCAATAGCTTTTCTGGTACTGGCTGGGGAGCTGCCACACATAGAAAGACTCGATGTAGGACAGCAGGCTCCTATAATGCAGAAGTGTCAGATTGAAATGGAGGAGGGGAACACGAGCATTCAGGAGCATCTTGTACTACATGTTCAGCCCATCTTTATTTGAATATTCAAGCACCTGTTTTCTACAGGTTTTGGCCAAGAGTTTTTTAGCTTGGCATGCTTTTCCACAGATGCGTAACTCACATGTACAAGAAAAGGAGTGTAAAGAACAGCCAAACAATGGACTTAGTTTTAGTACCATCTGTAACCATTACAAGTAAAGTTCATAAAACACCAGCAGGAGTGATATTTAACACTTATGTGAACTGGGATGTAAGTAGAAAATTATGGTCTGCTGTCTGATATTAGTGCAGTAACACAGAATTTACCTGTTTTTTATTTTCACTTTCTGCCATGAAGTGTATCTTGCAGATATCAAGTGGAGGAAACCTGTGCTTAGCAGCTTATTTTGCTCATCTCGGTTTTTGAATGTCTTGCATGCAAAAAGAACACCAGAGTTGATCCAGTGAGTGTGTATAGTATGCACTTAACATTTATGTAAATGATCCCATCAACCTCATAGGTTTAAAGCAGATGTGTTTTGTCACTTCATACTGTAGGTTTACTAGTCTTCAGCCTATGTGGAAGTACATCTGAATATTTACTCATTGGCATCCTAGAAAACTAGAAAAATTTTAGGCTCAGATCCCCTGTGAGTAGATCTCTGGGAGGACTCATAGATGGAAGAACTGCTAATCAGTAAGATTAGCAGCTGCAATAGACTAAGAATGCAAGTATGTTTTCATTCTATTTTATGCTTACCTTGCATATCTCTCAATTTATCTCTGCTCTTTTTATTTGTGAAGGGAGGCTCTCTGGGAACTGGGAGATATTCACTCGCACCCTGTGAATGAAAGTGGTCTGAAAACTCATAAAGTCTGACGGGTTTGTGCAGCTCCTAAAGCCCTCTACCCGTAAAAGTACATTTTTAATGAATTTGCTGGATCTAGCAGGTTGTGTTCATTTGGAAGAGGAGAAACTCACTAAACCACTGTAACACCAACAATTCAATTTCATTTACTTAATAGGAAATGAGAGTTTTGACAAATAGGTGTTAAACTTTTTTTTTTTTTTTTTTTTTAAGATGCATAAAATCTACATTTCCACATGGCTTTTAGGGTCTTTCTAAATGACACAGTTCTTTTTTCAGAAGTAGGGACTAAATGCAAGAGGCTTATTTGTTTCTTTGCTATCCAAAGAGGCTTAGAGTGTAAATGATAGAAGCTGTGGCTGTGTTCGGGAAATTTCTTGTTTCCCTTTTCTACAGATTCCACAGTTCTATACTGCACTTGCAAGGAGACTTCTCTTTAGGCATTTACTACCGTTATTCTCTTAACCTGAGCCTGTCAAAAAAAAAAAACAACCAAACCCCAAAACATTTTGAAGACAAAGAAGTGACCTTCCAGCTGAAACAATAGGTTTCTTTTTCCTCCAGGAAGAAAAAGATGTTTCACATTAAACTTCCTTAATACTAAATATCAACATATACAAACAGACAATAGTGTCCTTTGCATAGAGCTCTAGCTCCATGCCTGCATTAAAGGGATGTAGATCTCTAGAAAATATATATTGAACCCTAACTTTTCATTTATCTCTTCAGGAGAATTTAATCTGAGAATTTAATCTAGCAAACATGATAATGGGTCTAAGTCTGGTACAGAGCTGTACAGTACATTCATACTTGACAATACTGGAGATAACTCCTCTTGTTTGCCAGAGACGGAGCAGAATCAGGCCTCCATATCTTAAAAATCAAATTGTTAGAATTGATCAACCTATATAAACCTAGACTAAACTGGGAATCAACACTTCTGGGCCTTAGAAGTCTGCTAAAACTGGAGTTGTAAAGTGTTACTGATGAGTGCACACACACATAATTGTATTTGATGCACGTTATGAATGACAGAAGTGAGAAAACCCACTCCTTTTCAGTTTTTAATGAGCTCTGATGTAATGTAGGTTTTTTCTTTCTGCTGTTAAAGATCTGTGAATATAGTCTTTGGCAAGCAGGCTGCTTCAGGCGGGAGCCTGCAGTACAAACGGGAAAAGCATGGCATCAGGCTTTCACCAGCGAATTAAAGGCATAGTATTAAGTGCCTAAGTCATAAGTATGTATTGTCTTTAATAGGAAGGTATGTCACATGGAATACCCTTTCAGTGTATTTGGAAAAAAATATTATGTTCAGTTAAAGAAATACATATTATAGCATTTTAAAGATCACAGCTATAGAGTATAAATTGAAGCAGTGAGTTCAGAACAGAGCAACAAATGCTTCAGGGAAATTAATCAGAGCACCATTAAACAGAGGCATTAAATTATAAACAACTTACCCGAGTAAACACTTTTATAGCTCAAAAATTTTCTTTTGCAAAATGCTGATCTAACAGTTCGACAAGTTTAATTGGAAAACATAGGTATTACTGGCTTTTTGTAAAAAAGTAGGAAAATGTTTTATTTTCTGAAACCCCAAACCTTTAAAAGCTATTTTATTTTATGAAAAAGTCCTAGATTCCTTTTTTTTTTTTTTTTTTTTTAAATCTTTCTTCAGGTTTTCAAATTCATGCAAATGCACAGGCTAGAAATACAGCCTATAACTAAGTTCAGAATTAATGAAACAGATTCATTAATTCATTAATTTTGCCATGGGGTTTTTAATCCCTTCATCAGCTACTTTTATTCAGGTAGTCTCTCCAAGCTGTGTCTTTTCCATATTGTCACTATCAAACCAGCAAAAGCACCAGCAAGCTGAACTGCTGCAGCTCAGTGTGTGATCTTAATGCGTCTGCAAACAACAAGAAGAGAAACACGTTTCTCTCCAGAGTACTATTTGGTGTTGAAATGATTTAGGTCTGGAAAATCAATCTGTTCATCCTTCTGGACAATTTCTGAAACAAATATTTAGCAAGATTTATAGTGTTGTACATATGCAGGCCAAAGGATTCCACTGGAAGGCAGATTTTTGTAATACCATATAACCGTCTACTCAATAAGATGTTTTATTGTTTTTTGTTTTTTTTTTTTCCCTGAGTAATAAATACAATTCTGCAACATGTTTTAGGGCCATATAAATATAACGAATAGTTCAACTTTGCATTTCTTCTGTAACTAAATGATTTTATATTATCCTGTTTATAGAATAGATACGAAAACACTAGAGGCCTTTAGATGAAAGCAAACAAACAAAAACCTAAATGAAACACCTCCCCTTACATGTACTTTAATTACTGAAATTTCATTTTCAACTTAGTAATTTGAACCCATTAAACTGTAGACTTTGCAGAAATGCCCAAATGACACAAGTGCAGCTGAAACTTTAGCGCATAAATATATGTAAAAACATGGTTTAAGAATGAAAATCATGAAGGTTGTTTTTAACATGTAAGACTATTTGCTTGCTGTCAATCATATACTTCCTTTATGCCAGTCACATAGTCTAGGAATATTGTAGCACAGCAGTATCCCCTAACACACTTCCCCTCTGCAAACACAGAACAAAACCATCATCTGAAAGCCTCAACACTTGTGTGTGAGATGAGAGAAAACAGATAAATGCAGACATGTGTAGCCAGAAGAGTCCAGGCAAACAGTGCTGGCTAGCACCAGCCATACTCGGATTAGTGCACCTGTATCCAGAGAGCTGTGAAGTTTTCAAGTGACTTTGTGAAGACTGAGAATGTTGTAGCTGGAGACCCTTACAAGTAAGTCCTGCCAGGTGTGAGGAGCTGCTCAAGGAAGGCTTCAAGGCTTTAGTTATAAAATGCAAGTGGTTAATGAAACTCAGAGCAATCTCAGTGGCCTGGGCAAGCAGGAGCCACAAGGGCCAGTTAGTCATGAGCTTGCACAACTGAGTAAAAAAAAAGGCCCAAGCAGTGTATAGTCCACCACTGAGGGCACTGGGAGTTTTGATCTTGTTTGGTTTGGCTTATGCTAGTCACTTGCAGTCTCCTCAAGTAAGTATTTTAGCTGTTATGAGGTGGAGAGTAGTAAGCAGGCGAGCTCGGCTGAGCCCATGTGCACCTAGGCACCGTGGGAACATGTGCAGCCCTAAACTGAGACCCCCAACCCACCTATGGCGCCATTTGCAGCAGCAGAAGCTACAGCAAGTCTGTGTGTAAAGCAAGTTGACCTTATTTTCAAAACACAAACCCAGGGCACCTTTGCAGCAGCATTTCATAGGGCTGTGAAATACACTTAGGTGCTCTGCATTCAGCTGCTTCTACAACTACCTGAAAGGAGGTTGTAGTGAAGCAGGGGTCTGTCTCTTCTCCTGGGTAACTAGTGATAGGATGAGAGGCAATAGACTCAACTTGTGCCAGGGGAGGTTTAGATTAGATATTAGGAAAATTTTTTTCACTGAAAGGGTTGTCAGGCACTGGAACAGGCTGCCCAGGGCAGTCGTGGTATCCTCATCACTGGAGGTATTTAAGAAATGTGTAGATGAGGTGCTGAAGGACATGGTTTAGTGGTGAACTGGCAGTGTTCAGTTAATGGTTGGACTTAATGATCTTAGAGGTCTCTTCCAACCAAGGCTATTCTGTGATTCTGTGATCAGCCCTGTGGGGACTGGGGATGTCCCATGCATGTGAGCTGGTTTTGAAAGCCCTCAAAGCTCTTCCCATCCCCGCTGTGGCCATCCCTGCCTCTCCCTGCAAGGACAAGCTGCAGCACAACACTGACAAGACCCCTCCATCACCCTTGACTTTGATGTTAAAGCCTTGTTGCCTCACAAGGGATGGTGTGCCTCAGGCACAATCTCAGATTAGGCTGAAACATGGGCTCATAATGTCTAACAGGAATCTGACAAGGGGAGAAAGGAGAGAAAATACTTCATATCTGGGCGATATTGTAATTATTTTATCATTATGAGTAACTTCTCTATTAGTTTATAGAAAACATTTCACATAGCTATAAATTGGAATGTACTCAGAATTTCAAAGGTAAAATATGTGGCCTTATAATGAATAGAAGAGACAGTCATGGCAAAATTAAGATGTATCTGCATCCAGACACCAGACTACTTCTCCATTCTCTGTATTTTGATAACAGCAGTGAAGCCAGTCAGGGGACAAGACACCAGTCTTTTGAGAACACACAGAAGCATGAAAATCTTTGCTATAGTTATAGCAGGCCAAAAATTAGTTTTGAAACCAGAGAAAATAACTACTGCATCTGATCAATGCTTTAAAGTGGTTGCACAGGCTATTACAGTTGCTGAATACGATAACTGTTTTCTTAGAAAAGTCCATGTTCTCTTCCAACCCGTTATGCATCTGTCCAAACAGAGTATTTACTCTTTTGACCACATTGGCTCAGCTGAAACAATTTTAATGCAATATCATGCTTTCCTGTTTTACTTGTGATGAGCTAATAATCCTAAAAAGTGGAAGAATCAGCTGAATTTTTCACTTCATAGCCATTTGAAAAGTTTTTCTTATGTGCCATGTCCTCATCTTTTGGCAATTAACTGCAAAATTAACTAGATCTCGTGAGAAAATGCTCCTCTTTGCCTTTAAGCAAGTAAATCCGTTTATTCATGTCTGAATAGCAACATTTTGGAAACTTTCCTTGGTCCATCTCTGTTTTAGAGCAGTCAACAGCTATCTCCTTGTCGCTGGTCATATCCCAAGCAATACATCTTCTTGGTGTTTTTTCTTGATTGTTATGACCAACCACATTTTTTTTTTCTATAATTGTTTCATCAAGAGTACAACTGAAACTGAATAAATTGAATCTTGATTTTTTTATAATGATGGGTATTCTTCTCCAACATTCATCGAAGACATAAATTTGTCTTCCTTTGTCATCAAGAGAAACTCTGGTGATTCACTGAAGCCGTTTGTCAAACACTTCTATTACTTCTTAGTCAGCTGCATTTATTTTCCCTGATCTACATCCACAAATTGCTCTGGGAAAATTCTTCAGCAGTTGAACCTTTCTATGTTTTGAAATACTATGCTTATCCCACATTTTTGTCAACTTAGATGTCCCTATGTGGTGCATGGAGATAGAACAATTGTTAATTTTTACACCAATTGTGTTATTAATTTTCCTTTGTTTACCTGTTAATTTTGAAAGAAAATTTTTGTCTTTCCATGATGAATTGGTATTTTTCTGTTGCACTGATCTCTGTTTTGCCTCTGTTTCTCCTTGCGTGACTTTCTCTGAATTAACGCAGCAGTTGACTGGAGCAATGAAGTCGGGTCTACAGGTTTTCTTTTGCCAGTCTGTTTCTATGAATAATCATTTGTCAATTATTTTTTGCTTTCAACAACGCTCAGTTTTAGTTATACACATGTCAATAGGCCAGACCCTCACTGATCGGCTAGCTTAACGCTGAATAATGCCATTCACTACAGTGAAGATGTATACTATCATCTTTGGTAACACTCATATGGCCATATGGCTGCTGAACTGTTTGTGTAAACTTACATTGCACCAATAGAAATTCAAATACATTCTGGAGATGAAAAGACAGATTCAGGCTCTTTTCCAACAGAGTGCATAAGTAGATGTGTAAGTTTAAGCGAATGGGTTTAAAGTGTGTGCTTCTCCTTTAGGGGTATCAAAACCTCAGTAGTCTCTCGATATGGTTAATAGCTAATTTTCAAAAATGCTGAACATCCTTTAAATTGGCACAAGTCAACAGAAGCTGCATATGATCAGAGGGTATTGAGACAGAACATTAAGTCCCACCAAGTGGAGAGAAACGTCCTTCTCTACTTGCCACGGCCGAGGAATGTCAGGGTTTTGAGAAAGATAGATTTGGTTTTTTGATTGAAACACTCTTTTCTGAAAATGATACAACCAATTGATGCTGACAGCAGACAAGTTACTTAACTTGTAGATGAGTTTCAGTGCCACACATACATATTGCTGTATTTATGGATTGTTTTTAAAATTCTCATAGTAGCAGAGCTGAAAAGCAAAACCATGCACATGGATTGCAGCAGTTGGTCAGAAAGCAATCATGTGATTGGTAATTTTCCAGGGAGACCTGAAGGGGGCAAGTGGCATTTATGTGATCTAAATCCACTGGTTGCATTCAGGGGGGATTAACATCTGTTAAAAGTATTATGTTTATCGTGCAGGTGTTTCAATATTTGTATTTATTACGTGTTGCAGCAACAGTCTCTGAGAAAACATTCATGTAACAATCTGGTTGTTTTATTGTCTGAATCTGTCAGGACAGTCATTTTGTTACTTCAACATTGTGATCCCCTTGCAAGCTGTAAACTATTTAATGAAGTGAGTATATGGAGAAAGATGACAGACTTTCAAACTTTTGGAAGACATTTTTACATCAGAGACATTAGTTTTTGCACTTGGGATTGTTCCTAATACATGTATGGCAAAAATGTTGAATTAGATTGAACATTTCCAGGATTCCAACGTATTCCCCTGTGCAGTTCTATATTTGACATTGCTTTCATTTTGTCGATAAACAACACACTTAGATTCCAATATTAATGAAAATAACTATTCCATGAAGTACCTCATAGAAATTGTAATTATATCTGACTTTGAAGAGCTTTACTTCATGTATCTATAATGCTTTTATTGCTCAAAAAGTAACTCTGCAGATATAGTGACTTGCAGGAAAGGCTGTTGCTTGTTAAAAAGAAAATAAAGATAAAATTTAAAAGCTTGACATCTGCTGATTTGCATTGCAGTGTAACATGACACTGCCAGTACTACAGACAAACCAGCTATGTTAAAAATGTTAAGGCTGCAAAATCAAGTGCTCAAAAGCATGAGGAAATACAACAGTTTAGATCACCTGTGTGATCTTAATTTGTCCCCCTTGAGTGATTACATTATGATGCAGTCTTTATTATATTATCATGGATGTTTTTGTCCACAGGACCTCTTGAATCTGATCCAGCTCATACTGGAGCTAGTGTAAATATTTTCATTGACTTCAGTGAGTTTCAGGCTGGGTTCCAAATGGCCTTTTTTTTTTTTTTTTTTTTCCCTACTTATTTAACCCATATTTCTTGAAATAACATAGGTGTATATAATGACAAAGTTTATCTGGTGAAGAAGACATGATCCTTGTCCTGAACAATTTACAGAAGCCCTGTTCATATGAACTGGAGGTGATTGGTTCCATCTGCCTAAATGGATCACTCTTTTGCTTTGATTAATCCACAGAAATATAAGCTTATTTTTATATGGACTTTGTTGCTATACCAAAAACAAACAAACAAGGCACTAAACTAATTTTTTTTTTTTTGAGCAGACAATTTATAACAAGGACAAAGATGACAGTTCAGCTGCAGAACCATGACAGGTGCATAGTGGTGGTTGATTATGGAAAAGGTAGGAAGCAGAGCTGAACAAACAGGTATTTTAGCACTTGTGGACCAATAGATTATATAAATTATAATGATTATCATAGAAAGATAGTTTTCCATAATAAATGTCCAGCCAAAAATGGTGTTTAGATGTGTTATAATAATTTCATGACAGTTACTGCCAAAGATTGAGATGAGATTAGTACCAGCCATTTCTGTTAGAGAAGTTTTCCAATGGACCTTTTTGCTTGTACTGAGTATCAGCCAACTTGTCCTCATTTTGATCCTAAACTTGGCCAAGCATTAGCTGCAATTAAATGACTTGTCTTAAATTATTAGAATTGTATTTAAAGCACAACTTCCAGGAAAAAAAGCTTCCATTTTCCCCCCTTCCATGTATACTGAGAACTAAGATGATTTACTACATCACCATCACACCATAACACATCCTCTCACGTACTCTTTCAGATTATTTAGATCCATTTCTATTGTGGCCTTCAGAAATGCAGGATCACACCCAATTTATTTTTCTATTTTCCATCAGCAATTTAACTTACTGCATGTCTTCACTCAGTAGGACTCCTTCCTGACCATTGATGTCTTCCAATAATATCAACAGCAGCAGCATTCATTGTTTCAACTCTTTTTTATTGATCCTATGGTCAAAACAATATGACTGAGATGTTTATATGTATTATGTACATATAATTTTATTCTTTCTTTTGGCCTTCTGAATTAGTAACATCTGTTACTGCTAACGGAAAATATCCTCTGGGCCACAGAGGAATCACAGTCACATGTTGCCGCTGGAACAGCCTGTGTGAATCAGCAGTAAGATAGACTCATCACTCTGCACCTAATAGATATAACACCAAAATGGAGCCAAAACATTCCTGTCCAAAGTGGGAGGTAACGGTCTATCCTCTAGCTTGAAAAAAGAAGCCTCAGACCATTTCTGAGTGCTTGCAGCCTAACAGGCAGAGCTTACTTAGTCTGCTTTAATGTAAGCTTCACATTTTCAGCAGAGCTTTATGTTGCCTTCTTAATACAAGCAATAAAGTGGTCCATAAGCTAACTGTAAGAACAATAACAACAAAAAGATTTAGGAATACAGAGTGCACAGCATGAGAGGTCCCTGAGTCCTTGTGATTTTTGATTTTGAAAGATGGCGTTGGGGTACTTTTCAGCATTTTTCATTCAAGTCAGGTCTAAAATTTCAAAGGTCTATAAAACATCAGACATTATTACCAGTATTAGTCATTGCCTGAGGAGGCTACAGCACGTAATCAGCAAAATATTACCCTTCATGAGGCTGATGTGGGACAAAAAGAAAATTTTGGTTTGCAAAGGGGCAAAATTTCTCCACCTTTGGAAAAATGACCCAGGGTCTTTCATATAGAGTCCAGAATTTCTGTCTTGAGTACCAAATAAATGACACAGTCTCTTACTAAAAGTAGTGTAGTTCTAAATGTAGCATTGATCTTGATGCACACTAGCAATTAAAGGAAATCTGTAGCAGACTGGACATTTGAGTCTTAAATCTACAGTGAAGACAAATTTTTGTGCAAGCTAGCTTATGTAGATCACAGATGACCAATAAGAGGAGATATATATATGTCTGACAGATTTAGCTAATAGAGAATCTATTTCTGTGCAAAGCTTTATGTGTATTATATTGCTTAACAAAATCAGTAAAATATGATGGTCTCTAAACAGACCAATGAATGATTTATCTAGCGTCTTCCAACTCTATATATGCAGGAACCCTATCTGTGCCATTTGTATGTACTTGTGCAAACAGATTTCTTCATTTCATTTGGTACAAGTAATAGTTTTTAGTTAAATCTGTAATTATTCTTGTATATTATCCTTCTACCCCTCATTCTTTCTCCTTTTCTTCTGTATTTATCTTAAATGCAACAATCCTGGGTGGAGAACCTCCAGAATGTTGTCTACATTTAGCCTGTACCCCAGGGCTGAACTGTAGCAGTTCCTTTACTACCCGATGACCCCTCCCCAGCTGAGAAGGGGAATCGGGGAAAGAAGGGAGAAGCCCCATGGGTTGAAGTAGAAACAGATATAATGAAAAAACAAAACTTATACAATCACCAGCCACAAGCATACAAGCGTGTACTCAACCTTAGGATCAGCAGGAGCAGAAGGCCAAGAGGAAGGAGCTCCAGAGAATAGGAAATCCCCACCTTAAGTAAACTCCCTTCTTTCATAATGAGCATGACTAAGTGGTATGGGATACACCTGTGAGTCAGCTTGGGGCAGCTGCCTTGACTGGATCTCCCAGCTGACTTGGGGCTACTCATGGCCTGCCTGCATGGTTGGCCCATGGGTCTGTTCCTGGGAAGTCAGGACAAATGTATACGATAAAACTTAAAAAAAAATCTGAATTTCACTAAGCCAAATTGATTAACTAAATATCATAAGCCATATTACATGACTTTCTGTAATGGAATTTATGCTTCAGAGAAAGAAAAGCTCCAAGAGTATAAAAATCCAATTCACAAATCTCTGAGTCAATGTAGCAAAGCTACATTGTATCCCATAAGCGTTTGTCCTTGGTTCTTTACACACTGATTTGTCCTTGCTATTATCTCTTGAACCATATCATAACAACATATTTTGCATGGTAATAAATTATCACAAATGGAGGGATGCAATGTATGGCTAAAAATAATGCCCACATTTTGCACAGCTGTAGAGTTTTAACTGAAAAGCTTAAGGAGCTCTTCAGAAAGTCACAACATCTGATCTGTAAGGTGCTATCTACCTTTGTTTTCAGTGGGACTTGAGGACATACAGTCCTCCAGAGACCTGACACCTATAGAGGATATTATAGAAGTCAAGTAACTGACATGTGATAGTGTGGTTCATCCAATAAGAAACGGATTGTTTAAAACAGACAAAGTGCAGTGAGTAACTAGCTATCAGAGACAGTTTTGACATAGAGCCATAAAGTGGGAAGCGGTATGCCGTTTTAGCAGGCATTAACGCAGCAGACAGACTTTCCTAATGATCTATAAATAAAACAGAAAAAATGTCTTCCTGGCTTAAGTGAATTATTGTTGCCATTAAAGATGATAGCACGACAAGGGAGGAAAGGTAGTGCTACTTGTTTAAAATGGAGTGTTCCTCCCGCACACTTGTTATTAACTCTAGCTAGAAACTGGAGTAACACAAACACAACCATCTTCTGTCCAGGTTTGACATTACATCCACACAAAAGGGAAAGATTTTTTTTTTACCCTGAAAAAAGCCAGGCAGCCCCCATAATACTTGCAGTTGTTCGTTCCCCAACACCAGTTGCAAATAGGAAAACTTTCATACAAATACGCACCTGTATCTTTACCTGCTTTCTACTAGGAACTGTGTTTCCAGTGTGTTGAAAGCGGCACAGACAAGAAGCTTTTCTAATTTATTAATCTTTAATGATCAAACAGCTGGCTGTTTGCTTTCTTGTTTTGCCTTAAAAATAGATTTCTGAAGTCATCTCCTCTCAGCTGAAATAAGGAGTTTAATCCTATGATCATAGGTTAAGTCTTTGGAGGTACCTTGTGTAATCTCCTGCTGAAAGCAGGGTCATCCCGGACATCAGAACAGGTTACTCTAGGTTTGTCCAGTTGGGTCTTGAAAACCTTCAAGGATAGAACCTGAACAACGTCTTTGGGAAGCCTGTTTCAAAACATCTGACTGCCCATGGCCAGTGTTTTTTTCTGAGTGTTTTTTGAATATAAGATAGGAGTTAGGAATAATCTCTTTGCCTTCCCTGTCACTAAACAGTGTGATCAGGTTGTTATGAAGGAATGGCTCTATGAGACTGAGGATGATGATTTTTTAAAGGCCTGTACAATTACTTGGAATTTTCATCTGGATCTGATCATGTCTTTGTACAGGGCAACGTTTATTTCTTTTTATATCAGAGTGTGGTAGGACTCTGTGTTTCTAGTAACTTTCAACCGACTTTGCATCAGGCATGAGAACAGTTATTGAGATCTCTAGAATGTGTAGAAGAACCATGTACAGCACTGCCTGTACCCATGCTGTTGAAGCATCATGGCTTGGTCATATATAGCTGAGGGAAGATTGAGGTGAATTTGCTTTGGCTGACATTTCTTTCTTGACATCATCATTAGCCTTCATTCAAACACTGTGAAATCTACCAAAACCATTGCTTTATCTCTACTTCAACCCTTTCTGCCCTCCTATGTTACTTTTCTCCTTTGTCTTTTCTAAAGAGCGTATTTGCAATTTATATGTCTACATTACTCTTTTAATTGTAATAAAGTACAGAAAGCTCAAAGTGCTCTATTTAAATAGATGAAAATTCAAGGTCTTGGATAGGGTATTTTAAAAAGATTGTTAAAATACCCCAATCATTTTCATGTTTGTGGCTCTAAAATTTAATTTTATAATTCAAAATGCTATGGATTTTCTTAATTTGAAAAATATGCATTGAAAATATTTCTTTGTCTTAGGCATGCTTTCTTAACCTAGAGATCAGTCCAGTAAATCATATGAAGTGCCCCTCAGCACTTTTCTGGCATTTTACAGTGCTTCATTACTGCAGATAAATGTAGTTATAGTTCACATAATACAAACCCAGAATTCTTTTGCAGGTACTTAATTGAAGCGGATAAATTTTTACGCAGCAGTACTTTGTTCCTCCTAAATCTTTAGTAGTCTATGGGTAATAATATAAGTGGTAGTAGTGTTAGGTAAACTTTTAATGAGAAGAAAAAATACTGCAGTTTGTTTTGTGTTTTCAGTTTCTGACAAAAAATGAAATGGAGGCTTATATTCCAAGGAATTGTAAAGGGTTAAAAAACCCATAGATCTCCCTAAAGAAACAACATTTGTAAGTTTTATGGTTAAATCAGCCATTGCTTTGCTGACCAATAAAATGGAAAATGTGTGCTTTTATAGGTTTATAAAAAAGGCATACTCTAGTTGCATGAAAAATAACTTTCACCGATTGAGTACAGGTGGCGACTTGTTTAAACTCCGAAGATGTAAAGGCTTAGTATGTATGACTGAAAAAGGGAACATGGCACAATAAAAAGTCTTCCTTTCTTTACTCATCAATCCTTTGGGTATTCCATGTCAAATAAATGTTACAACAATTTACAGTAAAAGTATACAGTGGAAGTGCCAACGTTAACACTTCTTAGGATTGGACAGGGTCCAAATTTTTCACACCAATATTTAATGTGAAGTAAAATGTCTTTTCCATTGGAAGTGTCAGCTGTAACATGCTTTCCTATATTTGGCAACATGCTCATGTGAAGTATAAAGTCAAATGCACATGATGTTCTTTTTATTTCAACCATGATAAATTGTGTTCATTTGTTTAAGTGCAAGTGGCAGTTTTAGTGTTCCTACTATAAATTTTGGTTAGCTTCTATTGACATGCTGTATTAAACTTAAGAAAAACAAATTACACTTCACCCATTTTAATTGACTAAATGTGTCAAAAACACAATAAGTATAACACGAAGGGTCAGAGTCTCAGACTTCACCATAATGGGTGTCATGGCAAGGATCCAGCTTTTTGTACATTTCATTTTTCATAAAGTTTTAGTATGAGGCATACATTTAACATTCACTTCCACTTCAGATTTGTAGCTTAACAAAATATCTCTTGCGTTCTGTTCCCATTGCACTCACTTGTTACATTGTTAAAAGTTTTTTTTCTTTTTTAAGGTGATAGTACTGATGAATATTGATGATTTGCTATAAACATAAGATTTCAAAATTGACTTTTGTATTTGAAGGAACGAATCCATGATTTATGTGGTACAAACGGATTTGTGTCAAAACCCGTGTCTGAGACCATGGTTAAGAATCCCCGAGATCACTTTTCTAAATAGATGAGCATGGTTGAGTGCCAGATGAAACTTGGCATGCCTCATTCCCAGAGGATTTGAATGGAGCCTGTCACTTTTAATACACACATTTTATGCTAAAGAATTGATGTCTATTTTTATCTTTTGGAAATCTTTACCTGTTTTCTGGATTTTAACGAGTGAAAATTAAGGAAAACCACTAAGAGATGGTATGAGTATTGGCAATATGCCCCTAAGCACTGAAATACCTCGATGGAGTTCAAGCCATTTGAATGTCTCAGTGTGGACTCATTCTTACGAATTGGGAACAAGAGATCAGTGCTTGTTACAAGTGCTAGATTTATTTTTTTTCTGCTCTTGTTGCTGCATTAAGCCTGAAACCACTGAGAGGCTTTTGCTCTCAGCCTGAACCTCTGCCTGGTTAGATGTAGCAAGGTGGACTGGTTGGAGAACAGACGGGCTCAGACTGCATGTAGGACTTCCAGCAGGGTGTATCCGCTCTCACGTGTTTCCAGCAAATCCTTTCAACTATGTTCTTTTTCCGGGGGGCATCATGAAGAGGATGGCATGTGCTGTCAGATACCGACAGGCTGAACCCACGCAAACAGCACCACTAGCTTGTTTAGTGCATCTGCAGCTTGTGTCCTTCTGCAATGGCTAAGTAATGTCAGGCAAAACCTTTGCCTGCTCCTGCTTGCTGTTTGTACAGTGATGCTCCTCTCACCTGGGCAGCAGCAGAGCCTGACTCTAATGCCAGTGGTTAAAAAGATGAGTCCAAATGTACAATGGCATTATCCAAAGATAGAGAGCAACATTTTCAGCTACAATGGGTGTGTTTTTAGTCTGATGTGTTTCTGTGTATGAAGTCTGTTAATCCAAAATGCTCTCACACTTCCCCACCTTTGGGAAATTAGATGAGATGTATGAACTCTGTACTTCTTAAGAAAGAATTAAGAGGAGCCAGAGAACTAAATTAACTCTAATGGGATCTATTTGGTGGCAGTTCAGTTGATTTCTGCTTCCCTTCAGAGGGATTTGCAGCTGGGCTCAGGTCCCTCACCCTGAGTGTGGTGCTGGTCTCAGCCCCTCTGTGGGACAGGAATGCAGAGGGGCACGGGTCTGCCAGCCTGGCTGCTGTGGCAGTGAAGGTGTGTGCAAAGAAAAGGAGGGACCTGAACCTTGAGTTTGTGGTGTACATCCAAGTCCAAATCCTGCTGGAAGGATTCCGGTGAGGGGCCTGGGCCTCATTATTCTCAAAGAGTGATTTATTCTCATATTTGCAGCCTTCTCCATTTGTGCTTCTCCATTTGTTCCTTCACTGACAGGTTTGATGATTGTATTCTGTTGTAGGCACTTCACCAACAGGTAAGTTAGCTCTTAGCATGAAGCACATGGAACATTTCTTACTTCCGAGATTTTGATGCAAAAAAATATTCTTTTATTCAGAGGCACCCTGCTGTATCCATCTAACTAGAAAGTGTTAATGTGGTTGTCTTCTGTTTCAAGGTAAATTTTATTTGCTTTTGAGGGTTTTTATGGTCCTGTCACAACTTAAACAACTAGTTTCATAAAGGTATTTTCAGCTACCAGAGGCTATGCTTCCTCGGGACTGAAAACACATGAGCTGGTTTCATATGTATGCACCATCCCAAAGGGAACTTAAAACTTTCCTCATGATAGACTAAACGACAAAAACTCTCCAAAAGTTATAGTTCAGTCAGTAGCAAACCTAGCTAAGTCTGTCAACAGAACAGGCTGTGCTGTCTGTAGCTCCATTTGCTTGCCACTTTCAATGTAGAATCACAGAATATGTTGTTTTCAATATGAATTTGCCAAACTAACTGCGCAGAATTCTTCTTTGTTGCTAGCTGGTTTTTTACTTTTTTTTTTTTTTTTAAACTTCTGGTGTAATTTTTATCTTTCAAGAATTTGATCTATCAGAAAAAAAAAAAAAATATTGAGAATCACTCCTGTACCCAACCGATACAGCCTTAAAATTTGGAAAAGAAAAATATTCCATCTGCTGTTTGGAACGTGCCTTTAACTGGATCTCTAGTGATATACCTGAACTTGGCCAAGCTAAACACATTGAACACCTTCCATCCCAGCAACAGCAGCAAAGAAACACTATCTTCTGGGACACCCCCTTAGGGTTTAGCAGCTAATTTGGTGAGTTGGGGCTGAGCAAGCTCTAGGCCAGAGCTGGCAGGCTGACAGGTTTCCCTGGAACTGCAAATTCTGGCTGTTGTGTGACAACATGATGCTGAGCATGGAGACTGGAAGCAGAGACTATCTCACTAGTTTTCCTTCCATTCATACTGAGGCATTATAAAGCAAATAGAAGGAATTTCACTGTAACAAAAAGGAGAACCAATCTGGGGTTGGGTGTGTAGTAGACTGCAAAGGCAGAGAGGCCAGTACTGGCCAGGGTGCTACTGTAAAGAAAATATTTTTTTTTTTAACTATATAGTTAAGTATTATTTAATAATGCACAAGGAAAGAAAGGGCAAAATAAAGATTGGTACAGGGCAGTTGAATTCTGGTGATTCCTATTTTCTGGTGCTTCACCTTGCTTTAAGTGTTCCTTTAAAGTTTCTTGTGTATGTGTTTTATATTTTACCTTATTATGGATTTGTACAACTAAGGTTTGCCCTTTATTGCCATAAAAAGATATAATGCATTTATAGTATCACAATAAATAATATGGCAATTGAGCTTATAACAGGTACAGAAAGGAGCTCCAGGTCCGTGTGGCTGCTGGAGTCTTTCACAAATCTGAACAGAAGACTTCTATAGGACAGAAAGATATAACTACTTGAAAGGTCATTCTCATCTTACAGCAGGAAGGCAACTCGGGAAATGTCAGGAACAACTGCTGGAGCTAAATGAATCTATTGACCTAGGAGATAGGAGAGATGACAATAACTAGAATCTTTTTTTTTTTTTTTTCAAAAGCATCAGCTGATCAAAGCATATTTGTCTCAAATATTACTTTGCAGAAAGTTTGCTTTATTTCTGCCTCTTTGGAAATAATTTGTATCCAGTTTTGATACTATTGTTTTTTTTAATCATCTTGACCTTTGAAAAGCTAGACCTAAAAGTATGAATGGGATACCTTAATACTTTTTTGGAAATCTTAAAGATCCAGTTGTATTTGTTCATTGAATGGATGTTGGGGAAAATTGAAAATACATATATAACTATTTCCTTTAAAAAAGAACTGGCTTTATGATACTTTTAGTGACAACACTACCCTGCAGAAACCTCTGCCCTTCAATAAAGCACAGTACTACCAAAAAATGTGTTGTCTGACTATACAAACCAAATGGCAGTGAGATAAAGAGATGCAGACAATCCGGCTCTTACAGAGCAACATTGGTGTCTCAAAGACTCAAAAAAATTATTTTGACAATTCAGTGTGAAAGAAACATGACGAAACCATCAGTGCCACTGGAGCTCTCTCTGACAGTGATAATACAGACTTCCACAGCTCTCCTGCACCTCAAGGTTAAAGGCAAAACCCAGCTGGATTTGACTGAAGTCAAAGTCCTGCTGTTATTAATATAACCACATGACTAGCTCCCGTCTTCTGTAAAATTCTTGAAATTGTTCTGTGTTGTAATCTGGGTATTTCTAGAGGTCTCCCTCCTGAGTTTGCCTCTAAGAAATACTCTGAGAAACACTCCACCATACTTCCTTGCTGCTTATTGTGACTGTGAATCCATATCACCTTGTCATTCTTTTGCATTCTACACTGTAGCACAGTGTTTTTCATTGCCACCTGTTACTTAATAAATAACGTCAATCGAGCAGTAGTCCATACCAATCCCTACTGCTAAACCTTGTTCATCATGGTAAGGTATTTGTTGGCTCCTCATACAATTATCAACTGATTTCAACAACTGAGCCTTTTAATCCTTTAGCACCCTCTTAGTTTTGTTTGTTTGTTTCATATTTTCTATATCAAAGCAAAGGCATGTAGCAAAGGCTTAAAGTGCTGTCATTCACACATACACACAAACACTGCTCTGGCTGTAATTTAGAAGTAGCATCTCCATATACCTTTCTGTGTGAGTATAGATACTACTTCTTATCAGATTTATCTTTTCTTTCCTCTGTTTTGGATCTTGTTACTATGGGCCCAGAACTGATGTAGATACTAACTCTAAAAATGCGCATATTTTTTTTCCTGCGAAAAACATTTGATTAATAAATGGTAGTCTCCAAAAACTAAATAAAGCTTTCCATTCATCTAAAACATATTCTTCCAAGTAATTGGTAACAAATTCAGTAGATTTCCTATAGTCAGATGTAGTACTTCGTGATCTGTACAACATTCTACTGTTAGATCAAGTGTATATCTCTATTTTAGTGTTGCTTTTTTTTGTCTTTTAATACATGGAACCAAAAGTTATATTTACTTTTGACAATAAACCATGTATTTAAACACTGGATAGACTATACAAAAGAATGATTTTCTTCCTTTCTTAATAACTGCATAAATAGTTTAAAACTTATAAAAATGAACAACTATTGTGTTCTCAGTAGAACATGTATCATGAGAGTGTTAAAACCTTACTAGATGTCAAAATTATCAAAGGCATGTGTAGGAATAAACACAAAAATTTGTTCACCTGAAAGCTCTAAAGTTTGTAAATGGAGGCTGCACAGCAGAAACAGCTACTTGCCTTTCTGACTGCTAGAGA
Organism: Podargus strigoides; assembly: GCA_028020825.1. Lineage (NCBI taxonomy): Eukaryota > Metazoa > Chordata > Aves > Caprimulgiformes > Podargidae > Podargus > Podargus strigoides. The sequence goes on along the minus strand of CM051621.1, from coordinate 38,820,949 downwards.
GACACTATCCACATCTCTATTTAGAGTTGCTGATGCACTAAGGAGTTTGTCCAATGGACAGGAAAATGCAGGGATGCTGCTTATGTCCTCACGGCAGCAGGGACTCCGGCTCCTTTGGAAAATCATCAATGAAATCCTAAGGCAATACACCTGCACAAACTTGACTGTATGCGTCCGAGGTTTAGAAGGAATTGGTAGACAGAAAAAGACTACTCCAAACCCAGGAGTCTCTTCCACATTTCTGGGACACTCTTTTTTCCAACAAGCTTACACCACTAAAAACCCAAACACAGATCAACAGTAATGAATCGCCTTCATTCACTCAAACAGTCATCCTACAGAAGGAGCCACTTCAAGACCTGTGAGGTATGAGAAGCTTTTACAAGTATTTATATTAAATTACTAAGTGGTTTATTACAGAAAGAAGACTTGAGTTTTTTCTTATTATGTGTGTTATTATTAACTAGAATGAGCTGAAAACATTTGCCTTCTTGAAACATTTGCCATATCAGGGAAATTCATGAAGTTTGGAGGTATTTATTGCTGAAAACAGACCAAAGAAATTTAACAGGTTTGATAAGGTATGAATATGGGAGAGCTGTAGGTATGGTTGTGCTAATACACAAGTGTGCCTGTGGCAGTGTTCACAGCAGACACCTCGCATAAGATTACCTGGAAAGTGCAGCTCAGACCTTGCAAGTTGGAAGCATTCACATAGAGGACATGTAAGTCTCAGATATGCGCTCAACATCCAGAAGCACAGTTGATAGGTTTCCAATCCATCCAGCTGGGGTTGCCCTGCTCTGGGAAGAGTTATGTAGCTTAATAGGATGATGTATAGAGATACCAAAACCAGCTCATTTGGATATGGCTGCTAGACATTGCCCTGGGGAATGGGACATCCCAAATTTCTATGGGAAAACCCTGATGAAAGCACGGGTTTATGTGCCATGCAGTTGATCTGCTCACATGTAGTGGTCATTTGCTCACAATTTCCAGATGTTCAACAGCCCAGTTGAGCTCTTTTTTTTTTTTTTTTTCAGCGTACCAGATGTCCAGAAAGTACAAACAAACAGCCAAACTCTTCTTCAATTAAATAAAATTTCCAGACTGAAAAGGAGGACTTGTCCACAGAATAAAAGAAGTACGATAGCCCAGTTTACAGGAGATATGCCTTTACATACAAATACATATTATATGGGGTAGTGACTTGGACTAGATATTCAGGGCTACAGGTTCTTTCTGTCACTGAAAGCTATCAAGAACCTGAAAGCTTTTGGACAAAATTTGGCACAGTGCCGCAAAATTTCAGTTTTGATAAACTGCCGTCTTTCTAGTAAAACACTGTCTCATTGGAAAATTCCTGACTCACAAGATTCATCTAAACAGATGTTGACAATATGGTTCAAACACACGGGATACATAGGAAGACAGAGCAAATTTCAATTTGTATTTGGACTCCAATCCTACACTAAGAAATGTGTAGCCTCACTCCTGAGCACTGGTGAAGCCTTGATGTGGGATTGAGGTCATGGTCATGGTCAGTTACGATTGAAATTCTGCCCAGAAGAAATTTGTAGGGATCTCGGCATAATTCTGCCATCACATTCTCACCTCTGCAGTGCGAGTGAAGGTATTCAGCGTGCGCCTTTTACCGTATCTGCCCGTGCCGCAGACATGACAGTGTAGCTGGCAAAGTTGCAGGCCAGATGTATGGCTCTTCTGCTTTCCTTTTGGGATATTTGGCAGAGATTCAGTGATGTAACAGTGTACTGCCTTCTAAACCTTGATGCACATGACAGACCAAGACTAATGGTTTCCTTTAAATCTGGGGCTGAATACCATTGTTGGCTTTGAAAATTCCAAGAAATGTAATTTCACTTTAGATCACTATAAATTTATAAGCTGTTATACAGTGAAGGAGTAATCTCAGGGGAAATGAGCATAAACCTATTATATTTTCATTAACAATCTGTTTTCACCATTGACTTAATCCACATTTACTGTTGTGGAATTTGATTATGCGTTATAAAGCACCATAAAACAAAATTAGGTATGTATCAAAGTATCCATTTTCCTAGTCATGTTGAATTACTCATTTCCTTTGTTTAAAATCTTGGGTCCTTTCTATCTAACTCAAATAAAGCGAGCCTCTGTTGTTACTGTCATCCACCTGAAAAGCAACAGAGAAATTTCTTTTGTTTTTTCCTTTCCATTAATGACCTTTCTCTACAAGAAAAGAAAAGAGAACAGAAGAAAAGGGGAAGGGAAAGAAAAATGGAAAGAAATCTTTTAATATATTAGTATATTAATTTAATTGGAAAGGGTTTTTTTTATGCTCTGCACTTTTTTTTTTTGATTGTGTAATAGTTAATCATGTGGAACTTCCCCCCACAGCTCAAGCTTGCAAAACACACCAAAAAGAAATACTAATCCTTACAGTGTAACCCACTTCCTTAGGCCTGTTTTAGAGGTGTGCTATGATCAGGGGTCGGGGAGAAGCAGTTAGGAAGGATTTAAAGTTGGCATGCATGTGTTTTTGGAATAAACTCATATTTTAAGTATGACGTGGATTTTTGTGTCACTGTTGTCTCAATGATTACTCTGAAATCTGGAATTCTTAACTATCACACAGTGATGGCTTCTGCATTTTGTGAATTAGACAAAATGTCTATAGAAATGTCAGGTTACTTATTATGTACTTCATTGTCAAATACTTCTCCTGCATTTTAAAAATATTACTGCTTTCAAATTATTACTTTTGTTTAATCACTAAAGCAGGACATCGGCTGCTTAAAAATAAGCTCATTGGTTGGCATTAAGTAAATCAAATATGTTAAATTTCATATAGCCCCCAGATAGTTGGCTGGTATTTTAGTGCAGCTGCAGTTACAAAGGACTGACAAGAACTTCATGTCAACATTACAGTTTGGCAAATAACATTTCCAACTCGTTCAACTGCATCAGTTTTACAGCAAAAATCAGGTTTGATGACGTTAATCACTATGTTTTAAAATTTGCTGAAGAGTCTGTGAAACATAGAATGACATCATTATACAGAACATTTTGCATCCACCAATGCAACAGGAGAGAAATTAGGGTTAAAGAGAAGTGTATAATTGGAAGGGAGAGATTTTATGCATGAAAGCCGTTGTACCTTCTTTATCACTATTCAAAATGAATCTAAAAAGATCAAAAAAAGAAGCAAAAGGAGTTTCTCTTCATGTTCACAAGTTTTTCTATTTACCGACTTGCTTTTACCTACTTTGATAATAAGACTAGGTACAAGCACAGAGAAAAAGGGGGAAAGGTCTTGGAAGTTATATTGATAAACTACGTGTGGATCCCACAGCTGGCATAAAATATCTTGTTTGGGCTGTAAAAATATATTAGTATGTCATGTTATCTTCATAAATTCTTCCAGCACATAAGGTGGGTAGTGTCCCCCTGAATCCCAAAACTCATTACCATTTTTGCTCGCTCTTACCATTCATCAGCTGTTTTGTCATACAGAGCAGGCGCGCGGTTGGGGCCGAAGTATTATGGTTCTGGAGGGGTAGATACTGAGTGAGTTATTAGCTGTGGCAGACAACCCTGTTCCCAAACACTCCTGAGAAGGTTCTTCACTTAGGCAAGCAACAATTACTATGGCATTCCCAACCTAGGGAACGCAAGAAGTTTCTGAATATAGCCTGCGGGTTTTGGTTTTCCCTTTACGACGACTCTGATTAGACATTAATCATGATTTCCAGAGCTTTCCAAAGTTCACCAAAGAAGTTCAAGCATTTAGGACATTCACAAGTATTTGTATTCCACTAAAGCAATCTGGCTTGCAAGTTATTATTTTTGTAAGAAAGCTATATATTCTACTTCTGTGTGAAAAGCTAGAATCTCAGAACCCAAACTGAGATTTTGAGTCTCTGGCACAATGTGAGATAGGAATTAAACCTGTAAATTAACACATTAATTGTATTTCTTTTCATAGTTGTATGAGTTTAGAAGTACCAGAACATTTTCCCTGATATTTTTTTGTTTGTTTGTGTGTTTCTCAAATTTACATATTTTAAAATAGCTAGAGATTTATTATCTGTTTGCTCTAATGATGAACATTTTATTTATTTAAAATAAAACTATAACTTTTTTCTTACTATTTGGAGGCAGGGAAAATGGAACACTTTTCCAGACAGCTACTGCCAGATTAAAAATTAATTAGGTATTATTTAAAAGTGATGATTTCTGATTTTGATTTATGAAGCCTGAATGATCTAAGTGTGTGCCTATCTAATTTTCAAGTGACTTAGGAACTAAATCACTTTTAGTGGGAAATTAACTAACTTTGGGTGTAACAATGTTTAAGATTTAAAAATGACCCTATTTGTTGTTTAGGATTTCACTGATCTGGTATGTTGAAGTGATCTTTGCTTTTAGTCAAATCAGCTTTGCTGTTTGTTTCACTACAGCACTAAATCTTGCAGAACTGAAACTGGTGACGACTTTCTGTTTACTGTTTAATATACTACATAGGCATTGTCAACAGCAGGAGCACCCCATAGGAACTTTTAGTGAAAATACCTTTGCTTTAATCTTCTCAGAAAAGTGCTTAAATTCATTATTACATTATGTCCTTATAACTGAGGTTTTCATTTAAGCTGCTTAAATCACTCTGTTGTTTTGATTATTGTTATAGTATATATATATAGATGTGAAAATACCCAAGAAATGTTATAATAAAGATAAGAACAGCAGTCTAAAAAGAAAACATGGGTCAGTTTATGAAATTGTATCCAAAAAGGCATTCTCTTTAATATTAGAGGAAATTTCCGCATGAGCTTTGATGCATTACTCTCAGTAGAGCACATATAAATATTGGGCATTTTCAGAGCACATCATACATCACACAACTGCAGTTTTCATATGCATTTTTATATATTTCAGTTCTAATTTTGGTCTCCTTCCACTTCTAAACAAAACCAAAAGAAATACTTACATTTGGAATTATTTCCCACATTTCATTCCACTGAGCTATGAAGTCTGAGAGTAGAAGTGAGTTCAGATGCTTGTGAAAAATATTTTCTGTTGCCCAACAACTGAGGAAAGGCTCACACTGATGCTTTTACTTAAATGAAGAAATTTTGCATTAGAGCAACATGTAATGACCTGTCTGGAAAAAGACAATCACAGCCTTGTCTCAAAAGCCAGTGTGGGTCTTGTAATTGTTCTCTTCCAGTTGGTTTTCTTGCCCTGTCCAGTAAGTGTCATGGACAACGTGCTATACTTCACTCAGCCTGCTCTGGTGACAAGCACTTTTGGAGAGAGGGCAAAATATCTTGCACAGTCCCACCCATTGCTACCCCTGTCCTGGCAGCAAGGACACGGAGAGCCTCCATGCCAGCCTTCCTGCTGATGCTGCAGCCCAGGATACAGGTAGCTCTCTCTGGAGAATTTTATGTCACTCCCTACACTAAGTGATGATCTAAATCTCTAGAGATAATCGATGTCCTTAGACCCCCAGCATTGCAGAGAGAGGATAATATGGGCTCTTACTCCCTAGGTGATAATTTTTTTATCACACTAACTCTGTTAACTTTACCAATTGTTATATGCTATTCGATTATTTTTTTTCCCTTTATTTCCCCTCCCCCACCCAAAGTACTTTATTGTGACTTATAAAATATTTGGAAAAGACTCTTTCAAAGCTAGACTCTATAATCACATCGGAAGGAAACAAATCTCTCTCACTCTCTTCATATTGGATTATGTCAAAGATTAGCTTCGATTTAAGCAATGCTGTACAAAGTTTTCCAAAGGATTTTCTTTTTAAACTACAACCATATGTTTTACTCCATTGAAACAGCTTACATATTGGGTATATGAGATTGATTGATGACATTTGCTCCAGTCATTTCACTAGTCATTTATTCATTTAAGGTTAGGTTAAGAATGTTTATTAAATGATTGGCAAAGTAACTCATTGATCATCATTCCATGTCTCTGGCTAGGAGCAACTGAAGAGCAATTATTTTAAATGAAAAATATACAAGATTGTTATAACATGAGTACACAGGGATATTCATTATTGTTCTGCAACTTCTTTATCGTAAATACTTATAACAAATACATTACAGTCTCCCCTTAAAAAAGACCCCAAGCAAAGCTATAGGATGAAAAGTCACTGGCCCAAAGGCAGCCTAATCCCATGCCTCCCTCTTTCCTTTGTCTGCCACTCACCAAAACAGATCATAGTAAACATCATCCTCATTTTCAGTTTTCTTCACTGGCACACAACTGAATATTTAGTCTTCTTTGTTCTATTTAAGACTCTTGAGGAAATGCATCCAAGATGCTGAAGAGGCCACCTTACTTCTCAAAGCTGCAGCCTCCCTCTCAATGATCTCCCTCTCTGTTTCTCAGCAATTGAGCTTTCTCTGTCCTTGTTGATGTTTCCAATAGACTGGAGCTTGGTCTTTCCTGGCAGACTGCCCGAGACAACAAAATTCCTTTTTCCAGGAAGGAAGAGCTACTTGAAGAGTCATTATTTTCAGGTCACATGTAGAAGTGGCTTGCTTTCATTTTGGCCTTCCACAAAGCAAAAGTAGCTGAGAAAAAGAAAAAAGGGAAGGGAAGGGAGAGAAAAGATTAAAAAGAAAGGGAAACAAAACAGAAATCTAAATAACTCCTCTAAGGAAGATGGAGACTTTGTAACAGCTTCAGCCATCTTACATGAGTGTTCTCTGAAACAAATTTTGGGTAATTCCTGAGCAGGGCTGAGGAAGGAAAAAAGGGGAGGGCGCAGGCATGCACAGGGAGCATCTGCATGGCTGACTGGTGTGGTGTGAGGGGAAAAGACTGGAGTTTGATCATGCTGGTGGGTTACGGTTCCAGGACTGTACGTCCATCTCAATCCTTCATGGGTAGTGAAGCTCACTGCAGCAGCTGGTCCTAAGTCCACACATACTATCTATTTTTTAACCATGAGGCTTTAAAGACTTACAGAGCAATCAACCTGACTTCTGTTTCCTGAAAATAGCGCAACAAATAATGTCTGTAAGCAGAAAGAAAACAACAAGATTATAAGAAAAAAGACATAAGGATTGGTAAAGAACAGACATAAGGATTGGTAAAGAACAATATTTTGTCAAGCAATATTTGTCAGATTCCTTCTGCTAATGGTGTTGTGAATAGGAAGGTGCAGTAGATATGGTATAGATTGAGCATAGTAAAATTTTTGACATGATCTCAAGTGGTGTTCTCAGAAGTAAAGCAGCGAAACATGGAGGAACTGAAACTGTTGTCAAGAGGGTGAAAAATAGGTGAACTATGCTGTAGGAATAGTCATCAGACTAGAGTCACTGTCAGACTGGAAGAGTCTATGACCCAGGCACCTGCATGAATTTTTCCGGGGTCCAGGACTACCGTTGCTGAGGGTTTTTGGAGTACATGTCTTAGTCAGTATGGGCTATCAAACAACCTGGAGAGTCCAGATTAGTATTTGAGGTGATCTCAACGAACTGCAGAGGTTGTTTGGTGTAACCAGCATATCATTCACAAAGTATATTATAAAGAACTACAGTGGAGCTAGAATAAATCAATCATGCAACTGCAGGAAGGGAAAAAACAGTAAGCAGTTCTGCACAGTGGGTCAGTGAACCATATGGTGAATATAAACATGAACGAACAGCTGTAGAGATGCAAAATAAGTCATTGACCAACTGAGTTATATATAAAGAACAGTTGTGAAGACATATAATCATGTAAAGGAATCTGTACATATTGTTTTACACTTTGGATTAGAGTATGGTGGCCATAAAAACATTCGGAGCAACCGAAAAGCACTGGCAGGACAAACAGGGATGACAAGAATGATCAGAGAATGGTCCAGAAAACATGAACTAGAGGCAAAAGAAGATAGAGAATAAGAGTACTCCAATACACAAAAGTTCTCCACAGATAAAGAAAAATTATTCCCCTCTACCAGTAAGAGAACAAAAGTAATGGACTCAATGTGGAATAAGTGAGATTTGCCACAGAACCACTTTAACAGATGTTTTTTAGATGTGGTCAAGGCATGTTTGATATTTCTGTGAGACAGGGACATGGCTCCTTCCAGTCTGCCTTTTTTTAAAAAGAATTATTGTTGTGGAAGAAAGCAGGCAACACAGTTTCTATTAATTTATACATTTGGGTGTAATTTCCAATACACAAGCATTGATATGGTAAGATAACAGCACTTCTACTTTGGCATAATTAAGTGTGCCATCTAGTAATGCAGATGAGTCTAACAGGACTTCTGATTTCCAATTTAGATCTCCTGCCATATTTAACTTCCCCAACTACATTGTAAGACATGTATTTTCCTGAGGGAAGGGCAGATAAAGAAACTCCTTAGACCCAACGAGGCTAGGTTGCCACCAATTTCTGGCTCAAGAGTGTAATGAGTAATCCTGGAGAAGAGAAAGATGACTGGAGAGAAAGATGTTCAACCAGATTTCACTCACCTGCATTTAGCCTAGACATAGGTATGAGAAATAGATTTTTTTCTGACCTTCTCATCCTGGATCACATACAAAGCTCAACTGGGTTCAAAAGAGATCTGGTCCTGGCTTATTTGAAGAGCTTTAGCATTGCAGAGTTCTGCTGGACAGGGTTGAGAGCCAGGGACCAGCTTTGAAGTCTACCTTGTCCAGTGCTTTGGGTGGCTTTGGGATGATTGTAGACTCACCTAGGCAAAGAGTTTGGAAAGTCCCATCCTGTTGCTAGAAGATGATGCCAAAAAATAGCTTGAGACAGGCCATGCCCTTTGAAAACTTCTGTGTGTTGTGTTTGATGGGCCTGCCTGCCAAAGAACATGCCTTTAAGGGTGTTTCAAGGACTTTTAGAACAAATAGACTTCATATAGTGCCCACGTGGGTATATTTGGGGAAGGTCAAAGGTGTCATACAGGCCTGCGAGCACTTCAGTAGGAAAGGCATGTGCTCAGGTGACCATTAGCAGTGTACATGTGGCCTGAAGCTCGGCCTCTGCAGAGGGCAGGCTATTATATCACGTTTTTCATAGAATGAACCCCAAAGGTTGTGGGGGCCAAATGAGCCCCCGTTTGTGCAAAGTACCATATGAAGCGCGTATACATTCTCTACAAATATGAAGACAAATACATATATAATTATACATATACATATATAATTACAAAATACAAATACATATGCAAATATAATTTGCATCAGAGGAATTTTGCACTTCTTTTTGGAATAAATGGAATTCTATTGTAAATTATGTTTGGACTCTAAAGTGTTGCATACAGCAGTTGCTACCACTGGCTGGAAAACAAATTTGAGGGAAAAATTACTTTATCCATGTCTATTCGAAATTATTTCATACATGTTTATCCATGTAGCAGCTATATCTGATACTTACTGCATGTGAATAATGCCAAAAATAAGGAAAGAACAGTCCGCTGAAGGGCTGCAAAATATTTAGTCTATCTGCTCCAAACAAGCAAATGTATCTGCAGTATTTGCATACATTACAAGGTACATGTCAATGTTTTGAAAAACACATTTACAGTGTTTATAAACCTTTTAATTTTGTCATCAGAAAAAACCCAAAGGTATAGTGGCTTTTGATGGACTGAAGGAAGCATACACATTTTACATTATAAGTTACTTCTAATAAGTAGTTTGTTTAGTTTATTGAGGAACATTTAAGGATAGAGGAAATGAATAAGCATGAAGTACAGCTGGTATATTAAAAGGGAACTTACATGACAACTGCCAAATACCCTGCAGCAAAGAAGTTTAATAAAACAAATAGAAAAAGCACCAGGATGCTTTCTTTATTGCAGTATTACCAAAGTGTAATAAAGAAACCAAACATGCAACAAACAAAGTAAACTAAAATACTGATCCTTAACAGTCCTTATTGGACTGTTAATAAATCATACTGATGTCCCACTGTTAAATGCAAATGCATTTGTGAGCAGTAAGTAACAACTATGAAAACTCATCTGAAATAGTTGGTGTAGATCCTGTTGAAGATAATACTTTCCAGGAAGTAATCACCATAAAATGATGGGGAAAAAATCGAACTAATTTGATGGCCTATTTGATGCAGCTGGTGGGGAACCTAAACAGCAGACTTGACTTTGTGTTTACTACTCTGTGAGGGCTTCACCACCACCAATAAACTGGGTGTGAATTCTGAGTGAGGGCTTCTAATCAGTCCAGTATTACTCCCTGCATCATTAAGGGCTTGACCCAGGTGAAGGTAGCCTCCATGGCTGCCAGCCCACACTAAATTAAAAAAGAAAATAAACTCCATGAGCCACTTGGGACCTGCAGCTACAGAAGATTCTTGTGACTCCAAGAGCAATATTTCCTTTGGTAACCACAGAATACTGGATAGAGAATGAATAGTCACCAGCATGGCTGCAAAGCCTGAATCTGCTCATTTGACTGCTGGACTGTACCTGGAGCACAGGCTTTTCAGAGTGCTACTATGGGTCTACACTGCACGCATTCAGAGAAAGCTGAGACTTTCTAACATGGCTGTGGCTTGTGCAGTCACACAATAAATGAGCAATAGAGCTGAGAATAGAACTCTCTAAGTCCTGCCTCCTCTTAAAAAAACCCCTCTCTTTATAGGTACTGGCCAAATCCATTTGTGTTGTAGTATTACTCCAATTCCCATGGTATCAGGAAATCTTATAATCCATGGTCACATGGATAGTTTATAAATTTAAAAATTTGCTTGACATTCAGTCCTTTCCAGGATTTTAAATAAATTCAAATTCATTTCCACAAATATCTCTGCCTGAGACTTTTACAGAATGCTCACAGCTACAGGTTTGGCTATTAAAGATACATTTCTGTGTTAAACGAAGTTGTCTTCCCTATTAAAATTGACAGCCAGGTCCATGTATTCCATAAAATAATGGAAAGGGTCACTGGGAACAGTGCTTCAATGGATCCCAAAGTTCTCATAACCCTTCAGAGTGTGCTTGTGTATAAATTCATGGGAAGCTTTCAAAGAATATTGATTTGCAGCTCAGTCTTACCTCTCACTTACACAGTGGAAAAACTAGCCAAAACCAAATTCTGACCACATTTGCTTATACAAGATTCCAAATATGTGCAATAGATTGCTTGCCACTTTGAGAAGGAAGAAAGCAACTTACCTGTCAGGATGGTTTAGGAGCTCATAATCAGTCTGCTTCATTATTTCTTGGATTTAGTGGGGCATTCTTGGTCCTTTGTGTCTCAGCAATGCCCAGCAGTGCCAGCACAAGGGCTGTTTTACCCTGCCAGTGCCAGATCACCCGTGGCCACCTTGTCTATCTGTAACCAGTCTTTGGGCAGTGAGTACAGCATGCCTTGAGTTACACCAGTGTGGAAAGGTGAAGAAGCACCCCAGAGATTTAAGCCTCCTGAGGGGGTCAGTTGAGCAAACATCTTGGGATGCACGTCAGTCAGAAACTGACCAAATGGCTCCTCACAAAAGACAGTTGCAATTGCAAAAAACAATAAGGTAGATAGCTACCTTGAATGCAAAAGGTAGGTTGTCAGAATAAGGGAAACCCAAGTTTATAAAACTGAGAAGATCCAGACTCACTTTTTCCAACATGCTGAAAGAGCTTTCTCATCATGAGACTCAAGGTAATGTGGGCAGAATCATTCTCCACTGTTGGAATCGATGATATGTTACATGAATGTGGAGAAAATAATGTGAAATGACCAGGTCCTGAGACAAATTAATAGTGCAGGTATAAGGAAATGTCCACTGAATGTTACCTGCAGTTAAGAGGATTATTTCCAATGCTTTTTCTCACAATTAACATTAACAAGTAATTGGGTAAAACATGTTGGAGCATTAAAAGTAAAGACTGGGACATGCTGTAGTTGTCAAGTCTCTCTTTCTTGCACGAAAGTCTTGTGTACAAGGAAAGTCAGACATAGCTGTAACCATTTACATGCAGCCATATGAGGGGTAGGACTCACCCCTGTCTTTAGAAGAGATTTCTTCTTCTCCCTACATTTTGTGTATCACTCTGGGTTCAGAATTCTACTTCAGAGGTCAGGGATCCCAGGTTTTTTCTTGATGTGGTCCCAAATATCTTTAAAAATATTATTTCATGTATTGTGCACTTCTGCAGAAGTCCATTTGGTTTCCTCTGCCTTCTACCTTACTGTATCTTCTCAGAAACTAAGCTCAAATTCTCCTCATCTAATGTGGAAAGTCATCTAAAGTTGTTAGAGGTTTTAAGGAAAAGTTGCAGTGTTTTTTATTTGTAAGGGAAACTCACTGCTGTCAATTCTACTTATCTGTGATTCCTACCATGTATTTTTTCTGGATATTATGTAAACATGATAAATTCGCTAGTTGCAGTGTTATTTGATTTTCATACACTTAATTAACAGTAGAACATGCCTAAGATTTCACTCATGGATACAGTTTGTGTGTTAGCCTGGAAGTTATATTATTCCTTTTCACTTGAAGATCTAGGATTCAGTATATGAGGCATTGTTGTCACAGATTATGACAAAAAAAGATGTTAAAAGAATATATTGGAGTAATCAATGCGTCTCCTGCATTTTTTCAAATATGAGCAATCAATCCTGTAGCCGGTCTAGAGCTGATAGCTCTATTTCATTTGAACATGCATACATCTAATCTAATTAAAATATCTTAGAACTTTAACCCTTTGGGTAAGAATGTTTTTACTATCCACACCGACAACTTCATATGCTGTACTTGTATTGGCTCTTGCAGACAAAGTAAAAGTAGGTACCAGCATCACTTGGAACTGCATCTGCTGCGGAAAGTTATGCTTTTCCTCCTGTGTCACTTCTATAGCACAAGCTCCAGGACAGTATTAAAAGCAGTATATTCCAATAGATGTCCCATACTTTAGGTAAAAGATCAAAAAAATTTTGTCTGAAATGCAAACGGAATTATTTCCATGTTGTCATCTATACTTGGCTTTTTTTTCCTGAGGGTTCATGGAGCTCTTTTCTATGATAATTGGTACTGTTTTACTTAGGGTTTCTCACTAGCCTACCACTCTTTTAGTCCAACTTATTCCAATATAAGCTTTCCCCAGGCTTGGCTACACAGGGAGCTGCTGAATTCCTAAGAATATCCTTTGTGCTTATTATGATTCTCAGCAAAGACAGTCAGTGAGGTGCAGAATATGGCTTTGCCAGCTGCTGCTTCAGCCACGCTACTAGTTCTCTCCTCTATGTCACTTTGATTACACTTGAAAGAGCCCTATGGTCTCCTTCTGCTTCTCTACCCTTCGGAGAAGAGAGGTATGGATCATCCTTTTTGCCCAATATGGGAAGAATTCAGCCTATGTTTGTCCTCATCTTCTGCTATTAAATGCTAACAAATCCAGAAATCCCTTCAAATTCTCTATCGCAGATCCATTCATAAACTGCTGAATTAACTGCTGCCCAAAATAAACAGAAACTCATTTATCTTTACCATTTATTTATTATTGTCATACATGACCTCTTGTACATCTTAATTCAGTCTTCTTGCTTTTCGTCATTATTCTGTCATTGGTTTTTAGGTGGAGTTTTAATTTTCTGCTGGTACTGAGACATTTGGGATAATTCTGTTTCCTCCACTGCCAGTGACTGGTACTATTCTCCGTAACGTCTGAGCTGAGCTTTCCCACAAAAATAGCTGCTAAATTCCCTACTCTCTTCTTTCAGTGGGAAATTATCCTCCACCATCTTAGATAATCAAGAGCCTGTTGCAGCTCAGACATATTAAAACTTAGCGATTTATTGTCACCAATGTTATGCGATTATAGTGTTTTAGCAGCTAGTGCATTTCTTTTGTGTGTAAGCTGTTAAATATAACAAAGGCCTATTGTGTTCAATGTGGGAAAGCAAATCATTTTTAAAATGTGATTAATTGTGTAAGTATGGACCTTTTAAGTACATGTGTTAAGCCCTATGTTATGGGAATGGCACTTACTGCTCTCTCAGCATGAGTCTGACGAAGTAAACAAAAAGTTAAAATACAGCCAATAGTTTCCCTGGCATTCATTAACATAGCATAGAAAGCAGAAACTAGCCACATTTTATATAAAAAGACTCTAGAAATCTGTGTCTACTTACATTAACATTAGTCAATTGGTGGGTGCCAACTATGCACATAGCATGTTTTATTTATAGGTCTATATAGTAGTCAAAAACATTCTATCACGGAAATGTGTTATTCATTAATTCATATTTTGCTCAGCCTTACTTTACTTCTTGAACCCATCCAGGTGTTTTTTAAACGACGAAGGTAATTTAATACTGAACAGCATTCACATTCACCCTATTTTTCAATTCCATGTAACTAAATATTCCTCCTGATTTTGTCTATTATTTACCTTTAATTAGCTCACATATATTGAAAACTGGAGTTTGGTTGTGTTTTTATGACAAAATTCCACACAATGGTAAAAAATAAAAGTGGAATAAATGGTTGACTTACTGAACAGGGTATTTAACTTTTTCTCAAATATCCATTCTTTATATCAACTGGAATGGTAAATAGTGCTATAGATATATGCTTCTGGTGCCTAATTTGTTTTTAAAGTGTTCATTTAAAATGTTCATTTTAGCCTACTGTTTCAAAGCTCCGTATTAGATCTAGTCACACATTACAGAACATAGATCATATCAAATGACCTCAACAAATCCAGTAACATGCAATGTATATGTGTTTTCACTAAAGGAGCTTTATAGGTTTCCATGACTTAACCTATGAGGTTTAAGAGGGTTTAAGGAGGAAAAACAAAACCCTTTTCTTGTTGGTTCTTTTTATCTTATATGTGAATGTGAACTCAACATAATCTAATTTTAATCATGAGGAAAAATTAAAACCAAGTTAAACAAGGGAAAATATATCAACACTAAAATGCTGTCAATTATTGCTTATTACCATCTTTGTCATGTGAATCAGTCATATAGGTCATTTATGAATAGCCGTAAAGCAATTTCTTCCATTTGCAAGGCACACAACCTTTGCCATTCAGTGATGTATGTAAATACTGGTGTCAAAGCTGCTTCTAAAACACCATCACTGGGGAGCGAGAGGGAAATCTTTCTGCCATTAAGAAACACAAGCCTTCAACCTCTGAAAAAAAAAACAACCCGACGGTTAAACCGGCAGTAACTTTTTATAATTAGAGTTGATAAAAGAGAAAATGTCAACATTGTAAATGATTTCTGCTGGGGTGTGGAGTGTTTAAAATGAGGTAGAATGTTTTTGATGAAAATTCACCATTTTTTGCTAACATCCTTGAAACAAAAATATTTTTAAACCTTACTTTCAGGGCAAGACAATTGTTTCCTGTTAGATGTTTGTCTTCTTTTGATTTATTTTTCAATTTAATTTAGTCTAATTTAATTTATTTATTTTATTTTTTTAAACTAATGGCCACACTGTCAAATGTCTTCTGCATGTTTCAGTTTCAGATACTGATAGACTGAAAAATTGTTTTTCCTCTTCTGTGGAAACTAAATTCTCAGCCACTTACAATATCCTTCCTGAGGTTCACAGCTCCTTATAAACATGCCTTGTTTTGTGGAAGAATGCAACATTTTAGAAGAGTAGCAGGTATAGTCAACACTTCTTGATCTTCTCTGCAGTCTTCCCAGAAGGATTTCAGAGGATGCAACTAAGCATTTAAAAGGATAACCAGAACAAGCTTAGTTCCGCAAAATCCTGTTTAAAAATTTGAATTTGTGTTTCACAGTTTGACTTTTAGAAATCTCCAACAGAAGTATCACTTACTGATCTCATTTCTTGTATGATTCTTCAGGTAAAAAAAATAATAAAAAAAATCAGTCTGAGTTTAACACTTTATATTTCTTTGGTCTGTATGAGATTTAGGGGCTCATCTCTTCAGACTTATCCAGCTGTAGCAGCATTCATGTTATGGAGATTCTGTCCCTTAGCTCAGAGTTTTTAGACAGAAAGATTGCAACTGCTCATGTATTTGGAAGAGTAAAGACAAAAATCAGGGTCACATTGTACAAAATGAGGATAGGTTAAGTCCGAAGGACCTATCGATCAGACTGAGGGACAGTTGAAGAAAGCCAGAGAGTTTAGACAGAAAAATTGCTTTGGGTGAAACTTTCTTATTAGAAACTTTACCCCTGACTGTCAGCTGCCTGAAGTCCAGAATGAAGGACCCTCTGCTACTCCAGTGGAAAGCAGCCTTTCTTTAACAGCGTTTCTCCATAAATAATTGTGGGTATAGTCATTTGCCAAACACTGACTTTACAAGTCACAGAAAGCATTTGGGTCTAGCATGCAATTTAGTCAGAGATTCGGTTTCCATGTCCAAAACAAACAACCTTGATCATTACACATTCTACATTTTGCTATTATTTATGTCCAAATGTATCATAACCTTAGCCAAATCGAGCCTATCCCTAAAAGAGTTCAGGACACCTGGAAGTCCCTTGAGGGGCCTAGTGTCTTACACACTGGCAGAGGAATCCCAAAATACTTTGTCAGCAGCGAGTTTAGCACAAAGCAGAGCACCAGAGCCACTTTCACTAAATCAAATAATTTTTAAGAAAGAGTAACCCTTCAGTGTTTGCATGATTAGTGACCACTAGTTAATGATTAAAGCACTTTCCTAGGAAGTAGGAGGCTTGATTTCAGCTCCCTTACCCAGGCCAAGACATCCAGACTTACTTCTCTCAGAAGTCCATGCTTACCGTGTTAAAAAATTGCATAGCCCTGGTGCAGAAGTTGTGCCAAAGAACCATGGAGTTTGAAAGAAAACCAAAAGCAAATACATCCCTGTTAGGTCTTATTACTGAAATGGGAGCTGCCTCCTGACAGTGATCCTTGTCTGTAGACAGTGTTATATCTTGAGATAATTTTTGAAAGGGAAAATGTCTCTACTTGCTGCTGAGGCTGTTGCTATTCAAAGACCACAGTGTTTAGACTAGTCAACACCTAGCACTGAGGACATATCCAGAATTTACATCACTGATTTTTCTACCAGTAAGAGGACGGTACTAGACATATGCAAAAGGACAAAAATGTCTTTTTGCACAGAGTTGAGAAAAAGATATTTTTCCCACCTCTGGTTATAGGATGCATATAATTTTGAATGTGATGGACCAAGGCAAATGAGCCTTATATTTTAGATATATCCAATATTTTTCTAACAGGTGTTTAATACAGAATTACCAAGTAGAAGTCCTTCAAGATACATATGTAATAACTCGGTTTTAGATCAAAGCAGAATTTGATTTTCAATATTGCCTTGAGATATTCTTTTGTGAAGTTAACCATATAAAGTAAAGATGAGGAAATGGATGAACCTTCCACGGGCCAGCCAAATCCTGTCTTCAACACAAAGATGATTCATGTATACAGAGAGCACCCATATAGGCTGGTTACACTGCTGTGTTTTGCTTGATATTCCTTAATAACATTTACTAGCAATGCTGAGTCATCTGTTGCATACGTGTGAACAGTTACACTGCAGGTGTTTTTCAGGTTCTACCACACTGAGATGATGAGGACTCCCCCAATTCAGTTTCTGATTGTTTACAATCGCCTGCTGTGCCTGCAATATGCTTGAATTGTACTTAAAACACATAAATCTGCCTTCAAAGGCAGCTTGGGAGGCAGAAGTGTGGCTAGGGAATTTTAAATGGAAGGGACAAGCAATGGGTACAAAGAGCTCAGTTTTTAGTAGTAGGTGTTGCAGTTTGTTCCAATTACAGCACACTCTAGAGTGTGAAATGTTCATGCCAATCTAGTAAAAAGAAAAAGTACATGCAATGCTGAAATTAACACCTTTGTAATTACAGACAAGCTCCTTTACTACTACTCAGCAAGTGCAGCTGAGGCAGGTTTGGAGAAATGTAAGCATAACAGGTTGTTCAATAGGAAATGTGTTTTTTCTTTTTTCAATCTGACTTGATAATTGGAACTTTCTTTGGCAGCCAGCTAAATTCTTCTTCTCAGAAATGCAAATGATTTTAAGTGTACTACATCCATATTTACCTAACTGAAAACCAGACAAAATGGTAGTTTTATTTTTGCAATGAAATGACTTGCCTTCCCCTTCTTTCCCTCATGTACCATTAATATCACAAAACTATACATTTGGCATTCTCCAACATAACCTGTAGCTCTTTTTGCAAACCAAGCCAGTAACAGGCCATCAGAGGCAAACATGCCTTTCATTTGCATTGAGTGAGCTGTCTCAGACTCATGGCAAAATGAATAGCTGGATATTCCCCAATAATCCCAGTCTCTTTCTGTTCACATACATTCTCAGTGACTCATCCAGGAAAATATCACTGAGTGCATCTTTTAATTTTATTCGTGTTTCCACTATAACTCTGCAGAGGCTTCTTAGCGATTGTAAGATTATTTTAGTTAGCTTCACTTGCCAAACAAATCTTTCCCCACTTTATTATATCGTCATTATTATTTCTACTATATAGCAAGTATATTGCCACATATCATATATCAAAACATTACTTATGCCATTAAGACAATGTCAAGACTAGTCACATGATATGGATGAAAAAGTAGCTCAGTTCTTCAGAGAGCCTTGAACATTAGCTGACTGGTTCCTGTGAAGCTAGTGTTGTATGTGGATGCCAAAGCCAGAAACAGACATCCTGTCCAGGACAGAAGGAGGAACCTCTCTGTCTTCTGAAATAAAGGCTGAGAAGCACAGACATCACCTTGTAGCTGAGGACCTTTTGAGAAAACAGCATGCTCTCATCCAAATGCTTTTTAGACTTTGTTAATGTCAGAATAGATGCTTCTGTGGAAGATATTATCTGACAAGATTTAAAAAACCTGCTGCAGAAACCTTTTGAAACAACCATAACTTTTAGTTTTTATAGATGTTTTTGTATAAAGGTGAAAAAACCCAGTATCATTCAATTGTAGCTCCAAGGACAGAAATAAGACCAAAGTTAACCTTAATGTTGGAATTTCCTAATCTTTTAAACCTTGTCTCTGCAGTGCCATCATTCATTTGGCAATATATCTTCCTGTAATATAGTGAGAAGTCGTTTTGCAACGTATCCTCTCTGCCTCTAGATCCAGCCATTCCCACCTACTAGAGCGGGTAACCAAGTGCGCTACAGTTCTGATCTTAACTGTGGATTTTTTCTTTTTGGAGGGAACAGAAAGCAAAATACTAAGGCAATTAAAATCCTTTAACTTTTATCCTTTTTTTTTGCTCTAGCTTAAAGTTTCTGGTAATCATAATATATGACATACTAAACAAGCAATAGGTGTGTAGGTTTGAGTATTGGCTGTCGCTACTGGCAGCAGCCTGACTATAATTAACCTAGGAAGAATTAGTGTTTGGACTTCCATTACTGCAGTCCCTGTTGCTTTACATTTGTGTATCTTAGAAGAAAATATAGTGTATCTAGTCACCATAGGAACACATTCCCCATCTGCTGTATTATCACATTTTTTCCCCTTGACTGCTGTAGATTGCAGTCCTCTCTACTATGTTGTCAAGATATGTAGGGGCCAATTTCCTCCCCATCTAAAAGGAGTTATGACAGACATGAAAGAGGTCCTGTTTCTTAACTCTTGGAATTCCATGACTTTTCATGTACACAAAATTTTTGAAAGCGTACCTGTAAACCAGTTTCCCCCTTTCTAGCAATATTACTTTTGAAGAAAGCAGCTTGGCAACTGCGTCAAATGCTTTTAGCAGAAAATGCAGTTTCCCTTTGGAAAACTTTATGTCCCATTGTGCATCGTGATCTCTCCTCTGACCAAGCCATATGGCTCATCATTAGAGTCACATGTTGCAGTGCAATGGGAGAAAGTTTGCCAAGAAGCCTAGCCCATATGAAAGCATAGGAACCAGGGGGCACTACTCAAATTCCCTTGAGGCACCATAGGCCAAAGCAGATTAATGTTGAACTGACTTGAAACACAGTGTTTGGGTCCAGTTCAAGAAAATAAACCACTTTGATTTAGTAAGTCAAAACTAAACATAGACATTTCCAAATTGAATTATTTTGGAACATTTCATTCCAAGAAAAAATTGTGATATTTCAACTTTTTGTTCCTTTTCTGAAGGAAAATCATGTTGAAATACTGTTTTTTCCTGTGGGATATTTTCTGTTCCCAGTGAGGAAAAAATAGCTTATACAAACCAACAAAATTATTCAAAGTCAATAATATCTGTGTATTGTATTCGGTGCTTTAGTGCCAATTTTTTTCAATTTAAAATGTAACGAGAATTACTGTACATACATAAGGAGAGGGAGTTGAAAACATTTTCACTTTCCAGTAACTCAAAAAACTAGAAAAGTCTTGTGGTCCATACATAAAGCTCAATGAGATAATTTGAATTTGAAAATCAAAAAGTAACAAAAAAAATTATTTAGAGACACAGCATAACCACAGGACTAAATTCACTTGTTTAGACTTTTGTTTTGGTTTAGACAACTTCTAGTCTGCTACTTCTAAAGGAAGTTAAGATAGTTTTAATAGTTCTTTAGGTTTAGGAATATGGAAATACTGTCCTGAATTTTGTGTAATTTAAAATCAGCCTCTGCTATCACAGGTAATCATGCTGTGTATTTCTTTGCCTGAATTCATCAGGTTTGACCTTAAAACAATTTAGTTTTTGCTCCTACTAATCCTAATTGGATAGTAATCCTTTTCTGCTACAAACCACTTAGCAGAAAGCCACAATTTATTCATGACTAATATTCACAAAATATTATTGTAATTATATACCTTCATGAAAACAATTTTCTTCCTCTGGTGTTTCCCTTCTTGATATATGAATACTCCAGCACTTGTTCTCCCTGAGTTTATTCCCCCATCTGCTATATATTTACTTCTACTTTCATGCCCTCATTCCCATTCAAACATTCTGCTCTTGCTCCTGCATTCAGCACCACTCTCACAGCAAAAGCCTGAGGAAGCAGTCAGTCGGTTGTGCACCATG
This sequence comes from Podargus strigoides, assembly GCA_028020825.1. Classification (NCBI taxonomy): domain Eukaryota; kingdom Metazoa; phylum Chordata; class Aves; order Caprimulgiformes; family Podargidae; genus Podargus; species Podargus strigoides. The sequence goes on along the minus strand of CM051621.1, from coordinate 38,799,978 downwards.
TCTTCATTACAGTTAATCTCTCTGCTCAGTCTTTTTGCCTCTCGTTTTCCTTACTGTTGAACAAGGTTTTGCTACGTGCTAGCTGGGAGCAGGATCTGTTGAAGTGAAGGAAGGTCCCTTCCAGGCTTAGGTTCCTTAAGCATTCCTCAGTGACCTTCCCAATTTGCTCTGACTCCAAGACTACATGGCTGGTCTTGAAGCTCAGTTCTACTAACAAGGCTCATGGTAACATAAGCTGAATTCATATTTAGACTTTCCTCAGGACTGGCTGCCTCCCAGTTTTGTACCTCAGACTCCCCTGTACACGTGCCAGGGGAGTCTTCCACATCCAGGTGAGATAAAGACTTGCTTTCACCAGCAAGACATGCTTAAGCTTTTCTCACTGTTAATCATTTTAATATTATTAATCAGATTAATTCCTGGCAGAATTTTCTTCCAAACATGGGGCATTTCTATGGAAACAGAACTGCATTGAAAACTGAATATTGAACACACATAGTAAAAAATAATTTAAAATGCTATTGAGGCACATTTACTATTCTTATACAAAGAAGTTATTCATTGGTAAATCCATATAATTGACAAAGCTAACAATTGCAAGATCACTCAAAAGACCTGAATAGTTACATTTTCCTAACTTTTAACACGATTGAACAACTTTGGCATGTTATTCGAAAGTGCCTGTCACCTAGTTTGGATCAGGAGTGCACTTCTGAAGCAAATTTATCCCCGCTCAACAGGACATCAGTTCACACCATGGAGTGGTCTGAAGTGCAGAGAACTAGATCATGAAACTGGAAGACATGCCCTAGGAGTGGCCACGACTGACCTTCAGCAGTTAACAGGGATTTGGCACCAAGATCAGGCTAACATGAGCCAGAGTGACATGTACAGTGCATGCCACATCCTCAGCACCAGCTCTTTCTCTCCCTCCACATCTGCTCCTATTAGGATACACTGGCTGCTAATGAAGACCATAGCCTCAGACTCTCATATAGTATGCTTTGCTATCTTACACACTTGTGCACTCTTAACCTTCACTATAATTAATTAAAGTCCTAACACAGATTATAACCACCACTTTTCCATTTTGAAAACTTGGGCAGAAACTAGCGCTTTCATTTTTTGGCCCAGTTTTTCCGGTACAGAACAGATGTGACTGACTATTTAAATCTCTTGGTACACAGCCCCAAAAGAGTGAATAAAGCTCCTTCAAGATCATGGATATTTAACTTATTCATACATATTTGTTCACAAGGTATTTAGTTCCAATAACAAAATTAACACTTCTTGTATTTTGTGTGCCTGGTAAATCATAACATAATCATAATTCTCACTTGGAGTAGAAGCTGAGGTGAAAAATGGGAGCAGAGAGATATGGGGAGGCAAAATGTTTGTCAAGTGTATTAAATCATCTCACCTGTCCAAATTTGTGCTTGTTGAAAGGTTTATACTAAAAGCTTCTGTTCAGTTTTAACCCTCTTTGAAGTCAATTAAGAGCTGAAGTCAGGAGGATCATCATGCTCAGGCCCTTACTGTTGAGTAGCAGATTCTCTACTGCCTATGTATATTGCAATTATCCCTGTTTCTATAATTACACTATGCAATCATCAGCTGCCCAGGACAAGATCCTTATTAGGTTAATAGCAGAACTTAAAGGGGTCAGGGTGCCCTTTTGGCATGTTTCACATACCCTGTGCTTTGTGGAAAAACAAAATCCCTAAAAAAATGTTAGATATGAATGATAATTAAAGAGCCACCCCAAAGGTTGCCATGTTCTGTTTATAGCTGCAGTCTAGAGATTACTTTTAATCCTGATTTAATCCTACTTCTTTTTTTTCCTCTTCTGTGCTTTTTTGTTACTGATAGCAATGTTATTGCTTTCTATCATGACTTGGAATAAGTTATTAAATTTATACTGCAAATGTAACTTCAGGGCAGAACTCTCCAAATTGTGTGAATTCATCCAACCGTAGGCTCTTGAACACTTTGTCTAAGATTTTAAATAGTTAAATTAAGCAGACTTTAACTCCACTCCAACTGGGGATAATAGTAGAGGTAAACTATGCATTATAGAATGTGAAGACTCTTTTTCTGTGCTGAGTCTTCACAGTTCTTACATCATGTATCTGATACACAAAATTCAGGATTTTTTCATTTCCTAAACTTAAAATTTTAAGTTTGCACATTGCTTTTACAAAACAGAACAACCAGAAATATGAGTGGTTGATGACAGGGAGTAGGTTTTGATAACTCCTAGTGAATTATTTTCTCATTTCTGACTTTTTACAATAGATGCATCAAAATTGTCAAGTGAAGCTTTTACTGATGTTTACACAGTGTTTTTCTATCAATGCTATAAATATAAAATCAAAAGGTAAATATTTGCATTCCAAACATAATACAATATAGTTATTCAGTCTAAATAAATTAACCAGTAAGAAAGTATACTATTACCTATATTGTTTTCTTACCTGCTTATTTTTCTGCAGGTTTATTTTTGGTTTTTTTTTTCCACACTATTTCTCTTTTTCATTATTCCACTAGCTATATTCCATATAGTCCAGGGTTGTAGTTCTGTTAGGTATTCTATTCCTGCCACATGAGATCCTGAACTCCACCATCTCATGGTCACTGCAACTAAGGCTACCCTCAACCTTCAGTGCTTCAACCAGACACTCCTTGTTCGTGAGAATAAGGTCCAGCAGCGCTCCTCTCCTAGTTGGCTCATCCACCATTTGCATTAAGTAGTTATCATCAATGCACTGAAGGAACCTCCTGGACTGTGGCTGGCTGGCTGAGTAGGCCTCCCAGCAAATATCAGAGTAGTTAAAGTCCCCCATGACAACCAGGGCCTGCATTTGCAAGACCGCTACCAGCTGCCTGTAGAAAGCCTCATCAACCTCCTCACCCTGATCCAGTGGTCTGTAATAGACCCCCACAACAGTATCACCCATGCCAGCCTGCCCCTTAATTCACACCCACAAGCTCTCAACTCGCTCCTGATCCGCCCCTGGACAGAACTCAATACACCCCAGTTGCTCACTCACGTAAAGAGCAACTCCACCACCTCACCTCGCTGGCCTGTCTTTCCTGAACAGGACACAGCCATCCACGACCACATTCCAGTCATGAGAGCTGTCCCACCAGGTCTCTGTAATTGCCACTAGATCATAACCCCCTGACTGAACACGGATTTTTAACTCCTCCTGTCTATTCCCCGTGCTGCGTGCAGTGGTGTACAGGCATTTCAGAGAGCGAGCCGAGCACGCTGATATCACCCTAGGGGGGTGGGAGGCCTCCTGGTCTTCAGCAATACTAAGGCACTGCCCCAGTGGTGCAAGGCCAGCTACAACCCCATCCCCCTTCAAATCTAGTTTACAGCCCTCCAAATGAGCCCTGCTAATACCTGTCCCAGAACCCTCTTACCCCTGCAAGATAAACCTTCCCCATGTATTACTGTCAGGTCTCTTGTCTTATAAAACCAGCCATTATCAAAGATAATGATGTAAGTGGTATAGGATACACCTGTGAGTCAGCTTGGGGCAGCTGCCTTGATTGGATCTCCCAGCTGACTTGGGGTTACTCATGGCCTGCCTGCCATGACTGGCCTGTGGGTCTGTTCCTGGGAAACCGGGACACCATTCCAGTTGCATCTAATATCACCACTGCTGCCATTCAGCCACTGCTGGACTCTTCTTTCTCTGCCATCAGTGCTCGGTAGCTCAAGACCAGGTTTCCCTCTTAGAGCATTGTTCCCTTTCACATGCAAAATCAATACTTCTCCATATGCAATGATTTATTGAATGACTATTTGCTAAGGACAGAAGTAAGAAATAAAATAAACAAACAAACAAAAAATAAAGGATGAGGTTTGAAGAAGCTATGGCCTTAAGAAGGCACTGAGAAATATCTGTAACTTCTGTAACATACACAATTCTCTTTTATGTCAAAAGCTGTTTGGGAATTTGTTGTCAGAATAATTGGATTGAAAAAAGGACTTCTGCAAAATGGCAGTTTTTCCAAAGGAAATCTAGAGTGTCATTAGAAACATTCCTACTTGCAAAATCAAAACTAAATATACCTTTTTAGGTAGATTTCATTTGAAGTAAAATAGTTTGGTTTGCTGGAAAAAAAAATCCCTATTTCTTTTTTAAACTCAGTTCTGCATTAAATTTCACTTATCCAAGGCCTATAGTACCTCACAGGACTTGTAGAAATGGCAGCTTAGATTTTCCTGTTCCTTCTCTGTGAAATAGACAGGTAGACCAGAAAAAACACTCTCATGCTCATGGTATTCAAACACTTTTCCAAAGGCTTCATAAGACATGATGTTTATCCTCATTCAGGTAGTGCACTTTTGTGCTGCCAAACCTGCCTGTACAGGTCTTAAAGAACCCAGACTGGTTGCTAGTTTTAAAAAAGATAGATGGTGAATGTTCTGACACATGGCTTGCTTCTGGCATGACAGATGTCTCACTTTTTTGTCAGTGTTTAACACCTGTGATTCACATCCATGGGCATTGTTTTAACTTGGTGACCCCAGGTGTGTTGCAAGAGTTTGTTAGGATAGAATACTTATTTTTTTGGTGGCAGACTATGTTCTCTCCATTGCTGAATGCCATGTAAGACTCATGTGCATATGAATATTTTTTCAAAATGTATAAGATTTTTCTTATTTCTATGGGTTGATAATGATGGAAATTTAAAACTTATTACTTTGGACCAAAACTAGGGAATACAGTCCAAATATAATGAGGCAACTTGCACATTCAATATACCAATAGAAAAATGAAATTAACTCTTTTTATTTATTCTAGGTTCCAGTTCTGTTCCAAAGGTTGTTATCCTAATTACATGAGCCAATTCCAATGACACGTGAGCTATAAAAAATTGCCTCAGTCACCCTTGGAAACAATTTATTGTTAAAGAAAACAATTTGCACCAAGAACAAGCAACTGAAACTTTCAAATGAGATTTCTGGATAACTGGACTTAGCAGAGTTGATATGATGAATACCCTTCTTCTTACAGAAGTACCAAATGTCCAGGAAGTCCCAAATAACTGGAAATGAACTCTGAACACCAGTCTGACAACTTATCTGAACAATGGCATCATCATTAGAATGTCTATGGTCTTTCAAGTCCTTCTGGAAAAAAGTCTGCCACCAGCAATGTCAGTATAATTTGTGTCTTTTTCCAATTTCTAATAAAACTGTATCAGTGTTAGATTTGACACTGATACTTACCAGAAAACAGGTTAATATTGCCATTTATTTTGTAAGACACACATTGGTGAAATGCAGGTACACAAATGATCTGATGTTTTATATAGAAGCTCTTTCACCTGTTCCAAAATGGCTTTCTTATGTGTATTTCTTAGAAAAGAAAAATCAGAATAAGGTCTGTGATTTTTTTGAGGCTATTTAATACAAATGTATTAAATTGAGTTTCATACCAGTGCAATTTCTTGTCATGAAAGATTATCTTAATCATGAATGAATTTAGTTGTGAATGTCTTTGCTTTATTAAATTTGACTCTTAATGGCATATTTTAATCAGTACTCAAAAATTAGACTCCCTACTGCCATGAACAAATCAGGAGGCTGAAAAACTCCACAATGAAATACATATAGTACCATCCAAAGTCTAACATTAAAAAAATCTGACAAAATATCATGTAGATTGCAATTATGTCATAAAGTCTCATTTTCCAGCAACTATCAAAATATGCATTTGATGAGTTATTGAAGTTCACTGTCTGGTCAGCAACAGGATTATTTTGAAATTCATTATTAATAATACATTGTAAATATTATGACTACTAGAAAAGATAGACATATTGCACTGTCAGACTTGCGGAAGATGTACACTCTTCCTGAAGATATTCTCTGACCTGAAACCAGAAGTTACTCAGACTAATCTCAGTCATAGCATGTTCATTGTGGTGTCACAGGGAAGTGAAGATTTCTCCCTAGGGAAGCAAGTAAAAAATCCCAAACAAAATCACTGCTGAAATTAATGGATATGGCATAGGATAACTTCTGAATCTTCTTAGTGAAAATAGTAAGCTGAACACTAGCCTGGTGCACTAACTGACTGCGAATATTCATTATTTGTCTAGAACCACCTGGTTTAGTGGAATATTTGAAGATGACTTTTATAAAAGACTTTTAAACCCTACACTGGGTATGGTGATGAGGCTTGGAGTTGTAAGAAGATAAAAATAGGATACCACCAACGTCCTCAGAATTGTCTAAAGAAGAAACTCAGTAAGAGTATCTATCTGATATGGGTACTTCATCCCTTGCCTCCTGTAAGTGAAGATATTCACTCACATTATCTGCTGCTTAAAACCTGCAGATAATTTTAACCTGTATGGACTCAGAAATAGTTAAATTTGCATAGCTACATTTTTTACAAAAGCAGCACTCCATGAATCTCTCTGCTTTCAAGCATTTTGGCATGGTGTGACTGTTTCAATATGTAGGAGTCATGACATGAGCCAGGAAGTTTATTAAAACATTCTCAGAGTTTTGTTTTGCATGGTATTATTCAGGGCATTATAGCAGGCTAAAAGAAGTCATTTTTTACGGGACTGCCGTGCTCACTGAATGCTAGAGGGATACATCCATGGAGATTTTTTCCCCCAAGATATGTTTGAAAAAGTGTCTGAGTAATTGCACCGTTACGCCAGTAAAGGCATCTGGGTACTGGAGTTTAAGTGCAATTCAGTGTTTAAATAAGTATTCTCTCTAGCTGCTATGCATCGTCTGGAAAGATGTGAATTTTTGGAACGGCTCAGTGACAAACCCAGTGTTAGTAGCAAGGTCTTTTCCTTGGGATCATTTGTGAAGGTTAGAAAGTTATGTTCACACCCAGAGAACAACATAGTTCAACACATGTAGAAAATAAACAGACCTCCGGCTTCAGCCCAGTCCCATGACCCCTGTGTACAGAGCTTAACCTTCCAAAAGGCATTCAACTTTGTTGGGTCACTGGAGGAGGGGTGAAGATGTCTTGCTCGCTGGAAAATGCCACCGTGACCAAAGAAGTCTTTTGTGAGACAATATCCTGATGCAAGCATTTACCTTTTTGCAATATACTTATGTTATTTCATGCCAAAGATCAAGAAATAACTCTGCCTTTGGGGAAACTATTATCATCCATCAAGTGCTACTTGTTCAATTACTTTTGATAGAGAGTTGTAGTGTCATACTTCAGAGATTTAAAGTGGGATGAAGTGTGTCAAGAAGCATAGTCTGTGATTTTGAAAAAAAATATTACATTAGTTAGAAATCACAAACCCATTTAAATTTGGAACTGCAAGCACTTAAAATCGAAATGTAAAATGTGTTTTTGGTGTAATGTGGGACAGTTACATATACCTGAGATGCAGTGGAAAGAATTGCTAGATATGAATGTCATTTTTACCACTGGAGACCAGGGTTGAAATTCCCACTAGGGGATACCTTTATAGATCTCATTTTAGTATATTGTAGCCATGCCATTATAAAACCATCAAATGCAATTTGGCACAGCATGATACTTAAATGGTGGCCTGAAATTAACAGACTGAATTACTCTGTACAGGCAGCCAAGGTTATTTATAAATTGGAATTCAGATAAGTAAGTGAAGTGCCTTACTGAACTCTGTGCTTTTATATTCCCAGCCTCTGTCTTCCATGCTTTGAAATACTTTTTGCAGTCGTCCTTTAGTTGAACTTCCAGAATATTTAGCCACTTAAAATGGAAGCAAAACTGAAAGCAGGATTCTGTATTAGGTAGTTACAAGAGATAGTGCTTTTAGATTCGTAAACTATCTTGTAAAAAGTTTTAATTAAAAGAGCTACATGTTGGCATCTGTGAGGTCTAGCGCAATTAGTTACTTTAAACTCCATTTTCTCCTCCCACTGCCAATTAAGCAAAACTTGTGTGCAAGAGTAATGGTTGCCTCAGTGACAAAATCAGAACATGCTAAATAATGTGATTAAACTTGTTAAAAGCCAAAATAAACACTTATAATTATCTCAAGAAAACCTGCATAGCACAAGTGAGAGCTCTATAAAGTGAAACTCTGCATCCATAATTTCAGACTTTCCTACACAATAGATCATAGTTAAAGATCTGTTAACAGACCTCTGACTGCTGAACTGGGCAGCTTGTGGTTTTCTTCTAAACCTATTGGCATAATGTGGATTTATGCAAGAGGTGCAAATTGGAAGTTGTCTGCTATTGGAGCCATTGGCAGAAAAGAAATCATACTGTAGGGTTAGCAGCATGAAGTACATTGCTTTGAAATTACACAGCAGGGTTTCTGCTTGTTGCTTCGCTTGTCTTTAAGACCAAGGTCTTATACTGTCTGGCCATGATTAAAATCAAAGTGTAGGCCTCTTTGCTGGGTGCCAGTAAACGAAGGTGAAAAACAGAAACAAACTGGATTCTTAATTATTTTAAAATGCAACATAGGCAAAAAAATAAGATGAAAGCATTTCTTACTAATCTATCCTAATTATTCCACATAAAATGATTTCCTAAAGAGGCCTATATCTGGAGACAGTCACTTTCTATGCCTATGCAAGATCTTTTTTCCCATACAGCATTTTTTACACAAACCCACACATGTATGCAGAAAACAAGAACTGACAAGCAGTTTAAATGGAAGGCTTATTTAAATCCAGGTTCAGGTGGACATCAAAACCTGAAATAAACCAAGATACCACACTGAATTTACTGAAACTTAAATGACCATTAATTAGCTTCTACACTGGTTCACTAGTAAAAAAGTGCACATTTGGAAATGCTCCATTTTATTGCCATACTATGGAGATAGAGGTAAGATGTACTTACTGACAATTGGGATCAGAAAGAATAAAGGATTAGTACATAAAAAAATAATAATAAAATAAATATATGATAGAGGGATAGGAGTCCTCAGTGCAAAACCAAGGCCTTCTACTCATAGATTCTCATCCTGGCTTCAGTCACTGTGGTCAGTTTTCAAGTAAAACTGTAGCAAAATAATGGTGTGTGGTAGAAAGTCAATGCTGAAAGTGGGTACCATGAGAGCTATTGACACTACTGTCAATTTTACCATAAGTGAACAAGGTTTTTTTTCTTGACTTGTGAGCATGTTCTGAAGTACTTGCTGTCACGATAATTTTCCTAATTGGCTCTTGAAAGGCTTATTGATAGACACACATCTTGAGTGAAATGAAGATGCTGCAGTGATATCTGGAAATAGCCAAGGACAATCAATGAAGCTGATGTGCAAAATACTTGCCCACTTGAGTTTCTGGTTTATTTAACATGTAATGTTTTGATTTAGACTACAATGCTTGAAATTCAGCTTTTTTGGCCTCACTTCATGAGGGTGATGAGACACTGGAACAGGTTGCCCAGGGAAGTTGTGGCTGCCCCCTCCTTGGAAGTGATCAAGTCCAGGTTAGACGGGGCTTTGAGCAACCTGGTCTAGTCAGAGGTCTCCCTGCCCATGGCAGGGGGGTTGGAACTAGATGATCTTTGAGGTCCTTTCCAATGCAAACCATTCTGTGATATGAAAAATATATCTTATTTTTTTCCTGGTTTAGACTTCTTATTCATGATGCCTTTTCTCTTAGAAGGCAAATACATGCCTTCCAGTTAACAGTAGAAGATATATATTACATATAAAGGAATAAAAGATTCCAGCAGTAACTTTGAGATGTGTTTTGTTTTGCTTGTTCTTTTAATATATTTTTAATATATTTTGAGTACTTCTTTCCTCATAATTCATAGCCCAGTTAATGTCATGTATCTTGTTGAATCCCAGACAATTATTTCTGAACCAAATTTCTGTGCCTTTAAATCTACAACAGAGAGGGAGATCTTTTTTTCATGTACCAGTTCAGAACAGTCCCTGCTATTAAATTTATTTCTAACTCACAGCTACCTGTATGTGACCTTCTGAAGCCAGTTCTGTCAACTGGGTTTGTCTCTGGTCCAACCCTGGCAAGACAAAATCAGGCAATGTTGGTGGGAACTGGAAAGGTGCGCTCCTTGCTCACCTTCTCTCTAGGAGCAGGGAGGTCATCTGTACTGCTTGGCCACTACTATAGCGGAAGACAAAAATGTATTTAAGACCACTATGGGAAGAAATTCAGAACAGTTACTGCCTCCAGTTTCTACTTCATCTGAGAGAGCCTTGTCACCTTTTTCTGTTTTGCCTTTTTCCCTTTAAATAATCTCATTACTATTAAGAAACCACATTGTTTGGATTCTTCCCAATATCCGAGCATGTTGAGTATCTGCTATGGCAAACTTAACCACATAAAAATTGCCGCTCTGGCTAACTTCTGAAGTGTATAGTGCAATGTGCTCCACTGGAGAGCTTTAAAGTGATTTAAAGAAATACATTCCACATCTTTGAAAGTTGTACAAATTCCAAATAATTCAATAAAATGCGTTAGAACAATAGGTAGACAAAATCACTACTATTGTTAGTGAAGCTTGTTTTCGCAAAACACTCGTTTCTTTCACAAGAAAGATATGCAGTTTTGCCCTATAATATTCCAGTTCTGGTCCTAACGGTGGAAATTGTAGTGAAAGCTACTGCCAGCAGTGTAAAGAGCTGATGAAACACTAAGCATAAACAGGTCGCTGGCAGACAGAGGATTTAAATGACTGCGAGGTATCAACCTCTTTGCACAGCTTCTGCCATGAGAACAATGGCATGAAGGGAAAAAAGCAATCCCAAACAGAAGCACCATCAGGAAGGATGTACTCACTTCATATCACAGTCCATTGGAAAGAAAGATGAAAGGAAAACAGCTGTGAAAATCAGAGCTATTCTGTGCAAATTCTGTAAGAACAGTACCGAACATTTCTCTTTTAATCCTTCCTCCAGTCTTCTTTTTCTTAAAGTCCCTTGTTGGAATCTGTCCTAAGGTAAAGAGAGGTCTGCAAGTTAAGACTTAGGTGTTTCTCCTGCTGTGCCTTCTCTGCAAAATAGTTTTCCTAAGCTTTAACTCTCATTCTTCAGCCTGTCCTTGAGCCATACGCCCTGTGAGGCAGGCACCTTTCTCTTCCTCCTCCTCTTCCAACTTTTTCCACAGCCTGCAGATTGCATCCAGTATAATCACTGGTACTTCTATCCCACAGTATCTGTTAGGGGCTGTTCTTGGAAACAAAATCCTATGGGATGATTGTTATAGCCTGTTGACTCCTTGTGATATTGACTGAATTCGATTTATGAGGCACAAAGTACTGGCTGCATGCATTTCAGAAAGACTGACTTTTGTTGTTGTTCTGATAGTTGGACACTCAGAACTTTGCAATAAAATGGTGAGTTAAAAACCTGACATTCCTTCCATTTGCACATGTCGTGTCTTGATACACATTACCGGACTTCAGAAGTAGTGCATTCTCACCAAAGTTAATGTATCTTCAATGAAATAACAAATTGTAGCTGCAAAAAGTCTTACTAATGTACCAAAAAAGATCAAAATCATAGAAAATCAGTCTGTTCAAGACAACAATTTTCTCCTAAACCATCAGTGGTTGGTTGATCTTTTCAATTACAGGTTTGTATATTTCATCCAAAACTTTTAAAATCCTATTTTAGAATAATTGTGGGTGTTCTCATATATCTTGTAAAAAATAATGTTGATAAATACATATTTCTCAGGGAAAAGCAAGAGAATGATATGAGAGGGTATATATTATCAATATAAAAATAAAAAAAATCTAGATTGGTTGATTGGCAGACGAAACAAAACATGGTAATTAATCTCAACTCCAAGTTAAATGATTAAACAATGAAAAACATGGAAAAAAAAACAAGGACATGACTAGCGAATTTGGCCCTAACAGTACTACTGTATTACAATAGTAGTGATAGGGCCTCTGAGTCCTGCTAGGACCACAGTCTTGGCATATATACTCAGGCAATTCACTGAATCTCTCCTCAGCCATAAAATAGGATAAAATACTTATCCTAATGTGATACAAAGATTGTTAATACTTTTTTTACATGGAAAAGAAAGAAAAACAAAACCCAAATTATTCCCAGAGCCATGTGGAATATGTAATATTGGGTGAATAAAAATAAATGTTGCCAATGCATTTTTATACAATTTAGGAGCATTTCAAAATTAATGAAAGAATAAGTTACAGTAGCTTAACATACATTGTCTTAGTTTAAGTACTTAATAAAGTCTCATAAACCATAATTCAAAAATGTAATTCAACCTTTATGTAAATGGGGCCACAGAGATTAGAAAACAAGATAATGATAAATGGCAAAATATCTAACTGTCCAAGCCAATGGAAGGATCAGTGTAAGAGCTGCTTTCAATTAACATCTTAGTGGTCTGGAAAATGGAATAAAGATCATATTAAATAGATTCGATGATGATGTTGCACTGAAAGATCTTGCCAAAAGTAAACCCAGAAAAAATACAAAGGACTGGAGAGGTTAAAAAAATTATGGCAAGGGAAGTAAATCCTCAACCTAGGGAAAAAAAAGCAAGCTAAACATTTGTTAAAATCGATAAAATATGCATGTGAGAGAAAGCAAAAGTATTGAGCAATCTCTTTGGTTGATGCCAAAATCAAGTTAGATTCATGGTTTTAGCAAGATCAAACATCAAAGGACTTGTTCTACTTGGGCTGTCTCCACCATGGCAGGCGGAAAAGAGAGCAAGTCCCTGACCATAGTCTTGCAACATTAAAAACTGATAGAATATTTGTAATGAATTTCAGTGAATAAAAGATGAAACCCTACATGATGCTGCTAACCCCAAGTATTGGAGACTTGTCATTCAACCTCTGTCCTCTTCCTTATTGCAAGTTTTAAAAAGCACCACATTTTAAAAGTAGGAAGTGCCATGTTTCTTCTACTTTTGGAAATGTTAAGCATTGCACTTTGAGGTTTTCAGTGGGGGAGAGGACTAGGGAAAAAAACCCAACTCACACTGTTTTTTTTTTGTTGCTGGTTTTGTTTCCACAGACTGAATAAAAAGCTGATTTGCTCTTTCTGTATAATTTCAGGAGCTACTGCTTAAAACAAACAACAAGTGCTATGAGATTAATCATAAAATCATCAGATTTTGCAACAGTACACAGTCATAACATTCACTTCTAGACACTGTGACTGAAGGATGATAATTTATCTATGAGAATTTCCAAAAAAGTAACTAAATTAAGATGAAAGGAAATCTTATTCTGAAGGTTTCCTGGTAAAGTGGCTGTTATTGAGCTGTTACTGTGTAATGACATGGCAGATGCTGACAGAGGTCAGAAACATCTTCTGTATCAGGCTGCTTAGTTCAAGGATCACCTAGAGAAGCTGAGCTTTGTGGCTGAATCTTAGAGAAGACTTCGTATTTGTACATTAGGTATCCATATAACACTGTTTTGTGGGGTTTTTGGTGTCTTTTTAGTATTAGGTTTAATGTGCTTATATTTAAACCTGAAAATTATCTGTGGCTAACGTTTTGTAAAATATAATCTAACTTCATCGATAAAAGTTGGAGGATTGGGAAAATGGTGACAATTATATATGAAACTCTAAGAGAATAAAGTATGCTTCTTTGCCCTCCTGCCTCTAGTTGCAAAACCATTCTTGATTTGTGCAGCTTGCAACAGCTCAGAATTGCTCAGGAAATGTGTTTAATCCAGTTAATATCTGGAGGTTATTAAATATTATTATCATCATGTAATTTGATTGGAAAACTGAGGTGGACTGGTATTGATGCCATGAGTGGTAAGGGGATTAGAACGGAAAATGTACCTAACATTGAAGTAATATGTTCAAGATAATTCTGGTTTTAATTAAGCTTGAGCTTTGACATAGTGCTGTTGAAAATTTAGGACTCTGCCTTGTTTTTCCACAGCTCACTCTCTCTACTTATGCAAATGAACATCTCATCTTTGTTTCCAAATAGCCTAAATTTCTGATATGTGCTTCCCTCAACAACCACTGCCACCAATCAAAGCTGAAAACATCTGTGCAAGTAGTTGATTCTGTTCAGGTCTTCTAAAGTATTTGCAAACCCTTGTACAAACAATAAATTAGATGCTCTTTTTAAATGCAAAATGCCTCTTGCTCTAACAGGAGGGAGAACTGTTAAACAACATCACATAAAAAACACTCCTGCAAATAAAAACGCTCCAAACCAAAACAGGTTTAGAAACAAATTTAGTTTATATAAATTAAAATCAAGAAAAAAATTAGATGTACCTGTTGATGATTAAATACAAAGACTGTTCAGCCTGCTACTTAATAACATGAACTTTAAAGTATAGAATGATATACAAAGGATGGAGGCAAAGGTTAAATTTAAATTCAAGTTATGTTGAGCTTAATAGAGCCGGTGTTGTATGTAATATTCTGATTCTTTATATAATTAAGCAAAGCAGAAATAAATAAATTCCGTTAAAGTTTAATCTCCAGGAAAAAATTTACAGCGATTTTTACAGAATGATAGTAGAAAAAGTCTATTCACTGAAATATTTTTCTTTTGAAGAAAATGTGGCAGCATTAAATGACCTAGTAAAAGACAAAAGCACCTAAAAAATTTCATGCTTTAGAGTTTTGAAGCAGAATTCAGAATCCTATTTGAGATACTGAACTATATAAGTCTTGCATAGGGGAGTAAAAGAAAATGGACATCAACACATGAGTTGAATTTGTGTTAAGCTTCTCTGAGGACAGCAAACAGGGGAAGGCTTAGGACAGACATACAATTTAAGTCCTTGAGCAGCTTCATTTGAGAGGCAGAGTGGCTGCATATCAGAGGTCTAAACCTTAAGGCTGAGTGAGTTCTGAGAGTTGCAGCTCAAGAGTCTTTAGCCTATTTTGAATAAGGCAGAAAACCACTTATGATTCTATAATTTCCAACACTTTTGAGAGATGTAATAGACAAGGTAAAATTCTTCCCTTAACACTTCCTACCATCATTTTTTAATCGGAGTGATTCACGCTTAAATGATACAAAAATCCATCCTTCTGATATAGAATGTTTAGTTTCAACATCTTCATGTGCAATTATAGGCCTATAATCTCTTTAAAGTAAAACAACAGTCTTAAATGTAAAACCACACTTAGGTCAAAATTTGCCAAGCAACTGGTGGAAAAAATAAATGTTAATAATAAAAGACTCCTTTCAGTGAATCAAAAGAAAAAAGTCTTTCAAAGAGAAGCTGGGAATGCTGGATGATCTTGATATAAAAGGACCTGTCAAGGAAACTCCAGATCACTACAGAAAGTAAAGTGAATTCCTTGCACTGGTACTTATTACAGAAAAGACCATAGACTCAAATCATGCTTTACTGGAGAAGAGTTTGAAGAGTTATTTCCAAGTGAAACATGAGTAGAAGATATTTGTTCTGTAGTGATAAATTAGGGAGGAAAAATTTTCCAGGACCTAAATGGTATTTCCAGGAGTGCCAAAGGTAGTCAGATAGAAAAATCCTGTACTGGTAATTGGGATGTGTTAACTATTGCTTAAGTTGGCTTTGATACTAAGGGAATATGATACAAATCTTTGATATCCTGTTAGCTACTAATCCAGAATTTCATTACTAGACTGTCTTTACAAAGCCTAGATAAACTGATGGAGAACATATTAGAAAATGATACACAGATATGATGCTTTGGGGAAGAGTCAGTAAGTTTTGCAGATGTAGGCATGACTCGCAAACTGGATAAGATTCTTTCAAAGAATGATTTACCATGTGAATAAGGGTAAATGCAGCTGGTATGGTGTAAGCTGAACTTCTAGTCTCCTTTGCCAGATGTTCTCACAGAGGCTGTGCCCTTAGAGAGTAAGAGGAAAGGGCTTGTCATGCAGTGACAACTGCTTAAATGATAAGAAACAAAGGGTGGGTATAAGTGGTCAGTTTTTCCTGGGAGGAATGTTTGGAATATTCTCCCTCAGGGATCCATATTGATCCCTGTACTGGTAAAGTGGTCAAAAAGATGACCAAGTACAGGTGTGACAGTTTGTAGGTGATATGGAATCGTTTTAGAAGAACAGTAGACATAGGATTAGTAGGAATAGGACAAACTTGTACTCGCGACGGTTTAAGTGAATATGTGCGTGTAATTTCTGTGATATGATTCAATTCTTTTAAGATGCATCAATTTGGTCACAGGTTTGAATCCTGTACTTTCAAGAGCTCTAGGAATAAAGAATTATTGGAGAATAATGATTATTTTAGTAGTGTTCCTGAAATGTTAGCATGCAACAATGCAAACCCAGGTATCTGGAGCAGTTTAATCAGGAGTCATAGAGTATTTTTGATTTGCTTAAAAAGAATAAGTGTTTTATTCTGTCACAGGCTGTATTCAATGCAGAAGCTACAATAGGATAAGGAGAAGGGAAAAAATAATATTATGAATCTAACAAAAATGCTTAAGTAGATAATTTCATAAAATAAAGAAGTAAGGAATAAAATGTTCTGAAAGGTATCTTATTTTCTTGAAAATGGGGCTATGTGGAAACAGGAAAAAATGAGCTAAATATCTTGGGAATTAACAAGGACATCCTGAGTTTTCTGAAATATTTCCCTCATGGATGAAACCTCTATTTTCACGGGGGATTTGATTAAAAACATTTCCTAAACAAAACTGCCGTTGCCTAGTCACTCATTAAAATAGAAAATTATTCTTTTATATGCATCTATTTACTTCTCCAGAGAAGCATATAAGGTGGGCTAACAACTAGCATTCTTAAGGAGACAGTTAACTAAATAATCACAATGGAAAACTGTGGTAATTTATGAAGAACATGTTAAGAGAAGAAAATATTAACTAAAAATTATTGAGACCAAATGCATACAGTGATATATTAGGTCTTATCCTGGAGACAAGAGTAAAAATTCTGCAAATGAATAAAGAAAATAACTTAATCTGAAAAGAAAAATCCAACAAAAAATGTCAAGTTGCCAATGCTTTTTTCACTTCCTACCATATGCTTAGGGCTGGCAGTAGACACGCCACCCTGAGAGCACTGTTTCCAGTCCCATTCTTACAGCCTCTCACTGAGTACCATCCATCCACTGGAAGGAGAAAACTATGACATCTATTCCTACAAGCTTTTAGCACCAGCATGGTGATATTTAGGACTTTTACAAAATACAACAAAGATGAGAATCTCCTGTTGGTGGTTGAAATTGGACACATAATTTTTTTCTTTACACTTTGCATTCAAGCACAAGATAATATGCTACATTTGAAGATGAATCATGTTGCATTAAATACTCATTTTGCAATATACTGACTGCTGGCTTTCGTGTGGCTTATCACAGGGATAGGTCTCCCTGATTTTATTGTCTCTACCTCCTGAGTATAATTTTTTTCTTATATTAGGAAATAGTCCTGCCTCTCATAAAAGTTTGCTAGTAATGTCCATGAGTGGTGTATGAGCCCATAAACTTTATGCAGATCTACAGATTCCTGCTGTCCTGGGTGTCATGTCTGGGCAACCTGGTGTGCAAGCTGAGCCTACTCATGCTTACAGACCTGCCTAGTGTACTACTTTTAAACCCTTTTTGGCTTATGTAGTTTTAACATTGTCTTTGCAAAACACTTTCAAAGCCAGAAAAATGGGAAAAAAATATTTGTAGAGAGTAATATGCTCATTTCTAGCTGGACTTATGCTAACCCACGCAGATTGCTATGTTATGTCTACTGACATCATAGAAGTAAGATAAAAATACGCTCCAGCTGTCTAGTAAATTCCAGGCCAAAGTCTCTCCTCCAATTTAGACACAAATGGCTTCCACTGAGGTTGATAGGAGTAGGGTGCTTACACTATAGGGTCCCTAATTGTTTCTTGGCTGGCTAGCACTTGATATCAATACACATACAGTCAGTGTTAAAATAGATGTGTCATATCAGTATGATCAGCTAGATGATAAACAATACCCTGCTGTTAGCTCTGACAAGAGAAAGAGATTTTTAGTGTGCAATCAAGAAAAGTAATTGTTGGAAATGCAATAGTTGCACGTAGGTCCTTGATGAATTACTGAATTTCAAGAACAACGTATGTTTTTATGGGCTATAAGCCAGCAATCAGGTAGCAAGACTGAAAATCCTTGTAAAAGTTCTAAGTGGCTTTAGATTGCAAGATGAGGATGAATTATTTGTTGTCTTCATGTATTGTTTTTGATAGCTTTTGCTTTCTGGTTCTGAATTTAACAATTTAATTATTAGTGTCAACAAGTAACTAGTTAAAACTAACACACAGCTTATCAGAAAAAGAGCACCATGTTATAATTAAATGGATGATTTTCATAGAGTGGCTTCCGTGAAAGCTCCAAATCATTGGAGGAAGACATCAGATACAACAAACTGGAAACTTTCTGAACTAAGTGTAGTGCAGTCAATAACACAAATAAAAGGAAAGAATCCAGTGAAATACTGCAAGTGACTGATAAAAAATGTAAATAATACAAAGGTCAGCTTAGATCTTTGCTAGGCATCAGTTATCTTAAATTCATAATTAAGCATGCAAAGACTTTGGGAATTTTGTATGAGGTTTTATTTTACCTTTGCTATGAAAAACATAAATGTACATTGCTCGATTTTGCTTATAACATAAGAGAAACATTTCAGGAAAATGTAACAGATATCCATGAAAGAAAATAAACACCTGTGTTATTTATTACAATCATTTAATTACCTGCAGAACTCTGTAATACCCAGACATTTTATGGGTTCCTTCACTTACAGCAAGATAGCCATCTTATAGATAGATTTATCTCTCTCTATCTTATTTTTATTTTTTTCTTTCTCCCTTCTAGCTTTTTAACACTGTTTTCAGAGCTTGCCTTGCAAGACAGATGCAGAATACCTAAGTCAAGCTATTGCAATATTCTTATAGCAGATCAGCCAAGTCTGCTTTTCCCTATGGAAACACTAATTTTTGGCCAGATTCATTTGGAATTATGATCAATCTGGAGTTTTATATTTTTTTTTACCCCTAGTTCCAGGCTATGACCTCATTACGGTATATCATGTGAAATCAGAAATATCTGAATGTTGAGCAATAGCTCTGGCATTCAAATCTATGAAAATCATCTGTTAGTCTTCTGATATCCTCATGCAGATTGCTCAGACTCTCTCACAGATGTCATTCTTTACGTCAGGATATACACATCAGTTTATATTTTGTCTTTATTTTAAAGTCCAGGTTTCTCAGATCTCTCATTACATCCTGTTTCAGAGAATGGAAATAGTCTGTCAGCTCAGTGGTCTCAGTTTCTTCCACTTCCTCACTCATCACCAAATGTGAGATGCTGAGCTGACATTAAGTCTCTAACTCATGACTGCTCTGCAGCTGCTTCCTTCCTATGGATCCAGGCTTCTGCCGCTCAGTACACTGAGTGCCTGAATCCCTTCTCCTTCTCCCAGCAGAGCCTGAGGACACACTGTCTCTGAGAGGGATGGATTAAGTGGGAAGAGGAGTGTGGCTGAACTTGTTAGATCCCACGTAACTTGGTGAAGAAGATTTTAGAGTGGTTTTGCTGTCCTGGCAGCCATGAATTACCCAGGCAACGAGCAACCACCCTGGCTATAAACACTCTGCTGAACGCTGCCAAAGTGGTATTTATCACTCTGACTTAGTGTCAGAGGAGGAACCATTTCTAAAACAAAGGAGTTTTGTTTAATGCTTTGCAAGTGCCAGAAGTGTTCCTTCTTTCAAATTTTTTTTAGGTTCTGATGTGCAAACCCTTCTATGTGGGAACGGAGCAAATGAATTCAGCGGGTCAACAAGTGAGGGCCTTAAACTTATAGGAAATGAACCATTTCCTCCAAAACTCTGTAAGAACTTCTGAGAAAGAGATATGCATCCCCTCGTACTCCACAAACACAGCCACACTACTGCACAGGCCTACGCTGTCCTCAGAACACAACATGGAATGGCATTGATAAAAATCAGGTGGCGGGAGAAAGTCTGCACAGTGAATACAGCCTAATCTGGACAGGAAACTCCTGGGTCCAGTCCTACAGTGCTCAAGCAAACAAAACTTCCACTGAAGTCACAAGGGAAAAAACTTCTTCTGTCCTAGATGGGCATGCTCCTTTGAATTAAATAGAATTTATTTACATCAGCAAATACGTGCCACTGAACACATAGATTACATGCCCTACAGAGCCAGATATACCTAACAGAAATATAAGTAAGGTGAAAAAAGTATTTTAGCAAGGATCCTTATCATGATATAAAGATAGTTATGACTTCTTGTGAAAAAGAAAAAAAATGATCAGAAGACTTGTGGAAATCTTTCTGAAGATATTAGTTAAGCTTAACCTGGGTATCTGATGTTTGGTTTACGGAATACTAGAGGACAGGGAATTTCAATTAGGATTTAAGGTGACTTTTAAAGGCGTTATAGAAGTCTAATGACTATTCTACATAAATGACTTGCAGATGCTGACCTGCATGAAAATGGTGGGATACGGTAATCTCATGCTTTAATCAGCTCCTGTAACAGGTGAGATGTCTCCAAAATTTGTTTCAAGAAATATAAACATGCCAATTTAATTTTTTTTTATGTGGAGGGGAAATGTGATAAATTCTAATTTTTTCAAGAGTAATTTTCTTGCATTAGTCTTCACCAAGGGTTTTTACCTCCTAGAGCAGTATTTGGTCTAGTTTTTGTGGTCACAAAGTGGAGTGAAAAAACTCCCAAGTATAACTGTTTAGACCTGTGATTCTCAATCTACAGAGATAAGTGAAAATATTAGTTAACATGCCAATATTCTGTCTTTCCCTTTGGTTCCTTTTTCAAATAACATCTTTCAATGAACCAAACCAACCCAGTTTCAGAGCACTGATCTCTGTGTGCTGAGCTCATGTACCACAGTGCTCATTTGGAAGAACTTTACCAATTCTAACGAAGCTTCAGATCAATGTTCTGAAAATGTACTGGACTGATTTCTTCAGAGATGAGGAATCAGATGTTATACTATATGCATAACAAACAAAACCAGAAAAACAATGTTTACTATAATCAAAGAATAAAATCACCATTTGAAGGCTGTATCTGTTCCAAGGCAGTTTTTAGAAGCCAACAAGGCTGAGGTGCTAAGGATACTGGGGAAAAAGATGTTTGTTGCTTGTGAAGGGGCTTATTTCTCATTTTTTCATTTCTGTTTGTAATCGCTGTCATCTTTGTTGCTTATGCTTTGGATGAAAAAGGTGACTTTTATATTTACTTGAACTGGGTTTCAATAAACATTATGCAATATGGTAGACTGGGGAATGATTTATTGATAATTTGTCACTTATATTTATGGAAGTGTAGACCCTGGAGCCCTAGAGCTGGTAAATCATATTATGTAGCTACAAATGTTTTTTTATTCTTTGCTGCCAAAAGTACACCATGTAAACCAATTGCCTCACCAAACCCCTGGGGCCTGATAATGATGCACTTGCTAATACAAAGGGAGGAGGGGTGAGGAGAAGACAACTAATTATAAGTTTATTTTTGTTTCAATATGTTTGCCATTTCATCTAGAGTTCCATAAACAATAGATTGATGAAATATAATTAGGAGGAAGATTACAGTTTAATGAGGCAAAAGATTGGGAAAGAATGTAAATGGAGTAGTAGGCTGTGCAGAGTTTTTAGCTGTTTATTATTGTACAGCTGTAAGGCACTTTCACACAGTTCCCAGATGGAAGCAGCTGTTAGCTCTTCACCATTAGAAAAAAAAGAGGTTCATAGTTCATTTTTATCCACTTGTTCCAGCCTAGTTATGTTCACTGCAACACTTCACCAAGTCACAACTCTCAGCTGAGACTGTCAGGATGGGCACCCTGTCTTCATTTGCCACTTTGCCATTCACTTATCTCATCTGGCAACCTCTCAAGCAACAAGCTGTTCCACTCCTCATAATATGTTTATCTCCCACAGTGATGTCAGCAAAAGTCAGCAAATCTAATATTCATGCTCAAACAGATTTGTTGGTGCTCTTTGTTTATAAGAAAGGGCTCTATATCACCCCTGCAGCTGCTTCCTCTTCACCAAGCTTTGTTTTTGTACGGTGCTCTTCAGATAGGCCTTGGGAGCTGTACAAAGCATGTGCCCATCTGACTTAGCTGTGTTTTTGTTGGGTATTTTTAATCTAAAAAACCCAACTCACATCTCTTTTTTTTCCACACTGTATTCTGCAACCAACATATTTTCCTTGGCTTGTCAAGATCTCATACACAAGACAGAATATAAAAGGCAAATAAGAGAGGAGTTTCTTTAAAAAGCAGACATCGGGAAAGAAATAAGCAGGCAGACTTTCAAGAATGAATACTTACAGTAACTTTTCTCTTGTAGCACTTAAACAATTCCATGTTATGGACCAAGACATTCACTGTCCTGCACTCTGCACAGGCGTTTACATCAGTGCAAAGTGAGTGCAAATCTTTAATGTTTCATTCAACTTGTGTGTTATATTTGGAGCCAAGGTATTGCACATGCTACAGGGAATTAGAGAATTTGGTGCTGGTTTTGTAACAATTTATACATTTTGAGCTTCTCATTTCACAGTGCTCGGCACTATCTCAGATGCTTTATAAGGGACTTTCTATGTGGGCTTATATCAATTTATATTGCTAAGGTACCTTATGGGTAGTCCTGTCAGTTCAAGTGACGGCAGAGCGTTTTGGTTTATTCACAACTGGCATTAGGCATGACGTTTCTAAACAATTTATCATTCTAGGTGAGGCATGCTTTTCTCCACTTGTTTCTGTTTTGAGATTAGACTTTCTAAATTTTTTTTTTTTGCCTGATTCACATTCATTCAAATGTTTGGCAAGAGTTTTATTGCAATTCCATGATTTACTGATCCCAGCACATGACAAGTTTGGGGATCTGGGTTTAACCAGGTGGCAAATGTGGCACTTCCCTTCCCACTAACATACAAAAGAGTCTGGTTCTAAATCTCCAATTCTTTTTTTTTTTTTTTTTTTATTTCTACCACTATCTGCAGGCCACCCACATGCTTAATCTAGAAGAACCACCTCTAGGCTTTCAGAAAGGCTGTTTAGTCTCTGTGCCCCTACAAATCTTGGCTATTTTGTTGACAAAGATGCCAGTTAAAGCCAATTATAGTGGTGAGTTTTATGGTCCAAACAGCTCTCCAGTTGGAATTGGACTAAGACCACCAAGTTATTTCATGTGTCACAAGCAGACATCTGATTGGTTAAATAACGCTGTGTATGTATTTTTATGAATAGAAGTGGAAGGTTTAATTTGCTTTTGTTTGTGGGGTCTTATTTATTGCTTGAAAGTGTTTGGATGCCTGCTGGGTATTTGTGAAAAAAGGCTGCAAAAGCTGCACGTGTTTCATCCGCAGCTCTGGAGCAGGAGTACAGTGTTATGGTTAAGGTTAACCAGAGTAGAAAAACTATATGTCATTGAAGCAAGATCCGAATGCTTTTGCCAAGACTGTAGATCAAAACCAAAAACCCACTACCCTGACTAAAAAACACACCTGGTATTTATGTATGCATTCTGTGTGTGTGTATGTATGTATTTATTTATTTAATATTAAGGAAAAATTTATGCTCAAAAAAATTTACCTCCCATTTAGGTATGTTACTACTTCAAATTATGGTACTTAAAATTACTTTTTTACTTGCACTTTAATTCTGTTTTACCATGTTTGATTAGTTCATGCACCTAGAGCATTTTCCTATGTGCATTTTTTACTGTTTCCCCTGTTTATTCAGTCTGTTTTTTCATCCTGTTTTTACTGTGAAAGCCCTATGCAGCAACTTAGAGAGAGAAGCATGTTCAAATTTCAAAATTATGACTTTTACAAAAAATTAAAGAGGCAATGGAAAATTGGAAACACTAGCAAAAGAGGTCCATGATAGTTTGAGTGCCTGCAACTATGACTAATTCCTAGAAAAAGAACTGTATTAGTCTCAAAGCCATGGGCTTCAGTTTAAGACACTGACCCCAAAATTCCTGGGTTCTTGGAGCATGTGTATATTTCTCTTTGGACTTATAACATTACCAAACATTTTTATAATATGGCCAATATTTCTGATTTTATCTTTTTAAATATACTTCTAAAGCAAATTGCTTGTTCATGGCACAGAATTATAGCACCGAAAATTTAAATTTGCAACCTCTTCTGAGCTCCATTATACAAAGCCTAAAAGATTTACTGCAGAATATTTGATTGTCTTTAGCATCAATGCTTTCTTAATATTTGCTTTCTCTCACAGGGCATCTTTACTCAGCTTCTTTTCCTGCTGTCCAACTGCATTTTTTTATTATATTTTTTTTCCTTCAGATAGATTTCCTTTTTCTTCTGCATCTTTCTGCTTTCCTTTAAATAACACCTTGGCTATCATCTGACTCATTCTTGCCTTGTCTGTTTGCAGTTTTCACATCCAAAAGTTTGTTCATCATTTCAAGATTCTATTATTGACCTCTTATGACTTGTGTCCTTCCTTTCTTCTTCCATGTTTTTTCCGTTCTGTTCCTTTCCAGTCACTGATGTTCTGCCTGCCTGCTGTTTATTCTCTCTCAAAATTTTCCTGTTTTATTAATAATTATTCCTGTCCTACTGTCAGTAGGATTTTCACACTGTTGGTCCTTTCTCTGATTTCCTGGTTCTCTTCCATCCCAGCTCTTGCTCCAGTAATTTAGGTTATTTTACACTTTCCCAGATTCCCCAGATGTTCTGGTTTTGTCCTCAATAAGCTGCTTTCTCAATCTATTTTCAAATGTCAGCCATTCTACAATGAATTTCCACAATTTCATTTTAGCTTTTAATTGACTCATAGAATCAGTGAAGAATTCTCTAGAAGTACAATTTTTAGTTAAGGCAGCACATTTTAGAACAAGGAACAATATTCCACAGTGCTGCTTAGACGATCAAATCTAACACAAAACCTGCATTGTATTTTCTTTTTTGGAGTAAAGATGACCTTCTATATGAAGGCACACAAACACATTAAAATCTTGGAAAATTAAGTAAATTTTTCTGTCTGTATTTCCTCAGATGTATATCTTTCTCACTTTCCAGTGGTCCAGCACACTAGATTTTTTGTGAATGGGCTATAGGCAGCATCTAAATCTAAACCAGCATGTCTAATAAATATCTTTATATATTTATAAAGAATTCCTTCCCTTTTTATATCTTATTATTGCTAACAATTGACATCTAAGAGCAAGATTTTTGTGATTTGGTGCAAACATATTATATGAAA
Organism: Podargus strigoides; assembly: GCA_028020825.1. Taxonomy (NCBI): domain Eukaryota; kingdom Metazoa; phylum Chordata; class Aves; order Caprimulgiformes; family Podargidae; genus Podargus; species Podargus strigoides. The sequence goes on along the minus strand of CM051621.1, from coordinate 38,774,766 downwards.
CTAATAATTAGGATGCTGATTTACTCTTTCATTCAAGCAAGAAGAACTGTGATAAGACCCACAAAAAAAGAGTAAGTCTACAAATCTGTTTTTCTCTCAGTTAAATTACTGCAATATGGGAAATGGTTGCACTGATCCCAGTGAAGAATTTCGTCTCCAAAATACCACTTGGCCAGAAATAACTTTTATGACCATCTAGCTTGTTCTTTAGGGTAACATAATAGAAGGAACCTACTCAATCATTAGATTCCTTTCAAGCCCAATAAATACATGTGAGACTTATTATGTCCTTTAGAAGAGCCCTAACTGTAAAGACCACAACTAATAGAGAAGCCACCACTCCCCAGTTAATCTGCATTTGACCAAAAGGTAACCCTCCGGTGCAGGTAGTTTTAATCAGATGAAAAAAGTGTGTGAAACATGTAGGTCTACAGTGAAGCTGCAAGAAGTTTCCCAAAACTAAGCAGGAGGAAGTTTTCCTCTCTAAAAATTTCACTAGAGTTTGTGTAAGTTTTGTGGGTTTGAACTTATACTGACATATGGTAACTATCAACTGTAAGGCAAGGGTCAGCCTGATATGTCTTTGATAAGAAAAGAATAAAAGAGAACAGAGGGAAGAGTTCCAGGGTTTTCCTTGAAAACAAACCTTTCTCCACCCCAATCCAAAAAAAAAAAAAAAAAGAAAAAAGAAAAAAGAAAAGAACCCAAAGAAGATTTCAGTTTAACAGCTTAAAAAAATATTATATAGAAGCTCTACTTGTTTAAGCATTTCAGATGCACATCAAAATACTCTGGGTGTGTACTTCACCTGCTAATACATGCTGTACTTTCTGTAGTATGTTAAACAAACTTAGCAAACCATTGTACCATGGCCATTGATAAGGACACACAGGTTTTAAAACTCACCAAAAGTGAAGTTTCTACATATGTACCTGAATATCTGCCACTTGGCCTCAAGGCCATTTCAAGTCCCCAAGTAAGCTGATATTTAGCACCTCATAAAAAAGCTGCATACACCTGAGCAGAGGGGAAAAAAGTGACATTTGTTGGTGGTTTATATGGAGGATCACATTACCTTTCTTAAAAGTAAAAGAAGGAAAGGTCTTCATCTCTCTGTTTAAAAGAAGGAGAAGGAGGAAGGGTTTTGCAAAAATCTTTGCTTTGGAGAAAGGTTTTTTTAAAAAAAAAGTAGCTTTCCATAACAGCAAGCAGGCGTATTGATTTATAAAATTGCGTTGAATTTTATCCTGAATTAAATGACTTACATTACACTCTTAAGAAAAGTTACAGCTGCTCTGCACTTAACCTCCAGGTACCTGGTGGCTTTTTGACTGTCATGTGTTAAGAAAGATCTCTCTGAATATGCCCAGATCCATGTAACGAGTATGCTTGCTTTAAGGCCAAACAAGAAGGCTATGAGCTGTAGCGTGTTCTGCTTTGTTTTCCCCAAGTGAAATATGATTTTAAACCTAAATACTGAAATAGTACCAAATATTTTAAATATGTTATAGTTGGTGAGTTTTTCCACAGTGCCAGTTTGTTTTCCATTCCCCCCCATGACATCTCACAACTCTAAGTGCTCAATGACAGCCTGTAGAGGTTTCGCCATAATCCGCCTTTATCCATTAACAGACACTCAATCACTAAAGTGCTTACTAGACTAAACATATTTATCCAACCAAATCACGCTTTACAATGCAAAACTGCCAATCAGACCGCAGCTATTAACAAGGAACTGCTTTAAGGGGATTTTGGTGTTTGTGCTGTGAAGAGCATGCTTACCTCCAACAAACCACTAAACCAAATTAACATAGCTGTATCCTCATAAAAGAAACCAGATATCCTGTTGTGAAAATAGAAAGCGTGGTAGGACAGGGCTCCTTTGATGGCTAACAGTGTGGCAGACGAAGGCTTCAGACTACAAATCTGGTTACCACAGGCTCATTACAAAACTCTAGCATTAAGCTTTCGCTAACTTTAAAAGCAAAATAAAAAAGTATCATTTGGGTAACTCGGTAAGTCATCAACTTACTAAGTTACTATTATAATTACAATAAGTGCTGTAATTGTTGGATAAGGCTCCTTAATTCTAATTGCTCCTTTGTCCAAGATCATGTTGTAAAAATGCTTGCATTAGCCAAAATAAAATCCAAGAGACACAAATGTGGTAGTAATAATAATTCTTTTTATTAGCCTGGAAAAGAGGAAGAGAACAAAGCTTTAAAAAGACTTCAAAGTTCTGACCAAGAGAAAAAAATCTAAAATTGGAGAAACATGCATACACTCTGCCCTTTTATTAGACTCATACAAACTAAGTGCCATCACCACAACTTAGAGCTTGACAGCATTTCTTTCCCAGGCAACAGGAAAAGTTACACCATCTATGTTGCAGGGCTAATTTAAGTTCTCTGTCAAAAACTACATAAACCAGTCCTGTATATTCTCACTAGGAAGCCCTAATAGTTTTAGACTTATTGGTATTATACCTCTCTTAAATCCCAATATTTTAAAGCTGGATTTGACATTTGCTGAGGCTTGGTGTAGTTTCCCTCCATTTAATCATAGCAAAAAGAAAAGTGAAGTTTTAAACTCTGAGGTAAGCGACTCATGAAAATTCATATTTTAAAGAAACAGTTATCAGTTTAAAAATGCATATATATCCTTCTTCTTTACTTCCAAATAACTTTAGCTCTGTGATTGAAATATGTATTTCCAGTCCTTCACTGCTTATCAAAAATAATGAGCACTTTCTTTTTTACTAGCTTTTATAGAAACTTCTGGGGAAATTTTTATGAGCAGCTAGAACAAGTTTTACTTCTTGGAGAGAAGACTTCATGCTGGAATCATATCCAAAATGAGTAAACCACAACATGAACAGATTTTCCAAAAATCACTAGAGCAGACTTCATAAGTTAGAGTTGGAAACATGTAAAGTACAAATTAAGTTGTCATGTAACCGAATAGTATAGTATTGTATGCTAGAGTCAGACACCATGTTCCATCAAAGTATGTATTCATCGCCACTACATCTTTAGTCTACATGTGTTCTGAACAGTTATGAATAATACAAAATATCTACAAACGAAATATGTGTATGAATGTCAGCATGTGTTTTTACATAAAAGAAACCGATGCAGGTTTTCAATGCATAATTACATCACTTACAGAAAGGGAAAAACATCATCATGACACTAGAAGTACAAGAATAAAAGAACAAATTACAATACAAATTAAAAAGAGGAATTATTGTAGACCACAGTGAGTCATAGTATATAGAAAATTCTTGTTGTGGTTAATAAGAAATACATGCTTTCATGCCTTTGCTACATACCCACGTTAATACATTTTATATTCTGGATTGTATATATGTGTCATACGCATGCAACGAAAATACACACAGAAAGCACTAAGAAATTACTGATGCCAGAAACAGATTTCTCTTGATTAACTGAGAAAGCAATGTTAATAACTGTAATGCTGCCAGTTTGGTTCTGTACCACTGATTTGGAACAATTTGTTGTTCCATGGAACACGAATTTCTCAATGTTCCACTTCGTTGTTTTTAATTGGTGTTTTGTTTTGAAAGGTACCACATGTAGCATATTGAAACTTTCCAGCTAGCAGAAAGTGAAGAATAGTGCAAACACTGGAATAACAAAATATTTCATTCTTTCAAAACTTTGTTACTTAAGTTAAAAACACAGCCACATCATTAAAGCATTTTACTTGAATCCTCATGTTATGTTTAGATGCTAGAGATGCTAATGAACTGTACACCAACTTCATGAGCACACAAGGAGGGGAGGGAAAAGCTAATCTGTCTAAATACATGATGCCACTCATACCTATAACGTGTTCAAGTAATAAGAGAACACTATCTGTAGCTCCCATTCTAAGTACCATGTCCCCAGTTTCTATGTACAAGGGAAGTATTATGCCTTTTCACTTGTAACAGATGAAAGTGTCAAACTTCCCATTTATTTTCCAGTTGTGTCTTTAAATAGATGCAATACATACAGCCAGATTGCCGATATTTTCCACCATATGGCCAGCACTGTTTGATTTGTCTTCTGGAAACGACATGATTCATTCTTTAAACTTATTTCACTGAAAGGCTTTTCCACATGTTACCCCTTATTGATAATCTCTGCAGAATTATATTTGTAGGAGATACTGTAAAGAAGTGCAAAATTTGTTAGCCGTCTCAGCATCTTTGGCTGATTCATAAAGAATGAATGTTTTCTGTAAAATACTTTAAAGTTAAACTAATTTCAGCACTTCTAAGTCCCTAAACCCCATATGAATTCATTAATATATAATATATATATTTACCCAAACTAGGTTAATATTAAATCACATTTTGGGATTTTTTTTTTCAGACTGAATATAGAGTCTGAAGATTTCAATTAGAAAATACATTATCAATAACATGATAGATCTTATAAACGCAAATCTTTTTTACAGTTCCTGCTTTATTCACATCCACAATACAGTTGTCATCGTGGCATGGCATCCAATACTCCAGCTGGTCAAGCTTAGGTGCTCCTGCTAAGTTGCTTTACAATATGAAGCCTTTTTAGCATTTTTTAATACAGCTTTAAGCTCTCCTGAAAGTCTTCAAAGTTATTGAACCTATTCTTTGTGTTCTTAGCAATGATGATATTATCAGGCCATTTTTCTGTTGGTAATTGGCCTAATATGAGAGGATAATTATACTATCAATTCTTCATTACCCAGGCCAATATAGGCAAAAAAAGTAGGCAGTATTTGACAACATGGGGACTGCTATAACTGATCACATGGAGCTAGGTCCTTTGGGGTTATCAGGTCCTGCTCAATACTATTTCTGCTGGGCCATAGCTCTACCTGGCAGAGCCATTCAGTTATACCAGCGATTTGTTCCTTATCTCTCCAAATACAGAAGGGCTTGTTTTCTTGAATGGAGAAGAGTCTGCATGTGATGAAAAATATGGACCGGCTTCTGTACAAGCTAATAAGGCTTATATATACACCTGTATCTGAATACCTATAAAAAACCTGCTAGCCCAAACCAGCAGACCAAGAGGAGGAAGCATGTGCTGGCTGTCTGAGTGGTCAGCAAAGACACCTTCCTCTTGCCTACCTCAAACCTGCTCCTTCTTCTCTTCTTGCTCTTCAAACAAACTGGTCAGCAAACTTTGTATTGTGTAACTCTATTTCAGGGTACGTGAAGGATTAGGTTACCCTTCTTTGAGGGTAAACCCATGGGCCACCAGCAGGCCCTCTTTAATCTACATGTTTGATAATGTTTTTAAAAGAAAGTGTTACCCTAATGAACAGTAAATATTGGCTCTCCTTTATTATGTTAAATAACATAACAAATATCTATTAAGTAAGTCAACAGCTTTACCTGAATATTTTGTTAATTATTTAGCCAAAATGCTGCAGCTATCTGTCTGAAAAGATGCTTCAGAAAGCAATATTACCATAATGGACAGATAGCATCTAATCTCCCACCTAGTAGAAATATTTCACATAAATTAACTTCAAATGCTATTTTTCCTTCTGCTGAAACATTAAAGAAAGATGATAAACAGTTTGTTACGCCTGCCCTTCTCAGTCTACAACTGAATTTAAAACTGTACCATGTTCTCTCCACAGTTCAACGGCAAACAGATCTTAAAGACTACTTTACCTCAAGAGGATGTCACAGGCACATACAAATGGAACATACTGTTCCTCTATGCTTTAGCTAACCCTTATAGGAAACTACTTAAAGAGGAAAATCCACAGCAAAAATGAAATGCATGTTCCAACTAGAATACACATAAACAGGGCCTTTTCAAATTTCATTAGCCTGGCTTGTCAAGTTCTGACAACATATAATGCATTCAGGGTTTTATAAGTCAAATAAGTCCGTGTGACACCAAAAAGGGAAAAAAGTTGAAAGTCACAACTGTAGTATGCACACATTGATTAAAAAAAAAGATTGACAAGCCATAACTGTTGTAACTGTGTTCCTTAAGTGTTTCACACCATTGCCACAGCAGCTGCATGCAGGGCCCATCAATTTATCCTCTCAGGACAATGTCTCTAGACAATTTATAAGCCCACACTTTGCATTTAGTAGCATTGCATTTTTATGTAGTGATGCACTGTTCTTCTCCCCCAGTGCTGTCCTACAATATTCATCTTCATCCACTGCTTACTCTTTTCCACCTCCATATTTATTTTAGAAGTCGACAGTATTAAAAAAGGTGTTTTTTTCATCTAGATACCAGGTCCCTGATAGTCTTGTACAAAGTTTTAAAACTCATTTTTGCTGTTGTGAAACTACATAAACCTATAATTTACATATAGGTTCAAATATGAATGTTTCTTTACTAATGGAAAACCAAACCTCATTTTTTTGTTCAATTTATTTGTTCCAGGAAGATATTTATCTGATTGCCTTTCAAAATCCTCTACTGGAAGGTCAAATATTAAAACACCCTCCTCCTGTGCCCTCAAACTGAGCATAGCAGACAACCTCCGTTGTCTTGGTTTCCTGCTACTCAGCATTTGTCAGACACCGATTAGGAATAACACCCTGAGCAGTTATCTCTATATGGTATGTTTCTAACTCAAATGTCATAACCAGTGAGTCATCATGAGTAAGAGAAATAAGATTCCATTTTAAAATAAGTTCACAGTAATCCTTTCCTTAATGTCATAGCTAACAACTCATTCTTTTGCACGGCATGCAACTTTGAAGTAAAATCCACTTGTGATTGTACAGTGACTTGGTATTTCCATGATGAAGAGAGGAATGGATTACTTTTCCATGCATCTTCCTTTGTTATGTTTTGGAGCTCAGATCCGTTTGCTGTACAGACTTAAATTTCTGAGTATCAGTACAAATACACTACCATTTCTTTTCTGCGTTTCTCCCTTTTATTTTTTTTTTTGCATTCACAACCCTTCATAGGCAGAGAGGAAATAAATCAGACTATTGAAAATTGGAAAGCTTTAAAATAAAATAATGAGCAAAGAATTTCCCAGTAGGTGGAGCAATAAAAATGAAAGGCGGCTCCCCCAAGAGTCACAAACATGAAAGATTATAGTGGAGGAAATGGCCAAGATTGGATAAGCTGGCTGAACAGAGAGAAACACCACCAGAGACACAGGCTAAATGGTTCCACAAAAGAGATTGGAAAGCGAATTTTGAATTGCTGATAAATGACTAATTATCTATGTTTCTTTAATGGACTGATGCTACAATGGATATAAAATAGAAAAACAAGGAATCCTATGGAACCATTAGCAAGGGTTTTGGGAAAAAGGCTCAGAGACATGGAAACTCACTTAGAGTGGCAGAGTTTCGGCAGGGTACGAACCTTTTTCCAGGAACAGTGGTATTATTATAGAGACTTACAACTGCTACAAAATCGTCTGTCCAAGTGAATAAACTCTATTTCTCCATTTAGCCCATTCACTACACACAATGATTTGTATTCCTGCTATATCTGCCACTGTATCGCAGACCTTAATGGCAGGTATGCCCTGGCATCCAGTCCCAGCTCCAGCTGCAAGTTCAGAGGTACTGTTAGTTTCTGTGTTTCACACTCAGTGCAAGCAAAGCCTCCACCTGGCCCCAGAGCAGCTTCAGGGCCCACCATGGCCATGCTCCCTAGCAGGATCCTAGTCTGCTCCAACACTGAGGCCCTCAGTCTGGAAAGTCTTACACAAATTGTGAACCTTATCTTGGAAACAGACATATTTAAAACTCAAAAGGGGCCGAAATCTTTGTCCACTGTTTTCACCACATGAATACGTTGGAGGAGCAAACAGTTTTTTGCACTCTGCTGTACTAAACCATACACACAGATTTGTGGGTCCAGGAGGTAGAACGTCCTTCAGCCTAATCCCACTTACAGACAAGCTTTATCATTTTAAGCTTAGATAGCTCTTTGAAAAGATTACTTCAATGAACTTTTTTTCCAGTTATCAAGCAGTCTCAAGGAGTTTTCTGTGAATTACTAAACATGCAAGCTGAAACTGTGCCAGAACTGGGCTGAAAATACCAAAATACCAGAAGATCTTCTGACCAGCTTTAGACCTCTCCACTGACAATATGTCACCACCAAATCACAAGGTGGTTGGTTTTTTTTTTTCTTTCTTAAATCCTCAGGCTGTAAAGACCATATTTAAGTCTCAGAAATGGGTCTCACTTCTAAGACGTTAAGTATCATTAACTGTTTCAAAGAAAGGCTAATTTAGCAGCTAGAGCACTAACTGTGGACACAGCAGTATAACTTCTGATGTAGTAGAGTTGGAAGGTAACAAGTCAAATTGCCTAGCCTTGTTTTTTTACAGAAGTCTCTCACTTCTGTCTATCAAGAAGTTCTCTTGAGACTACTAAAACATTATTTAGAAGAATCAGTATTTTTTTTTTGAAAGTTTGATCCACTTTTTGAAGATGTGCATGGCTCAAAAATTACACAAAACTTAGCAAGCAACTGATTTAGTGCATAATTTATGAAACTATCCACTATATCAGCACTTTGGAAGGAATCTCTACTTAAAGACAAGAGTTTTCTGATCAAGCTGTGCTACGTAATCAGCAAAAAAGTCACTCACTGTTCCTTTGAATACAGGAGTTTTGATACCCCCTTATTCCACCTTCTTAATCCCCTTCATTTTTTTTGTAATTGACATAAGAAAAACTACTAATTTTCAAACAGACTTTGCCTCCTTTTTTTGTCATAAGCCTCTTTTAAAAGCAATTCTATCTCAAGATAGAGAAACTTGTCCTTTTTAGTACACTTTGAGAGTGTTCTCTTTTAAGCACTAGATTTTTCCACATACCTAATATAGGTCCAATGAAAACCGATATTTTGCTGATGCTGTGCAATTATCACGCTTTCAGGGGAAGAGATTAAAAAAATGTCTGAATTTAAAAAATTTTTTTAAAATGAGTAAAAAAGAGGAAAATAATCCTGTCATGTGAAATTTAAAAATATTTCTAACCACAAGTATACTTGAAACTTAACACAAAACACTACATTTAGTTGATGTTCAAGAATGAAAATGAAATATCATGTAATACATACTGTATTTGTCTCAATACTGTGGAGTTTTCATTCCTTCTTAATAGCAAGGAAGACCCAGATTTTAAGCACTTATCCTGAATGTTGCCTCACAAGACTTTTTATGTGCCTGGCCATTGACAGGAGAATAAACAACCCATTCCACCTAAATTTCCCCATAGAGAGATGTCATTGGTTATGACGATGAACACATGGAGATCTAGTATAGTTTGGCTAAAAATTTTCTCTCTCTCCTTCTCGCTAATAATACTATGTACAAGCTGAGTAGAGGCATTGCTATAACATTTTTCTCCCACTGGAGATTTATGAGTTTAGATTACTGATGGTCTAAACTGAGACGGCAAAAGATCTGTAGATGGGAGACATCTGTGATGGCCACTCCATTCTGAGAAGGACACTCATCCACCATTTTGAAAAGAATATCCATTTGACACGAACTAGACAAAACTCAAAAACATACTGGAAGCAGAGACAAGAACCTTAGGTCTCTTTGCTGCTTTTCTGCTTTTCATCTGGCCTTACACATTTCTTTCATGCCCAGTTCCACAATGGCTCTGTTTAAATGGAAGAAAATCCAGTCCATCTGCAGCAGAGGAGCCAGTTTAGTTGCACACAGATTTGATTACAGGTCTGCAGCTATAAGCTCTCTGACTAACAGGCTATATATTTTGCAGCTGGTGAGTGTTGGTGTCATCACCACATTTTCCTCCTCCTTCTCTGGACATCTTGTGTAGGACTTGTGCTCATCTGTCTAAATACAGACCATGACAGTGTGTTCAGACAGGCACCTGTCTCCCAGAAGATACACAACTGACAGGTAAGTGACAAGCTGATCACTCTAAGAACCTCAAGGCTAGATAGAAGTGTGACTATAGGGCAAGCAGTTCCAGAAAACAAGTCATCTGGCATTGCTGGGAGTAATGATTTTGCCATTATTTGTAAAACTGGACTAGTTTTCTCTTTCAGCTACTTTTTAAAATACTCATCACACCAGTTGTCCCCCTTCAGTGATGTCCAAAGACCACTGAATGCAAGAAGTGCCATACTGAGTTAGTCTATTTGTCCACCTAGCCTTGTATTATGTCTCAAAAAGTGACAATATGGGTGTTTAAGGAGAGAGTGTAAGGCTGGCCCCACTTCATGCAATCCTTTTCTCTTGTGCTCTCACAGCATCCATGATTGATGCATTTCTGATATTAGAGAGAACATCCCTCATGGTCATTTTAGAATCCATTTATGGACCTGTTTTCTTCTAATGAATTTGTTGAACATCCTTATACTGCCTGCCTCCACAATCTCCTTTGACAATAGGTTCAAAAATTTCGCTACATGCTGAGAAAAGAAGTATTTTTTTACCTGTTTTAAACCAACCTTAAGTTAGTTTCATGGAGTGTCCTTATTCTTATTTTTTTTTCTCTACATTGGAGATTCATAGCCTTTTGAAAGTCATGTCTCTTAAGGGTCTCATCTCCTTAGGCTTTTTTGTAGCCCTTCTGTCTAACATCTTTAATTACAATGCACCCTTCTTGAGTTATGAAGATCAGAAACAAACACAGAACTGACACTTATGTATGTCTTTTCTGTGTCTTTGATTCTGAAAGGACAGAATTTGAGCTGTAGATATCAGCAAATGCAGGAGACCTGCTCTTTCCCCATCTGGTGCTCAGCAGTAGGAGAGCAGATTCATGCACAGCAAATGTGAATCCTCCTGATTCACAAAAGATCCTCCAGAGCAAACATAAAGTTTCAATGAGTAAGGCCTCTCCATGGCCATGAACAAGTTTTTCCCATTATTTATAAGAAAATAATTTGATTAATTCTCTCTCCCTCTGGATGTTTAAAGAACATACAGTAACTCAATCAGACAAATTTCTTTAAAAGTTCTTTAAGGCAGTAAAACAACTCTGACTCATCATTGCACTGGCACAATTAAGACCAGGCCCAATTATTTCAAGCCTTAAACAAATGCAAAACATATTTAGAGCTGGGAAGCCTGTACTATCAATGAGCTCGGCAAAAATTATAGCTAAATGTTTCTGATTATATTAGCTTAGTATTTTAGCGAAGTCATTCAATGGGCAAGTCTACACGCAGTATTTCCTTTTAGGAAGCTAACAGATTCTGTTTCCAATTCAAATCGGAAGGCTTCCAGCCTGCACATCACTGACTCCTACCACGTCTGTAGAGACTGTGTGCTTTATCCTGATGTGATTTATTGTATGACACTGAGCAACAGCTGACATTGGGATTCCAGTATCACAAAACATTCCTCAGAGTCACATCTCTACATTTATGCAGAGATTCAGAGAGGAAAACTGTCCCTTCAAAAGGAAGGTTTTGCAGTTGTGAGTTCAAGTCAATGCAAAAGGCAGATGAGACCTTGTAATTCAGTATTAAAAGATCTTTAGGGAGCAAGAAATTTGAGATAAACTGCTCCTATTCACTATTTTTTTCCTTCTTTCAAAATCTGAGACTCCAGTTCATCCCCACTTTGTACTACAGTCTCTCAAAGTAGCAAGGGTTCAATTTCTCCTCTAATCTCTATTATACCATTTACTCAAGCACTAATGCTCATCTATTACCTCTCTACTGAGAGACTATTAAAGTTCTTCTGTTTGCTGACGAGCAGACTTATTCCAAACCAGCATCCTGGTGTGAACATCTCTTAGCGTCCTTTCTAAATCAGAAACTCATAAACTGAAACTTCCAAAGAGGAAGAAAAGATTATCTCAACACAGACTAAGATAACCTATGCTGATTAATCCACAATAAAGTCCTACTGATGATAAGATTGTTGCAGGCTGAACCATGTCACCTAATCAAGAAAAAAGCTAAGACTTTTATCTTTAAAGCTACTCATACAAAACTAAGTAGTTACTTAGGATATCTGAAATAAAGTAACCTTAATGGGGAAAGTAAGGTTTTGATTTTTTCATTAAGAGACCTGGTGAAATAGTCAGTTAAATAAATATCAGATGATTCTATTGCTTAGACTTTTAAAATATATTTTGTTCACAGTTTTACACTGTGGGGAATTTAAGTTTGTAAGGAAGAACAAAAATTATGTGTATCCTAATTTTATTAAAATTGGAACTAGGAATGCAGTTTCCAGAAGTAGTGAAGCCTTGTTTCAATCTAGGTGGGTTTCAATTTTTTTGAAAAATGATTTAAAAAATTTCAATTCTCTTTCATTTCAACAATGAACTTCCTCCCATACATATAATAGCCTTGGTTGGAAAAGAACTCTAAGATCATCAAGTCCAACCATCAACCCAGCACCGCCAAGTCACCGCTAAAGCATGTCCCTTATACATACATTGAAAGTGTTCTTTCAATAAGAATTCGCTAGTTGATTGAAAGAGAAATATTTTGCTACAGTTTCCTTAAGTTGAAAGAATTCTGATAAATCCCTAGTGAGTTTTGAAAATTACTCGACTTCCTTCCAGCAGCTCCTTTGCCTGAATCCTGGTTTGTATAATGTGGTGAGAGGAGCCTGGAAGCCCAGCTGCCTGTCACTGAGTGCCACCACAGCCTGTCTCTAAGGGTTTTCCAATTGCCTGCCCTGGACTAGCCAGAAAACTGTATCCCTTAAAGCTGAAGATGCTATATCCACTTGTACTCCATCCTCTAGGGCAGCCTTCAGGGAAAGTGGAAAAAAGGTGCTCAGTTTATGTTTGTGAATGTAACAAAGCCAAATGCGAAGAGATCAGAGTGTTATGGAATTAAATTTCTGCACCAAGCACTACAATGAAATGATAGTCATCCTGGATGAAAATGCTTATTTACTTGCTGCATCCAGAAGATGTGAATTCATCCCCTTTCCACCACCTGGCCAAATGGCTGACATAAGTAGCGCTTAGAATAGCTCTCATGGAACGTTAGAGAACAGAGTCTTTCTTTTACGTTATTTATTATCTGTGTTGGCTGGTCTTCGATATTTTCATCATCTTCATAGGGATTGTGTTTCCTTCCAGTGTCTTTCACCATCCTTGGGGACTCTTAAACATTTATATCTGCTCTCACCAGGAGAAATTGAAGATATTGTACGTGACTTCAAACTAAATTCTAGAGTAATGTATTACTAAGGAAATAATGAAATTCTGGCAGATCTGCCAATTTTATTTGCAAGAACAACTATGGAAAATCTGTATTGTAGAAGTTATGAGGCAGATGTGCACAGTAACATAATAAAGTACAAGGCAATTATTTAAAAAAACATATAATTGTTTGCCCTTCTGGCTTCTGTAGATTGTTATTGGCATATCAGCATTTGCACCCTTGGATGTAGTCTTAGCTCATAGATACCACACTTATTTACCCTCCACCATTCTAAAATTGCAAAAGAGAAATGATAAGAGAAAAACAAAATTATCACAGAAACCTGATTTCTAGTATGTAGGTACTCAACAATTTTGCACGACTATCAGACTGTTTTGAGGGCAAGGACTTGGGTTATCCATTAGCTATGTTTCTAAAAATATTTGGCATTCTGTATTATCTTATCCATATGTAGCTCTGCAGGAGGCAGATCAGCATTTACGTTTTTTCTTAAGAAATGGCTTTAAAAATAGATGGTTAACTTAGAGCCGTTACCAGCTTATTAAGAAATATAATATGGAATTTTTCACCAGTGAAACATGATTATTACTCAGATATGATACATTTTTTGTCATGCTTATTCATTTATGAAACATGCTTAACTCACAGTTGAACTACAGCTTGTAATTTTTTGTGTTACACAATTGAATTTAGTGTTCCATTAAAATACTTAATGACAAAAAGTTGACTTTTTCTTTCAAACTCTTTACGAATGCAATAACGTAACTGATTCCCTTAGATCATCTAGTGACACTAACTATTGCATACAAAAAGTTTGAAAACATAGTTTATTTTTATCTGCCAAAAAGTAGCCAAAAACCCAACAGTAATCACCACATTAATTCAAAATATTTAACTTTATTGCAAATTAACATCAAGCAACTAAACAAAAAGGATTTTACTTTGTGCTTTGGCTCACTATATGCTCTAAAGAGCAGAACCCTGTTCTACTCACAGACCACTCTGACTTCAGCCAAGCTCAGCACAATTTGAGACCTGAGGGGTCACAGCCATCTCCCCTTCTTTTCTCCCATGCTGAGTCATAAATGACTCTATTATAGCCCTGATGCCCTTCATTCAGTGCAAATCATTCTACTAACTTCAGTGGAATCACGTTAAGACTTTGAAGTAAAAATAAAAAAAAAAAGCTCTACGTCTTCTTTGACAAATAACTGTATAATTTAAAAAAAAATTAAATTCTAGTAAATACAGGAAACTGTCCACAATTTGACTTTTTTCTAGTTTTTTAGCAGCATTTCTATCATAGAAAAGGTATCATTTTTTCCTTTAACATATCAGCAGCATAGCAAGGATGCTCTGTTCCAGCCCTTTTCTGGAGTTTAAATAATGTTTTAAAAGGAGTTTTAGTGTTTCAGGAGTACAAGTATCATGAGAAGTTAAATAACTACTCATTGTAAAAAACCTCATTAGTGCTTATTCCATGCATTTAATGTAGAAAAAAAAAAATAAAATCCTGTGCACTAAAAAAATAAAGTGCACTGATGTGATCATTGTAAGGGGGAAAAAAAAATTTAGGATCAGATAACTTTCACATAGTATTTTAAATCTAAATATGTAGCTGATTATGAATGAAATAATATGACTTCAAGTAGGCTAGATTTTCAGATAATTACATCCTTCACATAAAACCTTTTTTCCAGGTAGCCTGAAATGTCTTCTACTTTTGGCCTTTAACAGCTTTGCTTTCAGGAGTCTATTTAAAGGCAATCATAAAGAAGTTGAATGAATATGCAATTAATATTTTTATTACCTTGTCTTTATGAGAAATACTTTAACATTTATTTGCTCAGATTTTGTACTATTCTTCTCTTCCCCATCTCTTCCCTTCCACTCTCAGAAAGCTGCATCACTTCAATCCTTGTCAAAAGCTGTCAGTTCTTATTTTTGACTGCTTGGAAAAGACAATACCTTGAAAAGTTTATATTGGTTTTATTATTTCATTATTTTAATTTGAAATATGGCCTCTGGTTCATGATCATAGGTTTAGAAGACTATTATTATGCAAGTTCTTGTTTCTATTACTTGGGAACAAAACTTACTTGTTTTGGTGTGAGACCAGTGTCCTACAGTATCAACTCTTGAGAATATTTCTGAAGATTACATTGGTATTTTTTCAATCTTAATTACTCTCCTTGCATAGCTCATTTTTTGCCAGGGAGTACTGTGGAAATATTTGCTTAAAATTTTATACCATTTAAATAAAATAATTTATGAATGGTTGTCTCAAAAGAGCAAACGTATTTAGACAAGAAAAAAAACTTAAGTAAGATGCTATATCTCTTGTCTCTTCCAGGTTTATACTGGGTCCTCACTGTAGAAGCAAGGTTCTACTTTTCCACAGGCTTGTCTCACTGCAGAAACAACACAAATTAGTACAATAAACTGTTTGCATTTTATGATAAGATAAAGACCTTTTCCTGGAGGTTTGTTTTGGGAGGAAAATATTTTGCAGTAGTGATAACTCGTGAGCCGTTTTGTTATTTTCCTTCATCTGAACCCAGCTGTAGGGATTTATTTAGATTTATTATAGAACCTAATTAACTCTCAACTTCTTTGAAATACGAAACTTGTGCTCACACTCGTATCAGTTTCACCAGCAAAATGTAGGAATCCAGGAGTTTTCCTGCTTTTAGCCTATGAACCACCTTTTTACAAGCCAATAGACATTTGGCCTGGAGAATAGGGAGAAAGTCAGTAAGATTATTTTCATACCTGCTAATCCTGTGTGTACATTGTGATCCATACTGGTGCTGTGCTCAGCACAGAAGACAAAGAACACAATGTTACCACACTGTTTTCCTCATGTATAAAACACATTTTTTGTCCTCTAACGTCCATTAACCTAGTCCGTAAAGAGCAAACATTTTGCTTTTTGGTGGAAATGCTTCCCTGGGTAGGTATGCTTTCTGAAATGATTTGGGTAATGTTCTTGAATACTAATGCACAAAGTCCAGAATCTCTAACTTTGCGATGGTTAACAATAATTTCCATGAAGAAATACTGCTGTGGACATTTAACTTGTGAAACAACAACAGCAAAATCTCAGAGAAAGTTTTGTGGTTTCTCAAAAACCAAAGAACCTAAATGTATATGATACACTTTTTGTTTTTTGTTTTGTTTCTGGCATTCAGCTGTAATATGGTATGCACTCAATATGTTTCTGTAGCACGACATATTAGAAAAAGAGCCGAACTTTTTATTTTCTATGCAGTCTGAAAAGTTGCTTAAACAGGATTTGCTCTGATTTCTCTCCAATTAAAATAGAATGTAAATAGCTGAAAGTTCTTAAACAATGTAAACAGCAACAGTAAGGGTACTATTAAAAAGTATCTGGCTGTAATTTTAGCTTTTAAAACTCTGTTTTTAATTTTTCCCTACATACCACTGGCCAAAAGGAAAGCTTCTTTATGGGGACAAATGAACAACGATGTAATGGAAATATGAAAAGATATCTTCTCAGACATTTTAACTCTTATTTTTAGCATCATTTCCTACATCAGGAAGGAAACTGCTGCCCAGCAATTCACCATCTCAGTCCTCCCTGCAGCTACTTCATGTAATGACCTTCTTACTTTAAAACCTAACAAGCAACGATGCTTTTTGTAACTTGCTTATTTGTAAATGACGACACGACGCTTTTTAGTCTTGCAGACTTTCCATCTGTCTCTCAGAGTAAGAGGTGATCCCACTGTTTCCCAGTTGACTGCATCTATCACAGAGAAATCTAAGTCCCCATCTGCAGGATGCCAATGCCACAACATGATGTCACTTACTACTATATGTCATCTTTTCAGTTTCCGATATCATCTTTATTATTGTCTGGAAATAGGATCAAACATTTTAACTTCATAGACCTTCAGTTTCTCAACTGACCTAGGTAAGGAAGATAGTTTGGGAATAGAGTGGTAGAAAGTGAGCACACTTATTCATGCACTGACTCAATAGAAATAAGTCAGTTCTTTCCACTCTCAAGGTTATACAAGGGGTTGTCCTGGTATTTAGAAGTAACTGTAGAGTGGAAAGGTGATTCCTGAATTTAGAGCTTTCATACTCCTTATTTCCTCTGTAAAAAAAACAATAATTCTCCAGTCCTATACAACTTTATTTTTTCAAAAGGCCTATTAACTATCTGCAGTCTCAAAAGTATAAAAATTAAAGCTATTCAGGTCAGTCTTGAGGAAGAAGGAAAGCTAAGATGGCTAGTAGGACAAAATAATGAGTTGCAAGCAGTTTTACTCTAACCTTTTATACAGATCCACAAAAATTTTACAAATTATGAGATAGCAATAATTCTATTATTTTGATAACTTCAGGTTTCCTTGCAGTAATTTCTCTAACTAACGGAACAAGGAGTTTCAAAATGCTGTGGTGCTGGTTTTTTTTTTAAATTCTACAATTAGCAATCGAGTTCTTTACAGACAAAGAGAAATAGCTCATCTATTTACCAAGAAAAACGTGATTAAGAAAATATTCTTTGTTGCAGAGCTTTTATTTTTTTGCTATCTGCAGTAATAGTGTTAGCGGTGATTTAAAATTTGTGAAACAGGAAAGAATAAACTTCCTCATTGGGGCGGAAAATGTCACTTTCAGCATCGACCTCTCCCTGAGCTCTTATGGGAAAAGACATTAATATTTATTGCTGGAACTATTTGTTCAATATAATGGGCAAAATTTTTCTATATATACACATGGAGATTCGATTGCTGTCAGTGAGACCCAGGCTCAGCAAAAAAGAGAAATCAGCCCTTTATTAGTGAATATTTCATGGCTGTCTTTTTTCAATCACCTGCTCTGTACAGATACTGCCAAATAAATGATAGAACTGTTTGTGGAAAATCTATTTGCAGGACTTTTATGTTATGTTTAAATTGTGAATATTGTACACCATGAAGGAAATCTTCAGGATTCAAAAATAAATAAGTATGGTTGATACCATGATTTTTCATTTATAACTTTCAAAATATGACTCAGATTACTGACATTTTGACCAACTATATGCAATTATTTGTTGTTTTTTTTCCATAAGGACTTAATGTCAGGGAGAAATTTTCAAGTTCAGTCAGACTAAAGATATGTTTTTAAAAAATAAAGTGGAGTTTCTGATATTTTATACTTTTCTTTCTCCTTTGGATGCACACAGGTATTACCTGAGCATTTCACTATTATGCTGACAATGTTCAAAGACAACTTAGAAATTTTTCCTAACAATGAGGGTGGTTGTGCACTGCTTGAATCTTCCAGTTTTCCAGTTTAGGCAGTCTATGCCAACAGAATAGGAAATGGATTCTTAAAATTCTTCAAATAAGTTAGTCTGACAGCATCCAGACTGATGAACTCCCCTGTCCAGCTCAGTAATGCGTACCACTCAAGTGGTGCACAGTTGCCAATAAAACTATCAAATGTTTGAAGAACATTTAACTAATGATAGGTAAGGTTAAAACCAAGGGTTTCTTTTAAGGGTCATTCTACTCTGTGATCTCTAATTTTGCTGGTTTACCCAGTTTTGGAAAACATGTTCCTTGCAGCACAGGTGCAAATTTTTCAACGTGCTCAACAAAACATTTAGGATGTGGGTCAAATAACTACTAGTGCCATGTTATATTCTTTCTTCCTTGTTCTGGACTGTAATCCCGCTCATTGGCCACATGCACCAATTTTGTAAATTCAGTATTATGTTTAAATCCCAGTGAGATTACTTGAGTTATTCAAACATAAATCTTTCTAGGTCTGGGGCCTAATGGTATTGAGTCCCACGGCAGGAAAACTTTTTAGCTTGTCTTCTACAGGGCCAAGCACACTGTCAGACATAACAAATAAATAATACGTTGGAAATACCATTATCTGAATCACAAGTCTATTTTTAAAAAATTATCATGTTCCCTAGTGGTTGAAACTTTACTCCAGGCTAGATCAATCTTGAGTTTGTATTTCAAGATTACATATCATAACATAGCCAAATACTATGTAATTCATCCAGTGGATTCCTATTTATCCTTAACAAGAATTTTTTTTTTTTGTGTTGGTTTTTTGTTGTCTTTATTTTTCCTAAGAAAACAGTGAGGATTTTACCACTTTCTTCCCATGAACATAGTGAATATAGTATTAGAACAGAAGATCTCTACTTAATGTCAAATATTTACTTTCGTAGCTGGAGCGAGTCCAGAGAAGGGCAGTGAGGCTGGTGAGAGGTCTGGAAAACAGGCCTTATGGAGACCGGCTGAGGGAACTGGGGTTGTTTAGTCTGGAGGAGACTGAGAGGAGACCTTATTGCTCTCTACAACTACCTAAAAGGAGGTCGTAATGAGGCTGGTGTTGGTCTCTTCTCACAAATTACTAATGATAGGACGAGAGGAAATGGCCTCAAGTTGCGTCAGGGGAAGTTTAGGTTGGATATTAGGAAGAAGTTCTTTACTGAGAGGGTGGTTAGGCACTGGAACAGGCTGCCCAGAGAGGTGGTGGAGTCACCATCCCTGGAGGTGTTAAAAAAACGAGTAGATGAATCACTTGAGGCTATGGTCTAGTGGTTAGGGAGATGTTGGGATAAAGGTTGGACTTGATGATCCTAGAGATCCTTTCCAACCATAGTGATTCTATGATTCTTAAGGACTATGATATGCTTTGACCTTCTAATTTTATATCTATAATACCTTCTCCACTGTATTCAGTTGCACACAGTACCTGGAGTTAATTATCATGCATATTCTTGACTCATGTTTACATGAGTGGGTTACCCCTATAACACCCGAGATCAGCATAGTAGTGACACCCTTTCCAGATAAGTGAGAGCTGCAAAAGCTTGTAGATTTCAGAGTCTTTTAAGCATTTCTCTGCCTGGACTATAAGAAATTGTGTCTGAGGGTTGAAATAGTGTTGTGTGCTGTTGAAGAGGAGTGTTCCTTTCCTGAAAGGCAGGATCAGATACATGACTGTCATCAACAGTGGTTTGTCAAACTTATTCTGAGAAATCTCAAACAGTTGAGACACTGCTCCACCTCTGAGCAACTTGCCTCACAGCCTTTACTACTACAGAGTCTTCCTTCATAATTACATAATAGTAATCATATTCTGGTTTTACACACTGTCTACATTTAGCCTGTACCTGGGGCTAAACTGTAGCAGTTGCTCTGTCACCCAATGACACCTTCCCAGCTGAGAAGGGGAATCAGGGAAAAAAGGGAGAAGTCTTGTGGGTTGAAAAAGAAACAGATTTAAAGAAATAAAACTGATATAATCACCAATATAAAGTATACAAAGTTACACTCAGCCTTGTCCTTCAGATCAGCAGCAGGAGCAGAACACCTAGGGATAGAAACCTCAGGAAGAGGAACTCCACTCTTAGTGAACTCCCTCCTTTTATAATGAGCAGATTAAGTGGTATGGGATACACCTGTGAGTCAGCTTGGGGCAGCTACCTGACTGAAACTCCCAGCTGACTCAGGGCTACTCATGGCCTGCCTGCATGGCTGGCCTATCTGTCTGTTCCTGGGAAACCAGGACATACTCCATTTTTTTGCCTTTCCTTGTCATGCCAAACCTTCGAAATTCTTTATCAAGATCAAGGCTTCAGCAGCAAACAACAGGATGTCAGATACTAAATCATTCAACTCTCTGGATTCTTAAGATTGCAGATCAAAAATATTTTCTTTCTTGTTCTTGCCCCTTAGTTTAGTTTATCAGGCAGAATTGAAAACATGAGTATGAGAGCTCAATCTACTTGATTCCGTCAACATAATACCACTGATTTTCTGTGTTTGTGCCTAATTTCTAGACACCTTCTTTCCTAATCACATTATTACCTCAAACCATTCTTATATAAAATTATTCTGAATTACATTAGCTTTTTCATCCTACCCTGGCTACAGGTATGTGCTGGATATTCCTCTCAAGTACCCTGTTTGTTGGTGTTCCTGCTCCCCAGCTACCTGACAATTAACCCCTTGTTGCCAGTCATTTAGTCAAGAAGCACCCAATGGGAAAGAAAAGGAACAAAGGAGATGCGCTTTGTGCTGTGATTCTGGAACCACAAAACAAAGTCTTCCGTAGTGTAATGTAAAAACTAATAATAAGGAAAATCCCAATACTACAATAATTGTAATTTTCCCAGCCTGGTCCTCTTTCTGGTGCAAAGTGTTATCCAGGGAAGCTCCATGTGCAGTTTCTGGTGAATTGCCATTAGGTTAATGGTTGGACTTGATGATCTTGGAGGTCTCTTCCAGCCAAGGCTATTCCGTGATTCTGTGATTCTTTTCCTGTCCTGGGAGCAATTCTGCAAATATTCCCATAGATCACCTGTCTTCTTCTGCTCTCCATTTCCCGAACTGAGAGCTGGCAGCCCAGCATCTCTGTCTCACACATCCAGTTTCTCATCTGAAAATTTCCAGCCCTGCCCAGCTGAGGTGGAGACACCAGGCTGTAATGAAAGAAAAGATCAGTTCAGCATTTGGGGATTGCTCAGGTACATACTTTGATTCACTCTCTTTCAGGACTGGTCTACTTCTAATTGCAGTTTTGATGCAAGTACTCTTGCAAGTCCTTACCCATTTCCATGTGTCAGATAGTTCTCTCTCTTCACTTCCCATCACCTTTATTCTAGCCAGACCCTACTGTTTAATTGCTCCTTCTGAGACCTGATTGTAGTTCATTTTTATCTTCCTTACTCATGGTCCAAGCAACGAAACTAGAGGACAGACCTAAATGGTAGTGCAAAATGTGTTGTTTACACCCCTTGGGTAAAAGTGACTGCTCAGTGAACGGAACGGGAGTGAACTGAGCCCACCAAACCCTTCTGTGTTCAGGTATGTGCTGCATCCTTTTTGTAGAATCTACCTCCCGTTCCTTGTGAACTGGATTCTTCCAGTTCACTTCCTGGATTCTGTTTTTAAATATGTTTGTTAACAGAATCATGATTATTGTCAAGACTGTAAAACAAATACAAAATACAGCCCTGTTTAACATGCAATGAAAAAAGACAGGAAAACCACAAAGCATACAGGAGGCTTCAGAAAAGTGACTTGCTTAGTTAATAGGACTGAGGCAGCATCACCTAAGACAAGACTGCTGTTAGCACTTCGAAAGTTTCTGCACCCTTTAAACCAGTTTGGAGGGAAAAGTTATTTCAGCTCTCATTTCATAATAGTGTTTTGTTGTGAATATGCAATCAACAACAAAAAAATCTAGTTTAAGGATCTAGTAAGACTTAGAAAGCAGGTCTCTTAGCAACAAAACCCCATAACTAATGTGAAGCAGCTGTGGTAATTTTAGAAAATGGTTCAAACTGTTGAAAAGCCATTAGGAAGCTGATATATAGAGAATAAAAAGAACCACTCAACTTTAAAAAGATTTCCCAATATGGAGTGTTATGTTATTTTATAACCAAATCTTAGTCATCCAAAGTTTACATGCCGCAAAATGCTATTTATGACCATGTGGCTGGACTTTCTACAAGTAGCTGGAATTCCATCACATACCTGAAATTCCCCCTCAAAAAAGAAATTGCCAACGGCTAAGCACATATTCTTCTGCAGTAAAGGTGTGATTGCTGTATTTCAGTGAGGCCGATGCCACTTATGGTTTGATTTATTATATACACTTGGAATGGGATCCTAAATAATTGGAATCAATTTCTTTAATCCTGTAACTTTCAGTCTCTATTGGAAATAATGAAAGCCACTTGCTCTTGGTAGGCTTTGTGTATGGCTGATTGTCAGACACTAGCTAACAGGCTTTCTAGCTTATTTGACTGCTTCTTTAATTGGAAATATCCAATAGCTTGAAGAACAGCATATTTAAAAAAAAATACCTGGAGGAAAAAGTTAAAGGTGTAAGAAACAATAAATTTTGTTGGTTTACTCTTCATACTGCTCCTGATTGATGCATTACTAATGGTTTTTATTATTCACATTTATTGTTATACCATGGTCTCAAAATAGCCTAAAACCTTTGGCAGGAAAAAATTGGTCTCAGTAAGCATTTCAGTTGTCTTCAACTAGATTCAAGGAAGCTTAAATGCTTTTTAAAATAAAGGCCAAAGGTTAGAAAAATAAAGAATATTAATTAAACCATCCTCATTAGACAGAAACAACTACACAAGCTGAGTTGGATGGGCTTCCAGATATTCAGCAGTTGTGGATAAATGTGGACAGAGCTACATAATGGATCTGCATGTGCAATGTGAAAAACCACTTTGTGCCACCTGGGCAACATCAGACTTACAGTTTTTGAATCTACCCGTGCCATCAGGTCTGACTTCATACAAGGAGAGCAGTATTCAGTCCCACTCACTTGTGTTTTACAGTTCAACTCTCATTTGACTACATTAAAAATAATTGTACTTGGACCTTGTATCTACTCAAAGGATTGTTGGCAATGTCTATTTGTCAAGCCTTATCTGCTTGCTAGCAGAGACAATTAAAGGAATGGTTTTTACACAAGCTGCCTTATAGGAGACAAGAGGCAAGATATATGCTAAGATACTACATGATAGTTACTAGGAAAGCACATGTCCAGTCAGCTTTAGCAAAAATAAGTTTCGAGGGAAATAATTGGGAAAACCAGCAATACAATTTTAGGGTGATCAGATGATAAGAAGCACATAAACAAAGTCTCCAGGTCTTATAGCCGCCAAGTATGGAGTCCAAAGACTGGTGTTAACTGTACAAAAATGCAAAAGTAAACAAGTTTTCACAAATAAGTGAATTCTTGAAAGCTCAGTAAGTTGTTTTAAAAATTCCCCAATACACAACAGGGAAAGCTCCATGAACATTTTGTATCATGTTCATGTCTGCCTTTTTAGATTCTCTGTTTTATGGTGACTGATGTTAAACTGGGGATGGGCTGTTTGTTGCAAAACAAGTGATAAAACACAGCACAGAAAAGACCATATGAAGATTTCAAAATCTGGTGTTTTAAGCCACTTCTAATCAGACTGACTCATTCTGTCTCTTTCATCTGTTACATTAGATAATAAGTTTATTAATGTAAAACGAATCAAGATTACTGGATAAATAAAAGTAAATCTAGCGAAAATTATGGGATTGTACAGAAATTGTGATATTTAGTGGCTTTGACTCAAAGTTGAAAGGAAATTATTAACACTGACAAAGCTTCACTTTTAGCTCTAAGTCAGCTTAGAAACCAAATGGAAGCTGAGTAAAGAAATGAGAGAATATCTTTGCAGGAATGTCTGTGAGACTCAAGCTATCAGAATTCACATATCTGAAATACGAGATGTCTTCAAGTCCATTTACTTATGCAGTTAATTACATCTTTTAAAAATGTCATAAAATACCTTTTTTATGACCAAAGTATTTTAAAATATGCAACAAACAATTATCAGGCCTAAATCACTGTTATAAAAACAGATTGATTATATAGAGGACACAATTTGTGATAAAATTTTTCTGCAAATGCAGAAAATTGCATAATTCAATTAATGAAATACAGAGAGGTTCATCTGTGATGAGAAGACAGGAAAGAGGCATGTTTTATGTTCAGCTGCTCTTTTTAAAAAAGTTAATTCCATTTTCCAAACTTACTATCAAGAGAAACTTGCTCATTGTTATTAAACTCAATAGCAACTCAGTGTTGTTATTTGGTGTAGTTGATAGGATCATATTCACAGTAAAATCAGTTGATTTATTTTTAATGACCTGCTATATCTGGCAGTGATCGACATAGATTTTTTATTTTTATATTGTTGACAAAGTACAAAAGCTATTGATCATTATCAAATGTCACTGCAGTCATCTTTTCATCCAAGCTGGGTAGACAAAGACAATGTGTACTACTACCTGGAAGCTTCCTCAAATATGTATCTTCTCTTACAATTATCTTTTCTACGCTGTATTTCTTGCCACCTAATTTCCATTCCTCTTATCCAGCTCCTACTTGTTTTAAAATCATTCAATCTAATTTTTCTGTGTGTTTCCTCAAAATCTTTTTCCATTCTGCCATCCTTTGCTCTTTCTCTTTCATTACCATATGCATAGAATTTCCAGCCTAAAAAAGTAGATTTTGGATTTTGCTTGTGCTTTATGCTTGTATCAGTTTTTATTTTACTCTGAGTTTAGTAATTTGTCTTTTCTCTTATCAATATAAATAATTATCATGAAGCTACAAAAAATGCAACATGTGTTAAAGTCAAGTAAGTATCCACATTTTTTGAAAAGTCAGGCTCTTTGGAACATATTCAGCAAAACACTTAGAGCCTTCAAGAAGACAATCTGCAAGTGCCTTGAAACCCACTGTGATACACAATACTAAATCATAGCAACAAGTACTTAAACTGATATTCTTTCACAGACAGGAAACCATCACAGGATGAAACTGTCATACTTGACTGCTAATTAGCTAACTTGGAGTAGTGTAATTTGAGAGTAATAATAGAATAAAAGGTCTCTTTCAGTACTCCTGAGTGATGTATTGACTTGAAGTTGTGCCACTGGCCTCATCACGTGCTTTGGAAATGTATTCAGAACAGTCTTGTTGAGAACCAATACTGTGTTTATATCATATTAATGAATTATTTATTAATAGTAAGTGTACAAGATCCCCAGCTCAACAACCAGAGTCCTTATTCATTCATGGAATCAAACTTCATTGGATTTTTATGTGTCAGTATCCTTTCCATGATCGGTGATCTTATTCTCTATGATATGTCCATTCTGTATTCATCGAGTATTTCACATAACAGGGATATTCTGTCTTCAGATGTCTAATTTAAGAGGCCAATCTCCCTTATACTCAGTGGACAGTTAGGCTCTTCCTAAATTTAAATGTAGGCCAATAAATTAGGCTCCTGCTTTGAATGAATGAACGCATATCTGGAAATATGCCCATCTGCAAATAAAAAGGAGGGTTATTAGCCATTGTTAGTTACTAGTGTGAATATCAACCTTGATCTCTGGTCTTGTAACTATATGCTATGCAAAATATACGGAAGATTTAAATGAGATTTAATTTCCATTAATGTGTCTGCAAGGCCATCTTAGATGCCTGACTTGTCTCTATGGAGAGAAGGTCTGAGGCTTTTTTCCTAATACCAGCAAAGGAACACCTGGGTAGAGGATGAACTGAACCTCCTTAACACCATCTTAATGTTTAAACCAGTTCCTCAATTTTGACTGCTCAGAGTGACACTTTCAAGATGGCTTTTCTTTAACTAAAATTACAAAATATATCATGACGAGGAGTACTTTAATGTATCTATCCAGCTGACTTTCAACTCTGTTTTAATATGCTACTGATATGTCTTAATTTGTGGACAGAGAAAATTATGAGACCTATAAGTCAAATGGGAGAGAGGATAAGCACTCCAAACTGACAATTTGATTAATATGAACTAGTACAAGTTTAGTTTAGTACTTCATTAGTTCATGTCAGCAATGATAAAGAACAACATTAATGATGATACTGAAATGGTGAACTTTTAAAGTTCTAACTCAAGTATTCTTGTACATGCTGCAAAACAGCCTTGTTGACCCTCAAACACTAGTTGTAGTGTTAGACAAAGAAGGAATGTAAAAGAATAAAACCAGAAAGAATGAAGAATGTTTAGTTGGGATGGATATCTATAAGTAGAGAGAGGTTTTCAAAAACCTTGATGATATTATCTTTGTTAGTTTTTAATGAAAAGATTTGTTGGTTTTGGTAAACTGGTACCAAATATATGTGCTATAATAATAATATATCAGTGTCTCTGAAAAAGAGTGAACTCCCTCAATGAATGCTGTGGGAATGATCCCAAGGACTGCAAGAAAAAGTTCAGCACGTGAGAGTCTTGGTCTCAAGTCCATAGTTCCTGTGAAGAGAAAACTCCTATCTCCAGATCCTGATGGCATCACATTTAGGGAGAAACGCAAGGAGCAATCAATCAAATAATTACATCTAAGATTATGAAGCTGTCTATGTGTCAAGACTAATACTCTAAAATGGATCTGTTGGCACAGTGGCAACAATTACCGAATAGTGTGTAGGAGGTAAGAAGCTTCTTTAACAGCTTTCACATATTAAGATACATAGGGTGACAGTTTGGGAATCCAAGCTGATTTATAAAGAAATTCACTCTAGACTATTAGTCTAGCAGGATGATAAGAGTGTGGAAGACAATGGTAAACTTTGTACATGAGAAAAATACATGGGAGGATTACTATGGCAGGAGCTGGATTTCCATGCTGACAGTGTCAGTATTCATCTTTTCATCATGTCTCTGCTGGGTCCAAATGTTGGAAAGTCGTTCAAAAGCAGACATTGGTCAAAGAGACAGCTCACAAACGATTAAATAAGAAGAAAGAGAAACGTGTCCCATAAAAATTGTGTTGGAAAGAAGCTAAGCCTGACACATTCCTTGCGGGAAGAGAGCTCCCAATGCCACACAAGTATTATAATTTCTTGATTTCCATCTTATATAACCCTTCTGAGGACACATTTTCAGTCTTCACACAGTCCCACCACTGACACTGGAGGTCACTGATAAGAATGAGCAAATATGAGCCTTCATTTCCTAAGGAGATGTAATAATAATGATTTGTCCTTTTTGCCCAGGACCCAGTTCCTGTAATTGACTCTACAGAGAGTAACTCTTTGCATCCTTACAGGGTCCTGCTGAATCCACCAGTTCTCTGTGGGGTCACAGGGATGCCACCTGTATGAATGTCCCAGTAAGGACTGGTACAATACTATACAAAACTCTAAAGCCTGAGTGAATAGTTCTGATCTGATTATAAGGTAATAATCTCCTGTTCTTGAAGAGAACTTCAGCTCAGAGTCTGAAGAGCTAAACTTCAGAGTTTATTGCCAATTTTTCTGCTTCTTGCAGGTATATTTTATGAGAGAGATGGTTTAATTTTTTTTTTGCACAATCCTTTTCTTTATGTGCTACTGTACTATTTAAAGTAAATCCATCTTATATAGAGAGCCTCTTTAGAGTGGTGGGGTTTTTTTGTTTGTTTTAAAATCAGGACACTATTACATTACTTGGTATAACAAAAATAAAACAGGTTTTTCTTCGGGAACCAACTTCACTATGGTTAGAGATATATAAAGGGATAGCCTCAGGCTTTTATGATGTAGAAGTAAAAATTAATAGCTAAGTGGTATGTTATACTTTGTCTAAAAAAGCTCATTTAATTTTATGGCATGGGGTTTGCATCTGTTTTCTTTTTTCCAATGATATTTCACAAAGGTTTGGGTCACAGCTTTCAAAGTCACTTATATAACACAAGAAAGACTTTAAAAACACGTAAAGAGCTATTGTGGAAAAAGAATAATGAATTTCCTCATGTTCTCCAGTAAGTATCCCGTATATTATCGGGAGATCCTTCATCATAGAGGGTGGTCCACTAGTAATGTACAAAAAAAGGATAGTGTACAAAAATTAAATTATTATTTGACCCCACATCATTATAAGCCACATAACTAATTAAAGCACACTTTAACAATGTACTCTTAATGTGCTGTCTGTTACTTGCATGACTCACTCATCGTTCACAAAGAATAAGTGATTTGTATTAGAAGAGAGTTGCTAAGGATGTTTTTGGGGCTAGCAATTGCTGTCATTGCTATGTTAAATCACAGGCCCAAGCCTGGGATAGAAAGAGACAGGCTTATCACGAGCCAGGAAAACAGCACCACAGGACTGATAGCTCTGACTTAGGGCCTTGTTTAAAAAGTTATGACTCAGTGTAAGCAGCCAAGGATCCTTAGCCTTCCTCAGTTCACTCCAAAGCAGCGCAGCCATTAAGAGCCCTAATGTTCAGGTTGCGTGCCTCACTCTGATTATTTTTGGGAAGCTGATCACAGCAAGCCTCTTTTTTTCCTAATAAGCATTCATCTTCATTTACTGGATGAAGGGAGCTCTCAGTGAAAGCTCTATACATGGGACAGGATAATAGTAATTTCTGCCAAGCTCTGCAACTGTACGGGTGCATGGATTGTGAACTTCTCTTTTCTTTCTTTGAGTTGCAAAGTAAAAAGCACATATCAAAATAGTTCTCTCAGATACAAGTACAAACAAATTATGTGTATGGATAATGATCTAAATCTGAAATTGTTGCTGTTAAAACACTATCATACAAATACATAGAACATATAGGAGAGTGTTATGCAGCAATACCAAAGCTTTAGAAACTACAGAAGAAGATTAATTTCTTTTTTTATTGGCACTGTTTTCCATACTGCCTCATTCTCACAGCCAGACTTCTTTTGCAGCGTGCATTCAATTTGACAAGGCGTGCAGGGAGAACATACATTATATTTAACACATTGTAAAAGTGACTTTAGATAACTTGTGTATCCTTAAGAATGTTATTATTTAAAACTCTAGGAGTGCTAGTGTTCCTTGGAAATTGTGAGAATGAGTTTTATTTTCCTCATTGGCCATGAAGTCTTGATTTCCAATTCAACAGTATGGTGAGATATCTGAATTTAAAACCTTACTAGTCCAGGACTGAATTATGGTTAACTAAGCTTTAAGCCAGCATAATTTTGAGGGAAAGAGATAATAGATGAGGAGAAAAAATTCCATTTTTCATAGGGGTAAGAAAGTTTTTCTGAAGTTATTCAATGCCATCAGCCCTAGAGGGATATTTTAGCAGACAGATAGCAAGTACAGCAGTCAGAGATACAAGGCCAAATCTGCAAGTACACTGTTTAGCACTTATCATATAAGATGATACCTATTTGTCTATGAGAGAATACATAGCTATTCTAAAGCAAAAGCAAATGGATTGTCAAGACCATTATAGACACAGAAGATGGTGAATGCAACACTAAAATTGTAAATATTTTGCTAACTCTATCCCTCGAGAGTATGAGTGGTCAAATGGTTCACACACATTTAAACAATAGGATGTGATATGTCAAAGAAAATGGTACTCTTTGAAGGACAAAAATTTGAGGCATTAAGCACACACTGTGAAAATATTTAAAAAGATTAACAACATGAGTGAAGACCCAATTGGTACTGAGGTTCTGCTGAATATATAATTCATATTTCTAGCAAGCCATTTACTAATAAAATATGTTTCCTATTCAATAGAAAGTAAACTCTCTGGGTACTTTCCTAAGGGGATTAAAAATATACTGACATGCAAAAGAACGTAAATAAAATTTAACCTCTCCCTCTGTCATCACCCAGCTGCAAACAAACACACTAGAAACTTGAGGAGTCTGAACTGGTTAAAACATGAAAACAGTTGTTTCAACATATGAACAGGATCTACCATTTTTTAAAGGAAGCAGCTTTGTTTTGTTGTATAGAAATTTGCAAGTTTTGCTTACTTCTTTTCCCCCTAGAAATAAGCTTCCGTTTTTATTTTTCTGACTACTATTTTCTTCTCCCTCTTCACCATTTTTCCTTTTTGCCATGGAAAACAGGCTCGGGAGAGGAAATAAAGAAAGGTTCTCATGTAAGGGGAAAGTAACACAGCTAAAATTGATTTTTCCCTTCCATGTCTGTTGCATACTTTCTGTATGGTCTTACAAAAATGGAATGAGGAGATAGGACACTTTCACAAGGCATCTAATTATATGAAGAATATAAATTTCTCACTAAAAAAGCTCACAAAACCCAAAAAGAAAACAAAAGAAACCCTTGTGAGTTTTGAGTAGCTGAAATACTTAAATTCCTAGCCCCATGGTCAATCTTGTCCTCCTGTTGGTCATGGTCAATATCTTTATGTTTTGCCCTTCTCCTATTTCTAGTATGGATCTATTTCAGTTTTCTCTGCAGGTGACTATACTGATACTATAAGCTGGATCAAGGGGTATTTCAGTGTAACCCTCCAGAACTTCCCCAGAAGCTGGGCTATAGCTGGCTCTGCAAGATGGACTCAAACCACAGAATGAACCAAGTCCCTTTCAGGTAAAATGAATTCTGAGAGATGCACTAGCTCCAAATGGGTAGTCAGAGAAGGAGACCAGCCCTAAGACCGTATAAAGTAATAGAAAATCCTGAAATGCATATATTACTTTCACAAAGCCCTCAGTAGCAACTATTTGTACTCTACAGATCTGCTCCGACAGTGTTGTGCTACTTGCTAAATTACCTAAATGTAATCTCTTAAAAGGGGAGCATAACTACTCTCTAGATCGTTTCTCCTAAATCCACCTCTACTCTCTATCTGTTCACCACTAGAATCAAAATTTGTCCAATGAAGCAGAGAACAGGACTGGTGTTTAATGTAGGCTTGTTGTTTTCCCAGTCTTTCCTTCTGTCAACATTTTTTCCTTGATATAAAAAAAATAAAATCATGGAATGGCCTGCAAGTGTGCAATCTGGAGACATCACATGCCTCCTGCTATGTGATGAGCTCTTGATGTCTGTTATTGGTTATCAGCTGAGTCCACGCTGACTAGCTGCAAAACCAGAGAAAAAAACCTCAGCCCAATGCCAATGCTAGAACTATGGGCTTGTAGCTTGTGCCATTGTGTACCCAGCTGCTGTAGGTTTTTTTTCCTTTACCCACATAGATCAATTCTGCTCTACTGCACTTCCATTTCTGTAAGTGCTGGCGATGGCAGAGGTTATGTTAACAGGAAGCAAAAATAAGCAAGGAATTAAAAAAAAAAGTTGTATTTTTTGCTTGCAGTTCTCTAGATGTGTTTTGCCTTATTCAGTGTTTTTTCCACTACATCTTTCAGAAAGTAATAAGATTGAAAGACCAAACTGATACAAACTTGTTGGAAAAATGCATGTGAATTTCTGGCCACAAGCCAGGATGTCATACTTCAGCAAAAATTGAGGGAAGGAGAGAGAGGAAAGAAAATAGGACTAGCAAGTGTTGTCCTTAATTTTACAAAGATTCCTTTAGGAGAATAATATTCTTTAGGATGGATAACAGAAAGAACATACAGCAATAACACTCAGAGAACAGTAACATTTTTAAAAGTTATGTGTACAGTGATACAAAAACTGATGGAAAATTAAACAAATGCTTCATGTCAGTGTTTGGTATCAAATAAGAAGTCGTGAAATCATGGTCAGTTTTCAACATGTTCTTTAACTCAATACTAAGTAGGTTAGATGAATTGGAAGCCATGACTTTGGATGATCTGGTGTTAAACTCCTTAGCCCACACTGATAACACTGTACAAGTGTCAGACATGCTTGAATAAATGATGATACTCTTAATTACATTGGACATCGCTCAGTTCAGACTCATAAATGCCAAGATGGCAAAGCAGCTGAATCTCAGTAAAGTAATAAACAGTTACAGTGTTGAAATGCAGCCATGGTGAGGCTGTGAGCAAATTCTTACATATGTTTAGCAGCATCAAGTGTCAATGACTCTTTATGAACTTGAGCAGCTACATTAGAGAAGGTTGAAGAGAAGGGAGTTTTACAACAGATGAAAGATGCAAAATGGAGTGATTTGGGATGGTACAATGGGAACAGGATTTAAAAGTCAATGTACAGGGCTGGTTACATCTGAAAAGAATAAGATGGTGGGATACTGCTGAAAACAGAGAGAATAGAATGCAAACCAAAAGCATATATAACCACAGCCAAGGTCAGTTAGAAGTGAGAATCAACCACCAGTAGACGGGAGTCTATTGGTTAGCCTGGAATTTATTATGAAGTTCTTTGTCCAAGTTTGACTTAATGGAAGAAATTGTCCTCAATGAGAATGACCAGTAATACTGTACTTCAAAGATCTGACAGAATGCCCTAAGATTAAAAGACATCATTAATTTAGTAGAAGAGTTGACAAGTATTTGAAGCTCTGTAAGAAGATAATCTTGATTCTTGCTGTTTTTTTACCATTTTGGGGAAGTAACAGGTGCAGGGCATTATAAATCAGCCCTGATTTATCAAAGTGTCATTGTTCAGATCAACCACATTATGTCCATTATGCTTGGACAATCTTCAAAATGTGGCAGAACTGGTCTCTTTTACAGCGTACACCACAGAATAACTCTAAGCAGGTTCTGACATCAGACATCTAAAGATCTTATTGCTGAAGTTCACAGATATATTATCAAATTGTTTAGCAAAATGAGGTTGTCTTTCACCCTAGAAAAGAAGATAAGGGTGGGTACATGCAAATTGTAGGGAGCTCCCTGGGAGTTTCTGTTTTAACCTGTTCTGATAATGATGTAGGAAAGAAATGAGCTATATAGTGTATATAACAGATGTTTTATTGCATCTGGGGAAACATTCATTATGGGTATCATTTGCACCATACTTTACCTGTTCTTCTGGTGTACACCTGTGTATTAGTAGTGCATGTGGTGGTAATGTGAGAAACTCTCACTACCAGCCTTTTAAATTTTACTATACCCTCTTTTTAAAAATGTGTTAAATTAGATACAGAAACAAAGAAACACACCTAAAAAAACAAAGGAACATAAGGAACATGAGCAATGCCACACTGCCAGAAAGAGCAGGTGGAAATGTAATGGCTATTAAGCACTGCGAAATTTTTCAATGTGTCACAATTACAAGAACATCTGGGTCAAATAAATTAAGACTAATCCATTGAGGGTGTTCTTCACAGTTAGGGCTTGACTCTAACCTGTAATTCCGAACCAAAAAGGAACAAATTACAAGGAAAAGTTTACTAGTTCAGGTGACTGTTGTCAAGGTAATCCATTGCTTTGTAATAGACTATGAAGAAAGCAGGGAAAGAATATATGTATGGAAATGACTCCATGGGACTTGAAGATGAAATCCAATGTGTATATGTATTTGGCTAGTGTATGAAGCTTGATAAAGGGCCTATCTCTGATTCCCACTTAATTTCAACCATAATGAAGGCTTTACTGATGTACCACTAAAGAAAAGCTTGGGTATGAGAGTTATTTTCTGAAAATTGTTCAAATACTAGATCAAGTTTCCTGATTTCTGAAGACTGAGAAGACATTCTGATCAAGCAATATGTCTGTAGCTTTAGGGTAATGTCCACAGGAACACTCCTTTCCCTTTGCTCCATGGAAGAGAAAAAGGACCAGTAGACATAAACTATCCTGAAAAGCAGTGAAAGTTGAGGGATTTCTATTGATGTGCCTCATATACTAGTCCCACCAGCAGGAACATTGTAACCTCCAATTTTCTTGCAAAATGCTAGCTGGCACTTCTATGTTAGGTTTCTTTACTTTCATTTTATCCACCATGGCGATGGAGCAGACTTTCCTTGGACCTAAAATAGAGTTAGAGAAAGATCAGAAGCTGTTTTCCACTCCTCACAAGTCTGCTAATGATACTGCGTTTTCCTCTTAAGAAAAGCAATGATTAGTTAAGAGAACAGACATTCACCCTTGTACAATTGTCTCCATGACAAGACTTTCTGTCAAAAAGATTCCATAGTTGTGTGGATAATTTTTCAAGGTCACAAAGTCGGGTATAATTAAAGGATTAATAATGGTTTAAAAGTAAAAAACAAATCTCACTGTGGCTAGATGAATATTAACTGTGCTCTAATATTCTACTGTACTAGGTAATAACAGCTTCAGCAACTATAGAATGAATACAATAACTATCATTTTAGCACACACACACACAAAACAAAAATTAATTTTACCTAAAATAATAAAAGAGCCAAACCAAACTGCTTTCAAATCTGTGAATTCAGAAGGCAGAAGCATACTGACAGCTAAGCATGAAACAGTGCTTTCTTTGCTGAATAGTATACAACAGCCTTAACAAACAAATACATGAATGCCTGGAAACATGTTGAATCTCATTTACAAAGTTCTAATGTCTAAGGAAATTCAAAGAACGTAAATTCAACCTTTTTAATAACTATGCCAGTATTTAAAACAAAGGCCCTTTTAAAACAAGAGTTCCTCCTTTTTACAAGGCTTCTCCTCCCTGTTAGATTTAGGCAGTAATATCTCTGCTTCTGAAAACAGATCATCTAAAATTTATTATCCTAATCTACATGGAAAGAGTCCTAATACTACAAATAAACGGATTTGTAGTACTTTGAGGACATTGATGAATGGCAGTTGAAATGAAAGAAAGAGAAGACTGTACCAAGTGAAATAGTATTAATATGTTCTTTACTTCAAGCAATAAAAAAAGAGCAGGTCTTAGCAGGATGTGATTATTATCTTTTTAGAAAGACCAGAATGTGAGTTTCACTAAAATGTGGGCAAGGTCATAGGATGACCCATGCCCTTCAACAGGAGCAGTACCTAAAGTCAAATGATCCTTATTTCAAAATGGAGTCCTTTGAAGACCTGTGTTTATGAAGGGATGAACAGTTGAAGATGAGCTTAGGGATCATGAACTGAATCCATAAAGGGTCTAAATGGTACATCAGAAATTTAAACCCTGCATTTATCTAATGTGAAGTCCTTCAGAAGTTCATACAATTGCAGGCAGAAATCTACCAGTTTTTACTGGAAATACAAAGAAACATCAAAGTCCTCATCTAAAAAGATGCCCATGTCATATCTCCAATGACTGTCTTAAATGTGGTGTTAGGCTTACTGTGCCAGTAGAAGACAAATCTATTTTGATTTCTCGAGAATATTTATCTATATCATAATTTACATGTTTTTACATCACTTTAAATTTTCATGAGGTTTTATAATTACCAAAATTTAGACAATGAATATATTTACATATGTTCAGTACACACAACAAATGAACATGAACAAAAATAGAAACACTTGTAGAAGACAGAAAACTGTACGTTAGTTTTATAATCTTTATTTCAAGGTTAAAAGAAAACGTTTTCAAGACACAGGATTTCAATGGGACCCATATGTAGAAAGTCTCGCAACATTACAAATGGAAACAATGTTAGAATAAGGAATTACACATAAAAGGACAGTTTTGTATTCTATTGTAAATTAGACAGAATTTCCACTTTAACTTTAACGCATAAATCAATTCATGTGTACTCTTACATGTTCTTAAGGAAACAGCTAGGTTTTGTCAGAACCCAACATAAAGTCAGTTGATAATCCTTATAAAGTGGGCATATTTAATCTAAAGGAGTTTCCTAGTAAAAACTTGACTCCAAATATCTGGCATAGCGTTCCAGGAATAAACCCACAAAGATAAATGAATTTGCATAAAATTTAGTACAGATAACAGACATACTGTTCATCTTTCGCATAGTTTCCCTGCTACTGTTGTTTCTAGTAGCTTTTCTCATAGGGATTGAATCTAGAAATAAAATTAAATTCTGACACACATTAATCAGCAACTGAGACATTTTCTACAATTCCTGGTGTTACTAAACAGCAATCAAGACCCTCTTGTTCAAAACATACCTTTTGTGTTAGTTATGAATAGAGAAGCTAGGCTATCTATGAGAGCTCTGCTACATGTCACAGAATCACAGAATCACAGAATGTCAGGGATTGGAAGGGACCTCAAAAGATCGTCTAGTCCAATCCCCCTGTCAGAGCAGGAATACCTAGGTCAGGTCATACAGGAACATGTCCAGGTGGGTTTTGAATGTCTCCAGAGAAGGAGACTCCACAACCTCTCTGGGCAGCCTGTTCCAGTGTTCTGTCACCCTCACTGTGAAGAAATTCTTCCTCACATTTATGTGGAACCTCCTATGTTCCAGCTTACACCCATTGCCCCTTGTCCTATCATTGGATGTCACTGAGAAGAGCCTGGCTCCATCCTCATGACACTCACCCTTTACATATTTATAGACATTAATGAGGTCACCCCTCAGTCTCCTCTTCTCCAAGCTAAAGAGACCCAGCTCCCTCAGCCTTTCCTCATAAGGGAGATGTTCCACTCCCTTCATCATCTTTGTGGCTCTACGCTGGACTCTCTCAAGCAGTTCCCTGTCCTTCTTGAACTGGGGGTCCCAGAACTGGACACAATACTCCAGATGTGGCCTCACCAAGGCAGAATAGAGGGGAAGGAGAACCTCTCTTGACCTACTAACCACTCCCTTTCTAATACACCCCAGGATGCCATTGGCCTTCTTGGCCACAAGGGCACATTGCTGGCTCATGGTCATCCTGCTGTCCACCAGGACCCCCAGGTCCCTTTCCCCTACACTGCTCTCCAGCAGGTCAGCCCCCAACCTGTACTGGTACATGGGGTTGTTCTTCCCCAGATGCAAAACTCTACACTTGCCCTTGTTGAATTTCATTAAGTTTTTCCCCGCCCAACTCTCCAGCCTATCAAGGTCTCATTGAATGGCAGCACAACCCTCTGGTGTGTCAGCCATTCCTCCTAGTTTGGTGTCATCAGCAAACTTGCTGAGGATACATTCTGTACCCTCATCCAAGTCGTTGATGAAGATATTAAACAACACCGGTCCCAGTACCGACCCCTGAGGGACTCCACTATTCACAGGCCTCCAACTAGGAGGCCTGACAACTATGTCAGTTGTTTCCATTATTTTAAATAGAAACTCAGGCTTCTTGGAAGGCATTAAAAGTTTCAGCCACCTATAGCTGGAATTGTAGAGCACAACATCTTAACGCTTTGTCAACAAACATCTTTTGGCAATAGCACATCCTTTGATCTCAGTGTTTGCAGCTGAGAGGTTACTCACACTGACTGTGGAATGATCAGATAACAGGAAAAATATTAAGGCAAGAACAGAAAAGACACTTCAGGATTTTACATTTTAGTGGGTTTGACTCGAAAAATATCTTTCAAAGGCAGAGAAGACCAACTCCTTAGCTGCTATTGATATCACCTTAATGAGGCTCTATCGCCTCTGAGCAAACCATGCTGATATACATCAGCTGACAGAACAGTTCATCACTTTCATTTCTGCAAATTGTGCATATACAGTAAGTTCATGTTTTTCTTTATGTTCACTGAGTGTTTAGTTCTAGTGGGGGCAGGGAGGGAATTTTCAGGTTTTGGCAAAGGCCAAAAATAAATTTCTTACTCTGAGCAGTGTCTTATGTCCGTGCTGGCCAGAGCAGATGGGATACTGAATGAAGCAGACACCAAGTGTAAAAATCCAAGCAAATGAATTTGACCCGTGTATAATGTTGGTGCAAATCCTACTAAGTTCAAAGTCTCAAGAAACATGGACAGCAAGATTAATATCTGATTCTCAACAACTTAATGTTTTAACGTCTGTTCAGCTAACTCAGCAAAGATGACTAGTTATGAAATTGTAGACACAAATTTCAGGAGCTATATGCCCTCATGCAGAACTGAAACATCTCCAATGGATATGAAATAGAATGAAAATGCAGAATATGGCAATTTAGTTTAAGGCCAAAGGGCCAGTCTTACTATGGAGATACAGAGAGATTGGGAAGGGCATGTGAGTTAGGGTGCTGGCAACTGGGAGGGCCAGGGAGGGGAAATAGACTGAGCAGCAGCTTCTGAAATGAGTAAGGATGAAGAGTGTGAGGAGAAATTTGAAGACAAGACATGGTAATACAGGAAATTCCCACAGGATCTAGAAAAAAAAGGTAGTAGGAAAAAAGCTATGTTAATTTAAAATGGGCGGCCTCAATGAGGAAATTGTTATGTTTCATCACAAACACCAAAACCCAGACAAAGCCAACAGGAGAGCACTGAACAGTGGCATAGGAGCTGGCATAGATTTTGGATGCCTGGGAAAAACAAGTGTTCTTGCCTAACCCACTGTTCTTGTTTTTTAATAAATCCTTTCTAGGGCTATTCTATAGGAAGGCACACAGTCTTTTGCTATGATGTCAATGATAGTGCCTGAGAGTGGGCCACAGTTTAATGAGTGTAAGTTTAAATAATTTGCAATGAAATGCAGCCTCACTCATGTGGTTCCTAGTTGCCAATATACTCAAAGTAATGGATCAAAAATATCAGGTGACTGCTGGTAAATGCTGTGAAGCTCACTATGAAGTCTGTCAAGTTATAACTGTTAAATTATAAATGTACCAATCGAATATGATTGTTAACACATTGTTTAATGGATAATAAAAATGTTGGTACTCCCAGAGACTATTGTGAGAATTAATGGAGACTTGGAGATATTTAAAGAGTGCCTAGAAAAACAGAATGCTGGTAAAAACAGCTTCATGTTTTATATGCATACACCTGTGAATTTATTTATTATTTTGGCTGTTGAGTTTAATATTTGCAAAGGCTACAGCTGTAGTTAAGTGTTCTTGCAGCTCTTGTAACCAGATGTTTAGGTATGAAATTATCTACAGGAATAAGTCATTGTAACTTCAAAGGAATAGAATGAGCGGGATGAAGAGAACTAAATGACTGAGTTAGGCCATAATGAAGATCTTCTCTCCTCTTCTGCTCCTTTTCCATTCCACCATGACTATTCCTAAACTATATTTCCTAAACTGTGGAGTAGTTGCTTACAGCCAGTTGCAGATGCTAAGGAGAAAGATTCCACCATGTCTCCCAAAGATGTGTTCCTGCTTCTGACGAGGAGCTTCAAAGAGAAAAGTAATTATCTGACCTCCATGTCCATGCTGGCTGTGGCTAGCAAAAACAGAACTGAAATGCAGCCAGGAAGATTCATTCTCAGTCACTAGGTAGTGAGTTTGGGGTAGTTAATCATAAAAAAACATTACCTGGGGAAATTTTGGGTATCCCGGCTCCGGAGGGTCTTTAGTTACAAACCGAATATACATTTTCAGGAATAACATAACTAGTGCTGATCATATCTTGGGGCAAGGCACACAGTAGATGACTTCTTAAGTCCCCTTCCCAGTCTTCTTTTCTGCATCTGTAACTGCTCTGATTCATTCCTTGTACAGACAATATCTGTTGTAGTACTGGCTATAAAGCAATACTACCCAATTTTCCACCACTGAAGAGGCTGATCATTCCTCATTCTAGCCAAAGGAACAAGACCAGAACCTATTTTTTTTATTTCATCTGTGTATGTTAACCCCACTAACAGCAGTAACTTCCAACAGAATGTCTCGTGTGTGCTGAGGGACAAGAGCGGGTCTCTGAGTATTTTTTACATTAACGTATATTCACACAGTTTTTCCCCCAAACTGAGACAGTAAAAAACCCAATAGATACAAATAATAATGTTTATTCAGAAAGGCAGGCAATAAACCTTTAACAAACAATGTTCACTGTAACCCTTAAATAGTAATTATACTGCTTAAGGCATCTGATAAAGGATTCTAGTGTTCTTGCTATATTGTGTCAGGCAGATGCATCAATCAAGCTCCGTAATAGACTAAATTGGGAAATGGGGTACTGGGAATAAACAGTTCTAAAAAGAGGTGAAACTTTGTGACAAGCAGCCTTAACAGACCAATCTTGATTCTAAACATAGAAGCAATTTTAGGGCTTCTCTGGAGGCAAAGGACAATTATTGCCTAAACAAATAAACTAGTGTCTCAGTACCTCAGGCATTCACTGAAATTAGTTTGAAACACAGTTTTGAGATCTGACTAGTATAGTTTCAGGGATATTGTAGTTTGACCCATTAACTTTCATTGAACTGTATACGGATATCCTTTTATATAATCCATAAACTAAACTGGAATAGAATGAGAAAACTGGAATATGTTATGATTTTAGTACCAATTCTGCTGCCAACAAAAATAACTAGGTCTTAACTAAGATTGAATATATGTCAGGCTCTGAATTTGAGTCCACATGAACACTGCACACTTAAGGTTCTTAAATTCAATAAAAGACCTGAACTTCAGCTTCTATTTGGAGTGTTTATTTAAATCTGTAAGGCAAGCTGGCAGTGAATTTGACTGATAAAAAGAAAAAAAAAAAGAAAGAGGGCTTATCTGGATATATATTCTCTATTCTACTGAGTGCCTCAGTGCCTTGTAGGTGAGCATGTTTTCCAGAGCCTACAGATTCGTGCTTGCATTCATACTTGCATCATGTACTGAGTGGTATCAAACTACTACAGGCGAAAAAAAGTGTTCCCCAAGGTTTTTTGCTCCATAGACTGTGGTTAGCCATGCTCTAAGAACAATTTTAAATGTCATGAGGATTTAGATACCTCTGAAATAGTTTAGCGTCTGTTATAGCACGTGGTTGAATTTTACTCACACCCTCCCCTAAGATTAGCTGAAGAGATTTTCTATAAGGACTAACCAAGATATAAAATTCAAATAAACTCTTTATGTGAATATAATCAGCAGAGTCCTCATGGCATTGTGATTTTAATGAAGTCTTGAAGCTAATGCATAATCTTATTTGTGTTACATCCTGTGGCATTCCATCTAATGTGATTTTACTTAAAATGCAAAGCTACATCAGCATGTACTGTGGAGCAACTGCAGTGGTTGTGGTGCAGTGTTACATTACTCCAGTGCTATGATTTGGTGCTTTTGTGTCTCAGAACAACCTGGCTGATAAGCAGCTGCTCAGTTCTGATGTTGTTCTTCTTAAGAATTTAAAACAGCTCCCCAAAAAACCACATCGCACTCTGTTTAAGCATTCACATCTGCCTGAAAGAGATTGTGACCAGTCTCATTATAATATCTGTACATATGCCATCAAGTTTTATGTGCACAAATATACAATACAGATTGAAAAACAGGACCATGCCTTCCCTCTCTGCCGATGGAACTGTGGGTAGGTTGCCTCTGGTAATTGTATTTTATTAGTTTTCAGACTTTGATTTCTTGTTTGCTAATACAAGCACAGTGGTGTTTTCTTGGAGGTTTTCTTCTTCCTGTATATTTGTTTCGGCATTTGTACCATGAACTCTTTAGGTTTTTTTAGCTACAGAGTTTCTCCTGTCATTCAGTAGAGGTGCTTCTACCTCTTTGCTGACCTTACTGTCATTTTGTAATTGTAGTACTCTATGCAACTCAAGGAATGCAAATTTCCTTTTATTTTGTTTGCTTTCTTTTTACTTTCTGGTTTAGTTGGTTTTATTTTTTTACTACCGTTGCTCTGACACTTGAGATCTACATCTTCCTATTGCTCATTCTTCCTGTATATCTGATCATACTTCTTCTGTCATTGCTTTGACAGCATAAAATGTATTAATGTGATTAGGCTTAGGAAACATCATTTATAGGGATGAGCACCCTTTCTATACACATTCCTGTTGGATTTCCATTGAGTGAACACACCTGTTTTGTTTTTTTGTTTTTTTTTTTTTTTTTCAAAAAAAGTAGAAAAGAAATTAAGTGTAGCTGTTTCTACTTTTTTTCCCTCTAGGAAAATTCCACTTACATTAAAGCTGGAAAGGATCACACTACAATACTCCAAGACTAGAAAAAGCAGTGTCTACATTTAGCCTGGACCCAGGGCTAAACTGTAGCAGTTGTTCTACCACCCAGTGACTCCTCCCCAGCTGAGAAGGGGAATCGGGGGAAAAAAGGGAGAAGCACCATGGGCTGAGGTAGAAACAGATTTAACGAAATAACAAAACTAATACAATCACCAACAAAGTATACAAGGCTATACTCAGCCTTATCCTTAAGATCAACAGCAGGAACAATAGGCCAACACAGAAAAGCCTCAGGAAGAAAAACTCCCCACCCTTAGTGAACTCCCTCCTTTTATAATGAGCTTGATGTCAGTGGTGTGGGATACACCTGTGAGTCAGCTTGGGGCAGCTGCCTTAATTGGATCTCCCAGCTGACTCAGGGCTACTCATGGACTGCCTGCATGGCTGGGCTGTAGGGCTGTTCCTGGGAAATCAGGACAAGCAGCCATATGAGACCAAAACAAGATCTGGATAATGTCATATTCTGTCTCCAACAGTGACCAAAATAGGACCCTGAAAACTGAATGAAAATGGGAAAGCCTAGGTGATATTTCCCCCAAGTACTTTGTCAGTCAATTATGACTCACCAAGCAGCTCAAGGTTTAGAATTCAAAAGATTTAGAATTAAATTTAGAATAGAGGGGAAATCTAAGTTTTCATACAAAAATTATGTGGTATTTCATGTATTTTTTCCATATCGTTATTAAAAATGTTTTTTAGTAGACTTCTGATGTAATCTTCTGTATTTAATTTTGCTATAAATATGAAAAGAGAAAAGCCAGCAACTCAAGGTAATTTATCGGTAGGCTAAAACATAATTTACTTTAACAATCTATATATGGGATATTTTCTAAACTGAATTACTTATAGATGAGCCAGGGTTTTGTTAGACAAATTTTGTTAGATAAAAACGTGGGTTTTAACAGTTTGGAGCTATTTCCAAATTAAGTTTTCACATGTTGTTTTGACATTTCACAGAGTTTGAAGGTACAAAGGCATATAGCAACTGGAAAGTTCAACTCATGTGTAACCTCATGGGTTCGTAAAATCTTTTTCAAGGAAATTAGGCTGAATCTAATTTTATTGCTTGCAGTCTGTACCTCCCTAACATTGCTTACTTGGTTGCAGTACAGAGAGCTGTTAAAGATCTACATGCATAGGTAGCAGCATTGTATTCCTCTCCTACATATAGCTTGTCTTTCCTTCCATGTGGACAATACTTAATATTGCACTACCATCCTGCAAAGTGTTATTGCAACATGATAAAACGTCTTCTATTATTTGGAAGGGGTAGAGCTAAGGAATTCACTGTGAATTTAAAAGTTAGTCTTGGCGTGAAAGAAGCAGGGCAGCCAGGGGACATGGGGACAGCCCCAGCCCTGGGCATTGGGCACCTCCCTGGGGATGGGGCTGGGCCAAGGCTGGACTGAGCCATCAACATGCAGGGCTGTGAAGAGCTGGACACTGACACCACCGCAGTATCATTGGGACAGGGACTGATGACTCTGGGGAGCTGAAATAGGGTCCTGGGCCCTGGCCAAGAGGGAGGATGTCCCAGGAAGGCCGCGAAGGGACAATGAGGGCTGTTGGTGACCTCAGGGACATGACAGTTATGTTGCACCCACCCCTGCTGGGTAGCTGTTTGTCACTTCACACACCCTGGCCCTTCCCATCAAATCCTGCTTCTGTTCAACTTCGTCCTCTTCTCTGATAACCTTGTCCTGCTACCTTCTAAACTACACATGATTTCTAGCTTCTGTACTTATTTTCTCTGCTTTTCTTGCTCCCTTCTTCCCATTTTTATTGAGTTATCATGCCCCTTTCTTTCATTTTCTCCTCTCCTGCCCGGGGGTCCTCAGAAATGATGCCAGAGGAAACCTTCCGAGGATTTGGAAAACCAGATTAGGAGCCCTGATGACACATGATCACTTGCTCTCTGTGGTCTTCAGCCTTTTTTGATCCCATAAACGTTTTCCATTGGTTGTACAGGCAGACCTGGCTAACAAATTTAATCCTATTGTCAAACAGCTGGCTTTTCCCAATTCTTTCATCTCTTACAAATTACTCAAGGCCCAGTTATTCCTCCATCAGATTTCATGGAGAGGCTTGGCCCTCTCAGGCTACATCCCTGTTAGCAAATAGTATGATCAAACAGGAATGGAGCTGTGGATCAAGGTAGTTGACACATTCACCATTTGTGTGAGTTTACTTGAGACCAGATATAACCTAGGAAGTGGTGGGAGCCCTGGAAGAGTTGGGAACTTTTCCTCCGAGGAATCACAGACACTTACCTTCGTCCACTATAATGGCTGGTGTCATGTTCAAGTCCTCTGTCTTTATCATAAGGGGGTAAACAAGCTTGAAACATTAGCTCTACTTCAATGGTGGGAAAAGAAATTACCCCATTCACATGTCCTCCCATTCATCTGAGTGTTAAGAAACCTAAAATTTCTCCTGAACCCTGGGTCAAAAAGGGACCAGAGAACACTGCATTTCTGTCTTTCAGAGTCAGAATGTTGGGGGTGGAGGTGTTAATCGAAGGCAGGCTGAGTCGGAAGTAGTACAAGCACTTAAGAGAGCTCTGAAGGACTGTGCACTGCGGTGAGAAAGTGCATTCTTACCTCTGCCTGAACCCAGCTTTCACCACATGCATTCATTTTCTAGGCACCTGACTTGAGTCCCT
This sequence comes from Podargus strigoides, assembly GCA_028020825.1. NCBI lineage: Eukaryota > Metazoa > Chordata > Aves > Caprimulgiformes > Podargidae > Podargus > Podargus strigoides. Next base: position 38,729,800 of record CM051621.1, on the reverse strand, counting down.
GAAGTCCCCTTTGCTGAAATGGTAAGTGCTCACAACTGCTCATGAAGGTGATGGGAGCTTGTCTTTGAAGGTGCAAGCTGCAATGAAAGTTACTTTTCCTTACCTTAAGTGGGGCTATTCTTAAATGTGGCAGCTGTCTATAAGTTTTGCTTAAAATCAAATACCTGAGAACCAAAATACTTTAGTTTAGATAGCTAGCCACAATATCTTAACGGAACTGTATTCTGATTTTTCCTCCCCCGCACTGCTTAATGTCTCTTCATGGGCTGAACTCTCCATCCAGGCTACGTGTTCTTCAATACTGTAATCAGGGACTGTATAATAAAGCAACCTCTTATTACTGCTGTTGTTTTGCTCAGAAAGTCTGTGCTACAGGGGAGAATGGGAATATTAAGATTATGAACAACAGCTGCCTGAGGTAGTACAGTAGTATTTCATTACTGAAGTATTTTAATTGTGAGCCAAAACATTTCAGATTTTGTTTACTTATGAAGTTGAAATTTTCCACTGTTTAATTTCTCTAAATAGCTTTAAGGCTATGCAGTTTGAAAATGGTCCTAGATATCTCACACTGGACATGCAGAATTAATGAAGAAGTTTTTCCTTAGTCTCTCCATGTTACTGGTCTTAACAAGACATAGTAATAGAACATCAGCATTAAGAAGAGCTGTGAAAATAAATCAATGTTAAAGCACGTGATGCTAGAGTATAAACTCCATGAAAAACTCTTGCAAAAATAGAAATGTGTTCAAATAAGACTGCTGGAGGATCTTAATTCTGGAATCGAACAGGATTTTGGTTGGAATTTATGTAGGTATTTAATTTACTAAAACTTAGTTTGTGCTGCAGACATATCAGGACTTTATAAAGCTGCTGTAAAACCATTGCAAATTGAATACAAGTACTACTTCTGAAAACACTGTACAGCATCTTTATTTCGTTCAGGAGTTCTCTTTTCAGTAAGCATAAACAAAGTTTTCAACGTGGTTCTTGCACCAGGATGCAATTGTTCTTCACATATACAATATTACGGTATTTACTAACAGTAAGTGTGACCTTTAGGAAGCTTATACTTAGCTTTCACTGTTTCCAAGGTGGTGGTGGTGAGGAAGGAAAAGTGTATTCTTACCAGCTACAATCTTCAGCCATTTTTAGTGCTGTTGAGTCAGAAATATTCACACGTTGCTCTTCGTTAGGATACTAATCTGTCTGTGGTGATGCACTCTCAGATTTAAATTGCACAATCACATTGTGTTTGTATGAGTTCACAGCCAGTGTTATACCTAGTCATACACAAGCAACATAAATCACTCAAGATACCTCTGATGCCTCAGTAACTTTGAAATTTGATGATGACATAACTCCCAACTTTGGAAACATCACTGTTTTTAATAGTGGCACATGCTTGTCTGTTACCATGGTATATTAATGACATGTATTGCTTTGAATTGCCTTAAATGTGTCTGTGAGGGATCTTTACTGTATATATTTATAGTGCTTGCTCCCTGTCAATTGGAGGAGACACTATGGCTTAGTAGACTCATGCACAGATTTTATAGGATGTCAGAACAAAATGATTTTTTATTGAGGAAGGGTCAAACAGGTTGTGCTTTTTGTTGTGTCACACTAAACAATATAAGAAGCACTTTAAAAAAGCTCAGGGCTCTCAATAGAAGGCAAAAGCTACGAGAAATGATTTAAAGCTACATTATCCTGTTTCTAATTCCTTTTCTTTCTTCCTGCGGAAATGTAATTGCAAGAGACTGAAAAAGGGATTCAAGCATTGGCTTCTATGTCAACCTTGAAGAGAGTCATAAAGTCTCTTTTATGGGTTTCTCTCTAGCCTACTTCTACATTTCCAAATTAGAGGAGACAACATGACAATCTTAGCTAGCTCTGATCTTACATCTTAATTTGCGAACTCAGCAGCAATATAAGTGGCCAACTTCAGTGTATATGAGGAAATATTTTTGAATTTAACCAATTTTCCTTTGACCTGCAGTAAAGGCCCTTTTTACAATTGTCTGCATGTTGCTTTAAAGACCTCCTCCCCCTGCCCAGTTTAATAGGTTTTGATAATAAATATTCTGGATATATAATGTCTGTCTCAGTTAAGCTGTCTGCTAGATCCTAGATATTGAAATCAAATATGCAGCTGGAAGATTCAAACAATGAATTAATTGTGCAGAAATTTTTCTGAATCAAACACAGCAAACAGACACTAGAAATATACAATTCTGTTAAGCATTTGAAGATTCTTTTTTTTTTTTCATACTAAGCTGCTGTGGACTGTCTCATATTGTTTTATGTATTTTGAATAATTTTTAACTAATGTCATTATATATAAAAACCCAACAACCTTACAGTACCCTGTGTCATCTATTCCTTCACATTTCCTAGCATCACTTAATAAAATACTTGAAGCTCCAACATTCTGCTGCTGCTGCTGTTGGTGTACCTTGGTCATGACCTGAAAGGACCACCCACTCCTGTAAAAGAGAGGGGTAAGCCTGTCTCTATGCTAATTTGATTTTAGACCTCCTTTGAAGAAGTGCATGTATCCCTCAGTCAGCTTCAGTCTGGGCTAAGCTACTTCTGTGATGCAATTTTTGTTCTGCAGAAGCCACTTATAGCTGTGTGCATAAGGCAGATGGTATTTTGTGTGTGTAAGTGTGAAAAAGAAGGGAAAGTTTTATTGGTACTTTTGTTTCTTTTCTGCTTGAAGAAAACCCAGGTATTTTGCTATTTTTCTTTTTCTTGGACATTTTTTTCAAATATAAGCATTAATATTAGCCAAAATGAATCTTTAGTAATGAGATGTGACTGGTCACCTTGAAAGAAAAAAAATAGTATCCTATGACATATAAATCTAAATGTATTGGTTAAAGATTTAAATAATTTTATTTGCTACAAAAGACTCACTTGTAATTGGGAATGAAAAATGCAGCAAGCCAATGAAGAGAAAATAAGTTTATTGAAGTGATTTTGCAAACCATGGTTAATTGAGCCACAAACAAAGCAGCAAATAAAGGAAATAATGTGGTAATTGGAACCCTCATCCCTTATTGGCATACATTATGGGTTGCTATCTTTTAGCAGTATTAAATCATTGCATGTGAATGCTGCCAAAAAAACTCTTCATTTCCTTTTAGTGACTTCTTACTGCCCTCAGTTGAAGTTTAATAGAAAAGGAAGGACATGATGTAGTTTTAATGACAGGAAACCCACGGCTTCCAAATGAATAAATTCCATCACTGGCTGCCACAAAGTGTGCTAATTATTTCCTTTGATAAATTAAAAGCTGTAAAAGTCCAAAGTATATAGCATGTGGTTTACAGTTATAGTCGGCCTGTCTGCATTATTGAAAGTTCATATAAACCTCATTATTTTAATTTAATAAACATTATAATTATTTTTTACACCAATAGGCTGTATAGAAAGCATATGTTGAAGACAAACTTGTCTGACAGAAGGGTAAATAGCCCACAAACTGAATAAACAAGGAACATCATGTGTCATGTTGTGATAGTTCAGTTTTTCATAATACTTTTGAATGAGCAGATGCTTAACTTTTTATGTTTATAAACAAGACAGTGGTGACTACCTTTATCCTGTAAATGAATATTTCATTTGGCAAAGTGTGCTTTTAATGATACAGCCTCTTGTATTTTAGAAAAGAGGCTGAGAAACCTTGGGAAAAAATTAGGGAAGTGTACAGAGGAAAATGAAAATTTTATAATAAACGTTGCAAGGAAAATAAAATCCTATTCTATCTGAAGGAATGAAACAGATATCCAACAGTGACTTAAATAACCAGAGTTGGTTTTTTGGGTTATGGTTTTTGTTTGAGCTTTTTCATCCAAAAAAGACCATATCCATTGAGGGCCTGAATATCTTTAATGACTACTGTACTAATGACATTCAGGCCTACTCAGTATCTCATGGGATTAGGTCCTAACCTTAGTACAAAAAAAAAAAAAAGACTGAAGAATGAGAAGCAAACCCAGTTTTTATAGGTTATGGAAGTTCATCTTGGATTATTATTATAAAACATTTTAAAAGGCACTTTAAACTTTCAGGTTAGCCAGACAATCCAGTAAAAGAAATCTGTCACAATGCCAAATATTTTGATCTGTCCTGATCCAAGGCACCTGACTCCAACTGTAAACTGACTCAAATGCACTTTTAAAATAAAAAAAAAGAGAATTTAGCTGGGCTGCACGACTAATTTTGTTAAGTGTATTTATTTGGTAATGAGACTAGGAGTTTCTGGAGACATGAGACAGAAACGGCATGCCAGAATAGAGGGCATGGGATCACACAGCAGATATCTGGAACCAGCAGGAGGATGAACAGAACTAGGTCTGGCAGGACCAGGAAAAGGTAAAGGACAGGCAAACCATTTTGCCGTCTTTAATTTAAAATGTATATTATAGAAAGCAATCACAGATACTGATTAAAATTACATGAACTGGAGCAGAGGAGCATGTAGTGTTTTTCCACAGTATCTGACCAAGCACAGATCAAATCCTATTGGGCAACACGAATGTACAGCTGGTCTGGCTTGCTTCTGCTGGAGAGCAGCTTTCCTGCAAATATCAGAGAATATTGAGACCCCTTGCTATGTAAGTCTATGACCAATTAATTTAGTAGTTCAGTGCAAAACTAAGGATGTATTTCCCTTGTTCTTGGAAGCATATGTCTAGACTTTATGAAGCAAATTCAGACTTGCATGTGCTGTAGAGCTGAAGTCAGTGGAAATGTATCTAGTTGCAATGATGCTGACTTGGTGCTATAATGACTTGATGTATCAGGTAGAATTTATCAGTTTGAGTGACTGACACTGCACCATGGTATGGGGAAATATGTTATTCTCTGGAAAAAAATAAAAAATGGAAAAAAAGAAGTATCTGATTTTTTGAGAAAGCTCCTGAGTCAACTTCTGAGAAATATTATTCTGTGTTTTGGTGAACTGAAATTGAAATGTTTCACTTTTTGCTTGATGTGCCATACCAGCACTTTTCTGCCATTTCATTGTTACACAGTAACAGAAAAAATGATTTTGAGGAAAACAGATAGGGTAAGAAGTTTTCTGAATCTTTTTAGCTGAAAGGGAGGTTGAGAGGAACTGGGGGAAGTATTTTAATATTCTTGCAGAAGTAATTGGTGTTGCAAGGAAATGTAGGAGGGTGAATTCTTCCACATTGCAACATACTGCCACCTCAGAAGTACTGAAATATATCATAGATTCTAGCTGAAGTATACTTAATTGCAAAGAATTAAATAAAGTCAATCAAAAATGCCAAATCTATAGTAATGCTTGCAAGAATATCACTTTGAAGAAGGGCACACTCCCTTTACTTTTACATATCACTAATCCTCTTTAATAATAAACTTATGAAAAGGAGAACAAAGGGCTATAAATAGCACAGTAAGGACAAATAAACTACAAAATAAAAATATAATAGTAAAATGCAACAAGATTCTAATGTACAAATGACTGTTGGCTAACAACTAAGGGACCTGTCACAGACTTGTTTTGTCTGTTGTATGGAGTTTGGGAGAGTCATGGTAGTACTTCTCTATTTTTGGTTATAAAGACGTATTAGTGCCTACTTGGAAAATGCAAGCACACTTTGACTGTGCAAAAGATTTCTGTTCCTTTGCTCTTCCTCTTTCTTATTTCATCCTTTTTAATTAACATGGGGAAGATAAGATTACTGCTTCTTTAGAGATTATTTGCATCATTGATTTTCCTTCTGTAGTCATTACAAATCTGCTTGTAAGCTGAAAATGATTTGCATAACAGCTAGATAGGCTTATTCTGATAGTATTTTACTAGGAAGAATAATTAATTTTTTTATTAACACTATTGCAAAACTAGCTATAGAAACCAAAATATATTGTAACAGTTTTCTATAAAATACTAGTGGCACTTGAACACCTGATTAACATTAGCAGCATGAAGTAGAAATACTTTGTTTTTAAGAGTTTCATTATCTCTTTACTATTTCTTCTCATAGTTGTTCTTCAGAAAATGATATGTATTTTGTCTTACATTTTATAGGCATTGATTTTCCACTTTGATAATACACTATTAGCGAGAGCTATGTGAACAGCATTTGCACCATCTGCAGAACAAAAAGTTGTCTGTAATATGTATTCCCTTAGCATGTAGAAATATAAGACAAATCAAAACTTCTGCAACTATGATGAACATGATATTTAAGGAGCAGATGGAAGGGGAAAGACAGGACTGCTGTAAAAATCATTCTATCTTACCATTTGTCAGAGGTTAAAGAAGGCCCTAAGGGAGCTGGATGGGACTGTGATCAAATAGTCTGTCTCTGGCCAGCATTTCAAAAGTCAAAAGCAAATAGGAGTTACCTCTCTGTGAAAAGTTATTTCAATTGACTATGAGAAACAGAAGGAGGAGGGGCTGTGGTTTCTTTCTATACCTGCAGGAGGTCAATGTTAGTGATGGCGATGAAATTCTCTCCTTGATTTTTCTGGGCTGTTCACAGCTCTTGTGGTACAACACTACAGCATGTGTGAATGAGGGTATGACACAAGATCTCTCTGATGTCCTGGGGTAGTATAAATGCATGTTCAAATGTTTTCTTTTGTTTAGGCATTAGAAGAGTTCTTGATTTAACAGCTATAAATCAAACACTCTTCCATACTCTAAACATGTCACTGGCATTCCCTGGAGAGTAGGTTGGGGCTTCTTGATTTCAGGTTAAGAGGAAGCAGCAATTTTTTTCTGGGCAATGTGACTATTTCTGTTCTATCCAGAGAAGCACGGATCAGGGAGACGGTGAGACTCTGACATGTTTTGTGACACAGGTTTACCTTCAAATTACAGTGCATATTTACCTTGCTATTAACTCATCCTGTGTATCTTATTTTCTGGTCATCTGTAATTTTGGGCAAAGCGAAGTTAATTTTTAATGGGGATCATGGTATTCCTGCTTCATACCAAGAGTGGTCAACTTGAACCATGGGCATCTTTTGTGTAATCTGAGTTTGGCTTATCCAAATCCTGTACAATAGCAGTAGTGGGGCTGTGTTAGCACAGGAGCTCTGCAGTCATCCTGGCACCCAGTTTAAGTGAAACGAGCCTTGGGACCCGCCTGCATGTCCAGCCAAACCCCATCACACAGTGGGTCAGCAGGGTTCCTGGAAAGCCCCTTGAGCTAGCGTATCCCCCTTCCCATCAGTTTTCTGATGGAGGTGGTGCATGGGGCCCAGTCCTAGGAAACTTTCTATGTGCAGCTCATAAAGATTAGCCAGCTTTACACAGCACTTTTTTTCTGGGATACTTTGTCAGTTGTTTTCCCTTAGTGGTCTACTTATGAAGAAAATTTAATCCACCATCTGACTTGGGTCTATGTAAAATTGCTGAGGCTCAGGAAGAGAGGATTATTTTTAAGTTGGTCTTCATGCGTTATTGCTGATTGGCAGAATAGGATGCATAGTTAGCACACTATTTTCTCATTTCCAGATGCTACGGCAAACATGGGCTGGTGTAAAGCTGTAGATATAATTACCACGAGAAAAATGTTAGATGGCTGCATTAGTTGAAACATGGTGTTTCTTATTGTCACAGATGTTTTATCTGCTTTTATCTGGTTTCTATTCCTATAAAGTGAGCGAGCTACAATAATACTGTGCTATGATATATAATGTTTCCATTGCTATGAGTTGGAAAAGGAAGAGGGTTAAATATCAAATGGTTTGCTTGAAGCTCTAATTTGAAATCCCATCAGGGTCACTTGTTTACTAGCACTAATAGTTAACTAGTGCACAGCCTTTAAATTACTGCTTATTACAACGGTGCTGTTCACACCACTGTGCTTAAGGACCTGTCAGCATTTCCAGTGGAAAACTGTTTTCAAAGGCTTATGACTTTGTCATGAATATTTGCTCTGAAACTTGCCAAATGTCATCTCAGCCTAGAAACAGATTATTTCCTTTATTGGAGACTCCTTGATTTGAGTGGGGAATGAATCAGCTTTCAAATTATTTTGAACATAGGAAGCGCTGACTGAAATATTTCCTCAACAGCATAGTCTACTGTATTTAAAATAATGTAAATGAGGAGGGTTCTGTGACTCTGGGCTAATGAAGGGGCAATACAGTGAAAAGAACGAGTGTAAAAGCACATTGATTTTTTTGTAGCTTTGCAGCAAGTTCTGTTGTGGTAATAATGCACATGGACAAATTTCTTTAGCTTTTGCAAAATATTGTGGAGGCTTTGGCCATTATAACTCAGATTTTCTTCAGTACTTTGACACTTCAATTTATTCCTTTATATTGCCCTTATTATTTGCACCTATTAGATCTAAGTGCACTCAGAGTAAGGTGACTTAGGTTTGGTTCTTAGCTGTCCATAGATATTCTCATAGTCTCAGACATGTAATACAGATAAACCTGTGCCTCACTGCCCCATCAGTAATGCTACCTCACAGCTACCATCCAGCCCTTTTACGGTCTGGGCAGATGCTAAGGAGGCAAGAGTGGCTTCAAGACCTCAGGTTCAGTGCTGTAAATGGCACTCAGAATCCTAAAATTGGAGCAGTGTTATTTTTTATTTCCTCTTGTGTTTCAGAAAGCATACTTCTTTATGCTTTTCTTTGCCACTGATCAATACTCAAGGAATATTTTTTTCTCCATAACACAACTCAGAGCTTTTAATGGTGAATTGCTTTACGAAGGAACAACTTCCATCTTTTCTGTGGACATGGTGGAGTACCTTCCTTCTTTATTTGATTTTGGTTCTTAATTTTCTTTGAACAATAAATGTATCTAGACTCTAATGTTTTAAACTTTGCTAAATTTTGTTGACTTTTTTTCAGTTTGAGTTACCTGAATACTTCTGAATCAAATTAGTATCTTCCTTGATGCCTGGTGCTAAAACTGGGCAGATAACAATTTCAAACTTTCAAAGCTCTGTAGTTCAGTTTTGTTTTCTTTTTTTAAAGTACTGCTTTGATAAAACTGATATTTTCAAAACTCACACATTGTGCTCAAGCACATGTTTAAAGATTACTGTTGTGGAGATTTCATTGCATGTTTTTGAGAAATCTGTAAATCTATATGTCAGGAAATAGTTAAGTATGCAACAGTCCCATAATGTTAGCTTCAGCTCCATAGTTTGGGATGCATTTTCTGCTGGCTAGCCTTCAGGTTCAGAAGTACAATATTCCCACAGCAGTATTGTTCGTGCTTTCTTGTTCACAGCTACACTGTGTTCAATTCAGCATGCTTATGTCTCTTGCTGCCTACTTGTAGGTGTTAGTCAGGGCAAAAGATGCTTATGCAAAGAGATTATTTTTCTTGGAGAAAAAAATAAAAGCATGAGTTCCACCAAAGTGTGTTTTACTTATAAAGGGAGAGCCAGAACTTAATGCAAGTAAATATCATCTTATATCTGTATTTTTCAAAGGATTTAAAGAAGTTACTGGAATAAATATGCATGCACTGCACCAAGTAATCACTCAGAAAGCTGGGTGAAACAACAGTGCAAAACAAGGCCTAGGGGAAAGTAAATATGACAGCTTTAAAATTAGTTTTAAGGTCTGATAGGAATTGGTAGATAAGCTGGGGAAAGGCAAGCTCAGATTCAAAGTGGGGGAGTAAGAAAAAACTGTTTTGCCCATAGCCCTGAATATGTTGGATTTTTTTGGCATGAGCAGGAAGGTAAGTGAGCAGATTTCAAGAGCTTTTTATTATGCTTCATGCAATGAGTTGCACAAGAAATAGAAAGTAAGTGGGAAATGTACAACTGTTCTTCGAGGTTATCCATGCAATCTTTAAACTGAACAGAGCTCCTCCATGCTTGTAGTAAATGGTAGCTTTCATCCACCAAGTCTATTGTGGATCAAATGTACAGTCATTAAAGCTGAAAAGCTGAATAAAAATTAATTGCGGTGATGTTACAATGGAATCTCAAAAGGAGAGGGTGAAAGACTATTCTGAGATAAAGACACTCTGAAGTGTCAGGGCTATCGGTGAAGAACTTTATTGTTCATCAATAGTATAAACTAGGATTACAGGAATATTATTTTAACCCCTTGACTTTGTCATGAACATCTGCGCAGAATTCATCCGCTGGGCTTCTGAACACATCATGCACACTCATGTCTGCACTGAGTGCAATGCTAACAACGTTGATTCATTGTTTTGGTGATTTTGCTCGATGCAGAAAAAAATTAACCTTGAAAAACAGTAAATTTACTTTCCTTCAAAATCTTTGTACCACATGCAGATGTTAATTATTTCCTATACTATTTCTGTCATTTAGGTGAAGGATCCATGTGTGCCTTCCATGACCCCAACTAGGTTGTTAGCTGCAACAGAGAAACAGGACTTCAGAGGGAGTTGCTAACCTTCCCTGAATAGGCTGTCAGCCAGACAATGATACAGAGCACCTTCAAAAGGTCCCCTAAGTAATGAGCAGTAAGGAGGGTTATAATGGGCCCATCATTAGCTCCAGCTAATATTTTGACCTAATGCCCACATATACTACAGGTGTCATGCAGGGCCACCATAGGATTAATTTGCAGGATGTTTTGTGGCTGTATGATGACAACACATTTCTTCAGCATGTTTCCCAACTTGTAAGCCTTTATGTGTATTTTGTATACTGCAAGTAAATTATGACCTTTTGCATATATTTTAATTTTTTTTCCTCAAGCTCAGTCACTCACAGTGACTCAAGTGGGTATGAATCAAGTACACAGCCACGCAAAAGAGAAAAATGGCAAGGCATTAAGAACTTACCCTCTAACAAGATTGTAAGAAATTATAAATACAGCTACTATGAAAACACATCCTTCCTCCTATTGTGTATAGTTTCTTTCAGCTGCTTTTTTTTTTTTTTTTCTGAATCCTGAGTACTTACAATTTTGAAAAGGATGACTTGTGGACTCCACTTCTGCATGCATTTTTAGAAATCTCCTGCAAACTCATCCCCCGCCTTGCATGAAGATCCTACTTTCACAATAAATAATTTCTTTCAGTCTTTCCATTCATGTGTCTGTCTTCCACTTTGTCAAACTTATTCACTTATTCACTCAAGGTGTTGGACATTCATGCTTTCTTGATAGTTAAGGATCCTAATCATTGTGGTTATTAAGGATTCACCTTCTCATAAGTTACAGCTTCCCTTGCTTTTCTGTTGGTAGTTTCTTTATATCACTTCCTAAAGAATGGCAGTCACTTTGTAAGATGAACTGAGAAAATACTAATATTATTCATATTCCTCAACCAGATTAAGGGACAAATTCATCTGACTCCATTTGTCTGCACTCCTCTCTGCATGGAGTAGACGGTTATATTTTAATAATCTGTGAGGTCAAACTGCTGAGTGAATTTCATATGATTGTAATCTGGCAGTCATATTGTATAATGCATCAACTGTAAAAAGGAAAATTTTGTATTCTTACATAATTTATATTAAAAACATGCCACCCAGAATGCTGGGTGTTATTTACACTTAGATGAAGAAACAGAGAATTCACACTTGTGCTCCAACATCAGTTAATTAAAGCAAAAACATGTAATGAGATGGTAAAAACATATGTTATTTAAAAATGACACAAATCTAGCTAAAATTTCAACTTAACTTGTAAACAGAAAGCTAATTCTCAGGTTTGCTGAAATACAGAGTGCAGGCTATATATCTGTGTGTACACTCATTGAATTATTTCTTTAAATTAAGTAACCTTAGATGAACACAAGTTGCTTTTTTCTCTCTGCAGTAACTTATTAAGAGACAAGTACAGAGTTCATGAAGAAAAGTGAAATGCTGGTTTAAAATCAGTACTACCATATCTTACCGTGTTTCTGAATAACTTTGTAATCAACATTTAGGTTAACTACGCACATTTGATGCTGAAATATTTTTAAGAAATAGAATCTGCACAGCTCTGCAAATTTAGATAACTTATTAAAGGCTCTATTATTTTGAGGAGTTGGATAATATTAAGCTCTAAAAGGCCATTGCAAATAATTTCATTCATTGAGAGACAGCACTTATGGGAGAAGATAAAAGAAAGTATTTTGGATGACATTTAACTTGACTTCATTTGGACACGAGACCTTGAAATTCTCATATGGGCTTACTGAGTAAAAATTAATGTTTTGTTAGTGCTTCTTTCTTTTCTTTCTATTTTTTTTCTCCTTTCTCAATTGAGTTATTTTCAGAGACATTCAAGCACCCTCAGTGCAGTCTTTTTTTCTTAAAAAAAAAAAAAGAAAATCAAAAGAATGAAAACTGTTCTTGAGACCAAGCTATTCAGTGCTTAAAATGATAAAATCTGGTCAATCCTTGTTTGTTGTTTCTTTCTCTATAGCCACTAAAAATAAATCCTTCAGGAGAACATTTCTTTAGCTCACTTTTTCATTATTTCCAGAGGCAAAAGCTGGCAAGGCAATTTATAATTCAATTTTTGCTAAATCCACAACACCTAATATATATGTCAGGCATTTCAACGGTAAGGTACTTTGGGGATAGGTGATAAATTGTACTGATTATAAGTGCAAGCTGTTCTTCCAAAACATCATATCAAAAAGAAGGCAAGTATTATTAGGAGAATGTAATGTATCTTTAGAATGTCCAGAAACATAAGAGATAATCACTTCATGTGAATATATTCTCCCTTGAGTTTTACAGCTTAATATTAAGGTCTTACCATGTTTTTGATAGCACTCATCTGGAGGGAGGGACCATCATGTGTTGGTAGTCTTACAGCAGCCACACAGCTCTTAGGCCTGCAATAATTCATTTTTCCCAAAAAGGGCTTACTATGAAACCTGAAACATGGTCATAATAATTTTCTGACTATGTTGGGGTATGTGAAAAGTATAAATATTATTTTATAATATAATCTCCCCTGATCTTTTAAACAACCTTTCAATGTTTCCATGTATTTTCCTGTGAGATAGATATACATGACTTTAGCTGTTTATCAATACTGCTGAGGAAAACTAAAAAAGTTCTTTGGATTCATCTTGGATGTCAAGCTAATCAGAAAACAGGGAAAAAGACAGTATGACATGGGATCTTTCCGCTTAGTTTCTACTTTTTAAAAGTAAGATCTCAGGGGGAAAAATCTGTTAAAAATCTGTTAAAGATGAGATTGACATAACAACTAGCAATAGTTAGAACCAAAATATAGGTAACTGAAACTGGGTAGCTGAGATGAGCCGGAGCGATGCAAACCTTTTCACCTTTGTGTCACTGGTCTGAATTTAGCTTGGCTGGTTTTAACTTGGCTGCTCAGTGGATGCTCCTTGTTTTTCTTGCCAAATATAATCTGTATCTTGCTCAGACTCTGTAAGAAACTGACTGTTTTTGTGACCATGGTATTGATTTAGGACCCATCTTATATTATCATCCTTTGTAGACGTATTTCCTTCTCTTTAGCCTCTCAGGAGATTATTTTCTGGCTTTAAGGATGGGAACTCTTATTAATTTTTCTAAACCAGATAAAATTCATCTTAAAGGCAAGAAAATAAAATTGCAGAATCTATATATATTTAAGTGTCAGTAATAAAAGCAATAAGGCTTACAGTAGAAAAAGACAGTTCCAACAACTCTTGTTCAATCCATTTCCTATTTGTCCGCTACTTTTATCCCTCAGTTTCTTCTAAATTGTGTCCTAAGCATTCTCAGAAGTTCTCCTTATTATGGATAATATCTGAAATGTGTTCTACATTCAGGTCAGTCTTCCAGGTGGTAATAAACACTCTCTGTCAAAATACTTTTAAATCACATTTTTCTACCAAAATTTCCATTTTGCTTTGCACCTACAATTTAATCCACTCTTTCTGGAAGAAGGAGGATTTTCACAGTAAAAAAAAAGCCGCCTCTCAGTTGATACCAGCTGAAAAAAAAAAGAAAAAGTTGTTAAACTTCTCAGCAACATGTTTCCAAAACTTGAAAACATTGATTTTCTTTCACACTTCTAATGAAAACATAGAATACCTTTTTGTACATTTTAGTCAATGTTAACTGGCTCCATGAGCCCATTTTTAAGATGATCCTTGTATGAAAGAATATGGCACTGAAAATGAGGACTGAAAGTGAATGAAAGAAAAAGCATTGCTCTCCTTCCGAAAGAGATTTTCAGCAACTTAACAGAGACGAGTGCAGAGATTTTCTTTTTCTTTCCATCTTTTTCAGCAATCCCTCCTCACCCTCAAACTCTTAGTTTTGTCCCTTTTGCATCAGCTAAACTCATTTAATGAAGAAGATGAACAAAAAACCAAATGATCACTCATGAGTCAGACCAGCTCAGTATGCATGCTTGTCTGAAAGACTGATGAGATAATACCTGCAAAAGAATGGTCTGCTCTGACAGGAAAAGGAGAACCAATGTATCCAGAACACCCAATAGCTCATCTGGCAGTAAATGAGGGGTCAAAATGTCAATCTTCAAGTCCTGCCCCTTGCAGTGTTAGAAATCTATTAAAGAAGTCCTAACATCTATTCAATAGTATTTTAGGCACTCTTATAGCATAGATGGGAAATTAAAAATAGGTGGAAGTATGGATAGCAAAGAGGTACTCTCAAAGGTAAAATGAATCAAAGTTGGAGAAAGACTGAAAAATACACTGCTAAAAAGTCAGTGAGAAATAGGGAATCTCTGGCAACAGGCTGGGAAAAAGATGCTTGAAGATACTGAAGAAATAGTAAAGACTAAAATAAGGAAGAACCATAAAGGTGTTTACCCTCTTATTTCAGTCTTTCCCTTTGAGATGCAAAATTAATTCCTTAAAAAATGCAGGTAAGTGTACTTGAGAATTGCCTGCTCATGATTAATGATACCATGCAGGCATGGTTTCTGTTTGGCTACATTTCTTGGGCATAGAAGTACACTGTGTTATAATACCCTGCTAGATAAAGACATGCTGAAATTCGTGAGGCTGTTAGTTGGACATAATCTCACACTGGTAAAAGCTGTTACTACAGCAAGCCAGGTTGAATCAGCTATTAATAATGCAAAGGTGTCATTGCTTCCCAAAAGAAGCACAGCTTTTGGGAGAGATTAATATTATTCATGTTATTAGAAGCAGACCTGAAGAGGGACATTGTCTACTGCATGAGTACAAAGGTTTTTCTTTTTCCTGAAGAGCCTTTGAAAGCGCGAAGAAAGGATCCAGACTACAGGAGTTAATCCATCCCATATTTTCTTATAATTTTCCATTAGAAAAATTAAAATTTGGGCTTCCATTTATACAAAACTCTTATTATGGATACATTTTTGGCTTTGAAGAACATGGTGGAGAAGAAGGTAATTTTTTACAGTGAACGTTTACTTTTGGACATATTTGCTTATGCCCTGGTGACACATTAATGGACTTGTGAGACCTTATGATTTTAATGGGACAGGGTTAAGGCTAGTGTGTAAATATCCTCAAGCCAGTGTAAAAAGCATAGTTCTCAACCTTCTGGAATAAGGGAAGACTTTCCGTGCAGATGCAAATCGTATGACTTTATGTTGTTTTCTCTTATTCTTGATGGATTTTTCTCTCTTTTTTTTTTTTTTTTTATAATGGGGGAAGGGGTTATTAATTAGTCAGTGGTTTTTGGGGTCAGTATCTTATATCTTCTACTCTTGTGTGTGAATTTCTGCACAAAAATCTAGAATTTGAACCACTGGCATGGTGTTTTTAAGATTTCTCTAGCTGAAAGGGTTGAAGAAGTTGGGAAGGTTATATATTTTCATGAGTCTGAGGGATATTGAAACCAGGTAAATTATGAACTTGATATTGAAATATAAACAACTATTTTTAAAAAAGTAAATGTAGCTCCTCTTGAATATGATACTTGTTAAGCAGAGTGTTAAAAATGTTGCTAACCCTTTGCTAGTGAGATTAAAAAAGACAATTTCAATGCTTAGGCAGTGGCCAGCCTTCAGCCAGTCCCTTAGTTACAAGGGTCTGTTTCTGTACACTTCCTAAAATAATAATAACCAAGTAAGGATCAAGTCCTTTTTTCTCCTCTTCATAGATACGAATAAAGTGCAGCACTGACTTAACAAAAGATTTTACAGAAACATCCTGTTGGGCACATGTGTTCCCATAAGAGGTGCTGATACACTGTAAGAAGCATTGGGTGAATAAGACAAGAGCAGCAACCCTGAGCATCTGAGCAGTATGATGTAAATGTGGAGATGCAGTTAAAGTGGCCTTTTGGGCTCTAAATCCGTTTCTGTTAAAAAAAAAGAGTGGGCACAGAGTCTGGATCAGCCTCATGACCTCTAAATCTGGGCACAAGTAAATCTCATCTCAACAAGTCTGATGAGATTTTTAATGAATGAAGACTCTTCAGGCAATGTCATAGCCCTGAAAATATATGGCAGGATCAAAAAACTGCGATAGAAGGTTTTCTTAAATTACTTCAAAGTAAATGTGATTTGTTTTTCAGTTAGTTCAAAGGCTTCTGTGAGAGGTATTCCTCCTGGCTTTCCTTTTACTACTGAACTTTGAGGAAAAAAATTGACATGCTTCCATTTATGTATGGAACATCAGGTAGGTTCTTATAGATGTTCCCACGGGTTCATTGTAAAAACAAGTATGTAGGGTTGAGATTTTTGTAAGAAACATTTCAGCATTGAAGAGAAGCAATCAGGGAAAGATAACAAAACTGCAATTAATTTTATAATGCCGAGGGAATTTTAGTGAAGTTAAAATAAATATATACAGCTCGTGGGCAAATGGAAGTCAAACTTTCAATAACTCTAAAATAGATTCTGGCTCATTTGATCTAGCTGACACTTTGATGTGTTTAAATCTTTGCAGACGCTATGTAAGAACTGAATCAAGGCCAATTACACCCCCTCTGTTCTTGCAAATGCAGGAGCAGTGGTATCTAAACAGTAAGAGAACCAGCTCTTTCAAGAAGGAAATTTGTAGAGATAAGATGAACAGTGGCTGTCATTAAAAGTCAAATGACTACTTTTAGATGTTGTTGGTGAGGGTTATCAGAAGGCAAATATGGCACATTAGATTATGCAACCTGCTTTCAGTGTTTTGCTGTGTTTTGTTGTCTTAAGAAGAGAATCTTGTGCCTTCTGATAAAACAAAGACCATATTGCAAAAGACCTGATTCAGCAAAAGAAGAAGAAAGGAAATATCCATAGTATTTGTTATACTGTACTTCAAGAGTAATTCCATAATTGGAGATATCTTTTAAAATATAAACATTTCCCATTTCTGCAGTTAATATCTGCATGTTCATAGCAGCACTTTTACAGTAAGCAACGAAACAAATTATTTATGTAGCATGGTATTTATGAGATACCATTAAAACCGAAGTTTGGGCTCTCAACAACTTTTTCTGTTGTGAACTAGACTCAAAAAAAAGTCAGGAAACATGAAGAAACCTAAAGACAGTATAATTCTAACACTTGGTTTTAATTAAAAACTTTTTCTAGATCTTATACCACATGTTAATTCTCTGTATTATCGGAATACAGGACTGAATAGGAATTTTACTAAGGTTTGTTAACCCAATATTCAAGGCAATCCAGTGAAGAGAAGGAGATCAAACACACAATAAATAGGGAATGCTGTGAAGTGCAGGTGAAGTTCTTTCAGTGAAATCAGGGCGATGGCACTTAACAGCATGAGATTCCAGAAAGTTATTGAAGGCTCTGTAAGGATAATTAATCTTTTATTTAGTTTCATAATGCATTCTTTGGAGCATATTACATCAGGAACATATGCTTACTAGATCTAAAAAGCCATTAAAAAATTAAAAATTAAATCTTTCCTGAAAAAAAAAAATTAGCTTTTCCTTAGTGAAGGTCCTATGTGTATCTTGCAGTTCTTGTTTCTTTTGCATTTCACCACAATCAATGAAGTTCTGTGTTAGTATCCTAAGCTGAATTTCCTGATTGCAAAGAAGGTAATTAAAAAATTCTGTGATTCACCTAAGGCTTGTGAATATAATGGCATTGTAACTCATTCTATAAATATTCCAGTATACGATGCAGGACTGTAGCCAAATAAAGTGTTCTCTGATGGATTTGTAAGTAGATAGGAAGGTGGATCTGCTGAAAAAAGCTGTTATCTGAAAAAGGATTGACTTCCAAGGCTGCCTGTGAAATAGCTTTAGCCATGAAATATGTGCAAGAACAAGAAAGGAAAAACACGAGATGACAAAATGGGATGGATAAAGTGCCTGACACAACAAAACAAAAAGCTTTCCTTAAAACTCCATTGTCATAACATATTCTTCGGCTGGGTCCATGAACAAAACACTTCCCAGGAAGTGCAATGCAAGAGCAGGAGGTCGGTGAAAGTTATAGATGGGGAAGCAAATACAGCTGCTGTAGATAGAAAATGAGAGGTTCAGAATGGGGTATATAGCCCAGAGCTGCGAATAGGAGTGGCTCTGAACAGTGTGCTGAGCACAGGACGGTAAAGTGCATAGGAACAGGCGTATTCTGGGGCTGAGCTGAGCTGGGTATAATTGAATCGTTCTTACAGACAAGCTACCTTAAGAAAAAAATGATGTCACTCTTTTTACATTGCAAAAATGTAGTCTTGCATACCCTCGTGATGGGGAGTGCAGATACAGCGATAGGGCCAGGAGAGCTATGCTTGAGGTTAACTGAATGCTTAACATGTGTGTCCAAGTGGGAGGAAGCTGTGGTGAGACAAGAAATGAGAGAAATAATTCACTTAGTGTCTGGCACAATGACTGTGAATTTCTTTAAAGATGATTTCTGTGTATTGTGTAGGTTTGTGGGCTTTTGTGTCTTTCTTTATTGCTGCTACAAAGAAGTACATCTCTTTGCTAGGACTAAATTATGATCACTTCAGTTTTGTGACTATTAATCAAGAGAAGGCATTTGCAAGCCTTTCCCAGCCACATATCCTTTGAGGGTTTTGAAAGCTATAGAATGCAGTTTGTTATCTGTCATTGCGAGGCCGTGCCAAGTTCCATGATGCAGTGAAAGCAAAGTCATACGCTGCAGCTGACACTTTCCCACTGACCTCAGCTTGTTGCACTGCATAAACAGAAGCTATTACAAGTCAGTATGGTTCTTGGAGCAGGGTTACACTGAAAGGAGTGCAAGAAAGTTTTCCACATTTCTGCAAGGTTCAAAGTGAACGATGTGCTTTTTCTGTCACATGAGCAGACAAGGCTGTCATATCCTCGGTTCACCTCATAAATAACATGCACAGAGGATGCTTGTATAAGGCTGCAGTTCAAAAGGGTTGAAATCCAACAGGAGATACTGCCTGCCCTCGACATGCTTACCTTCAGCCATGCTGAATGGTTGGTATGTTTCGATTTAATACCTGCCCATCTGCTTGGTGAATTGGTACCCAGCCTTGTAGACAGTCTTGCAAGGCAAAGCCCCTGGGGCAAATGATGAACAAATAATAGTTGGGCAAAGCCTGGCAGCACTGTGACAGCTTCTGAGAGAAAACACAGACCTGGGAGTGGGTCACCGGGCTTGGGGACCTGCTGCAAACCTTGCCTGGGTTGATGGCAGAGGTCAGGGAAGGGGACTGAAAGAAATTGGCTGTGGACTCCAGGGAGCCACCAGTAATCTGGAGGTGGTGGTGGGCAGGGGGGTTGTTTTATTTGCCATCCCCTATCCCTGGAGGTAAATGTGAAGGACTGGAGAAATAAAGTGGGGATTTATTGGGAGGGAGCAGATTTACTAGGAAATGGTGGGCAGGGGAGCACGCTGATTCTCTGAGCTGATCAGATTGTGGGCACGCAGCTACTCTTCCTGCCTGTCTTTCTCTCAGGGTCTACAAAAGAGGTGGTGGGGCCATGGCACCCTGTCCTGGGGCATTTAATTTCCTCCCCTCCCCCCGTGATCTGCCAATGTAAACAACTGCCTACTTTTACCTAAATCGAAAACCAGATCTGCCTCTCATCATATTGGGTGACTGTTGACATGTGTAGAGTTTGATATTTTGATAATATTATATGTCCGTGATAATACTTCATTACAGTTATGTCCTTAGCTATAATTCTTTCAACACAGTCACTTTTGTACAGTCTTTTGAATTATAGGAAAGCATTGTAAGGACAAGTTTTGCTCTGATGGTCACATTACAATTCAGAAGGTTTAGAATTAATCAGCATTTGATATACCTCCGAGAAAGAGCAAGCAATGCATTAATTTCTCTTGTGTTTTCTTCTAGAGGAAATTGTGCGCCTGTTTGGGGGAAACGGGAGAAGACTTTTATTTCTTTCCCTTGTCCAGGTTTGGTTGTAATTTGAAACCATTACTGGTGTGTTGTCATATAATATTATACTCCTCCATTTTACAGACTCTCAGTTATTTCCCTGGTCACTTACCTAGGCAGAGAAGATCATTAAACTATGACTTGCAAATTACTGTGCTGATCAGCAGTTAATATTAAGAATCTGTGGGGTTTTTTTTGCTCTGTATGTATAAAAATGTATGTTAGATTGTGCTTTTAATTTAATTTCTACAAAGTAATCTGTCTTGTGATTTGAACAGCAGAAACTTGTCCTTATGTTTTGAATGATCAATACTGGTAGCCTACCACATCCTTCACAAAAGTTAAATTATCTGCCTATGTCCTGTCTACAGTTTGCAATTTCACAAATGTTATAGAGGAGGTAATAAAATATTTTATCATCCACCAAAATGAAAGTTTAGGCCTCGTTTGAAAATGCATTTTGTGACCTGTAAAATCTTTAAGAATATTTCCAGTACTTTAGGTAAAATTTTCCTTTGAATTAATCTATCAAAACATTTCAGTTAGATAAACATGAACTGTATTTTATTGATATTGACTAGTTTTTAATATTCATATAAAATAAATTTAAGGTGGCTTTAGAAATAGAGCATTCTGACACTTGAAAAGATTTCCACTATTTTTGAGATCAAGATAGTAATTGCATTTGCAAAGTTGCCCAGTGTTTTCTAGAAATTTGTTCTGAAGATCATGGGGATAAACTGCTAACCATGCATTTGTTTTGAATCCTAAAACCAGCAAATTACACCAATAAGAAAATACTTCTGTTTGGTAAGGAAGGTAGAGAATGAGTGCTTCTTCAGAAGATCCTATGCCCAAACTAAAATGCAGTTTCTGTAGTTGAATCTAATTTCTAGAAAATTTTCAGGAAGAAGTGCCTGACATAAATCCAGTGTCCACCATTTCCAAAAGATGAACATTTTGAGTTTGCTAAAGCACACATCTGACGCATCTCCCTGCCTGTAATCCTGAGCCCATAGGATTCTGAGCAATATTAATGTGCCTCTTTTTGTGTTGCTCATAATGGGAGATGGAGGAGAACAAATCTATGCAGGAGCAACTGGGAGTGTGGTGTGATTTAATCCTTAATGAGCATTGTAAGAATGTTTTTCATATGTGATCTTATCATTAGACTGTCATCAGCAGTCAAGACACCACTATAATCCTTTCAGAGGTAGTCAAGATTATGGCTTTTCTTGCATCATTTAGATTCACTTTACTACTGATGTTTGGCCTCAAGGCAGGGTTATTTCAGTGTCTCCAGATGGTACCATGTCTGCAAATCCACAGAGCATACAAGTCCAAGTATCTCCTTGTGCACATAGTTCATCTTAAATCTTTATCATGTGAAGAGTATGCATGTATATTATAGTGCTCATGCTTCTATTTTCCAGCAGGACGGCAGGAGCTCTTCCTTGATCACGTGTAAATGTCTCTCTGGTGGAGGTTTGCATCTGAATTCCCACTATGCTCAATATGGAGGTATTTACCTCAGATCTAAAGTAGGTCTGAGGATGTGTGCCCAAACATTACCCATTTATTCACAATATCTCTGCAAGGAAACCCTTGCAAACACCTAGATTCAGATGAGGTGAATGCCTCCCCTCTATATAGCTCTACTACTGTGTGCACTGTCAAGAACTACCTTCAGGTTTGAGATAAAGTTGCAGACCTTTTATTTCTCATATTAACCTGATCTTTTTATTTTAATTTCTTGTTTCATGTGGAGTGGGAGAGGGTGGTAAAGACATGCACTGACTCTGCAGGTGTAGGAGCTTGGATACACATTTTGAAAGTGGAAGACACAAAGACTGAGGACACAACCTGAGAACAGCTTCTGTTCTTCCTCTTGCTGGCCTAGTTAGTGTTTAACCAAAATGGAAAAGAATTCACATAAGAACCAGGCATTAACTAGACTCAACTGCTCTCTGTCTTTCCCATGAGTACTCAGACCACTGAGTTTTTCGTCAGTCTCCCTCCCATTTTTATTTTATCCAGGTCATCCACTATGGGCCTGATTTTTTTTCCCAGCAGATGTTAGATTAAATACAACATCTTGCTTGCAAGAAGTAGTATTTTGGTTATTCAGCATAGTCTGGAAAAAAAAAAGAAAGTGTTGCCAATCAGCTTAGTTAGATAAACAAAGAATAAAGCAGTGCTTGGAGAATATAATTGACAGAATAGTAACCTGGTTGATTACAATGTCAGCTGTGGGTATTTTACTTACTAAATTAAATATTCATGATATATTTTTCACTTAGGTGTTCAAAATATAGACAGATCTTTTCTTTCTCAATGAACCTTTCATCCTTTTACTAACTTTTCTTCTTATTATTATTAAATTAACCCAAAAAGAAAGCTTCTGGCAAGGCAAGTCAGCTGTTGTCTGTGGAAAAGAGACATACAAATCTTGTCACATAGCTTTTATTTTTATGGTCAGGAACCCTCAGGCCTAGTATTAAGGCAACTTAGGCTTGTGTGGAACTCTACTGTCTCCTGCACACTCTGAAATAAGATTACATGATGGAGAAGATCAATTTACTGGGGACATTTAAGCTCAGAATATTAAGCTTTTTGTGCAATCACATCTCCTCTCTAGCTGTGTGGCAGAAAAGCTAGCCACAAGATCCTTGACAAATTAGATATTACCACATCTAACTGTGTATATTTAAGCTTATCAAACTGAATCGTTGCATTGTAACTGTGCTCTTATGCAGACAAGGACTCCATTTAATAAATTCAGTGCCATTTAATAGTAATTAATCACCCAACTAAAATGTCACATTAAGGTCAAGGAGACCAGAAGACAAAAAGAAGAGAACATTAAATTCAGCTGACAAACATAGGAAAGGAGAATATAGAGCCAAAGAAAGTTCTGGGACATTGGCACTGGTAAAAAATTTAATCCAAACTTCTTAACTTTCCATTCAGTTCAGAAGTAATCACATTCACTTGGTTCAAAGCAAGGTCATTTTTGTAACTTTTAAATGAAATTTCCTATTTGCGTGTGCAGTGACAGCACATTGCAAGCTAGGAATTGTTGTTGCATTTTACAGATGTGTTCTCAGTATTTGCTGTTTCCTTCCTCCCTGCTTCTCCTTTTTTCTTTGCTATTATGATATTCTTAATTTGAGTGGAATTTTCCTCAACATATCCTGAAACAGAAACATTTTGGAAATGCGGATTTTCTGAGGTGAAATGAAATAAGTACATACAAAGGAGAGAATAAAACACCATCTTCAGTCACACACTTTACTAATTTGAGAAGTAATTTAGGAATAAACTCATTAATATTTGCAAATTGTGGCAAAGTTTGAAAGCATGCTGCGGAAGTTTTTAATACAACTGCTGTTGGTCCTAGAGCTAATGACCAGAACCCAAGCACCCTAGAAAGTCTCAGGGTTATGGAGTATATAATACAGAATTTGATTTAATGTTATGACTATGTAATGCTTTAGCATTCAATAGCAAAACAAAAGGAAATTATTGAGTTGAATAAGAAGATTATTTGTGACCAATATTCTTTGTATAAACAGAAACTCTACACAGGGGCTCTATTTCAGAGGAAGCACATTTATCACTTGCAGAAGTAAAAATTCACAGAATTACTCATACTAAACATGGAAGGCTGCAGAAAAGGTAAATCTTAATTTTTTATTACACTTCTTCAAAATGGTGTTTATGAACTTCAATATAAATGTATGGATAGGTTTATATATGTGGTATAATGTATATATGTTTGCATTCCTTCTCACAGTGTCCTTTTTATTTTCCTTTCTTTTATAAAATGTGGAACTAAGCAAGCGCTATCCACTTTTAAAAGATGTATTTTGAAATGCCATGGACTAAATATACTACTTTCTGTGTGTGAAGAAATGAGCTACTAAAATACAGTCAAGCATGAAAATGTATTATTTTCAGTGTATGTTACAGAATTCAGACAGACTGCTTTTAAATAGACTCATTCTTTAAAGCATCTATCATTTCTCCTTCCTGTTCCAGACTTCTCAGTTTGATGTCCAAGCATTTTTGTTTTAGTATTGTGAAAGAGAGTTATTCTTCAAAAATTACTCTACATTTGGCAAGATCTATCTTTATAACTTCTGCATCAGTCCAAAGAATTGTGTTCTTTCCAAAGGTTAAATATTATCTTTCAAAATTGTGTAACTCTGACTGTGTCAGGAAATGTGTCCATTTTCTAAAGTAACTTTTTATTTCATACTTTTTATGTGAAAAAGTCATAATGGGCCAAGTAATTACAAATTAATTGTTCATATATGAAAGCCCAAACTTGTGATATTAAAGTATTTGGTGTTCATTTCTCAGACTTAGCTGTATGGTAAACACTAACTTAGTACTGGTCATGGCTGTGACACATCCAGGGAGGTATTTTCATGTGTGAAGTAAAACCACGTTTTATGGTGCTGGTTACCATGCATAGATGGACTTTTTAGTTTTCAATGAAGGTTTTGATGACGTAAAATTTGAGAATTCTAATATTAACATCTGAATGACCTTTAGAGGCTTTGTAGATGAAAACATACCATTGCTTTTGCACTGTCCATGTTTGTGCTGATTTCTGGAAGAGCATATTTCTTCACACAGTCAACTCATCTCCTGTGGCAATCCTATAGACAAGAGTCTATCTCTTACTCAGCCCAGACAGTCCTCCAAGAAAAGCTCTCCATTACATGTTTGGCAGTATAGGTTAAAAAATTATCGTGTCTATTTCATAATCCACTGGTCTCCAAACTGGTCTGCATTCCAACCTAGTGGGCCATCTTTAGCAGTTCTTGGGTGCCTGTGGTCTGCAGCAGATCCTGTGCTCTGGAGGGGCTCCATTAGGGACTGCATCCTCTGGCCACAGTGCAACATCGTAGCCTCTTCCAAACTGTGTGACTGTTTTGCCAATTACTAGGCCTAGCCCAAGGGACACAGCCAGCAGTAGAACAAACCAGTAACCAGATTCTATTGTATAGAAAAAGATCAGTACATGGGTGATCGCTGGGGGTACAAACAAGTCAATCAGATTACACATAACAGATATCAAGCTCAGCGACCCCAGGAATGATACAACACGTCCAACAACTGGTGGAACAAACAAAGCAACAAAGTCTCCCATGGCAGAGATGGGAGACAGCCAAGCCAATAGGCTGATCATATAGGACAGAGGCAGCCAGATATTGTTCTCACAGAGCCCTCATTCACAAGCACCAAACCTGACCAGGGCCCAGTTGCAGGGAAAGTCAGGAGGCCCTTCCTCAACAGGAAAACTCTGCAAAGTGCATCCACCTCACAGACAGACACTCCACCCTTCCTGCAAGTGGTCCCAGCTTTTATCCCCAAAGCAGGACACCTGGCACTCATTTACCCAATGTGGGGCACCTGGGGCTTGTTTACCCAATGGTTTTCCCTACAAGGTCAGCTGCACCTTGGAGGAAAGCCAAAAGGCAAACTCATCCCCTCCTTTTAAAGGACTGTGGGAACCACCCATATGGCAACCTTAATTCAGGGCTTGGGGTTCAGACCCCAGCACTTCAGTGACCCATAGCACCTGGAACACAACAGAGTCATACCTTGCACACGTATGAATGAGCTGCATGGTGAAAAAGAAAAGGGGCTTATTCTCATGAAACACGTGAATAAATGAGAGAAATGAAAGTCACCTGGACAATCTGACCACTAGAGATTCACAAGACCGGGAGGTCACTTCTGAAACGTAATTGTACTTTTTGTACTTTATTTATTAAAAACAATCAAAAAGCCCCATGTCAGAGTCAGTTCTCTCACATGGAATGGTGTAAGACACCAACAGATGTCATAGGTAGTTGTTTGTTCTCAAAACCTAGTTTCCTCTTCTTTTGAACAAACAAACATTAGGCTATGTAGCAAATGGTAGCTGTAGTAGTAGGCAATTTGCCTTTTTTAGAATATTTTCAGCAGCTAGAGGAAAGCTAGTAATTTTTCTAAGGACATTTCACAGCTTATAGCAGAGGCAGTTTGGAAACTTTGAACCAAAGTAGAACATGAACCAGCATTTACAACTTTCCTGTTCCTCAACATCCCTGTAATGACTCTGTTTACCTGCGCATGCTTCTTGAATTCATCCTCTCACACACCCTGGCTCTGGCCCTTCTCTTTTTCTCTGACTTCACCTTTGGTTTCTGCCTTTGATTTCCTTCCCACCCTATTTCCTGCCCTCTCTCATCTCTCCAGCTCCTATAAACTTGCTACATCTCCAAATATGCCTTCTACTTCTGGCTCTGTGGGCCAGTCCTTTTCCTCCATTGCATCTCTGCCTGAAGCACACCGAGGGTGGGAGAGCTTTGCTCTCACCTCTGTCCTTTCCAGAGACCATTCTCTCACTATCTGTTCCCTCAAGGAAAACTTTATTCAGCTCCTTGTAGCTCTAAATTGAAACGTGCGGTTCTGACAGACTTCTTGGGGAATAACTAATTCTTGTATGTCCAGTCTGATCAGGCATGTACAATAGGAGCTTTTGTGGAAACTTTATGTTAAATATGGGTGAAGTATGCTGCTGTTCCTTTGGTAACCTTGCCAAGGTACACTGCCAAACAAATAAGTACACAAAAAGAGAGAGAGCTGGAAGGGGATAGCTGCCATAGGAAGAAATTTAGTTAAAAGTTTAGTTAAAAAAATAAAAAGTCTTGAGCTAGTGTCTGTCAGACCTGCCTGCATATGACACTCCTTCTAATGGTGACATAAACCCACTGTTCCTGTTGTCTCACTTTAAATTCCCAAGAAATTATTTGCTGCAGTAGATCTCAGGGCAGAAATAAACCACTTATCCAGATGCTAATTGTATCTTCACTATATATATATATATAAGTACTGTATGGCCTGGTCATGGTTTGGAGGAAGCAGGCAATGCTGGCAAAGTCCCTTTCTTTCTGAGGCAGTTGTCTGCCTCCTGAGTCCTGTCATAAGGAGATCTCCTTGTTGAGGGCTCCTCACTCCCTTGTTGAGGGGACAATGCTCCCCCGTCTGTGCCTGTGCTGGGACATGCTGGGTGTCTTTTATTTGTTTTCTTTCCTGGTGATACTGCCCCTCTTGGGGCAGGCGCTTTAGTGAGATGGATCGCACTCAGGTAACTGGCAGTTCAAGGAAGTCCTTCCCTGGGTTGTTTACACCAAGGCGTTTTAGAGCAGCCATTTAGCTTCCACTGGGTCCCACCCCGCTGACCAGCTGTAAGTGTAAAGGCCGCCAGCGGGCCCGCGGGTCGCTGATAAACTAAACCCCCATTTGGCAGGCAAGGAAGCCGGGATGATAAGGATGTTGATTTATGTTTTATCTGTCACTACATTTTCAGTAAAGCTGGGCAGCCAGCCTTAACGGAGCAAAGGCTGTTATCACCTCTCCTTAGCCCGTTAAGTGCAGCAGGCTCTTTGGTGTCTCTTGCTGAACACCCCTTCGTTAATTGCGAGGGTAAACAGGACACGCAGCACCGGCGCTCACCCCGCTTCACTCAGGCGGCACTTAGCGCGAAACCGGCAGATCTGGGGAAGGGGTCTGAGTCTGGGGGAGCTGCACACAGAAAAGAGTTTGCAGAAGTACTCGGCATTTCCTAGACTTGTTTCTATCATCTAAAATGCGTTGCATACCTTGAAGCGAATGTAATGGCTGCCTTAATTGGAGATAACTTCACCAAAGTGGCCATAGTTACCGTTTATATCAGCAGTGAATGTGCCCTTCAACGCCGTGCACCTCAGGTATGACTGTTCAACATAGGAAAAATCTGACAACATTCATTAGCGGGGCAATAAATGTTGTGAATTATATGTGTGATTATGTACCATTTTCCCCTCATTTTGGAGGTGAGTGTTATTTTTTTGAAAGCATTGTAAGATTTTACACATTATATTTAATGGCAAACACATTTTTAGTTTTGAGAAGCACCACCTACCTTTTGGGGCCAGTAGAAGTGCCTGCAGAGAAGAGGGTGGAAAGAGCTGAGAGGGAAACATGAGCATTAAAATTCTGAAGTATTCCGGCAAAACCAGAACACGAAAAATCTGAACTGCCTCCCCTGCCCATGTAATTCTTGTTACATCCCATGCAAAATGTTAAAAATACAGCTCACTCTTTTCCCTCATTCCCTTCTGATTTCTTTTTCCTTTATTTCTCTCCCTCTCCCCAAATATTTCATCTTACCTTTCAAGTCTGTCATTACATTTCTTTCTAAACAAAACTAGAAAGAGAAAAAGAAGCTAGTTCCTGCTTGAGGTCAGTGGGAACTTTGCCATTGACTTTAAATAGGTCCAGAAGCGGGCCTAGCAGAGCATTTTATAGCTTCCTTTATTTATCTTAGGTTTTATTTTGAGCAATGTGTCTTTCGTATGACTGCATTATTTCCACAGCAAACACCATAATAATGGCCTCGTATACATTATTATATACACACGTACTGAACAAAGCATTATTGATAGTTATACTCCTTTAAACAAGAGTAGAAGACAACTGTAAAGTATGGTGCAAGGATGTGTATGTGGTGCTGGTTCAATGTAGAATTGGTGTTCTCTGCAACTCTGTGCTTGGTGTTACTACATACCAATTTTCAAGTATAAACAGGAATAGTGTTGATTACTGAGAGACAGGTGATTAAGAGAAAGGCAGTAATTAACACTTTAGTCTAGGAAGCCCAGACTGCAGTTTCTTTGGTAGTATTAATGACGCCCATAGCCAATCTATTGTTCCTGATGTGAAATGGGGGAAAAAGTAACCATTCTCCAGACTGGAATACAGTAGGAACCATACTGAAGTGTTTCAGCTTAGCGTCACTAGGCTGGTAGGCCAAGGATAATGATCCAATGTTTGGCAGAAATTGGGTTGATATCCAAGGATATCAGCCATGGAGTGTGCTGGCCATTTGTTACATGTGATTCAGAGGCACAAATAATGGCAGGCACTACTTTTGTTTCTTGTTGATGACAGTTATGAATCTTGAGTTCTTCTGAAAACTATGACCAAGAAATGCCCAAAGAGCTGTCTTGCACATAGAGAGAATTTATCACAATTACAAGTGCAGTCTATTACAATCATGAGTAGAACAACCAACAGCGCAAATAAATGAAAAAGACAAAGGCAAGTTTGTTGCAAAAGTGGCTGCAGCCGTGAATCAGACCAATCAACCTCTCTTTGTCTTGTATAAAAATAAAGTAGATCCCCCAGATGGATAAAAGCTTCAGCTCACAAAGATCTGGCAATGAGTATGGATTAAAGGCATGTTTTTCTCTCCAAGTCCTACTGAGGGATACTCCGGATCAGCTGTACTCAGGACACACTGGTCTGAGAAAGCTGCACCTCTTCTTTCACTCCAGGCAAAGCAGCCAGCTGAACATATCTATGCGCAGATACGTTGAGGGAACAAGACAAAGTCACTCTTGTGCCCATTCCCTTCAGCTAGCTGAAGTTAAAATCATTTTTCCTTCCAGTTAGTATGGTTACTTTACTTGTAGGGCAGCTTTAATACTGCTGGTTTTGTCTTCCACAATAAATTACAGCAGCTGCCTGGAGAACATATAGCCCATTTACTTCTGGTTGTCACGGAAAGAAATCTACTGATAGGCAAAACAGAAGCATTTATGGGAACTCATTGGTGAGTAGAGGCCACAGAGCCTGGGGCTTACAGCAGCTGTAGTCCTTCCCTCTGAATGGGGCTACAGAGACACTATCTGGCACCCAGGGCTAATACCAACATGTCACAACACACACAGTGGGATTGGTGGCACGGCTTTGCACCCAAATATGTTTCCAAGAATGAAAACAAAACGCAGTCATTAGTTACCACAAAAATATGGCAATGAAATGTCACTCTAGCAACCTAAAGGGAAGGAACAACTGCTGGGAGAGTAGTCGTCTGTAGCATAACAGCCTAGGGTATTTGTTAGACTGGAGCTGAGTAAGAAATTTTACAAATATAATCTATTTTTTTTTTAACTGATCTATTTCCCACAAGCCATCACGGCTGTTCTCCATTATACTTGTTTCCCCAGGTATTTGCTGAAAGCTTTCTGCAAACATATCTTCAATGTTCATAAATAAATTTGCCTGAATGTATAGTTTTCTAGCTTTTTTATTATTTATTTGTGGCAGAACAAATGCATCTCTTTGAATTTGGATCTAATAATAAATATATAGACTGAAAATGCCATATATTCTTGCACAGGCTTTAGTTTCCATTTTTCCAAGCTTTTCTACCAATAAATTGAATATTCATGGAAAACGGATTGAGAAATGGTGTCAGGGACCAAAATAAATCCAGTGTTTTATTCAAGTGATTATCCAGGAACATTTTCAGGCCACTTTCCCAATTTCTATTAAAAAATGAAAAAAAAGAGAGAAAGAAGTCCTCTCATCCATTTATGAGTTAAGCCATTTAAAAAGTTGCTGTATTCCATTACACAGTCCCACACCCACTTGTTTGCCCAAATGCAGTTTCCTACTAGCTGGATCCAGAGCAGCCGCCTTGCCCCAGAACAGCTGCTGGTGCTCTGTACTTGCAGCTTCCTCTTGCTTTCTGATACTCCATAAAATTGTTTATATTCACTGTAAAAGTATTTTCACTCTGTTTGCTTAGTGACCGTGCACCACAAATATTCTCTTTACCACTAACAATCATGAAATGAAAATGTTTACAAAACTTTATTTAGTGCCAGTACCTAATAAACTATAGACATGATCTGAAGTGAATGTGTATATATGTGTGCACACTTGCATATGAAAAAAGTATTTGCCCAATTTTTCTGTGCAGCAGAAAGGTGGTGATATACTTTTACTAGGACTACTCTGAGATTGCATGCATTTGGTGTCTGCTTGCCTGGCTTTATAACTCTTTGAAACTTATTTATGGCCTGTAGAAGAACTGACATGTGAACTAAGCTAGCTATTTTTGAACCTTTTTCTGGAGCCTTGACCGTATCTACTCAAGATCATGTGTTTTTGCCGCATCAAAATGAACTTCTTGTTTCTCCTACCTCAGATCAGGTATTTGAGCTTGTTTGTCCTCCACTGCTTTAATGATACCCAATATAAACAGTTTACACACTTCTGCCTGCATTGTTGTAACCTGACATGTCTTCTGAAAGAGGAACTGGCCCACAGCTTTTATTATGGTGATATGTTTGAAAACATTTGCTTCAGTATTTGGAGGGCAAATATTTGCCTTTAAAGGAACTCTGCTCCATAAGAGGGAATTATATAGCTCATTTAGTTCAATGAGTTAATTTCTACTACCCGAGAGTCTGAGACAGATTTGTTGTTTGCTCTTCTGCTTGCAGCTGACTGGTCTTTCTCAGACGATACACAGGATGGCTGAGAAACACTTGGTAGCTTTCATCCGTTCCTTTGCTGCTTTCATTTGGTATCTCACACACAGTATGCATTTCCAATGCCAAATCCTCTTTATCACACTCACAAAAACAGGCTGTGATGTGTTGCCAGTGGGAACAATGTGCAAAGGGGTAAACTCCTGGAAAGGAAAGCCTTGCTGCTGCACAAAAAGCATTCAGATCCAGCACCCACAGGATTTTTTCGCTAACTGATCTGATTTCGAGGCAGGGTGGGACTCAGGCCTGAAGAACCACGGTACCTCATCTCTCTGAACTTCAGGGACTGAGAAGCTGATTTTGTTCTTACTGTTTTAGGTATTTTTTAGAGATGTAGTTTGGCTCAGAATATTTTTCCCTTCTTGTGTGACCCTGAAACCCATGACTACTGTCAACACAGTAGCCGGATTTCTTTTATGTCTAGACCTTGTTTCCACTGTGCATATGACAGAGATTCTTTGGTTTGGTGCTTTTTATTCAGATATAAGTAAAGAGTATTAGATATATGTATTCCTTATTTTCATACTTTCTGATGATCTTGCAAATGAAATACATTGGGGATTTAAAAAAAATTTTTGTGTAGTTTATCTACCACTGCTAACTAAGGACATAACTCAAGAGCCTGCAGTTGAATTTAATGGCTCAGTTCCTTCTCCTGCTCTCACAAGTGCAGGAACCAACATTACAAGGAGACAGACTGGGAAATCTTTATTTCATAAGTACACCTCTGTTGCTTCCTGCATTAGAAGTGTTTCACACTCCAAAAATTCACTGTGCAATTCGCCTTGCACAGCAAATAGCTGCTAGTCCAGAAAGGAACCACCAGACATTCTGCTTCCCTAGCTGGATCTCAAAACACAGAGCTTAATAAACTGTCTGGACTGACAGACAACTTTTGGCTAAGAGAGTTGATAATATTTATTTTTTTCCTGGGATCTCTGTAGCAGAACTGTCCTGGAAATTGAGAGTTTTGTGGCATGGAGCCTTTTGAGGCTTCACAACAAAAACTTTCAAAATGTCCATGAAAGCTGTCTCTATATCTCTTCGTCTGTCTGGCCATAAATACCTTCGGTTAAAAAAAAGACTTGATTTCGGTATCTCTTGACAATGGAGGGGCTGTTTTTCTCTGAAGCATTAAAGGCATTGTGCCTGCTCCTGTTTGCCTTTCACAGTGCACAAGTAGATAATGTGGGATACTTCTACCCGATATTCTTCCTCAATACTCACATTACAGCAGGTACCTCTCTAATTCAATTAAGATACCACAGACTGGCTTCTGTGCACTGGGGAAAACTTCTCCAAGTTTCTATTTGTCTTTGGGAAAGTAGCCAGTGCTACCTCATGCACCCTGAATTTAGAGGGGCATCTGCTTGTCCAAAGCAGTTCAGAATAGCTGATACTATAAAATGTGTGGGAGAGATGGTTTTATCTCTTAAGCATCCCCATCCATAGCTTCATGAATAACTAACTTTTCCTTTAAACCTATGCATATGTTTTAGATTAGTTTCATTTGTGTTTTTGTAGGTTTTATGAGTTTTTAAAAATAATTTTCCTGTTTTCTGAGTAAATTATATGAAACATCTGCCCTAAATTTAATCTATCAAGCTCATAAAGGGACAAGGCAGACGTTTTATGAGTGATATTATAAAATTTAGATAATTATCTTGTTTGTTTTAGCAGTTTCTATTTTGGTCTCTGCACAGTATTCTTCCATTAAAAGACAATTTTTATATGGTCAAGGGGAACAGACAGTGATCACATAAAACATGCGTACAATAATGCTCATGTTAATCAGTAATACTCTGTATTTTTAACAGAACTGTATTTACCGTATAAGCATAAACCTAATTTCAGGCCTGTTATATGCTTCTCACATTAAAAAGGAATCAAAAGCCTCTGCATAGACAGCATAGAATTGCACTAACCTTCATTAACAATGCTACTTATGCAAGTGCAAGTAGGATATATAAAAGTATGCCTAGAGCAGTGAATATAAGGCGTATTTGTATTTTCCACTGCTATCTGCATCAGTGCACTGAAGTTTTGCCATCCTGTATCTACCGTATGTACAAATCTTTTTAATCAAAGGTGGAAAAATATTATAGGGAGACATAACATGTTCATGCCTGTTCTTACGTTTTTACTAAATGTCTGCCATGTCTACTGTCAAAGACATGTTGTGTCTTTGCTAAATTAGCATGTATTGTGCTAATTTAAACCTCTGGTGTGCCCTGATGTGGTTATTCTTGCTCCTTATGTGGTTATTCCTGCCTTTTTTTTTTTTTTTGGTCAAAAGCAACTCCTTCCATCAATGCTGCAAGATAGAACCAAGCATTGGAATTAAGATCCAAAACTGATGACAAAAGTATTTTATGTAGGAGATGCTGATGGTTTAGCTTCAAACAAAAAGCCACTGAGGTTCTGTTTCTTGCA
This sequence comes from Podargus strigoides, assembly GCA_028020825.1. NCBI lineage: Eukaryota > Metazoa > Chordata > Aves > Caprimulgiformes > Podargidae > Podargus > Podargus strigoides. The sequence continues at coordinate 38,695,754 of CM051621.1, read as the reverse complement.
GGCATCTGTGAGAATACTCACCAAACAAACCCTATTAGAGTTGCAATTGATCTTCCTTCTCTTAGAGCTGGATCACAACCTTTCAGAGCTCATATGGATTGACAATATTTTGACTACCTTGATCCTTGATTTTTACTACCTTGATACCCACCTCTTCTGGGCAGTTTTTGGATGACACTTGTTCTAGCCCTCCTTAAGCCTTCTTTAAACTCTTCTAAGGGTGATATCAATTGCTATCTCTCTGTTAGGTCACATATTTTTTCCTGATATCCTCAATACTTTCCTCAACCAGAAAAAAAAAAAGAAAATTGGGCTCAGACTCCTGCTTTGTTGGACCATGTGCTCAGCTTGCATTGAGGAACTCTGCACTGGTCAGGAGGCTCAACATGTATCAAGTAGCTTCTGCACTGGCTTAATGGGAAAGACTGGTCCTTTCTGGCTTCAAAGATTTTCACATGCTCTGTAAAAAAAAAGATAAAAATGTAAATGAAAAACAAATGTCCAGTAGAAATATAGCAATTTTTTTGTCAGCAATGTGAAATCAGTGCATCTTTCTGAGGGCTATTTCACTTGCAGCAGATCTGAGAGAGGAAGGTAAGAGAAGCATGCATGTTGTATTTCAGTGCAGAGAGTCTGCATTCTTTTTTTTTTTCTTCCCAGTATATATCAATGGATAGAGAATTCATTCATTTGGAACTTTGTAAGTGGTGCCAGAAGGCAACAGAAAATAATAGCAGTGCTAAAGGCTTAGCTGTATGAATGATATGCAGTTTGTGTCCAGAATCTCTTATAGTTAGTTGGAACTTCAGGGTTTAAAAGACAGATTTTCCAGACTTTTATGTTAATCCAAAGACTATGCCAACACAGCTCTAGGGCCATGAACCAGTTAAAATTTTGCTGCCTTATCAGTAAAATACATAACATGCATTTGTAGCTTGTGTTCTCATATTAGTAGTTAGGAATAGCAGTGATTCTCAGTAAATATCTGAATATTTTTTCTTGCTTTCTGTTTGAAGATTCTTGATTTCCACACATTCATCCATGATATAGTTTTACTGAAAAATTTTTTCACATTTTTCTGACCACTCAATACTTTAAATTGGGAGTTTTGTTATTTAGCTTCTCTTTGTTATCTTTGCCATTATTCCTGCTCCCCAGTTGGATAAACACAATAATTTTTAACCACCTTCCTGATCATTAAGTTTAAATGAAAGAAGCACTACAGACCAAACAGAGAGGTCTGTGACCCCGTCTGGATTTTGGCTCTCACTACAAGCTGATACCATGGCTTCATGATGGATTTCAACCGCATAAACCTATAGTGTCAGTGAGAGGCACTCCTGCTCTCCCTGCTTCTCCAGCAACTCCCATCTGCCATTCTGGCACCCGCACCTTGTCCTGTGGCACTAGCACTCACCAAGCCATGCCACCCTGTGCCAGCTTGTCCTGCAGCCATACCCATTACCTGCTCTGCAGGGGCCCAAGGAGGAGCAGCCAGAGAGTGGTGTAGGGATTCTACTTTTCAACAGCAGTGGGAGCCTGTTATCTTAAGCTGATCATCAGACTGCAGGCTGAGCAGCAGTAATAGGAAAATGTAACTGCCTACCTCAGGATGTGGCTACTTTTCTCCATTACAGTAATTTCTGGTAGTTGACTTTCATATTTATCTTCTCTGGGTACGGTCGATGACCAGTCATTTAGACTTTGATTTTTTGCAAAGCTGCACTGCTGTGTTGTGACTGCCTACTTCCAAGCAGTGTCAGGATTCCTGAGAAGTTGGTGGTCTTTCCAGTACTTTACACTGAAAAAGTCACCCTTGCCTATGCTGGGAGTAAGAGTGCTAACTATGCATGTGAGAAGCAGGAAGGGGCATTTTTACCTCAGAAGCCAGGGAAGGAAAGGGAATTTAAATAAAATGCTGGGACACTCTGGGGCTTCTGTTTTGTCACAGTGTGAGTGTAGCCGGAGGGCAAATGCTTCCCTCCTGCTCATTGTCATTATTCTGTCCACCAGCTAACTGAGGTCCTGAGCAGAGAAGGGAAACCCACGCTTTTGGCACCCATCAGGAGAGCTCTCTGAATCTCCCTATTCTGTACATGTAAATCTGGTATAAGCGAAATCAGAGTGCAAAATTAAAATATTTTCTCCTTTATATGTTTTTCATAATACCATTTCTTCGAGGATTTGAAATCCCAGAAAGGATTGCCAAGCTTTCATCTGGTTAGTTTATATGCTGATTGATGAGTTTGATAATATGTGTAGTTTAATGATATTTACACTGTTTGTCCAGGTAGGTATATTAAAAGAATGTTGAAAAAATAGTAGACGTGCTAAAATCCTATGGTAACAGCTCATACATTAGCAGTGTTTTGTTGTGAACAAAGTTATTTTTCAGCCAAGTCATAAAGTAGCCTAAAAACAAGTGTGGCACTGTTTGCTTCAAATGAGACTGCTGCCATGTGACCACCATTCATCTGACATCATTACTGACATAGCTTTCGTTAGTATGATATCTGATTAAGGCTCCCAGCCATGGTGGAGCCAGACTAAGTAGTCTGAGCGAGGTGGCTGAGGGAAGTTAATGTGTCAATGTTACTATTGGGTGAGAGTGTCTGCTCAAAGTTTCCTTTGGAGAACAGGGATAGAAATGGTTGATGAGCTTTCTAATGGGAATCTTCTGAAAATATCTGGTAGTAATTAAAGGTGTGCTGAACTCCAAAGAGAGGTTCAATCAGTCCAGCAAAGTATAAGGTCACCATTTCTGTGTGCAGAACATGTAAATATGACTAGGAACTAAAAAAAAAGAAACAAGAAAAAAAAAAAGAAGAAAAAAAATGAGCAAGAAAAATGCAATTGATCTTCCATTTGCAGAAACCAATTAATTATATCTCCATTTTGTGTGTGAGTAAATGCCTGGCTTGTATATGTAGATAACAATCAGCCTTGTTTAGATCTAAATTTCTATTTTATGAAAAAAATTATAAGGCTTGGTGAATTCTTGTTACTTTAAGATACAATTGCAGCATTCATCTGAGGTGGGACGAGCTCCACTATTTCTGCTTTGGCTTTTAAAATCCACAATGGTTAGTACTACATCTAGCAATTTAGAAAACATACTGGCTAGCCTGCTAACGTAAAAATCCCCAAACATTTACTTTGTCTGTATGTAATGGGATGACAAAAAAATTTCTTTTGGCAATTCTGTTTCTAAAGTCTGATACTAACCTGTGCTCCTGTTTTGATTTTGAACAAGGAAATTCTGCTATTGTTGTTCACTTTTTCCTTTTTAAACTAGAATATGGCAACTTATTTTCCTTTCACATATGTCATAATGCTTGATATATCTATTATGCTTTAAACTGTTATGGGACTAAGACCCATAATTCCATAATTGAGATCCCCCAGAGATCTAGAAGCATTAACTTCTCATACCTGATGCTAAATGACTGCTCACGTGATTTGGGAGCCCACTTCACACTGTCAAGGATGGTAGAGACGTGTAAACCCCATTAACTCCAGTGGGAAGTGTGATTCCTAGTGTCTAGATTCCTTCGGAAAAAAATTTAAATTGAAATTATATTATAATTATATACATAAAATATAATTTTTAACATCAAAGAGAGAAGCTAAGGATTTGGCATGCGAAAGATGTGAAACTCACCAAAGACCAGGTTACATACAGTTTTAACAAGTGTTTTTATGTCACTAAAATCACTATGAAATGGTTGGTTAGAAAAATGCTGACTATTAATCTGCTATAGCTTTTAAATGTACACTTACATTTCATATACATTTAATCTTCTTTTCTTTTAGTTAGAAAAGGTTGTAAAGTGATAGATGCATTTGACATTAGACTCAGCAACACATTACTTAGATGAAATCACACTTAAGAGTGCTGTGGACTGGATCTGAGTAGCTTAGCTGATAAGGCACTGGTTTGTCATCTGCAAGACAACAGTTCAAGACTTCTCTCATTTCTTAAGTCAAATTAATTTAGTTATGTCAGCTATGCTGCCATAATATGATAATCCAAGCTGCATGGATGCCAGACATACTTTTACCTTCTTTGGCTGGATTGAAACTGTGTCAGAAACACTGAGGGTAGATAGAATTTGTTTCAGGTGTGATGAGGAAACTGAAACATTTGAATGACATGAATTATAAAGTAAGTGTCAATATATATTGGCTCCTCTGATTTGACTGGTCTAGGATTTTTTTCCCGTAAGACCCACTGAGACCCAGAGTGAAACACTTCAAGCCCACTTGAACTCTGGTTGCATCTAGGATCTATCTATTAAGTTTACTTAAGAAACCCCAACAACCCAAAAAAACCCAGCTCACTGCCTTCTCTGTGCAGGGTTCTAGAATGCTTTACTGTCATGACTCAGCAGAGGAATTGGTCATTTTGGGTGTTTCTAGGATCAGCCAGCATCTTGCAAACTATTCCTCTGAAGATACACAGTCTCTGCTGCAAAGCTATCTCTCCTATTTCCTCTATGAATTTCCACTGTGACCATAATTTTTTTCAGGAGAAATATAAGGATAACAGAGCCTGAATGCTTACAGAGAAAATACAAACATTCTTGTGCAAAAGTGACTCATTCAGTGAGAGATAAAGGGGCTGGAATTTTCCTAAGGAAACCTCTTATTAACTTATGTTTTCTGTCTGTATCTCTGTCAGAAAAAGCTGTCATTCCCTCTACTTCCTCAATAACTTTCATTTCAGTCAAAATGCTGCAGAGGGAGAAAGGTCTCAGAGATGTAAAATACCTCCTGTTTTTGTCAAAACATGTGTCTGAGTAGGGAAACAAAGTCTTTTAACAGTCCCACTGATAATGATTCTTGGCATGAGCTGTCAGAATATCCACTTATGAAAGAATTGCTATGAAGATTCAAACTACAACGTGTGTACTGACCATACCACTAGCCTTGTGCATGGATTGCCATCCCGGACTAAATATGCTGCGCAGTAATAGAAAACAGCATAAAACAAGAATGAAATAATTCTGATTCTTGAATGAACTGCTCAAATTTATGTGGCATTGCACAGAGATCTGGAAACGCTGGTACCATTCAGTAGTATTAAACCTGGAAATAACGAAGCTAAGATAACATCCATCCCTGTTTTAATGCCAAGGAAAGCTATTTAAGCCTGTTGCTAAAGATTAAGATACCAGGGACAGAAAGAGAGGTGCAAATAAAACTTTGGATGTAGTGTTGACTGTAGGGATTCTGTCAGTGTAGTCTACTTCAAGTATGGCAACTGATAGCTCAGCTTGAGAAGTAACTGGTGTCCTGAAAATGTGCCACTGTCATGTTATTTCCAAGAGACCTTGATCACTGTGGAGGCATGTAATTGAAATTCTTATTCAGTATTAAAAAGTGTGCTTAATATCAGTCTTCTCATGTAACTTCTACATTGATATCTTAATTATACAATTATTTAGCTGGTAGCATAGCTTCAGTTTTTGCAATAACCTCAGTGATGATCAAATTTCTCAGGAATGATTGTCCACAATCCATCAGAGCTTGTAAAACTTTTACATTTATCATAGAGCAAATAATCTGGTAAGCAGCCAAGCCTTCATTTTCCACCAAAGAATACTAAAAGGAATCCAGTTCCTGGAATCTGATGCAAATGTATTTTCCATGAGCTGCTCTGTATCCATGCACAGTTCAGAAGACAACATCAGAGAAGTTATTTAATGAGTAAAATATTGTTGTTTCTCCCCCCCTCTCCCCTAGAATTCCACATATCGAGTTTTCCAAGACACACATGCTCTTTTTAATGACTTGAAATACTTTCATAATGATTAAATTCTGCTTAGCTGTAGTAGACTCTTCCAGACCTTTTAGAAACCAATATAATGTATGCAACTGATGATAGGCTATAAACATTCATTTTAGGCCACTAAAACCAATGCCTGAAAAACTAACTGAGCTGTCCATATCAACTTTGTTTAACAGCTTGTGTGATAATAATTCCTAAAATTATGTATTATGACTCAATAAAGCCATTTGGCAGTGTAGTAGTGCTGTCCAGCTTCCCATGCTGTCCAGCTACTTGAAATTGCAATGTCTAAATTATTCAGTTGCATTTCTGCGACACGTCTGAGTCATGTAGAGTATTTTTGGCCTTTAATTTCAGTAGGCTGCTTGACATTTAAAAGACACTTCTTCAAGATTTGTGATGTGGAAATCAATGGCTCTGTATAATGTGAAAGTAGGGCTTTCATGTTGGTAGTGATTTCTGTTTCCTGTGCTTTTTCATAGTTCAGTAACTTCCAGTTTCAAAATATGGGGTCATTTTTTCATGTGCAGCAGAAGGCTACTGCCTGGGACTTTGCATCTCAAAAATTTCAGGTGGTAGCAGTTATGTACACATACATCTTATTGGGTAATGGTCAGCTTGTCCAAAGACAAGTAATACTGTGACAAGGTTCCATCTCCGGTGCAATTTTTGTGGTGAGGCAGTTTTTCTCAAGCACTCGTTTTCTCAAGCATGAAATTGTTCAGTAACATGCAAGATTATCAGCTCTGTCGCATGTGGAAAGTGGCATGGACTGCTGTCCCAGTAAGCACCTTCTGTGCTCTGTGGTGGCTCAGCTACAGTAGGTACTGAGAAACTAGGCACTGCCGCAGAATTAGGTGTCTACACCTCAGGTTGTCAGAGGTACTGTCTTTCTAAGTCATCTTCTTACAGCTGCGGACAAGGAATACAAATTTGTATGCTGTGAGGGAGTTTCTTTTCTACTCATTCACCATGATATTTAATAAGTTGAGGCATTTACTATAAAGTCAGCTTGTTAATCGTATGTTTTTCAATTTATTCCAAGTGTTGTGATGAAGAGACAGTTAGGACATAGAGGAGAGATCTCAGCAGGGGGATCATTGGGTTGTGTGTCACCTTCCATCCCTCCCAAAACAACTTGTCTTCTGTTCCTATTTGTTCCTGAAGGAATTCTGAGAACCTCTTAGGACTTTACAAGGCAGGGATGGCACAGGATGTTGATTCTGTAGCCTGAGCAACCAAACTTGCCCAGGCTCCTGGCCATCTCTATGCGCAGTGGATACCCTTCACCAACTCTTCCTTTCAGCAATTCATTTATGTATGCCAAGAATCCTGTAGATGAATCGCACCCCAGTTTACACCCTTGGAAGGAGTAGGGCATTCTGTCATCTTAGGTATCTCCCTTTTTTTTTTCTTGCGTGGCCAAGATTCTAGTTCTTCTGGTGTCTTGACCCAGGATCCCTGCTTTTAAACTTGTAAATTCTTCTTGTTTTCCATTTTTTCCTGCTCCGTACTCTGGGTTCTGGCCTTTTGCTCATGTTTCCAAGTTCACATTTTCATTACTTCCTCTTCACCTCACATCTGTTGCTTTAGTGCCTGATGTTGCTGTCTTCCTGCATTGGAGTTTTGCTTCTTCCCACAGGCTGCTCTGAAAAGCTCTTTTTTTTAATAGACTCTCAGCCATTATCTGCTCACACATAAAATTAATTTGCTGCCTTTGAGGTATGCAGGCAGTAGAAAGGAGCAGCAGTAGCATTAAATAGTCTGGAGGGTATGGCTGTTCCCTAAGCAAGGGTTTTCTTGTATTTTAAACTGCATGAAAATCAAACCATTTGTGTCTATGGGTTCCTGGAACATTTTGACACTTATCAGCTGGAGCACTCCCAACTTGTCATCTTATAAAAAGAGCAACTGGGTCTGGTGTTGGATTTTGCTTTACCATGCCATTCAGAAGCTAATGGCATAATATAAAAAAAATAGATTTAAGTGCTGTGGAAGTTTTATGAAAGTTTTATAATTCTCTCATATGACCAAATTTTCTTTTTTTTTTTTTCCCCCCATACTTGTCCTGAATACCATTCAAGGACCATGTATGTTATCAAACTCCAAAACAGAATGGTTCGTAGTCACTTACTGGTATTTCAAAGTTGTTTGTTTAAATTTGGTATTTTATACCTCCAAAGGAAATAACTATGTATATTAAGTTTTTTTTAAAAAAATCTACCAAAAAAACCCACAGCTAAAAACCTGCACCTAGTATTTCGTTTGCAATATCACTACTATTGCTCTTTGGAATATCTTGGCATTGTGGTGTATTTTTCCCACATTTCAGAGCACATCATGAAAAAAGAGCTCTGCACAGATCAGTTCGTCCTTTACTTCATTATGCTACTGTACAAATCCAGATGACACCTTGAATCTCGAAGTAAGATAGAGTAGATCTAGAAAATATTCAGAGAACTGTGACAAGGTTGACTCAAAGCACAGAAAGACTTTCTTAGAAAGAAAGAAAAAAAACATTTTGGGAAAGAAATAGAATGGAGGAGTCAGAACATGAAAGAGGCCAATAAAATTGCAACTAGCGTGGAGAAGTTAAAAGACATCAGTTGTTCGTTATTTCTTTGAATATTGGAACTAAGGCACATCAAAGAAAACGGAAGGAGAAGAGGTTCTTTGTGCAGTTGGGTAGTTCAGCTGTGGAACTCTCTGCCAAAGGATGTTGCAAATGTTAAAAAGTCCATGGTTTATGGAGAGGTTTGACGTGTTTGTGGAGGAACAAATTATTCAGTACGACTATATATACAGAAATGACTTCTGGTTAAGAAAATCTCTTAACTAAAAAATAAGCATATTCCAAAGCTACCTGCATTTTCATGATCTTTTTTAGACATGCCACTTTTGGAGACCAGGTAGTGTACTCAATGGGAGTATACCTAGTACTGTTTTCTTGTACTTTATCACTTCACAGTTGTCTAACATGTGATTTTTTGGTTGTTCTAACAGCCATATATCTACTCACCAATTTTAAAAAATGTGTTGTATTGCAAATATTGGAATGTGGAGGCTGAAGGCAATAAAAATTGGAAGAAAAATGCAACAGTTTGTGTGGACTTATTATTATGCAGAAATTGATACTTCAAAATATCTTGGTTCCCACTGACTGTCCTTTCTTGGTTGCCACATTTCAACAGCTTGGTTGAAATTCTCTACATTATATGCTCTTTTGAATGACAAGTATATAACATCCATTGTCAAACTTATGCACTTGAGAACTTTTTGAATAGAGATGAAACCATGACTGTGCCCCAGAAATGCAAATTATTGATTGCAAGTAAAAGCCCAGGTGGAGGAATCCACAGATACAGCTTCTGGGAGGGTATTTCCTGTTCTAGTTCTCCAGACAGATTTGGCAAGATGCATTAGTGGGACTCTGGTAAAGAAAATAGACTTTTTTTTTGCAGGCTTTTAATCTCTGCAAGCTCTTGAAGAACTTGATCACTCAGAAAAGTTGGCCCTAGAACTTTGTTTGTACTTATTATCTGGTTTACTGCTCTGTTAAATTTTGTTTTAATGATAATGTTAAATAATGTCTAGTAGTAATGTTGGATTTCTTTTGAAGCAAGTTTTTAATTTTCATTTTGCTCTTTTACATTTTGCTTACTCTTGGCTTTATTGCATATAGCCAAAATCTCTTTTCTGTGTGCTCTTGAAATTGAAAGACAATTCAAAAGAAAACTACTGCAAAAAATGAACAGAACTTAATATAGAAAGGTGCACTGGGATCAAAGGAGATATCTTTACCAACAAATTTGATACTTGTATAGGTAACAAAACCAACTGGACTTAAATTTTTTCTTCTACTAAAAGATATGTACATGTAGACTTTTAACTGGTTAACCATTCTTCTTAATTTAGTTTTTAATAGCAAGCTAACAGAACAGAAAACCACAGGAGTTCAAGCGCTGTAGAAATAAGAAATAGCAGCTTTATTGCTTGTAATACTCTTCCTTATCCTTGGGTTAAAAAAAAGGGCTAAATATGTCCTTTCCTCTCTTGCAACCTATTTTGAATTTGGGCCAATCTGGGTGCAGAATTTGAGTGCCAGCTCAAATTCTGTACAGCTCATTACTAATCTGCCATGTGTAATTTGGCACAATCCTGAGCTAGGTCTGTGTGTAGATTAGGAAAGCGAAGCTGGCAGAAATTTAGGTTGAGAGATGTCAAAAAGCATGTGTAATTGTCTCCAGTACTCACAATTAATTCTCAGAATGATGCTGAGGAGAAAGTTGCAATGACAAGGCCAGGCCCTCACGGGGTGAACAAAGTCTCAAAATGCCTGTAAGTTTTGGGAGGCGAAGGTCATAGGAGCAATATTGGGCCATTCCAAGTCTATGTCATAAACTGTCAATAAAGAGCTCTTGTGCGAAGCAGACCTCATGTTTTCTCTGCCTGTGTTTGTTTTTCACCAGCACCCCATCAATTCACAGTGCAGGGTTAATAAAAATCCGCACACGTCTCAAGGTGTTTCCTTTAAACTTCTTTGGATGTTATGTAGAAGGACAATACTATGCAGCTGACTGAGTGCTCATACCCCTAGTGGTCCGAGCTCTTTGTTGCGGTACATTTCAACCTATGTTGCTCATATCTGGCATGATTAAACTGTAGGGCTGTGTTTTTCATGAAGTTTGTCAGAACAGAAATTTTGCTTGTAACATAAATCCCAGGAATCTGTTACAAGCAGAAGACCTGAATCATCTTGGCCACACTGCCAGCATATCTAATCCTTTTTATCACTGCTTGACAAAGACTAACCTCCAATTCTGGTTAAAGAGAAGATGAAGTTCTTCTGTCTGATCTTCCTGGCCCTCAGTTCATTTTTATTCAACTTAAAAAAGATATCTACAACCTTTACTCTCATTTTGTCTTCTTAAACATCTTCTGGCTGTCTTCAGATTCCATGACATTTTATAACATTATGTTTGGGCTGAAAATTCATATTCATAGCAAGGTCAAAAAAACCAAAGACTAATACCTTGAAATCACAGCAGCTATTCATCAAGTTTAATTGCCATCAGGTCTACTTAAAAGATAGCTGATTCACCCATCCTGCATTACACAGTAAAGGAGCATTATATGGAAAATACCCGAAAGAGACAATTATTTTAGCAGGTGCACACTGATTTGTGGTTGAGCTAATTTCTAAGATAATGAGCTAAGTTCTTATGTTTTATTTTGGGTTTTTTAAAAAATAAAATTCTGAAAAAAGATCAAGGTTTTCCATAGCTTTTATGACATTAGAAAGGTGAAAATCCCAAGAAAAATAAAAAAAACCCTAATAATTAAAACATTGTTTTACAAGTCAGCCAGTTTTACCAAGGATTTCAGAAAGTTGGTCATGTAAATTACAGAAAGCCAGACTGACAGATGCTATTCAAACATGGCTTTTTTTGTACATCTCACTATGTCAAGATACAGATAGAACAACTGAAAATTATTTGAACAGTTGTCTGTCAGCTCCACAGGGCTCTCTGGTGTTATATCTCCATTCTAGTCATTTAAAAGGTCAAATGATTTTTTTAAAGAAAAGACAACTAAAGCAGAGTGTCAGGAAGTGAGATAAGGAAAATCCTTTTATGTTTGAAAATATAGCCTTATCTTAAAGTTCACTCTTCATTTAAAAATAAAGTCCAACTCTGAAAAGCACAAAAAATATTTTATTATGTAAAGGAAGCAAATACAATTGTTTCATTTTTTTTTCAGTAGAAGAAAACAAGCAAGCTATTTTCTCCAATTGTCAGTCCATCACCTATCATAAAAACCATGGTTTTATAAATTTCATTTTTTAAAATTTTGGGGTTTTGCCATGAATGGACTTACCTTTGTAGCAAAACGTAGTTAATGAAAGAGAACTAGACCTGAAGTTCTAGGAAAGACTTTGCTATGGACAAGTCATTTCATCATTGGGTTCAGAAATTATCCTGTGGAAGAGGAAGTTTTAATAAATCAGAGCTAATAATATCATGACAGAAAATTATCTAGACCTCTTCATGAATAAGAGTATCCATTTCTCAAAACTGATCATAACATATTTATTCTACAGGAAAGTATGACCCTTTTTTAGTCTTTTAAACAACACTATGAGACCCTGACCTTAAAAAATTGACACAATGTCACCAACCCAAGCACTACAGTTTAGTACTGATGCTTCTGAGAATAACAGAAAGAAATGTGAGATAACACCAGTATGGGTAGAGAAATATCTGAATCATATGCAAGTTATTGAACATACTCCCAAACCTCACATTCTGATTAATCAAGAATTACCACACCTGCAATTGGCAACAAAACATAAAACCAATTGATAGTCTTCTGGTTTGGAATTTATTATAAATTTGAGATGCATACCTGGCAAACTGATTTTCTACATGCTTTATACACCGTTGAACATACATAGGCTTACTGAAGCTGAACTGCTTTAAAGCAATTTAGTTAATTCAGTAAATAAATCTTATCAACTAATTTTCTGGACAAGAAAGATTTCTTCAGAATATTGACTGGCTTATAAACATCTAAAGGGTGGGTATCAAGAAGATGCGGCCAAACTCTTCTCAGTGGTGCCCAGTGACAGGAAAAGGGGCAAAGGGCACAAACTGGAACACAGGAGGTTCAATTTTAACATAAGGAAACACTGCAAGGATGTCCTGGTTTCCCAGGAACAGACCCATGTTCCCATGCAGGCAGGCCATGAGTAGCCCTGAGTCAGCTGGGAGATCCAAGTGAGGCAGCTGACTCACAGGTGTGTCCCATACCAATTAATCATGCTCATTATAAAAGGAGGGAGTTCAGTGAGGGCAGAGTTCCTCTTCCTGGGGCTCTTCTCTCCTGGCCTTCTGTTCCTGCTGTGGACCTCAAGGACCAGGCTGAGTAGAATCTTGTATACTTTATGTTGGTGATTGTATTAGTTTTGTTATTTCATTAAATCTGTTTCTACCTTAGCCCATGGTGCTTCTCCCTTTTTGCCCTGATTCCCCTTCTCAGCTGGGGAGGGGTCATTGGGTGGTAGAACAACTGCTACAGTTTAGTCCTGGGTACAGGCTAAACGTAGACAGAGGGTAACTGGCACAGGCTGCCCAGAGAGGTTGTGGAGTCTCTGTATCTGGAGACATTCAAAACCCATCTGGATGTGTTCTTGTGTGATTTACTCTAGAATCCTGCTCTAGCAGGGGTGTTGGACTAGGTGATCTTCAGAGGTCCCTTTCAATCCCTACCACTCTGTGCCTCTGACTCTGTATATCTGTCAGATGAGAAGTGTCTACCATGTTCTTGGCTGTTTACAGACAGATGATATGGTAAGCAGAGGTTAATTAAAGGTAGTAGCACTGAGATCTTTGAGAAATTGTGTAGCAAAACAGAGGCTGTCTTACAATGCCTGTTTAAGACATACTGAAAAGGTATGAATGTAATCCAAAGTACATAGTAGTGTGCAACTCCTGCTTGCACATTTATATTGCTTGCAAATTGTTTTCTTCTAATGACTTTCCATGTCCAGTAGAAGTCACTGTATTTTTACTCATTCAAATCAAGTCAATTAAGGTTCTCTATAATAGTTCTAGCTGAACTGCTTTCGTTCTACAAAAATATTCTACAAAAGTTTTCTAGTATATCACAATAAATAATTCTGGCAATTAAAATATTTTAGTGATATTCTCACATACTCTTGAGAAATATCTCTTATTGCAGACAAAACTTTATATGCAGGAAAAAAAAAATCACACAAGCAGTGCTGGACTCTTAAAATAAGTTTTTGGATGATTAACCATGAAGCAATAGTGTTAGGTGCTGCTAACACAGAATCATAAATAACTAATAACTAGAGATAATTATTTTGAGTCATTTCATTGACATGATAAGAATTTTCTATTTAATAGCAAATTCCATCACCTATTTCTGTTTTCTCTGGGGGGACATTTTTAGATGAAGAAATAAGTCATACCTATTTAGTGAATTATCCATTACAAATGATTCCCTCAATTCCAATCATCAGGTTAAACTTTTATTATTGCCTGGGAAAAATCACTTACAATATGTGAAGTACTCTAAAATTTTTACCACATGAAACAGGAAAGATTATATTTGTTTTGTTGTTGAAAAGCAAAAGGAAACATTTCTGCTGCAAACAACATCTAATCTTTGGAACTGCCCAAGTGAAAGTTATGCTCTATCAAAAACTTCAGCACTTCTCTATTTAGTTTAATGTTTCACAGCAGAAAAGTGAGGCATTATATTGAGCTTCCCCAGATTACAAATTTAGCGCTCTGTCACAAGAGAATTTAAAAGTGACTTTTTAACCACTGGTATTGGTAGCAATGTTCTATTTTTCCTATTGAAATATATGGTCAAGTTAAAGCTTTATTTCTATACAGAGTTTCTGCTTGTAAGATGCATAGCTCAAAATAATGGGAGATTTTCCATTGAGTTCAAACTGAATGCAATATGGTCAACAAGATTTTAAACTAGGGATTAGGCTAATGATTTAGCTAAAATAAAACTGACCTGAAGCTTTACGCATAACTGAAGCAAAAATCTATCTTGCAAAAATCAGATTTAAAATAATCTGCACATTTAATATGTTATTGTTGGGAGGTAAAAAATACCCTCTCGGTCCTACTTACAACAAAGCTTGCAACAGAGTCTGTTTTGTAAAGCCTACAACATTATTTTGGAGGGCTTGAGTTGGTTCAGATAAGCATCCAGACTTTTAGATGCTTATTTTCATTGAACCTCTAAAGCCTCTGCCCATCTCCAGTTTAAAAATCTTCTCTGGAGGGAAGTTATCCAGCTGTAAGCTCTACAAAAGCACATCTGGCAAAACAACATCAGCCTGACAATGACTTAGTGAGCCTCAGGAAAGGCTGACATATGTGCACATACAATTGGACCTTACAGCAACAAAGTGTTTTACATATTAGTGTGCACTGGGGAGTCCTGACTCCTGACAGAAAAATATGATGGCATTTACACTTTAAATTACAGTGAAGCTGTATCCACAGATGGTGCAGGTACAACATGTGCTTTTATACAGATGGCAGGTAAAGGAGGTCATTTCCATAACTGCCTCCTCTTGATTTCCAGCCTTTGTTTTGTTGCAGCTCTTGCAATTTAAGATCAGCATTTTTGCTGGGAGTTAGTTCCAGCTGCTGATACAGTGCTGATTGGAAGCTTGTAGCAATGCAGGGCCTTCTGTTGACACTTCCAGATGATGAAATACCATTCCCTCTCCTCTATTACTGCATCTCTTTCATAAGGTATGGGGCACAGTTTGTTGTGGTTTGGTTAGTTAGGAGAGACAGACACTGAGTAAGTTAGCAGGGTTGCTTTGAGATTAGTCAGCTGGAGAGCTCACAGAGCCATTATGTGCCAAATGGCCATGCTTTGAAGATAGGGAAAGTAAATCTTACGTGGTCAGGTTCTTGAAAACTAACAAAGGAGCTTTAATTCTGGAGGAAAAAGGACTGATACATAGCCTTTTTTCTTACACTGACCTTTGTTTTAAGATTATAACAAAAATTCTAGGAAATATTCATACTTGGCTGAATTCTGAGAGCAGGACATGGTCCAGCTGACTGCTGGCATCTAAGAGAGGGTGAGATAGAAAGGAATTTACCTCCTTCTAGGAAGCAGGTTTTCTTTTTTTTTTTTTTTTTTTTATTCCAAGAAGTGTGTTCATCTGGGTACCCAGTTTAACTCTTAGTCCTTCTCTTTCTCAACCTGCCTGAGAGCCTTTTTCCTTGTGAGAGGAAGGGAGTGAGCTGTGCATCAGAGCTTTGCTTAGTCTTAGAGGACCAGTACCGCTTTTAGAAGCGTACATGCATACTCTGATGAAGGTGACTTCAGAGGGCTGCCAGGGAGAAAAACTGTCTGTGAGAGTTACTGAAATCCTCTGCCTACTTCTGATAGGCCTAATCTAAAACCAAGGTGCCCTCATCCGTTTTTAATGTAACCCTTTTCACCCTCTTATTTTGGCATCTGCAACTCATGGAAATGTTCCTTCAGTTCCAGACAATGAGTGGTGGTTGTGCCATAGGGTGGGATTAACAGGGTGGGATTAAAAGTTTTGTGATGGTTTCAAAAGCAAAATTGTATAGACTAGTGAAAAGGAAAAAATGAGTCAGTAAGTTTGCAGAACTTGCAGCAGGAGGGGCAGCAGGTCCTGCTGGAAGGACATAATCAAAATTATTCCCCTGTTCCCAGTCTGATCTTTTTTAATGTTGTTTTTAACCAAATTTACTTGGGGCATGAAACTGTTTGTGTCCAAAGCCTGCACTGCATAGTGTGCAAAATCTGAACTGCCTCCTCCAAACCATTTCCTGTGAAACCTTGTGTTGTTGCACTGCCTCTCAGCCTACTTCTTTATTCATGAATTTTCCAAAAGCATAGGCTGGTTGGTGGGATGTATGATGAGGTGTGTCCAGGTATGACTCAAGTTTGGCTGTTGGACAACACTGTCAGCAGAGATGAGGGTCATCAAAGGGTACAGCTGTCTTAGAAAAGGTACTGCTCCTAATGCTGTGCACTGCACTCTCCCTTCTTTTCTACATTCAGTGCTATGTATTTTGTAGATGTTGAAAATTCTGAAATAAGACTTATTTTCCTGGAAATTGGTGCAAGTATTGAATAGATGCAGGCCAGGCTCTGCATCTGCATCTGAAATCAAATAGCCTCTTGGGCTCTGACCTTAAAGACCAAGGCCAGATCTTTAATTGAGACCTTAAGTAGTGTCTTATAGCAACACAAGTGACTTGTTGGGAGGTTTGTATAACACCTACCAAACTGAATTTCCATCAGGTTATGTTGCTTAAACACTTCAGCAGCATAGGTTTTATTCTATTTAACTGTATATCATTTAACTCTTTTGCTGCTGATCAATGTTGTGTTTCTATTCTTTATTTCTTTTTTTTGACTAGCTAATTTTTTTATTTCAGTAGTAGAACATACGTTCGGTAAATCATCAGATGTTAATAAACATTGGAAATAACTGAACAACTTCAGATTAATATCCCAGTGTCAAAGACTGAGAGTAAGTTTGACACAAGCATAGGGGAAAGACCTAGCCAAAAGTAAAGCTATTCTGTTTCAGAAGAACGCTCCAAATCTGACTGAATAGCCACATGAAATATTGGTCCATTCTTTCATGAAGGATGAAGATCTAAATTTCTGTTGACATAGCTTCTGAGGAAGGCTAATAATTGTTAAATCATCAGATTAAGTCAGATAATGGAAAGGATACCAGTGAAAGTCAAGAGAAAATTAAAGCTAATGAACTGAGATTAATCATGTAATTCACAGGTATTATCCTGACTTTGTTCAACCCAGAGAAAGAAAAAGTAGATGATGGGAACTTCAGGTATGGACTAGAAACTCTGAGTTTCTACACGCTGGCAGTGTGGGACAAGACAGCCTAAGCAGGACAAAAAGCTTCCAGAAGTTGGATAGAACGGTTACTGTACATACTGCAAAAGGTCATTGGAGACATCAGCAAGAGGCAGTTGCCAGCAGGAAATACCTCATCACTTTGGGCATGTCAGCTATTACAGGAAGGACAGCATAGTTAAAAACCTAGGTGGAAAGGGCTATCAGTTCACCTTCCACACCTATCATTGTACCAGGACCTTCAGCTGAAGAGAACTTGAATTGTCTTCCAGCACTGATAGTACAGATACTGAGACTACAAATGTTTACTCTTAGCAGTTACTGAAGACCCAGCAGCTATTAGCACATGGGCTGCAATACTGCTGGCTTTGGTTGTCTCAATACTTTGTGGACAGGGATCAGAAGAACTTGAAAAGAACTGAGAAGCTGCTGCATTTCTTCCAAGCTTGGAAGAAGCCAGATGACTGTATGCTGTGATTATTCATAAGACTGGAGAATGAGAAATCTGAATTGATTGGACAGGACTATGTCAATTAAGCATATAGGAATGTATTTGTTATGCTCAACTATGCATTTAAATTTAAACATCAGACATCAGGACAACATTTTAAAGAATGGATAACACTAAATCTAGCCCCCAGAATGTTTTAATTAAACTTATTTTAAATAGTACTTGCAAAGTTTATACTTTAAAATGTTTCCTGTTTGTTGACTGCAAGATGTTTTTCAGAGATTTCTTTATGGTAATGTTGAGGTCTTATCCTGTATTTTACTTCAAAACACTGTAAAACAACAGAACCACAGGCTCCATTTCAGTGAGGAGTTAAGGTAAGGTGCGGAAAAAAGGGCTGCAATAGCTGTGCATAATATTGCTTCATCACTCCACCCTTTCAGTCATGCCACAGATACTTCTGGATGCTGTTGCAGCATCTGTGGAACCATATTCCAGCTGTTCTCAGACTTTCCCATTTCTGGAAGCCTGCCCCTCCCTCAGCTGCAACTGCAAATGTCCACACAATAGAAATCCAGTCTTCTTCCAAGAGATCAGTCCCAGACTAATCAGAGATTACACCAGAACGTTTTTGTTGTTTTCTCACCCCCATCTAAGGACCTTTGGAATTACAAAGTCAGGCATGAATTCATTAGCTCAAAGTAAGACACCAAGGCTTTTGTGAACTAGCACTGACAGAACTGCAGGCTAAGGTCTTTCCTAAAGTTACTAAGGTCTTCAGCCCAGGTATACCCAAGATGCAAATCAAAAGGGTATCAAAACATGCAATAAAACACATTTTAATTAGTACAAAAAACCCCCAGAGAAATGAATGAACATGTTTCCTGGTCTGTCTAAAACTTAGGCAACTTGCTTGATGACAATCAGCAGTCCTGTCACTTTCAGATGTCACCAGCCATCACTTGTTTCTGCATTACTTCAGATTTGAAGTCCCATCTGCCCTCCCCTTGCTCTAGCTTTTTTGCTTTAAAAAGCCTTCCTACTGTGATGTCTGAGTACCTGGCAAAGCATTCTCAAAACATACAAAACTTATGCAGGGTATCCCAGATTTTCATTTAAAACAAAGTAAAAGAAAAAAGAATAAACCTTTGGAGTTCTGTTGAGAATTTGTATATCTGCATAGATCTGATCCCTGACAGCTGTAACATCAAATCTACTATGCAGAACCCCACTGGATCTTTATTTCCAATAACTGTTAGTAACCTTATATCCTACTTCATTTTTACAGCTTACCTTTACATGGTTCATGAGAACACATACTATATTGCTTATGTACATGTAGTAAGCATGTATGCTCCCACAGTCTTTTTTTTTTTTTCAAAATTAAACTGCTGAAACCAAACTGTATTCACGTAAATTACATACTAACTACTAGCCTAACCTAGTATTGTGTTTTTCTGAAAAAATTTGGTTTGCCACAGGATTTTTTTGCAGGTTTGCTTAAAGAACACTGGATTTAACTAATGGATGTAAATTAGAAAAAAAGTAGTGGAGAATACTGGAAACATTAATGTCCACTGGTTACACACTAGATTTTAAGCTTGTCCACCTAAGCAACAGGGAGTGGTTTAGCCTGTATATCTCATTTCTGGACCATATCATTCAAGATAACTTGTTGTGTTCTAAACTTTTCTTATGCTGCAAGACGTTTTGATTCTTGTTCATATAAGTTGCTTTTCTGATTCTGTTCAAAAAGATGACTGTTCTCCATCTAAAAAGAAAATCTTTCAAAATCTGTAAAGCTGATCATTAAATGCTGTTGGGATCTCAAGAGTTTAAAGCAATTTATTATCATTGTTACATAAGGATAAAAACTATGTAGCCTTCATTATAAAAAGCACAGGGAATCAATTTCTCCATTAGGATACTAAAAAGCATACTAAACACAGCACATTAGGATGTGTCATTCTCAATCCTAAAGCAAAAAGACGAATAAAACCAAAGAGTGGCACTGATAAAGGAATTATTTTCCTATGCAATTAACAGTGATATTCTTTTTTGCAAGATTACACTGTAGCCAGGAGTTCATGAAGATTTTTTTATTCATTAAGAGATTTTTTTGGCTATGTAGAACATCCTGCGCAGTCAGAGCTAAAATAACAAGAGCTTAGGGTGAGTTGCAAGTATCTGGCTGTAAATCTTTAGCCTGCCACTGGATAATGGTATAGTTTAAAAGACCCTTTTCTTCTAGGTGTCTTATTCTATAACAGTCTCCGCCAAATTTATTTCCTTTTTTTTTTTTTCAGATCTGTGGTGACCTTTAAGAGGAAAATGTTACAAAACTAGCTGGTCTAGAGGAGAGATACCCAGTATGGCAAGCTGCTTACAATATAATCAATAGCTTTGTGTAGAAAGAGGAAAGACTGTATAAGTGAAGTCTAGGATAAGGAATAATGTTACTGGAAGGGTTACTAAAGTTACCATGGTATTCTGAGATTTTTATTTTGCTACTTTTTGACCAAAAGCAACGTTTGTCCAAAGAGCTCAATAAGTGATAGTGGGGCAAGTAATAGACAAGCAGATAGAGACGATATGCGAGTGATTATGGTTGCTTGGAGAAAAAATGTCTGTGTTTTGATTTAAATTTTATTTGCTATGGCAGTGTTTTTCTTCATTTCCATGACAATAGCAAAGAAAATACTACCTAAAAATCTTACTTTAAAATGTTTGCATTATTTTTTCTTGTTCTGTACTAACTAGGCAATATCAGAGAGCAGTGGTCATTTTCCATGTGGATAATCCAGGGTTAGAAAAAGTGTGGGAATACTGACCTATTGTTCATTCATTTCAAAGAAATTAACTTTTCTGTTTAATTCCTAATTTATTTTCATGTCTCAACTGTTTGCATGCAACTGCTAAAATGAAATGAATGCAAGGTGAGTGGGAGAAAATGCATTTGACAGTGTCTCAATAACACAGAGAAGAATGAACACAATTCCAGTCTGAATGGGTGTGAGGGAGACTGTGTGTTCATGACTGTGCCATGCAAAAGGGTAAACTGAAGCAAACTGCTGTCTTAATATGTCTGGGAAACCGGTGCACAATTTATATCAAAATAAATGGAAGTAGAATATATGAGTTGTAGACGGTGACAGCAAGTTGTGTTAAGAGATCTTGCCTCGCTTACCCTCCTCATCTTTCTCACCTTTATCCCAGGATTTGGTAGCATGTACCCCAGCCCATGTGTTACAGTAAAGTCTGCAGGCTTTGCAGTAAGAGAACCTCTTGATTTGTCTCCCAGGTTGGCCTTTATAAAAGACAGCTCCTGTGAGGTCATAAAATCCTCAGGATGTGGGACTTTAAAATGATTGCCAAAATTACAGTTGGCTCAGTCAAAATAAAGAATCTACTCTAAGCCCATTTTTGGAGTCTGGGGAAAACTGCTGCCCTGCCATACCTGCTAATGGTAGTAGGTGTACTCTCTTGAAAGAAGATGACATAGACTGCAGAATCATGTATTGCTTTCGTCAGCAATCAGCCTTTGATGTGTATTTTTCCTAAGTCCAGCCCTTAGGCAACAGAAAATGGTAGAATGTATTTAATTTTGGAAGCATTCCATATTTACTGGCAATAACTGCCCTGGGAGACTCATTAATGCTTTAAAGCTTCCTATTAAATGGAAACCTCACAGTATTTTCTTTTTAATAAAATAAACTGAAAGGTGAAAATATTTTCTGTTTGTTTTTTTAATTATGAATGCCTGTCTCAAAAAATTACTCTTAATTTGTTGGATTATTTTAGTTTTATGTCCTTCCACAGGCATGTAAATGAATAATGAAAAAAGTGTAATAAAGCAAACAATAATTATTCATATTGACCCGAGGCATTTAATGAAATAGAAGAGAGTCTAAAGAAATAGATTTCCTAGAGCACTGCTTTCTTAAGTATACTAGGGTAATTAGCTATAAGAGGAGACAATTTCAGTTGACTGAGGTTGCTCTTTTAAGTCTTTCTGGGAAATTTGGATTTTTCCATTGATAGTAGTTTTAACATGTCACACTGGAGCCAGAGTGAATTAAAGTGAAGAGCTACACAGTCTAAACAAACAGTCCTTCCCATTATCAGAAGCCTGACAACATAACAGCATAAACTATAGTCACATGCCCACAATAAGTGCAGGAACAATTAAAAAAAACCCAACAAAACCTTGCTGCAATCCACTAACAATATCTGATGGCTTTTATTGACCTAACATTTTAAGCTGTTGTTTTTTCCAATTTAACATGTTGCTTTCCTGCCAGTCTTAAGAAAATAAACAAGAAATATTCCTTCTATTTTGCAATCTTCTATTGTTTCTTCTGATTAAATGGTGACATGCAATTCCCCATGAAAATGACTAAATCGTCAAAAACATCAATAAGTAACAGAAAAACTTCAGTTTTCATCCCATTTTGAAGGATAGATAGGATATATAAAACATATCTGCTTTTGGGTAGGGATATTTTAGTATCTTATTTTAGATAGATTAAAGTAGAAACTTTCAATATGATTTACATGTCCATATTACTTTTTGTACAGACTTGTTTTTCTTGTGCCTACTAATTTTTACCCAAAGACACATCATCCATTCTCTATTTTTTTCCCCTTACTATTTTGGATAATATCATATTAATGCTCTTTCTTTGTTCTGAGAGCAGGTACTCTGACAATTTGCTAAACCTCATCTGTGCTTCCTCTGCACATCTCCTCTACAGCCATCATTTTGTTTCCACTCATGCTGCTTTCTAACCAAGGACTTAGAGGATCCAATTACTCTGTGATCTGAGGATCTCCCACTCTTTGGCATGGTTATTCTCATCATAGGATGTCTTCATTATGTGTAATTGTAGATGGAGAATTCAAGCATGAAGAGATTAAGGGCTCTGACTCATGTTCAGCAAACAAACATCTGACACTTTTTCAGATCACTTCCCTTGCTCCCCATGGGTGTGTGCTGCTACTCTTCCATGCGATGCTTGTGCACTTCTAGGAAGCTTACATTTGACCTCTTTTAGTTCAATGGAAACTTCAGATAATATATGAAAGGTGTACTGGAAAGCTGAGGTGCAATTATGTGTGGCAGTACACCCCAGCTCATAACCCCTGCTCCTTCTGTGGCTGCACGGGTGCTCCAGAACTGGTTGCAGTGATTTGGCTATTGTGCCATGAGGAGCAAGAGGATGAGGCCATCTCGGCAAAAGGTGATGAAGGGCCAGAGGATGACACGTGTTTCAGTGTCCAAACAAATGCTGTAGCTACTGAACTGTAGCCTCTGTCCCTGATATCCCTGAGAGCAGATGCCATGCTTTATTCTTCCTGCTCTCCTTGGGTTGGCCCTCCAGCAGTGCCTTCACCTCAACACCAGTTACAACAGGAACTGGAAAAAGCCCTTGCACCTTTCATTTTTCGAGTGTATGTTACTGCAGATCTTTTAAAGAAAAGGTGTTCTTTCCTTTCACCTCTGACCAAATATAAGTTAAATGGCAAAGTTGATGGCAATGCCTCTTGTGCATTGTCCTGTTCTTTGTACCTACAGACAAGAGGCACTTGATAAAGGTGGTGCCTTGAGGAGTTCCCTAACAGGATGATAAGGAGAAGTTTCTCCTTACCTGAGTAGTGTTTGAAGATGACTGTAGCACACAGAGTGAATGCATGCTTCTCAACACAAAGTCATCCAGCCTGATGCTGCAGATAAGAAAGGATATCAGATCTCTTCACATATCAACTTGTCCTCTCCCAGTCTCAGTGTTGAGATACATTTTCATAGCTGTTGTTTGCTGATCACATATGCATGGTCAGCTGCAGCTCTGGGAAGTGTCTTAAAAATTTAGATGAAAGGCTGCAGAAACATCACTGGGAACTATGTAGAGAAAGAGAAATCTCACAGTATATGAATTTCTAGTTCCAGGGTATGGATACTGTTCTCAAAACTATCTGGCCTGGTACGCAGCCTAATAGCATTTGTTCCTAGGGTTTTTCAAAGTATGAACATGACAAAAGTAGAATTTAGAGTCTTCTGTTATTCTATTTTTAATCATTATTTTTCACTTATAAATATTAAAGATATATTTCTGTACTTTTCTGATTTGGATTCCTTCTTTTATTTTTCACATTGTATCAGTCAACAACCTACACCAGCAATGAATTATTATTCATGTCTTCTAATGAGAAATAGCATTTGGAAAAGATAAATGAGAGATGAAGAGTCTCTTATAATGACTAATAAACAGGAAGCTCTTCAGTAACTTCATGTTGGTTTCCCTCTCTAAAAAAAACATTGTAAGCAACATTAAGCTCATAGTTGTATATAGTTATGCCTCCATACCAATCAGCCATTTTTAAAAGGGGCAATTAAAATGTTAAAAGCCTAAGCGAAATAGGTGCACACCTCATTTTAGAATGACCAGAGCATTACGAACAAACATTTTAGTCTGCCTTCTGAAATCAAGACCAGGTGCCTTTCTAAATACTATAATGTAATTCAACCATATTTTTATTGGATACAGTACAGGAATTTCAGGAGGAAATCCCATGGTTTCTGTTATGTAAGAAGTCAGACTACATGATGGTACAATCCCTTATGTCACTAAAATCACTGAGTACCTGATGATGTCATCCTGTCTTATTTTCTCAAATTTTACTTCCTTAGTTCTTGCGATGTCATAATGCCACTTATATCTAGCCAAACAACAAAACCCCCCAAACCTTGGGAAAGCCTTCCTGTGGCATTTCCACCATGTTTATGCGCTTATTTTACTTCTGGAACAAGCTGAAGAGTCTGCATATCTCTGGTTTCACATTCAGTTTAATGCTGTTATCACCAGGCAATAAATCAAGGAATTTATGCTGGGTGTTTATATTAAGCATCAGCTTTATCAGCAAAATCGAAATATAGA
Source organism: Podargus strigoides (assembly GCA_028020825.1). Lineage (NCBI taxonomy): Eukaryota > Metazoa > Chordata > Aves > Caprimulgiformes > Podargidae > Podargus > Podargus strigoides. Next base: position 38,671,147 of record CM051621.1, on the reverse strand, counting down.
TAAAAAGAAATAGAATCTATTTCTTAAAATGGACTTCCCTTGAATTTGTAAATGATAATGCCTACTGAAAAACAGAGGATTTCCTCATATCCTCAAGTTCATTTCTGATGGGATTCACAAATTTTCTCTTGAGCTTTGAAAATCTCTTCTCCTTTTCATTAATGAGCATTCTAAAAGCATATTATTTAAAAGAGTCAAAGTGGTGTTAAAACTCTTGAAGAACTCTAATGCCATTAAAACCCCTGCGTGTTTAAACCACATTCAACTATAAACTGAGTTTTAAATGACTTTTTTTGTTAGGCAAGATCGTTTGAATGGAAGAAAATTGGAGATCAGTCCTGTCTAATGTAATACTCAAGAATGAAACAAACCCCACCACGCTACCAAAAAGCAACCCATAGCAATCAGTGTCAGTGGGAAATGGAGCAAAACAATATGTATGCTTTGACCTCACTGTTGTTTTCCTTCGGTCTGTGAAGTCATTAGAAAACTCTGGTACCCTCTGCTGGCCAAGCGATACAGCTGTAGCCCGGAGCAGCGCGGACATACCCAGGGATGCTGACACGCAAGCGAGTGGGCAGCTTGGCAGCTAGAGCCACGTTGACTTGCATCCTGTTAAAAGAGAAAAAAACCTCCACAAAACAGTATATGAGAAAGTACTAGTAGGGAAAAAGTTACAGTCTACCAAGAGAGTACTATAAAAAATAACATTGTTTTAGTAATATATTTAACACAATAGCTTTTAAAGCATTGTTAAAATATTAAGCCTCTACCTAAGGATGTTAGCTTTTCAGAGTATACTGCAAAAATGCTATAAAATGACTGCAAGCATTCAGATTGAGACTAACTGCTGCTAAACAGGGAGTGTGGCATGTCTAGTATACTGCACTAACATTAAAAAAATATGTATGCATATTTCTTTGAAGTGGAGCACTACCTTCTGTTGCAGAGGTACAAGAGCTCACTTTTAAGCAGAAATCAGTGAAGTTAAAAACTTTGTTTTATCAGTTTAAAATAATGTGTATTTGGTGCCTTACAGTTCACAAGGTTAAAGAGGTAAATGGTTTCATGTATACCATAGGCCCCTGCTAAAAAGAGGACAATAATGATGAGCCAACCACTTTTGCAGAGGTGGAAAGTAACTAGTTAGAATAGTTAATCTTTTGAGACACATCCCTGGCATTAAGTGGATTCTTCTGATTCAGCTGAAGGCGCAACAGCTGGATTCTGTCATCCCTGACTGGGGCAGTTTTGTTAGTGTAGGATGACCTCTGGAGCACTAACACAGATAATACTGGCACCTCTCTCTGCTCTAATCAACTACCAGTCTGAGCAATTCTACAGGAGATGGGGGCATTAAGGCCATATTATTCTAAACAAAATTCAGTGATGGTAGCTGAGTATTGTGACAGCAAAAGACAGATTCTACCTTTCCCACCAAAGGTTTTTAGTGCTAAATTTGGGGAATGGTCTGTAAAAACAACACAGCTCCATATTTTCTCTGTTTTCTTAAAGTCATGTTTTGCAGAAAAAGACTGTTTGTGTCAAGTATGTCTAAGCTGAAACTCTCACAGTTTTACTGCCGTATATAAAACTGTTCATTGCAACCACACGTAGTTAACGTGCTCTCTCTTCGTCTCTTCCCACACAGATTAGAACTGGCAGGAAAACAAAGATTTCTGGGCATTTAGCTAGAATATGAAAGTTACTGTTCTGTCCTGTCCTGGAGCAGGGCAACGAACAAGGATCTCCTAGATTTGAACTGACTACTCTTGTGGCTGGACCAGGTGCTGTTTTGGTGATGGAGATCTTGTATTTTGATCATTTTCAAAGAAGCTTCATCAAAAACTGACCACTTCTCATGACGTACATCAACTTTCACTGAAAATATGTCCCATTATGAAGTTTTTGATCATGGCTAATATAGCTAGATATAGATGAAAAAGAAGGGCAACAATGCTTTCAGTAGTTATGAAACAGCAAATAAAGGTAGCTAACTTAATCAAAAGGGATTTGTATGCCACATAAGCATTTGATGTGTTTCTGCTTCACATTACACTGCAGAGCACAGGCATGCCATTGATAAGAATGCACTGGTGCACAACATATGAAGTATAATACTTTAATATTATAGGTGTCAGGAATCCTGTTTATCCTTATCATTTATATAGGATTTATTAGAAAATAACCAATGTCCAAACTGTCAACTACTTTTGGCTTGCAAATATAAAATGTACATACTTGGAGTTTTTTGGTGTGCAGTTAATAATGCTCTCAGGATCTTTGGGATACGGGACTGCTACTACAGTACTTTGTGCCTGGATGACACAGGGACACTGGCTTCAGTTGTGTTTAATAGTGTTCACCTCTGAAATCCAGATCCTACTGTTGAAATCACAACAGAAATAAATGTCTATGTATGAGGTAAGAGTGTTCACATTCCCTTCATTGTCTCAAGAAAAGAGACAATGAGAGAAAAAAGAGAGAAATGGGGTGTCATTTATCCCACCAAATAAATATTTAGAGTGCAAATGTCCAAAGCTAGTTGAGAAAACCCACCTTTGATTTACCTGTCAAATAAGAAAAACACAAGGATCATCTGTGAAAAAATTGGCAGCTTACTTGCCCACAGTGCTTCATGTCAAAGATGAGGATAAAAACCAGTTTTCTACAGTACCTTCACTTCACCAGAGTAAGCGTTGTGTTCCACATTCTGTTGACAATTTTAATATGACAACACCAGCTTTATTTGCTATACAGCTGTGATTCTCTGTTGGGAGGCAAATACGTTGCTCAGAGTGTGAGTCAGGAGTGCTTGGTGTCCATGCAATTGAAGTCTGTGCTCTGATGAACAGAGCCGTGGAGGTCAGACGCAGTGTTTCTTTGACGTGGGGGAAACGTTGTAGGAGAAGTGGGAATGTTGTGTAATTTCTTAAGCTTTTAAAAGAGCAGGGAAGTGGAACATCTGATCCTTGAGAAATTCATCAACACTACTGGCCTCCTTTCGTAATGTAACATAGCTCTTTACCCCTCAAACAAATGATGGCAGATAAAGGGTAGGTGTCATCCTGTTTGTGAATTACTAAAGCAGGCTTTTCAAAGCTTTAGTTTTCATAGATTTTGGTAGAAACAAAAAGAATTTGGAGGTTCATGAGCTCACCTGGTTTTCTGGTGAAACTTTTTTTCTTTTTTTGGGTGAGAGGAGTAAAAAGAGGACAAAGTGTGATTCTGACACAACTTTCAGCAGATAAAAGGACATAAATATTAACAAAGCCTCTGAGTTTCTTATTTCAATTAAAAAAAAAAAAAAAAAGGAAGAAAAACTAATCGTCATGGAAATGACCACTTACTTTTTGCTTTGGACACTTATCTGGCCTTCAGTTTCAGTCCCATATCTGCTTGACATAGACCAGAGATGCAATCTTGATCTCCCATGTCCCATATTAGTTTCCTTGCTGAAAAGAAATTCATGTTCTCCCTGTAAGTTCTTTCAAAAAAAATGTTTAACATGCAAATGCAAATAAGATAAACTTCAAAATTATCACAGCTTTTGCAGCCTTCCCACTCTCCTGATTAGAAAGATGAAGTTTCAGTCGCAGAAGCCCTGGGGCATGTCAGGTGGTGATTATGGATCTTTTCCCATTGTGATCCCTGATTTCACCCATCTCTTTATACCCGTGGTTGCCTCTACTGTTTCTGTTTCTTCTCCCATGAACACCCACTAAGTGGTTTCTTCTTTCCACTGTTCCCTCAAGCCCTTGCAATGCATTTTCCTGATTGAACGCTGTCAGCAGGGGGAGCGTCAACAGCACAGGAGACTCTCACAGGGGCTACTGGGAGAACAAGCTAAAAGACAGAAGTCTGGCCATTATATACATCAAAAACAGTTCCATGCTGGAAACTGTTGACTCATATGTAAAAGATAGAGAGATCTTTATATTTAAATGGAAAGGGAGAGATGCCAACCTACATACATATTAGAGTTGCCATTAAAAAAAAAGACAGCATAGCAAACATAGGTTTGTGCTTGAGGTCTTTCCCCAGTTTATTTTTTAATTATTTATTTTAGATATTAATTTTTTGTTGCATTCCTTGTTCAATGACTCTGTAGAGAGTTAGTTCTTTGTTGGTGAATTTCAAGGTTCATAAATTATATTGAGATTGAACAAATAAAAATAAACAAATTTTGGATATGCTGGCATTGAAAGAAAATAACTTGGGTAGTCTGTACTGTCTGAATATGCTGTATCCTTGGCCGATTCTTTCCTGTAGTGACTCATTGTTTTCTGGTAAATGTTGATTACCTCTCCATGTATGTCTGTGAAAATTTCAGCCAAGTTAGGCTGTTGAAACTAGTGCAAACATTAAGACGTTATCAGCATATGCCTAAAGGAAAAAGGTGCACCCTGGATTCTATCTTAAGAAACAGCATTATTGTATATAACACAATGTATTAATACTTCTATAAAATTATCTTACAATATTTTAACGTACAAAATGGGAGATGCTAGCAACTTAGATGTAAGTTCAAAAAAGCAAGTAAAACTTACTGTAAGGTTCTTACAAGGAGATATACATTTGAACTTCTCATATGCAATGGGGCTAGGAGAAAAACATAAGTTAATGAGTGAATGCTCTGACTATTCAACAGAACTAAACTTTAGAGACAAATAAACTTCTGAGAATATCCAACCAAAAGTGGAATTTAGGAACCCCAGGTTTTCTGAAATAATGCTACTTGGGTGCATAAGTTTGTGCTAGTACTTGCCCATCTGCTGGCTGAAGTGAGCGATTTGTCATTCATTTCATGCCTGTAGCTCTTTATGACTCACAGAAAAAATGTCCCTGTGACTGAATTCTCTGGAGAGCCTGACGAGGTAGTCACCTTTTGAATGCATATAACTCACACCAATTATACTACATACAGCTACAGTAAATTTTACAGAGGAAAATATGGTGTTGGCATATATTGTGGTGATGGTGGTGTACATTTTTATTACTGCCTAGTGGTTAGAGTACTCTTCTGTATTTGACTTCTCCTTCAGCTTGTAAAACTTTCAGTTTGCCACTCCAGAAGAGGGCCTGTTCCAGCTAAGGAAACACAATGGTGCACTCTTCTCAGACTAGCAGTGAATGTTCAGGACCAAGACCAGGGACAGATCAGAAGAGGACCTTGTCCAAGCTGGGGAGATGGAGGCCTGACATCTTGCCCTGGCCTCTAAAACTGCTTTTCTGTTTCATTTTTGTGTGAAGTGTGTCAGCTCTAGATCTATTTTCAGGTATGGACCCCAGACAGTATTTTCTAATACTAAGGCACATACCTAGCACCAAGCACCAAGACTAAAATTGTTATCAGTGGAGCATTCATTTATGTAAAACTGGTACTGTATTGTCCTACTTCATGTAATTGAGACCTATTTATTTGTGTTATCTCACATTTGTGATGTGAGTCTTGATATTTAAGCAGTCAGTAATAGAGGATCCCAATATCTCATTAAAATGTGCTCACTGTTTTTTGTCTGATATCGTGACAGAAGTGACACTTAATTCTACATTTTATATGAATTTCATTTTTACAACATTTTTCACCAAACAAGGGTTGAAATGTACAAGAGAATTAGTTCAGAAATTGTTTTCTTCCCAGGTTTGTTAATCTTGAAATCTCTCAAGGCTTTCTCAGCAATGTAGGAAAAAGTGAATCTTGCCATGCAAAGGAGGAGACTGTGGTGGGGCTTGCCATTCCTGGCATAAGTGCAAGGAAGGGTAAAGGATGGCATTATGACTTACAGCTGGTGCCAACCTTGCTGCTTCTCTGAAAGACATGGGAAGGTCCTCCTTCCTCCCCACAATTGTTTCTGGTGCCCTGCAGATAGAACCAGATAGGGCTTCTGAGCTTTGTTTGCAGGTTGTGGGACTGTGATTGTTTCGGTACCAGAAGCTGTTGGCTGATGTAGGTAGGTATCTTCTTCGCCTATGTTTACATCCCACCCTAAGTGCTTCTTGGAGCACACCATCAGAACATGCCACAAATTTTTAAATACAATTATCCATTTCATTTTATAAATACAGAAGTACTTGTCTTTCCTACAGAAGACTAGAAGCACAGAAGGACAGAGTGGTATAAGATCACATAGGAAGTCTCTGGTAAAGCAAGACCTTGAGTTCATCTCTTCTAAGTCCTAGAGCAAACACTAAGTGAGCTGATCCTGTTTTTTCTGTATGTCCTTGCAGTTGCACTCGAAAATCTCGTAAAGCTGTGATTATCTTTTTCTCCTGAGTTGTTCTTCTACAACATATGTATATCTTCAGTTCTGCAAGTCGAGTAGGTACATTTTTTTAACCAGTAAGCCAATTGGTATATATATAATATTCCTATGTTTAAAAAATGGCTTTGAAGACTTGTCCAAAACTCACCGAAGCCAATGACATCTTTGTCTAATTTCAATGGAATATGTATCAGGATGTGGATGAAAAGAGAAACTGTGGTCCTGCTTCTGCACTGAGAATTAGATTAGGCATGTTTTAAGGTGTAGGACATAATTTTCTTGTAGAAATAATGAAAGCATCTGCGATCATGAAGACTTCACAAAAATGGCTCAGTTTCACACTTTCTGAAGTGTGCACTACTGTCTGAAGAAGTATCCAAAACATCAAAACTTTAACATATCGTATCATCTCGGAGGAGATTTTTTTCAGCAAAATTCCTTCTCTTTTGAATTTCGCAGGACTGGAGAGAAAATATATCTCCCCATTTAAAATAGATCTAAAAAAACATTGTAATCTACAAGAACATTATAAAGCAAGTAAAAATAACTGCCTGTGTTTTGCTTCACATAGCAATGTTTTCATTGGGCCAATGGCTATTATTAATTTTAAAAAGATGGGTTTCAATTTTAGCAAAGCTACAGCAAACTGAAAATCCTGTTGAGCCCATACAGTCAAAAATGTTCTGAAGTCCCCTGGACAGATTTGCTGCTTATTGTAGCAACACTGTGTCCTGATTGAATGATTGAATTGAAAGTCTTTATGGAACCATTTTTAGACTTTTTCTTAGAATAGAAACAGAGAGAACCCCTCTGTGCTTTAAAGAAATAGTAGCATGAAAAAACATAATATGTCATTGTGTTATTGTTAACAGAGTTGTTTATTTTCTAAAAAAGACCTTACAGAGACAGTTATTTTAAAATTTTTTTTTTTTTTTTTTTTTTTAAATCAGGGAAAAAGTGTTGTTTCTGACAATAAATAAGTAAAAATAAAAACGTGATAGTCCCCATTTCAACTTCATCGCAATCTTTTGGGGTTTTAATTTCAAAATATCTTTATTTCAAACTTTTATTTACTATAAATTATAATACAATAAATCAAACTTGACACAAATTGTTTTGATTTGACCTTAAACAATTCTAGGGAACGGAGAAAAATGTGCACCACTCTGGAGAGTGAATACACGATGGGCAACATTGAAGTACGTTCACCTAACCAACAAACCTTTCAGCTGCCAGCAGTAGTTCATTCCTGATAAATACAAGATGACTCCATTGCACTGTGAATGCAACAGTGCTGTGAGACTGCAGAACCAGCTTTGAACTGCAGAACACTTGAATGTGAGTGAGACATTTGCAGATGAGATGTGATCAGACAGAACTATTTTTTTCCTTGTGAGCCCTTCAGTACCATGAGAAGTCAGTACCATTGTTGCAGATTTACTTCTGGTTAAACTGCACTCTATTTTCACTGTAAATTTGCATAGGAAGACAACAGAAGTTCTTACAAAGAGAAGGAAAATAGATTTCTGGTAAACTATAGACTTCTCTTAAACACTAGTGTTGTCTTAAGAACAAAAGCCCAAATTTCATCATCTTTCTTGACCATTAAGCCTTTTGAACATCTTTCAGCTTTCTCAACTACCCATCCATCTCAGCAATCAACTTGTTGTTACTGAGGAAATACCCTTTGAGAGGAGTATTAGGAAGTCCATTTCAGTCATTATTTTATAAGGAATAATGACCACTTTTTTTCATTAGTGGCTTTCTGTTTCTAATCAGACATTTATTTTTCACATTCACCAAACAAGGATGTACAGCATATGTTAAGGGAACTGTGTGTACCATATGGCTAAGAAGAATGAATGCTGTATAAAACAGAGAGAGTGAAAGAGGAAGAGTAAGGTAATATAATAGATAATGAATTCAGCTACATTATATGATTTTATTGTTACGAGGCTGCAATGACAAAAGAATACTATGGAGCACACATGGATTTTAAACCTCAGTGACTGAGTTTTATTTTTAGTATTCTAAACTGCAATTTCTTTTCCCTCACCCTGATCAGATCACTCTGTAGCCATGAAATGACAAAGATAGAAAACTTAATTCTTGTATATAGTTGTACTGTGTAACTCCAGCTTCAGCAGTGGTAAATCACATTAAAACCAGATATGTGAAACTGGAATCACCACCAAGACAGGCCTATGATGTGTTGGCATTGGGGTAGGTTTTCTACTTTGCAAACCAGCACTCTGATAATTTCTAAGCACCAAAACAACATACTCTGGCTTACATTAAAAAATGTAGGCTCCAAAATCAATTTAAAGATTTCTTTTAGAACTTGGCTGGACTTCAGAAAGTGAATTTTCCCATTAAGGTTTGAAGTCAGGGAACATCTTGAGCTCAAATCACTAGAATGAAGGGCTGAAATAAAAAAAAAAAAAAAGTTTTGCTTTCCTAATGAAGAACCCCAATTTTGAAGAGATGTTCTGAAAAAAAAAATACTTGTTGGATGATAGCATGAAATATAGATGGAACATTTCAAGCCATAATTTAGCACAAATTGCTATCTGATATTAGACCAACCTTGCTATTATTTGGAGATTGGCTGATTCTATGGTCAAAATCCCGCATAGTACTGAAGTCTTCACCCTTGGTATCAATAGTGAAATCTACATTCGACTAGGCAATTGTCTGAATTGCTATGGATGCAAATATGAAGAAATTATCAGAATGTAAACCACCACAGCGCTGTCTGCTTTAATCCACACACAGTCTCATCTTAATAATGGTACATTTCACAGAACTGCTAATTTTGCAAGTTAGATACACTAAATGCTCACACTTTTACCTTTAGGTTGTGTATGATACAGTCATGATTGTATATCATATACTGTCTATAATCTTTCTTACATAGATTATAATTTATGATTGTTACAGCTACAGGTTATTTAATACCAATATCTAAAAACTGTGTTCATTAGGATCCTAACCTGTGTCTCTCCCTTGAGAAGCATATTATCATTGTTGGCAATAACAATAATTGTAATTAAAGTAAGTAAACCTGCCCTGATTTTATGATTTAAAGGAAGTTACTGAGAACCCTCCAGTTCTTAACATATAATTTAAGATCAGCTAAATGTACACAAGACCTTACTTATTGGAGAATCAGAGTAAGAGGTGTATAAATCCATATTAGTTTTTCTTACCAACTTTTGTTTCAGGTATATCTGGTAGATTTATTACTTAACTGTGCTTCAGTAGTCTGACTCCCTGTGGTGATTTCCAAAAGACTGCAGGCAGGAATACACCCTTACTGCTGCAAAAGATTATGACATCATGGATGTTAAAAAGAGAATGAATGATGTGGTTAGCCATACATTCAATATATTACTAGAGAGGGGGTTATATGGAAACATGGCCTTTCTGTCAGGTAGAATGAATGAGATATATAATTTGTTTTGTCCTTCTCTTAAAAGAACAGGGAAAAGGAGATAATCTGTCTTAATAAGGGCATGCTTAGATTATCAACCAACTAGAAAGTAATATATTTTTAAACATCCATATGTGATCCCCTTATTAAATTAGGATGTTGAGCTAAATTTAAAGTATCAATATATAAATCAGTCAGTCAGTTAAATTAGCCATTTTTATACTGATAAATGGGAGTTAATAAAGCAATTACTTCTTTCTGAACCATAAGGCTCTGGTTTCCAAATCAGTTGTATGAGTTATGGATTACTGACATAATTTACAAGTTTTCATTTATGTGACTTATATCCTTGATTTCTAAGGAATTAGTCCTTTATTGTATTAAAGGCACAGCAAAACAGCATTTGCGTAACATTAAGGTTGGGGCAAAGCAACAAAACTCTCTGACTTCTCAATTTGTGGTGACACAGTGTTCCTTATTCTATCTGCTGTTGTTCATAACATACAGAGAGTTAAGGACAGAATTGTTGCCTTAATATTGAAGGTCATGACTTTTCAATGTGTGTGTCATGACCTATGTTCCATACCTATAGAGTTTTGCCTTTTTTTTTCTCTCATTTTTGTAAGCACACACCAGTAGCAGGCAGTTCTGCACCTATGTTGACCATTTTCTATGAAAGAGGCAGTATTAAAACTTGTCAGTGTATTGCCACATAACCTTCATATTTTCTATTTTTATGAGGCTCAACTTTGTGTAGGTTGAAGTCATTGAGGGTTTGGAAATGATTACAATGTGAGCAAGGTCAAGCTTATATAGGGTGTGCCGTAAATAAATTTTAATTTTAATTTTTCACACACTTTTCTCCTTTTAATGCTTACTGCCTAGTATTTATCTTGTTATTCTACTCAGACAGAAATAACCTGTCTTTTGGGCTACACAAGTCTTGAAGAGCTGCACAAACTAGCTGAAGTTGGAATTTTACTAAAGTCCAATTAGTTATTTACAAATCAATTCTAAAATTCAAGAAAGAGGTAGTGGTTTTCAGCTTAAACTTTTTACTGTCCTCTACTGTGTTAGGAGCACAGTAACATCAATAGTAATAACCATTGTGAAAGAGGGTAATAAGAACATTTCAGGAAGACTTCATGATGCACACTGATGGTGTCTGTGTAGTTCAGTTCATTCAGTCTATCAAAAAAACCACAACCCAAACTCAAAAATCCCAAAATCTTTTTGAAAATGTCACATTTTTCATAGGTGAAAATATATGAAAAACATATTTGGTTGGAAAGCAACAAGCAGCAAACTGAGAAATCAAACCTGGCTACATAGTGCCTGAGACATTCCAGTTTAAAGTAAGGAATGAATGAGAATGTAGACAAAAAAAACAAGGCAGAAATAACAGAGCCAACAGCCTGTTGAAGAAGAATTCTCAGGGGGAAAAATACCCAACAAGATTTATGTGTCCAAGAGTAGGATTACCCTGAGATCTGGCCCAAATGTCAGACTCCATTTTACAGAATAGCAGAATTAACAGGGGTCTGGCAAAAGAGTAACTTTAGTCTCCTTATTTTCTTTGTTATGTTTACCTTGCAGGCAATCCAGAAACTGGATTTAGCACTAAGCATGGGATGAACCATTGAAAAGATTGGCTTCCATCTCCCCAGCATATCTCCATTCAAATATCAACAGATAATAGATAGGCAGAGCTCCTAGAATCTGTCTTTCCTAATGGCAGGATCAATTCTGTTGTGAAATGTGGGGCCAGTGAACTTAGCAACTCACTATAAAGAAATTATTTTCATTAATAAAAGGAACTTTCTTATGACGAGAATTTATTTTTTTCCCCACTGAAATGTATTAAAATAATCTTACATACTTACCCCAGAATTTTTCTACACCAGTATATGCACAGTGCATTATATATTTTAGAGCTCACTGAGTCCATGCTTCAAATATTAATGCGCCAAACAATAACTCTTGACAGAGGTAGTCAGGTGGTGATCTCCCTGGTATGTGTTTGAGACCAAGTATGGTTTTCAGATGTCAAACTGTATAAAATGCTTCTAAGGAAATATCATAATGGGTTTTCTGTAATTTTACCAAAGTTTACCCTCAAGCCTTACGTAGTTGGATAATATATGTTATGTCAAACAGCTTCCACCAGAGCAATTTGGCCTGCACTACTGACATTAATTTTATCATAAGACAATTAATAAATCTGCCAGTTATGTTCGTGTTACATATCATCTGAACCACATGCTTGGTTAACAGAAAAATAAATGGATTTAAACAAAACATAAAATAACCAAACACTATTGAATAGGATATATTCCTAATAAAATATTAAAACCTGTTAATAAATGTAATTAAAAAGGCCGATGTTTGATAGACCTAACAGAAATTGGTTAAACTGACTAAACTATTCCAGTGTTGACACAGGAGCAGCCAAACTGCTTCCCATTTACACACCTTTCTTTTTGAACCCAATGAAAATTAAATTTACTAATCATTTATAAGAACTGGAATTTTGGCAGAACTTAATTTTTCCCTTCCGTCACCTATAATTTTATGAGATTTTAGATAATATAACTTTCCTTAATATACCTTCCAGGATGCTAAAGAAAAACTATTTGTTTACAGTATACAGAGCGATACCAGATCTGGCTGGTCTGGAGGCAAGATTTCCCAGACTTTTGATCTGCAGGCTCTGGCTTCCAGAATGTCAAGATCCATGTTAAAAAGAGGAATCTGGTGTACAGAGTCTGTTCGTCCCATCCCCACAATTATAAAACAGACCCAGAAAAAGAATAAAGGCTGATGAGAGATAACTAAAGGTGTGGAATAACTACTGTACGAATAGTGACCAAAAGGACAATAGTCTATATAGAGGAGATATTACAAAATCAGAAAGTATGTGAAAGAAGTTTATTTACTTTTTCTTCACACAAGAACCCAGCCCATGAAAATAATGACAACAGAAGGCCTTTTTTCTCTCCCCACATAATTAAATGGTGGTCACAGAGCACTGTAGTACGGAGTTGTTAGCTGCAGAATGCTACGGAAGGCAAAAATACACAAGCATTTGGATTTAAAACGTGCTAAACCAGTTCTTAGAAGATAGACCCATCAGTGACTTTTAAACATATAGAAAACTGCTTAGTGATTGCTAAAAGTTGAGAGATTGTATCAGATTGTTCTGTACTTGTTTTTTATATCCCTACAGGACCACTGTTGGAGGCGGGATACTGGGCTATACAGACCTTTGTGCTGACCTTGAATGCCTGTTATACTGTGACTCTTTTGACATGCTTAATTGTCAAGGACTTAAGGAAAGGAAAAATTCTCATCAGGTTTGATTGATTTTCACCCCATGCCCCTAAACTGCCCTCCAGGCTAGGTCTCCTCTTACTCCGCTGGAGCTTCTTTCCTTTTCCCCATTTCCTCCTTGTCACATATGTCCCTTTTAGCATTCTTATTAGGAGGATATTCCTGTGTGTTGAATATCGATGTTCTGTATGGCCATGCCTGTACTCTGCAGACAGCAATTTTTCCTTCAGCATGGCTGTTGACCACCAGGTTTGAACTACATGATTGAGTCTTACCTTCTTCAGACCCTGAAACTTTTGTTTGAACACAGTATGAGCACTCTCTTTACAAGATGGAAGGAGTATCCTACCAAATTAAAACCCAGCAAATGAAAGAGGTACATGAAATGACCTGTTTAACCATTTACCAGTGTATTATCTGAAGCCACCAGCATATTTTACACATTTATATGAGTAAAAGAAGCAATAATAGATAATTAATGTAAAAATGCATAACCTCGCATAGTATTTTTCCATGTTAGGAATGTGGTATTTATACAATTACAATTGATCATTGGATGAAAGTACAACTTGTGAGCTGGTTTTAGGATCTCTAAACTGATGTTGCTCAGACTCAATCCTAAAGACAAACTACATCAATACAAACTGCATGGGGCTGGTGGTGTGTCTAAACAGGAAAAATAACTCAGAAGAGGAAAAATACACCCACTGTATAATTAGAATCTTGACTTCTAATGTAAAGGTTGAGCTGATTTAGGGCCAGGTCATGGTACCAGTCAGGTAGAGACCTTAGATACTTTTCTATTATAGACATGTATTCTATATAAGGAGATTTTGGTTGCTACGTTCATCTCCTTGACCAGATAAGAACTACATTTTCATACCTGATTGTTCTGAGCTAGATTGTTTATATTTACCTCTTTTGTCCAATTTAGCAGAGAGGAAAATGGTCCTAAATGACCACATGAACATGACAGTTAATGTAAATGAAAACCAAAATGCTTTTGGCTTTGAAAAAAAAAGGAATTTGGATCAAATTCAGGCTGCATGTACTTAACCTTCTCCAAAATGTTGCAGATGGGTTGAATAGAAGGCTGATTTTGATAAATGATTCCAACTCTGAAGCCACAATGCAATACTTGTGAATTCTTTTGAGATTATTAGACCAGTAGTTTAGCATCTATCATTTGAGATAGACTAGCATGATAATGGGTACAAATAACTCATCACACATCCATGCTATTACTCTTCCTTTGGTATGGCTGATATTGCTGATATTCAGTTGTTCATCCTAGTGAATTTGATGGGCTATTTTTTGGTTAAAAGAAGGAAAAATTGTTTTTCGAAGGAGCTTTAATCTAAGGGAATAAGTACTTAATTCTCTTTTACGTATTAAAGGACACAATCAGAAGGTTTTTTGGTTTTGGTTTTGGGATTTTTGGGTTCATTTTGTTTGTATTTATGTCTCTGAGACTGTATTCTCAGGTCTCATGAACAAAACTGGAAAAACTGCAAAAAAGCTTCCTAAACTGCTAAGATGTAATGCACTCATTCTTTGTTTGGTTTACCATGAGACATTTTGTAATGGCAAAACCACTGTAAATAATTTTGGGTGATTTCATTTACTTCCCTCTCCCCGGAGATGCTTGGATGCCTGTTTTTGGCTCTGCCATGTCATTGCCCTCCAGGGATCTCATTGGCCAGAGCAGACAGATGCCCTTCCCTCTGGAGGCAGTGCTTTTGAGCACATGGCTACATGGGCCATGCAGGTGCCAGGAAGGTGCAGGAGCCCAGAGGGATTTTCCTTCTGTGTGCTGATAGTGGACCCTCAAGTCCTGTTCTCATCACCTTTGCTGAATCTCCACTCTCCCAGGAAGATTTATATTCTCTTGACATGGAAGAGTTAAACAAGGGGAAAAAAGACTTTTACACAGCCCTGTAAAAGTCATGTTTTGCTGGCAAACAGCAGCAAACTTGCTAGGCTTTCTTCATTAGAGCCTTGCCATTTAAGCCATCAGCGTCATTTTGTGAGGACATCAAACATGTGTACACCAGATGCCTGCAATGCAGAGCAGCACTAAGGACCTGACTCAACTTAACAATAATCTGCGGACAGCGGGTGTGAACCTGAGCTGGGCCAACACCTCATCAGACTGCATGGCTAATTGATTTCAAAATTAGAGTTGGTATTTCTGAACAATAATCTTAAAAGGCAGCAATAAAATACATCAGAATCCTTTGAGCTAGCCAAGCTTTCATCCAAATGGCTTATTACAAAGAGCTGGCACACCTGAACTTTGGCATAGACAAATAAATCCCAAAACAGTAAATGGAAACCACATTTGGCACTGGAGGTTTGTCAAGAGAAGTTTGTAGTCATCAGGAAACAAGATTTGGGATTTTTTTCCTTAGTGGCAGGAAACCATTCACGGGATGTATTTTACTCCAACCCCTGTGATTTATACAATGAAAATATAGGTAGTGTTGAGGAGAATGATTTTTTTTTTTTTTTTTTTTTTTTAACATTTCACAATCTTCAGGATCCCAGAAGTGCTAAAAGCACAGCAAGGGTTACAGTTATCCCAACAGTGATAACTTAATTGCATCTGTCGGCCTCCCTCTTTGAACTTTGAACTGCTGGTTTGTGGCATCATGGTCCAAAAGGATTTAGATCTGACTTTTGTGTGGTTACAATAAATTATACCCAAGTATCTGAGCAATGCCTGGAATCTTATCTTGAAGGCAGGATGAGGCATCTCACTTAAGGGTTGGTATAAATTTGGAATACAAATCTTTCCAGGAACTAGCATTTCAGACCAGGTAGAAAAGATTGCTTTTTCCTTCACAATGGGTTGAGTTGTAAGAAAGTCAGGAGTATGTAAATAAACTCATTAATTTCCTGAAATAGTTCCCCCCCAAAAAAGGCTCCTCAGAGCCACTTAAAAGATAGGAATAAATAAATCCATGAAGTCAGAGGCTGATCTGCAAAATACCTGAAATCCATTTGGACTTCTTGGCTCTTTCCATTGTTTGTAAATAGTTTTATAAATTTGAATTTGATGAATAAAGATGTAATAGTCTAGAGGCAATTGCAGCTTTCATCATCAATTGGTCTAAGTGAAATGTTACCCACTGCTTGATTTGTGTTTAAAATTAGTGGTTAAGTTTTACCATTCTGACAGTCTCAGCTTGAGTTTGTGATAGCCGAGATAGTTTTGTTCACGATTTTAAATAATTCTGATCTGTTCCATTTATACTTATGTTAGTATGGTGTCAAACTTCGCTCTAAATTTGAGTCTTGATGGTATGTGTTACATCTTCACAAACAGCCCTGACAAGTATGACTACAGAATTATACATCACTTTGCCAATGGATATAAGCAGTCTTTTAGCTGAGCATCTGACAGAGGTAGTAAGCGCAGCTTTAGACACTTCAAAATACTGTTTTTACTTTCATTTTATGTCTAATTACAATTTTCAGGCACAGCCTGATTCTCATCTCACTTATAATGTGGGTTTGTGATGTATCCCTGGATTTTCGCTGGGTTATTTGTACGAACAAAATTGGTCTGTCATATGCCAACTTTCCTATTACACAGGGCCCAATTCAGTTATGCATGTTTAAAACCAGCATAATTCTATTAGCTGCCAATCTGTCGTGCTGTGAGAGGATAATCAGACCCTGAGGATTCATCTTGCCCTTTTGAAAAATTTTGCTACCCACACTATTACATCTCTTGATCTTGCCAATATATTACTGTGTCTCCAATGGAGTAGGCATGTGAGAGCACCTTTTAGTCGTGTACTGTATTTTAGCCATGATTGATTTTAGAAACGTTCTTCACTTGCACAGGTTTGGGATATATGGGGCAACACACATTTTGACCCATTAACTAACTGCAAAGATTACTCTTGTCATTATTTCAGTCTAGTAAGATGTGCTGAAATAATGGAGATTTTTTTATAAAATACCATATCTTATACTATGGCTTTTGGTACAATAACTCAGGTTTCTCACATCCATACACATATTGACGTAACATCCAATTACTTTTGCTGTTAATGCTCACGTACTTGTTCATCTTTAAAATAAAGTATAAATTAACTTAAATGTGTAACGTGCAAATAAAGACTACGGGGACAGATTCAGAACTCTCTGCTCAAACTGACTGACTTGAGCAAGGGTTGCATAGGTGCGAATGAGGGCAGATTTGCCTCTAAATTTTTGCACTGCTCATAATGACACTTCCCCTTGCTTGTGCAGTATAAAATCAAGGCCTTGTTTTTCTCAAATTAGAATTTTAGAATAAGAGACTGACATTTGTAACTTAATTCTAGCACATGGCTCTTCCTGTTTTCCTCCTACTTCTACGTGTATTCATATGCAAAGCAAAAGAATACATCAAAGTGACACAAACAGCATAAAGAATATCTGTCTACAAAGTCCTGCGCCAGCTGGTACTCTTATATGTTTTAGATTAGAGTCCAGAGAGTACTAAGGCTGGACCACCACAGGAGAAACAGCTAGGGGACACTGTGAATGTTCCCATGCATGGTATTAGACAAACACCTGGGTCAAATTAATCTAGGCTTATCCACTGTGAAAATTCACAGAGTTTAATGACTTTTCTTACCTGTGAAGGGGTGGTCTAGTTATAGGACTTCTGTACAGAGTCTGATGCAGAGGGACAGATTTCGGATTTTTGTGTGTTAATGTTAAAGGTCAAAACCTATAGTAAGAGGCAAACAGGTGGGACTTACCATACAGAAAACAGGAAAATACAGCAAACATATGAATTGCTCAGTTTTCATTCATTTTTGAGTTTCAAAAAGCAACTCAAATGTTACTGAATCAGTTTTCAAAAAACTATTCTTATGGCTATGAGGAAAAATAATAAAGTGGATTCCTGCTGTATTCTGCAGAATTATTTTATTCTACAGAAAGATAAGGATACATGTGTGATGTCTGTATTTCTGTGTAGTTAGTTTAAAAGCTTTTCCCCTATTTATATCTTAGACTACTCAAAGACATTTCACTATAAGAAGGTTCTCTATTTTTTCAGAGATTGCTCACTCTGTATCTTTGATGTTAAAGTATTGAACAGGATTGTGCTGTACTTACTTAAAGCTTGTTCAACTAGGACACAGCAGAACCAATAAAGAAGTGACATGGACCCACTCATTTACAAAATAAAAGATTGGCTGTATCGTACAGGTTTAAGAATATGCTTCAAATACGTCAATAGTCCCATTAGCTGTCATGTATAAAGAGAGGTAATCAGCAGGTTTCCTAGCTCTAATGCTGCAGTTAAAATAGCTTTGGATTAGGGTTTGTTTGTTTGCTTTATCCATGCATTAGTCTTTGATAATAATGCTACAAGAAGACTGCGCTTGTCTTCTATATGGAGATGGATGAACTGCCTGCCTCCAAAACAAGGCCAGGAATTCGACAAGATAACACAAGAGAAATCAGAAAGTAACTGGAATTTTTACAGGGCTTCTTCTACACTGTTAGTACCTCCTAAGATTATTGGGCTGCTAGCTGGAGCAGCTCCCTGGCTCGGTGCTTACATTGCTGAAAGGCCAGTGGGTTCCGCAGTGTTCTCAGCTGGCTCCTGCAACGACATAAAGTGTTTTAATGTGGCCCACCACAGCCAACAGCAAGCTGTGCTGTAGTGTAGTGTTACTGCTTTATCTGTAGTGATAAGGCACCAGTCTTACTGCTGTAAGAAGACTGTTGCCTTATCATTACAGGTAAAGCAAAAGTCTTGCCATTGGTTTAATTCCAATTAAATATTATACTTAATCTGACATTTGCATACATATTTGTCTGTCTGTATATCAGACATAAGGTTTTTTTCCCAGTTTTAAATGAGCTGATCATTAACCTATCAATACAAAAAGTAGAAATGAGGCAGAGGGACAAAGAAAATGAAACACTTCCAACAAAATAGTAATCTGAATAAACTGTTTAAGTTGAAGGGTAGGCAGAAAAGGCTAAACAAATTGCTATGCTTTGGAAGAATAAAGATTTGAGGATTGTAAATTATTACAATTTAATATAACTCAAAAATCAGCTTGAACATTTAAATCTCTACTCACATAAAAAAACATATAATATGTTACATAATGATTAATGAATATATATTTATCCAGAAATTGACTCCTAAAAGAGTACTACAGAACCCTGCCACCATTGCTGCAACAGAGGAAATTTTGGAGGAAGGAGAATTATATGATTCTCAGGCAGGGAAGAAGAGAACACTCAGAAAGTCTTACAACCTGACAAGTGCTGCAAACCAATATGAACTACTTGCACCATGGCAGTCAGTTGAGGTGATGTGGTGGCCCTCTGGGAAAAGAATGGAAGACCTCTGGAAACGCAGAGCTAAAAACATCAGTATGTTGTTTTTTTGATTGATTTCTAGGGCCTGGCCCTTAAAAAGTCTCAAATAAAAATCCAAAAGGAAAAGGATGAAGCAGACATGACAACAGTTGTTGAGAAAATAATTTGTAGTACTCAACATTAGAGAGATATGATATATGAGTATACCGCATAAATAAAACATTACATTGGGATAGAGTTCTCTTTTTTTTTTATCCCACATGTTGCTTTGCTAAATCATATGGGCACTTTCAGAACATATAATACACAAATCACAGGCTGTTAAAGGCAATGATGATATAATATTAATCCTTCTGGTACTTCTCCAGTGTGTCTGTTTGGCTCTAGTAGCCTTGACTTCATGCTGATAGGAGTCTAAAAGGCATTGAGGAAAGTGAAAACATCTCTCCCCATTGTCGACTAATATGTGTCACAGTGTGGCCTGACGTCTCAAAACAATGTCAGCAGCCTGCTGGTCTAAAGAAAAGTGTACACCTTACAGAAAGACAGGGTATTAGCAAAGGTGCTAATGACTTTTACTTGAATCAGAAGGGCCAAATTGTCATTTAAACACTTAAAAATTTTTTATGTTCTACCAAATATTTCCAGCTACAGTAAAATGTCTCATACAGCTCCACTGACTTCAAGGAAGCTGTGCTAATTTATGTCAGCTGAACACGCTGATGGCAGTGATTAAACAGGACAAAGAAAGATAGTATAGTTTGAAAGTGGAGTAATGTAAAAGAGACAATAACAAGGACACCAAGTTATCTGATGTGTGGTATGAGGACAATAACATCAAGATTAAACAACATGCTTATTAATATGCCTAATTCTAAGCATATTATTTTCAGAATTGATTTAAATTTTCTAGTTACCACTTTATCTCTCTTGCTGTAGAAATCAATCTATGCCATTTTTCTCCCTTTATAGCCTCATTTTTCCTTCTTTGTCCAGCATTATCAAACCATGCCACAAATTCAATTATGATGTTGTGATGCCAAAACCTGTGGTCCTGGCAAAATGTATCATGCAGCATATCTAGGTAAGTGAATTAAAAAAGCATCTGAGCAGGTATCTGGTGTGTGTCACAGTTCATTCTTCCATAATAAACGATGTTCTTCTTCTCATTCATTTGTCAATCATAGTAACTAAAGATTATTATTTGCTGTATGTACGTGACACCAGCAATTTGCAAAGTCTGTTGGCAAGAAAATCAGGTTAGAATGACAGAGTGAGAAATTAAGCAGAAGTCTGATGTAATTAGCTACAACAATCAGTGCTCTAATTTCTGATTTATTGTTTCCTGTTTTCCTGCTGCTTTCAGTCCATGCATACTGTATGTGCTTCGTATAGGTCAAACAATTGCCTTATCAGTCCTGGCAAACCAAGAGGTCAGAGTTAACAATATTTATTTAAACATGCAGGATGCTTCCCACTGCAATTAGGAAATAACTATTACTAATAGGTCTTTGGTGCTATTTCCTCATTTATACGACTTCGTAAAGAAATACAGGCGATAGGGAACTCAGATTTCAGACTTCTTCATAAATATTTCTTTCAGATAGATTTACTTGACTATTAGCATTTTGTTTTGTTAAACTGGCCACATTGAATTCCACCAAATGACACTCTGACAACAAGATATTAATGTGAAATATTTACATTTATGTATATCAGTTTAATAAGAATGGACACTTGGCATGTTTTGCATCATGTAATGCCAGATCTTTTTTTTTTTAAAAAAAAGAGTATTCAGATCTTGGTCCCTCTGAAATCAATGAGAGTTTTGCTCCTGACTGTGATGGGATTACGACTTGGCCCTATAAATTTGTTCTGGCTGCCTTTTTCACATTATACAGAGTTCAAGGTCTTTGGATGAGCAGTTCCTTATCCAGGCTTGTGCATAATTTAGTCTTACACAGTTGTTGCAATTCCAGTAGGAATTCACATGACTGCTTGTTTTGATTTGAAATCCGCACAATAAATTGTGCATCTCACAAGAAATATATATTCTATATGCATTCAACTCTTCAGGTAACAGCCACACTTTCATAAAAAAGTGAAGCTAGGAGAGACCCTCAGAGGTCATCTAGTTTGGCCTCCAAACTATTCCTAAAAATAAACTTGAACTAAAACATTCCTGACAGAAGCTGGCCTAGCCTATTCTTTTAAAACTCCAGAAATGGAGATCCCATAACCTCCTCATGTAATCTGTTCCACTGTCTACTCCAGTACCCTTAAGGAAAGATAATAGAGGGAAAATTCCAACCTAAATACTTTTGCTGCAAATTAACCCCATTACTTATTTTCCTTCCTATAGTAGACATGGAGAGTAATTCAATGTATTTTTTCTTCGCAGTAATCTTTTACCTAGCTATGTCACTCCTTTCCTTAGTCTTTTCTTCTCTAAAATAATCCATTGTAGATGTTGTTCCTTTAATTTCACATTTTCTTGACCTCTGATTATTTTTTTAAAATTCTATACTGAACTT
Organism: Podargus strigoides; assembly: GCA_028020825.1. Lineage (NCBI taxonomy): Eukaryota > Metazoa > Chordata > Aves > Caprimulgiformes > Podargidae > Podargus > Podargus strigoides. The sequence goes on along the minus strand of CM051621.1, from coordinate 38,649,239 downwards.
TGTCCAATCTTGAAAGAGCAATTGCAAAACTGGGTGCTGTACATCGAGAGCTTGTGTTTATACTTCTGTCCTGGTTTCCCAGGAACAGATCCATGGGCCAGCGGGCAGGCTGTGAGTAGTCCCGAGTCAGCTGGGAGATCCAATCAAGGCAGCTGACTCACAGGTGTATCCCATACCACTTAATCATGCTCATTATTAAAGTAGAAAGTTCAGTAGTAGTAGAGTTCTTCCTGGGGCTCCCATCTCCTGGCCTTCTGTTCACGCTGCTGACCCTAAGGATGAGACTGAGTAGAACCTTGTATACTTTCTGTTGCTGATTGTGTTAGTTTTGTTATTTCATTAAATCTGTTTCTACTTCAACCCACGGGGCTTCTCCCTTCTTTCCTTGATTCCCCTTCTTAGCTGGGGAGGAATCATCAGGTGGTAGAACAACTGCTACAGTTTAGCCTGGGGTACAGGATAAACGTAGACAACTTCTCATTGTGATATTTACTTTATTGGATCATTAAGACACTTTTGACTCATATGATACACTATAACGTCCAGATCCTTTTCTGCAGGGTGACTATTTAGGTAAGTCATTTCTCATACAGTATTCTTGAAGCTGATTGTTCCTACTTAAGTGTTTTGTCTTGATTGAATTGCTTTCTATTTATTATAGCTTCTTTCTTCCATTTGTCTTGCTTCTTTTGAATTCTAGCCTTGTCCTCCAAAATGCTTGATCTCCTCCCAGCTTGGTATCATATCAGAATTTAATAAACTTACTGCCTCTTATATCACCAAAGGCATTAATGAAATGATTGCACGGTACCAGACTCAAGACAGATTTCAGTAGAACAAGTTGATACAGCCTTTCAACATACTGTTGTCCAGTCTCTTCTGCACCCTTGTTACAGTAGTGTCAGGCAGAAAAGTTATTTTCCTGTTTTGTGTGGGTGTTGTTGGGTTTTTTTAATGATGTTAATATGTGTGCAAAAGAATATTGACTGTTTTATGAAGTAGAGATACAGTACATCATTTTTGGCTGTTACTTATCATTAGTTAATCTTTTAAGTGAATAGAAATAGATGTTTTGTTTATTTTTCAGTAGTCTGAAGTCAAGCTAGCTCTTCCATGGTTCCTTTGCTCTCTCTTTCCCCGCTTTTGGGAATAAGCACCGGGTTTGTCTATTTCTGGTCCTCCAGAACCTTGACAACTGTAGATCCCCTAATTTCTAATGATTCTACAATTACTTCACCACTTAGATATCTATGTGAAACCATATATAACTTCCTATAGCCTGAGGTTTGTCAATGCTAATTGCAGAACTCATGTAATCTCTGATAACTACTTCTTGTAAACCATGAATCAAGTGTGTTAAAAATTTTACCCATCTTTGCGTTGTCTAGCACTGCTAACAGTGCTGTTGGATTTTCATCCCTGTCAACTACCAGACTAATTCATTGCTTACAAAATTTAGCTACCATGAGAAAAGCCACCTTCTCAGAAACACTGGCCAACTCTCATTTGTGTGGGTAAATTCTGGAATCAGCTGTCCGAACCCCATGGCAGTGCTGGACAGGATGAGTCATGACTGCAGCATATAATAGCAGCAGATTTAGGATGCAGGTAATATCAAGTAGCTAACGTTCTATAGTCTTAACTTAGATCATGTAACATCTGTTGCCCATAGAGTTTCGTGACATTACTCTACCAAAGGGTGCAACACAATGGAGGAAAAAAGGAGTGATGGAAGGGGAAAAACATAAATGTGAAAACTTGCAGCAATATGAATTGCTAATATTATGTTCAGGAAAAATATGTCACACAGAATATTTTTAGAGAAACAAAATGTGAACTACACAACTTAGAACATGAAGTTTGAAGTTAAATAAGGGGTATCTATGGATGAATGAAAGATGGTGGAAAACTTCAGAGGTTAGTTATTATTGATCTATTTCAAGTAGTTTTTATAACCAAACTCTAAGTATTTTCTCTTTTCAGTTTTTAGTCCTTTTCAGTTTGAATGAAGTAAGGACTTCTTACATTTATTGGCTTCTTGGACTGTAAAGTTCTCCTATTACTATTAGTCAGTTGCTCTGTGTTTCTCTGCAAAGGCTTCTGTGTGGATGGAAGGCTGCACTCGTAGGGTGAAGTCTCTTTCTCCAGTTGAAGGTAACTTACTGTCAATTCAGACTTTCTAAGTACTATTCTCTGTAATTTATTTATATTTTTTAAAAATTAATTTTCACATTCTTCTGTTTTTTTCACAAATATTCTTCTCCTTGAAGTATACTGCACAGGCTGGGTTACAAAGTTGGAAATGAAAGTTGCCCAACAGTTTTTCTCAAAGTTTTGTAAAATGGCTGAACACATGGACTGAGAACTTACTTATAAGCTAACATTACCCAGATTAAATTTAGATTTTGGCTGGTTAATATTCCCTCAGGATTTGTTCTGGTTCCCATTGCTATGAATGGGAAATCTCCCATTGAGTTAAAAGGGTGCAGAATCAGGCCTTTTAAATAATTGTATTGAAACATGTAGTAAAACTTCCAAGAGTGATCTTTCAAAGGCCCTAAGAATTCAGGGCTGATCGACACTAATGTGTGCTTTCTGGAAAAGGGCAACGCAGTGAAATGTTGCAAAATCCTAAGTTAAGAGGAGCGTAGAGTGCTTCTCCGGAAACTCATGCGTTCAGAATGGATAGCCATCCATGGTGAATATATGCTGGTTAGATTCCAGAACACGTTCAGGAGCTTTCTATAGATACCTTGAACTCCGGGTGCCCATCCCCAGGCTGAGCTGCAAGCACTGGCAATAGCCTGACAACCTGGAACAAGACCTGAGCAAGCACCAGGAAACCCACACCAGCAAAGAGGGAGCTGTTGTGCCTTCCAGTCTGTACGGTGAAGGAAGCAGGACTCCAGAGCACAGCAGACTCACAGTTTGGACACAGACGTATAACAGTAAGCTCAAGCAGTGCTTTAGTTTCTCTTTTTGTCTATTCCAATGTGTACTGTCTGCTAGGATTTCTGGTTGCTTCTGAAGTTTTTATGTGTTTCTGATTTACCTTTACTACTTAGAATGCTCATGGTTTTGGAAACTTTACTTATTGGTATTACTTCTTTCTCTTGCATACCAAAGCACTTCATAAACAGGAAGAGCCAAATTCATTGTTATTCACACATCAAAGTATGGATAAAAAGGGGCAGCACAAATAGAACTTAGCTGTCAAGTGTGTGTGTGTGAAGGTACTGTAGGAGAATATCACTGTGGTACTTTACTGGTTATCATTCCAGGATATAGGAGAATATCTTAAAGCTTCCTAGCATCACAGAATAAACTACAGTAAGAGCTATTATACAGCTGAAGAATTTTTATTTCCTGTGACTGACTGTTCTTTACAAATTAACATCTTGGCCAAATGTTCAGCTAATATTAATCATTATAGCTTCCCAGAAGCCAATTTATACCATCTTACAGTAGACAAAGATAGCTGTAGGATATCATAAAGATAAAAGACAAACTGATATAAAAAGTCCTTTTGCCATATCAGGCTGGTCAAAATTTAAGGAATTGCTTTCTGCAAAAAGAATAGCTTCTTGGTCAATAAGCTTTGTCAAGAAACTAATTGACAAACCCCCTCTTTTTAAATTTAAATTAGTTCTACATTATTTTTTAGCAAACAGCTTTGTTTTGGTTTCTTCATAATGCAATGGTCTGTGGCCTTGGGGTTCTTGTGCTCTATAGTCTTTGTTCCTCTAAACTGAAAACCCTGGCACACTGGGTATGAGCTCATTAAATTGAGAAATTTAGGAATGCATATCATCAAATTACAACTTCCATGAGAGGTTCCTGTGATGTTTGTCACTTTAAAAAGTCAGAGTTATATAGAGCAAAAAGTGTAAACCTCTCTAATTGCTTCTGCTTCAGAATCCTGTAGGTCTGATAGGATTTCTTGTATGAACATGCATAGGACAGAGCACTGGGGATGAGAAGAAGGAGCTCTGAGTGAACAGCAGATCTGTTGCTTTCCATATCCAACCCAAATAGGAAATTTTCATCCATCCTGAAGAACCTCAAAGTTACAAAAGCATATATTTAAATTATGAAGTGAAACTCCAGTGGGAAGAATATCTCAAAATCATAAGCAGTATTGACTGCTTTGGGAATGTCATTGTCATCAAATACTATAAATTTGAAGGACAAAGATCCACAATACTAATGTCAATTGTGTCCTAACTTTCAACTGACTAAATATATAGCATTTTTACTGCCATAGACTAAAAGTGCCAAGAATTAATATTTTGGCTTCCAGTTAAAAAAATAGAGCACTTATGACTTGCAGACTCAACTGTATTTATGTTCTTGGTTAAAGTTGATATGAAGCCCATACTTCAGTGCTCTGATGAACTAGTAACAGTTTTTAAAAGAAGTGATTAAATTAGCAAACTTAAAAATTTATAATTTCATAGCCAGTTACTTGCAGTAAATGTAAACCTAATGTGACATTTTGAGTATAGCACTTAAATTGAAAGTTTGTGGCTGATAATCATTGCCCAGATAACTATAACTAGCTATTAGTTTAATTTTCTATAAGTTCAGGAAAGTGTCAACCCAACAGTATTATGGTCTGCAACCATACCAATATTTAAGTCCACCAAATTTTAGTGGACTAGTTTTTGGGGACTTTTTACACCAAAAGTGAGTTAATCCTACTTATTTGCTTCAAAATATTAATGCTAATTTTCTTTGCCAGTTAATTGGGGAGTAGAAAATATAACTTGTCCCTCTTGTTTGATAATTTAATACTGATATTACTTATGTTATTAGTTTTACTGGTGAATCAAGGAGCAAGTTGCTGGAATCCAGCTGTGACCCCAGGGCAGGAACTTTCTGCTGGCTGTCACCTTCTGACAGTTTGGGCTGTTAATTACCTCCAACAGTTGGAGCACAAGCACCTCTCTGTCTGCCAGCTGGCAGCCTCAGAGTCACACTGGCAGCCTGAGAAGATTTAAAACCTGTAACAAAAGGCTGCTATGTAAACAGTTTATTGTATAATACACAATGGCAGCAGTAGACCCACATAGAGAATCAAAGGTAGTCTCTGTGCTCATGAGTAGTTAGGAGTGGAAATGATACAAACCCCTCCTTGCTTCTTTCCATCAACCAGGGGACAAAACCTGAAGTCCAAAGTGAAAGACTATGAGCTAAGGCTTCTCAGACTCTGAATACTGGGATCTAAATGTCTGAATAGTTGTGGTACCATTAAACTATACAGATTATTTTAACATGCGAAAATAACACAGCAAGACTTGAATTGCCTGGTGACATGCCAGTCACCAACCAAGAGGAACTGTAAAGATCATATCTGAGGTTTTCTTCTCAAAAAAATTGCAGACTTCATGAGCTTGTTCTCAGGGCCCCATGAATCCTTAAAGTGGCACAAATGTCCCCTGGAGCTTTAGCTGATGTATATAAACGAAAGAGATCATGACTACACTTCTGAGGGAGCAGTTTCACTATGCTGTATATGAAACTTGTGAGCTGCTGAAAAGGTGTGAGAAGTAGGTTCCTTATCAAAATCCTTTCATGAAGTTGGAATATCACCATAACTGCTCAGAGCATGCAGCTAAACTAGTGCTGGAGCCAGGTGATTGGAAATGCCCAAGGAGGGGCTTGCATTTCAGCTTCTGGAAGAAGTTATTTCATGTCTTTACTTGCCAATCATTTAAGTTTAGAAAAGTGAATCACTCTAAGCCAGGGTCAAAGAAGCTACTCAAACCCTTTTGTTAGCTTCAGTTGAGTGGTTAGAGCACTTGCCAAGAGGCAGAGCCAGATTGCAGTCCATCCCAAGCCTGAGAAGGTTCAGGCTCACATCTCTCTTTTGCTTGGAGAGCAGACTGATAATTTCTAGGTGAGCTTGGGCCATTGCAGACCTAGAATTGTAAAACTGATGAAATCAAATAGAGCAAGAAGGAGCATAACTATGGACCGGGATAAGACAGTCTTCCCTGGCAGGGATGTGTTCTGGATCACATCCCTATTCTGTGTAAAGCTCAAGTATTTTGTGCTGGCTGTTTGGTGCAATAAGCACAGCATTTCTGTAACAGAAATTTATGGAGTTTTACAGTCCTGACATAACAATGAAATCACGAGTTCTCTCAATTTCCAATTGCACTTATCTCAATTTGAAGTGAATGTATATAGGTAAGGGATATTCCCTACTATTAGGTTTGCACATCCAACTTAAGAGTGTTCAGACATCTATCTCTACCATACTTATGTAAAGGATATTAATAGTGGTAGTAAGCCAAATCTTCCTGAGGCCTTTAAATGGTATAATTAGAACAGCTGAAATAATTATTTATCTATAAGAAGCAAGTGCAGCAGTAAACTTTGCATTTCAGGATAGGAAACAAGTGAGAAAGATTTGTAACAAAATTATTGCTGTGGAAATGTTTTTGAGTGGTCATTATAGAACATCCTTTCTCTATCTCTGCCTTACTAGGTTTTCACTTGGAGTCAAAATAATCCATTCATACCTTGGTATAAATACTTCTTACATGGAAATGAAATTTCATGTCAGTGGTACATTTTCCATAGATGTCACAATGTAGTTTATTAAATATATTCTAAAAAATATTGCGGTTTATGTCCTTTGAAGTGACTCCTAGAGAAAAGGAACAAGTCTTGGGTTAGAGAAAAAAGTTGCTATTGAACTAGTGAGTCCTAGGGATTTCTGCAGTAGAAGTGAGCCTGAGTTCCCTTACGTAGATACATTTCCCAGTACTTTCAAGTATTTCACCTAGCTCATCTTTTAGATAGACTTCAGTACAGAGTTTGCTTTTGAACATATTTCAGATCAGGCTTGAAAGCTGCTCTACCTCCTCCATCCCTTGCAGGAAAAGGGACCTTGAAACCAGAATAAAGCTGTTCAGAAAAAGGGGAGGCTGGACTATCAACTTTGCAGAAATTAACAATAGCAGCCCAAGTACCACCTGCCCAGTCTGCTGACTTCTAAATGAATCTAAGCCTCCCAGGCTAGAGATGTCCATGTTTTTTTAAAAAGGAAATATCTGGGAATGGCTTTTATACCTCTACCGAGCATGCAGTTTCACTTCTATACTTGCAATTTGTGTTTTCCTGACAGGCATTTCAAAGCTACAAGCTTAATGAGGCTTAATCTCACAATATCCATTTAGACCAAATGGCTCCTGAGGTAGGATGTACCAAATTGTAGGTTTGGCTACAGTGGAGCTTCCCAGTATTTACACCAGTACAAACAGAAGCAAAGTTTGGTCCAGTGACTTCAATGCATAACACTGGAAACATTCCTAAAATGTATATGTATACTGAAGTTGGAAATTTAATGTACAGGAAAGACAGAAGTAACTTTGAATCAGTGTTTTATATCATTTATACATATGAGGCATTGATTATAAATTCTTTGTATGTTACTATTGGAGGATGTTTTGCAAATGATGCCCAGAAATGCAACCAATTGCCAATATAAAGCAAGCTTGCCTCCAGGACTAGCTGAGCTAAAGCAAGGTCTATTTCTTTGCATTCTTGCCTCTAAAGTTGTGGCAAACCCTCTGAGAGTTCCCATTCCTGCAGACAATTCCCCTTGCTCGTAGTTAACTACTTCACTGCTGGCCCAGCAGGCACATCTACCCCATGTTGCCATATCACACGGATGCTCCCTTGAAGCTGGGGAAATGTCAGCAAGACGTATCTGGGATCTATCACCAGCAGTCAAGCTATCAGATAACCGACTGGAGCAAAGCCATTTTAAAGTAATTTTACACAATTTTCTATGGTTTTCACAGATCAGAAGCACTCTGATAGCATTGTATTTTTTTTTCATTTGAATAAACTTCTATTTTTGTTTGGCAGTTAGAATAGCAAATATAGAAATATGCCAGCATGGTTGTGTTTTGTCATATTATTTAACATGTTTTCTAGGTATTTTTAGCAAAACTATTGTCTTCTGGTCATTTAACTTGTGATAATCATTAAAATACAACTTCATTTGTTTGAAGATTTTTGTATTCCCCTCTCCTTTCCAAAATATATTTAATTTGATTTCTGCTAGAACATTTCTATTAGAAAATCTTTATGGTCGCTTAAGCTGTTTCATTATTTAATTGGAAAAAATCATAGTATTTTATTACTACATTTTTCTTTTTTTTTAATTTCTTTTTCCTAAAATAACCAGATATTATGGTCTGTTTCATAGATACAATGTTGGGTTTTTAAGATACTCTGGTATTTTAGCTCTTTCAAATTGCGTAACATTTCAATTTTCACATTTTCATTCACATAATTTTTTTTTTGACAGTTGTATTTTAATGATGGCAACCCCCCCCCATCTCCATCCCTTCTTTTTGCCCTGTGTTTATATTAGCTATATGTTTGCACAGACATTATGTATTTGCTATATCCCTGTTTCATACCAATCAATTCATGCGGCTAATTTTGTCTGTGAGTGGTCCCACCTAACTCAATTGCTTTGATGAAGTTCATGGCATTGTTAATGATGCAGAACTGTGAGTACAGGGAGCATACATGTTCCTTGGCACTTGCTGTCCGAAGTCCATCATAACCATTTTTTGTGATTTCCAGCACCATAGAGCAGAGGGAAGTGAGGGAGAGAGAATTTCAGGAGGAAGAGGCACTGCTCAGGCTTTCTTTGATCTGCTCCAGGTGAAGTTTTTCTGACCCAGGCAGAGCAGATCAAAGAAAGAAGCCAGAATACAGAGCACTAGAGTATTTCATGACTGTAGAAAATACTGCCACAAAAGTGCCCCTCTTTTATTTTGAAAATGTGTTTACCTTACATATAACCTGTTATGGCACTTACTACTAAAACCAGATGATCACAAACTATTGATTATTTTATATACCTCCGTCAGGAAGGCATTAGCTATATAGTGTCTCAGATAAAAAAATCTGTGACTGGTACATGTAGAGAGCAGTAAAACAAGCAGAAACAAATGATAACAAATTGTACATCTATTTTATTTCCAAAAATATCTTTGCTTAAAGAGATTCTAATTCCAAATCTTCAGTAATCCAGTGATTAATAGACTTACTTTGATCATTAGTAAACCCTAACTCTCTCAATTCAGTTGGAGGCAGTGAACAAGGTGATGTATTCTCATCTTCTTCAATCTGCAGTACTGAGTAGCCTTCAAAGAGTAGAGCAGTATAACTGAATAAGGACGAAATCTTGGTTGCAGTATATAAGTTGTACTAAGCTATGTGCTGCATGCTTTATAGTTGCAGTTAGATAACTTTCTGCCCCACAGGGGCCTCCAGCAAAGTCTTATCCTTGTGATTATCTTCCTGCACTGTGACCAGTCCCACTGATCTCCATTGACTCCTGGACCTTGTCAGGATTTCTCACAGTGCTTGCACGTCATGTGTGGGACATGACTTCAGCGCCAGCCACAGGAACAACTTTTTTGCTGGAAAGTTGCAAAAGCCTTGCTTTTGTGGTTTGCTGGTTATTTTTTCATGCCTGGAGCTAATGGGCGACACCAGCAGCATGACTGAGTGCTGGTTCCCCTCCGAGTCAGAGAGAAGGGTGCCATCTACTGAGGCACTCGCATCCCATCCTGCAACACAGAGGCTTTTCTTGAAAAGCTGCAGGCCAAGCTGGAAAGCTCATAAAACCAAAGTAAATCCACAAATTTGATGAAACTCATTAAAAGGAGCATTTCAGTAAGAGCTGCGTTTGTTCGAATTACTGTGTTATTCCACTTGCTGTGTGCTAAGTAAGAGTGAGCAGTTTTATGATGAAAAGAGATCCCATGCAAAAAAATCATTTTGGCACATAGGTTTTAAGATAACAAAATTCCTTATAAAACGCTGACAATTACACTGGTACAGGATGGGATGAATTGAATAGTTATCATGTAGTCATTTCATTGTTAACCTTGAATTCACTCTGCATTTTTATGGAATCAGGAGTTGCTCTTCAGCCTTTGTTAAAATCCACTTCATGCTGCTGGTTATACAGTGAATTACCATTTTATGCCATGCCTGGAACCTCAAATCCATTTTCCTGAAAGCAGATTACAGTACTATTTCTGCTAATACTTTCATCTGATACTACAAAATCCATCACTGTGACATTTTGTGTAATGAGAGTCACAAATAAACAGCATATTCTCCTCTTGCGAGAATATTTTTGAAAGTTATCTTTGAGTACTTTGGTCAGTATGTTTGTTTCAAAAGCCAGATCTGTATTTTACAGAACAGACTTGTTTCATTATCTGTTGGTATCTGTCTCCTTTAATGAGACAAGGGCACTAAAGACACTGGAGAGACAGAGCAAATACCTTTATATGTGACTGTGAGTAAACCACAGGCTGTGTGTAAGCCCAACATATGCTTTCTGTTCATAATCCACAGGGGAGTGTACTGATCATGCATTTTTACTGCAGCTCGATGTATCGAAACATTTGACCAGGTAAAATTATTAGAGATGTCAGGGAAAAAGATATATTTGCTGTTCCTACTTTCACCTCGTGTTAGAACATAAAACCCCGTAAATAAAAGCTGATCTTGGCAAATCACGCAGAAAAAGTCAAAATCAAGTTGTCAAAGTAATAAACAGTCCAATACAGCTGACGGGTTACTTTGTTACAAAATAATATACACATCAGATGTAAAAAAAATAGGCTGAGACTTAAATGTACTGTTTTTGAAACAAGTATGAAAAGTTCTTGTTCTCAGGATCCTGTACAACTGAGCTATAATAAAGTTCAAAAGGTATTTTTGATGTTTTTTTTCCTAAGCATTTTTCATCAGCCTACCCTGATCTAACAATTTATTGCAGTCTAATTGACAGCAATAGCAGAGATGAGCATTGGCCAATAGCTGTACTGGCTTTTGGAGTTTTTTGTCTTTTATCAGTGAATGACAATTGTGATTGGAAATGGTTCGAGCTTATGCTGTTTGTTTCTTTGTCATTCTTACCACTAGATTATGAAATAATTTTCAAATGCAGATGTAAATGCCATGACTGTGTTTGCTATCAAGAAGCATTTATGGCAGATCAAATTGTTCTCTGACGTTTTTGAACAGATTTTACAGTCAACAGGTTAACAGGGACTGTGAATTACATCTGAGTGGTATTTATAAACAAGAGTGAAACTTACGCATCCAGGAGGATATCAAGGAGTTTGAATAACACTGTCAACATGTCTGCTGCTGATATGGTCTTCCTCCTTCCTTTATTACTCACTGGCAGGATTCTTATTTTGAGATATATAAGTCTCTAACCAGGTATGTGTGGATTGATTTAAGTTTCCAAATGAAACAAAGTGCTGCAGTTGTTATTCCAGAGGTCACCTGCTAGTAAAAGTACTCTTTTTTTTTTTCTGATCTTCCTAATGTATTGCCACTTCTTTAGTGCAGCTAAACAGTCTTCAAAATATTTAAAGCTAAGCTCATGTTTCTCAATAAATGCCCAGAGAGTACCAATTTAATTTAGAAGTAATATGGCTTAAGTGTTTCTTGGTATTTGATACTGTCACTTATGATTTTGCAATAGGTGACTGAATGCTCTTTTCTGAAAGAGCATTGAAGAAATAAGAGTTGAGCATGAGTTTACAGAGTTTCTGAGCAGCCTGAGCCCCTGTTGTGACTGGCATTGAACAGAAATGCAACAAAAGGCAGTACCTGTTCTAGGTACCTTGTGATGATTTGTTGGGGTTTTTTAACACTTCCTGCACCAAAATTGTGAAGAGTCATCACAGCTTTAATGCAGTCTGTCTGGGCTATCTCTAGAGAAAGGTATTAAGGTGCCATAGTCTGACCATTGCCAAATTATGGTTTTAATAAATTGCTTTAAAGTTGTCAATAAGCGAAAAATAATCAAGAAAATGTTGTCCTCACATTTCCTAGTTAAATGTGAGCAACACGCGTGTGAACTTTGTGGCCTGTTGCATGCATGGAGGGCTATGAATCATGAACTCCAGTATTTTAACTCCATCTTTTATGTTTAGTCATTGTTTAGCTTGGGGCACAGAACTGAGGTACTCCGTACTCTACTTTTTGTATATTTAAGAAAAGGGAGAGACAGCAACAGTGTACTTACCCATCTCCTCTTTTAAGGGATGATCAGTTAATGCTGCTACAACACTTTGAAGATAGGCTTTCCAGAACTTAAATATGATTAAGCATTTATACAGATAATAAAACATACATACTTACCCAGGATAAGATACAGAGGATTTAAAATACTCAAGCTTCCTGGCATAACTAACATCTTGAGATTAGGAGGGAAGCCTTTCCTACAGGCAGGTTATTACTCAGGGTATTACTTTTGGTGGTTATGGGGTAGCTTACACATTTCTTTGAAGCATCGCGCACTGTTGGCTGGAGCAGGATACTAGGTTAAACAAACTGCTCTCCTCAATGATAATGGCAGGTCTCAGTTTTCTGTGTTTCTATTTCCTCCCTGACTGGTGGAGATGAAACCTTTTGCTTTTACATGCCTCAGTAAGATGCACAATGTACCTGGCTGTGGCTACACCATACAGCTAAGATGTGTTCCACTTTGTTAAGCCCTTAGATATGTCAGTTTTCCACATTTGTTATATGAAATTTTAAAGCTTGTGATTCTGATTTGGTTCAGTGGACATAATTCAAATAAGAACCTTACTAATTAAAAACTCATAAAGCAATCCACGTCCCTTTGACTGAACTAGAGAATAATTAAATGAGCAACTGTGGTGACAGATTTGGGGTTGGGTCATCTCCACTGACAGAACAAGAAAAGCACACCTGAGTATCCTACTGGTATACCCCAACTCTCTAGCCACTGCCATTTTGAGGGGTGGGTTAGACCCCAGCAGGTTGCAGAGAAGACCTTAGGCTACCTTGTGTCACTGACTGCAATGCCTGTGAGCAGGTTACTTGCCATTGTGCTGCTGGAGTAGGCAATGCAGAACCTGTTTGAAAGTGGTTTGCTAAGACATACTGAAATAGTAAAATTGCTGCCAGAATAAAGTCCTTTGGACAACTATTTTGAGCAAAAGCAAAAATAAAGTAATAGATATGGGCTTACTACTGTCAAATAAGAACATTCGTCCTTGAGAAAATGTTATTTGCAGCTTTGCCCTTGTACAGACAGCTACATGCAATGCGTGTGTGTGGTACGTGTGTTTGTGTAATAACTAGCTTAAATTCAGGCCTTGCTTATCAGGCAGCATGTCTCATTAATTTTTATTCAGTTCATAGTTTCTGTTTTATTGCCTTATTATATTCTTCAAGTTCACTGGATATTCCTTCATCCTTTTTTCCCCTTTTGTTATATACTTTTTATATATAAATATATATATACACAGAGAGAGAGTAAAATAATCACTCATGAGAAATCTTGAAACCGTTTTCCTTCCCTAAACAGCAACAAGAGATTTACATTTATAAATAGGGAGCCAGGGGTCGGGAGGCAGAATGCTAACACACGACAGCAGTGAAGTTACACAGATAAATATTTCAGTTCTTTTATCTAGTAAACATCCTAATGATCAACATCAAAGGCTGAAGAAAGAAGCCGTTCTTCTCTTTTGTGCCAGACTGAGAAAGAGTGGGCTCTTTTACGTCTCATATGGGAGATATGAGGAGCCTTTGAATGGATCATTGCTTTTTATGAGTAGTAATGAGGTGAGAAGTATTCTAGTGTGTGGCACAGGCCTTCATTAAAAGCGTGAAACAGAATGGCCTATGGTTAAAAGCAGTAATTTGTTCTAACATACTTGCTAAATTGTGCTGTAACCGTGCCAGGTCACTGGACTAAATTTTCCATAGGATTCCCGAATGCATTTGTGTGTAATTATTCTGCCTGTATGGAGTTCAGGGATTTTTCCAATGGCTTGTGCTAATTAGTTGACAACACTCATTCCTTTAGTGGAAACTTCTCTAAATGCTATATTTTAAGAGGTGTGGAAGAGCCCAGATTCTATTGCTCAAGCCTATATTTCCTCAAAAGAGTAAGAACCAGCAAAACAACATAAAATAAGCGTAAGTAATCTGAAGGTCTTACTAACACAATAAAAAACCAAGAAAACCGTTCTCACAGTCTCCATTCTCAGTCTGCCAGGATTTTATCAGAGAGGTCCATGCAAACTGAAGGCCACTAAACTGCTATATACTGCTGGCTCTTAGATTAGCATGTCTGAGCAGCCTGGCTTCCTAAAGCAAGAAACAATTGTCAGTTTGGAAAATCAGCCACTTGTATTCTGATGCTGCTGAGAAATGTGATGATAATTATGCAGCAGTACTGATAACACAATGTGCAAATGCCTTTCCAAGTTCTCATTCCTGTCATGCTTCAAAAGAGGAAACTTTGATTATATGTGCAGTACAAATTTTTGCCTGGGTAATTTTGTCAGAGTACAGAAAGAGGCATGGTCCCTGGGAACTACATTCTTGAACTGTGAAGGACTGGAGTAAATTGCACTGGCAAAGGAATAGTTTCTCCAGTGCAGGTTATATGCATGATAGGAGTCCCTTTGGCAGCAGAACACTCACAGCATCCGGATCTGACCTCTAGGCATTAAACCCACGCAATCTGTTGAGGATTAAGCGTCCAGTCAGCAGCAGAATAAGGAAGAGAATATAGACTACAGCCTTCCCCTGCTCCTGTCGCCGCATCGCACCACAGCTCTGCTCTCTAAACATTTCTCTGTCTTCAGCATAGATAGAAACTGCTTTCAATCCTTGCCATGCAAAAACATGGCAGGTCTGAGCTTTAAAGTTAATCCAATGTAGGAGTAACAGCTGATCAGAAGATTTTTCTAAGCTTCTTTAGAAGGATGTGCGAAGTCATCCATACTAAAAAGTGCAGAAATGATCAGCTTCAATTTATGTCTCTTAAAACAAAAAAAAAAAAAGTAGGGGAAAATCAAAATAGATATTATTATTTGCCCTCATTTTAGTCAAATAGCAATCTCTAAACTGAATAAAAATCTTACCAAAATATTTTAATTAACTCAAGCCAAGCTTTTGTTTGCAATGCACATTGATGAAAATTTATGAGATTTCAACTTCTTGCTCTGAGTCAGAGCAGGAAAATGTTTGAAATCTCAAAACTATCTCATTCCTAGCTTTGAACTAAGGGAATGGACAAGATTGTCTGTGTGTGTGTGTGCGCATGTGTGCATGTGTGTTTGGCAGCAATTAAAATGAGAGCTGTGCTTAGAGCCATATGCTTCCTCAGAAACTGATAAAAGTTGCATGTGTATAACTGATGGAGAATTTGTCCCATAATGTTAAGACATCTGAGTTAAGTACAGCTGTTTCTTTAAATCAGCTTATTATTTCTTCCTATACAAATCAGGACAGGCTAGTCCACTTTAACCTATTTAGATGAATGAAAAAATAGATAATTTTGTGCAGAACACATGAAAACCAGTCCTATTACTATTTGTCTTCTGATTGCCAGTCACTTAGAAACTTGAGCAACAGATGAATTAATTTCTCCACACATTTTCCAGCCATATTGTGCAGTATAGAAGACTTCAATGTTTTATGTTCATCGGTGAGTGCTGGGGTCATTCCTCACAAGCATATTCACAACATTTTGTTTTAAAATGTTAGTGACAATGGCTTAAATTGCTTATTTCAATGATGTGAAAAAAACTAGAATAAAGCAGAGAAGTACAGTCTGCTTTACTTAGAATCCCTCCCCCAAAAGCGTATGTATCTATGCAAGTATTGTGTATATATATTATTATAGACGTACCAGTGACTATATGATCTCCCTGAGTACAAGTGAGGAAACTCATCTAGGTTAGAATCATAGAATCACTATGGTTGGAAAGGACCTCCAGGATAATCAAGTCCAACCTTTATCCCATCATATCCCTAACCACTAGACCACGGCCTCAAGTGCTTCATCCACTTGTTTTTTAAACAGGTTCTTACAACAAGGGAGTGAACTCAGGTTGTTGTGAAGGTTTCAAAGGATTCCTCTGACAAATGTCAGCTTCTTGCTTCTGAGGAAGATCTGAATGTCCTGGCATTGAAATGAAAGATCTTTGTGGGATTAATAACAAGATCAATATGCCTTCAAGCCAGATTAGTCAGAATGCTTATATGCATACACTAAAGTTATGATATTAAAAGAAATTGTCAGTTGTGTGTTATGAATCACAATTTTTAACATCCATTTTGGCGCCGATGCCTTCTCTGTGGCTTTAAATAGTGTTTGAAATGCGATCTCTATTTTTTATTGGTGTCTTGGAATTCAGGCCTGCAAAGCCAGGTTTGGCTGCTTTGCAAACACCATAGAGTTTGTGCTGCAACTACAACTAAAATTTGTTTTAAACCAAAACTGACTTGAATATAATGTTACTAGGTTGCCAGTGTTGCCTGACCTTTCCCTTTCTTCTACTGCAGCTGCAGACAGGCTTTGAAACCATTTGTTTGAAATATTTTATTCTGTGACTAATTGCTTAATTGCTGGTTGCTTAAAAGGAGGAGAAAATAAAGATGAGCAAATTGAAATAACTTGAGGCTATTTGGGAAACAAAAAACACAGTACTCCATAGTTATGGCTACCAGAAGGCAGAATCCTGACCACAGTTTGGAGGTCTGGAGCTAAATTTAGCAATGGAAGGTATGAAGATTGAGAAAATACTGGTCCCAATCCTTCCCTGATCTCTCAGACATTATTTCAATATTTTTTTTTTACAGAGAAAATGAGATTTTTAAGTTTGCAGAGGACTCTCAGATTTTGATAAGAGGACTGTAAATGCTGCTATTAATGCCTTCTTTATTAACAATTACTAAAAAAGCAGGAATACAAGCCTTGTAAGGAGAGTGAGTCTTGTCCTGTGCCTCAGTTTCTCTTTACAGTGTGTGTACAGTTCTCAGCAGTTTTCTGTATTGCGGAGTTCAGATGACTTGATGATATTCAACCCCCTTATTAATCTGAAATCTGAAAGGGATATGGATGTGTATATATAGCCACTTTGTTCAATAATATCATAAATTATTCCAAACAGCTTTCGGTTAATCTTGAGCCAAATCATCTTCAGTAATTTGCCCACATATTTCTTCCCTCATAGGACCTAACAGTGATGATAAAAGCAGTATCAGAAGGGAAACAAATTTACAGTGCATCTAGTCTCCATGCTGTTTTCAGGGATCTGTGTCAAGGTCCCATTATCCCTATCTATTCATAAAGCATCACACAGAAGAGAAGCATACATGTCCACTCTGTTTTCCTCAGATATTACAGCCAAAATCCTGCTGCTTTCTTCCTGTTATGCAAGTTCTGTACATGACCCAGAATCAACCTAGCATTCAGAAAGAAATTATAGAAGGCAGGGATGCATGTCCTCTTCATTCCTCGAATTTTGTACAGGAATGGTTTTCTAACTTGTGTTATTTTTTGCCCACTACAAGTTTCTCAAGGACATAATTGCATTCTACAATGTTACTGTCTACAACTACCGAAAAGGAGGCTGTAGTGAGGCTGTTGTTGGCCTCTTCTCACAAATTACTAATGATAGGACAAGAGGAAATGGCCTCAGGTTGCGTCAGGGGAAGTTTAGATTGGATATTAGGAAGAAGTTCTTTACTGAGAGGGTGGTTAGGCACTGGAACAGGCTGCCCAGGGAGGTGGTAGAGTCACCATCCCTGGAGGTGTTAAAAAACCGAGTAGATGAATCACTTGAGGCCATGGTCTAGTGGTTAGGGAGATGTTGGGGTAAAGGTTGGACTTGATGATCCTGGAGGTCCTTTCCAACCACAGTGATTCTATGGTTCTATGATTCTTTAAGGTGACTGATCACGTGCTTCTGCTGAAAGTTTTATTTGTCTTCTTCCCATGTCTCTTGCCTTCAGTAACAGAGCCAGTCTTCAGGCGGTAGGCCAGGCTCCACTCAGGCTTTCCAGGGCTGCTTTTTGGGTTTTGGCCCCCTGTGCTGCCCCGTGACTCCTTCAGGGAGCCGCAGCCTTGCTTCATATTAACTTCCATGTACTACCAGAATCTTTGATTTAGTCACCCCAAATTTCCTTGCTCTCTGAAAGGCTTGAGTATGTGCTGAAAAGTTCGATTTTCCAGTGTAACTCTTTACAGATATAACCAATATAGTAGATTCATTTTGGATGAGAAGTTCCATTTCCTGCCCTTGTCCTCCATGCATGTACACAGGGCAGATCTCATCCAAATTAAGAGATGTGTGGGTATGGAGTTACATGCACTCCAGCAATCCCCTGCTGCTAGATGTTGTGCATTTATGAACCTTAATGATCTGTTGAGACAGTCGGAGGAAAGCGTAAGGGGACCAGAGTAAGAATTAACACATTAGTGGTTTCGATCATAAATAGATTATGTCTATCCTGGTACTAAACTTTACTTTTTGGAAGCTTAATAGGAATAAAGAAATTCCTTTTGTTGCTCCTGGAAAAGCTGAAATTCCATTCTGTGGAATAGGATCTTTCTCTATTAGATTTAGGATTAAACCTAAGCCTGTTGCTTAGTACTTGGAGGGGTCAGAGGCTGGAGTCTCTGCAGCAATCTCCCTCTCTAACCTGCCCGAGACAAGAGACCTCAGCTGCCCGAATGGGAGCTGCAGGCCGGGATATCTTCCTCGGTTTTCTCTGCTTAAAGATTCATCTAAAGCAAACAAACCTTGGTGACTTTGCATGTGAATAGTGCTGAAATTTCACCAGTGTTATTTCTCTAATTATAATCCACAAAGTGTGGAGTGCAATGAGAAACATGTCATAGTGTTAACTGAAAGTGTGAAATGGAAACGTAGCTGACAAGAAATGAAAGTAATTCCAAAATGAATAATTTTCCAAAACTATTGTTCAGTTAACAAATACAAGAAAAATGTGACAGCCAGTGAAAGAGAAAATTACTATTGTTGTGGGGTTTTTTTGAGGTCTTTTGTAACCTTTTATACTACTCCGCTGATCTGGCATAGAGCACAGCCATATAAACAGTTGTCCTGGCACAGCTGAGCAGGCAATAAATTGGGGCTGGGGTTGGGAGAGTAAGTAGATGAAACCAGGAAAAAGTAGGTATGATTTTTTCTCATTTTGATGTTGAGTTAATCATAATTTGAGAACAAAGTTGTGCTTTATGGAGGTTTAACTTCCTGTCCCATTTTTATGCACATCTCAAAACACCAAAGCAAAGGAAGATTTCCTGGTAGGGATTGTTGGACTGACTCTGCCTTGTAACAGTGGGGCAGAATATTGAAATGTATAAAGTGCTATATAACATTCTGACCTACTGAAAGCGAAATACACAGGCCACTGTTTAAATTGCCATTTCCCATAAAGGCTGCACTATTCTAATGTGTTTGCTACCATTTTTCTTTTAAAATGCCTAGAGGAAATTCATTCTTATAAAAAATGACAGTTTAGCCTGACCCTCCATCCTTAAGCTCCTACTTGTGCCTTAGAGATCCAGCACATATGGTACAGTATGTTATGACCAGCTGCTAATTGGGCTCCCTGCAAACACGGCTATTAAGGTCAACTGAATCAAATGAGGACAGCTCAAGCTTTAAATCCAAGGGGATATGTGTCGTTCTGCTGATTGCACACAGCTCCCTTTGCTACTAATCAGAGTAAAATGGACTTATCCAGAAAGAATAGGCTTCTAGCCAGCTTTATTATTCATAACACTTCTACCAAACATAATTGTCCACTTATAAGTGCATTTGGAGCTATACATCAGAAAGTACAAGGCCCATTCCTCAGATACTTTGAAAGAGATGTATATATACTTTGAGTTATATAACATGTAATGCCTACTGAATTAATCTTTAAGTTTCTGTCTTTGACTTCTTTTCAATATGTTTAGATAAAATTAAATGTAAAATACGAAAACTAGAAATTATAATATTTTAGAATGTATTAGAATATTATAAATACTATCCCCTCTCTATTGTAAGAACTTATTTCAAACAGTACTGTGTTAATCTTGTGGAACCTGAAGTACAGCAATTATCGCTTTTAGCAAGTTGACTGGGTACAAGACAAAGCTTAGGAGAATCCATCAGTACTGTCTAATAACAAAAGTCTGCTAATCGACACGCAATCTTGACAGTGGCCGTATAATGTACTTGTTTTTTAGACTGTTGGTTTGTGAACATCCTGCCAACAGAGCGTGAACCTCGCATACATCTTATGTTTGACTATCAAAGTCAACAGAAAATCTCACATTGCTCCTAAATGTCTATATTAATAAACTGTGTAAACAAAACATTCATGGATACCTCACTGAGTCTGAAGTCTTATGGAACTGTTGCTGATTAAAGGGTATCTTTACTTAACATTTGTCTTTCACATTTATTTTTCAAAGTGTTTCCGCAACCGGCCAATGTGACTGAAGTTTCCTGACCCTCTGCCAATCACAATATAACCTTCAAAGGAAAGAGATAACCTCCCACTGAAGTAAGCAACAAAGAAATGTCCTTCAGAAGAAAATCCAGTAAAATTCAAATGGGGAGTGCAAAACTGGAACTGTTTTTGAGAGCCAAATACTGAGATTGATTTAACTCTTTAACTGGTTAACCCCATAGCAGCGGGGCTGATTTAAATCAGAGTTCCACCTACCAACTGTGCTGCAGAGAGCAAAAGCAGTGTGAGATAAGACCTTCTGTTGCAGACTCTTTGAAAGGCAGTGAGAAGCAAGGATCTTTCAGCTAGAACTGCTTGGTATTTGTCAGATGGGAAGAGCTGAGATAAGCAGGACCTGAATCCTTGTTTTCATTAGAACTGAGTGAACAGTGAAGATTTGGTCCCTTGAGGTATTATGTCTGACAGACCAATATTTATTTTCATCCCAAATTGTAATAAAATTTGGAATATCACATTTTGTGGGATTTTTGTTTCCTTTTTTTGAATTAACAATTCATGAACATGATTTTGAAATGATGTTTTGACTGCTTTTGCTTATAATGCTGCTTTGCCTCTTGAGCATGGTAACCCAGATCTCCTGTGCCCAAATTCTTTTCATGACCAGGTTTTCGGGCTGGATGACATCTCTTTTCAGGCACCGATTGTACCATATCTTGATCAAAGGGATGACTGCAGAGAATAATAGGAAGTGTTGCGGGAAATGCTACTCCTATGACAGCAGCTATGACAATGATGTGTCTCCATTTATAACCCTCAGTCAAAGATGATAACCTCCCCTGACACAAGCAGTCAAAACAGTGTTCTTTAGAAGGAAATTCAATTGACAGAATATAAAAGTAATATTTTTCATGCTTTACACGAGTTCCACAAAAAAGGTAATTTCCACTAAGCACATTTTTTGTCTGTATGTCTTCTCCCTAGATGAACAGCAAAATGATGATGTTTAACTGGTAAGAAACTCAGCTATAGAAACTATAGTCAATAGTTTTACCAAATCATCACTAGATGCTTTGTCTGTTTTCAGCATTCATTTTCTTTTGAACGGTATTTACATAACTTCATAGGAACTCCATCCTTCTGGGCTGAAAGTTGAAACTCTTTGTCTTTGCTCCATGGTGGTCAATATTTTCTTTTTTATTTTGTTCAAATTCTGAAGGGAAACAACTCAGAATCAGGCTGTGGCATGACATCTGTGGCTGTGACATCAGACTGTGGCGTGACAAAGCATAGGCAGTGACATCTTTTCTGATTTTGAGTAACCTCCAGGAGCATGTGTGTTCATTTGGAATATGTGTCTGCAAATATTGGGCACACCCTCTCTATCTTCTTTGAGCAGAGGAAGATTAATTATTCATCTCTGTTAAATGACACAAGAACCCACCATTGTTTTAACCGACACCAGCCTTGATTTACAGATGTGAAACTGAAGAAGCAATTGCTGTCCTTCTTGCCTAATACTTGGTCTAGGTTTCTGAGTAAAATATCGTGTAACCTCTCATAAATCAAATGGCATTTTATTTGTGTGGGTCCAGTGCTTTCTGAAGTCTGGAGGAGAATGGGGAAAGACTGTGCAATAAAGAACAGATCAGAAGTTATCTGATTGTGATCATAGAATCATTGTCTGGATAATTACTTTTCTCACTGGAAGTTAGGTTTTCTTTTGCACACTACAAATGCAGATTCATTTATGTTTTTAAACAAACTTCCTCAACAAATGAGTTCACGTAAATTTACCAGCGTGGTGGTAGGAAGGTTGTCTCATCCTCTATCAAGCTAACAAGGCAGATTTAAGCTGAGACAACACATACAATGTTATGAGAAATGTTTAAAATTAGATATTGTCCTTGAATTTTTTTTCCTTGCCTAGCTTTCACAAAGGTCATTTAAAGTTCTGTTTTGGTGTTAAAACCAGGGAAATATGGAAGGAGAAAAGGGGAAGAAATCCCAGCTCGTATCTTTAAAGCTCTGGAATGGTGTAAATTATTACAGTGGTTTCGCATTTTCATGGGATCAAGGCAACAACAGTAAGCTCATAAAACAGATACCACTAATTATGCAGAGGAGAAGTCATAAAGTCACTGGTGGAAGCATGTTTTATATTCATGAACACATCATTAAAATTTTAAGACGCACTATCAAATTCTACATTTTAATACTACACCCAACAGCATTAAACCCTCCCAACAAGAAAATCAGATTGTTTAATGATCATGTTTGTCACACAGGTTTTATATGTCTGCTATTGAAGCAGATGTGGAATTTTCTGTTGCTGGACAGCTTTTATCACTGGACAATTAAAAATATTTTTTATTCAAACAGTTCATAGAAAAATTAAGTACAACAAAAAGAAGATAAAATCACCAAGAAGTTGGCAATGTTTAATTACAGAAATATTTAAATTTACCCAATTACATAAAAATGTTTTTATAGCATTGTCAATTTGTTTTTACATCTCTTGTATATTCTTTTTTAATTAAAAAGTAATTTTAAAGTAAAAGGATACTGATTCAGGCAGGCTACAACCCAGCATGCAAATGTTAGGTATTTTAAAGGAATCTTTAAATTAAACATGGCTTTAATGTAGCCATTTAAACTAATTGAAAAATCTAATAAGAGTTACTTCAGTCTCGGCTACTCAGCTGAATCTCTTGGAAGACCTAAGAGTGTCCCACGTGAGTTTCATTACCATCATGAAGTCACAGAAGGCCACTGAGAAAATATACAAAATTTTAAGGGTCCAAATCCTTCGATACAGAAAGAGGTACAACAGATGGTAAATAGATGGATTCTTGTTGAGACATCGACAGGACAGGAGACTCCTTCAAAACTGATTCTTGTAGTCTACAACAAAGACTCCTGTTTGTGGGTTTGGACTAGCAGATACGCATAGCTGTGCAGTTGTACACTCACACATGATGTCCTTCCCATACCTCTGGCGTGGACAACTCAGTCTTACTGCTCCCTTCCCATTCACTTCAGAGTGAACTGCATTGCTTGTAACGTTTGGGACCTCTAGAAAAAGTGGGAACAGTCAAACAAATTAACAGTCATTATCATTTACCAGTGTTAGTAACTAAAATACTTAACGCTGCATTTAAAGGACATATTTTTAACGTTTAAATGATTTTTGTTAAAACATTATCAAAAAAACTAAATTGGTCTATCTCTAGTATAATTACCCGATGATGTCCAGGAACCAGATCATACCATAATTAAACATTTATCTGACAAAAAGTCAAGTGAGAATTTAAATTATTAAGATAAAATCATTGAAGTGAATTCTGTTAGGATCCAGTGAAGACTTCTGCCTAAAAAAATCAATGGCTCATATTAGGTCTTTTCTAAACCTTTCTTTCTCCAGAGCCAATATTTGGCCTACACTATATGCCAGCATCTTTTTAATGAGAAGCACACATCTAAAACCTCTCACAACTCTCAAAATTTAGGAGTAAATATTTTTAAATTAAACCCGTATGCTAAGCAGTGCAGATTTGCTGGTGCAGATGTTATTTTTGGCTCATTTTCTTTAACTGATTCGTAACCAATGTACCCCAGCCTGTATTTCCATATTTATTATTATTCTAAATACAACAGATACAGTGAAATATGTTAATAGCATATCTGAAGAAATTTTAGGAAGTTTTCTACTTAGCAGCAAAATCACCACTAAAATTCTGTGAATAATGTGTGACACATTCATGTCAGCTTTTTGGGTTTTCTGTTGATGGTGCTTCCGCATTGATTCTAGTTATTTAGAATTCATAATAACTTCTATTTTTGCTGTTTAAGTGCATGCCCATTATCCACAGTGCAATTCTCTGGAAGAAACTGAAGCCTCTGGTGAAAGTCACAGTTTTCCACACTCTGCTAATTCTTAATTAATTAAGAATTAGTTAACTTTCTGGTTATGAAGGACCCTGTTGTCAGTCTTATTATGTTGGCCAATGCTCTATGAAAGAATGGATCATGCATTTTTTCCATAAATTGGTCTAATTAGCCTTTTTCCTTCAAATGTTGGCTATTCTTGGGATCTTGAAACCACATTGCCTCAGAAGAAGATGGGTATCTTTTTTGGACACGGATGGAAAAACACTAACATATTTTTGGGATTTCAAAAATTAGGATCAAATCAGGTTAACATTCAGAGTGCACAGTATGGTGACAGAAGGCTTAAAGCATAGAGATGCTGTTCATGCCATTTACTCTGATCTGTTTGGATATTTTCCTTAGAGACCAAAATTGCCATTTTTTTTCTTAGTTCAAGCATGAAAAAGTTCTCGTCTTTCAGCTGTATTTAAATAAGTGAACAGGTTTGGACTGTGTGTGACTATACTATCCTTACTGTTGTGAAGAAATATTCAGTAAATAAATATTTTTAATTTGCATACTTTGTGAGGTTAATAATTTTGAGGTCAAAACTTGCTTAGAGAATTGAAATACTAAACAACTGTGACACTAAGCAAAAGGAGTTTTTTAAGCAAGCCAAGAAATGTGAAATTTGAGAATGAGAAACTCCTCAGCCACAGACATGAAGACAAAATAATAGACTGAAATCACTGAATCACATATGAGCTTACACAGGAAGTCTGAACATAGGTTTTGAGAAATGTCTGGACACTAAGGATCCAATCCACTAAGCATCTACCAATTTTGTATACTACTATGATACATAGGCCGATAACTGCTGGAGAACTGATCAAGGCAGGGAAGAGCAAATATGGATTTTGCAGGATCAGGTATTTTGGCAGAACTGCGTAGGGTTTGTTGATTTTCCATTTTTATGTCTTGAAACATTTTTGTTCGAGGTCTTTCTGTTATGTTTCCCCAATTATACTTTAGACCTATATAAGATACTTTCCTGTCCTTGATGCTGAAACTGCAACTTCATAACTTCTCAAAATTTCTTTAATTACTAGCAAGCTATAAAGTAGAAAAACGAAGTTGTTCTGGGGTTCTTACATCTTTTGAAATGATTTTCACAAAATCATGGATGTTTTGCAGAGTGTCACATTTTTTTGAAAAGAAACAAAACTCAGACCTGCAGGTCATTCATTTTTATTGCCCTCTGGAACAAAACAGAAACATGTGAGTGATGGCAAATGTCAAAACTAACATTTTCACTGAATTGTTAAAAAAGTCCTGATATTTTGGTGAGAAAAGATTCAGGGAAAAAACCTTTTGAATGACATGTTTACAGACTGTCATTCCACAACCAGAAGGATAAATATTTAAAAGAGATTATTCCCTTTATCAAATCTAACAATGACACCCTACTAAAGACACTGGCTAGTCAGTCAGCAACTAAGTCTAGGTCTAATTTATCAGACAAATTTCATTAAATAAATTTTATATTGTATACTGCACAAAACCAAACTCTATAATTGGGATTAATTGCTACCTTCATCAGTTTTAGCAAGGTCAAGGATTACGTAGGCTTGAAGAACGATCTGACCTTTCATTGCGATTCTGCTCCCATCAAAATCCTTAGCTGTCACATTCACAGTTGTGGGTTTCACAGGAGATTACCACAAAGTATGTTTTGATCCTGTGTGGTATTATCCATGACTCCCTTTATCTGTCCATGAAATAGCTAGACCTTAAAAGAATAGCTGTTTTGAAAAGCAATGTGAAAATCATATTAACAGGCAAGAATTTCCATGTTTTGATGTTTTTCATTACAGAATGGGAGCTAAAGTTGAAAAATCAACCAAATTAAAAACAAAAAAAGATAGAGCAAGATTAATTTTTATATGTGTAGGAAGAAAAGGCTTGAAGTTAATATGGCTAGTTGAAAATTTCATAAAAAACTCTTTTTTCTATAGAAAAATGGTTTATGATTTCAACTTTTAATGAAAATGCCCCTAAACAAAACATTTTCAGCCAAAAAACTTGTCTGGTTTTGGTTATTTGGAAGGGAGGAGGTTGAGGAAGAATTAAAATTTTACAATATGGGTCTAGAAGTGCTCTTCTGCTCTTGGTTATGTATATTTAAGACATAACTCCCTCCTGGCATGATTTGCAACACAATAATAGAGCAATGTTGAGAAATCCACAGTATTGCTCTCTACTTAAATTCCCAGAATTGTCAATCTGGCAGCTCTCACAGGATAATATTTACATAATTTTTAAATTACAGACAATTATACAGAACCCTTCTCCATCAAAGGATGAGTTTCCTTCCCCACCCTCCCCCTGAAGTCAACAGCAAAGCATCCTTTCTCAGCAGTGGAAACAAAAGTCTCTTGGTTATACTTGCAGAAGAGCACTGTATGCTTAAAATCTTACATTTTTGCTTTTGCCTAATACTATGGAATTTGAGAAAGTATGTTAGGAATGGGGATGCTATAAACAGTAGCTATGAAGTCTTTGATGGTAAAGCACTGTTCAGGGAGAGTGTATATGGTGACTATTTATAGAATGCTGAGAAATAAACAGGTAATGATGAATTTTGGGGTTTGTAAAACTGCAGACTCCTGTGACTCGAGATGAAAAGAGGTTTACTAGGAAAATTACCTATGGTTTGGTGTTGTTTTTTTGTGTGAGGTAGAACTGGCATTTCCCTAAATGAATGCAAATTGCAATTGTCAACCAAAGAAACAGTTTCCCCAGTGCCTTCTTTCTGTTGCCATCAACCTTTCAGCTCCATGAGAATTACATTCGTTACAACTGTTAGTGTGAAACAACACAGCGTTGCTCTTATCTGTCACTGGTACTGTGAATTTTTTTAACCAAATCGTAGACAGATGGATAGACAGATGCAAATCCAGATGAATTACAGCTCATTTCATTTCAGATGGCAATGTAAGCATGTGTGTGCATGTGTATATAATATACAATGTTTATATGTAGGCCCACATAGGCACACATGTATTGTGACTGGTGTTTGGCATGTAACTGTGAGACAAACAAGTGAGAGAAATAACTTGATTGCTTTCTCTATACTTTCCTATAATGATTCACAAAACTGTTTAGTTATAAAAAGCTAAATCCAAATGTTTTTTCTTTTGCAAGAGCAGCTGTTCATATGAAAAAGGAGAACAAACAAACTCGACAATTTTTATTTGATTTTACTGCAGGATACATGCTCAGTTGCCCTTCTTGTGATGAATAAATAATGCCCACAGTGCCGTGTAGCAGTGGACCTTGCCCCTTTTTGTAGTTAACCAGTGAAAAAGGCTGCATCTGCTTATTCTCAGACATTAATGCAGCTAAAGGAATAAGACATCAGAGGCCTGTGAATGAGAAGGTCTTTTTAAATTTACAAAGCATTTGCTCCTGAATCCACCTCAGCCAGTTTGGGGAAAGCACTTTTGGCACCAAGTCACCCTTCAGGGAAAGACTGATAATGATCACTAAAGACATACTACGGGCTCCTGCCTAGCTCACTTCAAAGGCCTTCTCTCTTAATCAACATTAAATCATCATTTTGCCTTGGATATAGGGACAGCTGTACACAATCTATTTGTTTTAAAACAGATTAGGAATGGTTTTTCTGCCAGAGTATAAGCTGCACGATAAATGTACTTGAAAGACAGAACTAGAAAAAATATTGCTCCTTTAGCTAGCTAGATCCCTATACTAGCTGAAAATACACAACATCATCCCAGGATTGGATCCATATTCGGTTGTTCGGCCATCCCAAGAGCATGCAGCAAATACGGCAAGTTAAAAAATTCAAGTGTTGAGCTTAGCTGTTCATTCTGGTGAGCTGTCCGTGAGCAGCAACAGTCACAGTAAGTCGTGTGAGATGATCTAGGTCTTCTGTTTTCTTCTTCTTTTTTTTTAACCTTAGAGTTGTCCTATTTCATCCACTGACAGTCTCACAAAGTGACAACAAAGGCCTTTTATTACCCAATTAAAAGCTGATAGACAGATAGTTGTTAAACAGTTAAGTAAAGGTCCTAAATTACAGGGGGAAAAAAAAATCCCTCCTCTAGATCCATACTGGAGATATTTTTACATAGTTGCTAAGCACCTCTCTACAAGCTGTTTTTTTCTTACACAATACAAATGTACTGTTATGTGCACAATTTAAAAGTCTAGAAACAAGGCATATTTCCAGAACAGGACAATATGTATTGGAAAGCAGTGGTTCCAGAAATAGACTTGGGAATCAAAATGAGTACCCAAACATCAGTCCCAGTAAAACTTTGTGGTGAAATGAGCTACTCAGTTTTCATATATGCAGAGAGAATATTGATATTGGAATAAGGTAACGAGCCCTGTTGTTCACTTATTAAAAAGCGACTGAAAAATTTAAATAGGCATATACAAATATTAAAAAGAATATGTCTCACAACAAGAAAATTAGACTGTTCGATCTGTATTGTTTTAAAAAAAAAAAGATTGAGAAGCACCTTGATTATATCACACTAGTTCCTTCACTGAGAGAAAAAAATTGTAATCCGTAACATATTAGAGAAATACAAAATGTGTTTCAGAGAGTGGAAGCTAAAGGGAGACAAATTCAAATAAAAAATGTAGTCCAGCTTCTAAGAGAGACAAGTAGAAAAATGAACTTGCCTGTTCTGCACTTGTTGCCTCTCTTACTGTCTTTAAGCCAAAACCAGCCATCTTTTTGGTGGGTATATCTTAAACAGACACAAGCTGCTTTAATTCAAATTGTACTCCATTCAGAAAGAGCTGGCTGAAATGTAGTATCTTGCAAAACAAGAGTGATCTAAATAGTCAGGGTGATCTAATGGCCCATCTTGAGCTCAAGCTTTCCTCTCTTGGTTCAAGACATGGTGCCACTGCATTTCTAGCATTTGCATGCAGCTACCTTGGCTATAAGCATAAACCATAGACCTGTGTGTGTGAACTGACTTGCCTATGGGTGTCACTGGTTACACAAACAGTATACATATAAGGGATTAGGGCCTTCGTGTACACAAAATGTGTACACAGAATGACAACTGTGTCCCTCTATTAAGAGGGTATTGTTAATTTATAAAAATAAATGCTATTGTAAGGACCCTTTTCTAAACCCAAGAAAATTAATTACTAAAAAGAAAAATTCAGATTTTTTTTAATGCTTTTATGATAAATCACAGATTTGCCTTAACCACTTCATCTCTTTAAATATTCATTTCAAAATGAAGAATGTCTGTTCATGATGCCTTTATAACAAAATTAATACTATTCTACTCTAAAAGAAGTGTAAGTGATTAATATTTCTCTCTATTGTATATATATATATGACAGTGCTATTTTGTGTTAAAGATAATACCAGATAAGTCAGCTCACCTGAAAAGTGGAACCCAGCGTAGCAAGGCAGATACCACCACTGACTTTAGTTTTCATGTTGTGTTTATCACATGGTGGATATGGAGTAAGTGAGAAATGCAGCTTACTACTTAATGCAGGTGCTGTCACAAAGAATATTAGACTTCCACAAGGCTATGGTCAGGCATGAGAATAAAGGGAGAAGAAAAGATGACTAAATCAAATTTTAGCTAGAAAACAGTACAGGGAAACAGCTAGGCAAAGGGACATCAGGATACAGAGTAAAAACTGGGTAGATTTTTGACAAATAAGGATTAAAGATTGAGGTGGGAAAATCCTGATACTACTGAGCAGAAGAAACTACACCACATGCAGAAAAACTGTATTCTATCCAGAAAAAGGCTTCACTCACTACAGCACTGCAGAAGTATTATTGTGAGTAAGGAGAGGCCAGTTCCTTGTCCTCACAGAGAACCTATTTCTTGGTGGATGAGAATGCACCACATGACCTAGCTAGCAAGCAGGATGCAAGGAAGGAAAGAGCATATAAAACGAATCTTATGCGTCTGAAAAACAACAGAATACAAATCAAGGCAACATAAATTAAAGAGAGAGGGAAAGTTACTCCAGGGGCTTTATCCCCCTCCCCCCACAGGATACAAGCTATTTCCTTTGACTTTGCAATAGTAATTTCAGAATGCTACTTCTGGCACTGTCTGAGCTGCATGTATTTTCAGCACTTGGCAAGAAGATATTCAGAAGATAGAGGTTGTTCTTTTAGTTGGGAAAGGGAATTAGACTTCTTGCACTGTGACAGTAAATAATGCATTTCTCCACTGAGGTCACCATTGCACAGACAAGAGTAAACTTGGCATTTCCTTTTTTCATTCCTTGACTTTGCAACCTAAGTAACTTTCTTCTCTTCCTTGAGTAATTGTCCACATGGAGTCCATTTTTATTGTGCGCGTGCTCGTGGCTAGCTTCAGGCACAGGGAGCACGTACAGTCCACGAATGGACTACATGTGGACAACACATTTCAAAGAAGTACAGTTCCTGAGAGGTAAATAACTCCTTACTGATGTATGTTTTGCTGTGCAGTATTGAGAAAATTAAGATGGAGTTGTCTGACCATTGCCAATGTAAATTGCTAATTTTTCATAATGTGCAGTGGATAGACTTGGTTCTGTTTTCTCATCAAATTTTCACTACTGAGAAAATCTGTGAAGTAATTTGAGACAATTAATAATTTGATAAGACAAAAGAATTATGTCATTTTTTAAAGTGTGTCAAGCTGACTAAAGATTCAAAAATTAATCTCCAATAATGTACACCAGCATATTATATTTCTGAGATAACTATATCCTATGTTATAAAACTGCTAAACAGCGTGACCAACAATAATGGCAAGGGGAAAGGGCTATGGATTTAATTTATGAAAGCAGTTATAGGACACAGGAATAGCCATACTGGATTAGATCAAAGCCCCAGTCTGTAACAGTGACCAGTAGCAGATGTTACAGGAATATAAGAAAGAGATGGTAACCCCTCCTTTTCTATGCAATTAGACACTAGATGTTTATGCTACCAAACTTTCCTGCAGAGGGGCAGATATGCAATAAGGTAACAACTGGCCGATATCTTTACCGGTTTATTGACAGAATTCCCCATTTTCCAGAATTCTGTTTTGTGCTGTGAAAGGTTGCACTCTCTTGACAGAAGACAAAAAGAGGTTTTATATACCACTGATATTCACTGAGCAAGGAATATCACCCTCTTCAGAGGAGCTGTTACACACTGAATGCCAAGATCAAGCAAAGAACCCAAAGTGTAAATCTGAGTTTGTTCCTATTATATCTAACGAAGCTGCTGAGATCGCTGGGTGTCTGCCATCTTTCAGTGTCAGTACATAAAACTCACAGACCCAGCCAGATAACTGACCTTTACTGAACTGACAAATTGTAACTTTGATTTTTAGTTTTATCTAGTATTAAAGGGAAAAGTAAAACTCAATTTAAGAAAAAGAAAACACTTCAAATGTGTGTATTTTCAATCACTGAGTGGTGTAATTTCTTCCTTGAGGGAAGAGACACTTGTGATAGTCATACCGGGACATAAGAAATATGCTTTTAGCAATTGATATATTTCAGGGCTTGCTCTGTCAGTAACTATAATTTTGAAAAATTGGTAAACTAAAAAATATTCAGATTGATAGTTCCACTTTCAAGTAGTGGTCAATGGCTGTCAACATGCAGTATCATAAAGCTTGGAAACTCAAATATATTCCTGTCAGATACAAAGAATAAAAAGGGAGGAATCAAAATCATGCTAAACTGTACCTAGTTTGGATCTTGTTGCTCCTTTACAGCCCTGATGAAGAGAATCTGAACCCACAGATTTGTTCATAGGAAGCTGTTCTCAAAATTATAATGGGAAGGTGAGAGCCTCGAACCGCAGTGGAGTTGCTGGAATTTATCAATGTACCTGGGTACTAGCTTAGAGGGAATATCAGGTCTTGTGTAGAAGTAGTACAGCAAAGTGAGTCACTGTTCATTTCTTTCAGTTTACATGACTCCCTAGATCATGTAAAGAAAGGGTTAAGCATGAGTTAGGGATGCCTGTGAAAATGTATGGGTGAAGTACAGAAAAAAAAATCTCTTCTAGCTTGAGCCACTACATCTGTTCCCTTAATTCAGTGGCAGACCTTGACTGCACCCTGGGATCTGCTAGTCCCACACTTCATGCAACTTCTCTCTGTAAATTAAGTTGTTGGCCTGTGTTACTGAGGGTTTAGGAAGGTGAGTGATGACCTCGGTTTCAGTATGTTTGTATAGAAACATGTCACTGCAGGATGATGTCTTTCCTCCAGGGACATAGGGCCCAATACTAACCATTTGTTAAGAAAATACCAAAGCTAAACATATCCAGTGTATGAAAGGATCCAACACCCTTGCCAAGTGTAACTTTCACTCATCTTTGAAACATGAATGTACACTATATTTTAAAGGTTATTTTTAGCACTTGTCTTTTAAACTGTTTCCCATCTGATGTTAACATCTTGCAACTTTAAAACTAATATGAGTTATTTTTATTATTAAAATGGGAAATCTCTTTAATATATTGTAGTACGGCAATATGTTTAATATATGTTTTAAAAAGGAGATCTAAAATAGTATTTATTCTCAAGAATGAGGACACGTAATTCCAGAGAAGCCAAACAATGCTTTCAAGTTCTATGTTTCTTTATATAGTAAAGATTAAAAATAAAATTTTAAGGAGGATATAGTTCTTTTTTCCATCTTCCCTGCAGTATTTTCCCTAGCAGTCATCTAAATTTCTGCATTCTGGTGTGTGTGTGTTGATGTTTGGAGAACTGTCTGTGCTTGTTCAATTGTCTGAGAAAGATCTGCTGTTAAATGACAGGAGTTCCCCTGCAACATTAATTTTGAAACCAGATAAGGTGTTCAGTCGGATCAGTAGTTTTCCTTAGTTCATGAAGTCCATAAGAGAACATGAACAGATAAATTCTGATTAGAACCACATTTTTCAAGCCAGGTAGTCTTAAAACCGAATTCCTAACTGTGGATTTACATCCGAACTTTAGGCATCTGAGTCTGAAAATGTTGGCCTTGTTTAATATCCCTATTCAAGATTGATTAATGTACAGCCAGAATGTTTTTCCATACAGCCAGTCTATAAATGTTACCTTTCTAAAGTTCAGCCCATACTTACTTGGTATATCTTGAAATAATTTATTTTCCTTCCCTACACTCTTTAAATATTTCAGCCTATTTTAGGTTACAAAACAGTTGTGAAATCGCTGATTCGGCACTAGAGCCTGTCCCAAGTATGAGGCATAACTGGTGCTGGGGACAGCCTTTGTTTAAACAGGAAAGAATGAAATCTTAGCACCATCAGAGTCAATGGGAGCTTTGCCACTGGCTTCCACGTGGCCTGGATTTTACCCAGGGAACCACCTTTGGTCTTAAGTGATGTAAATCAAGTGTGACTGCGGGGAAGACTGTGAGGGTACAAGATGCAAAAATGGTATGTGAAGGGAAATCAGACCAAAACCAGTCAGAAGAACTTTGAAAAGCTGGTCAAAGGAAAGTACCTGTGTTAGAGGAGGGTATATTTTTAACATTTTCTCCCCTGCAAAATTTTCTCTAAAAATATGTTACTGGAAAGATAGGCTACCATCATGTGGAACCATTCCTAATGAATGTGAAAGTAAATTATAAGAATGCTGTATATGTTGTTTGTTTATTTTTTTTTCTCTCCCACAATGAATGGCTAAAGAAGTTACCTAAAACTGATCATGAACCATTTCTAAATGTCTCTTTTCCTCGACATGTAAATTTTCTTTTTGTCATACTTGAACTTTTAAAAATTCCCAAGTCCTACTTACTCCAACATAAACAGAAAACCACCAGCACTTTTCAGTTGTTCCTCTCTTGCAAACTGTGCCCTTTAATTTCTTCTATTTAAAGAACTCTATTAGTTAGGAATGACTTAATGTAAGGAATGTACTCAAGCTCTTTATCTGAAAATAGTTTATTTACAACCAGTTTTGTATAATTTTTTTGTCATTCCATTACTTTTCAAGTAAGGCAAAGCACAAAAGAAATGTATTTGAGTAGAAGAATGGAAACTAAAGGTCATTCCATTCAAGAAAAAGCCTATGCTTTATTTGGGCTAGCCCTGAAGAACAGAATAAAAGATTGGACAGGTATCTGGAAAAATGCCCCAACTGTTTTCTGGATGAGAAAACACTTTGAATTTAATAAATTAACAAACCATTAAATAAACAGAATAAAATGTTAAGTGCATTTTGTTTCACACTGAGCATAAAGAGGAGAATAACAAGCCCTTTTAACAGCAGCCAGGATATTCTTCCCCAAATAACTTCAAGAGATGTAAAAGCTCGTGTGGCAAGATGGCCACAGTTAGACATCCCTTGGTGCAGGTAAAACTGTGGGAGCTGAGTGCAAACGACCTCCTTCAGGAATACAACTCCACTTTGTGACAGCTATCAGACTTCAATGGAAAGAAACCAAACCCTCATAATACTAGAAAGGTCTCAGAATCTGAGCTTTTCCAGAGAAGGGCACATTAGGGGTTTATGTGAAATCCAGGGTGGTGCTCTGGAGGTGTGTGCTGGGGCTGGTTATCAGCTTGATTTTAGTTTGAATTAACATGATGGGCTGTGAATTGCAGCAGTTGAGGAGGTGGGCTCTCCTGTGAGGAAGATTTGCTTCCAAGCAAAATAGCGGGTGTGTGGGTGAAGTAGTCACCTCTGAAGCTACTTCAGTTTGAGAAGTCAAAACCTAGGCACTGGGGCTCTGCTCTTCGCTTCATTCTCTATTGAGTTGGTCAGACCTTACATTTCAGTATCCCTCTCTACATATTGCAGGCTATTTTTCTTTAGCAAAAAGTTTTCTTAGTTTCTTAGTGAAGTTTTTCTGCTTCAGAGAGGAGACATACACAAAAGTCTCCCATAAATTACAAAGCTTCTCACTCTTTGGGCTAGCAGCAAATGCCATAACCTGGCTAAAAACTGAAAACACCAGATGCTGAAGATGTGCTGAATCTGCAAACAGTTCAGACTTTTCCTGTAGCAGAAACTCCTCATTTAACAGACTCTCCGTATACTTGGTCACCACCCCTACCTGTAGAGGACAGGTAGTTCCCCACTTCACATCACTCCAATTGCTACACAGGTGGAACATCTTTGCATAGTAGCTGGAGAACAGCTGTTCCTTCTGCTTCTCTATTTCTTGCTCTGTTTCCTGCCACTGCCTCTTGCTGCCAGGTCTGAGAAAGAATGAGATCCTCCTGGGGCAATGGTTAAATACTACACATGAATAACTACTTGAACTTATTTTTCTTTACTCCTATTTCTCCAGGAGTTCCGGTAGAGAAAAGTGAATGAAGCAAACAGAACAATAGGCTCTACAAAGAAGCATTTTGAAAAGAGATGACAGTACAAAAGGTCAGCATTATCTTGTTCCTTTCTTTGAGTTGTAGGAAGATATTTTGGCTTATATCTGACATACTTGTTATGGATTTTTAACAGTATGTTATCTTACCTCAGTTTAGCAACCAAACCCATCCTTCCCTTAGGGCCCGTTACCGTGCTCCCAGATAGAGGAGAGGTGCTTGGGCTAAACGAAGCCTGTTTATAAGTGACACACTAAGTGAATTTGCAACCCTGCTTGAAGACTTAAATGAGCTCTTGTCTATAAGAGCTCGCTGTGTGGCT
The DNA here is from genome assembly GCA_028020825.1 of Podargus strigoides. Lineage (NCBI taxonomy): Eukaryota > Metazoa > Chordata > Aves > Caprimulgiformes > Podargidae > Podargus > Podargus strigoides. The sequence continues at coordinate 38,613,366 of CM051621.1, read as the reverse complement.
TGTCACTTGCTTGTTAAATATGCGTATTTTTAAACAGATTGATGCAAATCTGATAAAATATTGGTTTAATCTGCATCTTTATATCTTGTGAGATTTTGTTACTCTTTCTCCCAGTAACCTAGCCGTAAAGGAACATTTCTTATATATGATTTATTTTTTATTATATTCATCACTTGTATCATAACCTTGCTGAATCATTTTCTGCCTTGATTAGTAACAACGTCTGTAGATGCTGTATATTTCCATAGTCACAAGGCCTGAGAAAACCAGGGGGACTGAACAAGAAACCAGTGACAGGAAGAATATCTTATATATCTTCTTGCTGTGTGATTTTTAATTCTGACTGTAGAGAAACACAAGAAAAATGAGTTACACTCTGAAGACTTCTGATTTTATTTAAATATTTGGGATTAAAATGGTATAGCTGTGTTTACTGCATCCTTTTACAGGTTTTTGTTATTTAAATAAAGACAAGTGTCTTGTTTTCAATCAGTAGATTTATAACATAATTATGTCTCCTCAGGATCCTCACTAGAATTAATTGTTCTGGTAAAGTATGAAAAGTGTGACTCTGTATGCCTTGCAGACAGGAAAATAATGGTTTCAAATTTTAAACCAGATTTTCTCCAAATGTATTTTTAGTTACATTTTTGAGGGAAAGTCTGCAGATGTCAGTCAGTGTTCATGTGCATGCCTGTGACTATATTTCTATTTTATTAAGAGTTTAATATTGTTTCTTGGTATTTCAAAGCTGTTGGCAAAAATGTAATGAAAAAGATATATTCCTATGGCAAGTACATGACATTGTAAACAGAAAAGAAGCTGAGCTTTCAAAATCCAGCCTTGGACTCAATTTATTCTCCTTTGGCCCCTCTTAGAGATGAAATTAATGTGTGAAATTTTGGCACAATTGGTGTCTGAATTTGTCATACCACTTTCCTAAAACGGGGTGTTTGGATTTGTATTCTGATAGACTTGTTCTCTAACAAATTATGAGAATGTCTCTTGGCGGACTATGTGAGTTTTTCCACTGTAGATTTAATTCTTTGTGATAATTTGCTCTCTCTGTTAACATTTATTTAAGAAAACCACACAGCAGTAGAGTACCTAAAGAACAGGTACTTCTCTGCTCTTTTCCTTTAGAATTTAATTCCTGTTCAGTTTTAGTTTCGTTACTCTTTTCCTTCCCTGCCTGCCAATCCCCCTGAGAAAAGCTGGCATCCTGGGGCATTAAAATGGTCACTTAAACCTAAGATCACATTGCTGCGAAGCAGAGAAAGACTGAGCAGAGGGAATGAGTGAGAGCTGGGGAAGAACATATTTGGGGGGAGGCTGGGGGGAGGAGACATCAGATCAGCTGCCTCTGAATTTCTTTTCCTCCTGAACTGTCTTGGGGCACTACATATGCAGAAACCCCCCCACCTCTTGAAAAAGGGAGGGGGAAAAAGTACGCTAGGTCAGGCACATCAGTTGCCATTACCAAACCAGAAGCTGCACTTGGTCTTGCCCGTGCAGTCCTGATGCTTCGGGGCACAAATCTCAATGTTCAGCAGTTGAACCATGATGATAACGGCAAGGAGGTTTTGGTGTCCAAACAAAACCAAATCTTGGAAATTATATACAAGACCAATACTAAGTAGATGTTCAAGTTGAAAAATCTAGGATTTGAAAATGGAAACGCCAAATTTGTATGTGCAATCTGAACTCTACAGTCTTAACTCTGTTATAATGTGTGTGTTATGTAGTAATTTTTACTTTTGCTAACACATAGGCTGTGAAAATGAGCAGTGTGAAATTTATAACATAATGGCGAGATGAATATATACAGACAAAAAACTTTCCAGCATATATACTTGTGCTAAATTTGAAAAAAATATCTCTTAATTTAAGATATTTTCGGATACGTAACTTAAGATCTATTTGAAGACTAATTTTCTTCTTAAGTCCCCTGTAGGAGTCACCGAGATTTTAGAACTTGAGAACCATATGAGTAATGCAATCAGAAGCTAAGTCAGTAGTAGTTTGGTTTAAGTCTGTTAATACTTTCCAAACTCAGAAAAAAGTAATAATTTTAGTCATCTAACTTCTGTAGCAATGGCAGAATGCTGAATTTATTAAGCACAACAGAAATACTGCAATACATTCCAACACTGCTGAAATAATAATTGAAAATAATTTCTCTGGTGCATGGCATGTTAAATAATGATCTTGAGAGAAAATATGAAGATTAAGAAGAGAAATTAATACAATGCCTAATCAGGTGTTTCATATTAATCTTACAGCAAATTGTACTGAATATTTAGGGGGTTTAATGACCAACAAGAAACTTTGCTTCCTTTTGATTCAACATTTTCTTAGTTGAAATTGATAGTTATTGAATAGCATAAATAGTGTGTAATAGTAGTTTATTTGAGGTGTTTCTATTGCCATCTAGTGGCTCCCTCCCCCCCCCCTTTTCCTGTGCACTAGCTTGAGTTGTCAAAAGATTTTCAGTTGTCTGGAGCAAATGAGTTTGTTTACTGACAAGTGAGGGAGTGATGCAAATGATTTAATTTTTAAACACATAAAGAAGAAAGGCATGAAGCTAAGTTTCCTCGTTATGTGGACTAAAACAAATTCTTTGAGTAACTAAGATCTCCCCCAGCTGACATAAATTAAGACTCCTACAATAACTTAGTAATGACACTACTTAGAAAAGGAAAAGATATACAAATGTGCTTTTTTTGTTGTTGCTGTTCAAAGCAGACGATATGGATTTGATGTGATTCTGTCTTGCCTGAGTTTTAATCTTCTGTAGTTCTCTCTGGTTTCTGTCTAATTGATTCATTTTTACCCCTGGAGCAAAACCTGCTTCTACTCTTATGAAACAGCAAGAAGTCCACGCTGGTCCTGACAAGGTATGCTGAGATAAATCGTAAGAAATATGAGGTCTTCAGTTCTCATGACTCTTTCTTAATAATGGTAAATATAAAACAATTTTCTGAGCTTTTGCCCTTGCACACTCACATCAGAGAGTTAAAACAGAAATAAGTGAGAGTCTCAATACTTTTTACTTATGCCAGTATAAAGCCTGGGGGTTCACTGAAGTCGGTGGAGGTACTCATGTCTGTGGAAGTAAGACTTGCTGTAAATAAAATTAGAATCAAGCCCACAAACTTGAATAAAATCCAGAAGTTTTTCTTTGTACCTGGTCTCATGTGGATAGTACAGTACTATAATATAGATTATAATACATAACACCTGCGTGTAAGAGCTCCTTGTACCAGAGTTTCAGTTCTCCATGAAAGTTTTTCAAAATATCCTTCCTTTTGAATCAAAAACTTTCCTCTTCTAAATTGCAATCTTTTTGTTTGTTTGTTTCAGAATAGGCTAAAAAATGAGATTTTACTTCTCAAAAGTTCAATTTTAATGACAAATAAAAGTTGTAAGCATTAATTTTGTCTCCACTTCTTAAACAGAAATGGTGTGTTCTGAGTGATAACCACTCCTTTTAAAATAAACCACACAGTTTTGTCTTGGCAGACATTCAGCTCTAGAAGACTTATCTGCTTGTAAAGTTTTCCTTTGCATACATGGTCGCTCAGTTTAAATACATTTTTAAAGTATGGAGCAAACTACAGAATGGAAAAAAGTGTGAAAGCTTTGATATATATTCTATCTTTACTGTGTGTGTATGGAGTTAACTCTCTCTTTCCTGGTGACTGACTCCCTTAGATTTGGTATGTATTTTCAGACTCACAAGAACTGCCCATCTGAAACTTAGACTTCCTGCAAACAGAGGCTTTTCTGAATATTTTTAATGAGCAAATTGGCTGGGAAAAGGAGGACTGTTATGCTGTTATGAGCCTGACATGGGACTCGGAGACATGAATTAATTTTCCCATTTGGTCAAAGCCTTCCTGTGTAAGCTTGGCCAGTTCACGTAGGCTCAGATTTTCAAAGTTATTAAAATACTTAAAGAAGTACTTTAAAAATAATCTTCTGCCTCAGTTTTCCACCTAAAAAATAGCATGCTTCACAGTAGCACTTCTTATCCCTGTCTTGTGCTTATTTATGAAGAGTATTTAGGAAGAGCAAAGCACTTACCTGGCTTTTTTCTTTGCAAATCCCTCTGAAGGACTACAAGTTCTTGGAGGTTCAGTTTGTCTTTTCACACCATGATCTACCTCAGGAGGAGGCAGGCCCATGCTGAGTTTAGACTTTGAGTCACTGCCACATTTCAAGCAGTAAAATAAAACAGGAAACCAATGTGAATGGCCATTCTTCAAACTGAGTGGAGCTTATTCACACTGAAACTTCTAATTTCAGCATGAGCAGTTATAATGATTGTACCCTGAAAAATGAACACAGCTGATGGAAGAGACAGTACATTATGGCGAGTAGATCAAGGCTACCTGCTGATCTTGCATCCATGCTTGCTTGACAATGTCAGGGCAGGAGCTAAGCTGATGTCCCTGGGATACCTCCAGTGATTCCTGATGGAAAGAAGAGCCAGTAAGAACCAGAAGTGGCTTGCAATGCCAGTTTTCTTTCTTAAATGCCATCAATATATCTGTCTAGATATGTGTATATATGTGCATATGTATATATACACAAACATTTGAATCAGATAAAGGTTGTCCGAATTCCCAGTTCACAGGGCAGATTTTCAGTGTCCTCTCGCATTATTTCTTGAAGTGTTTCAAAGTTCATCATTCCTATAGGCTTTAGTAAGCAAATAAATTTAAAATTAGATTTTTTTTACTTCTTTTACTCTCTAGAGACATTTTTCAGCTGAATGCCCTGCCTATGCTAATGCAATAACCATCTTTGAAGCACACTTAAAGTGGTTTATCTATACTATATTCCAGATTGCATATTGTGTTATTTGGCTGAGTGAATTTAAACACTGGAGGTTTTCTTAATTATTTTTCTTAAGGGGAAAGACAGATTCCAAATTCAAGGTTTCTTTCTCAAATGACACAAGAGGTCCTATCAGGTTATATGTTTAAACTCATCTGTTTTGTTTCAATATGATGAAAAGGACAAATACCTTAATTTTAGGAGTGGTACTAGCCAGCTGTATATTTGCCTGGTTAAAGACAGGAGTTAATGGAAATTTGAAGTCATCTTTACAGCTTAATAATGCATTAAATTTCCCAAGTGCTCTGTGCTGCCAGGTTGAGCTGTGGTTTACAGGGTTAGGCGCTTGTTCCAGGTAGCTGGTATACTGCTCCCACAGTGCAGCCACACTCCAGCCAAATGTAAACTTTCCCAGTGAAAGCATTGGAGTGGCCGTGTTTAAGCTACAGAAGCCCCAGAAAAATTTCTGTAAGGACATAACATAGAAAAAAACTCGACAGCTAATTGATAGGGTGAGAAGGTCACAGGGAAATGCTGGTCACTTGAATGCCAGAGATTGTAAATATCTTTCTGAAATGTTATGGCATTTGTATGGCTACAGTGAGTGAGCAAAAAAAGAGAATGAGGCATGTGGGAAAAGATTGAAATGGTCGAGGTACAGAGAAGTAAGTGCTTCTACTTGCTCTCTAACAAGCTCTGTGATTAATGATGGGCTTTTCTGAGCCTCTGGGTTGCCAGGGATATAGACGCTTACCACTGCAGCCCTCTGGGATGAACTGAGGTGAGAGTTCAGGAGCTGTGCATCTCTGCACAGCAAGATGACTGGATCCTGCTCAGGTCCTCACGAGAAACCCCCTGGTACTGTAACCAGTACCATACTGGGTGCTGCAAAGATTTTCTTAATGGTTTAGGATGTTTTGAAAAACAGGAAAGATTTTGTGTAACAAAACTAGATATGATGCTGGAATTTAGCTTCTCTGCTATCATTCTGGAGGTGTAAAATCAATACTACAGCGGCATGTGAGATGTCTGTGTTGTTTAACTCCTAGGTTGCTCTGGGTAGCACAGTTTTACTGCAGTTTGTTTGAGTTTAGCACATTTGCAAGTGCATGGGTACCTCCCTGGCCTGGATGCATCTGCTCTTCATGGCATGTCCTTTGCTCTAATGATTTATCAAGAGGAAGATGAAGATGTCTTGCCTGCTGATCCTCCTTGCCATGACCCAGAGACAGCACAAAAAACTACCTTCACTTCTCTCAGTACTAATGTAGAAGCACATAAAGTCTCTGATTCAGCGAAGTGCATAATTTAAGTGAGTAGGCACATGAGTAATCCCTTTCCTTTTCAGTGAGGCACAGCATGTGTTTAAATCCTATTAAAGCCTGTTGGATTTAAACACATACTTAAAGTTTGGTGGAGTTGAAAGGCAGACGTGGAAAACGAAATTGAAGAAACACAATTCTGCCTGTTAGCGTGCAGCCAGCCCTTTGCTAAACTTATTGTGTGTGGATTCTGGCTGCAGTATTTTACTTGCAAAAATGTCTCAATACAGACAGGCAACATCTATTATGGAGGATTGCCATGCTTCACAGGTAGATTAGGATTTAGTGAAATGCTAATTGTCTTCATTCCTCAGAATATTTCCCAAAGTTGCATACTGGGCACAAGCATGCGGTTTTCCTTCCACAAATTTTGGGCCCAGTACAAGTACTTGACAGAGAGACAGAAAAATGTCAGTCTTCTCTGAAGATAGTTTACATTTGGTATGTCTGTTTTCTGGAAACTCATTCTCCAGGTAAATTAACTTTCCTAAAATATTCTTTCAACCACTAAGTTTGAGAAGGAAAATTAAGAGCAATCCCAGGCTCAAGGAAAAAATATTTTTTTCAAAAATAACTATTCTTAGTTAAAGAAAACAACAAAAGCCAAAACAACAAAAAGTGGGGGAAAGAAAAAAAATCCCAAACCAACAATAAGACTTATTTTCCACTAGTTGATGATTCTGAAACCCCCTCTGGGAACAGCAAGTCATGCTGCTGAGGTGGGAAAAAAAAGGCACCAATGCTATCAGGACCCTTGGGTACTGTGCTGCTTTGCTCTCTTATGGCACACAGTTCATTTCCTGACCTCTGGAGAGATGGCAGGGGAAAAATAAAAAAAAGAAAGCAACTCTTGATGCTAAGGAACGAACATGGAGTTCAACTTGAAATATAGGGAAGACGGTCTTTCAGAAGTTGTAGCTGTATTTAGCATCAGAGTTCATGAGATCCACATGTCCCATCTTCTTTTTCTACAAATCCCAGAGGGGAAAAAAACATTTATTATGATAGCCTGGAAGGAAAAAAAATGTCTGTTCATCAATTTCCCCTTTTTTAAAGAGATAACCACTGACTCTACCCGTATGTTATCTTTATCCTGAGGCAGCAAATTTATCATAATTTATTCTGGTATATTCTAAATTTACCATGTTGATTACTACTGTATAAACAATGTCTGGCATTTGCCTCAGCCAAAGAATTGAGGCTGGCGCTGATTTGAAGTAGAGATCCGTGGAAGAGCTTCAATTTGCTGAAGTGGCTGTAATATCAGTACAAACACCAGAGATAGATAGCTAAGGATATGGTGGTTTTAAAAGGAAAAAAAATAAGGATTTTTCTCCTATGCAATGCTAATGAGCCACTTACTGAAATGAATCTATTTGGAAAGGGAAGTCCAAATGACACAAGGTTAAAAAACATTAGAAAGTGGTTTGCAAGTATAGCCGACCGGACTCTCTCATGGAAAAGCTGCTCTTAAGGCTACTTAGGGATCAGTGGGTAAGGGTTAAGAAAATCTTTTTGTAATGACTGCATACAAATATAAATAACATGAAAGTATTCTCATAAGGTTGGGCTAAAACCAGTCCTAATCTTGGGGAGTAAAAAGGGTTTAAAAGAAGTACCAGAAAAGGGGAGGGAGTGTCTTAACTGGGGAGAAACTTCTATTTAGAGGAAATAAAAAGAATTATTTCATCAATTGGCCAAACTACATATTTGCTGAAAAAGAAATACTGAGACCCCATACAAGCAAATCTTGTGTCTGTTCTCCCATGCAATTCCAAGGTGACTCCTTTCTTCAGAGCTCTTCAAACATTATTCTAATTTAGATAACAAATTCTGAAATTAAGGTCTACATTTATGAACAAAACTTATAAATAATGTGATGAGTCCTTCTATAGAATAGCATATTTGGGATTTAATTTCTATTTATATTTCTATTTTTCTTGATGTCCTGTTTCTCTGTTGTCCTGTGCAGCATACTTGTTCTAGAACATCACCACTTCTTCATTGAGACTATGGGTGAACTGTGCCTGACTTTGAGGCTGGAAAAGCCTAATTGACTTCCCTGGCCAGCATTTCCCTCTGGTCCTTTTTCTTCTGTGAGATATACCCAGACAAGGTGCAATGTATATATATTACTTTTATTAATTAAAAGTAAAAAAGCATTAATTGCAATACTCCTGGTTCAATGGTGCATTTTTTACTGGGAAATAAAAAGACACCAACTTGCCATTTTGGACCTCTAGCTTGTGCATTAGCTGATTAAAATGAAAAATTAGCTACTGCTATGTGTGGCGTGCACACTGTCATGATCTGTGTGAACATGAGAGCTTTTAGGCAAGAAGTGTGTGTACAAGTTTAGCAAATGCATCTTTGGAAGTGTCTTGGAAAGTCCGTCTCTAATATTCCGTGGTTTTGTTTGGACGTTTTTTTTATCTTTGCTTAATAGTGTTAAGGAAATCCAGACGTGAGCTATGTTTCTGATTTTCTGAGTTAAGCTAGAAAGATAATTTCAAATTATTTTCTTCCAGCCTGACACTTTCTACTGATTCTACTATACTCTGGTTTTCTTTCATTGCAGAGAATGCTTAAATTTAATATTGAAATATGATTCATCATTAAACAATAATGAAGGAAGTGGGTGAGGTTATTTAGTGACATCAATAAATGTACTTTCCTCCATTTTCAAAGACCCAGTGCATCCTAAGGGGCATGAGGATGTTCAATGTAACTTCTGCACAAGAGATGCAGAGTCAGAAAATTCTGCTTGCCCTTAGAGCACAATTGCCCTGAAGCTCATGTTTAACTTCAGTTACTTGAATTACACCAGTGACTTCCTAAGCCCATGACACTAGCTGCTTTGTAGATCAAACCGGACTGAACAAAATCTTACAGGACTAAGTATTAGAAAGTATTTAGCATGTCTCAGTACACAGTCCTGTCACTTCAGCCTCCATTCAGCATCTCTGATTCGTGCTACACACAGATAAGCAACACAATGTATCTTCCAAACAAGAACAACAGGAAAACATGGGGAACTTTGTACAAATAAATATATAAAATAAAATGCAGTATGATTCCAAAGTGTCCTGTGGCTGTTACCATATGAGTAGCAAACTCATAGGGTTGGTGCAGCTAAGTAGAGAAGCATGTACTGACCTTTGAGCATGCCACCTCACCTGCAACATTACATGCTTGAAGGTAAGCACTCCATTTCAATGCTTTGCTTTCTTGGGGTGTATAAAGTATGGTGTCTTTCCACATTAAATCTAAAGAAAATTGGTAATTTTGGTCTTTGCTCTTTACAGGATTCTATTCTGATATGCAGCACTCTGCATGACACTGATGTAGGATGAAATCTGCTTATTTTTTTTCTAGTACCTGTCAATCAGGAAATTAGATTATTACAATCACAGCTGAAATTGTATGGTTTTTTGACTTTGAATTATTTGTTGGTATGCTGAAAGAAAGCTGTAAAACCCTATAATTGCAGGCCAGATCAGTCTCCCACCTCTGTGCATATGAAAGGTAGGAAAGAAAAAAAGAACATCGTGACTCTGCACCAGCAGTGGGTGACTCCTTGGTCCCCTGTAGCACACATTTAAACATCTTCATGTGCAGCAGGAAAGAGGACATTTGGGATAGCCAAATGTAGCCATGGGAGGTGTTCATTAATCAGTTTGGGCAACCTTCTGTGGCAGCTTGTGATCTTGAGCCTGTGTGTTTGAAGCACAAATAAAAATGAAGGTGCATCTCTGCAAAGGTAGCTTCTCCTTCAATCAAAATCAAAATTAAAAGATTTTTGCTTAAAGTGACAATACACTGTACTCAGCAGATGTTGCAATGTTTGGTAAGCCATATACTGTGATTCTTTTGCCCTCCTTCTCCATTCCTGAGTCTTAAACTCGATTTTCTGTACAGCCAGCAGTCACTGAAGAATCCTTCTGTCAGTTCTTTTCTGTATTCTATTATGAGTGGTTTCTTTACAGAGTCTCAAATATCCACTTCTCATAATGCTAAGTACATGTTTATAGGAATTGATTTTGACGGAGCAATTTGAAATGCTAAATTTCTCTTAATGCCATCACAGTCTTCTGGGACTTGAAGACAGAGACATTTGTTCCTACTTGATAGCTTCTGAATAATACTCTCTTTGAATATTGTATTTAGGGTAACCAAGGGACAATACAATACCCCTTTCTAAATGGTTTGAAGGGCTTTTTGGCTGGAAGACAGAGACTGTCTCTCTGCTAATGTATTCTTTAAAGCCTGGTATTGTAAAATACAATATTTTATTGGAGAGTTCATAACAAACACACTCTGCCAGGAAAAAAGGCTGTGCTAATCCATTTTGCGGTATAGCAGTTTCTTCTGTGGCTTTAGCAGCGAAGCTGTGTTATCCATACATCAATTTGGAAAGCAGTTTGAGATCATTCAGAATGGTAAGGTTAAAACCAATATGATTTAAAAAATTGCAGGTATTTACATTCCATGTACTGCCATGTTCCTGGTAATGCTGTAAGAAGAGATTGAAGGTCTTTCACAAAATATAATCTATCCTAAAAATACGTGTAACGTTGTCTTGTAATTTAGTAATTATTACAAAAATGTGCTAGCTTTCATACAAAAGAATATACTCTTTTTCCCTTCACAGCCTGCAAGCTAGGAGACAGGCTAACAAATTAGAGAAGGGATACACTAGTAAATTTAAGACCTAGTAAATCAAAAAGTAAATAAAATTAAAAAAATTAGTAGTAGATGCATTGCTTTTGATAGGGATATGTAATAACTTGTTAGAGACACAGACTACATAGGAGGCTTTGCTTGCCACGGACCCACACCATGTTGGGTGAAATACAAGTGGTGATCACTGCTGCAGGGCAAAGAGTAGCTTTTTGCAGACTTGGTCATGCTGCTTTGTGTGCATTGCTCTTGGAGTTTGGCTGAGTTGCTCTGGACCAACTTCTCATGTGCCCTCATGGCCACCTCATGGCAGGGATGGAACTGCCCTCTCCCAGGAATGCACCAGCCAACATCTCAGCTGTGTGATAATGGCTGAGGGAAAAGGAACACAGTGGAGTGATTGTGGGTTTATTTTGGAGTTCTGTGGGGATTTATTCTAGGGAGGAGGAGAGTGAGGACCTGGATAGAGCAGCTCCTTGAGAATAACTGAAGCCATAGCTCAGTGAAAAGTGCCGAGGAATGTGTTCCAGAATATATGTTGAATGAAATACACTGTAGAACATGATGTCACATGAAAAACTCCTTAACACATTGTTCGACCTGGGAGCAACATGGATGTTCAAAGAACAGGTTGCCACTGTGCTCTGATGCACTGTAGTGAAAATGGTGGAGGTGGTCATATCAGCATTTTGGGGAAGAAATTGTTACCAGAAGCAGCAAACATCATCTCTGTTTGTAACTAGATTTATGAGATCAACAGCTGAGAGAAATGTCACAGCTGTCTCCTAGGAGACTCCTTTTCAAAAAAAGCATGGAGTGGATTTGGGTGTCCTAGTACTACTCTGGGTACCACTAGTACAAATGGAGGGGGCTGAAACCTGAAGATGCCATTAATAGAACTGGCAGTCAAACAGCCTACATTTCCTGTGAAAATTGCTCTTTAGGTGAAAGCTGAAGTTCCACCACACCTGCTTTGCATTGCTGACTTACTTTCTTGGAAGTTTTTCTTTAAATTTGGTTCTTGTGAAGTTTAAGCAGCTGAACTTCTCAACTGGCTTGCTAGGGCGGACACAGGCTCTTGAAGGTAAGAGTTAGGTTTCCCAGAATAATATCAGTGTATCTGTTTAGTTTTATCCATATTTCGCAAGCTGTTTCCACTACCATGAGTCTAAACATTAAAAAAAAGAATTATCCTGATCTGTTTATATTTTCAGCATTTAATTTAAACAAGATATTATGATGTCTTTGTATCTAAAGTAAACACTTGCTGCTTTGACACTGCAGAATGTGATGCTGTAAACTAACTGGATCTTTTCCAGCTCTACCTTGTGTGCCTTGGTTGGCCTAGAACCAGATTTTAATATTACTGTTGGGGATACATTTTTAAAGTAATAAACAATTAAACAGTAGCAACATGGTGGTGAGGAATTTTTTTTTTTACTGTAAGACTTCAGCTGGCTCAGGTTTCTGTTTCCAGTGATTTTACAAGCAAACACTAAATTCCTTCTTTTATTCTTTCCTCGGATGACATAATCAAAACAGGGCAGGAAAAGTTCAATATCATAATTTTATACAAGAAACTAAATTTTATTAATGATTTAATTCTGCGATTCTCTGTCAATTACACAGAACCAGACTTTTTTAATCAATGGTCTCTCAACTGCTATTTTAATCATACTTTCTGTTGATAGAAATATAGGGCTGAGGTTACACACTATACAAAGTCTCACTAAACTGTAAATTGGTTTAGTTTGATTGCAGGCAGCATAACTATGGAGCAAGTAACATAATAGTGAATGAGAGGAGAGTTTTGAGGGACATTTTTTTAGGAGTATTCAGTACTGACTTTCACACCATTTTAGATGTGGAATAGGAAATAGGAAAAGTTGTACCCATCTTATAATTTTGTGCATTCTCACAGACTTATGTTAAAATGTGTTACACCCTTTCAACTCAGATTTTGTCTCTCCTGGATCTCAACTGGAAAGCTGTATGTCATCCAGTATATTAAAATATTGACGGGGGGGTTCTGTGTAGGTACCACATAGTGTCTGTGCTCAAGAGGTAATATTTGGACTTCAGACTTGCGGTGTGCTAAATTTAATGATAACTGAATATCTAGTCAGGATAATGGATGAAGTTGTTAGTAGAGATAATCCTTGAATTCGAAACTCACAAAGGATAAACATAAGAGCAAAAAGACAGAAAAACAGATTTCATTGTACAGGGAGGAAAAACCTTTTTGTCTCAAAGGTCTCATCTTATTCTTTGGGTACACTGTTTGGTTTCAGTGGAAGTATTAGACAATACTGGACAGAATGTTGGAAATCCAGAGAAGTGGGTTTTCTTTGGATTGCTGGTTTCTTTGCTCTGCACGGGTTTTGGCAGTGTGGGCCTGGAGAAGCGCATGGTGCACCAGCAGTGCTCCCACACCTGTGGTACATAGGTCACTGGTCAGAGCTGCAGGATGAGTTGAGGCAGCCCCTCTGCCTCGAGCAGAGGTCACAGCCGTAGCTGCTTTCAGGTGTTCTCCCCTAGTTACTGTGTTCATGTAAATATCACACAAGTTATTTTATTTCCTGCTCTAGCCCTTCCTTACACTTCATCCAGTACTATGAAATTTATCGAGCTTTGTTCTTGCCCAGTTGTGATAAAGCAATGCACATCCTTGTAAGATGAGATTGAGAATCTCCCACAGGTAAAAATGGTATAAAATAATCCAAGAAGCCCCTTCACTCCCCACTTCTAAGTAAGCTTTTTTTTTGTGCTGCTTTCCCATACAATTTGCCAAAGCATCCAACTGTAGTGTCACAGTTTAAATCCTCGTGCAGATGATGTTCTTTCCACTGACTTTAAAGAGCTTTGGATCAAGCCCTAAGTAAATAATGAGAATTTCTTCCACCTCAATTTATGTTTAATTTCCAAACTAAGCAGTTATGTCTTTCATCTTTATTCTTTATATTTTTTTCATGACTCTGCTTGTTATTTCAAGGAAGCAGTAATATATACAGCATCTATATACACAAAGTGCAATATATATATATATATATATATATATATATATATATATACTCTCTGAAGTCCAGGGGATTGTCTTGGTGAAGGGATGAATATATGACTGTAAGAAACTCTCTAGAGTTCATCCAGAATACATAGTTGCTCATTACTTTGTAGCCTGGATTCAGTCAAAGGTGTATTTAATAGTAATTTAAGATTTTCTTTTTTACCAGTGCAAACCATGATAAATGGTTTAGAAAATATGTGCATTCAGGGAGAAAAAAAAAGCCCTCTGTTAGTGTCCAGCTTGTTGCTTAAGTCTGCAAAAATCAGGAAATGTTAATATATGTTCAATAACAAGTTAAAGAATAAAGCCAATTATCTCATCTACTGACCAATGCAAAGTTGTTCCCAACTGTACGTTTTCTAGTGTTCAGTCCCAAAACTAAGTGCTTTGAATTCTATCCCTGTGCATGTGTGCGTTTATGCGAGGGCCTTTCAGTACAAAATCACATAGCACTAGAGATATTAGCTTCTCCCTTCCAGTTTCCAAATTAACTGTTGTCCATGAATGATATCATCACTGGCATGCTGTCTGTAAGCTGTTTTTGCTACGACATGAAGTGCTTTGCATCACACTGTACGTTCTGTCACACACTAGCTTTCATTTTCCTTTCTGAAGGAAGGATAAATATTGCCTTTGGAAAGAGTGGCAGCAAAGGAAGGAGCACGCCACTCGTCAGTGTGTGTCATGGCTGTCGTGCCCTAACAAAGCATTCTGCGAGACCTCAGCCTGAATGCACCCATCTCCCTGCAGGGATGGAAACAATGTCCCTAAATCAAAGTAACCTATAGCTTACATAATGTTACCTTAACTTAGCCTAAGTTATGTTAACATTGAGCCTTACAACCAACAGAAAGGCATCTCCAGAGGGGAATTCATATTCTTTTTCCTCTGTTGGTAGAGAAAGTAACAGATACCTCAGTGCTGTGGTTAGGTGGTGTTATGGTAAGGTAGGCTCTATCAGAATTTTATGATACTGAGAGAGGAATAATAATGATTTCGGGAAAAAATTAGTATCTAGCTATCATCTATGTAAATGATTGTGGCCAAGGCATATTTAAGGGACAAGTACAAAAATTAGAAGTGGGACTGTTAAAGTGGTACATAAAATCTTAAGTATGGTACATACTTGATGTAAGTATGGTACATACTTGATGTACCTTAAATGTAACAATGTAACTTCAAATATTAAGGCGGTACACAAAACCTTAGTATAGACCCATTGGCTGTAACATAATGCTTTCTTTCGTTTCTGTACTAACTGCATGTTTGGAATAAATTAGGACAACTTGTTAGCCTTTCCCCTTCTTTAAATGGCACGCTGAAGTGGTACATGATGCTCTTTTTCAGAATTATTATTTTTTCATATATATATATATATATATAATATATATATAATTTAATAACATTCTATTGAGAACTCCCAAGTCTGTATTTTCCTAGCAAAGCAAAGAAGAATAAGGACTGGAAAAGCTGTGGGCCAGAGGGCACGTGGATAAATGCTTGTGGGAATATGCTATTCAGATTTGAAATATGGGTCTTTGGGAAAGGAGAGATGGGAAGGGGGAATGCTGGCAAGTGTACCGTCTCCCCAGAAAGGAACAAGGACCGGAACATAAGAATATGTAATGCTGTAGCTCCTGCAAATGTAAGAAACAGACGGAAGGGAAGTGGAAAGATCACTCTTTCTATTTATTTTAGCTTTTAACATGTAGTGGCTGTTCATATAATATTCTCTTCATAGAGATCCTAAGAATTCAAATTGGGTCACTTGAAGTTTATTTTAAAAAGGAACGAAACAAAAAAAACCTCTCCCAGATTCTGAGGAAAGTGTCTAATTTCCAACAGAAACTATGATTCAAAAGAAGGAAAAAAGAAACCCACCAAGAACAAAAAAACCCCCACTTAGTTATTCTGAAACAAGTGTGCACAGCTGCCTTTCCCCAGATGCACCCCTGTGCAGAACCAGCCTGGGAATGAACTTCATCATAATCCTCTTTGGTTAGTTCCAGACTGCTCTTCGATTTCAAAATTAAGCCAAATTAATGGACACCTCTGCTCAAGTGCCCAATGTTTTAATATTTCTCTTCAGATGTCACTGTGGTCTTTCTATGGATAGGCTTCACAGGTTTATGTGCATTTAAAGATGGTTATGAGTTGATAGTTTCAGTTTATGTATTAATTGGCTGGGAAATGCTGTTGTTGCTTATAAAGCAGCTACAGGTTCTTGTGATCCTGCTAAAATACAGCCTTACTGACACGCAGCTGTTGCTGCATGCCGAAACTGTGGTTTTGAAATAGCTCTTGTTCTGTGGCTTAAATGAAGTGCAATATTTGCTCTTCTACTGAGAGTGGTCTACTTAAATATCTGATATAATAATCCAGTGAACATGTTGTCCACATCATGCTATGAAGTTCTGGCTGGCTATAACTATAAACACAATTATTTATGCAAAGTAGCTGAACCCAAACATGGACAGTGACTGACTTAGTGAGAAAATCCAGACATGAGGTTTGAACAGCAAAGTAATTTAATTGATCTGTTTCAATGTATTTATTAATCTGGTTTTGTTGTTTCTGTTATAAACCCAGAAGCTAGTGTTGCCTTCAGATTCAATATGAGTATGTCCATTGTTGATTAGCTGGTGAAAGTAACTGTAAACTACAGATCAATTATTTCACTTGAGACCCTTCTGTCTGAGCACATAGTCTGTAGCTTACTATTTAGTCAATAGAGAAATAGATGTTTGAAATGATGTCCTGCAATGACCATTTCTGTGATTAACTATAAAAGCCTAGACAACAACTTTTGCTGTGGATGTACTTGTGAACAGATAATAAGTATTTAAATCTGATCAGATGGTTTCCATCCTTGTAAGTTACATTATTTAAACACAAGACAAAAACAACATTTGTTGTTGTAACAAGGAGTCTGAATGGCGTTTTATGCTTTATTTTAAAACTGAAGAACTGCAGACGATTTTAGGTAATGAGCTCCAGTTAGAAAGTACCTTAAGTCCATAGGATAGCAAAACACCAAAAGCTAATTTGCCCTGCCCCCAAAAGACATCTCTGGTATTCTCGAACATATACCAGTAGTTGCACAGAATGAATTTGACTGAATGGGTAGGGCCACCACTAAACTGTCTCCTGTACTTGTATTTGAACTGTTTCTGGAGGTGCAGGTAACTGCATGTAACCCAGATATGGGCCAGTAAACAAGACATAATAATTACTTTTTACTCTCTCTTGTGTACAGATTCCTTTGCCCAAAATAGTATCTGAGATTATATGTGTGAAGTTAAGCAGTCAGAGAGAGCATGATGAGAGCAGTAAGCCCACTGTTACTCATGGACAGTCTCGTAAAGCTCAGCTCTACAGCTCTTCACAGAATCACAGAATGTTAGGGATTGGAAGGGACCTCAAAAGATTATCTAGTCCAATCCCTCTGCCAGAGCAGGAACACCTAGGTCAGGTCACACAGGAACATGTCCAGGCGGGTTTTGAATGTCTCCAGAGAAGGAGACTCCACAACCTCTCTGGGCAGCCTGTTCCAGTGTTCTGTTACCCTCACTGTGAAGAAATTCTTCCTCACATTTATGTGGAACCTCCTATGTTCCAGCTTGTACCCATTGCCCCTTGTCCTATCATTGGATGTCACTGAGAAGAGCCTGGCTCCATCCTCATGACACGCACCCTTGACATATTTATAAACATTAATGAGGTCACCCCTCAGTCTCCTCTCCTCCACGCCGAAGAGACCCAGCTCCCTCAGCCTTTCCTCATAAGGGAGATGTTCCACTCCCTTCATCATCTTTGTGGCTCTGCGCTGGACTCTCTCAAGCAGTTCCCTGTCCTTCTTGAACTGGGGGGCCCAGAACTGGACACAATACTCCAGATGTGGCCTCA
The DNA here is from genome assembly GCA_028020825.1 of Podargus strigoides. NCBI lineage: Eukaryota > Metazoa > Chordata > Aves > Caprimulgiformes > Podargidae > Podargus > Podargus strigoides. Next base: position 38,595,552 of record CM051621.1, on the reverse strand, counting down.
CCAAGGCAGAATAGAGGGGAAGGAGAACCTCTCTTGACCTACTAACCACCCCCTTTCTAATACACCCCAGGATGCCATTGGCCTTCTTGGCCACAAGGGCACATTGCTGGCTCATGGTCATCCTGCTGTCCACCAGGACCCCCAGGTCCCTTTCCCCTACACTGCTCTCCAGCAGGTCAGCCCCCAACCTGTACTGGTACATGGGGTTGTTCTTCCCCAGATGCAAAACTCTACACTTGCCCTTATTGAATTTCATTAAGTTTCTCCCTGCCCAACTCTCCAGCCTATCAAGGTCTCGTTGAATGGCAGCACAACCCTCTGGTGTGTCAGCCATTCCTCCTAGTTTGGTGTCATCAGCAAACTTGCTGAGGATACATTCTGTATCCTCATGCAGGTCGTTGATGAAGATATTGAACAACACCGGTCCCAGTACCGACCCCTGAGGGACTCCACTAGTCACAGGCCTCCAACTAGACTCTGTCCCAACTAGACTCTTCTGCACTTTATACCAAGCATAAAATGCCATGTGACTATATTACTGTGAGGGACAGATTTTTAGGCTAAAACCCCAGACATGAAAATACCTTCATGGAAACCTGCAGACATTTCCAAATAAGAAACATGATGTTCAGGTGCCTTTGCTCTAAGGCACGTAGGATTCTTCAAATTAATCACAGCATACCCAGAGCAGGTTTGACCAAGTTCACTTGGGTTTGCTTCCCTAAAGATAAAATATGTCTTTATTTTTTTATTTTTTGAAGGAGGAGGGTGTAGGGAGGATATGCTTCTTCCTTTTTTTTCAGTGCATGCTGAAAGAAAAGAAAGTGGGAGAGAGGAGGGTGGTGAGAACTGAAGCTAGAGAGCTGGTTCTATGCTGCACAGCAGTACTTTGCTGTGGCCCTGCTCCAAGGTGGATGAGGCTGTTGTAGTTAAGGTGACTGTTTGTAGGGATTGTGCCTTACGTATCACAAATACTGGAAAGAGATGAAACAATAGAGGGACAGGAAGAAATAGGCTCATAGTGAATGCTGCCTTGAGATCCTCCTTTTGGGGTTTTTCACTCCTGTAGATGAGGGGAGGCAGCAAAGTATGCAAAGGCTAGTGCTCTCATTCAGATATTTGGTTTGTATTCATAATTTCATATGTTAACTAATCAGAAACACCCGTGGCCAGCTTTCCAGGGGTACTGAGCCTTCATGACTACTGCTGAAATTGTTCAGTGCTGCTTTTCAGAATTCATTGTAGTTGAAGTCCAGTATTTCACGGTACTGTGTATATTAAGATGATCTCACAAATTAATGACTGCTTCTGATCTAAATTTTTGGTTTCTCTATGAGGATAAAAATACCATTAATTTCATGGGTCTTAACAGTAAGGTGATGTGAAAATAAATTTGCAAAGCGCTCCATTAAACTGGATGTGAGGGAGAAAGTGTAAGTGGGTATAAAGACATGAAGTTCATAGCTTTGTACTCAAAGCAGGGCTTGGATAACATGCCTCTGTGTAGTACTTAAGCTTACAATGGAAGCAGAAAAAAATAAAAATACAGTATTATACTTTCAGCAATTAAGACAGGGCTCCTGTTGAAATGCTAATGCAGGATCTTAGAAATACAGCTGGATAAACGTGCATTTGCACAGAGGTGATGTGGGTAGGTTATATGAATTCAGACAACATCATTCTGGCATTTCCAATCTTAATCCATCAGACTCAATATTTGTTAAGCATTCTCTGGGGGATACAAGTTATACAATGTTTTCCCATTGTATAACTCAAAGTGTTGTGAAGTGTTAGCTCTGCTTTTAAGTATAATAGTTTGAATGTTTAGATTCAGGAAAGTAAGGGTGCTTTCAAGCAGGAGCTGGTATACACGGTAAGATCCCCATCGTTCCTTGGCACCTGTTGTGGTTATAGCAAACCATTTTGCAGTTCCGTAACAGTTCTCTAATACTGAAGTGCAGAAAATCTTTGTTGATGTTGACATGTATGATACTGTCATTAACACAAATCTATACAAAAAATCTATATACCTTTGAAATATTTAACTATCCCTGTTGTAGTAGGCCAAAAATTCAGAATATGCTGTTTGGATCCCTTAAATTCTTGTTTTTCACAGCGTAGGCACTGAATCTGAGAGATTTGTTACTAATAAATAACAAACAGCAAAGTTTATTTGGGAAACCTTACTGTCCTCTCCCATGCACTTGTCTAGACACAGTCAGTGTATCTCTACCTGATGTGGCTCTCATTAAGGAAATTGTTTGCTGCCTATTTGTTGGAATGAAGGATTAATATTCAGTGTGGACAGGGGAGGTGCATTGTTCTTTATTTGTATTGCTGTAGTGCCTTTAAATTCTAAGTATCAGCCACTAGCTGGAGGTCTCTGTCAGTCTATAGACAACGTGAAAAAGGATACTGTGTAAAACTACAGCACTTGAGCAATAAATACACGATGATCTTGGAAATTATGTGGGTTCTCTGAGTTTGCACACTTGGGGGTGTTACCAAAGTTCTTCACTATAGAAATTTTGTCGATTTCTTACATCATTTTAGAAATACCATATTTGTATAGAGAAAATATTGAATTCCTCTGAAATGTGTGTGGAGTGCTTTCCTGGCTCTGGTTTTGGCACACGATATGGGAAGTAAATATAAAGCTACGGTTCCCTTGATCCTGTGTCCTAGCAATGTCAATATAAAGCTTTTTCAGTGCCTCAGGATCTGCGTAAGAGTTTTCAAAATTTAGTTTCAGAAAATTAAGCATATACTCTTACAAATAGAGCTTAGAGGACTGTGGATAGTAGTACCTGTGTAAATCCACACTGCATTTCATCTCTTTCAGTTTCATTTCCACACACAGTGTATGCAGCATGTTCCTTGGTAATTACACACATAACAACCTTTTAAATTTGCTGGCATCACTTCACTTTTTCATAAACATGAGTTTCTCTGTGAAAGCAATTAATGAAAGTGAGATTACATTGCAGAATCTTAGTTTGTGATGATGAAGAAAGCTGCAAGATAGATACATTAATATAATTCCTGAAGCACAAAAAAAATCTCAACTTCAGCAATGTCAACAAAAACATGTTTCTTTTCAGATTTAATTTCGATGAGAAAATGCGTTAAATTAAAACCTTCCAGTCCAGTGTCCTTCCATTTTTTGCATTTTTACTACCTAGAGATCAAACAGTTTGACACAGCAAAAATTCTAGTGAGTTAGGAAGAAATGCTGATTGGTTTGTTGGCTGGTGGCCGGGCGAATGTTATGACCGAGTAATTATGTGTTCTGGACAGATGTATTAACCAGGCTTCGAGCTGGAGCCACTGGATATTATTTTAGTCATAAGACTAGAGGAACTGAATCATTTTCAAAGAGCTGGCTGGCTGACTCTGCTTTAGTGATGCCTGTTCCAATGATTCTTTGGCAACAACTTCCAACACTGCACTTATGACACAGTAAACAAAAACTACATTAAAGGTTTGTTTTTTAATCATAAAGAAGTTGAACATTTCCAGTGAGCTTTTTTGCTATTTATCAAGAAGCACTGAAGGCTATTGTAAAGCTTCCATCCTTGCTTCTCTTACCAAAAAAGGGGAGCTGTTTAGCAAAACTGTTTTAGATCTGGTGATAGTAAGAATACTCCAGAATTCAAGGTTTTTATCAATTCATTGACTTCTTATCTCTAAACCTGCTGTGTTGTATTTGTTTATTCACTCACTTTGTGAGGTAAGAATGTATTGGGGTATTTGGTTTGGGGTATTTTTGGACTGACAAGTAGAATGAGGAAAGTTTTCATTATCAGCTTCAAGTTAAGAGAGGGTGTGATTTCTCCTGTTCCGGTAAGTAATATTATTTTGCAAGATCCTAGAATATTATATTGATAGGTGCAGATAGAAGTTGGAAGGGAAAATAAATCTGTATTAAATGAAGTCTTCACTGAAAAAAAATGTAACTTTTGTATGTAAAAGGGTATAATGTGTGCACATATTATTATTTAAACTGTTCCAAAAGTAATACTTGTCATATTTCAGCAGGCTTTGTCACCTGATAACCAGGCATTTAAAAGGCCTTTGAGCTTTGAATAAAACATGTTTTATTCATTTTTAAGCTGCTTGATTCTTGCAAATAATTTGCAAATGCATATTGCCAGGATTAGGGCTTGGGGGGCGGTGGTGCTTTGTGGTTTTTGTAGTTCTAATCTGACTTCATCACTGGTTCTTTCCTGAGGACACAACATAGGACAAGAGCAGCCCTTCAGAACGAAGCGGGAAAGAGTCTGTTGTTTTGATTTCCCTCTGCAGTGATGGATTATGAGTGTAAATTGTTATGTAAGGTCATTTTGAACGTTGCCCTGGAGGCAGTATGTGAAGTGAAACATAGCAAACAAGTCAGTTTCTCTTTCTTGGAATCAAAATGGATTTAAATGAAGAAGGCTCTTTCCTGCCCTCAGATTCTGAGGACACAGTATGTGACTGGAAAAATATAGATATGTACCTAGAGCCTTGGCAGATGGTCATAGGAGTCTTGAGAAGAGGTTTTATTTTCAAGTGTTCTACTTGCTCATTTGACCATGGCAAATGGCAGTCTGTTCTCCAGGTTCATCTTTTGTGAAACATCCATAGTGATAAAGTGCTGGGGCTGACAACAGCTACTATGGTTCTAAATGTCTGGCGTTTGTGCTTTGTTTGGTTTAGGGGTGGCATGAATAAATGCATACTAAAAAACAATGAAAGAAAGAGCATGCTATGGCAAAATGCAAAAGAGTGAGATCAAAACTCTTTCAGAATTGAGCATGGGTAAATTATCCTGTTCCCCGGTGATCCACGGTGTCTTTTGACCTTTCTGTGTATGTTGGAGTGCCTTATAATTTGTAGACCCAGACCAATTACAAAGGAGTAATTTGGCCTGCATGTTTGCCTTCCACCCTACTACTGTTGGCAAAGGAGGAGTTTGTCTGCAAACTTCTTCTCCTTATACCTCAGCAGCCAAAACTCCAGAGGTGTCTCGCTAAGACAGAGAACAAGGGAGAAGTGAGACTCTGATTTTGATTTTTCTTTCTTTCTTTTTTTTTTTTTTTTTTAAAGTCAGGGTAGCCCAGTGTTTCAGAAAAGCATAAGGTTTCTCTCTGAAAGAGGAAAAGAAAAGGAAAGCTAGAGTAATTCGGCTCCTGTAAGAATACTTATTTTATAATTTCTTTCTCTTCTTAATATTCTTAATAAACTGTAACTTGTCAGTGCAACATCAACTGTTGCAAAGTTCTATGTATTTCCTGGCTTGGTGGAAACTTAGCAAAGAGCAGACAAACAGATGCTTCTCTGGCAGGGAATCACTGAAGAGAGAATCAAGGGATACCTACATGCTTCTGTTTCATTGTCCGTTCAGGAATGAACGAGGTCACTGCTCTGGTTTGGGTCGTTCAAGAATCTTTCTTTTCCAGAGAAGGCTTGAAAGAAAGTTTTGTTTTGGTTTGGTTTTCCTTTTCAGAATCCTGTAAGGATACACTTAATTTCCTAAATAAGACTTCATGCTCTACATCTTTGTGTGCATGCACCTATGTACACCCGTCTGGGTGTGTGCATAAATGATGCAGATTATAATCTGAGAGCCATTCAGTGGAAGACTAACAGACAAAAATTAAAGGCCCAAGTGGCACTTGTTCCAAACTCTTGATGTGTTTAGGAGTCTGTCCAAGACAAGGTCTGAAAACGTGGGCCAAAGCCAAAGCACCCCAAGTAAATAGGAGACTCTCCTTTTGCATTTGTGTGATTTGGAATTGGCCCAATGGATCCAACAGGTTGATCTGATGAGAAGCTAAGTGATCGCATATGCATAAATGAAATCCTGCTGTCATACATGTCTGAATTATGCTCATTTAAATCCCCAGAATATGTATGAGTGCTCAACAGCCATTAATTCCTTATCCACCATAATGAGTTTAAGTTGTGAGCTGAGGTCCCTGGAAGATTGATGCAGGTTTCTTCTTTTCCTTAATTGGACAAAGTTGGCTTTTCTCTCTCTCTCTCTCTCTCTCTCTCTTTTTTTTTAAAAAAAAAGTAATAACAATAAAAATTAATCCTTCTGCTTTAGTAATGATTTCTTTTCTTTTACTTACATCCGAGATGTTGACACTAAAGTATACAGCCCAGACACTGAATTCTCATGAGGCAAATATGTTAATGGTTTATAGATTACAATAGCTATTATCCCGTTTGCTCTGGGAACAAGCTACGAAATATAAAAAATGAATGGTATAATGAATAAATCTACTGTAACCTAGAGCAAAAGTTGTTTTCTAAAGATGAAGAGTGGAAGGTCATGGGACATCAGGCTGGCACTTTTTTAATAAAGTGTGCTGACAGTTGTGTCAGGCAACTATAATCCTTAGACTACAACTGTACATTATCCTACAAATTGCTGTAAATGGAAATAAACAATGGAGCTCAGGGAGACTGATTTAACTTACACAGAGCAAAGTAACCCACTGAGAGTACAAATGAAGACCATAATGTTTTTTTCCTTCATTAAATTCTTAGAAGTATGTAAATACTACTAAACCTATTAAATCAAAATCAGAAATAAATTCTGCATTGGATATATGGCTACACATACAGAAATGGGATGGATAAATGACCTCAAGCATTGGGATCAGCAATTCATGATTTTTATGTGATTTTAAATGGTAAACAGCCCACTGGTATAATCCTAGGAGCTCGGAACCAACAGCATATTTAGAGAGCTGTCATGGAGAAGTGACATTTTGTTTCTTCTTTGTTATTTGGAAATCAGCAGGAGGTAGGAATGGCTACCTTGAAAGAAAAGAGATCCTGCTCCTCTGCAGATTGGTGCCATCTTTCCTCCTTCAGCCATAGCAGCTCTTGGATCCTGGCTGTCTTATAATTTTAGTTTAAAAAACCAACCAAACAAAAAAACCACCAAAACAAAAAGCCCACAACATTCAATACTGCCCTTAAAAGCCAAAGCATTTTCAGCTTGTGCACAGTGTGCAGCTGAAGCAAAGTGCCACCTCTGCTTGCCATGCTGTGTGTGCTGGCTGTAACACACAGGTTAGCTTGGCCCTTGGCTGGTAGATTGATTTGAGTGATTAGATTAGGCATGATTCAGAGGCTGATTTGCTTTGCCCCACTGTTTTGGTATTGGTACCTTTTTATTTTTGTTCTAGAATTTTTTTTTTTTTTTTTGAGCACAAAAACAGCTAGGAGGATTATGCTGCGTTTAAACACATACACAACAGAGGTAGAGTCTGTTTTACAATTTATGCAAGTATATACTGAGAATAAATCCATTATCAATATGGTGCTACTTGGGTACTCTATTTATAAGGTCACCACGCAAGCATTTCTGTTTTCTTACAAACTAAATCACTTTTATACTGGCAAGGCTCATGATACAAATACATTAAGTATACAAAGGAAAGCAGACTATGAGTGAAGCTATGCTGTTTTGTTTTCAAAACGAAGAAAAAAATACAAATCCTGATGTTAGTGTGCTAGGGATGAGAAAGTTTACAAGATAATTTGAGTGGGGACTGTAACAAAAGGAACATTTTAATCCTTTCTGATTAATAACTGTTTGTACAGCACCATGAAAATGAGAGGCATGTTAAGTGTTATTAATTAATATTCTTTCAAGATATTTATAAGATATTTATAATATTTGTGTATTTACGACAACAAAAATATTTCAATATAAAAGTGAATTATCCCAGAAAAAATGCCAAGCTTTTGATCTGCTTATACATCACATCACTGCAAACCTTTTCCTTTCAACTTAGAGTTACATTCAAAAGCAGAAAGATATACAGCTGATGTTTCAAACTGAACGACACCACGATAAACTAGGGTTCCTCTAGAAGATAAAATACATCATAAATCGGTGTAACACTTACCTCATTTTAAATATTACTGTCTCCTTTTATCAGGTAACACTATATAACCTCCCCTTACCTCCTTTCTTCCCATATTTTATTTGGTATATTAATTCTGAACAATGATCACAACCAGGATTTTTTTTAATTAAAATCAAATATACGGCTTTGGAGGCTTAGGTTATCTGATAAAAATATTTTAATTAAAAAGATGCCAACTCTTTTGATTTCCTGATGAATTGATAATAATTGAAATGTACAGTGTTAATTTTAATCTGTGCTCAGTTGTTTAAAGAAATAATTCTTACCCTTATTCAAAGTCAAAAATAAATAAGTAAAAAGAAATCTCTCAAGGGGAAGAGGAATGTCTGGTCCAATGGGCTTTTTTTTTTTATTGCAGGTTGTCACAAAATCACCCATTATTCAAAAGAGCTTATTACATTTAATATAAAGTTATTTTATTTTATTTTTCTGAGACTAAGGAAATACTTGTCTGACTACAGTAGCTGAGTTATTTCTACTTTCACGGCACACTACAGAAAAATTATCTCTCTTACAAAAGTACTTGCTTTACAAAATACTGGCTCCATCATGATCAATGGGGAAATGGACTTCACCAAAGTGAGGATTTCCCCTAGGTCTTGCCCCGAGGAGTGTGCATGTAACAAAGATAAATTTCAAACTGAGAAAACTATTGGTATGTCAGGAACACCGTTGATGTGTAGCTGGTCTGCAATGCCCCATTAGAGAAAAGTGGTTTAAGGAAAGGATAAGAAATAACATTCTTCAAGAACAAGTCAAAGGATATAAACCCAAGAAAGTTAATGTTGATTATTAATTTTTTTTTTAAATGTATTTATTAATGTAAACCACTATCAGAACAACTTATTTTTCAGCTGTTTTTGAGACCTTCGGAAAATTGATTTCAATACAAGCTTTTTAAGATGGATCAAATGTTTAGGAGTGATTAATTATTATTTTATATGACAGCTCAGTGTAACATGAATTTGATAACAGACTGAAACAAAAATATAGAGCTTGACAGGCAGCTACAGTTTCTATATAATTTAAGAAAAGTTGGAAACACAAGATACATATGCATAAGGTACTGAAGAAGTTATTTTTTTCCCTTTTGAGATTGTTGTACTTAATTAGATATTAATTCCAGGTGGGATGTCACCTGGAATTCTTTCATTTAGAATGATTGATTTTTAAGATCTAATTCATTTTTATAAATCACTGTATGAGCATGACTCTGTTCAGATCATGATTTAATTCTATTGTGACTTTTTCGACCTTAGACGTTAAACAAGCATGGGATACCCAGTAAAAACTATTATGGAACGTGCTTCTGAATAAAAGCATTTAGATTTAATTTTTTACAGAAATTTGAGGTCTTTATTTTCCAAATCTGATTATGATTAAGCAAAATCAACTAACTATAACCAAAATCAAGTAAATTAAATAAACTATCATGTTTGGGTTTTTTTTTCCATAACAATTTAGGTTAATCTACACAGGCACTTTCTCTAAGCCACTGATAAAATAAAAAGCATGGAAGCTGAGAGAAGCTGTGCGTGCCACTGAATACTATGTAACAGTAAAAACTGTTACTGTGCTACCCACAGAAAAATAGCACTGATGATGCACAGTAGCAGACCTAGTACGCCGAAAGCGTGTACGCAGATGTTAGGATAGGGCGTGTTATTCCCTCCCGTTAATATGCCTTCTGCCTAACCAAACACCTTATCTAGGCAGCTTGGTAAGTATCGCAGTTTTCAGAAGTGCGGGACATTTCCCACTAGCATTAGTGGGAATTGTTGGCCAGACTTCATTAGGGTGCTAAATAAGATCCTCAGAGTCCAGCTGTAGGCATATATCTCTAATGATTTCTGTTCATCAGCCTTAATCTGTAAAATTTCTTAATGTATGCATAGTTGATTAATGCCACTCTCTCCTGAGCTTGCAAATATTCCTGGACTTGTGCTTCTTCTTGTGAGTTCTGTAGATTGTGCCTAAATATTTTCTTGTGTATCGGTTCTCAGTTTGCACACGTTGTTTTGCCTTGATCCTGCAGTAGGGGAAGGGGTGGGATTTATTTATGCATACTATTTATTATTTTATGTGTTATTTCTGAAAAAGTTTCATAAGTTCTAATCAGATTTGCCATATTGAATGTTTCCTGAACGTGTAAGTGTGTTAAGGTATGAGAGAGAATGAAACTTGATTTGGTAAATCAATTAAATCAGAAATCAGAATTTTAGAAACAGGTAGGCAACTGGTTTTAATTTTTTGACACTAAATTAAAAAATATCGGTGTCCGAAGTGGTGTCTCTATTTTCTCATCATTTAATGTAATAACTTGACACTTCAGCCTTCTTAATATCTACCTAGTTGCCGTTAGGCAGTCATAACAGAATTAAAGAGGCATTCTGGATAGATGTTTTGCAGTATTCTTTCTTGAGGGTGAAATGCATTTGCTATCGACTCCCCAGAAACATACTCGGTGCTTTTTAGCCTCTTATTTCTGTCTTTTTTAGATCTGTAGAAGGAAAAAATAAATGAAGATCAGCATGCAAAGCTCTTCTCCACTAGGTCAATAGTGTGGTTTTGAAACAGGTCTGTGGCAACCAGACATCCAATGGCTTTTGCTCGTCTTTCATCTCATGTCTATACTGTTTTCTCCATAAGACAACAGGAACAGCCAATATGAAGAAATTTGGGCTGCTTAAAAGTTATGTCAGCCTGTGCTTTTCTTGAGTATAGCTTAAAGCAACATATTTCTTATCTCCTCTGTTGTTTTTTTTTTCTTCTTTTTTAATGAATCAATCCTTTATTACCTCCCTCCACAGAAGGGCAACATTTGTTTCTTTATTTTGTATATGATGTTACTACAATAGATAACAGGATATTGCAGTCTTTGCGATGATTTAGAACCGAGGGGGGTGTTCTTTCTTTTTCCTTTTTTTCATGTGCTGTTTCTTTAACTCCTTTGCTTTTGGTTTTGCTCATGTTGGATTGACCTGCACATGTGCTGTAGACAGTCTTCTGGCTTTCATACATACACGCACATGTGGTGCATATACCAACAGGATCCACCATGAGAGCCTGCATGCATTCCTGCAAATAAAACCTCTCTCTTTTGAAAATGTGGCTTATTGACATGTCTCACTACAAACAAACAAAAAACAACCTCAAATTCAGCAGATACTGAGACAGGAGTGCTCAGAAGTGATGCTAATATCTGGGAGAGAAGTCTGTGTTCGTGACTGTTTTTAGCTTCCTGTGTCTTAACAGGAGAAATCCTAGTACTGTGTGGGATAGTCTTTCGTTTGAAAAATACACACACCCCCATTGCAGTGACTGTGCCACGAATACGTGCTTAGTGCGTATTTTGATGATTAATCAATACGTGTTGTTAAGAGCATTTTTGGTTTTCTGATGATATAGAAGCAGAATTAATAACATTGATCACAGAAAAATAATATTTCTAGAAATGTACATACTTACCAGTTAAAAAGTCAGTGGAATAGTATGCTAAATGAGTACACTAAAATGTTTATTCTTCATTTTTGTAAATCACTTAATTGTTTTGAAAAAAAGTCTTAAAAAAAATATCAGAGGAAAATCACATTAATTCCTTTAAGATAACATTTATTCTGGTTATACATAGAGCAAAACTGTAAACCCATGAAGTTATGTCAGCTTACATTTTTTTGTTCAAAAGTTAGTTGTATTGATGAAATAGCCTTTTTTCAAAAAAGCAGAAATAAAGGAAATTATTTTTAAACATCAGAAACATTGCCACCAAGACTGCATTTTATAAATCTCTTTAGTGTTCTTTAAATAACTTTATTCCCTCATCAGGGAAAAAAAGATCCAACTTCTAACTGTGCTTTACTGCTAAAGGCATGAAAATTTGTTAAAAAGGAAGTATAGGATCAATTTACTGTTAAATGTATTACAGGAGTGAAATGTTAAAATGCTGCAATGGTATGTTGGAAACATTTAATTTTGATAGGCATGATGTATAGCTAGGGAAGTAAGTGTACTCAAATAATTATGCTGTCTTTGAAAGACTAGGCAATTTAAAAGTAGATTATCCAATGAGACCGAAGTAGTAGTTGTCAAATTTTCAGGAAGTAATTAAACAAGCAGAGGGTCTCTCTTTTTTACTGGCCATTTCTGGGTTACATAGGGATTATGAAGAGAGACAGGAAAAATGACAGAGCAGGCTAAACAGCATATCAAACTCCCCTTGAAGAAAGCTTTTTTTTCTTTTTTTTTTTTTTTTTCCCTTAGTGGCTTTCTGATTTACAAGTAAGCTAGGTAACACTTTGCAATATTTTGGTGCAGGTATTTGGAAAAGCAAGAGAGCATAGGCATCTTAATTTTTTGTAAATACCTCTCAATGAAATCTGTGTTGCCCTGAGAGAATAGTTCCCTGTTTAGGGGTTGGGCTCTTTCTATTTTTTTTTTCCTGGGTTTTTTGTTTGTTTGGGTTTTTTTTGTTTTTGTTTTGTTGTTGTTCCCCTTTTTTTTCAGGGCTTTTGTTTAGAACTCGGCTCTTCTGGTCGGCTGCCATCTGGCACTCTGTCTTGTCTTTCCGAAAGTAGGGCTGCGATCATTTCTCCGGGTGCTGTTGGTGCTGCCGGAGTCTTCGCAGAGCTCCATGCCACCTCAGCCCTCCTCTGGCGTACGCAGCCCACCTTTGTACCCCTCTGTTTTTTTCCCATTTGCACGCTGCAACACGTAACAGCTGCCTCTGGGTTTCTCGGCAAGATGATAGCTGGCAAGGAGCAGCTATTCGCTTGGGTCTTCGTTCGGCTAAGGAAGTGCAGTGTCTGCCCGTTGGAGCAGAGAGCAAGGGAGTGTGGCAGGACACTACGAGGGGATGCAGTTAGGTGATCAACAAACACCCGCTGGCCAGCAGGAACATGGAGGGCAGGGCTGTGACTTTAACCCCACCTATTTCCACTTGCCTTGCTTAAGGATGGACAAAATTGCTCCACTTTTTATGATTCATAAGCCAAAATACTCCATGGAGAGGCAAAGGCAACTCCACGACTTCTACTCTGTATCTCAAATTTATTTTAAATACAGAAATTGTAGTTTTTTCCTCCCCCAAAAATACTGTTACTTGAGCCCTTACAATTTTAAAAGGGACCAAGCCTCTATCTACCATTTTCTGGGTGTCTGACTAAGCTGAGCAACAATAACACAACCATGTGCTGTTCTTTCTATTTATAGTAAATGCAATTGCAGTTGATAAGGAACTTGATCCAGCAATTATCAGAAGGTGTCTTTTGGATGAGGCACCTGAGGGAATATCTGCAAAGAAGTTTATACTTTCTCAGTCCTGGGTGGGCTCACAGTTTAGTTGTGGTTACTGACAGTCAAATTCAAGGTACACAGGAAACTTTAAAATCAAAAGATACAGTTACAGAATTGAAGTAATAGAGTCATAAATTGAAAGCAGAATTAAATACCTGAGTCCAGAGCTGTGATTTATAAATCCTAAAGCTTTTATTGTACTTAATCCATTGTTGTGGCTTTTAGTATTTGTTCCCATGGGCTGTTTTCAGTAGCCATAAACAAGTCATGCAAAATTTAGTGGTTTTGTAAATTCTTATGTAACCATTCCAGGAATCGGCCCTTTTGTATCTAGGTAGTGAGTGTTGTATCAAATCAAGAGGTTTTCTGACTTCAGGAAGATGAGAGAAATGCTAATTTATCTACAGTATATGCATTATTAGAGATGCTCCAGGACAATGTACTCTGGTATTTCATTGCAGGAAAATAAAAGTTCAGTAATTCTTTCTTGTCCTCACTTCCATGCCAGGATCCTCTGGCAGTCAGGGTAAAAGGGCAAGGTCAAGCTATTCCAGGAAAAAGAATAGCCAACTTGAGGTTACCTAAAATGTTTGAATATTTTAAACCATGGCTGAGCTTTGGATTCTGTAACAGGACAGAGAGCCCTGAACAGTAAGCCTAGGTCAAGGTAGGGCTTTGGCACATAGACACTTCTTTGAAAGGATGTATGTATCTCGTATCAGTCATTTTTAAGTGAAATAGAGCTGAAATCCGAGGTTCTTTATAATACAGAATAATTTTAATGGTGTTTAGGAATTTGTGACAATGAAGTATCTAGTTTTTGGCAGTAAGACAGCATTCATTGTGTTTTCTTAAGGGGGAAAAAAGAAAAGACACAAAAACCCCCTTGGTTCTTTAAAGAGTACCTCCATTTCAGCTGTGCCCTGTTTTGTCCAAATGACATCTCACCATCTGAGATATACTCCTAAATTCATATACACTGAGCTGATCTTCAGGGAGGAAAATAAATAAAACTCAGCACAGAATTGTGCCATTAATGTGTGTTACTCCTTTTCTTTCTATTCTTGACAGGCACATGGTGGCTTTCTAAAATCAGCCTAGCCGCAATTTGTAAGATAGCCAAACTAATAAGCGTTGCCTGAATAGTAAGATGCACTGCTCCCACCATGGGGCTCGTGAGCTGTTTGGCAGGGTTATTGGCTCAGGCAAATGGAGACACACTGCTTCTGGATACCACTGCTGACTGTACAAATCAACTTGCATCACCCTGCACCACCCTCTCGGCTCTTGCTCTAGTACCAGGGTGGCTCTTCAGGAGCCCTGGCTACTTACACTCTCAGTTTGGTAACAGCTCAGCATCCATCTTGTACCAACACCCTCAGAACAGGTTTCCTAAGTCTGTAAGAGGAGGAATGTAGGAATCTGATACATGAATGTCCAGCCATGAAAATGGCTTTCACACTTACTGTAGAATTTCAATGCTCCTTTCTCTATGTTCAAGTAGAGCAGATGCAAGAGGAGAAATCACAACAGTCCCATCCCAGAAGGTGAGGAAGCAGGTCAGACCGCTGCAGCAGGTTTCTCTGAGAAATGCTTCAGTAAAGGGTCACAGGCAGTAGTAGAAAGCACTCCTGTCCTCACATGAGCCTTTGGGAAACCTCACACGGTGCTCTGTGCCCAGGTTCCCCATTGCACTGCACAAAGCAGCAAGCGACACCTGAGACCACTTGGGGGGACTCAAGGTCCATCTGACTGGGTTCTCAGAAAAACAGGAAGGGAACCTAAGCATTTTAAATAGCCAGAACATTATTATATTGCCTACAAGTAGTTGTTTTGCTCTTGACTTGTTCCTGAGGCATGACATTTCTCCTGTAAGCAAACTGCTGACCCTGCCATTTTCAGTTGCCTAAAGAGCCAGTTCCCCTCTTCTGCCCAATAGTGCTTCAGCCACTCTCTCACCTGGTGCTAGGACTTGTGTGGAAATTTTCCATATTGACAACAGAGCCAGAAAAGGCTCTCTTCACTTTCTTCCTTACCCTCTCATGTGATAGACTAATGCAGGGTTTCTTTCTAAGACACAAGGATTTATAGCTGTTTACCTTACCCGTTCCCTACTTTAAACTGTGGGATGTAGACTCCTGATTAATGCTGCTGACTACTGAACAACTGCCGCAGTGCTCCCTCAGGAGGGCTGAGAGTCGCCAACGGGACCTCTTGGAGCAAAATCTCCTTTTAAAAAGTCGGTAGTTCCCTGCACAAGAAATATTCCAACAACATTTCCATAAGTAAATCTGAGAAGTAAACTTGTAAATGAAGCGTACACTTGCATTTTAAAAGTGGGAATTTGAAAAGTTCAGTAAGAGGATTTTTAAAAAAAAATTTTGAAGCAATCACCTTAAATACTTTCATTTCCACACCTCACAAATGGTTACGCCTTTTTAAAGAATACATTAGCTTTATTTTTTTTTCTGATCAGCTTTGTATTTCTGCATGAAAACTGCGTTTTCAAAACACTATGGTAGTTGGAAAATTGAGATAGTAGGAAATGATGACACTAGATGAAGGAGATAGCTAATTTTCTTAAGACTCTCTGTAGTCACAGTTGCAATGGGCTGGAGTAGGGTGAGAGGCCACTGCTCTTCTGCAGTTGCACCATCTGATTAGGAGTGCATGCACAACACCGGGTAGTGCTGATGACACTGAACAGGCCCTTTTCACTCTCTCCATTCCTAGTAAACCCAGTTATGCACCTGCATATCAAGAGTATTGTACACCAGTTGCGAAGACACTTCTGACTGCATCCACAACATACAGGAGAGGTATCGGAAAAAGTACTAATATTTGTTAGAAATATGTATATATGCACATCAGATCAGCTTTAGGACAGATGTATTAACAGACCAGTTTTTTTCTTAACTGAAACAGCTGAATGGAACTGGTTGCACTGTCTTTGGAGTCACGAGCCTGCTGCTCTTAGCGGAACTGGTGCTGAAATCAGTGTCCAGGGAGAGGCTGACTTTCGAAGAGGCCAAATTGTTGCAAACTAGTTTGGGACTGGTGAGGAAAACTCCCCTTGATATCCCAGAGAGGGGTACCTGGGGGTCACCTCAGGAAATAAATGTTTGAGAGTTGTTCTGCCTGTGGCAGTAACACTGAAATCTGCAGATCATCAGTATACTATCATATAATCTGTATAGTATATTGAGAGGGAGTAGAAAATACTATATTGCACTAAATTGAAGCTGTTAATTGCAGCTGTTATTAATTAATGTGGATACAGAAGGGATCAGAGGAAGCAGTAAGATCTGAGCACCCTTGAGTGTTACGCACCCTCTCAAGCTGAAGAGCGAGAGATTAATTCTTCAGATAAGCACGGTGTGAGTAACTTCACAGTTCCAGTGAAAGGCTTTGGTTGTACGCATCATCCTCTGCGTTTAGGGTACGATTACGAAGGCAGGGAGAGAAATTTGTGGGTGTATGTGAGCGACATCAAACAGCTTTCTCTTGAGATTCATTTTCAGTCTTTTATCATATTCGCTCACAAACAGAACTGGATTTTGCTCCAAATGATTCAGATACAACTGATTTTATCTTTTTCCGTCGGGCGGGGGAGAGGGCTGGGCTGGGGCTCCGTGCGGAGGTAAATCTCCCTCCGCCGGCTGGGGCGAGGAGAGCCCCCGGGCGCCCCCCGCTCTGCTGTGCCTCTCCCTGCAGCACTGTGCACACAAAGGGCTCGCTTCTGCCTTTCAGTTCGGTAACCGAGATTCATTTACTTTTGCTCTTTCTCCCATCCCTGCAAGTACGTAGTGCTTGTAGCTCCCGGCACCTTTGGAGTTGGCTTGGTGATTTTTTTATTTCCTCCCCCCACCCTGCCGAAGAAGTTATTTGTTTGTCTTTCTCTGGAGGCAGTTTTCAACCCAGTGCCCGTGCCAGGGAGGACTCGGTCCAGCCTGACTCCCGGCCACAGCCTGCGGGAGAGGGTTTTAATGAGCTGTGGGGCAGATGGGGTTTCCCCGCGTTTAAGGGGGGCTGAGGTGCGGTGAGGTGACCCGGAGTGGCGGGGACAATGCTTGGCACCGGCGGGTCGTGCGGGGCTTTCCCGGAGCGCCTTATATGGTGGAGGGGGAGGTGGAGGGGAGCCGAGCCCCGGGCGTGGGAGATGGTGTGCGTGGGGGAGGCTGCTGCCTGTTACCGCCGCTGCGTGGCATTCCAGGTGACAGAGGCAGCGGGAGGAGACGGGGACCTCTGAGGAGAGCCTATCCCGGCAGAAGGGACTCATGGCATGCATCCCTCAGGCCACCAAAGGTAAATCTCGTTTGGACGCTGTAATTTTTTTTTTTTGGTGGTGCTGGTAGTTTGGACGTTTTGTTTTGGTTTGAGTGGGGTTTTTTGGGTTCGTTTTTTTTTTCTTCTCTTTTCCCCTCCTCTTAAAGTTTTCTCAATAGCACGGACCTGCCGGCGGGTGGGGGCGGCTTTGCCACCGCGGGGAGCGCCGCACGGGTCCCACGCTGACAGAGGGACACGGCCGGCGGGCGAAGCAGCGGAGCTGTGAAGTGCTCCGTGCGGCAGACGCTGCCCCATCTCCCCGGCCGCCCCTCCTCCTCCCCTCCTCCTGTCGCGGAGCTTCGCCCAGCTCCGCGCCCGCTGAGCACCCGCGGAGCCCGG
This sequence comes from Podargus strigoides, assembly GCA_028020825.1. NCBI lineage: Eukaryota > Metazoa > Chordata > Aves > Caprimulgiformes > Podargidae > Podargus > Podargus strigoides. The sequence continues at coordinate 38,577,664 of CM051621.1, read as the reverse complement.
CAGGCGTTTCCCTGCCCCCGGCGCCACGGGAGAAGGCACTTCCCCTCCTCAGGCTCCTTCCGTGAAGAAATGGAGGGGCGGGGGAAGGTGGGAGTAAAGCCGAGGGTTGGTCTATTTTGCATTAAAACGGGGGAAAATAAAAACTGCGAGGAGCTGCCCACCTGCTCCGCGGCTCCGAGCGGGGCAGGAGGAAGCTTTTCTTGTCCCGGGGGCGGCCGGTAACGACAGCAGGAACGGAGGCGATAGAGACAGCAGCGCTCGGGCACCCTGCGCGTGGAAGTGGGCTCGCAACGACACTGTTGGCCCGAGCCGCAGGAAAGGTTTTATTGGTGCCGGGGAGTAAACTCGCAACCGCAGGTCTGGCACTGGTGAATCGCACTGCCCGGGCTGGGGGGGCGCTCCTTACTGGAGGAGTTACTGCCGAGTGCACCCCGGGTTTAGGCTTCGGTTTGCCGGGAAAACTCTTCAGTAACTATGAAAGCAGGGCAGCAACTTTTATAGGGGGAAGAAAACTTTTTGAAGTCAGTAATTTCTCTAGTAGGTGAAAATTAACCTCTAACAAAAATATCCCCGGGATTTTCCCTCCCCGTTGAATCAAAGAAACTTCTATACCGAGTTTTCATCCTGAAAGCTCTACTGTTTTACGAATAATACCACCCCGCAGGGCTACCTTTCAGCTTCGGAAGAATCTTTTAAACCAAAGCACCCCGCAGCACTGCCTGTGGGCGGGCGGGTGTGCCCGGACCCGGAGGGAGCTGAGGATCCCCGTTATTTTTGTCAGGATTTACGCCATGAGCACAGAGATACGATTGTCCCCTGCAGATCCTGAAGTTCTTCTTTTTGATCTGCTCGTTGTCAGACGAAGTAGTTAGTAAAAGGGATTACTCGCTCTGGCGCTGTGCCTTCAGGTAGCAGAGGCGTGACAGCTGCAGGCTTGGCCATTTCTGAGTGTCTCCGGCTCTTCTTCCTCCCCCGGCAGCACCGGACCTTCGGGGAGTTTAACGTTAGTTGCGAAGGGGTGGGTTATGTCGCCGTCTCTGCCCATTTTAAAATTAGAGTGGCTCCAGTGGCTCCGCGTCTCCGGGCAGAGGCAGAGGGGAGGCTCTGGGAAGGCTCTCTTCTTTTGTCGTTGAAAAGCTACCACGCGAATTTCCCCAGGGGCCCCTATACAGCCATGCTCTAATGTTGAGAAAAGACGAAAGCGAAGGCGCTGGTGGCTAATTAGCCTTTGCATATTTACCTTTTCTCAGACATGGTTCTAAGCTCTTAATTTTATCCATGCAAACGAAATCAGTAAAGATTCAGCTACCGTTTCATAAAGATACATAAATGAACACGTAGTTACAGCGTGTGTGCGTGTATATATATAAGTAGTTTTGTCGCTTGTTCAGAGCACTTTCCTTGGAAAAGGGGCTGAAGAAACGGTTAAAATCCGTCTACCATTTAAAAATGTTCAAATCCTTTCGCCAGGATTTTATGGCTTTATTCTGAATGATGAAACAGAGGGATTTTGCTTGTCGCAAGAAAGAAACCCCAACAAACACCCAAAACATTTTCTCCACCTTCCCACCTCCAAAACAACAAAACCCTCGAGCATTTTTGGGCTTTATTTTGCTCTCATTATTCAACGCTGAGACTTAACAAACGATTACAGGTTGGAAAACACACTTGCAAACAGCAGGGTCACTTTCCGACAAAGGTCTGGCCAGCATTAATCTGGTGTTTGGAAAACAGTTGACAGTTGCGAGTGTTCCCCCATACACACACACACACACACACTTTTCTTCCTTTCCTTTAAAAATAAATCCCCCCGAAAAGAAATCCCAAGCACTCTCTCTGTTGCTCTGGGTAGGGTCCCCTCTCCCTTCCCACTTGCAACCAGCACGAAGGGGTAAATTGAAAGATCATTTAATTATTTCCTTCTAGTCGCGTTAATCTCCCTTATACTGGGAGCAAATGATGATAATGGGATCCACCTGGGAAAGACCCTCGGGAGGAGGTTAGGGCAGGGGATGCTCCCAGCCCCGCGCCCTGGCAGGTGGAGTCCGGTGGGGTGGAGCACGGCTCGCTTCGATGGGGGCTTTAAAATAAATAAAGCATTGGAGCAAGGCTCCCTAGTCGGTGGGCAGCTTTTTTTTTTAAATTATTTTATTTTTGCTCCAAGTGACGCGGCTGTAAAGTGACCTGGTTATCACCCTGTGGTGGCAGGGGACCCTCTTGAAACAGTGGGGGGAAAAACAAGATCCTGCTTCGCCGCCGCCCTGTCATCCCCCGCCTCCTCGGAGCCTGAGCAAGGACAAGGTGATTAATTTTCTCGGGTCGCCCTCGCAATCCCCGAGGGCCGCTTGGCTTTGCCGCGATGCGCGGCCCGGGACCGCGCAGACCCTGCCGGGCTGCTGGAGCTGCGCTGGAGCCGGGCGGGAGGGGCGAGGAGGAAGAAGAGGAAGGGCAGCTCATCGGTGGTATTAGTACCGCTGCAGTAACGCTCACATCCGAGGCTGCGGGAGCAGAGCCAACAGCGAGGTCTCTGGGCACTTGGTTTTCTTTGGGTGTTTGCAGGGCTGTACAAATACAGGACCTGTCGGTTCTTATAAACATCTTTTGGGACACAGTCAATCAATCATACTGGCAAGCAAGCAGACTAGGAGCCTAGGATATATACAAAGCATAAATATATACATATAAACCCTGTCAACTCTGTAGTATTTACACTTTTTTTTTTCTTCCCTTTGGTTTTTTTTTTTTTCTTTTTTTTTTTTTTTTTTTTTTTTTCTTCCCCTGTCCTTATAATCCTTTCTAAGGGAAACTGTATCTAGAAAGATCCTGACAAAGTCAGGAAATCACAGTGAAAAAGTAGGAGGAATTGTTAGGAAGTTATGTTATGTATGTTTTAATACCAGCAAGGGAAATGTTAGAGAAGAGAAAGAAAAAAGTGTCCAAGCAAGTAGAGCACTTAAAAAAAAAATTATTTTACTTGCAGTCAGGGACACAAATTCAAGAATACGTGGCTGAAAAACATGAAAATAGTCATTTTAAAATACGATGCAATAGATATATCTGGAAAAGATACGAGTTTACCAGATTTCCTAGTCAGCAAAGTATTCTTTATGTTGCAGTCATTTCTAATCTTTCTTTAATTCGAAACATACTTGTATCCAGGGATAAGTCCTTGCAAATGTACTGTTTTGGGTTTGGTTGGGTTTTTTTAAATGATCTTTTGATAATAAGAGCTCTGCAGAGGATGGAGTTTGTGCCCTCTCTTTCTGACACCGAGTCTTTCGCTTGCAGGAGGACTTGTGTGAATAAGGAATCCATAGCATGAAGAGCACAATAGATCTGAGGCATTCCAGTGATGCAGAGAACAGTTACACATCAAGGTAGGAGAAAAATCAAGTTTCAGGACTTGAAAGAGAAAGACACATTCTTAGCTGGTGTAAATTAGGAGTTTCACTGAAACAGAGTAGTGGCTGGTGCTGCAGAAATGGTGGGCTGTTCTTATATTGCCATGATCCAAAGCGGTGGCCCTTTCTTCTGGGCAGCGAGCATCAAGGAAAGGCCTGGCCTGCTTTGGCCTGGTGGGGGAATGATGCTCAGAGAGCAGAAGCTGTGCTTTGGCAGAGAGTATCAAGGGGAGCTTTTCTCAGCTGGTGAAACCTGCCAAACAAGCTTGTAAAATTGAGGACTGGAGTGTTGGTTTTGCTCAGGAAAGACCTTATGACTGCATTGCCTCTAGAGCCGTTGTTAAGCATGTTATTCTTTTGTGGCGATTACTGCATTTGTTGTGCAAGTTTTCCTATCAAGAATAAACTTGATATTAAACTTACTTTCACCCTGTGGTTGTCACCTGTTAAAACAAATCATTTAAGGAGGCTGCGCCAAATACTACTTGTGTCAGGAGAGTGGTTTCTGGTGCTGCCTTTCCAAGCTGGCTGAATTTTACAGACATAAATAGCATGGAAAGCTGGTTTCATTGGTTTCTCAGAAACATAAAAGCACTTGTTTAAAGATGTGTATCATCAGCAGAATAGGGATGGGGTTATTCATCTGCTTCCATCCAAGCCCTCCCTGTAAGGACTTCTGTTCAAAATGGATTGGATCACTCACTTTCTTAAAGGCTGTTTTCATTTTTATATAACAATTTATACTTACCACCATATAAGTGAGAGCTTTATCAGTTTAAAGCTTTATTCTTGTGAACCTGAAGGATTGTTTTCCATAGCAGTGTATTAAGGAGTCCTTTCACAGAAACTTGTCTTGAACTGCGGTAGATAAGACTGACACAATGAGGGATAAAAGTATTAATTGAAAATTTCCAGTTAAATTAGTACATGAAATAGGTAACAGTGATTAAAATAGCAGGTTAAGATTCTGTAAATATTTAATAACTTTGATGTGATATTTTTGTAAGCATGGTAACACCAATTCCACATTCTAACCTTCTGGGGTGGTAATTGTAAGATGACTCCCTGCTGCTCTCAGATATCTGTGGTTCAGTTTGGGCTCACATGAAGTTCACAATCTTTATTCAGAAAAATTCTTGGCATTCACAGGAGCTGTTTTGATGTTATGGAAAAAACTGTGAAAGCTCACACTTTTTTTTTTTACCCTCAAAGATTCATAGACAGTCTTTGCTTCCCCCCCAAGAAAAATGATCATTAAGAATTATATAAACAAGGTTTTTGGAAATTAAGAAAGTGAAAAAGGAGGGAAGGGGGAGAGAAGTATACGATACACATACCTGACACTATAAAAACCCCACCTGCCCAACCTGGCTTTCTTCAGCCTTTCAGCATACCTTCTAAACTTTGTGATACAGCAAGTGACAAATCTCTTTCTGGGAGATCTTACTTCTAAAGACGATGCTACTGACTCACCAAAGGCTGTTTGTGAAGAGTGCTGGCCAGACCAGACAGATGATTGCAATTTATCAGCCCATGAACACACAAATTCCCCTTTTCTAGATTATGTTGTACATCTGTACCCTGAGAATTGGCTACAAAGGGGGTGAAACCAAAAGAGCACTTTAATCACCGCTTGAGAAAGTTAAGGTTATAGTTTACTAAAACTGAGACACCTTTTCTTTCAGACCAATATTCTGCTATGCCTGTCCAGGTGGGACTCTGCTATTTATTTTACTGATCTCCTATGCATCATGGGCATTTAATTTTACTTGTTTTCGTTTTTCTGAGGTTAAGTGCTTTTTGACATAAACATTTCTTGTATTAAGTAACAGTATTACTTGCAGTACTTGTAGTAAGCATAAAGCCTCCAGAGTCAACCTGCTTTTGTTTCTTTTTATTGCGAATAGGTTATCCAAAAAGATTTGAGAACACTGCTATGTTGCAACTGATAACACAGTGACATTTATCAGTTTAAGTAGTGTGCTGAGACAGTGGGTCTGTCAGAAGGTGAGGCTTTTGCTTCTTCCACATCCTGACATCCTGACTCGACTCCTGCAAGTTATGGATTTGCCTTTGACAGTGGTGGGGCCAGAATTATACTAGGGTGTATCTTGTTAGGTGTGTTGTAAGGATTATGCAGATAAGCTTATCCAAGTGTTATCTCATTTTCTGAGATGAGAGTTCTGATTAGTCCAAGTATGTAGTGAACCATTTGTAAAATAGACTAAAGATCGTTAATCAGCATTTGTGGAATTAATTTGAGGACGATTTTTGAATAATTATGAGATTAAAGTTATTGACATAAAGCTGTATGATTTGCAACATGGGCTTCCTTCTCTATTTCTTTTGTATGATAGAACAGCTGTCTGAACCTCACCGAGAGCACATCTTAACTGCTAATTTATTTTGTTGCTGGTGTTAAGAAATTACAGAGCACACTTTATATTTTAAAAATAACAAGATTACACACAGTCCATTTACTAATTTGAGGGGGAGAGAAGAGCAGGCTGCGGAGCAGGACTCTGCTCAGCCTCACAGCAGACAGCTGCAGAGAGGAGCAGACTTGCTGGACAGGGCAGGAAGCCTCTTACATTACTGCAGGAAAGAGGGAAGATGAGGTTTAAACACGACTGGGACCAGGTATCCTCTTACAGAAACTACTAATCTCACCTCTTCAAAACTTGTCTCTCTGCATTAAAACTAACGAAATTTTAATGAAACCTTTGATGAAGAGTCTTATCAAAGGAAATTTCTTCCTTTGCTCTCCTTTTACTAATGTGTCTTTAGACCCCGACCATAAACCTTGATTTGTTTAACAATTCAACTTAATATTACTAAATATTACACATTTAAAAGAATTCTCAATATATTTCAGGGTCTTTATGATTTTAAATAAAATCTACTTTATATAGGAAGTCAGCACAATGTCTATCTATGCACCATTTAAATCTTCAAATTAGGCCTTTTAAATGCTGTGATTTTTCATATATGTTATGCAGCACAATGTACATTTTTAACACTTAATACCAAGAAAAGGCAATAATATATTAATACATTTATTTTTAAAAAGCTGAACAAGTTTTAACAAAAGCTGATTACTAATCATGTGACTTCTGTACTTCATTAAATATCTAAAACTTATATATAGGGAAAAAAGTTTCAAGCATTTTTTAATCATATTTTTCTGTGATTAATGTTGTGTATCTACTGTAAATTTTGCTGCTATGCCAGGGGGGAAAAAAACCTAACAAAATAACAAAACTAGCTTTTGCTAGTACAAATCAAAAATGGTACTGTCAGACTTTGGACAGCATGGAACAGTAACAAATACATTTATTGATATAAATTCCTAAGTGGAATATAGAAATAAGAAGCTACATTTCATGTGAAAAAATGCAGGATCTTCGTTGTCGCTAAGAACCACATAGAGAGATGCACTTCTCTAATGCTTCTAAAGCAGTTCTGTGGTTTCCTTGCATGTTTTGTCATGCAGGTGATTAATGCGGCAGAAAGCAAGTAAGCTTAAGTAGTTCTCCAGTTATAAAAATGTATTGTAATTCAATTGCATTACATGTAATTATGACAATTAGTCTGAATTCTGGACATGAAGACAGGGAAACGGCAGCTGTGAAAATACTTTTTTTTAATGTGTAAGAAATAGCTAAGATAGAAGTCATACAAAGAATACCTGTGGCAGCATGCCCCATAAGGAGCGCATTCTGCCTGGTGTAGCAGAGCAGTACTGTGTCTTTTTCATCACCTACATCTCTGTGAAGCCTCACGGGATTTTTGGCCTGTGAAATCAGTGGATAGAACTGAGGTATAAAGGGGTCCAGGGGAGTGAATGAAAGGTCAGTTTGTTGATACAGGGTTATGTAAAGAAAGACTTGTGCAGCACAGGCAGACATGTTTTCTTGGAAGGGGAAGGCTGCCTTTGAAATTAGTCTTCATTTTTTGTGTCTTTCACGTGTAAGAAGAACAATGCTCACGCTGTAGCCTAACAGAATAAATTTCCACGAGGAAAGCAAAAAAGACAAATTGTAAATAATTTTCAATATCTACCTTCCATTTCAAAAGAATTGCTGTTTTTCTTATGTTATGGTAACATATGAAAAGTATTGCAAATCTGTTAGGTTTTGACTATTAGCATATGCGTGCATGCAGTCATGGCTGTCTTGAGTCCAGCAGAGCATTCCTTGCCACTCAGCAGCCTATTCGCACGCATAGGGCTCAGAGGATGAGATCCTCCTATCGGAATACAGCCAAAAATGAGACAGGTTGCATAGATGGTCTTTCTCCAGAAATACTTACCTGAACAAGCTTTGATTTCCCCCTGACCCCCCCCTTTAAAGAATTTCTCATCTGCATGGATTATAGAATTTTTCATAAGGTTAATAATAAAAGCTGTGCCTGCTCAGAAAACTTGATACTAGTATCCACTGTCAAAACCAGACTATTGAAATAATGAATGAGGTTCGCTTCCTCAGAATGCCTAAATGTCCCAACTTAGAGTTAAACTTTCGACAGCTGAAAGACAATACCATTGACATGTACCTGGCACTAGTTACTCAGGTTTATTTTTTCCTGGAAAGCTGTTTTGGGCGACAGAGCGGCGTCCGGGTTTCCCAGGTTGTTGTGCTGACAAACTGCAGTGGTGGTAAAGGCAGGGAGTCTGACAAAATCTCATTAATCATTTTAAATTAAATCCAACATTCCTCTCCAACACTGCCAAGAAGAAAGCTAACTTTTACAAATGAATACTCTTTCTGAAAAGAATTGGTATCCTAACCATGTTGCTTTCACATAAATATGCTTCACTTCTGTCATGTACACATACTTGATAAGCAGTATTTTTAAGCTTAAAAAATAACGCATTTGTTGGATTGCTAGAAATCTGAAAAGTGGTTTTTGCTTGTTTTCTGTACTAGGTGCTAGGAGTGAATGATATATCTGAAAATTAGAGCCTCTTAATTCTTTCAATGAACTAGATTTTTCTTTTTTAAATCGTAAAGCAAATACAGAAATTTCCTTTTTAATGCAAGAAAATTTCACGTAGGGAATAGAAGCATTCTGTGTGAATATTTTCTAATCTATATCTTCTCTAAGCTTGTTTATATGAATAAGAAAGGAAGACTGCAAATTTACTAACCTCATTGTCCGCAAAAGCACTGAAGTGATGAAGGAGCGATGTGATCCCTGAAGCTTTTTACAGACGTATTCATTTCTGTAACTAATCCTAGCTATCTGGTTATGATTTAATTGCACACATCGTATGGTAAATCTTAACTTTTAACATCTGATAAATAATATTAGATGACATACAATTTTATCTTATTAAAATCACTATTATATGTAGAGTATAAAAGTTTGTATATTATATCTCTTTAAGGCAAAATGAAACCATAATGTGCCTATGGGAGACACAGGAAATCCTTTAAGTCTGTCCTTTGTCCATTTTAATAGTGCTTTTGAGATTGTGGTAGATTTTACAATGGCAGAGAACAGGTCATTAGCCTTCATGTTTATTAGTTCTGATACTCACATGAAATATGTGAAAAGAAAAAAATCCCTATCCAATATAAGGCAAGTAAATCTGACTTCTCTAAGTACTTAAAATTGTTATTTTGACATTTTAACATGATCAAGTACGTATCCCTCAATTTTGCTTAAGTACTTAAAATAGTTTAATACATGTTTTCTAAAAATAGAACTATAAAAAATATCAGATTGCACAGTGACAACCTGACACAGAGGACAAAACTATTACCACTTCAAAAAAGAGCAATTCCCATTCATAAATTTGTATATGTAAAGAACATTAAGAAACTTTAGTATACTGAAAAGGAAATGGTAACATACATTTGCCCAGCTAGACAGTTTATTTACCTGAATCTGTATTTTGAAGCCGTTTATAATTTTTCTTTTTCCAGTGGGGGAGGCGAGAGGGAAAGGTTAAAGAGAACAAATTGATTTTTTTTTTTTTTTTTTTTTTCCCTGAATAGGAATTTCTTGCCTACTTCAAAATTGACAAATGTGTCTGTAACTTACAATTGTTTGGGCTTTTGTGTGTTGAAGCAGCTTTGATTTATTTTAAAAAGCTAAAGCTGTATAAGTCTGTCGTTTAGAGTATGAATGGAAAGTATTCAAGACAGACTCAAGAAATTGAGTTTTGAGAAAATGTAGAATATCAGACACTGTCTGTAACTAAGCCATGTGAATACGTAATATAAGCCATATTCCTTGAACGAATGCAATGAGAGCCTCAGAATTTGAGACAGGCAAAAATGAGCTGTATTATGTGACACTTCACGTGGACATAGGTACACTCATTTCTCCTACATGAACAAAGAACAGTTGTCCTTCTGTCACATCTGTGTTTACTAAAGTTAGCAAAATTTCAGAAATGGCCGCTCAGAACACAATTTCAGTGTCCTTTAGGACCAGAATAGCAAGTGTTAGCAGGGGGATGGGCTGCAGGCTCATTTCTTCCTTCGGTGCTGTGTACAGTTTGCATGAAGGCAACATCACGTGGCTGAAGTTCAAAGGACATACAGTGGTGGAATCACAATAGCTTGGGAATCACTCTGCAGTGACCAGTATGATCATGCTAATGCAATTAGGCTTGGGATCCTCTGTCTAAGTCTTCTGAAGTGCTTGATCAAGCAGCTATTCCCACATCACATCATTTAGTGACACCTGGATCAATGGAGTATCTATCACTGTTGCTTTTAAAATGTACATGGAGACACCAGCAGCGCACTGGAGGAGACACTGCTCCAAACTCAGTTTTAGAGGACTTCTGGAGAACGACTAAGAGAATTCAAACTTTGCTTCTCGCTTTGTAAGAGTATTGCTACACCCGCTTAAGATTTTAAGACAGAAAATTGCCTAATGTAATGAAAAATTTACTTCTCTGCCACTCTGGAGAAAGACTCAAACTTCAAAAGAAAAAAAGGACAGAAGCAATGGCTATTGTCACTTTTTGTTTCTCGGTTACCTCTAAGGAAATTCACACTTGGCATGTTGTGTTTGCTGTTTTCTGTTCCACTCTGAGTTAGTAACATAATGTACGAAGTTGGGTGTTAACCACTCAACACTTCAGAATCCTATTGTGAAGATCAGATGCTCTGATCTGTGTGCGATGAGGGTTTTATTTTCTTTTTTTATTCTTTTCCCCTGGACTTGTGTCTTATGGAAACTTTAACCTTATTATCCTGTTTCTAATTTATCTTCTTGGCTCTTACAATGGCCTTGAAGCTTTCTACACCCTGTTAATAGATGTACTCATCTATTCCAGAAAAAACACTTTCTGTCTGCCGGGAGGCTTTATTCTGTACCTGCTTGAGGATGGGAGTTGTGAGTAACAAAATTAAGAGAAATGCAGATTAACAACTTGTACTCTCGTATCAGTGCAAAATCAAACCCAGTATCGCTGGTGTCAACATAAATACCAGTCAGAAGATAATTAGGCCTCGCTCTGCACTTGTGTTTTGAGAAGAAAACATTTCCTGGTAAGATTAATTGTAACTTCAAAATTCACTGAATTCTTCTTTTAATGTGTTTAACTTCTGAGGAGTGTTTTCTAGAAGGCCATATTCTGCAGTCTTCACATAAGATCACTTTAAGGAGCACAGAGACACTGATCCTTTATCTCTGGTTTTACAGATTATGTTTAAAGTTTTCTTTCTTTTCCTGTCTTTTTTTTACAGGACCAGACACCTGTGCCTGAAACAAAGCTCCAACACGTACCATATATTCTTTGTGTTTGAGATTAATTGAGCACTGAGGAATGCATCCTTGGGCTTTCTGAAATATATGAAATGACACAGGGTGAAGTGATGAGAAGTTATCCAGAGAGAGGGAAGCGATACTGTAAAAACCTGTCTGGAAGATAGCTGCAATTCTGCTGGCTCCTGGCTTTGGCTGCGTGTGCTTACACAAATACAAATGGCATTCATGCTTAATTAAAGGTAACGTTATTAAAAAAATACATTTTTTTCTGGATGTATTTTTGCATGTGGACCAGAGCTATAGCCAAAATGTACTAAACACTTGAAACAGCAGCAGTAGCTACATTTTTTTTCTCCATGTCATTTCTGTAGCCCTTATGTGGACTGTTGTTGTCATCACTCTTCTCATATCTAAAACAAATGTAACACACCTTAGGTGCCAAACACAAAGCAGCAGTGTGGGCAAAGTGTGTGCCTATGAGGAATATGACCTGCATTCGATTCCTGGCTTTGCCATAGGCTTCCTACATAAAAAATCAGATTAATCGGTACCTCGTGGTATGGTAGGGAAAAAAGATTTATCTGCTTGTTACTATGATGAATCCAGATGCTAGCGATAGCTGAGTATTGTATAAACAAACTTAATCAGAAACAGCTCTGATCTCAACTACATGTTATGTCAATTTAAGAAAAGCACTGCTCTACGAGTTATCTGAACAAAAACCAGGCAAATCCTCATTCAGTTCCTGCAGATGCATGGCAGTTGCACTGCTAATATTCTACACGCTTCTGAAAATGTAAGACACAGCCTGACCAAAATAATTTCTGAAGTATCTTCATAAATCTAGAACTATTTAAAATCTAGCTACATGACAGATTTAGAAGGAGTAATTCAGTGTCTGATTCTGGAACGGCTCTCCAGCTCTGCACAGTCACTGCTCTAATCTTGCACAGTCAGTTTTTAACAGCTTTAGCAGTGAGTCATCTGGTGTGTATGTGCTTAGGCATTCTCATCATTGACACCTCCAGACCTAGGGAAGCAGCTGAAAGCAGCAACACATTATCCACCCCTACCACCTTCCCTGTTGAGATTTTTCCCTTGCTTACTGTGCTGAATATATGATTGCATCCTACGTCCCCAGTAACTAGTGTCCACAATATAGGTTAGCTCTCTCTAATCTTCTTTAAAATTGAGTGAATACCAGGTTGGCAATATGCTTATTCAAGTTAGTCAATATAGTATTAAATATCAGCTTAGATATTTCACAAGTGTTCTGTCATCTCCTAAAATAAACTTTATTGTAGCATTCACACCAATGTTTCTCTAACCTACATACCTGAGGTAGTCAGCATTGTAAAAAAATGCAAAAGAAAGAAGTACAACACTATTTTAAGAGATAAAAGGAGAAATTTTAGTTAAAATATTTTACAATAAAATAATTATGATTATAAATCTCTTTAGTTAAATATATACACATTACATGGTATTCTAAAAAGAATGAACTTATTAAAGTTTCAAGCAGATCTAATGCACAAATTCACCACTTTGTCAGCTTAGACTGTAATGTCAGTTTAACATTCGTAAATGGCTGTGTCAGACTAATGGCATTTTGTTTTGTGCAAAACTAAAAAAATTATGAAAGACAAATCTCCAAATCCTTCCGTTCCCATGGTAAATAGATAGAAAAGGCAGTTTACACATACACACACTTACACGCACAAACTTTGATTGCATACAGAGGTTAGAATGACCAGCACTAAAATAACCCCCATCTCTACAAAATAATTAATCTCTTGAATTGATGTAGTTTTTGAAAATTACAAATTTTAAGTGCTAGCAAATTGTGCTTTTAGGCAGCCACATGGCCAATAAGGTAGATGTTGTCATAAAGGTGCCCTACAAAATCTTCACTAATATTCTGTGCAGCTCGTCGTGTATTTCGGATGAATTCCCTCTTTGACATTTTGTTCTTCACGTGAGGGCTTGTTAGATCAATGGAAAGTAGAATCAAAGAGTAACACAGTACATAAACTGCATCTAGACAAGAGAGAATAAATAAAAAAAAATGTAAGAAGGAAACTATGATCATTAAAAATACTGTTCCCTGTCCAATAACCTTACTTGTTTCCATCATCTGGGCTTATAATTATATATATACACACATATATAACAACTCAAAAGGGTATCCCAGTGAAATAAAATATAATACAGCAATTTTCAAAGTAATCATGTCAGCACATTACTAAATGAGCATTCGGAAATCCCTTAATATTTCTACATTACCCGAAAGTCACTAAGGGCTTTATGAACATTTATTTAACCAGATTCTTACAGTTTTTGTAAACTAATGCCAACACCCTGCTAAAGCTTATATTTAGATATGTAAGGAGTCCCACTACAGAAAACTGGCTCCCCCAACCAGTCAAAAATGCTTGTTAACTTGAGTGAGGCCCCAAATTTCCTCTCATTTCTGTGGGACTATCTACAAAGTAAAATGTTAAGTGCGTAAGTCTTTGCAAGAGGGAACTTAGAGACAGTACGAAGTGTAAGCACAGACAAAAGTCATGGAAAGAGAACGCGAAAATAAAACCCACTTACCAGTTAGGTCTAAAAAAAAAATATCTGTGTTATTTTTTGTTGTTGTTGTTGTTTTTTGTTTTGTTTTTTTTTTTTTTTCCCAACCCGAATGGGATGATGCTTGTCTACTGAACCCTCCCAAGCCATGTTTGTACTTTCAGAAATACTTGTTTACATGCTGATTTTAAAACTATCATAAACAGTACCATCATCAAGAAATATAAAGACTGATCCACTGAATCAAAGCTCTCTTTTGCTTACCAGGGCTAAGGCCAAGATCTCTCATCAAATCAGGGTTACAAGCACAGAATCTGTGAGAGAACTTTGTTATGAGAGTCTCAAGGTACTCCCCACGCTCCTCAGGAGCATGAATGTGTCTGAAGAACTCTCTCAGTGCATTTGGCAAGAACTGATTTCTGAAGTTGTGCAGGGTCACAAGGTCATCCAAAACATCTCGCCTGGTAGAATAAAATCCCACACAATTAGAGAAGTTTTTTTTAACTGTTTAAATATGAAATTGTAGGTTTTAAAGATAAAAAATGAAAGCTTTAGAATACTTTATGACCTTAGTTTTTTGCTGAAAGACAAAGAAAATTATCACTAACATCACAAAGATAACAGAAACACATGTTCTTCAGACACAATAGTGGCCAAATACTATAAAAATATACATAAACAGAATTCTAAGTTTCTTTACATGCATGTTCAATCATAGTCTACATAGAGGCTTTGCTTCCTTTAACTGTCTAAGCCATTAAAAAAAGACAGTAAAGGGAACAGATTCATGTGTGCCACACATTTTGGTGCTTAAGTAGAAGCCGTTACAGGAGTATCTTGTTAAAATCAGGCTTAAGTTAGATCAAATTTGCTCACAGAATGCCTTTAAAGTCTAAGTCCATCAGGGTGTGATGCTCTCAAGCTTTTTTCAACTGAACACAGGAACATATAAAAGATTCATGTAGGCTAGTCTGAACAGATGTGCAAAAAACATCTGAAGGAAGTTTGGAAGCAAATTGAAGTGAACCAAAGAATATTCTCTTATGTTTATCCTTTCTATTAAACATTTCAGTACTAAGAGGGGAGTTTCAACATTTAGAAACCTAGTCTTTATTTTTAGTGCCTGATTACACTCTGTTTATGAAGGGAAGATGAATGACAGTAGGGGTTGCTAATATTAACTTGCAGTCTCATTGGTTAAATGTTTTTGTATTTTTTCTGTTGCCAAAAAACCTGATAATCTGAAGTTTTACAGCACAGGACTGTCAGTGGTGATAACACTACAGAATAACTCCTTGTATTCCTTTAGTGGTACAGGCTGAGGAGGATGAGAAGCAGGAGAGGATTCCTGCTAGAAGTGCTGCTGTCCCTCTGCTCTTCCTATTTAGGTCCAGTTATTATTCTCCTCCTCTTTCAATTTTGCTTGAATGTGTTGGTGCTCCTCTTTCCTGATACTGCACTACCCAACCTGAAGGTATCCTGGAGGGCAAGAGAAAGCATTGTGGAGGTAGGAGAGCATGCGACAGCAGGGAGAGTGTTCCCTACTGCAGCTCACGCTGTCTCCAAGAGGATGCTCTACTGCACCTTAGGAGGTAGGTGTGACTCCCATTTGAGAAATATCAGACAACCAAATAATGGTTAGATGATTCGACATTAGTTAAAAAGCTATCATCACTTGGTAAAGTGATAACTGCTTTTGCTGATTAACACCCATACTGGATAATAAAAAAACCCCTTCAAGTCAAAAAAGCAGCACAATATCTATAAAATCTGAATGTCATACAGCACAAAGATCATTCTGCACAGTTTAAATGCTCACTGTAAGTTCAAAACAATTTATGCCCAGAACTGCAAAAATGCAGAAAAAGCATGGGGCGTGAGATTTACTAGTTATAGGTGGCATTTTCAGGGGTTCTTATAAAGTATTACAGGCACATAAATACTTGAACTGAATGACTGTTCAGATCTAGCAGCGGTTTTAGTTGCATTTTCTTGCATTTTTACATCTTTAAAATTACATCAATACAAGTAAAACATTGTTGAATGGTGCTCTACATGGAAAATGAATAGGAAATGTCTCAAGAGAAATTCAAATTACCTTTCATCAAGGTAGATTCTCAGCTTCTTCCAATTTAGTGTTCTTGTGCAAAAGATAAACTTAGCTATTTCTTTCGATGAATCGTCTAGTATGCCCTTGGACATAAAGTAGTTGACTCCCTGAGATAAAATACATGCATATATAAATATGTTTAATCTTCATAATGTGTTTAGGAACAAGTAGTCTACTTAGCAATGTAGGAACATAATCCTACTAGTTTGTTTTTCAGAATGTTTTCTCTTTCTCTAAATCACATATCAACATGCACAATACACTCTAAAATTATAAATCAAATGCAAATAAACAATTTATTGTTATGGTTGAGATTTTACATATAGTAGGATATCTAAAATTATGAACCCCGTAATAAGCATGACGGTTCTGTAATAATTTCTTTACAGTGTAGAGTAGTATTTTTTTTTCATACTTTTGTAATTGTATTTAAAATGCTGCAGAGACCATAACTTTTAATTTAATAACTTTTGTAAATAAGAAAATCTTAGCCATAATATGTTTAGTTTTTAATATCTTTCATTAAAACATTAATGTTCTCACATGTATACGATGTACCACATTCAAATAGATGCATTAAATGCATTTGTTTAAATGTGTAATAATGCAAATAAACACAAGCACGCTCATTTCAAAGCATAGGTAAACATCAACATGTATAAATATGTATGCACATAAATAAGAACACTGTGCCTAACATAAAAGAAAAAAAATTAAAAAGAACAATTGTGTAAATTTTATATTCATATTATGATTTCCAGAATTTTGCACGCTTTGCCAAACACGTTTGTTAGGAATACACATTCCAAATTTCATTTGCAAATATTTCAGTGATATTCTGGATTCTTTCTGTTAATTGAAAAATCCCAAAGCATAAAACCATTTTCTTTATGATCTCAGAAATCAAACCCAACCTAATGGATTTAAAAAATGCTCACATTTCTCAACAAAAAATCTAAACCTGAGAATAACTAACAAACTAGTTTCAATTCAGTTTGTCACGGGCCAAGAGTAGTTCCGTGTATTTATTACAAAGCGGTGTTACAATACTTAAGTACAGTATCTCTTGACTATACCATCATGTTGAAATAATGTGAAACATGTAGGACAGTGCATTTCTGCATAGGATAATGTACAAAGACCACAACCTAAATCACCTTTAAAATACTTCTGAAGTCTTTTTTCATAAATCTTCTGATATCAGACTTCACAATATTTTGTAGGTCTGTCCTTTTAGTTTACATTACATCTATAAAGATGTAGGGGCAACCTGTCATTCAGTATAAACTAACTTCCCAGTGCTCTTCAATTTTGCATAAAGAAGAAATAAAGGACTAAGTGCAGGTTTGGAAAGTTTTATGAAGCAGATTAGTAAAGCAAAGCCTCAGATATATCAAACAAAAAAGAAATTAGAATATGTGCTTAAGAGATCGAAAACACAAGTGAAAAGTCATAATTTTTGCTTATATGGTTATAGAAAATAGCAGTTAATCAGCATACTTGTTGCTGTTGTTAAAATATTTTTTTATAAAATAAGTAAAAATAAAAAGGTTTTATACAGGTAAGACAAAAAGAACATACCAGCAATTTTAGGCCCTGATTTTAAGAAAAGTCTTAATTTAAGACCGTAATGAAACATGTATTGCACTATACGCTTGCATTTAAGTCCAAATTAGATCATACTTAAGTTTGTCTATAATATGGATAGACAACATAAGGTTAAGTGCTTTCTTGAATTAAAGCTAAATAGGAATCTAAAAATGGGGACCAAATTGAACATCAGCTGCATATTAATTCCTCAAGTATTTTGCCAATTTATAGAAGACCAGCAGCAAAACATAGATCGTGACTTAATGAGACTTACGCATTTGCTTCAGTAAAAAATATTTGCTTAAGGTAACACAAACTGAAGCGTGGTGAGGAAGGGTCAGTAGTATTTCCACTGCAATTACTTAACAAACACTTCTGAAACATATCCAGAAAATACCTGGCACGTCATACACGAGGCAGGATGAAAATAACACCTTCTTCAAGACAATGAGTTGGTTTCTCTGTGACAGCAAATGCCATAAACAATTTCTTGCATGCACTAGATCTTAATGTAGGATCTTCACCTGATAGGCTACCAGGTCTTTGCAAAGTGTTTTTATTCCCTGTCTCTAATTCCCTCTCTCTTCCTCCACCACACATAATGCTTGACAATATCTTTCTTTGTGAATGCAGTCTCATTATTTATTTGCCTCATCTCCTTCACAAAGAAGTAGGGTATAATTAAAATATATTTCAGCACATGCCATCATTTTTAGTTGTGTTTTATTTCTTCCTAAGCAACCACAAATACTTCAACAACAACAGAAACTTGATTTCACTTTAAAGTTCTTAAAATTTTGGCTCACAGCAAATGAAATTTATTTACAATATTTATGGCATGTCATTGAATCTGCTTATTGTAACACTGTAAACATTACCTTGAATTCCTCTCAGAACCCATGCTTCAAATAAATCACTTTTGGTAGCTAAAATGTTCACTTGTGGCAGGTATGCTTGCTAAAACAAGTAGTTCTACACACTATTAAAATCTATGCTAAGATTATTTATAAGTCATCTGGTGATTCTTTTAGGAAACAGTTGACTAAGTCAGGTAGGCAAATCTGTGCCACTATCTGTCAGGTCTGAAGAGGTCTTTTTAACACTTAGGAAACACTGCAGGATGAGCACACACGGTATGTTCTTCTAATTCTGTTTTAGTGGAAGAGTAGTTAGGTAAACAGTGCAACAGCCAAGATTTCCAGTAGCCCTGTGTCTGCCTTACTTATATAAGAAGCCTGCTTGTCACTATAATATTCATTGCATTAGAGGATTAGGAAAGATGCCTTAAGGATACCTTGTCTTTTTGCCAAGAATGTTACCACTGAATTTCAGACAGCTCTGGATAAAATCTTAATGTATGAAAGTGTTGATTTAAATTATATATGCAAATAATCATTACTATAGACTAACAGTAACAACAAAAGCCATTAATTGTATTTCAGTATGTTATTTTTTACAGTTACTCCTTTTTTTCCTGTTTCACCAACCTATTCTATTACAGCACTGACATTCCTAGCTTACTTTCTACCTGTTCCCAAGACCCTTTCCATTCATTTATAACCATATAGGATATCTAGAAGTTTTCTTTTTCGGTATTAGTTTCACTTCTGCAATGATTTTCTTCTCTGCTAGTTCTTTCAGAACATTTCAGTACAGCAATCAACATGAAAACTTTTGTAGTTGCCTTTGACACCTCTATTTAGATATGCATACAAAACAAACCAGACGTATTCTAAATTAATAGAATTTTGGATTCAGTATTTTCATAAACATATACATGATTTATCTTTTTAATATTTAAATGGAATTGTTTGCAAAGTCAAGTTGGAAAAAATGAAGCTTTTTAACTAATGCACATTTAAAAGTAGTGCAGGAAAATATATGACAAATGCATGTGTCAATAAAGACAAATTTCACTTAATATTTGAAATTTCAAATATTAAATTTCAAATTTCACATAAATGGTTGTACACAGGCTCTATTTGTTTAGCTTAAATACTTTTAAAAGGGGACTAAGGAAATCAGTAGGAGCATACTAACATTTTGGGTGATTTATAAAACCGAGAGTTTTATGCTTTTACATTTTGTTAGGATTACATAAGTATCAACATAAAATGTGGATTTCTTTCTAGTCTGTACTAGACTTTAAGAAAAAAATATGATTTTGATCACCAACTAAATTAAAACATTTTTAAATAAAAGCTGAGGAAATACAGGAATTCAAGTTTAAATACTTGCTTAATTATTTAGATAAATTATTTGAGGGCAGCTTTATTCTATATATACATTATCTGGCATAGTAGGGCCTCAATTTCTAATTGGGTCTTCTATGTAACAACATTATTAGAAAATAATAATTAGATATTTATGGTATTATTATTCCATTTTTTCTAGGGAAATTATTATCTTAATATATTTCATGGTGCATCTTCTGGAACAAAATGCACAGTACCAATGTTATATTTTCTAACAGAAATTTTAAAGATTCTTTTCCTAAGTTACAAATCAAGTCATTTGGTGACAAATGTAGATACAATATAGAACATACATTTCAAACAGTGTCTCTTTCACTGTACAGCTTTAAAATACAGTCTCAGCGATACACACGATGGCAGAAATCACAAGTAGAATGTAGAAATACTTTTTAGGTTACACAGAATCCATAAATAATAATTTATAAGATCAAGGTTATTTGACTTTAGAGTTTTCAAAAGGTATCAGCTATCTGATGCATTTCAACTTTTTAGATAAATCACACAAAATAACTTCTTCCCTCTACAACATACACATACTTTTAATATTCTTAGGACCGATAAATCAGTGCATCTCAAAATTGGCTTGCCTAGTAGATCATTACGAAATAGGTTAAGTTTTCAATAAATGTGGTTAGAAATATACAGCAGAGTAAATACTCCATCATCTAGACTATCTATAATTAAAAGTCAAGTAAGGTAGCTTCATGCAAGTGGCTAACAATTCATTTACAATCAAGAAAAGGTCAGAAAACTGACTTCCCTGGCAAAAACTAAGGTCAGTTGGTAATGAATGAGACAATCAGAAGAGCGGAAAGCCAGGCTTAGTACAAGCACTGTCTCACTGGACTTTATTGTTGTTATGCTACATAAAGAAAATCCTGACTTCATTAAAGTCTGAGAGCTTTGGTACAGTCCAGATTCCAATAGATCCATAAAAATAAATGCTATTAAACAGAATCATTTGGAATTATTATCATTAAGAATGAAACAAAAATTTTATCTTCTTTCCTGACCAAAGGGTTCTCTTTTTCACCTTCAGTTCAAATTTTAACTACATAGCATAGCTCCATGTAACAAGCTTAACAAAATATTTTGTAGGGAGTTAGAAAGAGTATACAAAACACTGCAAAATAACTTCTGGTTGCTTACAAATTCTGAGTTATAAGCGTATGAGATATGAAACGAGCACTGCATGAGAAACATTTCACATGTACCATACATTCCTTAGAATAAAATACAGCAGAGACTACGCAGGCATATTAAACAACATAATATTCGTATTCAAGTGTTAATACTAACACTAAACCACCCCGTCCCCAAAGAAACAAAAAAAACAAGTTCCAAAATCTTGGCTACAATGGTGCTGCCACATGAAAAAAACCCAAAACAACAAACAAAAAAAAGTAATGAGAAACCAAACATGCACTTGAGGTTTTTTTTTCTGATTACGTGTAATGTGATTAGGCACATCCTTTCAGCAGAATGTGAGCACCTTCTATGGATTATGCAAGCTCATGCACACAACCAATACATTAAATTACAGCAGATATCACAACACCATGCACACAACAATGGCTAACCAGAGAATCCTACCACAAAGTGTGTAGATGCTCTTCCCTACCCCGTGAGCCACCGCTAGCTCTGGAGCTGTTGCTGTGGAGCCTGGTTACCCATTTTCATGACATGGGCGATGTCCTTTGGAGAATCTTGCTCCTGTGGCTGTAAGTATTCCTATTTTTATAGTAATTTGATCAGGTCTGTTATCAAATGTAAAGCAGAGTTTGGCAGGAAATTCGGAGACGCAATTTGTAATAGTGGAATGTCATATCATATATTCCAGTCACAGTGTCCTTATAATAATAATTCTGCCAATATCACAGTTGTAAACAACAAAAGCAATAGTATTTGTGAATTCTCCTGAAACTCAGGCCCTGAATGATTCCTACCAGGCTATGGTGCTCCACAGGGAGAGAGGAACAGAAGCCCTTAGGAGATATCCTGAGGTTCTCATGTCTCACTATGCCTGAAGCAGACTGTTTGTACTACTACTGTAAAATATAACCATAATGAACCCAGAAGTAAGTGTAGCATAATAAATTTAACACCTTATTTAGGTATACTACAAAGTAGCTCTAATTTGTAGATCTTAATTTCCTTTTGTGAAGGCTCCAGATGCTTTAAACCTACAAAGATTACTTTAAATTAGGTTGGAATATAACAGCATATTATAAACTGAGATAGTAAGTGAAAAATTATGTTAAATCAAATTGAAAGAGAAAGAAAAAATTGGGTGGATAAAGCTGTTACCAATTAAAACTTGATATAGTCTTGAAAATACATTTAAGTTACCTAAATACTGTGCTTCATTTGAAAAGCTTTACATTTACTACTAAATTCACTAAAACCCTGCTGAAAATCAATGTTAATCACTCAAGTGGCAAGGTGCTGATAAGACATCTCAGCACTGTGTATCACAGTTCAATGCAGAGCTCTAGCAGAGAAACTGCAAAACACTGTAATTTGTGACTAATAAAAGTAATGGGTTCCTTTATCAAGCAGAATATGAGATAAAACAGAAATTTAAACAGAATCACATTATTATAATGATTCGTAAGATTGCTTTACTTATTTCACCCCATGGTCACAAGTTCATGTTTTCTGTATCACTATCTGTATCAGCAGATTGAATTATTGGCTCCTACAAGTATGTATTTTTATATCTCCTAGTCCTTTTTCTACTTTGGGTTTATTTAATTACCACTTCCTTGTGTATGTGTAAATATATGCAGGAAGTTAATACTACTTTTTGTTCAGTACTGTGTACCTTCTTTTCCTAGGAAACATGAGGCAGGAGTCTCATTTTCTACACAAAAGACTATCACTTGGGCATTAATTGCATATCTCCCAGGCAAAAGTTGCCTACTCTCAAACTCTTTTCTTCTTTGAAAGGTGACAGAGTGAAAGCAGAAACTGACTTTTCCAGTTAGTTAAGTGAATTAATAAATGGAAACCTTTTAGTTTGACATTGGGTATTTTTTGAAAATAAATATATGTTGTTATATACTATAAAGACAGATTATGTTTATGCATAACAAACATCCACAGAAATCAAATGAAAGTGATCTTTAGGATAGTTCAGCAGTACAACTTTTTCATAATATTTCATGATTGCTCCTTGATAGTGCAAGTATTTAAAAATCCCTTACAAAACCCCGTAATTGTCCTAGAAGTTATTGGTGTTACTTTATAGCTTATCCTGCTTTAACTGAAGTGGGATCAAACCCATACTCTGCAGAAGCATTTTAGCATTTTAATTTATGTAAGTGCATTATTATTGTTTTTAAATTCACCATGGTCTCTTCAGTTAGGATCTCTGCCTCATTCCTAAGTCAATATGTGGTTGTGAATTTCTGGCATCCATATGTCAGATTGCTGTACAGAGCACTTAAGAGGCAAGCCATGTAAATGATGTGCACAGGTACCATATGCAAAAAAAAGATCAGGATAGGGCTGTAACTTAGTATTAACCGTTTCTAAAGTAAAACACTTATTAAAACTTGGATTTTAATATAGCTATAATTATAAAACAACAATCACACTTATTTTAACTGTTTATTACTGCCAGCAATAGTTCACTTACCTCATCAGGGTTGGCATTAAAGGTGAGACTGCCCTCATCTAGCTGCATATACAATTTTCTAAAAGAAAATCCTAGAGGTGGATTCTTATTGTATATAGAACAGTGACCCCAAGTGGATTTGCACAACCTATGAAAACAGAATTAGTCTAATATCAAAATTATTTTCTTATGTATTTTACAGATACAAAATCTAATCAATGCTGCAAAGCCAAATACTCAAGCTAAAGGAAAAGTTAGAAATAGGTTGCTTGTAACACTTAGCCTTTTGCATGTGTGTGGCTAAAGTCTCAATTTCTATGATTATTGTTTTCTTCTCACATGGGTTTTGGTGTATTTCAGTGCAATCTCAAAACATATCCCAGTAGGTGGCATCATAATGACATCCAGACAGCTCAGACCTCTGGCACTCCTAGTATCTGAACACTGGATAACTGTGACAAGTTGTTCTCCTGCAGCAGTATGACAGTTTAAAAATTTGTTTCTTTTCTTGTGCCCCAGTTGTGCAGTGAACGGGACACCATTAACTCACTGCTATCCCCCACCTGTCCTTTTCCAACTGGCTGTCTCTTTTCCAGTCTTGACCACTCCTAATTATTTGTTCCAGCCCCATCCCTCTAAATTTTCCATCACTTCTCAGTTTCCTTCCCTTCTATCCCACGCTAACTCAGTATCTGTTTCTTCGGTTTCTGTCCCTCATCTCGGTCTCCTTGATGACATAATCTGAAATTCCCTTGAACTTTCACTTTCTAGGCACTCGGATTGTTTCCTAGGATGAACTCTGAGGAAAATAAGTATTTTTTTCCCCCGTGTTAAGAATATATACTGCATACAATTAAGAAGCTCTAGTATCTTCAAGCACTGGTCTAGGGAATGTATTTGTATTTAGTGTGGTTTTGATACCAAGAGTCGAGTACAATACAGTGCATACTTACTTAACTGCCAAGCTATTTAATAGACAGAAACTTAGCAGATCTTCACTAGAATTCCTGTTTCCTGCCAAGACAACAGTCCCCAAGAGCAGAAGAGTTGTGACTGAGAATTATTATTGTATTACCCTATTGCTGAGTTCATAAAGCATGATAGGAAGGGAAGCTGCTTAATTCAAATGCAGAGGGGCAAAGAAATAGATAAGGAAGGAAGAGATGTAGAGCACAATGAAAGGAAAAGAAACAGGACCTGAATGACAACCCAGCTATTACAGTAATACTACTCATTGTCTGTTAAGGGGTAAGCATATGTTGTGAAAGAAGATACAAGTTCTGCTGACTGTCTGCTTTAAAGATAAGTATGATTTAATGAGTCTTTCCTAGTAAAACACCAAATATCAAAGAAAATATTTTTAATAAAATTTTGGTCTTATACTATTTTATTTGATAGAATGTTCTTTTATTTATTTCCTGGACATACAACTTTGCATGTTATACAAATGTGCTTCAACTGTTAGATTGCAGAAATTCCACATGACACATTTGCAGAACTGACCTTTTCTTTCCCCCTTCCAGTACCTGGAGCTTCATCTGAATAGGTTTGTGTGCTCAAACTAGATACTTGTTTGAAGTTCAGAGAAGTAATAATGCAAACATTTGAGATGTACTTTGAGCTAATACAAAAAGTCCTTTTTTTTTTTTTTCCCAAATGATGTATCAAACAACAGATGTGTAGTAATACACATACACACTTGTCCCAATAACACTTCTGTATGTAGTAATCTCCACTAATACCTGACAGTAATTAGAATTCTGGAATAAGACATTTTTAAACTACATTCATGTTTCTCCTATGTCAAATCTCATTTAACTTAGGAAACCTCTGCTAAAATTAAAATGACAAAAAGCACATGTTGATACAAATTTAAAATCCAGTAATTTTTTTACTATGTCCAAGTGATTTTTCTTTTTTTCTATTTTTTTTTTTTTTTTTTTTTTGCTTACCCTTGCCAGAGAAGCTCATCATTAGCAAGATCCTGCCAGACACATGAAGCTAGACAGAGATCAGTTGCATTCAGGTATGACAAAATAGTAAAACTAAGCTCTGGTGGCAGCATTTCCAGGTTAATGAATCCTTCTTGCTCTTTAGATTTTCTTGTCTTCAACAGGTGGTAGATGTCAATGCCTCCTTGGGCTTGTTTGCGATGGCTTGTATTGGAAACATTGTTAGTAGCTATCCTCCTCCCATGTTCTCTGGTAAGATAGCCTTGTCCACTGTATCCTTGGTGTTGCAGTTGCTGGTTCCTAGCAACTCTCCAGAGTCCCTGACCCATCTGCGAGCCTGCTGGACATAAAATCCAAATTAAATGTTGGCTGCTATTTATAAATATTTGTAAGACAGACTCAACATGCACTGGGAAAATAAAATCATGGGACTTATCTGAATAGAAAAAAAAGTGAGTTTTGTCAAAATTATGCTGATGATGTATCTATCTCCAGTGAAAAACTGAAAAAATACTGAAAACAAAACCCATTAAAAACCTAGATATTTTTTCAAAAATTTCCATGCTTGGAGAGTTAAAAAAATAAAAAACAAGCTTCTACAAACAGTATCAAGCATTACCTATGTCCTATGCAAGTTAAGAAGGCTTAACCATCAGAACATTCAGAATTATTATCTTCAGACTTCCTTCAAAATTTAATAAAAATAGCTGTCCTGGTTTCCCAGGAACAGACCCATGGGCCAGCCATGCAGGCAGGCCACGAGTAGCCCCAAGTCAGCTGAGAGATCCAATCAAGGCAGCTGACTCACAGTTGTATCCCATACCACTTAATCATGTTCAGTATAAAAGGAGGGAGGGAGTTCACCGAGAGTGGAGTTCCTGTTCTTGGGGTTCTTCCCTCTTGGTCTTCTGCTACTGACACTAAGGATGAGGCTGAGTAGAACCGTGTATGCTTTATGTTGGTTGTTTATGTCATTGGGTGGTAGAACAATTGCTACAGTTTAGCCTGGGGCACAGGCTAAACGTAGACAACAGCTTATTTGGAGTCAATGAAGTGCTATAAAATGTAAGAATAAACAAAGACGTCCTGTGTAGCGGGCAGCGCACAGTATTAGACTGTGACTGACATTAAGACAAAGCTTAACAATGTCAATGATAATGCATTAAAGATTCAGTTACTTGTTTCTGAGCACCCAAAATATCTTTTCAAGCTTTCTTGCACAGAAGCATAAAAACTTCGTGATAAGGCTTCTGTATCTTACTTATCACTGTGTTTGTTATATTCTGTCAAACTTTCCTGCACACGGTAATAAAAAGACCAGATCCTGAATGCTATTCAGTTATCAATATTTCTGAATGCCATGAGTCAAATTTCAGTAACCACTAGTATTTACAAAAAGGGACACTAGTATTTACAAAAAGGGATAATTAAAGTATGATAAATCATACTAATTCAGTATGGGAATGTTGTCTTAATCTCATCACAAGTAGTGTATATATAGGGATCTATCTTATTTTTCAGCCTTTGCTATGATGACAGATTACTAAAGTGATCACACTAGGAATCCACAGGTTTCCGCTACTGGCTTTCAAAAAAATAAACTCTTAAGGCCTGGTCTGGTAGCATCTCAGATATATTTGAAATGATTTATATTCTATTAGCATGGGGAACTAAAAATGGGGATTTAACACTGTTGAAGGTTGAACATGAATGGAAGCGCAAAGAAACAAGGCATGGATGTGGTGAGTGACTGTGGGAGGAAAAATGGAGAAATTAAGAGAAATACAGGAGGAAAAAAAAAAAAGCATAACCAAGATAGAAGTAGAAAAAGACAGGTTCAGCTGGCTGGTGAAGCAGTTATCTACATAAGCATCCATACAGGGGAGGTTCAAGAATTCGTTTATATATAAGGCCACAGTTATGAAGAAACTGTAGTCATGTGTTTCAATTTAGTAATACGGAAGATTTTACATAAACTCATTATTTTTATTGTCATTTCTTGTACAGTTATATATTTGGGTTTATTTTTTTATCATACAGATACCATGACCAACTACTATATAAACTATCTGGCAAGTTTAAAAAAAACACTTACTGATTGACGCTATAAATAAGATATACAATTGGCTGCAAGAATGTAAGCATAAAGAAGGTATTCTCATTTTCTTGAGACCAGCATAAATTTTAAAGGTCCTTTGGGCTACCAGGAAAGTTGCTTCATGACAGGAAGCTATACCACAGTCTGCCATTTAAAAAGTGGCAACACAAGGATGAGAGGTCTGATGAAAGTGGGCCTTGGTAATTCACGCTAGTGTTTGCAATTATTTATGAAACTTCTAGCTGTAAATAAAACATATTTCTTCACAAGATGAAGAACACTGCCTTTGTTTTTCATTGCCTAACTAGATTAAAATAAGAGGTAGCAACTCTTTTTAAAGAGACATTCCCAGAGCTGTAGTTGCTCAGTGCCACCTTTTTCTGTCTTGAGCACCTAAATCTCTCTAAGGAAGTTACTAACCATCTCAAAGGAGGATCACTAAGCACTGTTACAATAAAATCAAGGGCTATTAAATGAATCAGGGGCAGGTGTGCCAGAATTGGCATTTGGGTCTACAAGCACAAACCCATTGAGTCACCTGCTGTTCCAACTCCAGCACAGTAATATGGAGTGAAGAATCAAACTAAAAACCTGTTTGTGTGGGTAGGCAGTGACAGCCATGGGCTGGAAGGAGGAGAGGAGACTTTCCTAAGGTATGAAAAGAACAGATAAGGAATATTT
Source organism: Podargus strigoides (assembly GCA_028020825.1). Taxonomy (NCBI): domain Eukaryota; kingdom Metazoa; phylum Chordata; class Aves; order Caprimulgiformes; family Podargidae; genus Podargus; species Podargus strigoides. The sequence continues at coordinate 38,549,653 of CM051621.1, read as the reverse complement.
CTGAGCAAATACAACACTTCAAAAAAGGCTACTATCACCACGAGAGGATTCAATTAAGATTAAGTTCCCATGTTGCTAGGTGCTTGTTAATTACTTAAGTACAGTACTTAGTAAACAGGTATCTCTAAATAACTTCGGAGGCTTCAACCAATTCTTGACCTTAGCCCTGTGAGTAAACTGAACACTGCCAGCAAGGCATTACACTTGCAAATATGCAGGTGCCAAATTTAGAGGCTGTGTTCACTCCCGGAAGATATCAAATTATTCTGAATGACTGAATAATAATGATCTTTCAATACATTTATGTAAAAAATCTAGGGTTTTGAAGGAGGTAAATTTATACATACACATGTAGATGTAACTCAAATATAATCTGCACAACTTCTCAGTGTGGCTCTTCATGTAAAAACAAAAATAAAATCTGCCTGAAAATATAGCATTGACTCTAAACAAAATGATAAGATAGACAAACAGCAAAATACTAGTTTTGGGGACAGAAAAAAACAGGAGTGACAGCTTGTGATTCCTCATCATTATTTCAAGTCCTTAACCACTAAACCAGTAGAAATCAGCACAACCCCCCCACAACATTGTAATATTGAATCTTACATTTACAAAAGATGAAATGACAGAAACTATTCTATTTAAACTGTGTATGTCAAGCAGAAAGAAGGGAAAGTTCTATTAAATGCAGAAATCTGTTGAGGTAGCTTTTTGCAAGATGAATTAAGGAATTTGTTCTGCTAGTATTTTTGCCATCTTTTCTGATGTTGGTTTATATCATTGCAACAAATCCACATTTCTATACACGTTAACTCTCAACTATTAAAAATCTTCTGAAAATACTAATTCCAATTATGTACCTTTATCTAATAATTGGAACTTCTTCATAGCTTGGCTGTAACAACTATCACTGTAAAAATAACATCAAGCTTGCTTACAAATTGCTGATCTTCCCTGGCTCTGTCTGTTATCTATCAGAATCCAATCTCGATTTTAATCATGTCTTCTTCATGTGACTTTGTTACTGCATAATAAATTATTTGCAGTGTTGAACAGCATGATAGGATACTAAAAGCTATATGCAAGCTAAATCAATGCTACTGGCTTCTGCTTTACCGAATAAAACAACGTACACTCTCGGTATGAACGCCCTCCACTTTATGGCAGTCGAGCCCTTACAGCTGCTGCTTTGGGACCGCAGTTATCCCAACAGGAAAATGTTCTTTCCTTCCATGTTATCGAAGCTGAAGCTTCGTTCCTTGCACTGCATTTGCAGTCGCGGCCTGCTCCTCCCCTGCCGCGGGGCCCTTTCAAACCGGACTCCGAGCAGTTACGGGGGCAGTCCCTGAGCCACGGCCGGTCCCTCACGCCCAAGGCCGCCTCAGCGAGTCCCCTCTGCCAAGGGCCGCGGCTGCCCGCCCGGCGCCCCAGGGAGCTCCGCAGCCGCCCTGCTCGCCGCCTCACCGAGTCACGCTTCTCCCCGCGAAGGAGAGCGGAGACCTCGACCAGGGGAGGGCCCCCCGACCTCCGCGGCCACCGGCAGGCCTGGCCCCGCCGCTGTCGGCTCCGCGCGCCATTGGGCCGCCCCAATGGCCCCGGCTCTGGATTGGATGCAGCGCCCGTCCGTCTGTCCGTCCGCACCCCCCTGCCCCGGTGAGGACACCCGCGGGGGCCTGTACCTGTGCGAGCTCGGGTCCCAACCGCCGCCGCGACGAGCCCGGCCAGAATCGGTGCGTGAGCCTCGCCGGGCAGGAAGGGGCTGAGCAGCCGCCGGAGGCGGAGAGAGGCGGCGGGAGGCAGGGAGGCTGCTCCGGCACGCAGGGAAGCGGCCGCCCCCGCTCCTGCCTGGCAGGTTTGACGTTTGCTGTTGTTGCTGGAAGTGACGTCACGGCCGCGGGACGCGCGGGAAGCGGAAGCGGCCGTTGGGTCTCGCGGCGGCAGATTCAGTCTGTGCCCGCGGCCGGGCGCGAGTCGCTGCGGGACGGCGGGCTGCTGAGGGGAGGCAGCGGGGCACCAGGCGGCCCGCGGGTTCCCGCAGCGAGGCGGCGACTGGCGCAGGTGAGCGCCAAGGTCTCTCGCAGAGCAGAGGTTTAGTTTCCCCCTTAGGGGCCGGCGGCGCGGGTCGGCTCCGAGCCCAGAACTCTCCCTCTCCTCAGGGACGGCGAGCCCCGGGGCGGACGAGGGAGGCCCGGTCTGCGGCTGGTCTAAAGGCGAGGAGCCGCGGGGGGAGAGCTGCCGCCGGCCCCGCTCTTGTGAGTTCGCCTCAGCGCGGTGGCGCGGCTCCGGGACCGCAGCCGACCTTGCCCAAGGCAGGGCCACGGGTTTTTTTTTCTGCCAGAGTTCCGGAGGCTCCCAGGGCAGCCGGCCTGCCAGGCGCAGTTCCTGAAGCGGTTCGCTCCTTTGTGGGTATCCTGTGGGCTCCAGGCGTGTCTGTTCCAGCTGGCACGACAGCAAAGCGCAACGTTTGTCCCTGATGTTTTTGCGTCTCTGCATAATGGTGTGATTCCTCCCTGCTCCACGCCCCTTCTAACAGAGGAGTCTAAATACAACTTGAATAAAACAAGTCTTTTTTGTTAGACACTTCGGAAACAGTGTTTACAGTGTTAAGATACTTGGTAACTTGCATGGGTTTTTTTGGTGTTTTTTGTTTTTACATTCATTAGTTCTTTGCATACTACATGCAGTTTTGAGAGCTGTTCTTTAAACTGCCTGCAGTTCTAGGCTATCATAGCTTAAGACTTTGTTATACCCGAATTTATTCTGGATAGCCAGTGTTCTCTAACTGTTCTGTTGAATTCCTACAGGCAAAAGCTATGTGCTACTTTTTAGTGTTCAACTTCCCAAGATGTTACAAGTATTTTATGCTAGCTTAACTCTGTTATTTTTTTGATATCTTGAGCTGTTCAGTTTGTAGTGACAGTAGTTGCTAGTTTTTGCATCCAGAGGTCCAGTGTCTGAAGGATTGTTGATGCTTTTGGGAAGCAGCCTATATGATCAGATTAATTTCTGTGTGAGTATAAATACTACTATGAGTATTTATATTTCAGATTAGAGATTCAGTTCTATGTCCATCTCTTTGAGATTTGTCTTGAGATCTGATTAAATTGGTGAAACCATAGGATGGATCGCTTTGTAAGGTAATGCAGGAGGAATAGCTGCCTTGGTTTCCAAATACTTGAGGTTAAATTGTCCCTAGCCTTTAACAATTAGTGTTGTGTACTTGTATCACTAATAACCCAGAATCTAATGATTAAAGAGGAGGAACCTTATAATTGAAGAGGAAGAAAATACTTTAACAATGGCAGGACACATGTGAAGATCTGCACGTTCTTGATGATGCTGGTTTAAACACCATAGAGGCACAAGAAGGAAAAAGCCAAGCAAACAAACCCAGACCATTGTGCGTTTAAGCTTTAACTGTTGTGGGTTTTTTTGCTTTTTCTTTTTTTTACTATAAGTGCAGTGTGTGGTCAAGAATTTCCTTTCAAAAAGATGCGTTTAATGAGCAGGACCAAATAATAAAGCCGCAAACTGGAGTACCTATTGGAGTTGATTTCTGACAAGGCTAGACATAATCTCTTTGGAGAGTTTTTTTTTGTTTTGAACGTCATGTATCAGCAAGAGAAATAACATAAAATTCTGTATCTTGAGAATGTATCTTCATGTACAGGTTGTCAGGCAATGCCTCTTCACTGCTTGGATTGGTAGGCTTCAAAGTATTTGTTTTCTGGCAAGAAAAGAAATTCAGTGAAGACAGTGGCAGGCAATTGTCTCCCAGGTTCTAGCAGAAAATTGAGCAGTAAATTTCGGGTTTAAAGCTTTATAGCTGAAATGATTACTTTTACTGAATCTTTTGAAGGGAGTACTGTAGATGAATAAGCCAGTCACAAGCTGATTGCAAGGATGTGAGAAAGGAGAACTTTTCTGTGAGAAATGTTAACTTTCTGTACTTCTGGACTTTTAACTAACTTTCTTCTTCCCCCTCCGCACCCCCCCTCCTGCTCCAAACCATTGAAAAAACACTGAGTTTGGCAGTTTGCTAATAGACTTTCTGTAGTCCTATCAGTCTGTCCAGCATGCTAAGATGCAGGCCGCTTGTTTTCCTTTGTGACTTAAGAGCTGGACTATCATCTAGTCTGTGCCTTTAAAGTCATGTGTTGAAGAAGAACTAATATTGGTTGCTTTTTTTTTTTTAAGGAGGAGAAATACTGTATTACACTTATTTCATGATCTGAAAGAAGAATAGCATTTCGAATAATGGCAACAGGAGACCTAAAAGGAAGTTTAAGAAAAATAGAACAAGGACTTCGCTTGTTAAATTATCCAAGAGATGTAGATTATACAGCGTAAGTGGCAGTGTGAATAAATTTATGCTAATACATGATGAAGGCAAGATGTGTAAACAAGATATGTATAAATATTTGCATTGCACCCGGTGATGAGTAAGCAGAGCACATATCTGTGGGAAGTTGGGGTTTGATACATGTGAACTGGAAGATAAAAGGATGCAGTTTTGCTGTTCTGAGCAAGCCTTAGAATAGTCCTGAAGTGTATCACTATCTTGCTCTTCTTTCTTCTGCTTTTTTTCTCTTTTCTTTGATTAATCTCTCGCCTTTACAAATTCTCTATAAGTGCTAGCAAAACTTTCTTCAGGAAATTTCATCCTGTAAAGATTAAAAAAACATGTTGAATGTTGAGATGGAAATGCTGGTGGGCTTTAGACCTGACAGTGTTAAAATTAATATGAGGGTCAGAAAAACATTGTTTTGAGCATTTTATGGGTAACAATAAAGAATGCCAAATGAAATATGCATGGGAAAAAAACCTAAAATTAAGGAGACAGTTGGGTGTAACATACTGGCTATGTTAAAACACCTTTCAAGTTAAATGTTTGAATTCATGTAATGAAAGGCTTTTGTTATCTTCTGCTGTGTAAAATACTTTTGTTTCTCAATAGGTTAGTGAAGGGTGATCCAACTGCATTTTTACCTATCATCAGCTATTGTTTTACATCTTTTTCAACTTACATAGCAGAACTTTTGGTAAAGTGTGACGTGGAACTCACAGCAAAGAGTGACTTGCGTTTTATTGAAGCTATTTATAAGGTATCTGTCTCCATGTTCTTCTCAGAAAAGACACAATTTTGAGTATGGCCTCATAAAAATTAAACATCTCATATGAGTTTTACTAGAAAGTTAAAATTTTTGGCAATGAATGTGAACTGTAATTCTGCTAGGATTTAAGATGAGTAGTAAGTCACTGTGTGGCAAGTCTGTATTTAGATTTTCATGAAAATAAGGCTGGATGTTGTTAGCCAAATCTCTGTTTTGAGACTACCGTAGCATTAGTAATATTATTGTGTTTATATTAGTTGTGAAGAATGCAGAAATATTTATTACACAATAGGTTTTATAAAAGTGACCTTAGAAGAAATCATAACCAGCAAAAAATCACAGCAGACTTCAGTAACTGTAATGAAAACACAATTAAGATATGCAGTTATTTTAAAACATCATGCAAAATTAATACACAAAGTCTGGTTCTTAACAGTTTATAAATTGGAATCAAATCAAATTCTTAATGGAATGAAAATTATTTTGAACTAGCCTTAAAAATATCCATAGGCTTGATATATTAATGAATACTAGCTTATTCAGAATAGGTTTCCCTCTGAGGGGGACAGAGACTCCTTACGAAGAGGCTCTGTGGGAGCCTTAGCCCTCTGATGCATTTGCTGAGTTTAATAGAACTTTATATTGTGCATTCACTTTGGAATGTTTTTGTTTAACTTTTTTAATATTAATGTCCACAATAATTTATTTCATTAATCTTAAGACTGTCTGTTAAACTTTACACTTTAGAGTGCTGTGAATGAAATATTTCTGGAAGAGGTATGTTGAAAGTCTAGTTAGAAGAAACAGCTGAGAATATAAATAACCAAACGAGTAAAGGTTTAACTGCTGAAGTGCAGAATGAAAGAAAAGATTGTAGAAAAATAAGAACCCGAGCATGCCATTTCTACAACAAATTATGTGGTGATTTTGAAAGTGAATGATTTATTTTGTTGCAGCTTCTTCGAGATCAATTTCAATATAAACCAATTTTAACAAAACAGCAGTTTCTTCAGTTTGGCTTTGCAGAAAGAAAAATGCAGATTGTTTGTGACATTATCAACTGCGTGGTGAAAAAACATAAGGAATTAAGTAACTCCAATAAGGTACCTATTAAATAGTAATTTTATTATAAGTTTCTTTTGACACGCTTGATGCTGCAGGTAGAAGCTGAAGATCAGTTTATTTGAAGGTGCAGCATGTCTGATAAAGTAGGCTCAAAATAGGGGGAAAATTAGTATGGAGTTCACAAAAGACATGAAACTGTCAGTCCTTCGTAGTATAAACAAAAAATATTAGAATGAAGATAAATCTAGTACTTTGTATCTTTACAGTGATTGATATGTTTTCCTTTATACTTCTCAACATAATGAATGTTTTTGTAACTTGGTAGACTTTGTAGGTAGATTTAAAAACAAAGCAAAAACCATCTGGTATGTTGACGTTCTAGTAGTATTTAATTTAAATGTGATGCTTGTATTTGTGTTTCGGTGGTAGATATCTCAAATATGATTATTTTCATTAATCATATTTGTTTTATGTTGGTAAGGTGTTTTTTTTTTACCAGTGTATGCTGTGTATCGGTCTATGCTTTAATAAAAGGAATTTTCGGTCATCATATTTTATAGGATTTTGCTTCATTTGAGTTTATAACAGCCTTCAGGGCTTCTGTATGCTTCATTTGTCACTTTTGGGGGCATAACTACATTTTTTTTCATCTCTGTTTGTCTTTCAGCTCTGGTGCAAGTTGTATTTTCTCTCTGCAGCTGGCTTTGATGCACCTTGCATAGGTGTTCATGAGTGTATGAATGTGCCATTCACTTCCACATCTGTTTTCTTTGTAAATTTGGGTCATACTTAATTTTTTTTTTAGATGTTATTGTACTGCAGAGGTTTAAATATGTTTGTGTGCATACCGTGCATTATTCTTGCCTGTTGATGGTGGTAGAAAGTGGGATGTGTCATCTTGTCCCCATGTTGAGTGTTGTGTGTGTTGTCGTTCCCTCCCTCCTGGAAAAATCTTCCTGTGTTAGAAGCATAATATTTTTCATCTTCACTTTAAAGGTTAAATTCCAAACAAGGAAAAAGCTCAGATCTTTGAGATATGAAGTAAGGTCAAATTGTGGTAATGTCCTTGCTGATCCTAGTGGCAGTGCTCTGAATTTCAAGCAGGTATGAAAATAGTTTTCATGTTGTATTTCTAAAGGTTAATCTCATTTGTACCAAGTCAGCCTCTTTCTGGAATATGTGTTTTCATTTAGGTTTTAATGTTTGATCAGACCAGTTGTTTTGTTTGTTTATTTCCCAAAGTGTGGTTGGCTGAAATAATAGCTGAAATGGAGGATATTGCTTCTCTCTTACTGAGTAGTTTATCTCAAAGCCTTGGTGGTAATGATCTAGTACTGTTGTTTTTTGCTGTTTGACTTGTATCAAATTGAGGGACAGTGAAGAAAATGAAGATGCAATTTTTGTCAGTTACTTGGCTGATGAATTGAAATGTTCTTGTAATGAATAACACCAGTGATTTTTATTTTTATTTTTTTTTTTTTAAATGCTCAAAAGAAGCCTCAAGTAGAACGACATTCAGGAAATGAAGTTAGTGATGGCCTTCATCCACTACCCCTTCCAGCACAGGGAGGTAATGAAGAAGAACTGTACCTAGATCATGATGTTGTGGAAGTTAAATGTGAACAAGTAAGAACTTCTATTTTAAGATACTGTCCACATGTATTCTTGACTTTTCTTACAGGGCTTTTAAAATATAGCTGGATGTTCCTTAAGTATAACTAATAAGTATATAATCAATATATAGAAAAAGTTGAAAAAAAGTGAGTTAAATTGTACTGTTCTTTCAAGAGCCAGTTCTGTCAACAGTTCCATGAATAGGCATGTTATGGCAATTCTGAAAGAAAAATAATTTTCTAGTGTAGAAGAATGTGGTTACTGAACTTGAGGAAGATTCCACTGAATTTCATTGATTGAATGATGAATTATATCTGTTTTGAAATTAGAGGACATGTGTTCTTATCCATATTTTCAGGCCATAGAAGATAATTCTCAGACTGATTTCCTGAAGAGTCAGCTTGCTGATTGCCAGGAAAAGCTTCGTAAGCTAGATTGGATAGAAGATAAACTACAGGTTTTAGAAGAGAAACTGAAAGGAAAGGTGATCATAGATGAGAAGGACTGGAATAACTTGTTGAGTCGAGTTTTGCTTCTTGAAACAGAACTGTTGTTGCAATCCAAAAAGGTATGTTAACTTCTGTTTTTCTTCTATAACAAAAATTGCTCCAAATCAGTGTTGTCAGCCTGTTTCTGTTCTTCCTGCTTCCTGATATATGCTTTTCATTGTTTCTAAAAGCATGATCTGAATGGAAGTGCTGTTTGTGGAGTTGGTGCAATTTTTTTTTTAACTATTAAATTCTGTTGTTTTCTCATTCTCTATGAAGCAAAGCTGTCCATTGAAAATTGTTTCTGCACAGGGAGAGCAGGTGTAGCTAAGCCTATTTTCATTAGTAATGACTGTATGTGTTCTCATTTCCTAGTGAACTTGTAGAAGGAAGCTTTTGAAGACTCTTTAATTATGCTGTCTTTGAAGCTTATTGTTTCTGTAGTTAAGAATTTATTTCATCATGCTAGTGACACATTTAAGGGTTTCCTTATTCTGGTCTGCACTATTTTTAATTTCTTATACTGGCTTGCAAATGTTGTAGTTGATACAGTTGAATATCTATTTTTCAATTCTCCAAACTCTAATCAGATACATATATTCCTTTTGGAAGGTTAAGTCTTTGTTCTATATAACTAACATGGACAAACATAGATGGCATGATCAATGGAAAATACAAGGATAATGGCAAAGTTAATTCTTACTTTAGTCCTATGCTCAGTTTGTGAATCTTTGAAATTTCTAGCCTAATTGATGATCTTTCTCCTTTTGACACGCCTCCCCACCTTCCTATTTCTTGTCCATGATGTTAATTGCATTTTTAAATTCATGAAAGAACTACAGTTGTGATGTGGCTACATTTGGCATATTTGTCAGAGCAAATGAAAGCATTTTGTTGCATTAAGATTCTATATTTTTTCATGCTGTTGAAAGGTCCTTGTATGTACATTATATAATTTCATGTATCAGCATGTTTAAGTATTTTGAGATGCAGTGAACCATAGCATCAATTTTGTGATCACGTGCTTAATTTCAAAGTATATTTGCATATATATCTTGTGTATCCTTTAGATATTGTCAGATGCTTTCCAAAAGTTGAAAACTCTTATGGAAAATAGTTGATCAGTGCTGCATTTTTCTCTATAGTTGTAAAAATATTGAATTTACTTTAACCAGGAGCTCAGAGTGTGGTGCTGGCCCTGCAAATTTGAAAGTGTTGCTTATACTTGTATATGAGACATACTTTCTTCTGTGTGCCTTGAAAGTGTGCTAGTTATGCAAAGTCTTGAAATGGAGAAGTGTTTAGACTGATCACTAGGTTATTTCTAAAGGCTGTAGCTCAAATGATAAGGCTTGACATTCTCAATTACTTTTTTTTTTTTTTTTAAACAATTTCAGATCTCTAATGGCTCAAGTAATTTACCATTTGAAATAAATTCCTTATGGATATCGTAATTTAATTATTAGTGGACATATGTCCTAATAACACCACCAATGATAATGTTTTCTGCTGCTAGCTGTCTCAAGGCCTTCAGCTAAAGAGCCATTTGGTCCTGTTTCAAGTGTATTCTCTTTAAGAGGTGGTTGCTGCATTTATGACAGTAGCAGCACAGGAATGGTTGTGTTTCAGACTAGACTTGTTCTTTTATTTCTGTAAATTTGGTTTATTATTACTTCAGTAACATGTTTATTGCAGTTGTTCAAAGGTTTGGAATAGTATTTGGAAAATATTTGGAAAATACTTAGCATCAGTATCACTCAAAAATTTCCAATTAAACAGTTATATTTCTGTACTGCATGTTACTGAAAGAAGTCATCTCCAGAAAAAAAATTTGAATTTAGTTTGTGTGTGGCATTGTTGCTTGTCTTTTTTTTCAAAGCAAAAGAAGCTGGGTTTTGTATTAAAAAAAAAAGAAGTCTTCAAAACACTAACTTTTTTGCAATAGGCATTTGAAAACTGCCAAGAAACAGTCCTTTGGGTCGGAGAATTGCTGCTTCTTTGTTTCATGAAATTCCATCCAAGTTGTGCTTCACAGATATAGAAGCAATTCAGAATTACTCCTTCCTTTTGCATTTTGCAGGGAACTTTTGGCATCTCGCCGACATAGCAGGAACACTGAGATCTGTCTTGCAGTGCTGCCAAAGCAGCAGCAGCTGTGCATTTAGCTCTAGGAAGGTCTGAAAGCTAACAAATCCATTTCAGTGAAAGGAATTGAGCAGAAGTGATCAGTGCAGATATAACTTTAATTTTTTTTTTTATGAAGAGGTATACACATTATTACAGGTTTTTTTTTCAGCTTCTTCCCACACAGTATCCTTTCTCCCTCACTTGTTTATTTGGGTATAATATTCCCCTGTTAGCTGATGCAGTTACTCCAGTATATAAAGTGATATACCTTTATCAGTGGCTGAGATTTCAAATCATAATGATAACTCATTGGTGAAAAAAGTCTAGATGTTTGAGTGTTGAATTTTTTGTTTTGAAATTAGAAAATTGCACTGAAAAATTTATTATTATTTCAACATTAATTTTGTTTTCTTGTTTATGAACAACCTTTTCTAAGCTAGATTAAATTAAACTAGGAACCTTTCTGAAAAGAGCCCTGTCTCATTTAGGAACTTGGGAAACTAGCTTAAAATAGACTTTTTTGTTCTAAGGATTTAAGTGGAATGAATTTCAGTTCTTCTATAGGCTAATTTATTTAGGACCAAGGAGCTGCATTTCTAAATACCAGTCAGAAGTAGAAGGTACACCTATTTTGTTGAGGTGAGAGCAGCTAAGGCCAAGATGCAATTGTTAGCACAGGCCAAGAACAGTCTGATTGTTGATACTACTCGTACCTAAGTTACATGCACTATATTTGGACCTGTTTTTAACCTGTTTACAAACAGCAATATTGACATTAAAAAAGCCCCCATGAAATAGACTAGTTTTCAATGTATTGTATGTATGGAAATTTTGGATTTTTTAGCCTTATAAAGACAGTTGTGCAGCATATATGGATGGTCTAGAAAATGCATAAATATTTAATACTTAAATATACTTTTGTTCAGTCAGAAAATGATTTAAACAGGATTTATGACCAAAATGCGGTAAACTTATATTTCAGAGAGACTTATCTACAGAGTTCAGCAATATAAGTCAAGAATGTGCTTCTAGTAGGATTCCAGTTTCTCCTGGTGAGTATTAATGATCTTCTTTTAAATTAACATCATATGCTGGATACTTGTTGCTGACCTTGACTAAAATAGTGTTTTTAAGTAGACAATTGCAATTTAGTGACCTCTGAATTTAAATGCATCCTGCAAATTGGAAATTAGCTTGCTAGTCATTTCATGTCTTTAATTTATTCTTTAGAAGCTTTATTTACTGAAATAGTTTTTAGAGCGTAAAAGAAAATACATAGCATAGTAATTAATAGTTACAAATAACTACTAAAAATCTCAGTGGTGCAAATTCAAGGTGCTAAAGCTGTGTAAAACAGTGTTAGCTGCACGTCAAAGCAGTTACTGTAATGTTTTAAAAATAAGCTATTTGTAAGCACAAAAGAAATTATATTTGCTGCTACAGGCTGTTAAAATTAAAATAGTTTCACATTTATGTTATTTTTTACTTTTATAACGGGGCTCAGAACAAAATCGGGGCTTTTTCATTCATAATCTGTAGTGTTTCTCAAATCGCTGCTGAACCTTTTCTATAGCTTCATCCCTTTTGAACCAGTTAGCAGCTATCCAGCTAGCATTTTTGCTAAACTTTTTAATTTTGAAGAGCGAGGCAAAATATTTTTCTTCTGTTTCCACAATAATTTTGGTAATGTACAAGAAGTAAATGAAACAGCTTTAAGTGGGTAAGAAATTAAGAACATTTCCCAGGCCATAAGTAATTCTTCTCTCTTCTTCAGTGGTAGCTCTTTAGCCCTTACCTTGCATCATTCTCATTAACTTGACCTGTTTTCCCTATGGCAGCTGTTATTCCTACTACCAGTAGTAAGGAGGATATTCTATTTCCCATTATCACTTATTAGGCATTTTTTTCATTGAAATTAATAGGGAATCTCAGTAATCCAGTTTCCATGGAAACTGGGAAGTCAGTTTCTTGCTTATGTCAAAGTTTGGTTTAATTTTGTAGTCTCAGAAATGAGACCTCCTCTTAACAGACCTTAGAAAGCTTGCAACATGTTTACTTCCTTTCATAAGTTTAGTGGTATGTTACTGACACTTGAGGACTTTATAGTTATCAAGTAGGCTGATGGTCTTTAAAAGAGAATTTTCATATTTTCAGACTTCTAGAATTCTTCTGAATTTCTTATTCCAGTTTTTCTAAAATATGATTCAGGAAATTTTAGGCATACAAGTTCTGAGGCCAGTCTTAACTCTTATATCTGACATGTACAGTACTTGAAATGCTTTGATGCTCTTTTAGGTTGTACTGCTCTTCAGGAATCACAGCTGTACAGAAGAAACACTTGTAAATTTTAATTGATCAAAAATAATTTAATATGACTTTAAATATGTAATAGTGTAGTTGAACAAGTTCCAAAGGTATGATCCATAGATGCGGGCCTCTACTGAAAATAAGGATATGGGAAGACTTTTTCTAAACACTAAATTCTTTTCCCTAACAATAGTACTCTGAAATTGCAAAGAGTATCAAAGCCTTCCCAATGTAAAAGAAAAGTATGTTTCTGCTGAATGGACGCTAAACCTATCCCAACGGGAGGAGAGCTAGGGAAACAGCAAGAGCTTGATACAAATGTTAAGCTAAATAAGAAGGTGATAGTTTTGTTTATATTTCTGCTGTTTATAAGACAGGTTACTTACAAATTAGACATGCTTGAATAGGTAGTTTACAACAAAAATAATGTAAACTATTTGAAATTACTTTTAAATGTTTGACCCAGTAATTAGACTTTTTTAAGTGTTGATTTCACAGTAATCAGGGTAAAGGTAGCATTCCTAATAATCTTTTTTGAATTTGTCTTGTGTGTGTTATAGTATACTGCACTTAGTTTGTTTCAAGAAACTGAGAAACCCATTTTGAACCTTCACCAGCAGCTTTTCTTTTTCCCTCTCTAAACAATGCATTCTCTTCTGTTATTACATACTGTAAATCAAACTATTTGATAGCTGACCTTGCAATAAGAGAGCAAAAAGGCAAAGGTGACGCAAAAATGAGTATTTCTCCATAGATACGGAGAGGAAAGAGGACATGCCAGAGAGTCTTCATCAGACGTCTGGATACAGTTCACTGTTATCCACAGACCCATCTCCCAAAGCCATGACCATTAAATCTTGTGGTCTGACAGACATTTCAAAGGTAAGTAAAACTGGCAAATGCTTAGTTGATTTCCTTTCCAAGGTCAAGAGAACAAGTAAGCATTAGTTTTAGTTGTATATACTATTAGTGAAAAACAAGGAAACTATGCAAAACTGCACCTAGGTCTGTCTCATAAAAATCCTTTTGATATGTAAACAGTGCTTAAAGACACAATTTCTCTGTGATTTTTTCAGGTTGAAAGTCCACCTGAAGAATGTTAGCTTTGAAGAGTTCACTAACTTTGTTGCTTTTAAATTGCAGGAGACAACAAGACAACGAGTGGAAAGGATAACTAAAATGTAAGTAATAGGAAAGGGCAGCAGGAATTCATTTCCCAGGAGGGAGTCGTACGAGACTAAGGCATATACAGAACGTACATATGTGTTCCAAACCTCAAAGGTCTCTACATCAGGTGTGGCATTTCCTTATAACTCCACTGGATAATAAATCCACTTACAGTTCTGTATTTGTGGGATGAGTCACTGTTTTGATTTCTAAAAAGCAATAGAAAACATTCTTAACAGTATTAACTAGAGATTAAAGAATGTTTAGAATCTGGTTGACAAGGAATAGGAATATTATTTATCTGCTGAGAGGAATTCCTTGGTACTTGCAACTTCTCTTCCCGAAAAATAACTACAGTATCTTAACTCTGTCTTTTATTTAAGGAAAACTAAAACCAATTTCAGGCTAAGCATTCAGAAATGTATTAAGGTATATTTGATACTAGTCCTGAGATCCATAATTAATTTTTTTTTTTGGTAAGAAATATTTTTGTAACATGTGAAGAGAAAGGCATTGCTATATAATGTTTCTTTAGCAAGAGATTTCTATTCTATAAATGCCTGGCCTGAAAATAACTGTTGCTTTTTTTGTACTTTAATTTTATTGTGTGGGCTGCTTCTTTCTTTCTTTATACTTAAGGTTTATTGATATGTGATAGGCATTTAAAATACAAACCAACTGCAAAGGAAAAGGGAGAAGAAACTTCAGGTTTCATGCTGCTTGCTAGTATTTTGGTTTCGTTAGAAAGTTAAAGACAAGTCAGTTATTTCTTACTGTATTTTAATGTGTGTCTGTGTGTAAACAAAATTTATTTTCAGAATTGAACAAACCTCAGAATTATTGAAAACCTCAAGCAACACCTCTGAGAATACCTGAAAGCACAAGCCTTCAGACCTGGTCTCTGTAGACTTATGGATATCAGAACTAATATGTATGTTTGTACAGCATTAAATTTTTAATAGATCAAATTTGTAATGATAACCAGTACTTTTATCCATTTGAATAAATATTTTCCAATGTGTCGGTATACTGATTTCTATCCCCCTGGCCCTGATTCTTTGGTTTTAAAAACTGTTCAAATAGCTTCCCCTCCACCTTTTGTAAAGTGAAGTCATTACAGCAGTGTATTTTTGTGTTGAAATTTGTTAGTGTGCTAAGTAATATGTTTTTTAAAGTGCAGGCTTGAGGACCGTGTTTTGCATCCTGTTGGAAACATTCCAACTGGGACTTGCATATTGCACCCAAGAGGCTTTCTTACAATACCATCTTACCATCTGTACTGTTGAGTAAGTCTTAATGAAAACTTAAATACGCAATTTTAAATATGTACCTTTTTTGCGCTGTGTTGTTTTTTTTTTTTTAAATATAAATTTTCATGCTGAGCTGGAGAGCACCAACACGTTATGGCTTCCATTGACCCTCACTTTGTCAGTGTTAGTTTGATCCTAAACACTAAAACGTGCAAGTAAGTCCACAGACTTTGACTGCAAGAGATGTGTTGAGTGTTTTAGTGCTCTTACCCAGCACATTTTAAGACCAGCAGCACAGATGGAGACTATCCAGTATAAGAAGATACACAACATTTTTATGATTTGAAGCCGTATTAAAATTTCTCTTTAGAGACCTAAGTAGTTGTAAGACTTCCATAAACATTATGTAATCAAACCTAAGATGTGTGAGGTTTGACAAGATTTATTTATTTATTTATTTCACTTTGTGAATTGATAGCCTATCGTGTCAAGGTTTCTGTGTGCTATAATACTTAAAAAGATTTTTGGAGTTTGATATCACAAAACTGGATATTTTTTGAAGTTTGCAAATAAAGGCCAAAGTAGCTGTTTGAAATTGTGATGTAAAAAGTTGTTTATATGTTTTAACAATAATTAGGATTTTTTTTCTGTAACTGTATGAAATATAAATTGACTTTATTTTGCATACAAACAAAAGAACATTTGTTGATCCATTATGTTATATAAACTTTAGTTGAGAGTTTTTGGACTTTTGCAATAGAACCTACTTTTCCAGTTGTATTTTAAAAAAAAAAAAAAAAATTAAATTGGAGAGTTAGATGATGTGAACGTGTTTTTTTGCCTTAATTGAAAATAGACCTTGCAAATCACTGTTGATTATCCTAACAATGAAATGAAATGAGGTTTTCTCTAAATGTTAGACAAATTCAGCAGAAAATAGGTGGCATTATTAAAATGGGACTACAGCTCCATCTTGTGGAAATCTTTATACAAAATAATTACCAAAGGAGAAAAACGTACAGTTGAAGTTACTGCATTAAGCCAATAATGATTAAACGTTATAAAATATTACCTCTCCTGAAATTTTCCTGTTTCCCTTGGAATTGAAAAGGCTTTTATGTTAAGTAAGATAATTATTTGGTATGGTAATCGTGGCAGGAACTAGAACAATCTGTTGTTTGTCAATGTTATGGTGAAGATGAGAAGTGTTAGCCAGTACAAATGATTCAAGTTACAGGGATTTATCATTCAGTGCATCTGATTGGTGCAGCAAGTGTTAGAAAAAGATCTTTCTGTAAGTGTAAAATTTAATATCTCTATTTAGTACTGTAAAATTGAAAATCCAGAGTTGTTCAACCGTTTCCTTCTTCTAGAAGCTTATCCCTGCACAGTGGGATTCAAACTTTGTATTTAAAGGCTTTGCTGCTTCTGTTTTCAGAACCAAGCAGGGGCTCACTTTGATCACACTGAAGCCGAGGGTCTTTTACTGGTAGGGCTGTGGAGCTGATTTTTCTACAGGTCTTCCTCTTGCATCTGCTTTCTCTTTTTAAATGAAATTTGGTTTTGGAAGATAGTAGCATCTTCTGAAAAAGAAATATTCATAGTGCATTCAAACCCTCTTTAAATGTTTGTTTATTTGTTTAAAATTCAGTTCTATCATTGGAAACAGTTAGTACTAAGTATATGCCACAGTAAAACTTCACCAAAGCAATGCAATGTTGGAAAATACATGTAATCATGTAATAATTGAAAATAGCAACAGTTTTTGAATAATTACTAGTGCAGTGCTACTTTGAGCATTGTCACAACAGTCAAAGAGTTGCCATTCGACATGTGCAAATGGTTGCATGGCTGGATCTTGCTGAGTGACAGGAAATGTTAGATACCTTCCAAAACACAAATAAGTCTAGAGAATATTCTTCGATATAGTTTCTGTCATGCGTAGTACTCTCTAGTGACTTGGAAATAGTTCCTGTTGTCCAAAATACATGTACTATGATTATAAATCATTAATTGAACTTCTGCTGTTTCTTAAAACTACTGAATTTAATTCTTGGTTTAAAAATACAGATTGTTCATTTTTTAGTTAATAATTGTTTTGAAAACTCTATTTCCTTAAACATAAATAGAATAATTCCACCTTATATAACTGACAGTATTTATGCGTTATGTGGGAAGCATAATTGCATTAAAGTAGAATGCTAAAACTGAAGCTTCTACAAAAATATACCTTTAAACTTGATTTTTTGTTGTAAAGCAAGATTCTAAATGTATTCAAACTTACAGGATACCCTTTGAGGTGGTTCTTTTTTTTTTTTACTCTGCTTTATGCACTTTAATTCATTTACTGAAATTAAAACATGCTATAGAAAACATAATAAGAATCCTCTCACCCCAAATCTGTAATACTGAAAGACAGTTTGATAACCTCTTTTAGTTTATATACACAAACTGAAAATATGTGTTATGATATTTAAGATCTGATACTTAAATTGCATTGCAGATCACTCAAGTTTGATTGTACCTAAGTATGAGACAGGCTGAGTTCAATTGTATTCTGGAGTGTTCATGGCTAACTTGTTTTGCATCATTAGAAGTGTATTCAAAGCTCAAAGCCTTAATTACTAAGTGTGTCCTATTTCCTCATAATTATATCCAATTTTCTTATGCTTATTCTTGGAGTTCCTTTATGTGTTTCTGTCCTGGTTTAGTCTCGTGTCCCGTGTCAGGCTCAGTTCAGTTTCTAGTCCAACAGCAAATGAGGTGCAGAAGAAGCCTGGACTGAAAATGTTTTTTAGAGTTTTACTTTCTTTTGAATTTATCCAATAGAGAATACTTGTTGTCTTGAAATCAGCTCCATTAAGAAGAAAATCTTAAGGAGAACATCTCTGATGGTATTTGCAGAACTGAAAACTAAACTCTGTGAGGAGGGAGGGTACTTGGTTTTTCTTCTCTGTCAGTCAAGCAGTGATTAGTAGAGTCACCTTGTTTGAATTCTATATAAAAGTAATTGTTGCTCTTTTTTTTTTGGTAATGCGGTATATTTATTATAGAGTCTTGAAGAAATATTCTAATGTTGAAAAATACTGCATATATATTAATAATTATTATTATTTTTTTAATCTTAAGATGCTACTAACATGTAGTGTTGTGGCTTCAATTTAGGTATACCTGATAAGAGTGGCTGTTTTCTCTCCGTAGATCAAATAGGTGATAGTTCTTTCAAATGAGCTATTCTTTTTAATTCCTTAAACAAGAGTACATATTGAGTTGTGGGGAGAGCTGTCTGGTGCCCAGATGGCTTTACAGCAAATTTTGTGTTGCTAAAGCTGCTATTGCAGCCTGCAATACAACCAGACTATAAGCCTATTGCTCATACTAAACCCATTTTTTTTTTCTAATGGCTATTTTGTTCCTCCCTTCCCCCCCCCCCCTTCACTTGCTTGGGTTTTTTTTTGTTTGATCTATTGTATCTATTTTTATTTTATTATAGTAATGAAAAGCTAAAATCAAAGATATGGACAGACTGAAGTTTGAAAAGTGTATTCTTGTTTTCTAAAGGTTAGTTTTTATGGAGAAAGAAAAGTAAGATGATGAAAATGTATGAGAAGCTATACTAATATTTCTAGAATTACTTAATTACTTTTTATTAGAGGTGCTTAAAATTATTTTCTAATTATCAGTTAATGGGTTAAAACAGCTTCTTCTGTTTGCTTGTTTTGACATTGGAAGTTAGCCATCATTTTGAACAGTTGCAGTTGTAATATATTCCACCTTAAAATTATTTAATTTGCATTACGGTTACCTTTCCAAACACTTTATGCCACCTATAGTTCCTTTCCAGTTTCTTTCTAGAATCTTTTTTTAACTCTATGTGGTGAAAATCAAAGTATGTTCACTTGTAATCCTCAGACAGCAAAATACGCTTCTTCAGGAAAGGTATTAAATCTGCAAAAATTGTTTAATAATAGTATGTTTCTTCTGTGGTATCCAGGCAGATTTCTGTGTGATAAAGGTCTATGTTCTGTTCTCTGTAGGATACTTAGGATGATGCAATCAATACAAGGATATTACTTGAAACACTTGTGACTTGAGTGTTCCAAATGGGGAAAAGAAGTCATGCTGAAACTGTGATATTCCTTCACTTGAGCATCCTACAGCTTATTTTATGAGGTGTAGTAAACTTAGTAGCTTTGTTTATGCAGTGTGACCTTATCTGAGAGAGAAAGCTGCTATATCTATGGTTACAAAGCTCATCTGTTTCAACTGTATCCACAGCAGATGTTTGATTTGGAAGTAGTGAGGGTTCTTACTGTCTGGGCGAAAACTGCTCTCATTAGAGGTTAGCAACAATAAGCAGTAGTGTTGAGTGCCGGTACTCTAATAGAGCAATATGTGTTGGTTTTCTCCTCCCCTTTACCTTTCCAGTTATCGTAAAGGAAGCTTCATATGCCATGAAGCAAAATAACTTTTGACAATAGGCTCTGGAATTAGCAGAGATAAAATTTTGCCAATGTTAGGTTTATAATGATTAATTTTTAACAAAAGCAATATCAAAGAATATTATGACCTAAGGTATTTTAATCAAAGACACAGTTATATTTCTAAAACATACTGCAAATTCTTTGTAAACTTTCACACTTCTATGTCTATTCTTATCTTACCTGGTGTTGCTGTACTTCATTGAGTGCTTGTTGAAATATGAACTGGGAATTAAGAGAACTGCAGTTAGAGCTGCTTGAATACTTTCCATGAATGCAGAGAATAGTTTCACAAAGCTGAAGTTTTTGGCAGCTTCCTCCCACTGCTGCCCATTCCTGTCCGACTATGCTATGAAGTGCACTTTGTAATTGATGTGACTTAAGTATACTCATCCGAAAATACATTGTGAGGGGTATTGAGTGGTTTGTTGTTTTGTTGTGGTTTTTTTTTTCCATCCACATCATCTCTGTGATCCAGCTTATGACACTACATACTAGCATTTGTCTGAACTTTCAGTTGGCGCAGCATGCTGTGGTGTCATCAAGTAACTGGGCAGCAGGGGAGAGAATGGGTTGTTAGTGTTTTACTGCTGAAGGATTTGTTCTCTGAGCCCATAGTGAGCAAGGAGTGAAGAAGTTTCTATGCAAAGTCCCAGCATATGTGCTCATGAAAGCTTGTTTATTGCATGTTTGTTTAATTTATGTTTGAGTTGACTGAATGAAGGGGCAAATATGTGTCTGAACAACCATGGAAAATAGGACTAAAGGGAATCTACATTTTGTTATTGGGTCAGTATTCAGTAAAATAGTTCTATTTATTACATTTGCTTCTGATTCCTCCCCGCCCCACCCCCCCACCCCACCCCCCCCCGCCCCCAGCCAATTTTTGTGGATTTAGAGGCATATTTTTCAGTGTGTTTAAAATAAAATAAAGTAAATTTCTCCCTTGTTGCTATGAAAAATGAGCATAAAATGTACAGGCAAATACAAAACTGGTCTTTGGGGAATATGTTCGGAAACCTTTCATATCGTGTTATAAACATGTATGCACACATAAGGCATTTAATATTTCAAATAGATGATCACACTATTATAAAAATATGAAACAAATCTTCCTCTCAACCTTACCTTAACTGTAAAGTGATAAGCTAGATGTCCTGGTTTCTCAGGAAGAGAACCACAGCCCAGTCATGACAGGCAGGCCATGAGTAGCCCAGAGTCAGCTGGGAGTTTCAGTCAGGGCAGCTGCCCCAAGCTGACTCACAGGTGTATCCCATACCACTGACATCAAGCTCATTATAAAAGGAGGGAGTTCACTGGGGGTGGAGTTCCTATTCCTGGGGCTCCTCCCTCCTGGCCTTCTGCTGCTGACCCTAAGGATGAGGCTGAGTAGAACCTTGTACACTTTATGTTGATGATTGTATTAATTTTATTTCATTAGGTCTGTTTCTACTTCAACCCATGGGGCTTCTCCCTTTTTGTCCCTGATTCCCCTTCTCAGCTGGGGAGGGGTCATTGGGTGGTAGAACAACTGCTACAGTTTAGCCCTGGGTACAGGCTAATCATAAACATTAGACAATATAATGAATGTAGTTCAAAGCATTTCATTGCTATAAATACAAGTAAGTTTTAATATACATAATGTCTCTCCAGTTATTTTGAGCCATGCATGTTTGTTTGTATCATAGGTGATCAAGTTGGATGTGCTGTGCCTTTCCTATCTGACCTATGTTCTGGGATTACATAGAGTCCTTATCCCTGTATTGTTGTATAAGTCATTTATCGTAACATTTTTATGTCTGCTTTCTCTAACTGTAAATTTAAGTGATTCCCTTTGTCTTTCTTCTGAGAGTATTACACAGTTTGGTTCATTGTTTATGCCTACTTTTAGAATTACTTGGGGAAAAAAAATGTAATCTGGTTTTAAGAGTTCTCTTAATTGAAAACATTCCATTGGAACCTATGGAAGGAACTAAAAGGTAAGTTCATGAACTTACTGGAGTTTATGTATTAGTAGTAACTTAAGCTCCAGCTTCTTGTGGTTATAAAAGTAGTTGACAGGTGTGATAATTTCAAATAAAGTGGTTGCGCTTTTGTGCGAACTACAGAAAAATAGGTGCTGATATGGTGGGAGATTGCTAGCCTGAATACTTTATCAAATTCCTTTTTAAGCTGTGGCATAACAAATTAAGACCAGTGACTCAAGTTTTCTGTAGTTTGTTTTGTACATCATTGTTGGAACATTTGTGTTCTCTTTTACATACAGCCTTTTTCATGAAGATGCACGAGCAAACAATTTTATTGCTTGAAGTATTTTATGAGTGAATGTCATATTAAAAACTGTTAAAACTTTTAATTTGAAGCTGACTTTCACTTGCATAATACTGTGTTGATGCACTGATAATTAATTGTCTTCAGTATAAAATAGCCTCTTACCTCTACAGAGTGAAGGCATGCAATCATTGTATTATTTTAATATGGAAAAAAAGAAAAAAAGGAATTGTTCCAGTGATTGGGAGGGCACTGAAAGAGAATGTCTTTACTTACTTCATAATTTATTTCATGACTTTGGCCTTGAGTGAAAGGATTTTTGTTATAAGCATGACTGATATACTTTTGGCTTTTGATTTAGTGAGCTTTCTGATGGTCTTGCCCCCAACTTAAAAGGCTGACATAAATATGTACTAACTAATATTGATCTAGAACTACAAGAAGTTGCAATCTGTATATGTTCTGGAAAGGTTTGTGAGCCTTGCTGTACAGGTACAGCTTCACCTTAGCGACAAATTAGATGAATCATCAGGACCCATGAATCACTTTTTGCTTAAGGAGAGAAGCTGTCTTGAGTAAAGAGCAAACTGTAGTCCTGGTGAAGATGTTTATTGGCCTTGAAAAATCTATGTCCAGAATATGGAGGTCTTCCCTGGTTCTTGAAATAATAACAGAAGATACTCCTGGATGAGATAAAAATGGAACTACAAGGGAAGCAGGAAAAAGGCTCTGGATGAACCAAAAGCAGGTGTTGGCAGGATGTATTTAATATAAATAATGCTTAAAAAGTTAGTTTCATAATGTGACAATCGAGCAACATGAAATGTGAAGGGGGTGCATGTAATTAAAAGTATACTAATACTGAGAACCAATAGAAATTAAACTAATTCAGATGAGTAGGGAAAATACACTGTAGTATGATGGTCATACTGATAATAAAATGGAATAGCTCTTTTCATGACCAATGCAAAATAATGGTTCCAACTTAATCTTCAAAGGTGATGTGCAGAAAGAGGGGAGATGGTTCAGACCACTCCTCAGAAGTTCAGCAAATGTTTCATGCAGGAACCCCTCTAAAACTGGGAGAGTCGTGAGCACTGGTGTGAAAATGAAGATGTTTGGCTGTTCTGTGCTTGAGGGGGAAAAAAATCAATGAGGCTGTATCCCTTTGGAGGGAGGTGGTTGAACTTTGAATTGGTGTTCATGTTCAAAGCCTTTTTGTTGTTCTTTTTCCAGAATTTATGTAATCCTCTCTGCATTCTCCATATTTTCATCAGAACACTCTTAGCTCTCTGTTAAGTTAAAAACATGAAAACTCTGTGTCTTAGAATATAGCTAGCAAGGTCAAGGAGGAATTTGTCAGGTGCACGCATGATTGGTGAGGTGTATTGAAGGCTTGGGTTGGGGTGGAGTAGGATTTTTGTTTCTCTAAAAAAAAATATAGTTCAGTGTTCATTGCTAATATTAATTTATGCTGTTATTTAATACAAATTTGATACAAATTTTAATATAAACTCTTTATTGGTATGTTTTTCCTCCTTTGCTTATACCCATATCAACAGCTATTCAGAGTCAGGGTCCACTCTGACTCACAGATGGAGTGTTAAAGATCTCAGATATTTTACTTTCTGTGCTACATGGAATCAGTTTTTGCTTTGTAGCCTTGTTTGGGCATATCTCAGCTAATTGGACAGCCACCATTACAGAAGCTTGGTGGAGGCCCATCACTTCTGATAAACCAAAACCAACAACTCTCTTCTTTCCCATGAGGTTTTGCCCTGACCCTGTGTTTGTCTCTTAGTGAATTGGTTTATCTGTCAGGAAGCTGTGCACATGGAGCAGTGTGGACTGGGTCAGTTCAGCTGGGGGGAGGCCAGACGCAAGAGAGAAGCAGATGTTGGCCAAAGTGGGGAGGCACAATGGCACAAAGACAAGGCAACATGGGAGGGAGGGGACGTGAGTAAGCAGTTGGGGGTACCCAGAAGTGACCTTGGGGCAGATACCCTCTTTGGCAGTAACAGGGTGTGATGTTGGTGCATTACGATATTTATTGCACGTCACCCTTAGTTTTCTGACGACTGCACTACTTCACTACTAAGGACTTTCTTGTTAATAGGTTGCCTGCACAGATTAATTTGCCTCTAGTATGATTTATGAGGTGAGTGAATACTTCGGTACTTTGTCTCCTATTATATTGTCTCCTCAGAGAGGCTTTTCCCAACCTTGTTTAGGTCTGCTTTGGTGATTTTTGAGTGCTGTTAATGTTTTAGGATAGATATGAGGTCAGATCTAGTATCACAGATATCGCAGTCACCTTGAATACGAGAACTAAAGCATTGTTGGTTTTATTTTGTGTGGGTTTTGTGTGTGGGTTTTTTTTTTTTTCTTTTTAAGGTGTTGCTAGCCAGCTGAAGTTGTGTATTCTGATATATATCTATATTTTTATTTTCCTGTCTTAAGATGACAGGCATGACTACATGGCTGTATAATAATAAAACACTGTGGTTGTAAGTGTAACAATTAATAAACACTGTCATTGTTCCTACCTCTATAAAGCACACAAAGCACTCTCCTTATATCAGTGAATTAGTAACATTCTGTCACTTTAATCTTTAAATACCTTCCAGTGCTTTCTAAACTATTTCATTTTGTAATGGGGTGAAAATGGAGAAATTAAACAGATTGTTAAGGAAAACCAAACACTGGCATAGTAAGAAGCTCACTGCTAAAATAATGATTAATATACAAAATGAATTATTTTCAAGCCTCTGAAACAGAGCAGGAGAAGTTGCAGCCATTCCTAATTTAGGAGCTTGTGGTTGTATGGTTGAAGTGATGTAGCATGCATACCGCTTAAGATCCTAGTCCTTTCCCTGCTGTTGACTGCAAGCTTTCAGTCATTCTCCTATGCCTGTTCTCACCTCAACAGAACTGTTCAAATTCCATGTTTCGTCTTTAAAATGAGTGTTTTGGCCCTGCATGAAACATCATAGCTGAGCACCTATGCAGGAATAGCAGGAACTCCCTGAGAAAAGTAGCAGGACCAGCATCAGATTGGCTTACCAGATAGACTACACTGCTGCAGCTTCTCAGGGAACGTGTGTGTCTTCTCATTATCAGAAATCATTCGTTATATACTTTATTCTACTCCAACCTTAACTACTGTGTAAATCTGTTTCTTTGTTTTCCTGGAGGCTTTTGAAGTGCTACAGGTTATTGAATAAGTACTGTCCCACTACCAGGACAGTAGTGTTACTTCAGCAAATGATTTCATATACCCTTAGCGTGAGGATGGAATGTGCCACGCGGTATCTTGAATCTTATACAAATCACCTGTAAATGAGAGGAGACAACTTAATTTGACAGGTTGTTTAAAATTGCATAGATGTCAGAGAGGGTTTTTGAGCTTTAGGTAGTAGACCTCTCAAGCCTATTCTGACCTTCAGCAGCACACTTTGGTGCATAGCTAACTTCAGAGAAATCCACCTCAGTTAAGTTCTCTTGATTACTCATTTAGCTCTTTCTTTGTTTGCAGTGTCTTCTGCATTTTTCTCACAGTATGAGTTCCATTAGGTATGCTAACAGTATTTATTTCTCTTATGCTTATGTATTTAATGGTTTGAGGAGGAGGAAGAATAATTGGAGTCTTTTTGTTATCTACCTGAGTAAGCTTTAATGTGGACACTTAAACCCCAGATGTGCTGAGCAGAGTAAGCTAGCTCAGGTAATCTTTGGTCTTTTCACTATTGAGTCTATGTAAATAAAATTGTAACTGTAGCCTATGTAAGCATCCTAAGTTATCAGTAAATTAAGTAGCTCAGGTCCTGACTTGTTACCAGAGCTGTAATGTTGAGGGCAGCACAGGCTGTGAGACCCAGGGAGTCTGTTGGCCAGAGCATGCCAATCTCTGTTGCTGTAACTGTGCTCTTGGTGATAACCAGGCCAGTTTGATAACTCTAGTCTTAACAACTTCGACAGCAGCATATACATCATTAACTGAATGTGGGATCTGAAGTTAAATGGTGTTCTTGGTAGTTCATGTTATGCAGCTGTCATATCCCATATATGCCACAAGGGTTGTTAAGTGTATTTTTGTGTGTTTTCCTGTGAGAACTAAAGGAAAAAAAATATTTAAAAATATGAAAAAAAATATCCAAAACATAGCTTAGTTTAATATTAATTTTTAACAAAAATGATAAAATCAAGTAAGGAATAATCCTTGCTTACCTTTGAGTGTTTTTCATAACACCTTAAAACTAATGAATTTTTGCTAAGCTTGAACTTACCTGAACTCAGTATTTCTATTTTAAAATAAGCTCAGTGCTTTACTGTTAAAAATTGAAGTTGCATTTGGAGTGATTTAACAAATAATATCCTGTTCCATGTAAAACAAGCCCACTGTTAATGCAAAAATGCTTTTAAATCTGAACTTTTAAGTTAGATGATTTACTAGAGGGTCATTCGTTTGTTTTTTTTTTGTTGTTGTTGCTCCAGTGTTAGCCATTATACAAAATAAAAAGTTGACTCTTACTGCAAATAGAACCTAGAGCATGTTCATGTAAATAAAGCATATAAATTGTGATATGTTATCTATTTCAGTGTAGTTTATTGGCAAATGTAGACAGACATGTCTACTATAATATAAACAGTTTAGTCTTTAAGCTACTTTTTTTTTTTTTTTAATAAAGATTGACATTTGCTGCTTTTTCCAGATAACAGTAGCCAACATTGTGTTATCAGGAAAAAGGTTAGCTGCAGTTCTGCAAGTTATAGAGAAGATAAGAACAGCTTTGAATAATGGAGCAATGGTGCAAGTTTGCAGCAAGGTCTTTGTGTTTGGGAAAAGATTAAAGACTAAAGAACTTCCCAGTAAGCTGTCAAAATCTGCCCATTTTCTGTATAAAAATTCTCAATAACTTAGAGATATGAACTTTGGATAAACATGCTAAATTTTACAGATTATTATAAAAGGCTTAAATTCTTAAATTTTAAAATTACAAAGCTCTCTGCAGTATAGAGAATCTTTGAAAATTATGGGGTTTTCTTTTTAAGTGAAATTCAATTTTATTTTCCCTTTTTATTCTTTATGTGGGCCCTTACTTGTAACACTGAGCCTGTGTTGCAGGTCTGATTATTTTTTTCTAACTTTTAAGAGAAGGTACTCAAGAATATTTTCTTAAAATCTCTATAGAAATTGCTGTTTTGCATTTCTTGCATCTCTAAATGCATATTACACCCTTGATAAAAAGATTTTCCTGATGTCAGTGACAGATACCCTGTTGCCCATTCCAGCTCTCTGATTACCGTTATTAGAAGGTATGTCACGTAGTCCTTATTGTAAGTTCAGGTAGAACTATTTTTGTAGTTGAAAGGGAGTTTTACTCCCCTTTATCTTCCTTTTCTCTGCTTTCCTCATAGCCAGACTCCTAATATTTTCCTTCTTTCCAAACTGAGGCTATGGTTTTCTGTTTCAGAAACTGCTTTTTGCATTTAATGTCTGGAATACATATCTGAGAGAAGAACGAGCTCATTGCTTCTGGTACCAGTACTAAAACTGATTCTCCTTTCTAGTTTTATCTTAATTCCCATTGTTGAAAATTAAAAAAGAAAAATATCAGTGCTGCTCATGCTTTAGGATAAACAGAATTTAATCTGTGATTATTTGAAAGAGAATCCAAAAGCAAGATCTTTAAGAAATGCCAGAAGTAGTTTCCAGCCATATTATTCTAATGTGCTTTTGAGTATACCTATTACATTACACCCTTGCATTATCTTCTTTGAATAACATTGTTCTTAAGCTAATCCATTTTTCTATCCTTCAGTAAGGAAAAAAGTATTAATGGTGTTTATTACTGTATTGTGTGAAAATGTATTTTTCTTGTCAATACTTCATGCGTCGTATTTCAGAAAGGCACAGCTACTACTGCAATGAGATTTGCATTCCAGTCTATCTGCAAGAAATAGAGAGAATAAACAAACAGGATTATTCAAGTACCATAGCAAAAGCACTGCTGCTGTTACCTCATTCTGTTGTATCGGTAGAGATTCTACATCACATAGGATATTTTTCAGAAAAGGGAGACCAATGTGAACTTTCTGCAGGCTCTTGCAGAATATGAACCATGAGAGAAGTGACAGTCTAGAAGAGGTAATGCTGGGAAATATCCCAGGGAAGCTGTAGTTGAGCACACTAGTAAACTAGTCACACACAGGTACTATATGTGCATAAATTGTGTGACTGGAGAGAAAAAATAGAGTTAAAATACATAGACAATTAACTTCAAGTATGAAAACAATGCTTGCAGAGCATAAACAGATCAGCAGGAAATTAGCGTGACTATTTCCAGTGTTATTTGAAGAAGCAAGTCTTAATCTGGGATTCTGTATAAATTGTGTTCTAATCTTCCACTTTCTATTTCCTATTTGAGACCTGAATTCTTCATAGCAAAATATGTCTCTGAGATTTTCAAAAGGGGCTATTTTGCCTCTTAGACCCATCTGCACATCCAGTATCTCACTTTACTGAGAATCCATCACTGCAAAGTTAGGGTTGTCATATATCTTGGTTTATATTTGTTAGCATTTTTTTTCACTCGGGTAGTATTTTCAGTAAATATTTTTTCAGTGTTTCTATTTTAACCTGAATATTATCAGCAAAAAATTATCGTGTCACAAGATAATCACTTCTTCCAGAACACTTATGAATAGATTTTGATTTGATATTTCTGTCCTAACAGCTGCCTTGTAAGTTTGCTTCAGCTTTTTGGTTTTGTTTACATTTTGTTTCCTGCTAGATTTTCTGGGTTTTTACTGGAAAACAGCGTGCCTATCAGTATGTTATCTGATCCTTAACAAAATATTACTCTAGAAATGTCAGAGAATTGTCTGAAAGAAAAATTCCAAATATTCAGGAATGTCTATTGTCTTCAGAACCTTTTCCAAATTACTTGTATATCTATATATTTCTGTTTACCTGTTCCCCCTGATTTATTCAGGCAGAGCAATTTCATCTTTTCACTTCGTTTTTACCTTTCATAGGTCAAACATTGGGTTCTTTTTAGCACGTTATCTTTATATGTACTGTGATCCGTAATGGAGAGTATTGGAAGCATAGTATTGAACAGCACCTAAATATCCCTTTAAAATGAAGATGCTGAAGAAGGCTTGTGCTTGTCCTTTGAGGGTATTGCATATCTAATGCTTATATAATGTGAAGAAAATGAGACATTTGTCACAGAAAAGTGCAAAAAAATTATAAACTTAATGGATTCTTCAGAATGTGTGTACCTCACATAATTACAGAGACTACAGCTTTAAACTGAATGCAGCATGCTTCAAAGGGACGTTAATTTCATACTGTCAATGGTGTAACATAACCTACTGCTTGAGCCTTAATAACTTTAACTTAGGGGTAATGATTTTACATTTAAAGTCCCATTAAAAAGATAAACACCTTTAAACTAACCACTCGGCTCACTTAACCATGGTATCTTTTTAGTATGAAAGACTCTATGCATTTTTTTTATTTCTTTGGGGTTTCTGAGGCCCCCTGTCTGGTAGTAAGCTTTAACAATTTGTCTGCCTGAGACCTTAAGGCTACTCAGAAGTCTCTTTGACGAAATTGAGGAAGATTCAAAGCTACTTACTTACATAGCTAAAATTGCATCAGATGACCTGTGAGAAACTGGTACCATTGCAAATTCAAGTTACTGTTAAGATTTCTGTCAGCAAAGGCAATCATTTCAGCCCTTTCTTGCAAAAGCAACCAAATAAAGTGTTACTCAAACATCTGTCAACAGAAACTTGGGGGTCTAACCCTCAGCTAAGCTAGAAACCCATAATGAAGGACAGCTGGCCCAAACTGCTTCTGCTTACATGAGGCTTCAGCACTTCTTTGATGTGTAGGTAGGTCACATTTGTGACAATATAATTTCCCAGAAATAATCTGTGCAATAGTTTATGCAATCCGTTTAACTTTTCTTCATTAGGCTACTTTGTTATTTGTCTTCAGATTCTTAAAATACTCTGAATCCAAATGTATTGTGTGTTTTTTTACAACTACTCAAACTTCCTGTGCTAGTTTTAATTTGTAAAGCAATTAAGTATTTCATAATTTCTGAGATAAGCAGAAGCTTTCTGCTCTGCTTTCCATATCCCTGTCTTGTAGCAAACTAGCAGAACCCACTTTCTTCCTTTTCTAAAATGGTAAATATTCCACTATTTACCCATAACATTCCCTGTGGCTCATTCTTCTGCTTTAATGTACATACTTGCTATTCCAGCCTCTTACCAAAGGGCTGTGTTTGTTTCCTTTAGATTCACCTTCTTTTTTGGTACTTAGATGCTTTCAGAGTTTTTTCAAAGCTCAGGGTAATGATCAAAGAGTTCAACCCTCCATTCATTTTTTTCATATCTCCAGATATTGTTTTAGGTTACCTTGACCCTTCTTAGCATGTGTGGTATGACTTCTGGTAAAAACCTGAGGTACACTGTAAGATCTATCTGAGTTTTTTTTTTTTAATGAACTTTAAAAATGTTTTAGAAACCTTGATGAACTTTTTGTAGGTTTTTTTTTATTTTACTGTAATTTTAATTAGGTTTTCTATATGTCTTTTGTACTTGAAAGCTACGTAAGTTTTAAACTATCTGTGTTGAAGAGCTTTGCAAAGTTCTGCTATTAATGAAGCAGCGTGAACAACTGAGTGGTTATTCAAAATTTGCTAGTGTTTACTCACTTCCTGATGACATAGGAGCTAATGCAAGTCTCCCTTATATTCAGAAAAGAAAACAGATCATAACAGTGACATGTCTAGAAAATTTTTTAAATGGCTGTTCCTGTAGATGGTGCAGTTCTACCTTTGCTGATGCAAAATAAGTTTAGTAACATGTAAGTTTTTTGTCACCTTACTCACATGTGTTAATAAAGTTGTATTTTAAGCAATGGCAAAAATGTCAGTTTCCAGCATAAAATATCTTACTGAAAACATACCACATCTGATAATTGCTGAGGGATGGTGTAAATCCATTTCTAAATTCAGAACAGATTTAAGACCCAAAATTGGCTACGATAAACATGTTCATGTAACTGTGTTACCTATTGTAATGTACAATTTAAGAACACCACAAACAAACAAAAAAAACACCCCACAAAATTCTTTTTTTCTGTTTTTCCCTTCAGAAAAATAACCAGACTGGTAATAGCCAGCCAGATTACTGATGCAGTACTCAATGTGTTTTCTCCCTTTAACATTTAGTACTAGTCTTATTATGCTCTCAAGAGTGTTTTTTACGTATTTACCCTACATTTGGGAGACATTATTCACATTGTGGTACACACCTGTGATTGAGTCATGTGAGTAACAGGTGTCAAGCACAGAGCAGGTCTCAGTCTTGCTGGCTAGTTTTCAGAATTTGAGAAAGTACTGCTGCTTGTTCATGTATGCACATGCACCCCAGTCAGTTTTCTAGAGCTAGAAAACCTGAACTGATACAAAAGTCTGAAATGTAGCAAGAAAACTGGGTGATTAAATTGTTTGAACTCTAGACTTGGAATTTAATAGGCTAAATGCAACACAGAACTAGTGGTAACTGACAAAAGTACATTGACAGATAAAATGTAAACGGTGTTTCATATAATTCAAGGGAAAAAAGGTCCAAATTAATGTTTAAGTACTTAAAAATAAGTTAAATGTCAAATTTGAAGAATCATCAGTTTTACTAAGGCAAGTATCATTGAATACCTCTTGAGACTAAATCACAGTGATCAGAAACTAGTCACTCTAAAAGTAACTGGGCTGGTTTGATTCAGTGAGTTAACAAAGAGTGGATGTTTTACTGCCTCCAAATCTTAAATTCCCAGCATTTCTTGTTGAAACCTCCATTACCCATCTGTTGTTCTGAGGTAAATATAAAGAGAAATTGCTTCCTCTATATGTATATAGAGATGTAAATCTGTGATCAAGGAAAGTCTTGGCTAGTGCTAACAGTATATGGGCATTATTCAGGCAGTCTGCTCCAGCACTGTGTCCATAGAGCATTTAAGTTAATTTTCCTCCTAATTAAGTAAACCTGAAGTATGTCACGGAACCTTTACTTTCACAGAATTTAAGCATAGAACATAATGTGACTGAGTTGCTTGCTAATCGAGGCAATCAGTCAAGGTAATGAGGGAGGATTTTTTAGTGAGTAGGAGGGTGGATAGGGGAGACATTCAGGACTTCATTGAAAGCAGAAACATGATTAGTGGGTACAGTCTTGGGAGGATTTGTGTTAGGGTTGACAGTGAAGAAGTTTTGCACTCTGCACTCAGGAATTATGTTTGAAAAGTTCATTGTTAATATTTTTTACTCTGAGCCGTTTTATACTCTCACTATGTTTTTCTGATGTATGGCAACCATAGAATAGCTATTGACTTAAACTGGAAGAGTAACTGCAAGTTCTAATTTAAACTGAACCGTTACTTCGAGGTGGAAATTTTACTTGCTTACTGTTCTTGCAACTAAGTATGTGATCTGGATGGTGTTCAGCCCTCATTTATCACTTTTGCATACCCCTTTTACAGCTGGATTTTCAAATCTGGTTTTAAAATTCGTTTAACATGCCTTCCAGAAAGCAAATATGTCAGTAAGTTTTGGTTTATTTTACATGCTCAGAATAGTTTAACTTAGTTCAAACCTGTACTGCATTCAAACTTTATTCAGAGTTGGTCAAGACTAGTTTCATTTTGGTTTATGGAAAGTGATTCAGAAACACCTGGAGCCAAGATTTATATCCCTACCTAAATTCTGAAAGCATTGTGGTTTTTATAGCTCTTTAGGGGAAAGGCAGGAACTGCATTAACACTTGTTAGAACAACAGTTAATGCAATGCTGAGTAGAACTTAAAAAAAAAATAATCATGTTAAAATGTCTAAAAAGGGGGGGAGGGGCAATGAATTTAAATGTTTGATCTTTATTGAAGGAAATTACTTCTTCCCCTTTTGGGGGGAAAAAAAAAGTCAAGTTTTAAGGCATTTGAGGGACATTATGATAATATGAACAAGGCTTGCTTCTTTATTTTCTGTCAATCAGGTATCAAAAATAAAGACCTCAAGTCCTCCTGCAAGTGGAATAAGTATATGCAGATTTTATATACTCATAGATCATGTATACCACCCAGAGACTTGGAAACTGATTTATTTCTCAAATAATTGAAAGATCTTATTCTTGCTGAAAGTTACCTTGTGCTCAGCTTTTTATTTTAACAGATTCAGGTCCAATATGTTGTAAAATCTAAGTCTCGAGATGCAAGGATTTGGAAAAAAAAAAAGTTCAAGTGCTTTTGTATATTAATGCTATATCAACTGGAAAAATTTGTGTCTACATAAAGGTGTACTGATGTTTAAATCCTTCTCCGGAGATGGTGAAATTACACTGTGTGTGGCCTCAGGTCCCATAATCTACACTGTGTAATTCCCTTGCTTAAAGTAGATAGTGGAAGGCCACTAGTTAAAGAAATTCTGACAAGTTTCAGCACTCCAGGCTGCTTTTCGAAGCTTTAGAATAGGGCAATGATGCCATCTCTTGCTTTCCTTAGTAAATTTCAATCAGCTGGAATTGTTAGCCATCACTGACAGCACTCCATTCAGTATCGTTTCACTTGAGTTAGGGTGATAAATCATACTATGCAATTTCTCTGAAGAGTATAAAAACATTCCAATACTACATCTGTTAAGAATATAATGCTAGTCTTTCCATGCAGCAGAATGTTGAAGATTTAATCATAACAGGACCATTTAGAGGTGTTCATTCATGTGTTTGGATATTTTAACTAAGAAAGATGGGCTCCTTCCTGAATGAGAAACAATTATGTCTTGGGATAATCTCTTCTATCCAAGCAATTATCTCTGTGAAATGGGATTTTGAGATATACTTGTTTAAAAATACCTTCAGGAACTTGAATGCAACAAGTGTTTCCAGTATTTCTACAGCTGTGTGAAATGTTTTGCACGTAAAAATGAAGGTGAACAATTATGGTTTCAAAAAAGGGGCAAGCAAATTCTATTGAGATTTTCATCAAAAGTTGTTTTTCTAACTTTCTTGAAGAGGGTATAACACTTTCTGTTAAAAATCACTACAAAATAAATTAAAAGGATTTTTAAGAAAAATTTATTTCTTTTATAATGACATTGTGATGCATTATTTTTGTCTGCCTCCCTAAATATGTTCTGGAGAAAACCAAGTTTCTTCAAGTGTTGGAGGGAACTGACAGAAGTTGACAAAGCTATCTCTAAATAGACTATACTCACTTCTGCTCCCTAAATCCCCATGACTGATTTATATATTCTGGTGTCTCCCTTTCCTGTATCATTTTCTCCACTTAGTCTAATTTGTGCTATGAATAGGTCTTACTCTTTCACAGCCAATGTGACATTAGTTCTCTTTCCAGCTTAAAGAGCTGATAGATGTTTTTATTCACTGAAGAAATATTTTTACATGCTTTTAGTAATATATATTATGTAGTATGTGTTCTGTATAAAAAAAGTCAATGCTCATTTTTAGCCCCTTCAGGGCATTGATTCAAAACCTGTTGAAAAGATTTATTTGATCACAGTTCAGAGAAGTGTTTTTTTTTCCCAACTAAACCTTTTTCTGGTCTTTTCTGAATGTGCAACTGTCACACTGTAGTATAGTACTATTTGAAGTTTACATTGTAATGCTTATGGATGATTTTGCACTCAATTTTGTATAAATATTGAATATTGGATTGCAGGATAATTAATTTTGTGCCCAATACAAGTTTTTTATAGTGGCTTTTACCTGGTCATTTGGACTAGAATTGGAACAAGTAAGATGAATATAGATGCACTGGGCAGAGCAATTGTCAAATTAAAAGTGAATGGGTTTCAGAAAGTGTGTTACAGCAAAAATGAAGTCTTGTGCTGAGGGGAGAGGCAATTTTTGTAAGGCTGTGTCTATCTTGGTTATCTTTAAGGTGAAACAGCTGGCAAGGTGGACTTGGTGTCCCCTACAATGTATACTTTGTGTAATTTTATTTGGGTTAGACCTGATCTGGCCCCATAGTCTGAATACCTATCAGTAGTTTGAATGTTTTACCTGCCCCTACTCCCCAACAGTTGGCAAACTGTTTTGTTAGATCTGACCAATTTAACATTCCAGAGGTATCTGGAAATTTGCCAAATATGTGACAAAAAATGAAAACAAATATAGTTGTTCTTGTGAGGCTAGCATGAAGTTAGTAGCAAATTAGTTTTATATTTATACTTTATCGTCTTACCATGGTTTGTACTTTTAATTTCACACCATGACTGTTGTGTGGACAAAATAATGAGCATCGGCCTAATTTGTGCTATTGCAGACTGTTATAAAACATTTTCAGAGAGAAATATTTTAAGTTTCTCAAAATTCTACACTTAGATGCTTTGCTCTTCTTGGCATGTGTGTTTATTATATATCTTTCAAGAACGGAATAGTTTTCACTGATTAAATCATGATGATTATTTTTAAGAAAACATCCTTAAATTAGGATGCCCAAGTACAAAGCTGTCTCTCAAAGGCCACCAGAATTCAAAAGAAACATTAAAATTCAGATAGTCCAGGGCTCCACAGAATTGTACATTTATTTGTGTTCAGTCATCACCTGTTCTGAGTAGCATTTCATCCAGTCAGTATCCAAAACCAACCAGCTCATTTGCACTAATTTTCTTGGGGCTTGGTCTGGTAGATGACCTCGGGGCCCACTTACTGCACTGATCTGCTTGCAGGATTGGTGGCAGGACTTGCCTTTTGTATTATGGCTTAGGATATGTAGTAGTTTCCTCAGCAGCGGAAATACAAATATGTTACTCCACTTTCAGGGACTGTCCTAACCACCAATCTGTAGAATAGTTCACATAAGTAGTGTGGTTTTTTTTGTTTGCTTGTTTTTTTCCTCCTTCAC
The DNA here is from genome assembly GCA_028020825.1 of Podargus strigoides. Lineage (NCBI taxonomy): Eukaryota > Metazoa > Chordata > Aves > Caprimulgiformes > Podargidae > Podargus > Podargus strigoides. The sequence goes on along the minus strand of CM051621.1, from coordinate 38,513,828 downwards.
AAAATTTTCACTTGTTATTGCTTTATGTAAAGAGTCTTGGGAAAAGCAAGCGGGATGTAAACTGCCTCTCTGTGAGCTCCCTGATGGCTAGACCAGAGTTTCATGGTTTTTATGTCATTGCGGCCCAGTTTCCTCTGGATTACTTTATAAACATCATCACCACGTGTGTTTTAAAAGAGAAAAATGTCTTCCTTCCAAATATATGTAGGTACTTGTAATTTGGAGAGTGTTTTCATCTGTGATTCGAAATAGAGAGGTATCTTACTGTAGGTAAAACACCTAAGCTCTAAAGAAGATATTTTTTTTTTTTAAATAAGATTTTTCTATAATTGACTCATTTCAGGGAACAGCTTGAAGGAAGGAAAGAGTGGCTGGGGTCATGGAGGAAAGGCATGGGAACATCTTAAACTGGCTTTGCTGACTGAAGACAAGACAACGGATCATGTAACTATGCCTTAATACAGATGTTTGGATTCCTTTGTATTCCTTTGAGGGAGGAGCTGGTCAAGTGCTTAAGTGGTTCTGCAGTACCTCTAAAAAGTTTAGATGTGAAATTATAATTTATTGGACTGTGGAGTCCTTCACAGTTCCTGTCAGAATTAAGTACTCTCACCAGTACAAAGGAAATTATTTGTTATAATTTATTTTAATACTTTTGAGGATAGCCCCAAATATAAGGCTGCATATTGTCCTAACCAGCAATTAAGGTATTAAAACAAGGTTATATGTAAAAAAAAAACCAAACCAAACCAAAATCAAAAAAACCCCAAACCACGACACCAAACCTTTTAAATATAATCCAAAAGATAAGAAGTACTTTAGTTACTTTCCCCTGCCCCTCCAAGGACAGCTTGAAAACAAAAGCATAAATTTATCACCCTTGTCCAAAGAATTCTTACTCAGGAAAGACACTTTGTGGGGAATTCCTGCCACTACGGACTTGAATTTCAAGTGTATACTAGGTGCTTTACTGACTTGGGACCTCTGTCGATGCATACAGACAAACACAGGTAAGACTATAAAGTCAATTTTAAATAATATCTTAAAGTAGAAAGGTGGGAAGATTGGGGAAAGCTGCTTGAGGAACAATATTGTATGATAGATACTTGCATGCAATATCTTGTACATTTGCTGTTATTCATCTTGGGCAGTCCTTGCCAAGAGACATTATTTGCATCAAATTACTTTATCCTGGTTTACTTTAAAATTAAACTGGTTTATTCATTTTGCCTCCATTCAAATGGTGTAGATCCAATTAAAATGTGGATGCCTTTATTTGCAGAGAACATGCTTTGTTCATCTACTTTTCTCAGAACTGTTTCATGTTTTCTTTTTAACTTCTCATTTTTTTTAGTTGTCTTTTGAACACATGCTCACCTGCTTCAATGGATCCAAAGCTGCTAATAAAAACACCCCTAAATATATAACAGATGCACAAGTGAATATAAGTGGAAACAGTTGAATAAGGGAAGCAGACCCAGAGCTGTCATCAAGCTCTTCACAATCACTAGATTTTTTTTCACCTGTTCATGCAGTGCTTGCTCAAGACCTGTTGGCAGTGACTATGTATTTCATCTCTCACCATTTTTTTTTCTCCAACTCACAGGCTTTTTCTGAGAGTTTGTGACTATATTAGACTCATCTTTAAATCCTGCTAAATGTGCTAAACAATGTAAAGTGGTTGCCATTAAAAAGAAATATTTATGTGCTGCCAATATTTTAACTAGGGCCTCCTTCTAAAGTTTATTCTTGGAGACCCTCTGGAATCCTTCCAGCTTGTGAGAATCTGGTGTGGAAGGGTGCATGTCAGCTTCATGAGAAGAGCACTGAAGGGCTAGGAGTTTGTTGGTTGGTTTTCCTATGTAAACAAAACACATTTTGGGAAGAAAGGTGGAAATGCCATTTGGCAAACGTATTTTATGGAGTGTTTTGACTCTGAGGTATAGTACTCTGATACATACAAAACCTATTGAAAATACCATGATCCTGTGTGTGAGCTTGGGGGAAAAAAAAAAAAAAGGCATTTATCTTTCTTTAAAAATGTTTATGAAAGCAATTGTTGCTCACTGTTGTCTTGATACATTCCACATGCAAGAGTTGTGTTTATTGAGATTTTTCTAGATGCATGAAAAACTTCTGGACAGGATGGATTTAAACAGGATGCAGAGAAATTGTGATTTCATTACAAAAATAAGGACTCTAGAAATCATAATTTTATGTGTGTTCCTTTCCTTTTCGGAGTGTTCTCAGATCCCATTAAGTTTACCAGGCTTTGTTGCCTTATGCACTTTGTGGATATAAAAAAGAAAGTGGATGCTGTCAAAACAAACTTACAATCTAACAGGTGATTTGAGATAGTAAAATCAGTTACGTTCTTTGTTGTGATCTTCATCTTCATTCATTGGTCATAAAAATGTAGTTGGACAATAAACTCATGGCAGAATGACCATCTCAGTGGCACACTAGCATGCTTCTATTAAGTTAAACAGAACACTTAAAGGAAACCAAGTTGACAAATAGCTTTTAAGTTCGGCCTATCTGTCCTACAGTACTTTCCAGTACAATGCTGGGCAGTGAAATAAGTTATAGACACAAGCATCTTTTTAGAAGCTTTTTCAAGGACATGTGATTTGACTGTCTCCATCAGCAGCATAGAGAACACATTCCCAGTTCCCTAACAGAGAGTACAGACAGGAAAACTACTTTGGTCTCCTTCCCTTTCTCTGACCCCTTTCCCCTATCCACATGAAGTGAAATGCCACACTTCAGCAAATAGTCACCATTGGGTTTTTTCCCAGCTAAATTGAACAATAGCATTTCTGAAATTGATTTGTGCATGTTCAAAGGCATTTTGTAGTTTGTGGTGTTGATTGAATTGATCTATCAGTGTTCAATATGACTGTTGTTTTTTTTTTCCTGGAACTGAGCTACATGGCCCTTTACCTTCTATTCCATAGACCTCTTGAAACCACACATCTTTTTGTTGTGCAGTCTAGTGGTCACTTGCCTGTACAGAGACAGAGCAGGACAGTAGTGAAAGTCTGTTTAATGGTGACTTGTGAAACTACTGTTCTTGTTATACTGTGCTCTTCCTTTCCCCCTGCTGAATATATATATACTTTTAAATGTAAAGTTCAAACTAGCTCTCCTATGAAGAGATCTGTTTCTCTGTTTGCACAGATGCTCTGTATTGGGCCTACAGACAAGTTATAAGTAGAACTTTAATCTCCTTTGTTTGCAGCCTCATTAGTTCTGTAGGGTTCCAAAGTTTTAAATGTGCATAGAAATAACCATGCACTAAAACATATGGATCCAAGTGCTGACCTCAGTTACATCACTGTAAATCTGGACAGTAATGGTTATCATTTGGATTTATGCTAGAGCTATTAAAATAACGGGAGTGATTTATTAGTGATGAATGAAGTTTTTATGGCCATGTCAGTCTTGCACAAGTTTATAAGGTAGTTTAAGTACCAATACTCACAAGTTTAACTCTTTCTTTTTCTTTTATTATGTGTTAAGAAGTCTACGGCAGGTCATTCATTGCACAGTAAGTGAATGGTATCTAAGAGTATATTAATTAAAAGTTCCATTATTTGTGGAAGATAGCTTGTTGGATTTTCTTTAAAGTCTCAGAGCTCTTGTACAGTCCTGAATTAAACTAATTTATATTTTAGTTTCATCTTTTTTTTTTGATATGTGTATCACTATTGCATGAGAATATCCTTGCTCAAAGGAAGAGCATTAGCAAGACAGTGAGCATGTTTGTAGTTTCAGGGATACAGATGTGCAAGCGTTCAGTGCGATACGTTTTCTGGCCACCTGCAGAAATCATAAGCAACATCCAACAACAAAGTGTGGGGGGGTTGCTGGGAAAACTTGTTTTGGGGTGTTGATCGTGATTCAGAATTAATGCTGCTGTTTGGTCTGTTCTGTCTTTCCATTCACAGCTCTTTGTGTTGTTTCAAGTTGCACTGAAAAGGAGATAGATAACTAGATAAATATATTTGCATATGTAGAAAGAATAAAGACTAATATATGTGTAGAATAATCACTTCGGTCTATAAAAATTTTTGTCTTGGATAGACAGTTTAAATAGGTACTAAGCATAAGATACTGTGATCTTATGTCTTTTAAATAGTGTCTAAATTAACTTTGTAGGATGTACTGAGTGACTACATTAATGAATGCTTTGAACATCGTAAACATTCAGTAATGAGCAAAAATGAGATTCTTGTGAGAAAGCTGCAGGTAAGAGAATTTAGAAGTCACAGAAAAGGCAGGAATGCTCGTATACTGTATCATGTACATCTATGGCAATACTACCTTGTGCAGTAATCACTGACTCTGAATAAACTACGCAGTTTCTCTTTAAAAGAGCACCCCAGTCATTTCAGATTTGGGAGAATTTGATGGCTCAAGCTATATTTATGGACCTGAGCACAACAAAATCATAACTTTCAGGAGGACTGCTTTAAAAATAAATCCTTTAAAGAAGGTCCCTGATTTCTGCATCCTGAAAAACTGGTCAGTGTCCAAGTGTATAGCACTGAAGGAACTGTGAGTGTGTACCATTGTGCCATTAATGTAAGCAACATGTAGTAAGTAGGAATTTTCCCGAGACAAGCATATGAATAAATGCAAAGTCAAGGCCCTAAAGCAGCCCTGTCTTGATGTCTACAGTGTTTCAGAATAGATCCTACTTTTACTTACCTTAAAGTGGTTATTAACATCTTGATACTCTCACATAAAACTTCTATGAGTTCCCAAGAATCTGTGAGAAATTTTGGAAATATACTGTGGGTGAAAAGGGGCACAAAATCCCCTAAAGGTGGATGTTTAATTGATACAGAGAAATTGTGAACTAATATCAAATCCTTATTGAACACAGCATGGAGCCATAGTATTTTCAGACTCGCTGAATTGATAGCTCTAAAATATTAAAGTGATTTCTGATGTCCGGCTCTAAGCCAATAAAAACAGATATTCAGATTTTTATGTATGAAAACTGGGCTTATAGAATAATAACGGCCATCAGGAGGTTGCTGCACATTAGCAGACCTGCCATTTTTAGTGCCGAGATGCTGCCCATATGTTTCTGTCTGCAGTTCTGAGACCACTGAGGCTGCATAACAAAACGTTGTCTTTATCCAGCCTCTGAGTAGCCTCCCTCAGTGCTGAGTACAAGCACGCAGTCATGATTTGTCTTGCAGGATTGCTTTGCAGTCAGCTGCCACCGATTGTTCTTTGTGGCACAGCAACTTAATTCCATTCTGAATTAAAGGAAAACATTAAATATGTCCTGAAGTTGTTTTGAAAGTAGGAAAAAGAAAGACTTACCATAAAAAGTGGCATTATTCTTATATTTCCATTCTTGGCTTATATGTCTTTGGAAGAAGGGCAATGTAATAACCTAGATAAACTGCTCATTTTAAAAATTATTTTTTTAGGATTAGATTTCTTCCATGACAAACCACCTTGTTACTATCTGTGCATAGATGAATGATGAATAAAAAAAAATATAGCTTGAGGGTATAGAAGCGTTCTTTGAATTGGGAGTAGTTTTGTCAAAAATTTGAAGGGTGCTGTTTGTTTTCTAGCTTTTTTTAAATTATTATTTTCCTTCTAAAAAAAGGCAAGAAACAAGAAGATTTTTGAAGGGCACTTCATTTTTGTGTTTTCTAAGAAAGGCTGCTTTTGCTGAGAAAGGTTAGACCAGATGGTCCTTGACATCCATTCCAACCTGGTATTCTATGATGCTGTGATTGTTCAGCTTGCATTCATTGCATAATATCAGCATTCCAGTTTATAACCTGACAAAAATATTAGAAGATAAAAGTAGGAACATGAAACTTCTCACCTAATTTTAAGCATTAAATAAATTGTTGCAGGCAACTATAGGAGAGTGCAATTCCCGCCCCTCCTGGCACCCACATATTTGTTTTTCTCTAAAGCCAAGCAAGCTATTTGATAGACTTGAGGGGTCTTATGGAGCACATCAGAGCATTTAGAGTTGTACAAATGATTCATTATTTGGGGCCCAAACGACTTTGCTCTGTAAATTAAGATTCATGTGCTTTTCCAGGTAACCGTGTTACCTGAGTGAGTGGAAAGTATTATAGCAAGAGTGTTAAACTATCATCTCAAAATATTTCTTTGGTTGGTTCTAAGTCTCTACAGTAAAACTGACATAGAGTCAGTAAGTCTAAATTGGAACTGGAAAACATAATTTCTGCTGTTCAATACATCGCCATTAATTTGATATTTGAACACTAGAAAACTATTAAGAATTGACAGTGGAGTCAGTTTTGTTGAATTTGTTCTGGTGCTCTAGTTTTCCAGGGTGCCAATTTCCTTTTAGTGCCTGGGAGCTCCAAATCAAAGCATCTGGAATATTTGGCATTAGCATGTATAAAACAATTTTACCAATATGTTCTATAAAGTCAGAGGCAGGTCTATTCATATAGGCAAATGAGTGATGAGATACTGGGTTGCATTAAACAGAATGGAATACTTCCATCTGCAGTTAAATAGTTAAAATAACATTTAAGAATGGCAGTCATATTTATATGTAATATATGGTCATCTACAGATCAGATTATATTTTTCCCAATAACTGCTGGTAATTTGTGTTAAATTAGTCTATCCCTCTGTGTGACACCTACATAATGGTTTCTGCAGCATTCTGTGGGATTACACATACTCTTTGAGACACAGAGATCTAACAGTGAAAGCAGTTATTGTACTGGAAAATAGAAAAATAATTTCATGATATGTAAGGAGGAAAAGCCTGTCTTCATTTAGAATCAGTTTTCAGGAGAAGTGATTAAGTGTAGCTGTCAGGGATTTCACACAGAATTAGACATATTGAAATGTATGTTTATGGTGTCCTGCTGGATTGTGATTTTAACTGCAAAATCTGCAGAATTTGCCTAACAAATAAGAGTGCTACGCTTTGTGTTTTTTTTTTTTTCCTGTTTTTCCCCCCCCTTTTTTTTGTTTGTTTGTTTTTGTTTTGTTTTGGGGTTTTTTGTTGTTGTTTTTTGTTGTGTTTTGCTTTTTTTAGGCCTTTGAAGTACCTCTAGAATTTAATGCATGGATTTAAGTCCCTAAGGTTTGAAAGATTCCAGTCATATGCTTCCTATCAAATGCATTAAGAGGCACCATATTTATTTATACATACAGCATATGATAAATTCTGAAGGTCTTCAAATTTGTCTGAGCTAAATTCAAGGTAGAATTTCTTTGGGTTTAACTGAATTCTGAGAATAGGTTTTACTTTTCGTTAAGCTGTTTTCATTGCAATGCATTTCATAGTAGCACTATATAGGTCTAACTTACTTTCAACCCAGTTAGTGAGGTACAGTTGTTATTTGGTCTGCTGTCAGGATATCCCAGGTGATAATTACCTTGCAGTATATTTACCATCAACACACTGAATTTTTCCAAAATATTTGTGTATGTTCAGCAACATTGAAAGAAAGGACCAAATGGCCCTAAAGCATGTGAAACCGATTAATACCTCTTCACGAAGTCAGACATCCATTACTCTGATTAGATATGTCTGTTGGTACTGAGAATTAATATGAAATGTTTGGCAAAAATATTGATTCCGTGCATGTGTTATGTATCTGTTTATCTGTCACCATAGTAATACAGACACATGTGCACAGACATATTTGGCTCTGCTAAAATAATCACATCTTATAAAGAAAATGAATTCAAAGAGTAAGTCACCAGGTACAAATAGTTTAATGTAAATCTCTCTGTTACCGTCTAAGTTTATGGAGAATTGAGTTGGTGCCCTTCTAGAGTTATTAAAATTAATGCATTTTATTTTGATTATTTGTCCTTGGATTTCACCCGAGAGGATCTTGGTTTTATGAACACTTTAATCCAGTCCTTCCTCCCATGATAGATACCTATTTTTTTAAAAACTGGAACCGTGACAAAAGTATTAGCACACTACTTCATGATTTCATCATTAATCTTTGGAATGGCCTTAAAATGTCATTTTGTGATACTGCAATGAGAAAATATTGCATATGACAACACGTATTTGTTTAATTTATATCATAGAAATAAAATTAGCTCATAACAATATTTTGAAAATGCCTGAGGTATCCCAGTCTGTCCATACAGGCGTGATGTGCTTCCTAAAGTTATTTGACAGGCAAGTATCCAATATATCTTATGTTATGTCCAGGAAGTGTCTAGCTCTTTGCCAACCTTACTTAGCTTGTGCCAAGGTCTGTGTTTTAAGTGGAAATGATTTGCTGAAGATTTATTTATGTACACTATTAAAGCATGCTATATGTTCAGCAAGACAGATACAGTGATAGCTGGCATATTAAGGTACAGAACGTGTATTTAGTCTTAGCCTTGCCAGTTAATATGTGCATATACATTTTTGTGTACACACGTTTGAAAAGATTGAATGTTTCAATTAATGAATTATTTTTATGTTTATTATCATTTATTGAAATTTAAGATGGGTGATTTCAGAGTTTCTCATACTTGTACCTGGATTTATTCTTCCTTTGAAACTCCCCCGAACTCTATTACCCCTTCTTTTTCCTTTCTTGCACCAAAAATCCCAGGCTGTTAGGACTGTTAACCTAACCTAGACAACAGTACAATCCCCAAAAGGTCTCTGAGAAAATAACTTCATGGTCTTTAGATGCCGAAGAATATCAGACGTATTATTCATTGAATAATGTTTCTTTATTTTTAATAAACCTTTTAAGTTTTTATGAATTTCTTATTATCTATTTCTTATTAATTTTGTTTGTGTTCATTGCAACTGGAACTGCAGCAGGCGTAGATGAGGGTTTCTGAATTGGGCCAAGAATGTTCTGGTGGTGCTGCTGCTGTACGTAAAGAATAACCTGAGGATGCGGGAGGGGAGAAGGATGCATAGGGACTAATGCACGTCCTTAAATAAGTAAATGTTATTTCCTATAGGAAACTTCCTATAGGAGTTATGTCCTATAATCAAAAATATGTAAGCAGCTTTTACTGTATTTAAAAACTTTTGTGTAGTACTTGTCCATGGAAGCAGGAGTGTTACCTTTTCATTCTGTTTTAAAGCACATAGACTTCTCCATTTTAAGACATGCAAAACTGGACAGATCTAATAGGCTATGCAGAAGATGATTTTACATTTGCAGGATAAAAACGCAGTGTATTTTTGATAGAACTGCACTTCTTGCTAATGCAAGCTTGCGCTCAGCTCAGTAACTGTGAAACATTTTGCATTGATGTTCCTATCCAACTAGCCACTTGTGGATGGAGGTTTACCTGTTGTTTTTTTGGTGGTGTTTTTTTTTGTTTTTTTTTTTAATTTTGTCTTTGTTTTTAAAATGCATGATTGCAATAAAAAAATAGCTGAGCTTTGTGATTGGAAATTGAACCCCTCTCCAGGCACGTGGCCTATATGTCATAAGGATGCCGTAACTTTATTTTTTTTGTTTAACTCTGACTGTAAAAGCCTTGTGGTTGTTCTTTCAGTAAGAAAATTTGTTGTTGTTTATTTAATTCTGAAGTTTACCATGCTGAGTTGGACAGAATCTTATTAAGATTTCAAGGTCTCTTTATCTCTGATAATGTCTCTAAGTATATTTTGTAAAATACTATATCATGGCAGTTAATTTTTATGCTACATACTTGAATTCTTGGATTTGCCAACATATAGTTTCTCTTTGTTCTTCCAGTGGTGACTGGTATTTATGGTCTGGAGTAGACATAGTGGTTGTCTCTTTCTCAGGAGCTCATCATAACTGGGGAGGTTCTCATTGTTTGTTGCTGTTTTCACTCAAGTAAAGCATGTTGCGTCCTACTGTTGGTCTCCCACTGCCCTTTACCCAGTAATCTCCTCTGCCCTATACATGATGGATAAAGGTTGGCTTGTTTATGTTTTGGGGGTAAACAATTCCCAAATGGCCTCTTTTGTGGCACTCACAATCTTGGAATTCAGTAATCTTCCTGCTAGGAACAATAAAGTAATGCTGTCTTAAGAAAATGTATAATCTTAATCGCTTTAAGAATGCCAAAATATTTTCTTAGAGCTGTTTTGGGGGGTAGTGTCCACCAAGATATATTAATACTCATAGTGGCCTGTGAAAGTGTGATAGAGAGGGATAAGGAAGAAGAATTAGGGAGATTAACAGGAAGAGAGAGTAGGTCCGGGTGAAAGTGTGGAAGTCTTGATGACATGTTAAATATATCAAACTGGCAGCCCTTAAAAAGGGCATCAGAACACATTTGCAAAACTTAAGACTTGATCACAACTGTCGTTTTGCTGCAGCTTTATAGTTCATGCTGCGAAGTTTCATACCCCGTGTTGTGGTATTTTGCTTTTTTAATTTTTATGAGTAATTCCTTCAACAGTATCAATATCAATATAATGAAATTCTGGTAAATAGTAAATTAGACAAGTTGTTGTCCCTTTGCTGAGTCTACCTGATATAACATTAGTTATAAATGAATAATGTTTACTTATCATCTCTTAGTGAAAATTACGTATGTTGTGGTTCTACGGGCTATAGTGGGGAGGAAGTATGTTTTAACCTGTGAAGGGTGATGGAGAGCTGCTTACACAGGTGCTTCCTTTGCACCCACTGCAGGGCTGGTCCCAGTCTGGCCATGAATTCTGCTCAGTGACAGCCCCTCTGAGGGTGAGAGATGTTTTACAGGTGTTATTGGGAGCCTTCCTGGAGCTGCCGAGCACGTAAAGGTTAGATTGTAGGGGAGAGGATGTGTTTGAAAGGGGGATTTTACAAAGCTGGTTCTGGAAAATGAGAACATTCAACAAGTTAGCCACTGCATTCAGTGTGATACAATTTTTCCTCTCTCAGGTACTGGTTTTAGCTGAGTTGCACTTTAAACTGCAAATTTGGTGCAGGATCCATCTTATGCTTTTTATGTTATGAAGTAGGGAAATGAGTTGGAGTTAAACTGATACTGTCGTACTGACGAATGTTAGTATGTCTAACAGGTCAGAGCAGCATACTGTGAGAAAAGCAAATTCCCTTGTACCAAATGATGGATCCGGCAGTCTGCCCAGTCAATGCAAAGCGGATACTTTCCACGAGATGGCGGTGTAGGTGCATTTTTTTAAAGTTTCCTGAGCTAAAATAAATTGTTCTGCAAAAACCAAAACAGTGTTGTGATAACCCAGCCATTTATAGCTATAAAATAATTACTGAGTATTTTATTATTTCAGTTAATCAAATACCGAGTGATAGAGACATTGGTAACTTCCATTACCGCTGGGTTTATAATTTATTTAAATATATATAATTGCTTTCTTGCTCTTTGGTTTGCGGTTGGAAGCCATAAGCACTCTGAGCAACGAGGTGTCTGTTTAGATAATGTACGGTGAGGGAACACCAAAGATGATGAGAAACCTGTGCAGCTTTTAGCCCAAAGGCAAAACCAGGGCTGAGGTTTGTCATTAAAACATACAGAGTAGAAGTTTCTATGAGGAAAAAAAAATGGTTAGATGTTAAGAAACAAAATGTCCCTTATCCTAACTATTATTGGCTTTAATTGTCCTACATTTTTTCAAGATGAGTCTAATTTTTAAAATTTTTTTGAGGGGGAGGTGGTGTGGTCGTCCTCCCCTGAATTAAATTGAGGTTTTTAACTAATGCCTTTGCTCAATTTAACAAGGTGCCTTTCATCAGTATTTATATCAGTATGAATGTTGCTGCAGTGTATCACATTCAGCAGGACTGATGGCTCTCTCTGGCCCATCAGGGAGTGGAATTTTATGTGCATCCACAAATCCAGATTCTGATTTTTAAAACTCCTTAATCATGGAGATACAGTACAAATCTCATAAGGAAATACTGGAAAGCCTGTGCTTCATATAGCAGTGTGTCTTGGAGAATACCAAAATAACAAAACTGTATTTTAACAAAACCACAGCTTTTTTTACATGTTGTTTTAGAGAGTCTCCAGCAGATGTCCCTTGAGAACTTCTCATTTTATACAGGGACAACTGCTGCATCTGCAAATGACTGGAAAACGTAGCTGGGAGAATTTCTGGAGATGGCTGTTAGCACTGCTTTCAAGAAAGAACTGGGTAGAATATCTGCTGGATTCTTTAATCTGGGAATTTCCAAAAAGGGCATTCACAATGCAGATAGGTATTGTTTTGAACAGAGCTGAGAGGCATCCAGACTTTGTTTTTCAGACCCATGGGCCTTTTTTGATGTTATAAGATGTTAAGGTATGTTCTGCCAGATTGCTTTTCTTTTAGACTGTCCAGTAGAAAAAATTAGGAATAACCATTTTTTTTTTTAAATAAAGAAAATAATCTACCTACAAACTCTTTATGTAACACTGTATTCTTCTCTTACTCTGATTCTTCAGACTTTCAAAAAAGTGTATAAATAGTGGAGAAGTTCTTATTTGCACCTTTCAGTGTAGAAGCAGTTTATCTCTGTAAGGCAACATGGACTTAAAATGCAGCTCTGCAAGGTCATCAAACAAAAAGGCTACTAGGAAAAGGAAAGACATTATGGAACCACATTGAGAAAGTAAACAGATTCAAATACCAGAGAATTACATTACATTCATTTGTTTAAAGCAAAAAAGTGTTGGCCATATCAACACAGGTCTTGCATTAACTTTATTTCTCTTCTCCCCCCCACCTCTCTGATTCTTTCTTAGGGGATAAAATCCTAAAATATTCCCTTTTGAGAGAAGCTCTTTGCCATTTTCTAAGTTTCAGGTTTCTTACAAGACATTCCAAACACAAAGGGATTTGTCCTGTATGTATGAGGAGGAGAGGAGTTGGGGACCTGTAATAACCTTGTTATTCTTTAAAGTGATTTTTTGTTTGTTTGTTTTCCTGTGTTTTCTTGTGGCCAAAGAGCTGGAGTTTTGTCTGCTTGTTAGCTTGGGAGAGCTGAGTGTTCTTGATTGTACAAAACTGGTGCAGACATTCAACAGAAAATGAAGGACTGTGAAAGCAATTGAATTTAGAATATTTTGAAGTCTTAGAAATAACCAATTAAAATTTAGATGCGATCTTTAGGCACTTGAAAATTTTTCTAGCTCACTGTCTACATCATAAAGTAATAAATTGCTGTAATACAATGTGTACTTGATTCTAATAATGTGTTGATGTATCTTAGAGCAGAAAAGAGAAATTATTCTTCTAGTCAAAAGGACAATTTATGTGAATATAAGACTGCAAATTAAATGTAGTTGCATTACCCTAGTTCTTGATGTTTGTTTAGTAGATTTCAGTACCTTGTTGAGATCTCAGTCACTGCCCTGAGGAGTTTACAATCAAAGTAGAGATAACAATTTGCAGTCAAGTAAACTCAATGCAGGTTTGTTAGCCAAGCCAAGCATGACCATGACACATCAGGCATGACAGATGTCGTATGCCTTGCATTCCAGTATTAATGAGTCAGTGAAAATAATGCAAATATTTAAATTAACGATGGGAGGAATTAAATTGGAATTAGGACTGGAAGAATATGATAGAAAACGAGGTAACTTGCATTGCCCAGTGAAAGCTTTAAAAGAGATTTTTTTGTTCAAAAATTGTATAGAAGTTGGAGATAGGGTTATATTATTCTTCAGAGCAAACTGCATAGAAAAGAGACCCAGAAAGGGTTGAGCTTCAGTATTATATAAAAATTAGGGTGAGAGAAATGGGGTTTAATCCTGGAAAATTTTCAACTATTTCTCAGCATTTTGAACATGAAAGAACAGGTGTGAACTTCATGTGGGAAGTTACTTACCTGACTGCCTTCAGAATAGATTTTTTTTTTTTTTTTTTTTTTTTTTTTTTCTTCTTGAAAGCAATTTGCCTCATTTGGTTTATCTGGTCAATAACAGTCCGATCTTCAAGATGAGTCACAAAGTGTGTCAATTACTTGGCAAGCTCAGTGCTAGCCTGCTCTGTGCTCAGTTTGCTCTATTTCAAAGCACACTACTTCATCACATCTGCATCAGTACTTCATGGAGCATTTCAGTGCAAGTCCCTCATAGTTGTGTGCTAAAATAGGCCATTGAATTTTAATCAAACTTAAAGCTTTTCTCTCTTATCTCATCCAACAGTGATAGTGATGCATTTTATCACTTGCAAGATAATTGTTGTACATAAATTGAATATCTTGTCAGTAAAGCCATAGTTATGTATATAACACAGTTGTTACAGATTGGTCACCAAGGTCACCACAATTCTTACTCAATTTTACTGAAAAGATTTATATTGGCTTTGTGCAGTTAGATGGAAAAGATAAACAAAAGACAAGAAGTAATTTTGTTTCTTTAATTTCAAATTTGAAGATGGATGAGGAAGATAGATTGAGGAAATCCTGATTTCCCCTATTCAACTTCTGTGTGGTCTGGATTCTCATACCTTTTTACATCAGGTATGAGTTTTCTTATTTATTTTTTTATATGAACTGTATTTACATTTATGTGCTACATTATAGCAAGATTTGGTTGAGTTTACATTTAGTGTTTTGTTTCATTTGTCTCTTTTAATTTTTGTTCTACAGCATTGGATATGTGTTCATTTGTTCAGATGGCAAAAGCTTCATCAGAAAATAAGAGAGAAAAATTTGAAGGGGGAAGCTGTGTGCTGTAAGGAGAGAAGCAATAACCTTCCCAGTCCCAAGACATAGTAAAAAGAATTTTGAGTTAAAAAAACCCCAGAAGACTGGTGTTGTCAGGATCTTTGAAGACATGAACTTAAAAGGGCAAAAGGAAACAACTTAAAAACTGGTAAGTAGAAGGAAGAGCCATCAGAACATTTAATAAATATAAGCACCATAGCAAAATGAAGAGAAGACCTGGTAAGCCTTTTCTGAAAAAAGCGGCTATGGTGTATGCTGGAGGGAAGGTGAGGATAAGAGGTGTGTTAGAACTGTCAGAAATGCAGATGCATTTATGGATAAGTTATAGGAACCAAAAAGGATTTTAAAATAATAATAAAAAAAGCCAAGGTCCTGAGATTTTATAAGGATCACTTCTTTAGAGTATGAAAATATTCTCTTCTTTGAACAGGATTTTACCTTGGTTAATTATTATTTAGACTAGTAACTCAAAAATAACTTAACTACAGCACAGGAAGGTTTTCTTTTTGACATGCTTTCTAAGGTGAAATTTTCTGTGCAAAAAGTTGGCATAAACAGTTCTCCTGTGTGGATTAGGCTTTGGCTGGCTATAAAGAACATTGAAAATAAACGATTATTGAGTGATCCAGAGCATGAGAGTGTATGAATATAGTCCTTGCATAGAACAGGACATAAGACTCAAGGTTGTTTCTTAGAATAAAATAAAATTTACTCTGGTTTTGTCTGTGAGAGGAAAGAGAGCTTATTACTAGTTATTAGGTTTATCCTTTATAACTATGTTTGTGAATATTGAGTGTAATAACATAGGTGAACCATGCTGCCTGATAATCACACTTTGTGTTAAATTCAGTAGCACTTTTTTGACATTTCATTTCCTAAAGGGAGGCAGGAGAAGTAGGAAAAAGTATCTTTTTGTAATTAAGAATAAGAAGGTATTCCTTTTCTGTCTTATCCTTCTCAACTCCATGTCCAATAAAAATAAAATGAGGTTAATTTGGTTTATTTGGTTATTTTTTTACATTCAGATTGTTTCAATTAGAATAACACTTCCAAAGGGTCTGTGCATTACAGTATAAGCAAGCTCAGGAGTATGTTTTAATTCAAATAACTGCCCCAACTTGTGTGTTGATGGACCCATGGGTTAGCTATTCTATGATTACTCTCCTATTCAGCAAAAGCTAGTGGGTGGAAAGGGAAATGCCACTTGAAGAAAAAAAACCCAAAACAACCCACATGACTGCAGGAGTTCAAGACTGCTTTGGAGTAGAGGCAGTAGACCACATAATCAATTTGCTATAGAGCTGGGTAGGAGTTGTGGCTGTACTACCTGTGACCTGGATACAAACTTTGTACTGATGGGAGTCACAGCAGGATATTTGTAACCTGAAGCTAAATAGTCCGTTAAGGGATTGTGCTACTGCATTGTTACTTCTACCATCTCTGAAATCCTCAGCAAATGGTTATATAACTAGTAGGAATAGCACCTTTTATTTTTCATGTTTCTAGTAAGGTAGTTCTGGAGTTGTAAAGACCCGGGTGTGGAACCCTGACAGTCCTGACTTGTTATGGATCTTATTATAAGCAGTCATATGTGATAGTGGCTCATAGCAACGTTCTTTAGTGGAGAGATTACCAGGTGTGCACACATTTACAATAGGTTCTTCAAGGTTCTGGAGAGACCTGAATGCTAAAAATGGTCCCTAGGAGTCAGAGTGCATTTCCCCTTTTTAATTTGAGGCAAGAGCATGAATGAGGAAACTCCTAGTGAATGATTTCCTTCTCTATTTCCTTAGGGCTTTGTAGGGCTCTTGTAACTTCTAATTCAATCTAAATCACTCAAGCAGCAGTATATTGTTGAGGGCTATCAAGTGCCTTGTCCAGTTGCTAATCCTTTTAACAAAAATATTTCAGATTTCTGATTTTATATTTCCATTGTCCCATACATCCTGAGATCACACTGTGCTTGCTGGCAATATGCTATTTGGGATGAATCAGATATGTGTTACAGCACTAATAATACGGACTGGAGTATCTCACTGGAGTCCCCATAATAATAATAATAATAATAATAATAGTGAGTATGAGTCAGTGCAGGAGTGGCTAAGATTAACTCAGAGTTTCAGGGAGCCAAGAGATGATTCATCCTTTGAAATAAAGAGAAGCTGCTAATAAACATTAATGGACATTTTCAGTTTTGTTTGCAGCATACCAGCACTTGCTGTAGATATGTGGGAAGCAGCACAAGGAACTGAGAATATCATACCAACAGGAGCTTTGTAAGCAATGACTTAGGTGCACACTGATTTATTACCGCTGTGGATATTGGCACTTTCTAGTGCCAAGCTACAGCAACAAACTTTACTGGTTTTGCTGCTGCAGCAGGACTTTTTTTCCAGTCCTTAGTGCTGTTGTTTTACACTTGAGATTTGCTGAGCATTTCCTTGAATTACTGTATGTTAAGTGATTTTTTTCAACAACGAATGTGTTTTATTTATAGTATTTGAAGTGGCAAATGACTCGGATCAGGAAGGCCGCTCTGAACTAGATTCACTGGACAGAAGAATGAATTTGCTCTCCACAGAGTAGACGTGTTTGCTCCTCCAATTTACAGTAGTTTTTGCATATCTTCCAAATCACTTTAACTGAGACCTCATGCTACTCTGCCTGCTGTGACAGTCACTCTGAACCCCTACTGCCTTGAAGCCATTTTCACAATTTAATGGTGAACTGTATCCAGATGTTGTCCCACGTGCTTCTGGCTCACAGAGAACTCGCTTCAGATGAACAACATGACACTTATTATGCTCATCTGTTAGACAACGTCTTGGGCTTCCTTGCTGGTGTGTCCACTTGAAAAGAGCTTTTATGCTTTGTGTCGCTGCAGACATTTGGGTTGTTTTTATCTGGTCAAAGGAAAGAGAGAGGTCAGAGCAAGAGTTGAGAGTATCATGATAAACTGCAGTTGGTATCCAATGTGATACAGTTTTCTACCCTCAAGGATTTTGTTCCTCCCTACACATTGCTCAAAGTGTAAGCCAGCCTGGTGTGTCACAAACTGTCTTCTTTTCCTGTACATTTAATGCACATACAACTGTGACTTCTGTTGTCTGCGCAGTGCCTCAGACCATGGTGGCCACTGCTTGTCCTTTGTCCAGCCAGAATAGTTTCATTGTGTATGCTAATAGCTTATGTTTCTTTTAGGAGCAGAGACAAGAAAGCAAGCCCCAAGGATACTTTTACTGGCCATGTTCGCTTGTGCCCTTGACTTTTTAAAAATTACTTATTATTTTTTCCAGTATCAGGTGTTTTAAGTAGGCCAAGACCTACTTCGCAAACATTTCCAAAAAAAAAAAAGGTATGTCAGGCACTTTTCTTAACACCTATACACTCCTCTCATATGGGTCACTGTAAAATTAATGTTTTCAATACATGCTCTTAAGCTGTGCTTTTCATTCTTTTTTTATCAAGAAGAAAAAGTGCTGTAATTTTCATTGCAATTCATTTTCTCCATTATCGGTTTCTCACTGACCTTGTAACTGCTTTGAGGTCACCACTCAGAAATAACCATCCAACATTTTTCTCAGCTTTCCTATTTGTCTTTTTGAACAGAATTCTCCTGCACCACAAGGGAAACACCTCTGTATCTGTGAACTCAGAAGTACTTCAGCAATTGTCATCTCTTTCAATGCTCAGATATCTCCAAATCAATGTGCACTTTTAAATGTTCAGTAAATACCTCCTCTCCAAAAAACGATTGGCTTAAAACCTTGAGAGCCATGTAGCTTTTGTCTGTATATGTATACTTTACAGTCTTTTAAATAATTTTTTCCTGTAAAAGTACACACCTGCCCTTAGCAGTTGATAATGTTTTACTTTCTTTAAGTGGAAAATGTTGAGTAGATAGTGATTTTGGAGAGACTGCCTTCAGCCTGTTTTTTTTTGATGTGTGTGTGAGTGTTCTGGTTTTGCCTGGGATAGAGTTAATTTTATTCATAGTAGTTGGTATGGGGCTATGTATTGGATTTGTGCTGAAAACAATATTGATAATGCAGAGATCACAGTGTTAGGGATTGGAAGGGACCTCAAAAGATCATCTAGTCCAATCCCCCTGCCAGAGCAGGAACACCTAGATCAGGTCACACAGGAACGCACCCAGGCGGGTTTTGAATGTCTCCAGAGAAGGAGACTCCTCAACCACTCTGGGCAGCCTGTTCCAGTGCTCTGTTACTCTCACTGTGAAGTTCTTCCTCATATTTATGCAAAACCTCCTATGTTCCATCTTGCATCCATTGCCCCTTGTCCTGTCATTGGATGTCACTGAGAAGAGCCTGGCTCCATCCTCATGACACTCACCCTTGACATATTTATAAACATTAATGAGGTCACCCCTCAGTCTCCTCTTCTCCAAGCTAAAGAGACCCAGCTCCCTCAGCCTTTCCTCATAAGGGAGATGTTCCACTCCATCATCTTTGTGGCTCTACGCTGGACTCTCTCAAGCAGTTCCCTGTCCTTCTTGAACTGGGGGGCCCAGAACTGGACACAATACTCCACATGTGGCCTCACCAGGGCAGAGTAGAGGGGGAGGAGAACCTCTCTTGACCTACTAAGCACACCCTTTCTAATACACCCCAGGATGTCATTGGCCTTCTTGGCCACAAGGGCACATTGCTGGCTCATGGTCATCCTGCTGTTCACCAGGACCCCCAGGTCCCTTTCCCCTATGCTGCTCTCCAACAGGTCAGTCCCCAGCTTGTACTGGCACATGAGGTTGTTCTTACCCAGATGAAGGACTCTACACTTGCCCTTGTTGAATTTCATTAAATTTCTCCCCACCCAACTCTCCAGCCTGTCTAGGTCTCTCTGAATGGCAGCACAGCCTTCTGGTGTGTCAGCCACTCCTCCCAGTTTTTTGTCATCAGCAAACTTGCTGACAGAGCACTCTATTCCCTCGTCCAAATCATTAATGAATATATTGAATAGTACTGGTCCCAGTACCGATCCCTGAGGGACTTCACTAGTCACAGGCCTCCAACTAGACTCTGTCCCATTGACCACAACTCTCTGGCTTCTTTCCTTCAGCCAGTTCACAATCCACCTCACTATCCGATCATCCAGACCACACTTCCTCAGTTTAGCTGCGAGGATGCTGTGGGAGACTGTGTCAAATGCTTCACTGAAATCAAGGTAGACCACATCCACTGCTTTACCATCATCTATCCACCTAGTTATTTCCTCATAGAAGGCTAACAGGTTGGTCAAGCATGACTTCCCCTTGGTGAAGCCATGTTGACTGCCCCTAAAGGCCCTCTTATCCTTGATATGCCTGGGGACTGAACCAAGGATAAGTTGTTCCATCACCTTTCCAGGGATGGAGGTGAGGCTGACTGGTCTATAATTACCTGGGTCTTCCTTCTTGCCCTTTTTGAAGTCCGCAGCGACATTTACTTTCCTCCAGTCCTCAGGCATCTCTCCCGTTCCCCACAACTTACCAAAGATGATGGAGAGTGGCCTAGCAACAACATCCGCCAGCTCCCTCAGCACCCACAAGTGCATCCCATCAGGACCCATGGATTTATGGATGTTCAGGTTGCTTAACTGGTCCCTAACCCAGTCCTCATCAATCAGGACCAAGTCCTCCTCTATCCTGACTTCCTCTGGAGCCTCAGGGGTCCTGGGCTCCTCAGGACAGCCTCCAGCAGTATAGACAGAGGCAAAGTAGGCATTCAGTAGCTCTGCCTTCTTTTTATCCTCTGTCACCAGGGCACCCACCTCATTCACCAGTGGGCCTACATTGCCTCTAGTGTTAGTTTTATCTGCAATGTATTTGAAGAAGCCCTTTCTGTTGTCCTTGACCTTTCTTGCAAAGTTTAATTCCAAGGAGGCCTTGGCTTTCCTAGTTGCCTCCCTGCATCCTCTGACAACAGACTTATATTCCTTGCCAGCCCCTCCTTCCATGATCTGTACATTCTCTTCTTCCCCTTGAGTTTGCCCAGCAGTTCCCTTTTTAACCATGCAGGACCTTTCTTGACTTCCTACCTGCTGAGATGCACTGAGCTTGAGCTTGAAAAAGAGGTCCTTGAATGCTAACCAACTATCTTGGGCCCCTTTACCTTCAAGTACCCTGTCCCATGGGATTTCCCCTAGCAATTGCTTGAAAAGGCCAAAGTTGACCCTACTGAAGTCCAGGGTTGTATTTCTGCTAGGTATTCTATTCCTGCCACATGAGATCCTGAACTCCACCATCTCATGGTCACTGCAACCAAGGCTACCCTCAACCTTCAGCACTTCAAGCAGACCCTCCTTGTTCATGAGAATTAGATCCAGCAGTGCTCCTCTCCTAGTTGGCTCATCCACCATTTGCATCAGGAAGTTCTCATCAATGCATTGAAGGAACCTCCTGGATGTTTTCATTATTGCTGAGCAGTGCTTACACAAAGTCAAGGACTTTTCTTCTTTGCACCACCCCACCAGTGAGCAGGCTGGGGGTGCACGAGAAGCTGGGAGAGGACACAGCTGGGACAGCTGACCCCAACTGATCAAAGGGATATCCTCCACCATAGAATGTTTGTGATCAGCAATAAAATCTGGGGGAAGAATGAGGAAGGAGGGACATTTGGAGTGATGGCGTTTGTCTTCCCAAGTAACTGTTACGCCTGATGGAGTCCTGCTTTCCTGGAGATGGCTGAACACCTGCTTGCTGATGGGAACCAGAGAATGAATTTCTTGCTTTGCTTGTGTGTGTGGCTTTTGCTTTTCCCATTGAAATGTCTTTATCTCAACCCAGGAATTTTCTCACTTTTACCCCTCAGATTCTCTCCCCCATCCCACCAGGGGGAGAGTGAGTGAGCAGCTGGATCAGGCTGGGCTGCCTACTGGGGTTAAACCATGTGACATTAAGCTGCCTTGTTCTAAACTTTTCTTATCCACTCTCTCCTAATAAACTCAGGACTTCTGTGCTGCATGCGTAGAGTTTATTGATCTGTCCATCTTACCTATTCAAAAGTGGATAATCCTTGGCTTCAAGTGAATGATCTGCTCATATGGAAAACTTTCAGGTGACACTGTATGAGTAACTACCACCTAAGATAGCACAATGGCATTATCTAAAAGAGAGATGGAATTAAGATCATATGAATATTTTGTTTTAAATAAATGCAAAACATTACTTTTGTGATCAGTGAAGTGATTATTATCTTATTTTTTTAAGCATTTGTGTTGCAGATATTGTTAAATCAATAAGGCACCTGACATATCTCATCTAGCAACTCTTCTGAAGAGAGAGTTGTATTATTGTAATAACATGTGTAATATTAGTGAATTTCTGTCCACCACAGGCACTAGGAATCTTTCTCCTTTGGAAGCTGAATTACTTTGTACACATACTTTGTTTTTCTTTCTCACGCTATCCATTTATTACATACTACTTGAGTACATGCTACATGAGTACACACATGTAATATTTGTCTTTCACCCAGGCAGAGCTGATAAGCATTGTATAAATCAGATATTTCCTAAAAAGAAATGTTACTCAAGAAAATTATACAAGTTTTCCCAAGTTGAGACATCTTTCTCCACACCTTCTTACAAAAGTTGTGTCAACTCTATTTAATTAAGCATTGACGTGATATCAACTGACGATTGTACAGGCTGTTCAGAGACATTTGTGTTGCAATGAGGTGTTCCTTTTCATTGTGGGATGACTAGATTGCTCTGCAGTACCGGCCTCTGTCATAACAAGTTAAATTTTAACCCATTCGTTTTCTGGAAATAATGAGGTTTGCCAGGCACCACTATGCTTCTGTGTAGTAGTAGAAACCTCCCTTGTGGAAAACTTGCAGCTTGAATAATTTAATGGGGAAAATTGCAACCCTTTTAGGATTCTTCGATAAATGTTTTTTAGATAATATTTAGCAATATCTATATACAACAAAGTTCACATTGTCGAACATGGGGTGAGAAGAGAAGGGAAAGAAGAACAGAAAAGAGATGAGAATCTAGTTGTCTTTATTCTGAAGAGATTTCAAGTTCTTAATGAGGTAGAGAAATCAAAAAGTTACAAGACAATTTATTGTTTAGCTAAGTATCCTAAAAAGTACTGAGCTCTCAAGCAGATGGGGTCTGTTGTGTTTTTCTTCCACTCTAAAGAGTTGATTAATTCCTTCCAATTAAATGTACATTTCAGAGTGGGAACATTCCTGTGGCCTTGAGAAAGGCAGCCAAACTTGAGGTGATTCATAGCAAGACTCTCTTTTGTGGGGATCCTGAGTTAATCAAAATACTTATGGAGAAAATAATACAGTTATCCAACATCTTAAAAGACTGAACAGTTTTGTTCAAATAATTTTTATGTGGTCTGCTATTTTTATTCATCTAATTCTGCATGCACACTGTACATAAAATGATATTGCTAAGTGAAAAGAACGTAAATATTATACTTCCCCTCTTTCTGTTGTGTAATATGTCTTCACATTGTTTTTAGTTTGGAAAATTAAAGTAGATTAGTCAGTTACTAATTACTAAACAGAATAGCTGGCAGTGTAAGTTATTTTGGAAGTTTGCATCTCTGCTGGCTCCCAGTGTATCTCATACTAACTGTGAGCTATTTCCCTTTAAGAGCACTTGGTGGCCTCTCTCTTTGCTGTCCCTCTTCTTTCACACTCGGCTGCAGCATGGCCTTCATCTCTATACTGATATTGATTATTAGTTCATAAAAGTTGTGGGGAAAAAAAAAAAAGCAAAAATCAACTTGTGGTTGCTTATGTTTTTGCAAAGAATAAGAGAAATTATTTAGTATAATCCACTGAGCTAGGAACCAATACAACAGGATGAAATCTGTAACATAAAGATAAAATTTGAATACGTGAAAGCTTTTTAAGAGTGAAGTCTATAAAGAAAGGGACATTTGATAGGATCATACTAATGTTCTAATTATCTGATGCTATAATACCCAGCAACAAGAGTAACATAAGCTGGTTTTAAGGTGAACTGCAAAATGAAAACTCACTCCAAAGTTTAATCCAAATCCTTCTCCTAGGTCACTTATTTCCCGCTTAATACGAGAATACATTTTCATTGTAGCTTTTCATTATCTTCTTTGAAAACTATGACTTTTTCACAAGAGATTGGATTTATGTGACTTCAGCTATCAGAGAATAACATTTTTAAAGCTTTAAATGGACAAAGATAAATGAATTTACTAAGGACAATATTATTATAAATCTTATTTAAACTTATGCTGAATTTTCTTTCCAGTTTGCCCAGTGGGAATGTTCAAGCCTCACATTGAAAAAGCTCCTTTTTCAATTTTCTTTTTCAATTCACATTTGAGATTACTTTGAAGACAACATGACTTCTTCCAGGTAAACAGTGTACAGGAGCTGTCAAGAAAAATTAAATAGTTCTTTTGATTGGTTTCAAAGCATGCCTTAAAAAGTAGAGACATTTTAGGAAGGTCAGAATGACTTTGCCAAATTATGTTGTTTGATGCTAAGAAGTGGCACTAGGTTCACTAAAGGCTGGTAGACAGTCACTGATAAAGTGGAGAATATGAGGGGAAACTACTTCAATATTGCTAGTACTTTTCTGTAGAAAGTTGCATAACAATTTATTCTGAATTTTAATAATGACCAAACACACTGCATGATTTGAACCTCATTGATATATCTTGAGGGTGGTTGTAGAGCAGAAACTTTGTACAATTTGTTTCTGTATGCTGCCATTGGCAGTCCTGCGCTAGAAGCACATGTGTTTCAGCTGGGAAAAAGTATGGTCTTCTATCATTAGGCAACAGAATTGAGCAAGAGATGGGATCTTGTGCTGTGATGGAGAAATGAGAATTATTTTTTTTTAAAATACATCAGAAGGTCGAGAAGTTTTATGTATCATCAAGGCTAAAGGACTGAAAAACAGGCTGCAGCCTTGTAGAGGTAGCAAGATTATTCATATTTTTTGCAGTTAATTTGAGGTTAGATATCTTCTAGGCATGAATCAATTTCACATGGTGGGAACAGCTTTCCATGTTTATAGGGATCTCTCTTTACTGTCGCCTGCTTTCTTCTGACAATGATAGCGACTGCTATCAGAGACAGGATATGGAAGTTTGACAGTTCCTGTGTACTCTCTGATACATTCACTGTTTACATAAAGAAAAGAGAAATACTTTTGCTCTACATTGCTTTTAGTTTGAATAGAGAAAACAGATCCAGAAAGACTAAATGAAAGATCTGTGTGCCAGAGAAGTACGATAAAACGTGCAGGAGAAGCTGCATGCATTTCAGACATGTAACTTTTAAATTAATTTTTCTTTCCTTGCCTGTAGGCAGAAGGAACAGAGAAGACTATGCTGTCCCACTTTTTTGGGCTTTCATAATAATTTTGATCCCTCTTTTTCTGTTTAAAAAGAACAAACACCATATAAGTTGAGGACTGACCTGTTGGAGAGCAGCGCAGGGGAAAGGGACCTGGGGGTCCTGGTGAACAGCAGGATGACCATGAGCCAGCAATGTGCCCTTGTGGCCAAGAAGGCCAATGGCATCCTGGGGTGTATTAGAAAGGGTGTGGTTAGTAGGTCAAGAGAGGTTCTCCTTCCCCTCTACTCTGCCTTGGTGAGGCCACATCTGGAGTATTGTGTCCAGTTCTGGGCCCCCCAGTTCAAGAAGGACAGGGAACTGCTTGAGAGAGTCCAGTGCAGAGCCACAAAGATGATGGAGTGGAACATCTCCCTTATGAGGAAAGGCTGAGGGAGCTGGGTCTCTTTAGCTTGGAGAAGAGGAGACAGAGGGGTGACCTTATTAATGTTTATAAATATGTAAAGTGTGAGTGTCATGAGGATGGAGCCAGGCTCTTCTCAGTGCCATCCTGTGACAGGACAAGGGGCAACAGATGCAAGCTGGAACATAGGAGGTTTTGCATAAATGTGAGGAAGATCTTCTTCACAGTGAGGGTAACAGAGCACTGGAACAGGCTGCCCAGAGAGGTTGTGGAGTCTCCTTCTCTGGAGACATTCAAAACCCGCCTGGACATGTTCCTGTGTGACCTGACCTAGGTGTTCCTGCTCTGGCAGGGGGATTGGACTAGATGATCTTTTGAGGTCCCTTCCAATCCCTAACATTCTGTGATTCTATGAATGTTCCTACTTATAGCATCTACCTGACTATAGACAGTTCTGGGGTTCAAGATCTGTCCTGTTTACCATGTCTGAAACCGATAGATTTTCCTAGTTTACTGGATTTTTTTTTCTAACTGTAAGTTAATTCTGCATCATATTTTTTTTTTTTTAATTTACATGAAGGTGTTTTAGGAAAAAGAACAAGATTAGAGTAATTACTATACAAAGTGTTCCCAAAAAGCCCAGCAAACAAAAGGAAGCCAAGATTGTGACAGATAAGGAAAGTCATTATGAATGTAGCTCAGGGCTATTGTGGCTTGTGGCCATAAAAGCAGGAAGTAGTTTTCCTCCTGGTTCCTTTTAAAATATAGGAGTAAAATAAAAGTCTGGTGGTTGTAGGTATGGTATGTGGGAGATACTAGAAGGTCATCTAAATGTCTGGGCAGTAGGATGGAGGTAACCCCCTGTTTAGGCACAGCAAGAGCCTTTGAAAGGATGAATGATTTTTGTTTGCATGTATATGAATTCATAACTACGAACTGTTAATTTTTTCAGGACATTACCACTAATACACCAACATCGGAGGTGGAATTACGTAACTTCTTAGCAGCACTTCCTTTCTTAACAGTCAAATAATGTTGTAGGATGTCCCTGTTCTTATGCCCTGAACAGTATGTTTGCAGAATTTCTTAGGCAAACTCTTCACTTCTGTTTCCATTATGTCAACTGCAAGAAGTACATTCAGAAGCTTTAGGCATTTTAATAATTAACTGGAGATCTGTCTAGATTGATTAAAAACTCCAGACAAACACTATGTATATGAAACAAATTAACACTGCTTAGATAATGAGTCAAAACAATTTAATCTCCAGAAATTTACCTTCTTTAGTACAGATCAAATAGTGTATATGTTTATCTCTACATGTGCAGTGTGTATGTTTATCTCTGTATTATTTTCTATGATTAATAGGTAATTTTCAGCTTTTATTTACAGTTCAGGCAACACTACTCTCACTGCTTTCTCTGGAGACTTTATTAGCATTTACTTTTGTGTATTATACACATGCTCTTCAACACCTCAATAAATATCCTTTATAAGGACTTTTTTTGGGTGCTAAAGTTGGGCTAAGTATCTTGCTATTGGGTTTTTGACTCAACCACATGTTTTTTATGTTGTATTTCACATTTTAATTCTTGCAAATTCAAACTGGTGTTGTATTCAGCAAGAAATACAGTTTCTTGCTTATCTGGCCATCTCATTTACCAGTTGCATATTGCTTGGAGTTCACTGACTTTTCCTGAATGCTTTGAAAAAATGAAATTTTATCTGTAAATATTATTCCTTTACAACTTATTCTGCATTTAAATTATTCTTCCCCCAAATCTTTTTTTGTACTAAGCCCTGAGGGCAAACCAATTGCGTTCATTCTGTATTCAGATGAGCATCTTCCAGAACAAACAGAAATGAAGTTTTGGTGAGATAAACAGAGTTTACACGTTACAAGAACTCTTCCTTTAAAATTCAATCTGCGTGTCAAAACTCCTAGAATATGAAATTATGACTCTTGGAATGAAATAGTTTTCTGTTGGGTAGCTGGGAATGCAGTTGGGGCTGGTGGTAATCTTGCAGGTTGTTTCATTTCTTGAAGTTTCTCAGAGAAAGTGTTGTTTTGCTTTTTTCCACTAATGAAATACTTGCTAGATGCAATGGGCAGCACAGGGTTGTATAAAAAGGACAGGTCAAGTTAAAGAGCTACCCAGAAGTTTGTTTTGATGCCCCTGAGCCATCAAGGACCCATATGAATTTTGCCATACAAAATACTATCCCCAGTAAAGAAAACTGTAAAATCCCACAGACTTCTTGAAGGTAGGATTTAATCTTTAATGTCCCCCTCTTTCAGGTCCTCTCCTGTAGAGCATAGTTATTCTTCTTTGTATGCTTGACAGTGCAGTAAAGAATATGCTTCATTAATGTGAGAATAGGAACTGTGGTAAAACATAAGATAGCAGGGCAGAATGTGATTGCAATACTCGGCTTTCTATAATTTATTTAATCTTACTTAAATTTCTCTCTGTCTGGATCCCAAGCAGGTTTATGAATAGTGCAGAGAAAAATTATAAAGTAATCAGCATTCCAGAAATCATACAGTGGACTCTGGAGGAAAGCATGCAAGCAAATTAAGTAATACATATTTAATTTCATTAGTTGTTAGAAATTATGTTGATCAGAATATAAACAAAAACTCACAGTTGACAAATTTTTTCTCAAGGGAAACAAAATATTTAATTTTAAGTTGAAGCATTTCAATTAAAAAAAATAAACTTAGATTTGTTGAAAGGATAAGTTTTAAAGCTTACATTTGTAACATTTTATTTCAATATTTTTTTCATAATTTATAAATATTTTTCAAAAGAAAAAAGCTGACAAAATTCATGCGTGTTTTCCAAACATCTTAGTGACAGTATACTGGTATTTTACCCCTATTGATTTCTGTGGGGAAAACTTAATTCAGGTCTCAATGTTAAAAGGAGATAAGTAGTTAACAACAAAGCCGTAGGTCAAGATTGACTATTGCTAGCTATAACAAAGTCAATTTAAAGTTAAAAGTTAAGGTATTCAAGGTCTTGTGGAAGTGGTGAGGAGCCTTCTAAAAACCAGCTCAAGATGCTACCTTTAGGGAAACTTGCCACAGGACTGTAAAATCATCACTGCAATTTTCATCGCGATTCTCGTGAAAACTCTAGGCTGCTTTTCCTAGAAGAGGCTCACCTATATAACCCATATGTAGGAAAAGTCGTATTTCTGAGAGAGAGGTTCTTGGTAAGTGTTTTGAGAAAGATTTTTGGTTTTGCTGTGGTGTTAGTCATGTAAATGTTTAGGGGCTATGTCAAAACAAGAGCTGAGTAAGAGATGAAACCAGAAAACATTGTGTAATGTTTCTGTTGTGTCTTTTTGGAATTTCAGTTTTATTTATGACCTTCATTATTAACTCTTTGTTTTCTAGTTTGGTTTTTAAATCCCTTTGCCAAACCCAGCCAGAAGCTGCTGGGTACTGTTAACTTTTGAAAGTTCATCTTCTTCAGTATGGGCAGTTTGAGAAAGAGGTTTAGGATCAAGGGCAGAGTAAGAGGCTCCAACAAGCTCCTGGATGAAAGAATTCTAGTAAAGAACAAGAGGAGAAGGAATGAGGTTCAGAATTACTTGCTCCTGTAAACACAAACCATTTTTTGTGTTCTTTTTCTGTCTTTTGCTGAGAAGAGCATGTTGAGAGAAGACAAAGGGCAGTCTGCCTCTGCCTATCAACCACTTTATCAGTTTTCCCTGTTTTTCCCTCCACACACTCTAAGGCAATGTCTGCAAACCTTCTTGTAGCATGAATGCCATTTTTCTGCAGCATGCTTTTTTACTTAAATTAGGGCTACTGATTTTACACTACTATTTCTGCTGAGAATAAATTTCACATGGAAATGTCCCAGGACGTAGGAATTTCACAAGGCATTGAAGTGTTTTTCTTAATCTTCTCTTCATATTTGGTTCTCGGACCTTTCCTATTCTTCTGTAGCATGGACTGGTGCAAGGTTTCTAGTGAGAGACAGGACATTTATATTTATTAAGAAATGGTTTCATAGCATACCAGAAATCACAAATTCTTTGGAAATCAAGGATACAGGGAATCTTATGATTCAGATCATATAAGTGCAGAGAAATGAAAGATTTTTTTAATAGCAAACTAGCAGCAGACAGCTAAAAGGCAGAGAGAAAACACAAAGCTGAAAGAGAAAAGGATAAATGTACAATTCTCAAAAAATTTCAGCTAGTGCCCTCTGTGGTTTAGAAATTTATTTATTTGGAAATATTATTAAAAGTTAGTGCAGTAGGCTTTCCTCCTCAGGCCAAGTGTAAGAAAGAAAAGCAGAATGTGCAAACCTGGTCATGGACTTGCACATGTCTTCCTGCATGGTCAGGATGTGGGCTTGCTAGTCATCCTCACGCCTCCATGATCCCATACCAGTGCTGATGCCGATGCTCCCTAGTGGTATGAACTGGCTCAACCTTCTGAAAGTTGAGTCACTCACATATTGTGAGGTACAAAAGACTGTGCTCTTGGATTGCTTGTGCCACTTTATCAGCAGCTGACTTGTTTACAGGAACATCTTACTGAGAAAGGCTGTGACGTGACCAGACGGGATGTATGTCTGGCACTGAAGGAACAGTGGGTATAGTCAGGTTCTTGATACCACTTTCTTTTCCCTTTTACACTGTCATCCTAAGTTCCAGCAATATCTGTGTATTTAACCATGACCTCCAAAGCTGTAGCTTTTCAATAAGCTTACTCGTGTTACTCTTGTTTTATGCAAGAAACAGAAGGCGGTGTACATTTGTTCCAGTTTTACTTGTGGAGCCTGTGGAGTAAAAGAGATTATATGTAAGTTGGAAAAATAATTCAAACCAACAAGCACATGCATGGAGCTATCTAAAATAAGTTTCTTTTTTTCCAAAACTTATGAATTACAGGGTCTGCGGTACAGGCCACATGCTTGTTGCTACATGTTGCCACATATGATAACAGAAACATTGCAATTAAACATTTTTCTGTAGCTTCATCCATAATAACGATCTTTTAAATCTTTCCCCAATCAGTTTTTTCCCTTCTAAAATATGTTGTACATTGAAGCCCAATCTGTTTGCAGTGTAACATGATAAATGTATGACAACTGTTGTTCATGAGAAAATAGAAATCACATTTGAATATCATTTACTAGTTAAAAAAAAATTACTCCCCCTACACAATAGGGTAGTTGTAGCACTTATGCAGGATCGAAATGAGTTGCCCACAACTTAACAAAGATGATGGAGAGCGGCCTAGCAATTACATCCGCCAGCTCCCTCAGCACCTGCGGGTGCATCCCATCAGGACTGTTTAACATTTAGAAATTTAGCACTGTTGTAATCAGTTACTTGGTACAAGAAAAAATCCTGCAGCCCGTTCTTCTGTGTATGATTTCTAAACCTCTGCATTTGGCATGGGAAGTGGAACTTTGCAGCCACACTTTGTGATTGCAAGAGAAACCAAGAACATTGCATCCAAAAGGGCATTTTGCTCTTCCATTCATTTTGACCGAAAGCTTAGAAATTTCTTTTAGGAAGAAAATTCCTAGCCATCTACTGTACAGGGTGTCTTTATGCCATTGCTTGCCACTACCTGTCATGTGCAATTTGACCACAGTTGGCCACAGATTAGAGTTCAGGCTGGTTGTGGGATGGGATGAGACGGTGGTCTGCAAATGAGTAGTTCCAGAAGCATCATAGTATGGCCTGTGTAAAGGATGTTGAAAAAGTAATGTGCAGAACCATAGAACAAGCTAGCTTGGAAGGGACCTTGAAATGTCATCTGCTCCAACCTTTCATGGGAAAGGGAGCCTAGATGAGATTATCTAGATCATGTAGAACAACATAGAGTTCTCTGTCCCAGAGGAGATACCTCTTACAAGGCTTTCCTGCAGCTTGGGTACATTTTTGTCTGTCTCCATATCCTTTATTCTCTTTGCTGGAACTGATTCATATTCTTCCCCCATAGGAATTTTGACACTTCATCTCTCAGGCTCTGCACTGATCTCCAGCCAGTGGGTGACAAATGCCTCTTCAAATTCTTCTCTATATAGTCATTTGGTGAATATGTTTCATCGTAATTCAAGTGAAACTGACCCAGTACCAGTCTCATTCTAAGTATGGGGGAAAATGCTCTGATTCTGTGTCCATTAAGGTGACCTCCAGTTTTACTGATTCACTGCCTTAATGACCACCTTTACTTCACCTTCTCATCCTTGACCATCAGACACCCTACCTCAAAGTGTAAAAACATAAAGTTGTAGATGTGGAGTGGTCAAACATGAAAAATAATAATGTAACTTGATTTCAGCCTGGCACTAATGGAACATGAAACTAAAAACAATGCTTTACTAGATAATGAAGAACTGATTGCATATAGAGAGGCCTCAGTCCACAACTATCAAATGTTCTATCTGACTCTAACCCACATCATTTAGAACAGGAAACCCAGAAAAATCTGTTTCCTCCAGATCATGTTGACGTAATGATATACAAGGTGATTAATATTCTAGATTTCAGCCTGGCCCACTGAAATCCTCAAAGGCAAAATGAGACAAGGAAGCAAACAAAACATTTCCTTTCTTTTCCAGAGAAAGATAAATAGGAACAGCTAAGCAAGCTCTGACAAGCTTTAAAATCTGATATGAAATCGGATTGTATTATACCACCTAAAGAGGATGCCAGAGTCATCAAATTGATAAGAGTTGGTTGTTCCACTAAATACACCTCTGTTTCAAGAGGGAAAAAACAAAAACAGTTGGTGGCTAGAAACTCTTTTAGTTCAGAAATGAAATGCTGTCTATGAGACTAAAAGCTGATGATTTAAAAAACCTAACTATTTGCTAGACATTAGAGGAACAAAACAAATAATCTGTCAAAACCTTTATTGTTTTCTGTTGTTCTCGAGCTATTTAGTTAGGAAACAAACAACTCCTGGAGGTATGAAATCTGCAGGAAAATAGTGGAACAGATCTGTGAATGGTGGAGACGAATTATTTCAGTGTTACCTTCAATTTTAGCTTAAAAAGCAAAGAAATGTGCCTGAAGTTTACTACCCTTCCCCCTGTCCCTTCCTAATTCGATGAAGTAGATGGAGAGAGAGAGAGAGACAAACAGACAGAACGTGCTTTCTCTCCCCACATAGAGGTGGCTATTGGTATGCAGCAGGATAAAGTTGATGGTACATAAATCACTCAATTGAGTTTGCTCGTTTGGTATATCTACCTAGTTCTACTGTCAGAGAAGATACAGTATCCTGGTGGATTTTAAAGCTGTTCTTTTAATCAGAAGTGTGATTTATGGCAAGAGGCCTGCTTTTTACCAGCTTCAAGTTTTTCTCTATTCTTTGGCTGACAGGTAAGAGGGTGGTGCAGGATGTAAAAAAATACACTGATCTCCACTGGATTTAATGAGTACAGTTTTAAAAGTAATTTCCTACAAATTTATCACTCCATTTCTTTTCTTTTTTTTTTTTTTTTTTTTTAAATATGTGAGTAGAGTTATGTATCCAACAACAGATATGCAAACCCTCAAATGCTGCCAAAGACTACAAGTTATACAAGCGGGCAAGTCACAGGCTGACTTAGTGACTCAAGTCTTGGCAGCTGCCCTGTAAACAGAGCTACTGAATTAATCTAATCACAGAACTTCTTATGCAACTCACTTTCAAAGATATGCTTTAAAGAATTACTAGAGAGTGAAAATTTAATCAAAATGCATGAATTACTAATGAGCTGAAAAATTAGAGAAGGCTTTAGAAATCAAATTATAATAGTTGTGTTTCAGTCTCTGAGTTTTGATCAGACATGAATACGTGCTAAATGTAAAGCAAAGATTTACAAATCAAACTGCATTCTCTTTCTGTATTACTGTAATTTGTATTTCTGCTTTGGGACTCAGACTCTAACTCCTGTGCCAAACACCACTGTCAGAACTGCTGATCACCTATAGAAGCTGATTTGGAATATCAGGCAAGTGCTGAGGATCCAGTAGTGTAGGTTACTTAGCAGATGATTAGAGGCCTGTTCAAACATTGACTGTTTTAAATATACAAAAAATGGCAGCATACAAGAGAAAAAGAAAAGTAAAATAAATAATTAGAAACCAATAACTATGATTCTGCAGGTCAGGTCTTTCCTCAGAGTTATAATATAGAGGTAGCTGAGTTCCAAGAGTGGCTAGTCTTGCTGCTTATTAACTGTTATTTTCCAGTTTATAAAACTGGAAAATGTGTTGGTACTCCAGAGTTCAGTAGCAATGAGTGTGAAGTATTGATATTTGTTGAGGATACCTTTGCTAGCATAAAATTGCCTGCTTAATTGATAGCAAGCCCCCTTAAGCAAATGCCTATAAATATTGAAAATTTAGAATGATTACTATACTATATATATATAATGCTAGAGTCTTTATAGGTAGATTTGTGATAATTTGCACCTGTGACCGTAAAATCTCATAACAGCTCTTACTTTTTTCATTTCTTCTAGAATATTGTTTGTTGACTTCCAGAACTGGGGACTCCTTCACCTATCTGTGGAGAGGAGGGAAAGAATATTTTTGGTTAGTTTGGTTTGACACTGGCATTTCACTTAGAAATTGAACATGAGATCTTGGTTTATGCATATTTTCAACTACCATTAGCAAATCTTGATGGTTTGTCACATGCTCTGGAGCAGCATTTGACATTATTTAGTGCTCAAGACCATGTAAGTTAACACTTTGTTCTGCATTTTCTCCAGAATTGTGCAGCTCAGAAACCATGATGCAGTACATTTGGAGATGAACTTTTGTTTTCTGGGATAGGTCAAAAATTTTCAAGTATTGCTTTACATACAGATGTTTCTGCCAAATGACCAATGTTTCGGTGCTGAAGTTTCATTTAATTTGAGATCAAAAATATTTTATTGTAAATGCAGCACCAAGGCTTGAAATTTACAGAAAATAAACATGTTTATTTAAACTATTATGATTGTTTTTCAAGCCATCACTAATTGAAAATGCCATTAACAAAGTTTAATATGTTTTTGGTCCCTGTGTCAATGAAACAGACCCCGTGGATCTTGGTTGGCACTACATAGTATTTTACTTTATGCTGTCAACATATTTTCATGGTCAAATGTTCTAAGAAACTGTCCTTGGAAATGAAGTTTGAATTTCATTCCAGCGTGTAGAGTGATTACCGAACTATTTTTCTCCCTTAAGCTGTATAAATATATTTTTTTCCAACAGTTTATGCTATGATGACAACTTGAGGGAAAATTAGTGGCCAAAAGCAGCCTTACTATTCATACCAATATGTATACAGACTCTTTATTGCTCTTCATTGCTCATGCAAATAAATCTTATTCTTTTAGCCACAGATTTTGCACTATGTACATGTTAGAGACAAATATCTATACTGAAGAAATAGCTACTTATCTTCACTTCAGCTTAGTAGTACAGACTTCGTAATTTATGAAAACATTTTGTTCTATGTTTGTTTTTTTGAATGGTTGGCATATTAGACATAATTAGGAATGACATGGAATGATGAGACTACTCAGATGACATATTTCATGTTTTTTTCAAGGAACACAGTCACAGAGATGGCCCTCCTGAACATAAATAGTGCATGTTGCTCTAGAACAAAATATAATTTCTATTCTATGTGTATTCTGTGAGTGTACAGGTATATATAGATATGTATGTATAGATATGTATGTGTATATACATATCAAAAAATAAAATAGTCATGTACAGAGGGTGTAAATTGAAAGTATAGTAGTGCCTGTATGAAGTCAGTATGTACTGTTCTTCCTCTAGGAAAATGTGTGTATAAGATGGAGTGCTGGGCATTGGGCATGTATGAATACCTAGCTGCATTTTCTCTAACCTTATATTAATACATACCAAAGAAAGTAGCTCTCTTAAATCAAAAGAACAGCAGTAGTGTTGATAAGTGTCAGCTAATTTGTAGTGGTAATCAGTAATTGCTGAGGGCAGTGTATTTAAACAGCCTTACAAATGCAGACGAGAATAAAAGCTCCATACAAGAACAATATATCTGTTTGAAGTGAAATTGCCAGAAGGATTTTGTACAAGGAAGATGATTCACTTTTGTAACAGCTGTTCCAGAATAAGTGGCAGAGATTTCAGTATTCTCTGCCCATCTGTGGGTCTTTCTTGAGATCTGCAGCATTCATGTGTATGTGAGGTTAACTGCTTGTAATGTTAATTGCAGCAATATGTCTTCAAGGTCAAATACTGTACAAGATTCTGAAGTGTTAGTCATTTATGTAAATAGGAATGGCTAGATGAGCTAAAATACAACTGTTTTTCTGAAGACTTTTACATTCCTATGTTCCAAAAATAACTTTATTTCCTCTTCTCTTCTGTGGGTTTCACTTGCAGCTGTGGGAAAGCGCACTCAAAGTTGTCTTTGTGCTTTTTTCTGAAAGCAGGCAGAAGTGTGGTGGTTCTCATGTCCTATAGAAAAGAGTTCAAAGCCATGTAACTGTGAGCCTTATTTCCTATTCTTCTTTAGTTTCTCAAGATTGTGGCTGCTGACGAAAGCTTGCATTGCAAAGAGAAGAATGCTGCTGAAATACCTTGGGCCATTTCTGTGGAGTGGAGCACCATGTGAGCTAATAAACTGGCTTTATTATTTGTCTGAAATCAGCAAAATGAGTGATGTTTTAAGTGAATAGGTTCTTGGTGACTGCTGAAGAAGCGCAGTTGTGTTTTGGTGCAGTTGGAGTGTAGTTTGCTGCTGAAATCCTTGTGTTTAAGGTAGTCCAATGGAAAAATGCAGAGAAGGAGGTAGCAAGCTCAGGGTGATAGATAAGAGATTAGAGAGATCTTTTGCATTCTACTTGTATGTCACTACAACAAATTTCTTCTTTATGAGGCTAAATCTGGAGCCTTGAGCCATCCAGAAATCCTGGACCAAATGTCAGACCTTTCACCAGCTGATCATCCTG
Organism: Podargus strigoides; assembly: GCA_028020825.1. Taxonomy (NCBI): domain Eukaryota; kingdom Metazoa; phylum Chordata; class Aves; order Caprimulgiformes; family Podargidae; genus Podargus; species Podargus strigoides. The sequence goes on along the minus strand of CM051621.1, from coordinate 38,477,549 downwards.
TCCAGTGTGGCCTCTCTTTTGGGTGAGAGCAGGAGGGCTAGAAACCCTCTGATGAAAGTAAAAGCTGAAAAAGTGCAAGAAATTAATTCTGCCTCTACAGTGGTAATAATCTCTGTAAATTTTGCCCAGCAGATGCCAGCAGTGAATTAGCACAGAGTTTGTGGAAGAATAAAAGGAGCTGAATATGTAACTGTTGCAAATGCTTCACTGCTCAAAGCATGATTGTTTGAAATAGATTTTTTTTTTCATTAAGGTTATTTTTTACTGTGAAGGAAGAGCATGTAGTGATAGGAGGAGGGGTAATGGTTTTAAACTGGAAGAGGGTAGATTTAGATTAGGTATTAGGAAGAAATTCTTTGCTGTGAGGCTGGTAAGACACTGGCACAGGTTGCCCAGAGAAGTTGTGGCTGCCCCCTCCCTGGAAGTGTTCAAGGCCAGGTGGGATGGGGCTTTGAGCAACCTGGTCTAGTGGGAGGTGCATCTGCCCATGGCAGGGGGCTTGGAACTAGATCATCTTTGAGGTCCCTTCCAAACCAAACCATTCTATGATTCTATGGTTTTATTCTCTGAATCCCTGAGAATAGTATGTTAGACTGTGTCTGTATACAAGTCAGAAAACATTCAGGTTTAAATTTGGTCCACAGTTCATAATAATGACCTCCCACATGAACAATGGGGTTAAGTTACTTATTTCAAAGATGTTTTAGGTTTAGCCTTTTTGCATCTTACAGAATTTTACCTGGTCTGTTCTCTTCCTGTTTGCTGTCCTCTTCAGAGTAAGAGCATAATTCTTCTTGTTTACTGTCCCTCTCAGTTTGAATTACAAATTTGACCTGACATTAAGCTGTTCCTTTTGTACTGGAGGGGGGAAAAAAAAAATAATATTGAAGTCATATGGTATTATCGTTCACTTTCATTGAACCATCTGGACTCCTGGAGCCAGAGCAGAAAACTGACATCTCTTGACGCAAAGCAAATAGACTTAGCTAAAAGGGAAGTTCAAGCTACAGAATCATCCTGTAGAAAGTTTAGAGCAGTTCAACATTGGAGGAAGGGAGTGATTATCTGTCAGAAGAGCCCCATCCTGCCCCAAAGCCATAGCTTTTAGCTATCTAGTGCTGTTCCTTTAAAGATTAGGCTTGTATTCAAGATTTCAGTAGAAACCAGATTTTGGTTCTACTTAAGGTTTATTTTTTATTTGCTGTTTGCAAAACTTATGTTCCAAACAAGAGGAAGAGGTCTAGTTTCTCATATGAGGACTTCCTTAATTTAAGAAAACTACATGGAGGACTTGTTACTGTGTGGATCACCCTTGTCAATAATAAAATTGGTACACATATGATTTTATGCTACGCATAATACAAGTCAATTCCAGTTTCTTCTGAATTGTACAGAATATAATGTGTTATCAACATAATTATGTTGATCACTGTGATTATATACCTTTGCAAAAAGATTTCATTGAATCAAGGTGTTAAATAATACAAATAAAGTAACATTGTCATGTCACAATGCAATTGAAATTCCTCATGATTTGGGCTTTCATGTAGGATCATAAACACTGAAAAAATGAAGTTCACTACTAATATTTATTCTTTACCCTTAAAGATTCCTGTTTGAAACTGTAAAGACTGAAAAGTAAACTCACATGGAATTTGAATGCTCATTACAAATAATAATCATTATATGGGTCTAGATTATTACTTGTCATTTTATGTTCTTGGAGTTAGTATCTCTCAGTTAAAATATTTATTTTTCCTTTTTGGCTGAGCTTCCCTAAAAAACTGGAACAGTTGTCTTAAAAATTATGATCTCCCAGGCAAAATAAATTAAGTCTTGGAATTATGTCAAGACTTTTAACTAAAGAAGAAGTTTCAAAACAATCTTTGTGCAGAAATGAAACTCACTTTCTCCCTGTAACTCATCTTTCTATCTACTGCTTCTCTGGGTGTTTCTGTCTGTAAATCAAACATATGTTCTTTTTCTTGCTCTCTGGAAGACTTCCAAAGGTTGGTGGGAAGTCTTACAGGAAACCTTTCCAAAACATATTTAGGACTTGTTCTTCCTGTGCAGATAAAAACCCTCAGATGTGTTTAAATACAGACTAACTGAAACTGGAAAACTCGAATATTTGGCTAGGGGCATTTTTTTTTTTTTTTTAAATTAAAAGGTAGAAATTTGATGGCTATTTTTCCTGTTAGAATTTGCATCAAGAGTTTTACTTCATTTTTACTTCCTTGTTTCTTTCAGTGAGTTGCAGATGTGCTAATTTGAGTTTTATCATAAGTATTTGTTTGATAAATGAGAATGTATTGCATTCTGAGATTTCCTTATCAGATTATCACATGAAAGCAATTGCAGTCTCTGCCTTTCATGAAGTTTTCTGTATGGCTTTGATTTGAAAATGTCTGTCTTTGAGTTACAAAAATAATCCAGAAGAAAAGACCTATACATACAAGAAAGATATGGCTTTAATTCTTTCCCAGGTATAGGCTCAGATTTTCCAGGTGTCCTGCAGTCTAATTGTGTATTTTATGAATCTCATTTTGTCTTGTGTGACTACTGATATACCACATAAATGGAATCCATTCTTAGAATACTGCCAATTCACAGAATTATAATTTTGTACCAGTGCAATACCACAAGTTAGTTGTGCAATACCACAAGTTAATTGTGCAGTGTCGGAAGTGATTGGCTCTAATTGAATTTCTTTCTGTTTTTCTTGCTCTGGGGAGTATACATTGGGATTCTGGCCTTTTATTACTAACATTCTTAAATTATATATTCTTTCACTGATCCCTTGGGAAACAACTCTCTCTGTTTAACAGGGGCAGCAAGGAGAAGAGATGAAAGAAAGTAGTCAAGGAAACAGTGTATCATCAATATACATACTGACGTTTACAATATTCCCATTGTTATTTGACATATGTTGTTAAGAGAAGTTGCTAAGTTATTATATAACTTAGCGTGGTGTTTGCTTGTTACATGGTTTGCATATGGTATCATTATTATTAAGCCTTCTCTTGTTTGTAAACTACATTGAAATGCTGCTTAACAAAGAGAGCAGAGGTAGATCAGTGTTAGGATCTAACTAAAGAAGCGTGCTGACTTTTCATTTTCATCACATCTTTTGCACTACTCTGACACGTATTAGGAAACGCCCTGACTTTAATGAGACAAAAGTAGAAATTAATACAATTGAATCACATAGTAGTTGTTAGTCCAGAGTGAGATACAGATACTTTCAGGGATGCCGATGGTGTGGCTGGCATGATGTGTACATTCAAAATAGGCTTTAAAATTAGTGTTAACTTAGCCAAAAATGGAGGCAGAGAATGATGAGTAATTCTAAGTATGTGTGTCTGCTTCTTTTCTTCTCTCCACAGTCTTATTACTCCCTGACTTCCACAGAAGGTAAATATCAGTGTCTCCACTCTTTCAGTTACAATGCTGAAAAAAACAATGCTTACATCAATGAAATTAAAGTCAATACTCCTAAAGAGGGTAAAGATTAACTTTTCACAGCTTTCCCAGGAGTTATTAAATCTTCTTATGCTATGAGCCCAAATAAATTTCCATGTAAAAATTTATTTTTGTCAGGCATGTAACCTGTGGAGTACGAAGGTTTGTTTCCTAAATGTAGCTGTGGATTGACCTGGTTTCAGAAGGTCCAGTGGCACTCAGGTGGTAGGAAGCTCATTTTTCATTTTCATTGCCACTGTATGACATGCTCCATCTTACACTATATATAATGATACCCAAATGGACATGTATAAAACACGCAAAACCCCCAGTTATTCAGGATTTAATTGAGGTTTTAATCAGTCAAGGCAAGAAATTAGTTTTAAAGGTTTAAAAATGATATTTAATAAGTAGACATATCATTCAATGTCAAAGTATTCATCCTTGTATATATATATATAAAATTTATGTATAGACAAAAAATATTTCTGAACTATTTTATAAATAGCTAGAATCCAAGAAGATAAAAATATGTACTTTCTTGTGTGATATGCAACATGTTCAGTTGCATATATAAACGAGGAAAGAGAATTTTGCCTTTTGTTTTATTTTACACTTCCTAAGAAGTGAATTCTTAACTCCTTATAGGTATATTTATATTCTAGATTCCTGAACTGCATTCCTGGTCTGAAGAATTCAAGATGTAAATAAGTAGGCGCTTACGACAGTGAGAAGAATTATATGAAGTAAGTCAGGTCCACCAAAATACGCTTGGAGTACGTAGATCAGAAATACCAGAAGGTAAAAACTGGCCCCTATGACTACATAATAAAAAATCTTCAGAGCAGTGTGTTTATTCTACTGAATAAATACTATTATTAGTGCTTATAGAATCAAAATAGGATCATAATGTCTTCCCACACCAGATTTTCTTGTCCATCTCTTTCCTATTAGGATGCAAATGTTTGAACACTGTCACTGCTCTGTATACACCATGTTTTTCCCAAAAATTATTATTTTCAAAATTTTTTATATTTAACAAACCCCCCAAATAATTAGCATAAACCAATTATTTATCTCTTTGATGATGTAAATGGTATTTGGCTGTATTGTTGAAAATGAATCCCTTGGGATGCTGTAATCTTCATAACTTCTCCATTTAAAGTATCATCTTCAATAATTGTTATCAGTCCTTCAGCAATTATTGATGGGCTGAAAAAAAAATAAATTATTATTTCAGAATCATGATCTAATAGAACATGTGAAAAGGACAAGAAACTCAATGTAAATCCATCTACCCTAAAAATTAAATAATCTGTTATTTGAACAAATTTATTTTCAAGAAAAGCAGAGGTGGTACAAGTTTTTCAGGAGCGAAATTCAGTTTCCTCAATTAGGATGTACAATGTAAAGTGGCAACTTTACAAATCATCATTTGTTTGCTCTAGTTACTGCTAAATAGCTGTGGACATCCCACTGCCACTGGGCTTCCTATCAAAGTTTTCTCTGTCAGGGTAATGGGCAGAAGTAATCCTTACACAATCCTCTGCAGCTCTTTGCTGTTCATTTACCCTGTTCTGCAGCAGACTGACATCAAATTAGAAGATTTTCAAATACAAAATAAAAAAAAAAAAATAAAAAAAAAGAACAAAATAAGAAAGAAATAAAAATAAAAAAATCGCCTGCAGTTTGCTGTGGTCAATAGATGCAATATGTTTTTGTCATGGTTTTAATCTGGCAGACAGCTAAATACCATGCAGCTGCTCAGTCATTCTCCCCTGCTTCCTGGGGAATGGGGGAAGAGAATTGGAAAGGTAAAGGTAAAGAGATTCGTGGGTTAAGATTAAAACAATTTCATAACCGAAATATAATAATGGAATATACAAACAAGTGATGCACAATGCAATTGCTAACCACTCACTGACCAATGTCCACCCCACCCCTGCCTAGCGATCCTGGAGGAGAGAAATCCTGAAACTGCAATCCTGGGAAGAGCGAGATCTTCCCAGTCAACTCTCATCTATATACTGAGCAAGATGTTGCATGATATAGAATATCCATTGACCAGTTTGGGTCGTTGCTCTGGCTATGCTCCTTCCCAGCATCTTGTGCACCTGCACACTAGTAAAGCATGGGAAGTTGAAAAGTCCTTGATTTCTCAGCAATGAGTGAAAACATCAGTATTTTATAAACACTCTTCTCATACCAAATCCCATACTATATCCAAAACACAATGGTATTCTAGCTACTAAGAAGAAAATTAACTCTGTCCCAGCCAAAACCAGGACAGTTTTACACATGAAAAAGTGTGGGTGAAACAACAGAGTCATTCAATTTCCTTTGTGCAGAAGTATCTGAGCATCTAATTGTTAGAGACCATTAAAAAAACCAAACAACTGTATGCTTGTCTTGTTCTCACACTCTTTCCTAGCTGTTTTCTTTTGGCCTTTGTTGGCAATACTAAAATGGACTAGGTAACTCTGATCCACCATTGCTGCTACTGTGCTCTTATGAACTTAGTCCAGTTTTGTCAGTTCTTGGTCTCATTTCTGTCTTGGTTCACTTGCAAATTTTGTGGAAATTCAATACCCTCTATCTCACAAGTTTGATCAAACAAATGTATGGAAGAACACCAAGGGCTATTAAAAACAGATACGCCGTCTTTAAATTGGGAACTTGATTTGCACTTTGCTGGGAAATGGGAATGCATAAAGGAAAGTTGATACCCTTAAAATAGCCTTATATATCTGCCATTTATTCCTTGTATATGGGATAACACATTTGATAGACTTATCTGAGGCAGCATTTCCCTTTTATTTTAATTTAGCCGAAAGTGCTATTGTGTGTACTAGTTCTTCATTAACAAAGTGCAAAAAGCCACTTTATCTGACTTACTCCATGACTCCATAGAATTCCATCATATTTTTTATCTCATCCTTATATGAATAATATTGTCCCATATTCTCTTCTTTGTCTATTGACTGAAGAATTGGTGTGTTTACAAATCCTGGACAAATTGTGTTGAGTCTCACACCGTAATTTTCCATGTTAGCAGCTAACTAGAAAAGAGAAAAAGTTAGGCATTTGTCATCAACATTTTAAAGCAGTATTATGTAAGTAATTTTTCAAAGAATGAGGTTTACCATTAAGTACTTTTCAGCCTTGCCCAGTAAGCAAATTTTGTTACTACTGATTGTTTTGTTTCAACAGCTAAGTTTGAAGCACGTTTTCTCTAGTAATCATTCTAGATAACTAATAAAAAAACATCTGTTTTGCTGGGAGAACAATTCTACAAGAAATCAACACTCTTCTTTTTATGGAGTTTTTTGGTAAAAAATATCTCCCAAATGTATGTTTCCAATCTTATAAGAATTTTCTTATTAAAAGAAAAATATCTAAAATAAAATCAATATTTAACTCTAAGATTGTATTTATCTCCTTCACATCAACAGAAATAGGATTTGATCTCTACTCCTAGAACTGTAATGCTAAACCTTTCCAGCTGGTGTATTGTCTCTGCCAAGGGATGAATCTATCGCTGAGCATCTTGACAGGAATGTCCCTGTGAACTCCAGGAAAGAGGTAGGAGTTTTTTCAGGAAGCAGTTCCGGAACATGATGAAAGCAAGCAGCACAAATTGTTCTGGGGATGGTAGGACCTTCATTTGTAGTGCTACCAGTACACATGTATGGCAAAGAAGTCTGATCAGCATCTAGGCATATGTTGAATGCTGGATGAACTTTCTTAGCAATGGCATAGAACTTATGAACTATGCATGATATATCCAAGAATAACTATAATTGTTCAACCCTGAGTTCTATTTATTTTAACTTTTAACAGGAATCCTTTCTGGTATTATGTAAACCACGTGTAATTTTCATGATGTGTTAACATGCTGTTTTGGTCTGGAGAAGAAAAGAAACTAGATGGTTTGTATCATACCTGCCCATCATTAGGCTGTACTGCCTTTCCTGGTAAATAGAGTGATTCACTATGTTTATTATTCTTTTTCTCCTTGGCATTCTCATGTTCCATAGAAACAGCATTTCCTCTAATTTTCTAGAAGACCCTTTATTTCTGAACTTAGATGGCGATGTTTATATTATCACGAGGAAAAAAATAAAGGAAAACTAAGTGTCAGGTTCATGCTGTGATTAATATGTTATATGCAACCCTTATCCATACTAATCTATTTACATTAATCTAAAAAAGAAGTTATTTGGGTGGGGGATAGAGGCACAAAATATGGATAAACTATCCATATGATTATTTCAGGTACTTTATTCTGGAAATTAGATTGGAAATCTTATATGAGTAAACTATATTTAAGCTTAGCCTATGAAAATGTAATCATATTTACTCCCTACAAGTTATTTTATCTTATTGCTTGTTCAGCTTAACTTGAACGTGTTTTGGAGTCAGAGGCTAAGATTTCCTATCCGGTCATATAACATCTAATGTATCCTATCCTGAATGTGTCATTTTGCATTTTCAGCGTATTGAGTTGGTAAGAATAAATAATGGTAAACGTTTTTGTGTTCAAGTCAATTTTTATATACTTTAGTGCCTATTTATCATAAAATAGTCATCAACATAACTTACAAATAAGGAAACCAAAATGTTAAATGACAGGAATAGAGTTATAAAAATATTTTTAAAGCTTAGATAAGAATTTGACTTTTGGGCTCCTCCTACTGTCTTTAAATTACTTTGCAACATCTTTCTTCCATGCTCCCAGAACCTCAAATTAATCATAAATGCAAACAAGCCATACTTATTCCATCTTTGGATTCCCTTTGTGAAAGCAGGGAACCTCCACTGCTTTAGACCCTTCCTTTTCTCTATGGAAGTTAGTTCCAGTTGTGTGACAAGAGAGAGAGAACATGAAAAACTCAGCATGTTCCCAAGGAGCTGCTGATACTGTTTTCAAAAACACATACTTACTGCTATTGACCGTGTGAATCCAATTACACCATGCTTTGTAGCACAGTACACAGGTTGGAATGCAGCAGGCATGAGTCCTTTAAAATAAAAAGGTAGCTGAATAAAGATGTTGGGTACTCCTCTTTATGATTACCTTAAACACACATATAGGTCTATGATGTAAGACATAAGTGATGGATTTACAGAGATGCAACAAAATAGATTAGTAAAAAGTTTCAAATTATATTTTGTAATCTGAGGTAGGCTAGGAAAAGATATGAGATGGATAAAAACATGAGAAGGCAAAAGAAGAGTAACAAAAAGTATAACTTTTAAGAGGAAAAGTTGTATCTGTGAAGTATGACAAAATGGAGGACAGGATCTGGAAGAAAACACTCAAGGATGAGATTTTTGAGCTGCCTTCTATGAATCTGTAAAGTATTTGAAGTGTGTAAAGGATGTAAAGTATTTTAGATAAACTAGAAAATGAAAGCAGAGATGTGGATAAGAAAGCTTTTTGAAGCATTTTCTAGATTGAATTTGATTGGCTGAAAAAGATTTCATGGTATGGTACCTCCTACAGTGGGCCCTGTTCTGGAATGAAAAGCCAGGATGAAGATTTTTAGAAGTGAACAGGAAAAAGAGGTAACAATCCTGGGTGATATCATAGAATCATAGAATAGTTTGGGTTGGAAGGAACCTTAAAGATCATCTAGTTCCAACCCCCTGCCATGGGCAGGAACACCCTCCTGACTGCTAACATTATGAACCTTTATGCTGGGAGTGGGAGAGCATAAAATCATTATTTATAGTAAAGAAAGAAGAGAGAACAGAGGTTTTTGAGGAAAATTAAGAACTTAATTCTAGTAAAACTGAGTTTGATGGCAAAAAGCTGATCAAGGAGATGACAGACCATGAGTGTATATACATTTCTGCCCATTTTGCCAACAATTTCCACTCTACAATGACAGCTGAACTGGACCACATGTATGGTTTAGTTCCACCTGAAAGGAATTCTTGCTATTCTTGTGAATAGCAAACCACAGCCTGTCCTAAAGTTAGAGGATAAAATTTGTCTGTGCTCCTGAATGTGTTATTGTAAAACCAGATACTCAGTTTGATGCATTAATGTTTGAATCTAATGGAAGTGATCCCAATTAATATCTCAGATATTAATTTGTCTTATTTCATATCTTTAAGTGATATAATCAAGAAGGGATGTGACTTATCTCAGTGGAGGTGAAGAATACACTACCCAGTTTTAAGTATGGATTTCCCAGAAAAATTATGTATGCCAGAAACTTGCATGGGCTCTTTGCTCTGGAGTCCATTTTATCTGAAAGAAAAAACTTTCTAAGATCGCACAAAGCTCTAATTACAACCCTGACAGCTTCAAGGTTTTATCTTGGTTTAAAAGCTGCATTGGTGATCCAGTGAAAATAACACTGGTTTAAGCACTGTTCAATGGTGGGAAATGAAGAACTTAACCTAGTGGCTAGTTGTTCTCTTAAACTTGTATTTTTCTGCTTAGCTTGGATTAATGTGTTATGCTTCTGACTGAGAATTTGCTTTATGAAAAATATTTTTTGTGTTGTCTTCTCTGGGTTGTGATTGCAACACAGACTTAATATTCCTCTGTTTGGTGACTTTTGATGATGATCACCATTCTTCAAATAATTGGAAACATTGAAATATTAGCACATTAGAAATATGTATCTTCTTTTGAATCCTGAGTAGTTTTACATGTTTTAAAGAAAAAAAATATCCCAGTGAGGCTGAAGCTAACAGACACACAAAAGAAAAAATCTACTGGGAAACACAGAAGAGGAATATTTTTTTTTTTTCTTTTAAGCGTAGACAAATTACTTGTTACTCGAGAGGGAAGAGAAACAAAGTCAAGAAATAAACAAAGGAAGGGCACAGCTCATAATAATGAAGTGGAATAAGGTTCAAAGACTTACTTACATGTCAAAAGACAGCAGGAATAACTAGGCAGGAAGGGAGGAACAAATAACTTTTTTGAATCAAAGCATTAAAGCCAGGTCTTTTAAAACTGAAATGACTGTTTTTGCTGAAATGAAGAACCAAGAAGAAACCAATTGGCTCACTTTCAGCCAAAGCAATGGCAATGAAGACTGGTCCTAGCATCCCTCACCCAAAGCACAGTCCTGTCTCACCTTTCTTCCTGAGTTTGGTACCCAGAAACCACTATGTGGGATTTCCACCTCTGAGTGGCTCCCCTGCCCTGGGGAGTGCTGAACATCTGTCTCTTAGCGCTGTGTCCTAGGGACTCTGCTAGCGAGCATTTGGGGATGAACCACTGTGTGACACTGATCCTGCTGTGCCTGATTATTTATTCAACCAGTGAGCAAAGATGAATTCATAGCATATTAGTTAAGGCATTCATTTGTTAGAAAAGCTGGACTCTGTTTACTGCTCCCATGAATATTTAATTATCTTATGCAAAGTGGAATGCAAGTGAAACAGACTGGAGAACATTATGCTCAAAGTAAGGGTAGGAGAAAGGAGAGGGTGTTCACATGGATGATGATGGGGCAGTGTACTCCTGGAAAGTGATATGTGTAGTTTTCTATCTCTCTTAGTAAGGAGAATGAAAGAGAACTTCCTTCTTCCCTTAAACAATATTCATTGAGAACTAGTTGGTGAATTGCAGATGATTTCATGATGACTGAAGGTGCCCTTTGGTTTACTAAAACCAGTTCAAGCAGACCAGCAGTAATCCTGTGCACCAGTGTAAACTGTGCTCTTTTTTGTTTTTCTCAGCTCCTGGCAGGCTGACAGAGACAGCTCTTGCCCTTGGTTAGGCTCTACTCCCCTTGCTGTTACAGTGTCAAGACCACTCTACTATTTGAGACGTGGCATCAGGCTTCTCACTACTGCTTATTTATCATGGTCAATAGTTTCAATATCCACATCGTGAGAAATTAGTATTAGAGGTGAAGGATTGTATAAATAAGCTTGAATTGTATCAGTAAGCTTTGTTGAAACTAGTATTTCCTGTCAGTCCACTGACGAGCTTTGATGAATACAGAATTAAGCATTATTCCCCAGGTATGCTTTCCCACTGAACACGTTGCCCTCAAAGATTTGAACAAGTCTCTTAATCTGAATAAGATTTATTAGGTTTTAGGTGACCTTTCTGCTCTCCATGGGTGCACTGTTAGGCAGCTTGAGACAAGTGTAATGTCCATTTGATAGTATCTTTAAGTTTCATTAATTCTTCAAATAATATACTTCATATTTGGATGAGTGTAGCACAGACAGTACGAGAACCAAAGTCTTTCCTTATGTGGCTGTTGATCTCATGGAAGCTTTAGGCTCATCGGAAAGCAGCACTTCTACACTATGATTATGCAGTGATTAAGCTCTATTCTCAGTTCTACTTTAGACAAATATATTCACTATTAAAACATTTAAAAATTCCACTAAATATTTAATATTAATCTCACTAATGTGATAATCACAGTATCGCGGGGCATCCTAAAACTCTAAATTTTCATTGCTTATGAAAAAGATACATGAAAATGCTGAAAACTAAGTTTTGGCAAACTGATGGAACCTATTTAAAAGCAAAACAAAAGTGTGCTTCTCCATGAGTCATGAAATATTGCCAAAGTAGTTTGTTTTCCTTTCTATATTAGGTTTGTTTTATAAAATATATTTATCAATATACATAGAATACTTAAATAACACCACAAGATTTTTCCATATTTATTTAAATTAAACATCTTTCCAAACCACATTACAGAAATCTCCTTTGTCGCCCTTAGGCAAAAGTCTGGATAAACAGTATGGGATATGCTTACAATGTTCTTTGAAGGCCAAAGCCTCTTTTGAAGAACCGGATATGTAACTAGAGAAATGAGCTAGGGGTGTAATGGTCCTACAGAGTGATGAGAGAATTGATTCTCTCATTCTTAAGTAGGGAGAGGGTACAAGATCACATTCATTATGTCAGTAATACTGCCGTGATCTGTGTCAAAACAAAGGAGACACAGAAATTCTAGCAAAAATTCTGAGCTGTGTCATCTCTAGGAAATATTTTAACAGTGAACTGAAGTCTCAAGGGAATAGTTTCTAAATTTTCTAACCTCATTCCTGTGGATTCTGCTCAGCATCATTTTTTTTTATTAAGGGGAAGGAACGGGAACAGAAGCTCTTTCACGACACTGAAGGTCCCAGTTGTATAGCCATTTACACCTTTGCTCCACTGTATCACTGTGATACAGTCTTGCCTTTACTCAATGATGTTAATCATATACTTAACTTTGTTCTTGAAATATATATAAGATCAGGTCCTAAAAAACTCTTTGCTATGAGGGGTAATTTAAGTATTTCTTTTGGCAAGAGCTTTCTATAGGAGGAGGACAAACTGGCTGCTTTTGGAGCCTGAGTGTAATTAACCACTGATATGGCTGTACAACAGAAAGGTACCCAGATACGCTACATGTTGAACAACCTCTCATAAAAAGCTAGCATGATCTGATACTAAATATTTTACTAGTTTTTAAGATTTCTATGAACACTTTGATTTTTTTTTTTTTTTAATCTGCTGGAATACAGACAGAAATTCAGTTTTACAAAATGCCTTCTTGAAAGTATGAAGGCTGCCAAAACAAATGTGCACACACACACATGAATTCCCTTTCCACCTTTACTTAATAAAAGTGCATAGGTGACAGCCACCAAAATGTAAAAGACAGTGCTAAATTTAATTATGTAAATAGTCTCAGGAGTTAAATTTAGTTTTGTTGCTTGTAACTATTCTCGTAAATAAAATTAAAATTAATGTATGTAGCTTCCTCTAGAAGGAATTTTAGAATGTTTTATGCTTTAAATTTGAGATGAAGTTTATTACAGTGCAAAAACCTGCAGCCATTGGCATTATCTTTAATGGGGGCAAGTTGGCATTAAAATACATTTCTCATTATCTCAGTTGTTTAGTGGCATTACTTCCTCTTGTTATGAATGCACAAATCCCATAAAATTAAGAAAATTTTATAGCTCTGAGATGCAGTGGGTCAGGAGCTGGGTGCTTGCTGCATGTCCTTACATATTTCTCTTCCTTTCGTATTTAGTCTTGTCATGTCGAGGCACTAAAGAAAGGAAGATTCAATACTAGAAAGAAAGGAGGGACACTCTGCCTTTCATCCAGCTGAATGAACACTTGAAGCATCCATTTCATGGGAAGCATTTAAGGAGTTCCGTGAGTGTTTGGAAATGTAAAACAGTAAGGCTTGTTTCTATCCCTAGTTCAAATAATTGGCAAAGTTCCCATGGTGAAGAACTGGAAAATAATTAGTGGGTAAAGCAAATATTACTGAATGTTACATAAGCGCTAAATATAATTCTTGCTGCTCAGCAAGACACAAGAATATTTGCTGTCTGCAGAGCGTATCTGATAAAATCTTAGAGAGAACTTGGATGGGGGGGATCAAAACCACTCAAAAGTTTAATGATCAACAGAAGCTAGCTCTGAGAAAAGAAAACACTAGAAGAGAATGTTAAACAAGCCAATGGCAGTTTGCCTTTTATATATGGATGGAATAAACTGCAGGACTTAGACCTTCAGACTGGAAAGGAGAATTAGTAGTAAATAAACAATAAAAAATAATGTATGTCAGCTTTTCTAACGTGTTTTATCTCACGAGCTTGGGAACAGTTGCTAAATACAAGCTACGTAAAAGCAAACAGCAAAGAACACTTTGTTTTTGATAGGTTCCCGCAATCATTATGACATGATGTTAATGTTAAAAAAAAGAAGTAAATAAATGCAAATTTTCATCAAATAATTAAAATGGCACTTAGAAGCTCTTACCAAACTGAGAAGAGCCAAGCTGTTAGGTATCAAAATCGAAATAATTTTGTGTTCATTTGAGACTAGTTAGAATCAAACTACTTGCTACCTCTGCCCTTTTTTAAGCATTACATGGGCATCAGCACTTCTGTGAAAATGTTTAATCTTTTACTTGTGTTGATGAACTCTTGTACTGCAATAGCAGTTTCCTTTGGGTTAAGTTGGTTCCAACACAATGTTCATTTGAGCCAATGGAGATAAACTTACTGGCATGAATAGGCAATGTGTTAGGCAGTATTGCAAGTCCTGACTTAAAGGTACATGGAGACTTTTAATAAAGGATCCCTCACTCATATGAAGCATGTGCATATCTTAAGTCAGATCCTGCATTATGTCAATAGGGTGAAATCCAAGGTTTATAGGAGAATTTAATAGTACTCAGAACATTCACACATTTATTGGGCACTAATCCCCCTTCACCCTCAGGACCTATGGCTACTGCTGTCTTACTGGCTTTTCATTGTTAAAACACGTAGGAATATCTCAGAATAAAATTACTATCATTTTGTATTCTGCATGGATACCAAAGAAAGCACTGACACTCCAAGTGTAAGCCAGCATGTATATTATTTTTCCCAGACAGTATAGCAGTAGAAAGAGAGAACAAACTCTTCAAACAAGCAAGAGAGAATGCAAGTATTTCCCCATAAATTTTTTGAGGAAGATTGTCAGGTGACATCATTATCTATTTACCATTTCCCCTTCAGTTGTGCTTTTTTGATATAAGCCCAGGCACTGCAACATGCATACCTACAGGAAAGGGATAAGGACTCTGCCTCACAATTGAGCAGCAATAACCCTGACTGGCTTAGAAGCCATATCATTCTTTTAAGCCAATAAATTGAAATATAGCATAGATAAGTAGTGATCAAAGAATGTGCTAGCTTAAGCTCAATTAAATATGAGTGATAATTTTATGGTTTCTCAAGAAGAGGCAGATCACATCTGAGAGGACTTGGAGCATAGACAGAGTTGTTGTGTAACAATATTCATTAATAGATATAGTCTAATCTTAAATATTCCTAAAGCTGTGCTCCTACAGAGTTGAATTGAGGACCTGCTACTGCTTTCTCACTTTCTGTGAAAAAATATTATCTGATTTTCCATATTTGATGCCCAACAAATACTTCATAATATAAAAAATAATCAGATTTAAAGTAACCCTGAATTCAAAGTAGCTCTATACATTAGACACTGATTCTTACACACAGTGGTGCACATAAAGTTTTAATTCAGCACTGTTATTGAATAGTGTTGAATAAGCATAGTGAATTGAGGCTAGTTAGGTTTTGCTCAATGTGTGGCAGTACTGAAACCTGAAAAAAATATTTACATAATGTGCAAGATTATTAAATATGAGAAAGATTGGTTAGGAAAATTACAGAATTTCTCGTTGAACTGTGTTTAAAAAAGCAAATGAAAGTTGTGGTCCTTTGACATTACTTTGGTTGCTATGACGAAAACCAGGTCAAAATGGGAATAAACCGGAAGAGCCATAAGAAAGAAGTGTTGCAGATCAGTATGATTCATTCATTTTAGAAACAAACCAGTGAGCAGAAAGTGTTTATACAGAAAATATTCTTACCTGCCAAAGACGAGATATTAATGATTACTCCTCCATCGCCTCCATTTCCTTTTCTCATGTATTCTAGGCCGAGGTAGGTTCCTCTAATCACAGATGTCTAATATAGGGGGAAAGGGATGATTATATTCCAAATATGTTTCTTCTGTTCTCCTAAAAACTGAGTCTTGCTTTAATCATGGTGCCTAGAACCTGTATTGCTTTACCAGTGATCTTATTTGTACTTGGAAGACTATAAACACAGATGGCATTCCACAGTAATTCAGCTCAATAACTTCAGGAGCAGAATTGCAGTGCATAGATATAATAGCACCTTAATTATTTTTCTTATTAAGGTATTGATAATCAAACTAAAATGTTACAACGTGAAATAAATGCTGTGAAGGAAATGAAATACAGAATAAGTAAATAATTTATAAATGAAACACACACTTTATCTGAGGATTTGAGTGGTGGATGAACTGATCCTATTCCCAGCATTTTTACTGACACGAACTGCTGTACTTTATAAAAATGTACAGTCTAGATCTGAAGATAATGCTAATGCTTATAACTCCATTTGACTCAAGGCATGAGATCCCTTTTTAGGAGTAAGTTATGTCAAATTTCTGGTCCCAGGATAGTAAAAATCTGTGTTCTTTACTTTCATTTTTCTGTAAATTTTATTTTCATTTTTAAATGAGAGCTCCATTTGTATTTTATTACTGTTTAGTGCTATTTATTTAACCCAAATAAATGAAGATGTTAAAAAGACAAAGTGGCCCTAAAATATGTTTACTTCTGCACACAATTATTTCACTGAGAGTTTTGACCAGGGAAGGCATACAGAATTGTGAATCATGGAAAAAGAAATCTTCCAAAGTAGTAAAAAACCACAGTAAAACCCCCCTGTGTATTACTAAAACCCAATGGATAGTGTCTACGTGTACTGGAAAGAAAAAGGTTTTAAAATCAGAACACTAAGTATTTTTCTACCATTATCTAAATTCCCAAACCAAAATTGGAATAATTTAAAGACATGAATTACATTTCATTTTTATTGGCTGATAGTTTGAGACATATGTGTTATAAAACATGAAGTAAAATTCCTAATTCAAGTTCAGTTGCCCTTCACGCTTATTGGTTTTAACATGAATCAGATTGGAAGACCGCATGTCCTACTTTATTAATATTGCTTGTTCTTTGCCCAAGTAACATGAAGTTAAGCTGCCTGTTGACAGAGGTAATACACTTGAGACACCATTACCAAGTTTGCTTTGGAATTTTGATAAAGAATAAGCTTTTTTCATTCTCTATAGTTGTGGCATTTTATGTGATATTTTCAATATAAATATATTTTCAGTATACCAATTCCCTGGAAAAATGTAGCAAAAAATCACGAAGTATGAATAATTCAAAATTCTGAAATAACATTTTAAACTTTTCTTAAACAAAAAATTCCCATAAAAAGCTTTTTTGTTTTTCTCCTGGAAAGTTTATCTTAAGTAACTTACTTTTAAAAATGTTTTGATTAATATGAAAATAATGTTATTGATTAAATGTTTTACAGAAACTTTCCAAAGAACTGGCTTCAGTGGCTCATAAAATACCAAACTAAATCTGATTTCTCTTGAATATCCTGGAAAGGTTCAGAGCCATTATAAATGTAGTCAAGTGATGTTTAGTGTTGGTTGTACATGTCAATTTTAAAGGATTTGTTGAAAAACAAGATTGTTAATGCTCAGTAGTGCTGCTGTAAGATATACTTATTCTGAACGTAAACTCATGGATTTAAGGGTGGGGGTGGTTTTTAATATATACATGTGATAGGCTGTACACAGGACATTTTAGAAAGGAAGGAGTTAATGCTGTCTATGGAGAGCAGGTGCAGGTCCTATCATGCCCTGGAGCAGTGGCTGCTGAACAGAAAAAGAGAATTCTGCTCTAGGATGATAAGAGGAAATAAATTAGTTGGAGAAGGAAGTAGCTTGGGGCTTCTTGAGGATTTTTCTATTCCTCCAGCCTTCTCATTCAAAGAGATAATAGAGGTAGATGAGTATTTGGCCAAACCACAATTATAAGACAAGGAAAAAATGGGTAGCTTGATTCTCCTATCAAAATTACTGTACTGCTCTTTTTTTTTTTTTGCCTCTAGACTCCATTAATTTAGCATTTCTTCAAGTGTCTGGGGAAGCCTTCTCCTTTACACAGGTATTGTGAGTTGTTGTCTTCAGGCTTAATGCAGTCTTTCTTTCAAACATTGTCCTTACACCTGCTGTTGTCTTTGCAAAAAATCTTTCATTGAGTGCAGTTGGTTTTGGGTGACATGGCTATTTCTGTTTGGGCTGGTAACATAAAAAAGTTTTCTGGTGATAAACTCTGAACCTATACTTTGTTCCTATATTTGGAACTTATATTTGGTTGAGAGGAACCTATCTATGTGCACACTCAGCAGATGGCACTTCAGATAAAACGCGTTGTGTGATAGATCTCCCATCCTCTTGCCAGAATTTCCCTCTCTCCAGGAGAGAAAGTCCTCTCAGTAGTTCTCTAAGGAAGGACAGTAGTGGCTGAACTTACTGTAGTATGAAAATCAAACAATGTGTGCTTAGAAGTCTTAGTGTCACTTTCCTGTTGAGCCTATCAATCCAGCTGAAGTGAAGCCGGCTCTCGTATCTGGGCGCTGAACACTAAAATGGGAAAGAAATTTTCCAAAAAATGATAGTCTTTTTGTTATGACTAAATGATAGTCTTTTGGTTTTGTTCTGAAATCCATCTTTACAAGTGCATAAATTTCAGCCTCAGACTTCCTCTCATATGAAATGTGACTTTGGCTTCCCATTTGTTGATGTCAGAATACTTCATCTGAATTCTAGAAGAAAGCTTATCAGCTATTACTTCACTATACCACGAAACACACAATAGGAAGTAGAAGAGGCAAACAACGATGTGTTTTGGGCAGTCCAGTTTCCTGGTTTTGGGATATGATAAAAAATGTCTGCAATTTGCCTTTCAGTAAACTGAAATAAACTAAAGGTATCTTCAGATTGTGTAGTTCTCCATGTATACTTTTAAGAATAGTAATTTAATCCCATGTTCTTAACCAACAATAATTCATAGTTTGTCTATTGCAAAGAGAAATTCTGGGAAAGTTAACATCTAAAATTACCTAATTAAAAAATATTGTCTGACTTGTTTTAAGGTGAAAATATGCTGCAAGACTTAACTTTGTACAGCAAAGTTAAGCGTGTTGCATTTTAGACTTGAAATTTTTACAACTCCTTTATTTACAACTGCATTTAGCTGCATGGATAATGTCAATAAACATGTCAAGAACAAAGAGGAGGAAAGTAGTCAAATTAGCAGGTACAATGAAAATTGGAACAGCTAACTGTCATCTAGTTTTTTTGCTCCTGGCTACTGAAAATTAGTATAATTAAAATCAGAAAATAATCTAAATGACTGTCCTCCTAGCTGTTGAAAAACCTGTGATTTTAGTGGTACAGCTGTTTGTTTCCTTACCAAAATACAGTATTTTAATACAGCACAGAATGAAGATGGACCATCAGGGTGCATTGCAGTTCTAAGTGTGCTCCCAAGAGAGGCAATTTTACTCTTCAACTGCTAGTAGAAAAATTAGGATTCTTTCCAATGAATTTATAATGGTGAGTGTGGGAATATCTTCTAGTATTAGTTACCATAAATTACAGATTTGAATTTGAGGAGATCAGTCATTCTGAAGCACCATATAGTAATAAACCCAAAACAGTATCTGGCAGCACAGTAAACTTTGCAGAATAATTGTGCAAATACTGAAAACACTTGCAGTTGCTTTTGGAAGTATCATATCAGTAATCAGAAACTTATTTAACAAATCATTAAATGCCAATTTAGGTCTCAGTGTCATAATCAGAAACAAAACTTAGAAAATCTGCAATTCTTGACATCTCTATGTATCCCACAGCTGTACAGTTTTAATTGTATTGTTCTAAAAGAAATCATACACTGAAACTGATTCAAACAGGCCTTCAAGTCTTCAATAGAGACCTAATTAATTTTTTTTTGTGGTGTTAGAAACTAGTGTTAGCCAATGCTATACAATGTTCTTATATTCCAACATTACACCTGTAAGTCAATTTTCATTTTAACTTGATCTAGTAAAAAAAAAAAAATTCTTTAGTGATGATGCCCAGAGCATCATTCAGCATTATCTTTTGTAAGTGACAACTACTTTGAAAGTGATTTAGAATACAGTGCTTTTTTTTTCTAGTGTTTCAAGACAGATGTTCCAACTGACATAGTTTCTTATACCTGTTTTAATGAGGTTTTCCTTGCCATTTCTTGTCTGATACTTCTGCTGTCTCTTTATGCATGCTAATATTTTATGCTGAGAAACTGTATCTGCATTCCTTCAGTGCTAAAGATGAGTTCTCTATTGTTATCAAGGTGATAAGGCAATATGAATTCCTTTGAGGGAGCCAAATGGTAATCAGTAATCAATTCTAACATTATATCTAGGTTTCTCAGTTAAATCTAGTTCAGTGCTAAGGATACTGAACAAAAAACAAATGAAAGAGCCATTGAGTTGTGGTTTCATAAAGCAGGTTAGCACAGTGCTGGAATTTGACCCAAGATCATTTGACTTTCATACTGTGATGTTGTAAATTGATGGCTATCTATAAGGAAACATTTCAAAGTACTTCATGAACTGCGTAAGACAAACTTCAAAAGTCTGAAACTAAGTGCTGCTAGTGATATCCATGGAAAATTTTAGTACTTTGCTGTTGGACAGGGAGGTGAGACTGATTTTGTCTTTAATGTAGATTTTCTAGGAAGCAGACAGGTTGTAGCAAGCATGCAAGTTGGCATTCCTATGTATAGGTTAGTTTACTCGCTATATGAAATGAAATTGCAGGCTCTTGATTTTGAATTTCCAGCTCAAACTGTGGAAAAAGCCAAGGGAGGAAGAGGGAGAAAGGAGAGAGGAATGTGCAGTAGGATTTGCTAGAAATCAGTAACTTTTTTACAATGTGAAATGCTATGGTTTATGTTTTTACTTCGTGGTTTTCTTTACTTCCCTGCCTGCCCTGAAAGACATAGGAAGAGTATTGCATTTTGAGTAGCTGGGCTTAAGTAGTTCTTAGTTCAAAGAAAATTGCTTTTCATTGTAATTCAACATTTGTCACTGTAAATATACTTTAAAACTGTAAGCTAGGAAGTTCATTGACATATTGTGCAATTAAGGTAAGTCTGTGTCCTTCCTAGTGCAATATGAACAACAAAAATAATTATACTTACGGGCTTCTTTATGCACTTAGGGGACTGACCCTCATGCCACTGGTAGGTGGTACTTCTCACTTTTTGATGGCCACATCTCTCCCTAGGCAATTAGTCCTTTTTCTGACATCAAATTATGAAGAATAACCAACTAAGCCATTGCATAGCAGAGTCTGTACTTCTGGTTGTCTTAGAATGCAAGCTTGGTAAACTAGTTACCTCTGCCATTTTATCATCTACAGATAGTACTGCTTGTTTGTTTGTTTGTTTGTTTTATCTATGTTGGTAGCATTAAGAAGCAGTGCTTGCCTCTATCTGTGCTGTGGGACCTGGTGGTAATTCCCACCTCCTGAATCCAGCTATGTGTCCTGGTCACAGTTCACAAGTTCAGTCCTTGTCATTTCTCCTGGTACACTGGGAAAGGACAGCAAGGTGGATAGACCAGAAGAAGGCTGCAGCATACTCCCAAGGGATCAATTTTACGGCTTGCACAATGGAAAAGCCTTGTGACAATCATTAAGCCTTTGTCCCCAAAATGAATGCAATTAATCACTTCTGAAGATTGCCTAACTAACCTTCTGGTTTCTGCCAAGACATTAATTGGCCTTTTGAGGAATAGTTCCTTACTGATGAGCAAATGAACTGATTTTGCAAGGTTTGCTAGTTGCTTGAACCTTTATTTCACCATGAGCTGTATTGAATGGAGCCACATATATACATACAGTGTTGCATTCTCTTCTCTGTAGTACCAATCTAAGCATTTTGCAGTGACAAAGCCTGAGTTAGGTAGACTTCATTTTAGAAAAGGACTTTTCTAAATTCACAGAAACTTGTTACCTTTTTCATTTATCGAAACAGATCATGCAAACCCATGAAAAATGCAAACCCTTGGAATTGTTTGGTACTGCCACATCTTTCCTAGTAACAAAGGTACGAGACTGTCATGGACCTGAACAAATTTTATATGTGTATTTGAATTCTACTTCTCTCTGGACAACACTTAAATAATTGGATTCCACATGACTGGTGGGTTTTTTGTTTTTTTTTTTTTTTTGGCATGCCCAAGTTATGGCCTGCAATTTAAAATTTTGCCAGAATAATTTGTTAAAATGTACAAAATCATCACATATAGAGGAGAAAATTGTGATTTTGCTGTCAAATTCTCTCATGAGTCAATTTCATTTGGGGAATCAGTTTAAATATACCTATAAAGTAAATAATTTGTTGGCCTAAGAAACCAGTAAGTTAGTCAAAATGTTACGTAAAGTGCTTCTGTACTTTTGATTCAGATCATGTTTAAAATGTAAGCATATGTGATACCAGTACTGCTATGTTTAACTGTATACTCTATGTTAGTTTTCAGAAACCTCTAGTACGAGCATATAAAAGGAACTCCCAAGTAAATTTTGGGATTATTTTAGTATAAAATGTGCTAAGTGCAATTGTAAAGAGAAAAGATACTGTAATTATTGCAGCCGCTGTAATTACAATGGTTCCTGAAAGCCTACATCACCAACACAAGATAAAATTAAGGAAGCTTCTTAGAACACCAAATCATGTTTAACTAACATACATGTTCAAGGCTCATAAAGATGTGGTCAGTTTTGAAGAGAAAAAAAGTCAGATTATAAAATTTCTGGTTTCCTTAAGCGTAAGTTCTTATGCAGTTGAATGCAAGAAACACTGTTCTTATGATGCTGGGGGGCTGCGGGTAGGACTCTTGAAAAGAATGTGTGTGTCATATGTCCTTGTGCTACTCTGTGCATGTGTGTGTGCATGATGGACTGTTGAAAATACACTGGTAATGTCCATTTAAAATGGAATTACTGTATGGTTGCAAAGATATTTTTTTATATACCATAATAACAATATATATGTAATAACAACAAGTTTTATAGGTATGAGTAGTTGAAGCTGCTGTTGATCAAGCTGCTATCGATCAACAATATCAGCTTTGGAGGTTTGAGGTGAGGAATGGATGGCATTGCTGGAATAATTAACTATAAAACTTAATAGAAATATTAATAAACTAACCAAAAGCTGGAATTTATTTAGCATAAAGTATAGCAAAATGGTGGAAAGCACTGCAAAAGAACTGTTTTTTCAGTGGTTGATACTCTTTTTACCCCCGTCTTTATCAAGCTGTCTTTTCTTGCTCTCAGGAAAATGTAACGGATACAAGTAGGAATTGTGCTTTATTCCCTCTTTTTCCTTCTAAATTAAGTCTCACTTTTTGAACCTGCTTCTTCATTTCTGTTCTACATACTTTCTCAAGCAGTACTATCAGGGAACTTCCTTACACTCCTTTAAAAACATTCCTGAAGACCAACCGGTTGTGTGAACTCTTTTAGCCATAAGGAACACACCCCATATGTGTTTGCTCGGATTTATCTTGCTGTGTACTGCTCTACTTTTGTACTTTGTACTTTAAACTGAGGCAGGGAATATTTGTTGTATCAATATATAAATGATATCATTAAGATGAAGACTGGCACGTAGAGCTTTTTTTCCTCTTTTTTTTTTTAAGTAGAAAATATGTGCATAATGTGTATCAAAATGTGTGGCCACAGAAGTTATTCTTAGGGATAATACAAAGGATACTTAAGATTTAAAATCATGTATTTCATATTTATCTTTCTCCTTTCTCTACAAGATGCAAAAAATATTTTATGGAACCTAAGACTCGGGTATCTTTGTTCTTAAAATTTTTCACACAACCAAGCGTTTTATTTTCTTACCCTGAGCTTTCTTGTTGCATTGACAAATTCCAAACTGATTGGAGAAAGCTCCACACTGCACTCTTCCAAGCTTCCTTTTGCTACTTTCTTTGCAGATCTAGATTATAATACTTTGTAAGTATGGTCATAGGGGTGACTTGCTGAATCACCATTGAATTAGAACTTCACAAATGGTAGAATATGAGTTGGTCAGAATTTTATTAACCTAGAAAGTTGGTCTTTCCTTTGGAGTTTAGATCTCCTAGCAGTGAAGTCTAAATTAAAAAAATTTCAGCTGAGAAGCAGATATTGTGGTCTCCCCTGATGAGATACCAGATTATATCAATAGTCTGGTAGACTGGAAATAGTCTGAAAATGAATTTTACAGTCTGGTTGAATGTGCTGGGCTTTAGCAAGTAAGTGCTCTGAAGTGCTGTGCTTCTATCAGTGACAATGGTTAAATGGCCTATATTAAAAGCTCAGATTTTATGCTTGCTTCATTGGTGAAGAAAATGTAGAACTCTTGATTGAACAAGTTTTCTTGTAATACCAACAAATGTAAATTTATTCTCTAATGCAGGCCAGCTGAGTCTCTCAAAAAACTAAAATATTCTGGAACATTCATATAAACAGATTGGCCTCCAGTAGATGCAGCTCTACGGCTTTCATCACCAAACTGTTACACCAGCCTGGGGTTTTATTGGGTCTTATAGAAAGCGAATTTTGTTTGGTGTTAGCCTGAGTACCTCCACACAGTGCTGTATGTCTTGGATAGACAACTTAAAGGACCCACCCCACACACATTTGTTGGTTAGTACATATGCAGTTATGTGGTTATTGTTTCAATAGCTGTGTTTACCATCCAGTAATTCATTTTCTGTCATGTGGCACAATCTGTACAAGTCAAGGGCTGTTAAGTGTATTCCAGCATTAAATGAAGTATGAACATGTGAAATGAGATAATGCTTACCAAATTAATTTGTATAGTGCTTTCCCAGTCCTTCTCATTGTTCACTCCAGCATTGTTAACCACAATATCCAGCCTTCCAAAATGTTCAATTACTTTTTTGAAAGCACCTATAGTAAGATTCAAGGGTGAAATTTCTTAGCACTTATGGAAAGTAAGATATAAAAATACAATGCATACATACGAATTAGTGTTTTATTAGTCTACCAAAATGTCTTAACTGTTTTCCTAACCACTAATGAGCAATGTGCAATTAAATTCTTTATCTAAGCATTCACCTATATTAAACATATTCAGGAAAACTGAAAGGATAAAGATACCACAGTCACCTTTTCATTCAGTTTTATAATGCCTGGTAACAGAGCTAATGAACGTTCTTAGCACCCATACATTTTGTATTAGACAGGATGTTTGGCACCCTAATTATATAAATTAAACATTTATAGCTTGATTTGTAACAGTCTGATATATCTAGTGAATTCAAGGTTTGGCACCATCTATTTTAAATGAAAAATAAAAGCTCCATGTGTTAAGAACAATTTTCTTGGTTGAGTCTGAATTTAAGATAAGAATGCAATTCTTATTCTGTGACATAACTAATATGAATCTTTCAACTACAAATAATTTATCTTAATTCTTGTTTAAATTTCTCCATTTATGAATAAATTGTTATACAACGTACTTATAAGGTAACTTTAAAAATGTGTTTCTCAAATTCAAATCTTCTTCCTAGTGTAGATGAAAATAGTGACCTGTCTTCCAAAGACTTTTAAAATAAAGAACTGGGAAACTTCCACAATGACATTGTGTTCTCCCAGGTGACAGTGTTCGAATATAAGATGTTTGAATAAAAGATGTGTATGGAAAAACATGGTGCTGTCATAATGATGAGTAAACTCATCTAGGCTGGCTCTGCTTTGACAGGATAGCTGGATGAGGTGACCTCCAGATGTTCATTCCAGACTAAAATTTCCCATGACTGCAAACATAATTTGACATGTATACATAGCTTGTTTGGTTTTCCCTCCAAATATTGTTTGTCATCACCAAATATTTATTATTATGTAAACCAAAACACACACACACACCCTCCCCAAATATTGTTTTAAAACCCATCATTTGGTGACTGACTAATAATCTAGAGTATTTCAGGTCTACTGAAATTATGCTTGACAAGCCTTAATGAAACCACTTCACTGAAAGGTGATCTCAGGACCATCTTAATTCTCTGATCGTTAGTCTTTGGCTATTAGCGTCAATCAGGAGCATAGCAGCAGCTTTTTGAGACATCTACCTTTTTTTGTAGCTGTTGCAGAGGTTTACAAAGTTTTTTTTCTCCCACCAGATGGTCGGTGCTGTTACAGCCTTTTCTGAGGTCCATCACAGTCGTCATCTTGTCATTAGAACAAGAGCTGGGCAGCTGATGGGAAAGATTTTATTTGTCCAACTGCCTTTATTGTACCGATTTTTCTAATATTCTTATTCTGTACTAGAATATCTTAATATTACTAAAGCCTCTATTTTTGGCTGCCTGCCTTTTTGGCTTTTGTTATGTTTGTTGCTAATTCACTCTCTAGTTTCTCAACTTAACTCTTCAGTCACTTCTCATCTTTCCAGACCTGCACCAGCAAGGGTAAATGAAAAACTTTGGCTTTATTAGGAGCAGAACTGATTATTTAACTTAGTTTCAGTGAGTAAAATAAATACATTTTGGGTCCTCAATTAGCTTTCAGATTTTGAAAACTGACTCTCTGATTCCCTTTTAAGCCTTCTCTAAACAGCAGCTTTCCTCAACTTCATTCTTAATGGAATCTTTTACCTTCAAAATACATCATGGATAATAGTACTTTTGCCAATTATTTGTTTATTAAATTCACACGGTCTTGACTAATAGTAGTTTTGTAGTTTACATATTGAGAAAAGAGCCAAATGCTTTTCAGCTGTTTGCATATCTGTGTTAAAACAAAGAATGTTTATCAAATTTGGATTATTTCTGGTATGAGTTTAACTGCCTACAGCAATCCCATCTATTACCTATCCACAAAAAGAAAAATCTCATTATGAATTCTTAATAAAGTTACCATCCACACATCAGTGTAAACTGACTTGTTCTTCCCTTTTTGAACGCAGAATAATTCTGTGTTTACATTGCACACTGGTTAGTGCTTATGGAATCATAAAAATTAAAAGCAGATGATCATATGAAATATTGACTGAAGAAAAAGGAAAAATGAAGAGGATTTATTTTAAAAGAGAGGTAAGAAAAACAGAGGAAAGTAAGTACAAACACCAGTTATATGTGAATTTCCTAAATATCTGTGGAAAGCAAAAGTAAATGCATGGTGATTTTGTAAAAGTGGGACAAGATAGAAGATTTTTGTGGGGGACTATGTGAAAGAGTCACCAGAGAAAAAAAGCACACGCAAGACCTGAAAGTAGATGAAGCAGCTGATTTCCTACCCATAACCCTAATGTACCCTCAAATACTAGTTCTAGTACTGTGACTTGCTTCATACCAAAAGGGCTAAAGTTTAAAATAAGAGGAACTTCATTCATGCACATGACCTTTAACATAAAAAACTGGATCAGGACTTGACACATCCACTAAGAACTTTAAGCACTAGGAGTGAAATTAATCTAAGTTTATTAAGTGGTGGCTTGCAATTACAAGTGAGAAAATACGAAAATAAAACAGTAAAAAAAACCCCGACCAACAAAATAACTGAAAAATACCCCGGAAACCCTAAAGGACTGTACAACATTCTTGCAAATTTATGCTAAGAAACCTGCGGCAGGAATAATGCAGTACTGGAGAAGCATAAGGAGCAGCCACCCATTCTTGCTCTCGCTCTTTGCAAGAGCCCATTCTGATCCTACTCTGATCGCTCTTTTCCTGCTGACTTGGTTCCAAAACCTCCCTCGCTGACCTGTCCTGCTCACTCCAGTTCCCAGTGCACATCCTGTTGGTCCTGCACCAGCCTGGCACTAAGGAGAGGAGGAATCACGGGAGGGAAAGCACACTAGGGTAACACCCACGCTGCAGCACATGCCATTCCTACCCCTAGGATGCTTTTTCTTGCTCCTAGGTTACTTCTCTCTCTTGGAGAAAAAGTCAATACTCAACCTAGCTGATAAAAACTGTGTTTGCTGATTAGAGCAGATCTCAAATTTAAAGCCCAGCATCTCTTTTACAGACAGATAGTGTAAAGCTTTGGAATTAGGCCTAAGCGCGCTAGCTCGGAGCAGCAAACAATATTACTGAATTCTGGACTAGCTGCAATATTTTGTAAAAGAGGAACGGACATGTTCAATCACCACTACTGAGAAAGTGGCCAGTGAAGTGTAGTGAGTAAAAGCAGAACTGAAAATGTTCACATGTATCCTGACACAAATGAATCTGGGGAAAAGGCATTGACAAAAGTGATGTCAAAATCTGAATCTGAGTCACTACCTATGAATGTATCTCTCTAATAATAAAACTTTGATGAAGTGATGTGCCTGTTATGAAACACTGTGAAGGGTACGTCAACATTATACGCTACTCTAGGAACTCAGTAGGGAACATGATTTATTTGCTAAGTGAAAACATAAATGCAAATCATACATGAAGGAAGCTCCTTGCCATTCCCTGCATGTGCAAAATGTGTGCAAAATTTTATCAACCCACGTTTAACACCCTGATAAGGCAGCGTGCCAGCTTTTGCCTGTTCTACAATTGTCGCAAGTAAGTGTGCTGTGTGGAAAAAGCACTGCAAACCAGAGCAGAATTTATTACTCTTGTGACGAGAGTATGCAGCTTGGAGTCTGTACTGAAGCCTCATAAAAAACAAGTCCGTGCTTTAAACTTTATATACATTACTCATAAAATAACAATTATCTTCTGCAGAGGCATTCATGCAAAAATCTCACACACAGCACTCAATGGAAATGACTTCTCTGGCTTTTCTCTACGATGTGCCAAGTAACACAGTGAAATACACGCGTGCTGGTCGTAGTATTCCACATCTGCAGGTTCAGAAACAAGTCCTTTTTCAGTCGCTGTCAGAAGCGACTGGGAGAAGGCTGTCCCCCACGGACCCGCACGGCACACTCACCGGTGCGCAGCCCGGGCTCTGCCCGGTCTCTGCACGTCAGGCGGAGCGCGGCGCTGACAGGGTCCCCTTCTCTTACCTTTCAGCTGCTCCGGGTCCGTAACGTCGCACTGGATGAACACCGTCCTCTGCCCTTCGAACTGCTCGTCCAGGGCCGCCTTGCTCTCCTGCCCGGCCTCGGAGTTGCGGTCCAGCAGGGCTACCTGGGCGGGGAGGGAGGCAGAGGCTGAGCGGCGGACAGACGGACGGACGGACTAAACGAGCCCGCGGGTACCGGCCGAGGGGCGAGGCGGCGGCCAGCGGGGAGGGGGCGCTTCCCGGGGCTTACCTTGGCGCCCTTGCCCAGCAGCGCCTGGACAAAAGCCCTGCCGATGCCCTGCGCCCCGCCGGTCACCAGAGCCACCTTGCCATTGACGTGCATGGTGGCCGTGCCCGCCGAGCCCAGCCGCAGCAACCGAGCGCGGTGTCACCTGCCCGGCTTCTTCACTCCCTCCTTCGCTCCCTCCCTCCTGCCCTCCCTTCCTCTTTCCCTCCTCCTCCTCCTCCTCCTCCTCCTCCTGCCGCCGCCGCCGCTCATTCCCCCCGCTCCCCTCTCGTGTGACCGAGAGCCGCCTGGCGCTGCCTGGGCGGGGGGAGCAGGGGTGGAGCAGGTCAGCAACTCGTTCTTCCGAGTGCCTGGGTGAAGCCCAGAGACCAGGGGCCGGAGAGGAGACCGGCTTCACCCCCTCCTCAGCCGCCCGGACTTTCTGGCGAGGACGGGGTTCACCGCCCCGCGGGGAAGAGAGAGGCCCCGGGGCAGCTGCAGCTCCCCCTCGGAGGGGGGAAAGCGCCTTTGCGCTTCCATAAATCTCGTGAGAAGAGGTTGCAAGCTCTGATAAGGGCTCCTGGCAGCTCCTGAGCCTCTGTGCGTTTTGGTTGGCCTAAATTGTGTGAGCAGCAGGGTGAGGAACTGAAAGAAAGTTCACTCTCGAAAAAGACAAACATAGAGACTTTTTTTCACACTTAAAAATCCCCCACCAGCCTTCTCCCTTTCCTTCTGCCAGTACATACAGTCTGTTTGTATGAAAAAGCAGCCGTTAACATTGTGGATACCAGACATATCAAGAGAACTGCTTTCTAGAAATTTTTAGGTGTGTGGATAAAAATATTTAACTGCTTTTACAGCTTATAAACCAAATTCTGCTATATATTGTGAATTGTATGTCACTAAAATTTATCAGTACCAAGATATATCACTGTACAATAGAAATCAGAGCAACCTTAGTGATCTAACAGCTGAAATCAATCTTCTTATTCCTTAGCCTGTTAATAGAGATTAACAAATGTTGTCCCATAGACAATACAATGTTGTTGAGTATTGGGTAGATGGGAAAGATCCTGTTCTCTGTTTTCTTCTGCCTGGTGTACCAGGTTTACACTCTTTGCTGGTGCCTTCAAGGCCCTGAAGTACTCTGACTCAGACTTCATCTGTATCATTAATGCCTGTTGTCATTTTTCCCTGCTTCACAGCAACAGTGTGCTTGTTTTGCCCTGTCTCTTACCCCAGCTGCCTGCATTCTACCAGGCTGCCGTCATGTATGGAATTCCTTTCTTTGGTATTACCTAGAAGAAACAAATTTTATGGCTCCTAACAGCGAACTGTTACAGAACCATTAAGGTGACTGTTACCTAATTGAGTAAATTGAGTAACACAGGATATTATTATTATAACCTTTGTCCTTAAAAATGTGAACTAATATAATCCAGCTGCTAAATTGGATAGCAGCCATTTAGTTTTCCTAAAGATCATGATTCACAGCACTTCATAAAAGTAGTCAGAGCTGGCCTCTGGGATTAGTGGTTTGTTTGAATATGATATCTGTATTTCTGGGAGGGCTCCAGATTGCTTTGGAGCAGTGAAATTTGTGTCACCTGAATTGCCATGCCTCATGAGCTCTTTCCCAAGCAGCCGAGCCAGCTTCCCTAACTTGTTGAGAGACAACTACAGCGCCCTGTCAAAGACACATCATGAGAACAGTATTACCACACAGGGACCTAACAATAGCATTACAGTGAAGTCTTTCACCCTCAACCCAACCCTGATACCCGCTCCCCACTCCCTGCCCCTTTGGCCAAGTCATGATCAACATCTGTCATGGTCTTCATTCCCATGACGTGTTAATATTTTTTGAAGTGCTATGCAAAGGAAAAGATCAATAAACCTCTCTGTGTTTCCAAACAGCTGTAGTTGGAATGACCTGTGGCAACTGTTTTCTAAATTGTTGATAACTTGGCATGAATGTTAAGAACAATCTGGACTCTTCAGAGAAATGCTGGAATGCTTTAAGATCTGAGTGCACACACTGTTTCCATAAAACAAATCTTATAAGTCTGTGTCCCAGAGATCAGCTTGGTTGAATATAATCCTGGGTATCATAGGTGGAAATTGTTTAAAAGTGTTGTGATAAACTAACCCAGGGTTTCTAACTCTGGTTTTGTTGACTGAATAGACTATTTCCATTATTCCATTCAAGAACCTCAATGACATGTCTTGCAAGACAGCAAAAAAGCTTCATGTTGATACCCATAACCTTGGCAAAATATACTTGAAATTAGAGATAGTGTTCCCAGCTAGAACAGTGTGTACCAATCCTCCAGATCATAGAATCATAGAATCATAGAAAAATTATGGTTGGAAGGGACCTCCAGGGTCATCAAGTCCAACCTTTATCCCAGCATATTCCTAACCATTAAACCACTAGACCATGGCCTCAAGTGCCTCATCAACCTGTTTTTTGAACACCCCCAGGGATGGCGACTCCACCACCTCCCTGGGCAGCCTGTTCCAGTGCCTAACCACCTTCTCAGTAAAGAACTTCTTCCTAATATCCAACTTAAACTTCCTCTGATGTAACTTGAGGCCATTTCCTCTCGACCTGTCATTAGCAATTTGGGAGAAGAGACCAACACCAGCCTCACTACAACCTCCTTTTAGGTAGTTGTAGAGAGCAATGAGGTCTCCTCTCAGTCTCCTCTAGACTAAACAGCCCCAGTTCCCTCAGCCGGTCTCCATAAGGCCTGTTTTCCAGACCTCTCACCAGTTTCGTTGCCCTTCTCTGGACTCGCTCCAGCACCTCAATGTCCTTCCCATACTGTGGTGCCCAGAACTGGACACAGTACTCAAAGTTTCCAGGAGGAAACAATAGAAGGATGGCTCTGTGCTTTACCTCTGGAACCAGCAGAGATCGCCTGGCTGTGAGGGATGTGTGTGCTCTGCTCCTTCAATCCCCATGGGATTTGCTACCACCTCTCTACAGGTACTCGTAAGCACTTTGTTGCAACATAGTCCTTTACCACCCCGAGTCTGCAAAATAGCCAACTGCAGAAAAGATTAGATGTTGCCCACAGGAAAAAGGTCTTTGTAGACATTTACCTTGTTAGAAATCCAGAGTTAGCATCTCAGTCTTCTTTCTGAAGCTTGTGTGTGTGTGTTAGTTATGAAATATTTTTTTAGTAATTCATAAATTGGCAGTTTTTTGAACCTTGCCTTCAATTTTCATGAAAGCTTTCGTAGAAGTATGAGGACTTCCACTTTTTAACATTTTAGTGGTCCACCTTTTCAGATAATCTAACCTTAAGGAAAAACAGTAACTGACTTCACATTAGAAGTTGAAAGACCTGTCACAATGGGCCCTAACGTACTATAAGGGATTGGGCACCTTATAGAAGATGGAGTATATCCTTTGTGTACCTTATTCTGTGTGAGAGAAGCTGATATGCCCATTTAAGAAAATGTGAGATAGTTAAAAAGATATTGTAGTATTCAATGGTAGAGTCAAATCAAACCATATCACATTTATGAGTTTTTCACTGAAAGGTACACTAACACTTGCCCTAGGGGGTTGTAATCCAGTATGTTAGCTAGACTCAAAAATATCACAAACAACTGTTATCTGAAATCACAGGCATGAAAATATAGTAAATGGCTCTATGAGTGTTTGACTTGGGTGCTTTGAGAGACAAGTAATTCCATATAAGTTATCTACACTTTTGTTCAAAGTTAAGAAATGACAATAACACTAAATGATATTAGTCGCTGAAGCTGTTCCCATTAAATCTTTCACGTACACCCCCCGCTAGCAGTGTAACGCCGAACACATATTAACATTTGCATGTTATTTGTGTGCAGAATGTGATTTAATTTACTGTTTTCTAGTAGACCTTTTGGCTAGCAATACAGTGTATTGTTTGCTTTCCTTTTATTGTGCTGCTTCCTCTTCCATTTCCCGCCATTTACATGCATTTATTCTTTTCCAGAGGCCATGGCTTATGCTCCACTGCTCTGCTCAGAGCACAGTGGCATCAAAGCATGAAGAGACTCCCAGGTAGTTTTAATCCATTTTTGAAAAGGAGGCAGGAATATGATCTCTCTCAGACATCAACACCCTGTTCATTCAAAAATAATTTTTCAAAAAGCACCCCATGCCTCATTTTTGTTACCACCTCTTCATACTTGGCAAGGTACTATTCAAGTTGCTACAAAAACTAAATAAGCGATCTCACACCCGTGAATGGATTATCAGGCAATGCATTTAGGAGAGCATCCAAACACAATTATGCAGCATGTGTACTTTGATATAGAGTTTAGCGCATTTCCCCGACTTCTACTGAGAACAGTGGGTGGATAACAAAGCTAGAGAAATGCCCCAAATGTCTACCTTTGCAAGGGGGAGTTGGAAGACAAATTTCAGGTCACATAGTTAAAGTAGTGTGACAAAAACTTCCTTAACTAGAAACGTAAGTGTTCAGCAAGTCTAAGACAGTTTTCCATGTCCAAAATTTTTTTTCATAATTCAGTTTCTATATGATCTCTCCATATGCACTCAATTAGAAAGGCAGCAATTACTGCATAAGATGAGGTTATGCAGCTATACTTTATTTCAGATATTATACCTAGCTGTGTATACAAAATCATTCAAGATAGATAGACTGGCTGCCAGAAATGTCAAACTAACTTAGAGGGCAAGAAACTGAATGAACAACAGGCTCAGAGATTTGCCAAAATGCATTTTTACAGCACAACATCATGTCAACCCATGCTAGGTCAGTGGCTGGATTATTTTGCTTATCCAGGATAACAGCAGTACATGCACAAAAATGTCACGAACTTGAGGAAAATAAGACAACACAGGATATGTCAAAGGAGAGTATAAGAAAATAGTTATGAAAAATTTATTACTAGAGGTCATACTGTATGAGTTGTTCAAGATGTCAAGACTTTCATGGTGAGATTTGGAGGAAGACACTACAACAAACAGCCTTGTGGTTGTCTGTCTTTTCAAAGCAGGCAGAAAAGGAGAAAGCATAGTGAGCTTTTTTAAGATATGAGAAATAACAATTGAAGTTAGTACTGACAGAACAGGAATGGAAGTTAATGCCATAGCAGTATATGAGAATAAAAAGACTTGGTTTGGTAGTGAAAGGAGGATCATAAAGTGAAAACTAGATCATTTTGCTTTATAAAGTGGAAAAGGGAAGTCAATGGAGACGTTAAAAAAGGGAATGAGAAACTTACAGAGTGCAATTTCCTTATTTGCAAGAATGCCTTGAAAGTATGCAGTTTTTGTGAAAAGATTTGTGAGAGCACGTGGGAGGATGTTACAGTAAATGAGAGGTAAGAGAGGTCATTTTGCTGAAGTGACGTGAAGTTGGTGGAAACACCTACTATGACTAAAAGAAAGGGTTTGGAGTAAAGAAAATTTAATGAAAAATAACTAATGCAGAGAGGGTAAGAAATAGCTACCTAGGAAGCCAAAGACAAGAGGATTTAGGAATTCAGTCTTGGATACCTATTCAGAGATGTTTTTTCTATGTCTCAAGCATACCTTCCCTTAATCAAAATCCTACTGTCATACTCAGCATTACCACAGACTGTATCTTATGCATCACAATGGTAATTTTTTTTAATCCCTTGTCCTGCATATAGGTCAAATAAAGGGGGAACAATAGTTCACTTGTAGTGTTGTTCACTTGCTAGTGTTTCATCTTAGATACCTAATGCTTTTAAAGAAACAAAACAAAACTAGGAAAAACCTCAAAGTAATTCAGGTAACACAGCACTCAAGGAGGAGATGAATATTATTATTTAAACCACTTTTTAAAAGTCAGTAGATTACTTAGGGAATACGGGGTTAATTCCATGCCTGAAACACAATAACACGTTAGATAAAAATATAGTCTACTGAAAGAATGAGAACATGAGCACGAGTGTATGTGGCCAGGGCAGTGCAGGCCTCACTAGGAAGGCAGTTCTGCAAGGTGTTAAACTTCTCAAGGTTCGAGCTAGGCTCTAAGTGAATAAGGAGGGATTCAGTGTTAAAGCATGCCCTGCCCTTTTGCTATCTGATATAATTACAGGAGAACCTTTAAAACCCTGTATTTGGCACTGTCTTTACACACCACAGCAGCATCGCAGCTGGCAGTAAAAACAAAACAAAAATATGTGAACCCCTCCCATGCCGCTTGCAACTTTGGCAACACACTATATGAAAGACTATCTACCCTATTCATTTGATTATCAACTCATCGAGCAGTGCAAATATCTACACATGCATAAAGAAATTGTGTAGGCTTACTCTCAAACTCTAAAAGGATCCTGAAAAACCTAGTGTGGTCAATTAAAATCAGATCCGGTAAACTGTGTTTCTTAGAACTGTATAATTCTAGTGCAACTGAATGGTTGTCTGCTTTCTCAAAGGATCATAACCACATAGATAAAACTCATGCTTTTTGATATTTGTTGACATGCTGGAGTCTTATTAATTATCTTATTTGATAATACTACTGTTGTGCTTTCTTTGACTAATATGCAGTCAAAGAGAGAAGGAATACATTTTTCATTATGTTTTAATTTTTAAAAAGTAAGAACCTAAAAACGGAGAGAGTTTTTAGGAATGGAAGACTTTCATTCCAACTTTGAAAAGTAATGGGTTAGCAGGAAGCCATGAATCCAACTAATCCTCCTTATTCTACTCTCTAAATTTCTTCAGGGTCTGACGATGACAGTTGTCTTTCAAGCAAATGTTTTGGCTCCCTCCTTTTTTATCCTCTACATATAATCACTGTCTAGGTGATTCTGGGTGTTCTGTTTTAGGAAAAAAAATATCATATACAGAGCTTTTCTGGAGTGGGGCAGAGTATTTTTCACTGCAGAGTGATTGTTATATGTATGTTTCGGGGGAGTCAGAGAACTTCAATTGCCCAAAACCATGGAAGTGCTACAGAGTACTTGTAATGTACTATAGGTTGCCATCTGATCAGAATAATGGTGCGGTGACATTCAGAAATAATATGGAAAAGTGAACCAAATCTCAGAGAAAATGTGTGAGAAAGGAAGTAAAAGAACTGATGAGTGATGTACTGTTCTGGTTTCCCAGGAACAGACTCATGGGCCGACCATAGCAGGCCGGCCATGAGTAGCCCCAAGTCAGCTGGCAATTTCAATCAGGGCAGCTGACACAAGCTGACTCACAGGTGTATCCCATACCACTGACATGAAGCTCATTATAAAAGGAGGAAGATGAGTGAGGGTGGGGCCTCTTCCTGAGGCTCCTTCCCCTTCTGCTGTTCCCAAGAACCAGGCTCAGTGTAAGCTTGTACACTTTACGTTGGTATTTGTGTTAGTTTTGTTATTTCATTAAATCTTCTTGTATTTCAACCCACAGGGCTTCTCCCAGTTTTTTCCTCAATTCCCCTTCTCAGCTGGGGAGGGGGCATTGGGTGATAGAGCAACTGCTACAGTTTAGCCCCAGGTATGGGCTGGTTGTAGACATGAACTTGCTAAAAATGACACTTATCACTTAAGATGAAAATAAGAAATTAATTGAAAATCTCAAATGTCAACCCCATGGCACTTTTACCTACAAGAATTTCATGCTTTTAAATTTTTTTTTATTCTTAGTGTTATGAAATGCATGAAATTGAATCAGAAATTGAGTAACAACAACAATAACAAATTATATAAAGCTACCAGAATCAAGTTCTTAGGGAAATGTAACTGCTGATATTAGTTAGTGAAAATGTAAAAATAACCCCATAATCTTTATTTCAGGCATGGTCAATGTAATGTTAACTGCTATTGGTTTTAATATCTACATTTATTTTTTTAAAAAAAAACTATACAAATGCATAATGAAGTAGTTCTATGTCAGAGGTAAGACCATAGCTAATACTTAAAATGTAAGTGCCTGTTTGTGAAGTATTTTAACTATTAGAAGTTGACCTTATTAATGTCTATAAATATGTAAAGGGTGAGTGTCATGAGGATGGAGCCAGGCTTTTCTCAGTGACATCCAATGATAGGACAAGGGGCAATGGGTACAAGCTGGAACATAGGAGGTTCTGCATAAATAAGGAAGAACTTCTTCACAGTGAGGGTAACAGAGCACTGGCAGAGGCTGCCCAGAGAGGTTGTGGAGTCTCCTTCTCTGGAGACATTCAAAACCTGCCTGGATGCATTCCTGTGTGACCTGATCTAGGTATTCCTGCTCTGGCAGGGGGGTTGGACTAGATGATCTTTTGAGGTC
Organism: Podargus strigoides; assembly: GCA_028020825.1. Taxonomy (NCBI): domain Eukaryota; kingdom Metazoa; phylum Chordata; class Aves; order Caprimulgiformes; family Podargidae; genus Podargus; species Podargus strigoides. The sequence continues at coordinate 38,440,109 of CM051621.1, read as the reverse complement.
CCTTCCAATCCTTAACATTCTGTGATTCTGTGATTCTGTAATTATTTCTGATCATTTAAAATGCTTACAACTATAAAATAAGCTGCATTTGCAAGTCAATTGAGAATAATGTATTATGGACTTTCTAGCTGAGATCCTTAGATAAATCTTGATTTACAAATAAACATTTAAGGAAGTTTTAAGGAACTCATGTATGTGGCTTGGTAAAAGGAGCATGTTATGCTGATATAAGGACCATTAATTTTTTTTATGACTACAGCCACACTTGTCCTTCCATAGAAATTAAAATCTCTAACTGAAATACTTAATACAAAACTATGAGGAGGTCAGGCATTACCTCCACATGCTGAATTTATTTGCTGAGTCCTACCAATTAGTTCCTGTTTGTGAAATAGCCTTTACTTCACATGCCCCATAGGAAGAAACAGAAATCCTCAATTTAGTTATTGAACTAAGTTCAAATTGGCCATTATATACTAGGATATCTGGAAACCTTACTAATAAGTATATTCCTCTAAGATTATATAAATAACTGGGTATCTCTCTTCCATTTCATATTTCTGCTATTCACACATGCAGAAATAAACATTCATTTTCAGAATTAAAGGCATCTGAAAGCTTTTCTTGCAGCTGGACAAATTATATCTTTGACTATGTTATGAAACTCCAAACCTCCTGACACAGTTTTCCTGGGATGGTAAACCTATAATCCATTGCAAAAATTTTTATGGGGAGCCATATAAATAAGTCTTCCAAGACATTTCAGAAATTATTTAAAAACAGAATCCACAGCCACATCAAATATGGTAAGATACTTAGGTGTATAATAAGGTCACCAGTGTGTGTTTAAATGACAGCACAGAAAACCCAATAAAGAATTATTGTGAAACAAATGAGGAGCTGGAATTCTAGAATTTCATATGCAAAGGGATATGCATAATGCACCATTAAGACTGTAGTATGCAGGAAATGAAACAATTTATTTAAGACCTAAGAAGAGATTCAAACTAATATAAAGTACCATTGAAGTTGGATGTGAAGTTTTTTCACAATGGTTTTAATCATGGTGGTTAAAAAGCTGAATATATACCAGCACTGTGCCCTCGCAGCAAAGGTGGCAAACAGCCTCCTGGGCTACATTAGACAGAACCGCACCAGCAGGTTGAGGGAGGTGATCCTTCCCCTCTGCTCATCCTGGATGAGATGCACCCCTGGTGTGCTGGGTTCCCTGCTGCAAGAGAGACATGGATAGGCTGGAGCAGGTACAGTGAAGAGCCACTAAGCTGGTTAAGGGACTGGAGCATCTAACATATGCGGAGAGGCTACAAGAACTGAGACTCTTCAGCCTGGAGAAGAGAAGGCTGAGGGGTATCTCATCAATATGTGTAATTACCTGATAGGAAGGTGTAGAGAAGACACAGCCAAAAAGTCAGTGGTGCCCAGTGGCAGGACAATTGGCAACGGACAAAAATTGAAATTCAGGAAATCCCACTTAAACATTAGATTTTTTTTTATTTTTTATTTTTCCTGTGAGTGTAGTTCAGCACTGGAGTATGCTGCCTGGAGAGCTTGTAGAGTCTCCGTCCTTGAATACAGCCAAAATTTAAATGGATGCACATTTGAGCAACCTGCTCTAGGTGATCCTGCTTTGAGCAGGGGCATTGGACTTGATCTCTAGAGGTCCCTGCCAATGCAACATTTTGTGATTCTGTGAATATCATAAGGACAGTTTCCATGGCACTTATAGTGCTATCAAGCTAAATCACCACCTAGTAGTTTAAAATACATGTAAACAGTTTTTGTTTATTGTTTAATATGAATATAGGTATGGTTAGACTATAAATTCTTTCAGTGTACAGAAGAGTTAAGGCCATAAATATGCTATAAACAAGCACAACTGGTTTCTCCCTACAGCTCATTAATGTAACATTATGCATTTACATTTGCAGAGGAACTTGAAATAGTTTTGCAGAAACAAAGAAGATCACTTTGCCACCTTTTCCAGAAAATGGCTTTTACTGAAGTAATACAACTGTACAAGGAACCTTTGAACATATATCACAGCAACTAAAGGTGTTCAGCAAAGCAATGCACTTACTTCAAACCAGATAAGTAATTGATTACAATGGTGAGGAAACCTTACCAATACTAAGGTATGCTAAACTACACGAAAACTTCATTTGAGTCTTCCTTATTTACGTACCCGACTTACTTTCCAAAGTGCTTATTGTCCAGAGATGTTCCTGATGTATATTGTGTACCTCTGTGGAAGCTGAGTCAGACAGTTTCTGACAGAAAAGTAGCTGATAGTGTTTTTAATATTTGCATATTTTCCAATAACTAGTTAAAGTACAGATTTTTTTTAAAAAACATAATTATGGGTTTAATCCCATCTTGAGGTAAAGAAGACAGCAGCAGGCAGCAAAAATAGTTTAATGTTTTTTCATTTTATATATGCACATTCATAAAAAGAATGGCATGAAAAGATTAAGGTCATGTTTATCTATGATCTGGGGACAATAAAGAAGAATTCCAGAAAATATTTTATTTTGTTCATGCACTGAAATTACCACAGTGTGCAAACGATTTTCTTCAAATTTAGTATTTTTAAAAAATTACTTTATTTTTAACTTTGACAACTATAGATCTTCATGAAAGGGAACATAAACTGTTTGCTTTGAAATTGTTATGTGGGTAACTATAAACAGAGTTGGTAGTACAATCTAAGAAGTTGTCTCACCTTATTTCAATTAGTTCACTTAAAAGTCTTCACCAAGTCAAAAGTAAGAAATTTTCAAATGGAAAACTGCAGGTAAAGACAAGTTAAATAAGAGTGGAGGCTAATAAGATTTGTTTGGTTAAATCCGTTGAATGGTGGTCAGGAGTTTGAGTTAGCTCTGGTCTGCCATGGAGTTCCCACAAGAAGGGAAGGGAAGTCTTGGCAGTTTCATAGTCCACATTGTTCCATTGTTTTGGAACAATTAACGCATCATTATGTTTTTCTACGAAGTGGAGGCTCAGCTTTCCTGCTCATTGCTCCCTCTGAGCCCCAATATTAGCTTTGTCCTTCCATGATTGAGCAGCTGTGTGAAAAGGCTCTACAATAACACTAAATAACATCTTACAAAGGATATTTTTTGTGATATCAACATGTGTTTTATGACAGCTAACTTAAATTTTCTTCATATTTATTAGATCTGATAAAAATGTTTATTTTTTTAATGCAGCATTGATAGTTATTTTTTCCTTTCCAGTTTTGCTTTGTTTTGGTTATTGTTTCACTGCAGCATTGAGAAATCTGGATGAGTCTGAACAAATAAATCAGGAAACTCTCTTCTGGGGATAAAAAGCATGATGTAATAGTATTTCATTTCCTAAACCTTTCCTTTAATATCGTGAAGATGATATTTAGTGCTAAACCTGCTTATGTAAGATATGTAGGAGTGGATTAGAAAGTTGAGAATTAAAATTAAAAAAATTTAAAAATAAAGATAGGTAAGGTGAAGATGGAACTAATGTACATAAAGACATTTGAATGGAAATTAGTTTAACACAGAGATATTCCATTTAAACTCAACATTTGTTTTGATGATGGGTTTAAGTAAAGAATGTATCAATGCTGAGATTATGAAGCAGTGGTTGACCTGGAGAAGATGAATATATGTGAAAGGGTAAGGACATTGCTAGTTATGTTTGTATGGATTAAATATGTTACCTGGTATTCTCAAACTGTTAATAGAGCATAGGATTAAAAAGAATTTCTAATCCTTGTGACCTTTCATAGATTTAAACACAGATACATACTGTATTTCTCTCTCAGCTGCATGTCTTTTGTATACTTTGGCCATGTCATGCAGAGCTACATCTGCAAAAGAACTTCAGTAGTTTTCAAGCACGTGCTCAGCTGCTGCACCCTTTGAATGGTTTTGTTTTTACCAGGAAAACTTTCTCGCTGACAGTGTTAATGTGTAAAGAGTAAACTGTGTGTTAATCTTTGTCTAGTACATGCATAAACCCATTTGTGTAAAATCTTTCAGTGTTCTGACTGGTCCTATATGCTGTGATGTGAGCAGTGGGCACAGATACTGATCTGAGCTTTGTACATAATACCATGGCAATGCCTCTCTAGATTATGTTGTTGTGCAACTCCTGCTTTTCAAAATAATTCCATGGAAAAATATTTGTCTAATCTGTGATTCTTTTCTTTTTCCTTTCAGGGAGAGGGGAAGGTTCAAATCCACATCTCTATATTTTGAGAGGCATTGTTTACCAACCTAAATTTAAGGGCTTAAATGCTTTTTAGCGTTCTTGTGTTACAGGGCAACAATGAGTATTTTTATAAATGTGAAGTGAATGAGACTGGATAATTTCATCTTTCCAGTTCCCTGTACCACATCATGTTTCAAGTCACTATTCCCTATAAGTAGGGACGGTCAATATTTCAGTATTAGGAAAGTCCAAATCTCTCATGACACCGCATTTATTTTGAGAAGTTTCAAAAAAAAAAAATCATTAGAACAAGACTGTTCTTATTTTATTAGTAATGATAAGACTTCTTTTGGGAAAATGAATGTGTTTGGTTCTGAATTTGTTTTGATATTGTTTATTTAGGCTTTTATATTCTAGTAGTTGTGTTATGCCACAGTATAATTTTGGTTATATATGTTTCGTGATATGTTTCCATTTCTAGCATTTTTTTCCAAGAATATCCAATTTCACATTCCATGAATAATTGTGAAATTTCCTGACTCTGAATTCCTTTACAGTGACTGAATTATTTGTGAAATGTGAGAATTTTCCATAAAATTCAACTTCAAATTCTCAGCCAGACTAGAAAGTCAGGGGGTTTTAAGCCTTATTAGAGGAATGCATTTAGATGGATTGTCTGCCTGGAGAACAAGTAAAGATAATATTACTAGACTGCATTCCCTTGAGTGAAACCTTCCATTCAATCCCCCCATAATTTTTAATGTTTTCCAATTATTGCTTTTTCTTTTGTTTTAAATCATGAATCTCCCACGAGATGCTGATGTGTGTGCTGTAGAAATGTTTATTAGATATACCAGGATATGATAAAAACATCATCCTCCCAGCTTTGGAGGGAAATTTTATGTTGGCTTGTGAATTGCAGCCTAGGTGTAAAGAAGTACGTAATCCATTTCTAAGCAGCTGAGACAGCAAAATCTATAAGGCAATTTACAGTATTGCAGCAGAAGTCTTCAACAGAGTTTAATTAAAGAGTTCTGGCGATCTGAAGATATTTGTAATCCAGCACTGAAATTAAAGAAGTCCACATCAACAGAACTTTTTCTCAGGCTCATGATGCCAGTTGGCATTGCTATGCATATATATATATATCACATGTATAAATCTACAGTTAATGTCCAAAATACAGAATGGTTATTCAACCACCTCCAAGTAAGTGATGTAATGCCAAGATATGAGGCACTTAGTCCCAGCTGGTTGATTCGGAACACTTAGGTGAGGCATTCTATACATAATCTTTCTATGCAGTTCATGCAGACAATAAGGGGAATGATCTAAAGGGGAAACTTTTCTGCTGAACTGCTTAGAGACTATGAGTAAGAATACTAAGCATTGCATAGCTCTGAGCCCTGTACTTTGGGTGTCTGTTCATTTGGCTCCAGCACCTGTTCTCAGCAAGAGTGTCTACCTAGAAAGGAATACTTGGCTATTCAAAAGACAGATGTTAATGGGGGTGGAATCATTACACCATACACAAAGCAGTTATACTGTGGAACTCATTGCCATAGGATGTTGTGGTAATTTTGCATGGATTCAAATAATCATCAACAAAATTTAGGTTAATTAGACAGCAAATTACCATCACTGAAAGTGAGATAGCAAAATATGAAAGGATTACAATATTTATGTGTTCTGTTCCTGTTACCATCAAAGACAGGATTTTAAAATATGTGGATCTTTGTTCAGAACAAGTATAGTTGTGTTTTTGGTATTATGACAGTACTATAATGCCTACTAAGTTAACTAAATCTATTCTACACATTCTTCAGAACACTTTTCAAGAGAAAACAGATTATTTTAGAAGAATGTTTGATTTTTTTAACCTAATTTAGGTATATTCCGTTCTGTCATTCTGTGTCACTATGTGTTCAATAATCAAAAGATTTTTTTGTGTGTGTATACATACATACATAGCCTGCATACCTGTCTATACCTAGGAAATAGTCTGGTTCTCCATGTCACTAATTTCTATTTGAAAGATAAATTAGCCCATTACAAACTCCCCAAACTGGTACTACCTGGCAAAAGAGTAACAATATTTACAGAGTGAGTTTATGTTTTTCTTCCTGGCTGAGGTGACATTAGGTGGGGCTGATAGAGTTCAGTGCCAAGAAAAGTATATATATGTATCTCAAAGAGCCTTTTAATGAATTTATCTGATTCTATAACCCCCCAAAATTATTCTTGTTTAAATGAGAAGAAAGAAATTCTGATGTGATATTCTTAGCACTTTTACAGTAGGAGTTTTTGTTCTTTCTCCTCCTGGATTTAATGAGATTAAGGTCAAGTTTATAAATCTGGTTTCTGTGTGATTGTAAATTAATTTCAGACAAGATGGAGGTATTTAGTAGCTCTTATACTTCTAAGGACTGAGATTCTGGTATGATCATGATCCCCCACACTAGAGAAAATTCAGCCACAGGGTTTATAATATGGTTTAAAACAACAGATAACCAATATTTTAGAGAGGATGAAGGAAGATAATAACACTGGTTAGAACAGGCTTTCATAAATTTTATTTTCACAAATTATAGAGTTAAAAGACATTAAAAGTATGTTAAAAATATTCTCTGCCTCCATTATGACTATTGACCTACTTGAATTATGTACAAGAATGAGTATTCTTTCCAAAGAAGGAGCAGGATAACACAGTGCCTCTTATTGTCACTTGATAATCTATTCCTGAGTATATTTTTTTATTTTCTTTTGGACTTTTACAAGTAAACCTTATTATTCCTTTTTATTTACTTCATGTCTGTCTTCCGCAGGGTAGAAATATATTATGTAGGGACTTCCCAGGTGTAAGGCACAAATGTCATTTCTGTATATATTGAATGGTGGCCAGTAAGTGCAAATTGTACTGCTCAGCTGGAGCTTTCAGGTTTCCTTTTGACAGTTTTTCTGAGGTAATTTTTTTTGCAGAGTTGGGCCTGTGGATGGAACACTTCATTGCTCAAAGTTTTCAGAGTAACTTCTACATATGAAAAGTGAGAGTGGATCTTGGCGCTACTGGAAGTTCTTTTTTCCATATCTGTTTTGGCCTTTTTTTAGTTTCTGGGCTCTAGCTCAAAGTTACTAGCCACATCTGGAGGAGAGAAAGTTCAAGGCAGGATGTCTCAACAGCCAGCAATGATGTCCAAAAATTTAGAGAATAACTATGTGCAAATTCAAAATCATACACTAGGAATCTAGGAATCAAGACAAATCAAATATTGCATGACTAAATTTAATCCACTGAAGCTGTCACACATGAATTATTTCATGCTGATTCACTTAAGTATATGACTAATCAGGCAGAGCTAGCATGGTAGCAAACTCAAAAGAGAGAACACTGCAGAAATCCTCAAAGTTGGAGAAAACATCTCTAATTGGGTAAACACTTTGCCTAACACTTATAATTTATTGCACAAATTCATTGCATAGCTTACTTCTATTACTGTGAGAAAAAGTAATCAGCCTAAACAATCAGAGATGTGTCTGTACTAGCCTTTTGCCCTACATCTTTCAAACATTATTATTAATGAGGAAGCAGTCCTTATGGTAGCTGATACAGTACTACTAGCACCAGTAACTCTTGGCATGCCTGACAGCAGATAGTGTGGAGCTCAAGGGAAGGAGTAACTTTCCCGTAGTAGACCTTTACAGTTTCTTGTAGTACTAGAATTATTCCAGTTTAAATCAAGGCTCAGGGAGTTTCAGGCCAAGATCTAAAAAAATATTAAAGTGCCAAAAGTGGATCTGTAGATGGCTTAAGCATCTAAATCCAAGACTGTGATTCTCGAAAGCCCTGCTGAACAGTGTTAGGGACTATATTTCTGGCAATAAAACTCTAATGTAGAAGATTCCACTCTTCTCTTCAGTGGCTGCCATTTTGCTGAGTTTAAGACTAATAGTTTTTGAAACTTAAATCTAATCAATATCCTGAAAATTGGAATTTCTTCACCCAAGTATTTACCTGTCCTGCTTCACATTAACTTCAGATGAGATAGGGTTGTTTTCACAGAATCACAGAATGTTAGGGATTGGAAGGGACCTCAAAAGATCATCTAGTCCAGTCCCCCTGCACTTTTGTTAAATTTACAGGAAAGGTAGGAAAGTTGAGCTGTCCCCTAAACCTGAATGATTAGAGCATTCCCATAGCATATGAGGCCAAGGGGTTCAAGACTTTCCACAGTATGAATGAACATAAATCCACATCTCCTTAGAAAGTGTCTTAACCACAAGGCTGTGAGGCTGCGCAGTGATACTGTTTTAGTATGTCTTGGTTCCCCAGGCACAGACCCATGGGCCAGCCGTGCAGGTAGGCCATGAGTAGCCCTGAGTCAGCTGGGAGATCCAATCAAGGCAGCTGACTCACAGGTGTATCCCATACCACTTAATCATGCTCATTATAAAAGGAGGGCGCTCAGAGAGGGCGGAGTTCCTCCTCTCCTTGGGGCTCCTCTCTTGTCACCTTCTGTTCCTGCTGTCAACATCAAGGACTGGACTGGGCTGAGTAGAACCTTTCATACCTTATGTCGATTGTTGTTTCAGTTTTATTTTTCTATTAAATCTGTTTCTACTTCAACTCATGGGCCTTCTGCCTTTTTTTTCCTGATTCTCAACTGGGGAAGGAGCATTGGGTGGTAGAACAACTGCTACAGTTTAGCCCTGAGTACTGGCTAAACATAGACGGTATGGGTGACTGCCCCTCTTTTGAAACTTGGACGATTTAAGTAGTGTTTCCCAAAGTATGCATGTGTATTTTAAACGTAGCTGCAGAAGCAGCCAGGCTTACATAAAGTATTTTGGGGTTTTATTTATTTTTAAGGTTTTAAGTTAAAATATATACCAACACAATTGATTTAAACTCTAAACTAAATAATTCCTTGCCAAGGCTGCTTTCTCACCCTGTGGGGAATAGAACAAAACCTGAAATCATCAACTCCAATTAGAAAATCCATCTTGTCATAACTGAGGATTAATTATTGCAACTAGATATTGCTCAAATAGTCTTCAGGAACAGCACAGAATGATTTAAGAGGGATAGATGCAGAAGTAAAGTAGAAACATCTGCAAGTCTATTGAATTCTTATTTTGGCTTGTTATTGTCCATTTAACTTCCATGTTGTATCAGCAGGAGATGTCAGTTATCTTGACATTAACTAGTTGTGACTAGTGTTTAAAAAGGTGGTGTTTTTTTTTTGGGAAAAATATAAGTAAATAAATACAGCTGAGTATGTGCCTACTTTGAAAAAACTGTTCTCTCTGTTTGTTTTTCTGGATTCAGATAGAATATTTTGGTCTCATAATCCAAGGGAATTTTCAGTGCTGTAATTATGAAAGGCACGTGGAGTCAGCATTAATATAGAATAAGAAAACCAGAACTGGAGAGAAAGAGACAGAAAATGAGAAAAAAATAAACATACAGTATGTGGTAACCACAATTTGGTAAATCATAAAGGTGAAATACAGATGTAGTACCCTGTGATAGGGAAATTTCAACTAAACCTCTGTTTCTTCCAAATTTCCAAAGAAAAATAGACTCATGTCTTATGCCAGATGTTTAAGAAATTGAATTATCCAAATATGTCAGAAAATGTCAACCTCATTCATATTGTAAGAACTTGTATGTTTATAGATTGTCATTAGTACAGTCACTGACAAACAATAATCAACAAAAATGCAGATTTACCCCTTATAGCTATTTTTTCCTGTAGTTCAGAGATAACAGAAAATATGTTATGAGTTTTCTCTAAATGTACTAATAAAGAAGACAAATATCCTGACTTTTGAGCAGTGGCTATTCTGGTATGATCTTCTGTTCCCTAAGAATTCTTGAAAGAAAGCATCAAAATAGTTATTGCTCAAAGGTCAAGTACTGAACTAAATCTTTGACCTACACTCTACTCTGTAATATACCCTTGTGGTGGGTTGACCCTGGCTGAATTCCAGATGTCCACCAATGCCACTCTGTCACTCCCCTTCTTAGCTGGACAGGGGAGAGAAAATATTTTGAAAAGCTCATGGGTTAAGATAAGGACAGGGAGAGATCACTCAGCAATTACCATCACAGCCAAAACAGACTTGACTTGGGGAAAATTAATTTATAACCAATTAAACCACAGTAAGATAGTGAGAAGTAAAAACCAAATTTTAAACACTTCTCCCCTACCCCTCCCTTCTTCCTGGGCTCAGCTTCACTTCCAATTTTCTCTACCTCATCCCCACCAGTGGCACAGGGGGATGGGGAATGGGGGTTGTGGTCAGTTCATCACACATTCTCTGCTTCTCCTTCCTTCTCAGGGGGAAGACTCCTTACACTATCCCCCTGCTCCAGTGTTAGGTCCCTCTGACAGGAGACAGTCCTCCACAAACTGCTCAAACGTGGGTCCTTCCCTCTGTTCTTGCAGAGGTTTTTTTCCCCCTTCCTAAATATGTTATCACAGAGGTTGCTAGCACTGTTGCTGATGGGCTCAGCCTTGGTGAGTGGTGAGACAGTCTTGGAACAGTCTGTCATTGACTCTGTTGGGCACAGGGGAAGCTTCTAGAAGCTTCTCACAGAAGTCACCCCTGTAGCCTCCCTGCTACCAAAGCCTTACCTTGCAAACTCAATGTAACACTTCAGTTTAGAGACAATAATGGAAAGGATTCTGCTTCTTAAACATAGGCCTCCTCATCATTTTAGATGCTTTAAGGAATCTTAGATAGCTGTGGACAGATATGACATAGGGCATTCAAAAAATCCAGATTATCTGGAGCAGCACTGAAAATGTAACTGTGAATGTAACCCTGAGATACAAGTCTGCCCTAATGAGACAAGTGGGAAATTCCCGTAAGGAAGTGAGTTTCTCTGTGTCATAAAGACTGTCATATTCTGTTGATAGTCTTAACAATTCTGAGATCCAAGAATTAATCTGAGGTGACAGAGTATATACGTGCATGTGTATGTGTGTTATATATATATGCATAGGTGGAGACAAGGAGTTAAGGAGTTCATGGTAGCGTGAAATGTCTGAGATCAAATAAATGATTAATTCTTAGTCCGTTGTGAAATAATTTTAGTTTAAGCCTAGTGCTCTCTTACCTCAGAGCAGCTCATGTTAAAGGCATCCTAGCCGTGGAATAATGTAAGGTGATAAATCAAAAATTATTTAAATATGTTTACAGCTGCGGAGTATGAAATGAATTATTACTTGAGGATGACTCCAAGAAGATATTTTATTTGTATTTGGAAGATGGAAGATTTTAAAAAAAATTTGCCTCTGGCACATGAGAGTCTGTTATTCATTTCAGTTTATTTAATGGTTTGTTACTAGCATTTAATTTAGTTGTGGTGACTATATGCCAATAGTTGCTTTATAGATTCTTTACTGCACAGGTACAATCAAGTAACTATTCACTCGTGTTTTTAGTTGGATTTTAGCTCCTCAGTTTGTTCCTAAATGCTAGCACCACTGTATTACCCATGAATAGAGGATAGATTGTTCAGGCAGTCAGAGAATACTGTGAAGATCAGATATCTGAGTTCTTATGAATCTATTCTCCACTTTGCAAGACATTTTCACTAAAGTTTTAAAATTTAATGAATGGCATTTTTCCACGGAAAATAATGGTAAACTGAAGCCACATAGTTTGGTTTGGCTTCAGAAAAATTTCCAGTAGCATGCTTGAGCTGATTGAAAAGTGTGTTGTTGGACTATTGTGGATTTACTATTTCATTTTGGTTTGATTTCAGGAAGTTCTACTTCTGTTACATGTAATTGCATGTGTCTGTTGACTTGTGTGAGTTCATGCTGATGACACACATGGTTCACATGTAGCAAACTGAGATAACACTTGAAGTCTACCCCTTATTGTAGTTGTAGTGCCTGTTTACAGACATACAGGGAAGGGAATGCCCAGAGGAACAGAAGTAGAAGCAGCAGTCACTGAAGTCACTTCTCTAGAAGAGCAAGCTGATTGCATACATAAGTATTTTCTGAATGATGATAAAGAGGATTGGGAGTTAGTAATTTTCCTAGTCTCAAGGAAGAGAGAGAACTATCTCTGATAATGCAACATTGCTGCTTGATCTGGCAACCTCACAGTTCCCTAAGCCACAAGCTGTGTTCACAGTTCTAGGAACAGCAGTACAGGCTGTTCACAGGCAGCATTCCTCTGAGCAATACTTCAGAAGGAGAAACACAAGTCTTCTACTTCTGGAAGCTTGCTAGGTGGAATAACTAATTCGGAAGTTTTGCAACATGAATCCCAAGAATCAGTGAATACGAATTAGCCGAAGTCAAACTCTGACCTTGAGGCACAGTCTGTCCCTTTGAGAACATTAATGATGTGGAAGAAGAGAAGCATCTCTAATCAGTCTGGGATCACCTGAGATAACTTCTCCAAAATCTCAACAGTTGCTGTCCATTTCCCAGAGATTACCAATTCATTCTGGAACAGTGGTTTGCTTTCAGTTCTGGCAAGAATTTTTTTTGTTCACAGCACCTAGTCAGAGGAGTTCCCTACTAGGAGATCAAGTGACATAGTACTTGGTAGAGATCATCTCCACTTGATATTGTTAATTTCTGTCAGCTTTTGAACCCAACACTATTGAATGGCATAACGGCCGTTTGCCGGCTGTGCAGACATTTTGGCCGTGATCCCAAAAGGGTGGGAACATTAGGTATGATAAAACAAATTAAAAACAATCACAGAAGAAATATGCCCAGAAGGTTACTTCAGGAGAAAAGGAGGCAAGCACTGTGTCTGCTAGCAATCTGAATATAACATTTACTGTTGTTTGTGATTTCGTCAGCTCATTCCAGAAGCATGGCTCAACAGACTTTAGCAAGTCTTTTCAGAGGCAGCGAAATATCATTGCAAACAGCCTGGAGCCATGAACTTGGCCATGTAACGTGTGTGGATGCTGGCCACAGTTATGCTTTCTTCTTGGGAATAGCAGAGGCATTAGATGCTTTGTTGCTGCTGCTTCCTCCAGTGACAGGTTCCCCATAGTCTCTTTTGTAAAAATGGCAATTCCCAGTTTCTGTAATCCAATGAGAAGAGGATTACTGTACAGAGATGATGTTGGCAGGGTACAACTGATCATCTACCATGCCAACAACGGCCTGTAGGATGATACAGCCTCTCAGATCAAATAAATAAAGACATATGGTAAGAAGAAGAAGTTCTAAAAAAAAAGTTTACCAAGTAGTGCATTTGTAACAGGTGAAGAACAACACACTCCCAATAGTGTCTACGGAAAAGTACAATGCCATGAATGAGCAGGCCTGAGAAGCTTCTGCTGAGGTTTTGGAATGTGACAATAAAACATAGCAGCTCAAAATGATAACTTTTAGCATGAAAAATGAGAAGTTTCCTAAAGTGTATGTTAGACCTGTTTTCAACATGGGTGATGTTGCTTTAAAACCCAAAGTCATATTATTTGCTCTTGTAGCAAACTGGCATTTCTGAGCATTCAGGAGCCAAAACACTGATGCATCAGTTGCTACTTCGTTTCTTTCATCAGGAAGTGGAAACACAAGGGAAAAAGAAGTTAAAAAACCCACCTGTCAGATATCACTGAAATCTATGTGTGTTCAAGACAGTATTTGCATCAGATAGTCTTTAATTTTTGCTACAAAACCCTTATTTAACTTTTTTTTGCTTGTAGCTTGCGCAATATATGACCGCTTTTTTCATCCTGTTGATGAGTCCACAAAAATGGCCTAAAAAGATGTGTTCCTCTAACTCTTCTAACCTAGCTGCTGTTTTTCTGGTTTTGACACAATCATAATCATATACAGTGCATCATGTAATTGCATGCTGTCAAGTCAAAGTAAATGCATGCACGACCCTCTAATTGTGAAAATGACAATAACAACTCTAATTATAAAAATCTTTGAGGAAATAGAAATCCTAAATAAAGCAAATTATCAGTAAAAACATCTACAAAATCACTGCTGAATGGTGTAATTAAAAAATTCTTCATGCTTACACTGCTTGTATACAAATCAAAAGAATGATTTGGTCTGAAAAAATTAATCTTGCGAAACATTCTTCACGGAATCTAAACTTTCTGTTAATACAAATTCAGTCACTACTTTGACAGCCTGGCATTACTCTGTTGAGAATTCATATTTACTATGTAATGGATAAGGATTTAAAAATCATATATATCCCATGTTGCTAAAAAAAGGCTGAACTGACTTCAGCTTTACATCTCTAGCCAGATCTACTGGCTTACAAAAGCACATTCTCTAAGCTAGGACAAAGGACAGATAACCTCCAAGACCTTGCAGAACTGTACAGTAAATAACAGGAACTAAGCGGTCTAATATTGAAAACACAGTTCTTGCTGCTTGAGAAAATGTTCATAATGAATGTTTCAAAAAGAATGCAGTGACCCTCTTTGAGGAGGTTAAGAGTGTGTTTCTTCGGGGGATGTCTGATGCCAGAAGATATATTTTGGGTTGAAGGCATCTCAGGCCGCAACCAAAGGAACTGAAAGGTTGCATATTAAAGAAGCCAGAGTGCATTGGTGTGGCAGTCCTGAACAGAAAGGCTTTGAACAAAAAGTCATTGTAAACACAGAAGGTGTGATTGAAGTAAATGCAGAATGCTCCTTCAATGATGTGGAGAAACTGAAAAAAAAGATCGAGGATTCAATCTGGGAGACTAAAGTGTAAGCTTCATCTAGTATAAACTGTCAAAAGAATTAATCCTGATGTGGTAGTATTTGACCCTTAAATTTGCATGGATACACAAGGAAACAGCCACCTTGGTTTTAAATTGTTGTTGTTCGGGAAATTCTAGCTGATCAGCTGCAGTTTTTGAAAGAGCTGAAGGTGGTGCCAGAGGTATAACTCCATAATAGGTGATAGCATAATAACAAAATTCCATGCAGAATCAGGTCAAAAGGCCAGTATTCCCTGGTGGTAGCAATGAGCTTTTTGACATAACAAACAAGGCACTGCAGCATGGTTCTTTCCCTGTTATACACACAAAGATCTAAAAAGTAAGGGAAAGCTTAGCTCAGGCTCAAGCTCAGAGTTCCCCTTTAAAAAGCAGTTATTTTATCCCCATGCCTCAGACAGTCCTTCCAAGTAAGGGAGTCATTCCTCGGCCATTGGAGACCTTGAAGTCTCTGTCAAAGCGTCAAAACATGCAGCTGCAAGAACTTGCTGTGACTAAGATATGGAAAAGGAAGCAAAAACCCAGTTCTCTGTTTTGGCTGCTGAACCAGAAAATTCAAAGAAAAAAATGAATCAAAATTTGTTTTATTGTTTGCTGTACTGAAGTGAGCTTGATCCTTACTTTCCTTCTCCACTTCTTAGCAAAACACTTTTCTCAAAAGGAATGCTTCCCAGGTTTTGCCAGAAAAGCAAAAGAAAGGAAGGAGTGTGTTCACAAAACCAGTGAAAGGTCTTGTTTCCTTTTGCCAGGTGACTAGGGTATTCCGACATAGACTCAGGGGTCTGCTGTTTTGTTCTAACTGAGAGATTTTGAAATCATGTCCTTTGCCTCCTGAAAGAGCATCTTAACGGCACTGAATGGCTGTCTTAACACTGTAGAACGAAAAGTGTGAGGCACAAAAAAACAAGGAGAAGGGTGACTCTATTTGGTCATTGGGACATTCACTATAGAAACAAAGCATCTTGATTCCCATTTCACTACAGTGTTTTAATTACTATCGTTGTAAGGATGGGTTGAGTGCATCGTCCACTGCTACAGATGTTCACTTAAGAGGTGGGAGGTACAAATACTCAGCAAGTTGTGAAGTCATCTTTCACAACTTTAATCTCAAACAGCCTACTTTACACAGGCTAGTGATTGCTATTTATATGTGCAAATTTTGGGAAGTAAAAATTTTATTTCTTTTCATGCTTTCCTTGCTTCTAAAGTATGAAAGCATGCAGATTTTTTAGTAAGTTCATTGTATTCAGTATTTTGGTACTTAACAAAAAGCCTACCAAGCTTAAAACATTTTACTAGAAAAAAGAATCTAGCCACTGTGGATTTACAATGTTTGTTTATATTTCTTTGCACTTGTATGCTGCTAAGTCTGGTTTGTTTTTTCTTCCTCTCTCTCTCTAAATGCTTATTATTGTATGAGTAAGCATTACACTTAATCCTGTCGTGGTCAAATGAGAAGATTTAGCAATTTCTTTCCACGCTTTCATCTTTAACTGTTCTTACCCATGCATGCACGTCTCTTGCTACTGCTTGATCTGTCCAGAAAAAATTTGGTCTAGAACATCATCTACATGGAGTTTCATCAAGGGTTATGAATAAACACATGATTTGGGAACTGATAACAGAAATATTTGCTGTAAGTTTGCACCTTTGTAGTTGGAAATAGTTAAAGAGGAGGAATACAAAGCATTATTGATGATCATGTCATGGCTGTAAATTGCTAATGGGATGGAGCCGTGAAAAAAGGCAAATGTGCCTTTGAAAAATTACCCACCAGAAGAATTCCAGGAGGAGAGCCAAGAATAGGGTCAATGGTGTTAGGCCTTAGTGTGCAGTCATCTGGGATAGTCAAAACTCAGTTACATACATGCAAAAAAATGAAATGAATCTAGTTCATTTGCAGAGAAGGCTACTAGGGTGACATGAAGAATGGAGAACCTGACTAATGAGAGAAGGTGAAAGGGTGTGACTTGTTTAACTTTGCAAAAGGAAGGCTGAAAGGGGATAAGATTGCTCTTTGCAGGGATAAGTGAACAGATATGTTTAAATTAAAGAACAATGTTGGCACAAGAACAAATAGATATAGGCTGACCCTGGAAAATCTTGGACTGGATGTTAAAAGAGTATTGCTAACTATTAATAAAGTGTTCTGCATGTAGTCACTGCCATCCTGCAAGGATGATCAGTGCACACCTGCACCTGAAATGAAGGGATTTGTGTCACTCAGTGAGGATGGATAGCCCCAAAGAAGCAGAAAGCCTAGCTCTGTAAGTGTACTTCTCTAGCATCAGCTTTTTTTTCCCTCTAAATGTGGTTTACTGAATGAGTCTGATGTTGTGTTGCTTTTATTAGCAGGGTTTCAGACAGCAAGATTATCTTCAGAGCTCTCTTCCTAGCATATATTTCTATTAAGCTCCTGTCATTTAACTGACAGAAGTTGAATTCTCCTGTACTGTGATATATTCCAATTCAAAAGCAAGTTGCTGGCTTGATGCAGCATTTACTTGCTAATGGTCCCTTCCAACCCCTACCATTCTGTGATTCTGTAATCTGCTACTGATCTGCTATGTGTATCAGGTCATAATAAATGATCTTAATAGTCCCTTCTAGTCTTAAAACTTATTAATCTGTGAGTGACCTGACCATAAGTTCACTGGAACCCAGGGTCTCATTGGTACTTATAGAAAATAAGTACATTTTTTGAAAAACAGCAAATGATTTTTGCCAGCAGGGATTTTGTGAAGTGTCAGCTATAAAAGCTGCCATCAAGCTCTGTTATGATATTTGCAAAGAGAAAGTAAAGGGGCTTTGAAAATTACATCACTTACAATACATTATTTACATTGGCTGTCACTAATGAAAGATTTGGAGCTTTGCCCAAGTTACTTTGTAGAACAGCATTAGAGGTTATGAACTTAAAAGCACCTGTTTTTTATGTAGTAGACTAATATGAGATCTACTATTGTATCCTGTAAAGTTTTTCTTACAGGTAAAGCCTTTGCTCTGCTGACAGCATTATACTGAGGAAAAATAAATCCAGCTATTGAGGACTTTTCTAAGATATCTTCAGTTTTGTAGGGAACAGAGATATAGGGGCAAACACTTGGCAAAAAAACCCATAAGATAAGGTCTATTGAGAACAGTATATTTAGATAAAAGAAAATAAAATGCTTTTCTAGAAGAAAATAAAGGTTAGGAACAGATGTGAATTTACTGAGGGGGAGGAAGACCATTTCTTTAAGACATGAAGCCACCAATTCTCCTGCTGCCAAGATGACACCTCATGTAATCCGAGTGCTATGCTCTGACTTCTGTCCAATGCTTGATCCTTCACAAAGATAAATGAAGCCAAGATGGAATGCTGACAGCATGTAAGTAATGTGTCTCTTGCTGTGGACTGGCTAGCTTTGTTCAACACAAACCAGGGAACAGTCTCTAGTCGTGTAACTCTCTCCACTCTTTACTTGAGGGTTGTAGATGTCCTTGAAGCCATAAATGTTTTTGAAAAATTCATTTTATTACTGTGATTTTAAAATTTTATATATATATATATATATATATTTTAAATGCAGATGCTTACCCAAATATACTTGGATTTACCTGCTGTATATTCAGCTTACATCAAGAAAGTACAGAGTTTTCTTACAGACCTTAATGGAGGTGCTCTTTTAGAAAATGTACTACTTAATGACAACTGTGCTCTTGAAATGGGATGAGGAGGGATATTCAGGGCAGAAAGGAAATCAAGTGGAACCTGAGGGGGACACAGTTTTAAGCAGAAGGAGCAATTTGTCCAGAGTAACTCCTGTTCCCTTTATTGACAGTAGGTGAAATACCCAGCACATATTGTAGTGCTTGCTGTCTTACATTACTGAATGTGTCATTGAAATAGAGTGTGTACTGAGCTCCTGGAAATAATTGTTTGTTTTCCAGAAGAAATTTTTCATTGTATCGAAGTTTATTGGTGCACAATATTTTGTCTGTCCCTTTTTTGGTGTGTGCGAGATGAAAAAGAATTAGTAAGATTAAGAAAGAGTAAGAAGAGAATTGGAAATTTGTGATTCTGCTGCAATGTGTGGCCAGAGTCCTCTGGGAAGAGCTCTGAGGGTTTTCATGTGACCTGGCAGTGTTTTTGGATGCAAGAACCTAAAGGAAAGAAGAGAGACTTGCAGTCATATTAGCCTGAGTTTCCCCTTACACATGCCCTTATGCTTCCTTATATGAGAAGTGAAAAGTTTCATGGGGGAAATAAATCACAGGACATCAGCTGAAAAGCATCAGGTCTGAATTTTGGCATGCAGATTTTCTCTGGGACATATTCACTATGTAGGCTGAAACTTCTCTCGGTTAAGTCAGTAAAGGGCAGCCTCCAGTTTAAACATGGTTTTACTAAGGGTAAGTCATGTTTGACCAACCTCATTGCCTTCTATGAGGAAATAACTAGGTGGATAGATGACGGTAGAGCGGTAGATGTGGTTTATCTTGACTTCAGTAAAGCATTTGACACTGTCTCCCACAGCATCCTCGTAGATAAGCTGATAAAGTATGGGTTTGGTGATCAGGTAGTGAGGTGGATTATGAACTGGCTGAAGGGAAGAAGCCAGAGAGTTGTGGTTAATGGGACAGAGTCTAGTTGGAGGCCTGTGACTAGTGGAGTCCCTCAGGGGTCGGTACTGGGACCGGTGTTGTTTAATATCTTCATCAACGACTTGGATGAGGGTACAGAATGTATCCTCAGCAAGTTTGCTGATGACACCAAACTAGGAGGAATGGCTGACACACCAGAGGGTTGTGCTGCCATTCAACGAGACCTTGATAGGCTGGAGAGTTGGGCGGGAAAAAACTTAATGAAATTCAATAAGGGCAAGTGTAGAGTTTTGCATCTGGGGAAGAACAACCCCATGTACCAGTACAGGTTGGGGGCTGACCTGCTGGAGAGCAGTGTAGGGGAAAGGGACCTGGGGGTCCTGGTGGACAGCAGGATGACCATGAGCCAGCAATGTGCCCTTGTGGCCAAGAAGGCCAATGGCATCCTGGGGCGTATTAGAAAGGGAGTGGTTAGTAGGTCAAGAGAGGTTCTCCTTCCCCTCTATTCTGCCTTGGTGAGGCCACATCTGGAGTATTGTGTCCAGTTCTGGGCCCCCCAGTTCAAGAAGGACAGGGAACTGCTTGAGAGAGTCCAGCGTAGAGCCACAAAGATGATGAAGGGAGTGGAACATCTCCCTTCTGAGGAAAGGCTGAGGGAGCTGGGTCTCTTTAGCTTGGAGAAGAGGAGACTGAGGGGTGACCTCATTAATGTTTATAAATATGTCAAGGGTGAGTGTCATGAGGATGGAGCCAGGCTCTTCTCAGTGACATCCAATGATAGGACAAGGGGCAATGGGTGTAAGCTGGAACATAGGAGGTTCCACATAAATGTGAGGAAGAATTTCTTCACAGTGAGGGTAACAGAACACTGGAACAGGCTGCCCAGAGGGGTTGTGGAGTCTCCTTCTCTGGAGACATTCAAAACCCGCCTGGACATGTTCCTGTGTGACCTGATCTAGGTGTTCCTGCTCTGGCAGGGGGATTGGACTAGATGATCTTTTGAGGTCCCTTCCAATCCCTAACATTCTGTGATTCTGTGATTCTGTAAATCCATCCCAAGTATCACGATTCACAAGGTAATTTATTGCTAGGAGTCATGCTGAAAAGTGTTTACTGGCAGAGGTGAATACAAAACGAATATAGAACAAGTGTGCTAATAAAGGAAATGTTAGAGAGACAAACTTTTAAGAGCTTCAAGTTCTCCCTTCAGATCTGGAAGAACAAGCTGTAACTCCAGCACCTGCGTTGTGCTCTGTGTGTCATCTCGGCAAATATGCCATCTGTTAAGTCCTGATGCAGAGAAGAAGCTGTTTTCAGGCCTACAACAATATTTAGAGAGATGCTTAGCTTTTTCCTATTTCAAACAGTTTTTAAAAGGTAGATTGATGCAGAATGTACTGTTCAGGTACATGCTCAAGACAGGTCAAACATTTTTTAGTATTCTTAGCATCTTAGTATCGGTAAATATTCAGTGTAAGGTCCCATGTGGAGGCCATGACAGGGCCTCAGGAGCCACTTCGGGCCAGTGTCTGCTGCAGGGCCCAGCCTGAGTGATTGTCACTGCCAAAGCGAGCCCCTCGTGGGCCTGGGATTTGTGCCTGACCCACAGGCTGGCTCCCTCCCTCCAGACCCTGCCTGATGGCTGAGGCTGGGGCTGCCCTTGGCTTCCCCCAGCCCGCCCTGCTCTCCGGCTGGGTTGGCAGAGCGGGCCCAGCCTGCCAGGCCCTGCCCTGACAGGCGCCGGGGGAGTCCCTGCAGAAATTGAGCTTGAAGATGGTAAGGATAACTGTTCCTCTTGTGCACAAGCACAGTGTGTTATTTTCATCAGTAAATATTTGCGTTTTGAAATCCATGTCTTTTTAAAGTTCTGATCTTTGAGAACAAGTCCTTAGACAACCCACATGTTCACACAGAATCACAGAATGTTAGGGATTGGAAGGGACCTCAAAAGATCATCTAGTCCAATCCCCCTGACAGAGCAGTTCAGGTAACTTCTGTAAGGGGAGAGGAAGGTACTGACAGAAGTGGTCACGGAGAGAGCAAGCTGTGAAATTTGGGGAGCAGGGACGTCAATGTAGAAGGGGCAGGCTACATGAAAATGGGGGCCATTGTGTACCAGGAAGGAAAAACATCAGGCAGATCAGATACAAAAGCAAAAATACTCTGCTGTAAACTTTCACATATGCTATAGAGACATGTCTAATCCACATAGCTACTGAACTGCACTGGATTTTAATGGGTAACCTGGAAGTTATAGATGGTAAATATGGTAACCCTATGCTGTGTGATCTACCTGTCCTTGCACCCAGCAGCCTGGTTGTCAGAAACCTGGAAAAATGCTTGTTGTGAAAACCCCATCCCTCCCTGGGATGCTTTAGGGACTTTCAAACTTAGCATATGTTCTATGGGGTCTCCTATAACTTCAGGATTTCCTGCGATTTCTTATTAGACAATTTGTTGCTTGTTTTTGCTACTACTATTCTGGTACCAAGCATTTGTAGAGGTCTCTGGCATACCCAATTAATTTGCAGGGGACACACCCATTCACTGATAAAATCACCCATGTTTACCCCCTCATCCCCAAAGTAACAACAAATATTGTCAATGTAAAGAATATTTCTTTCTTTTACAACCACACCTGGCATACTGTAACTGTGACTCAGTCTTGTGTTCATCCTATGCAGCTAAGGGATCCTGTCATCGGACTAATTTTGCAAGGGTAAGAATAAATGACCATTCTTTTTCCAGCTTACAGTGTAACAGGCATAAATATTTCCTTCCAAAGGAAAACTATATAAAAATAGTCTGCAGAATATCATACTCTTCTCATTAAAATGTCTGATTGTGACTGAAGATGTGAAGACAAACTCTGTTCTTATTTGCAGTTGTTTAAATCTGGAGCATATCCATTGACTTCCATAAGGAGATTCCAGATTTACAATTCTTTAGGAAGAATTTGACTTAAGTCCCTATAGTTAAAAATTTTTCACAGGGTTATTACATTTAAAATTCATGTGGTACAATACATTATGAAGCCAAACTTTTGTTCACATATTAAACTCTTGTAAAATATCCATTACACATGCCCAAAGTGCTATGAGAATATTAGGGTAATGTAGGACCTCATGCTTCTTTT
This sequence comes from Podargus strigoides, assembly GCA_028020825.1. Classification (NCBI taxonomy): domain Eukaryota; kingdom Metazoa; phylum Chordata; class Aves; order Caprimulgiformes; family Podargidae; genus Podargus; species Podargus strigoides. The sequence goes on along the minus strand of CM051621.1, from coordinate 38,417,461 downwards.
ATCTTCAAATCTCAAATAACTTAGAAATCAGTCTTCTTTACAAACTGGAAAACTGTGACTGGTTTGTCAAGTAATCATAACAGGTCAAAACCTTTTTTGCCTCAGGAACAAAACCAAAGGATCTTAATACACTGTTAGTAAATAAAGCTATTCCTCTTCTAAAGAAATCTTTGAAAGATCAGATCTTGCAAAAATTTAGACATGTCATTATAGTTAAGTAGGTAAGCAATTTCTGTTCAGTTCAATGGAACTACTCTTGTATAACATCTACTTGTAAATTGAAGTCCTTTGAGAACATATATATATATATATATATATATATATATAAATACCATTATTTGCAGTCATGGTATCTGAATTAATATAATTTTCATATATATATATGTTGATCTTATGCATAATAGCGATGAAGATGATGAAGAAAATACAGCAGCATGGTCTAAACATATACAGAATATACAATAAGACATAAACTAGTATGAGGTTAAAACAGGGAGATGAACTTGCAGGGAAATGTTTTGATATGTGATATGAAGACAGAAAAGATGTGAAAAGGAGAGACAAAAGCTATAAACAGTAATAGAATTGTCTAGTTTAATTGATATAAAGTAATTCTTCTTAGTGTTTCTAGTCATTCATGGTTAGATAAGATTGATTTTCCTGAGTACTGCTGTATGTGTCAATATTCTGTACCATAAAGAGCAGAGTTAGATGTAATATTTGTGGTAATAAACTTACCATTTAGTTTAGGTACTCTCGATACATCAGAAGTAATTTACTAGATATTTGAATGGTCACGGTCCTCCCAAGAAAAGTGACAGAAACACCACTGAGCAAGAGAAATGTTGATTCCTGTTTACGATTTCCTGTTAATATAGATTATAGAAAATCACTAACTAAATACAAAACCAATCAACACACTTCCCTAGCTTTCCTGAACCCATTTCTTGGAACCTCACTAAAGCCAATGTGGAGTTTGACATTGATACTTCAAAGTATAGACCTTCACTTTAGTGATTAAAAATGCATTTATCTGTCATGTTATAATTCATTAAATTTGTGTCACTAAAAGGGAAATATAGACGCCTAAATAGTACGCCCTGATTCCCTATGAATAATATGTGGAAATGGAAATGAAATAAAACAGTATGTTGGACAATAAAATAATGGGGACATTTATTATTTTAAATAGTTAACTTCTTTGCTATTGTATGAGTGTTTAACTAAATATATAGCCAAACTATTCTTCTAACTTGTTTTTTATTTAGATAATAGATGTATATTTTATTTATTTAACATTTGTATCTCCCATTAGACTCCTTTAAAGCAAATATTCTAAAACCTCTGTTAATTCTTTAAAATAAATATACAAAGTCTCTTACTTTAAAATAGAACAGTTTTGTTTAGTCTAAGGCAGCTGTGACAACATGAAAAAAATAAAAACACAGCATAAGTGTTAGCACTTTGTCTCTTTAGCTTACTGACAGAAAATCATATGAATTTGTATGTTAGGAAGACTATGTCACAACTCTTTTAAGATCTGTGTTACTTTTGTAGAGAATATATTTTAATGAAAAATCCAGCTAATGTTACAATTCTGTCTGAGATGGCAAAATTAAACCTATTTCGGAGAGGTGGACTGAGTTAAAATGAACTATTGCATTAGGCACAGAAATCACAAATATTCTTTCAGTGCTAGAAAGTGTTCTGTTGGCATGGAAAATTTCCAGATCTCAGTAAGACCAAGGAAGCAGCTTGTTTCCTGAGATGTGAAACAGTGTTTATGTCTCTTCCCTTCTCCCCTTTTTGTATAAAAATAAAACATAAAAGGAATAAAGTAAAACTATCTTCTTTCTCTCTGAGACCAACTACAATGCAGCTATGTGAAATTCACATTGTATCAAATAAAAACCTGTTTTCACAAAATAAAACCAAAACCATTGCAAATTAGAATATGCACAAGCAGTGCCAAACACAGCAAAGGGACCATAATAGGACCATAATGCTTATCTTATTTATACCACTGCACTTTCATTGTCAGAAGTAATTGTGAAGCGAAAGCCCAACAAATTTGTCAGAGTTTTCTGATGCTGTGACAGTCATGCATAGGAACAGTTCTTAATTATAATGCCACTTTAGATCCTAGCCTTGGATCACTGTGGAGTGCTTTTGATTTACATCTGCTCCTATTCCAGCTGTCGTGGCTTGCTCCTTAGTCTTTCCACTACATTTTTTCATTCAGCTTCATGGGCAACATACTTTCTAATTCTCTTCCTAGCTGTTGCACCAGCAGCCATGCAGTGAGACCAAGAATGTAGCATGACAGAGCTCTAACGAGAGAATTGGTTGACAATGGCTTGTACAGATATAGCAGTTTTGCAGACTCTGAGCCAGTTTCTCTCTCACTTATGAGACTTCTCCCAAATGGAAGTTTGCTGATGATTATTAATGACTAATTTTAAAAGATGATATCACAGTACATTACCTCTGCCATTTCCCATTAAATATATCTCAGACAAGTAATGTCCTCATCATTAGGCCTGAGGCATACTTCTGATAACCTACGGATTATACCTATGTAGGTTAGAGATTGTTAACACTTAACTCATCTGAGCTCAGTCTTTATAACTGGCTCAGTCTGGTTGTGAATACCTGCCTAACATTGTCATGCAGGTCTTCATATTGTGTGGTATAAACTATTTGGCTGCTTCTTTTAGCATAGTTATACCTTTGAATATTCTACTCTCATGTAAATTTACTGAGACCTTGTGAATCATAGCAGTGTCATATAGAAAAAGTCATTCTTCATGTCCTACTTGTGAACAGATTTTCAGGAAAGCAATTAATACTTGTCAGTAATGCAGTCCTCTGCTTCAAAAATGTTTATGCTGTGTATCCATCTCAAGAAGCTTTGGCTTTGGTGTCTGACCCTTTTTTGGGGAATTAGCATTATCCAGACCTGGAATGAATATATTTAATTCCCTATTACTTCAAAAATGTATCCATTCAAAATTGAGTTAAGGGCATTTTGTAGGAATCCCTTGTCTTTTAAATATGCTTTCAACAGTGATAGAATGTATTCACTTCTTCAGCAGAATATGGACTTAACGAAATATGGAACAGCTTTCCAAGCTTCTCCACAACAGCTACTCACAAGAGTTGCTTAAGTTGGAAAAATATACTGCTGTATATAGTTGTTAATTAGAGATTTCATCATAACAGAATATAGTTTTGATTAATTGTCCTCTACTAATATAGCATTAAATTGATTTGCTTGTTGACTTATGCCTACATAATCTGCCCAGTACAAGATCTTGTGCTTTGGAAGCCTTGTTACAACTATGGAAATGCTGAAGCACATAGTCATCTGCTACCTACAATCTGTGTTGTAATAAAATAGCATTTTCCACAGGCCCAGGCAGTTTGGGCTCCTCTGATAAGCTGTTCTACAACCTGGTCTCAGTTTTCTGTAAGGTTTGCATTGCAGGATTTTTATGTGCTCATCCTTGTACATGTTCATCTAATTTGTACCCAGTGCAAGAGCTGAAGTTCATAACATAGATCAATGTTTTTAGTATCCTGTACAGATGCTGTTTATGGTAATGTAACAGCAAAGCACCTCTGTGTTACATCTGCCCCATTTTCTTCCATTGAAGCTTTGTGTGTTACAGCTCCTACTGGCAAACACGGCCGCCAGGTTTTCCTTCTCCATTTCTATAAAATTTCATTCTGTTGTAGTAAAGAAGTTCCTAAGCTATCTTCACATGTCCAACTGCATGATCACAGAATCACAGAATCACAGAATGTTAGGGATTGGAAGGGACCTCAAAAGATCATCTAGTCCAATCCCCCTGCCAGAGCAGGTCAGGGAGATTAGTCTAGAAAAGTATAGAGTGTATGAAAAGCGGTATGATGATTAGAAATTCAGACAACAGGAAAGTTAAAGCTCTGAATTTATGTCCATTTATTGGACAGCAAGCACTGCAGTCACACATAACAGAGCACTGTACCTACTAGCTGCAGAGCTCCACCATATTTCTCTGATCACTGACAAGTTATCCTGTTGTCTCTGCAGAGGTGTCTTCCATTGGGTGCCCTCGTGGTTAGTCTAATTATCTGCAGGATCTCTTGTAGAGCTTCTTGTACTACAAAATTTTCATTTTTGCTACTGCTGAAGTCTTCATCTTTTCTGTCATCTGTCTAGATTCCTTTTATATTTACCATCTTTCAATGTTTACTTGAATTAAATTAATATTTTCTGCTTGGATCTTTGCCTTCTCTTTCTTCTGTTTCTGATCATGTTCCGCCTTGATTGACACTGTAATTATAATGTCCCCAGCTATTATGTGGATGTCTATAATCACTCCACATTTCACTGTTGCTTTATTGAAACAATTTCTTCATTTTCCTTATTCCAAAAGCTAGATGTTATCTATCTTGTAGCTGCCTCAGAAGTTCCATAGTCTCTATGATTCCTCATTTAAACATACTTGCCAATATCAGTTTGTTTTTTTTTTGTCTAGAAGAGTGAATATGTTTTCATCAGGTAGTCTATGCTGAAAATCTGTTTGTGAATATGTGGAATAATGCCTAGAAAAGACCTGTTAAAATGTCTGGGATTAAGATAAATTGCAGGGTTTTTTTTAGCTGTGACTAAATTGTGACTCTGCGGTCATGTTCATTTTGGCCTTGACCTTCATTTATGAGATGCTTGGGTACAATTTTGAGTCTATCTTCTGCAAAAAGGCTATTTTTCTAGCCAAGCTGGATAATAGTGACTGACTGATATGTGTACTCTGCTGGCATATTTACAGGCCTACAAGGGCCTGTATGTGAGCTATTGATGTATCTTATTCTGTCTTTGTCTATCTTAGCTGGTATCAAGTTGCTGAGGACACCTGCACAATATGTGTTTGCAGAGGGGAGAGGTTACTTCAGCTTAGCTCTAGGCTTGCATGAACAGAGTGTCTGTCACCAGCTGAAGTGTATTTGCTGATGATATAAAACTAGGAGAAGTGACTGATCCACCAGAAGGCTGTGCTGCCATCCAGTGAGACCTGGACAGTTGAGTGGACAGGAACCTAATGAAGTTCAACAAAGGTAAGTGCAGGGTCCTACACCTAGGGAGGAACAACCCCATGCACCAGTACAGGTTAGAGGCTGACCTGCTGGAAAGCAGCTCTGTGGAGAAAGGCTTGGGAGTCCTGGTGGAGAACAAGATAACCATGAGCCAGCAATATGCTCCTGTGGCCAAGAAGGCTGATGACATCCTGGGGTCCATTAAGAAGAGTGTGGTCAGCAGGTTGAGAGAGGTGATCTTCTCCCTCTACTCTGCCCTAGTGAGGCTGCATCTGGAGTGCTGTGTCCAGTTCTGGGCTCCCAAGTTCAAGAGAGACAAGTAACTTCTGGAGAGAGTCCAGCGGATGGCTACAAAGATGATGAGGGGCCTGGAGCATCTCTCTTATAAGAAATGGCTGTGAGACCTGGTTCTGTTTAGTCTGAAGAAGAGAAGGGGATCTTATCAATGCTTATAAAACTCTAAAGGGTGGGTGTCAAGAGGATGAGGCCAGACTCTTTTCAGTGGTGCCAGTGACAGGACAAGGGGCAATGGTCAGAGACTGGAACAGAGGAAGTTCCAGCTGAACATGAGGAAAATCTTCCTTACTGTGAGGGTGACAGAGCACTGGAACAGGCTGCCCAGAGAGGTGGTGGAGTCTCCTTCTCTGGAGACATTCAAAACCCGCCTGGAGGCCATCTTATGTGACCTGCTCTAGGTGAACCTGCTTTGGCAGGGGGGTTGGACTAGATGATCTCCAGAGGTCCCTTCCAACCCTGACCATTCTGTGATTCTGTGATTACAAACTTGTGTTACTGCTTTTTTTTCCCTGTATGCAAAAACTGACAGTCTGTAATTACTCTGAAGACTTTATCAGAATCAAAGCATATTCATAACCATTACACATAATGAAAGGCTGTTATGAGTTTTGACAATCTTTGTTTCTGTGGGAATTAAACCAGAACTTTTATATCTCTTACTACTTTGAGCTTTGACCTGTATGAGGAGTGCTGATCTGATCACCTCCACTTCTCTGCAAATTGCCAAGAAGAAATTAGGCTGGGAAAGGTTTACAGTTTTTCTAGTGTATTTTTTTTAACTTTGCTTTTAAGTTTGTGTTATTTTTTCACTTTATTTTGTCATATGTCTGTAGTCTCAGACAAAATAGGCTCTTCTTGCTTTAACCCGACTGGTGTCACTTCTGACTCAATGTTTCCCAGCTATTGGTTTTCTATACTGTATGAATTCAGAGTGAGACCAAAAGACACTGAAAACTTTTATTGCTAAATACCATACTCTACCTACAGTCCTCTAGACTAAGTATCTGTTTCATAAGAGAGCTGCTTCCAACTTGTTCCTCTAACAGAAGTGTAGTTATTACGAATGATTCATTGTAATGCAGCATCATTACTTTTGTAATACATTTGTGTTAACTTAGGTTTTTTGGGTGCATTCATACCTCTGTATTTAGTATAGAGGAGAAAGAATCAGATCCCCTGTTCATATTAAAGCACACTTGGTTCCATGTCAGATTCTCTTGTAAGGGAAAAGGGAACATGTTATATTTACTAAACAGTAATAATTTCAGACTTCTACCAGAGCAGGCACCAGACTTCATACTTTTACCAACTCCATGCAACCACCACTGCAAAAACATAATTATAAAACCGCTAGACTGGCTTTCATTATTAAGAAAGTTTTTACCTCAGGGTAGTTACTACAAGCAAAACGCATGCAGTGACAAGGAACTTCAGTTTTCCTACCAAGTAAATAAATACATATATATAAAAAAGAGAGACCTGAAGGCATACTGAAGAATCTTGCCTCTCCTAAGGTTTTACTTCAACACAGCACTGTAACTCTGAATGTAAAAAAAAAGCAAAGCAAAACCAACAATATAAACAAATCCCTCTCAAATTATGATTTTCTAAAATAATAAAGCAGGAAGTTATCTTCACTGAGAGACAAAACAAATCAAAACAAACAGGATTCTAGGAGCATTACACGCGTATGTTTCATTTGGAAAATCAGGCAAATCACCAGACCCCTGGTTTAGATTTTTAAAAGAATGTAAACCTGCAGGTTGCTTGCCAGGAAAAAATAAATAAATACAAATTTGCAAAGTCCTATACAATTCAGTCTAATTAACAATTTTGGCCAAGAATAGTCCTTGACAAAGGACCAATATCTATCCCCACACATAGTGTTGTCATTGTGTCCCCCCCCAAGGGTCATTTATGTGTTATTTGCATCCTAACAGTTTGAGAAACTTCCTGTTTTTGTAATACCAGGATGATAAGGATCACCACACTGTTCACAATGTAATCATTAGTAGGCTTCTTTGTTTTCTGATGAGTCCTAATTTAGACCTCAGGTAAATAGATGAGCTATCTCATACATCTTGTTTTCTCCAAAAAATCAAGGCGTTCATTAATTGGTTTAGCTGGGATTTGGTAACTAAGATTACCAGTATGAGGTAGAGTCCTAATGAAGATAAGTCAGTTCATAATTTCAAAATTAATTTGGAGATCAAGCTGGACCTTTGCTGCTGAATAATCTGCCATGGCTACTTACTAATGTGTGAAAGCTGCAAATTGCCTCTCTTCCTTAGGAATTTATTAGGCATTTGTTACTACAGGTGAAGACACACCTAGTTTCCTAGTGAAGACACATCCTTCATGAAAATGGCTTCCATGCTTGGAAAAGGTTTTGTTAGCTGCAGGCAGGCAAGTAAGTAAGCAAGCAGGCAGACTCAGGCACAAAGATCTCAGTCATTTGAACTGCTTGCTTGCTCCAAAGTAAGCAGTTGCTAAATGCTTTGTGGCTCACAGCCTGCATTTTAGAATTTGAGTCCCTTTGCCTTCCTCCATTAGTTTGAGAGAGCCTGCTGTCAAAACCTTTATGAAGATAGTGTTATGCAGATGTTTAAGGTTTTTGCTTAGAGAGGTATATACAGTATGGTTTTGTTTAGTTTATATTTCTAATGTTTCTGATTCTTGCAAGAGATTCTTGTTTGTTTTAGTTGGATATTTTTGTTTGTTCTTTTGTTGAGAGTATGTTCATGTTGTAGTAGAAAAATTGTGGAACCTAAGGAACAAATATTAATGATGATACACTGTAGATAAACAGCACACCTAAGATTGTTAAGAAAACTGATAGGAACAAGTATCTAAACCAAACTAGTGGGTTTTAACTTGTTTTCAAGAAAGTTAACTGAAAACAAATCTAGCAAATGGCAAGATTTCAAATGCTGTAGCTAGAACATGCTGTGATTAATCTTATAATTTTTTGCTGATGTATGACAGATAATGATTCATTTTGCAATAGCTGTTTAATATAATGCATGAGTTCTCTCTTTTTTGTTATGGAAGACTGAAAACAAACAACGTAGGAAAACATTGTCTTGCTATGCCAGTTAAGACTGTGAGAAGGTAGGGGATATAGGAATCAACTGAGGATGTAGAAAGGTACTTCTCTTGCAGTTAGGGCAGATAGTCTTGACAGAAATTGTCAATCAAATTGCACCTTTTCTATGTCAATCATATAATGGTAACTTGCCCATAGCACCACATGTTTCCAGTCACCTAATAATACAGAGTGAAATTCTTGACTTCTTGCTAAATAATTGCTGTCTTCTGCAGATTTATAGGATTAACAAAGATTTCAAGTAGCTAATATATGTGGTGCTGCTTACGTACATGTATATAAACACACACACATAAACATACACATACATAAGTGTATGTAAACAATACAATTCAAAATCATTAGGACATTTTTAGCCATTAGTTTTCTCATCTTTTCTTATGAATATCAATAATTCAACAAATTAATACAAAACATAAATTGGTAAAAATAATAGCTCAAGAATTAATCTATCAAATGAAATTAACAGCCACTATTAATTTAAATAATATTAATTATAAACCAACATCTTACAGTGTTAACTTTATATAAACTGATTTTTTTTTTCTCCTCTTTTCTTGCAGACCCTGTGTTTTGTATCAGTGGTTCCATAGCAGCACAGCAGCAGGTCAGTCTGTTATCAGTTATCTAATTATGCTTAACATTTCATTTTAATTATCATTATAACATTTAGCATGACAGACTTTATTTCCCAAACAGAAAATTCTTTCCTGGTTTTGATGTAGGTGCTCTGAAGAGTCTCACATTTTCAAATTGATAATTGTAGTGAAAGCAAGATACAGTTTACATTGGTTTTTTCGAGGTTAAATTCTACATGTGCTGAAGTTAATTTCATTTACTTCACTTCTGGAGCATCTTGGAGCAATATTTTGACTCCCTATTACTCTTGGATGATAGACAAGGCTCTTATCTCTGATCCAAGAAGAAAAACAAGTATGGAGTCCTTCAAGAGATTATTTTTGTAAATCAAAACCCAGTTGTCACATATGGGCATCTATACAAAACTGGCAATAGAGATATTTTTTGATACCCATGGTGGTATTGCACAAACTGAAATGGATGTTTGTAAGCGTACTCAATTTATGAAAGTTCTTTCCTTGAGCAGAAAGAAAAGTATGCTAAGGCAGGACTATGAAGTCAAGGTCATTTAATTCTGGTGATAGTAAGACATCTTGGTCTAAGACAAGCTGCTTGATGTGCTCTGACTTGTGTAGGCTGCAACAAGTTGTTAGTAAGATCTCTAGCTTATCGCAGTTTCTCTCTCAGAATCCAGCTCCGTGCTTGCATTCATGTTACGGTTAGATGAGTGTCATGATTGCTCAGAATATACTCTGGCTTTACGCAGAGCAGAATCAAGCCACAAAATGTGGCAGATAATGTTTTTGTCATTGTGCATTTCATTTGACAACTGCCATGTACTTTTGTTTGCTTTGAAAATGCAGTTATAGCAGTTCACATCAGTGTGGAATAAATCACGCTCTTATATTTTTTCTTATTTGTGATCTACTTACTGGGCTTAGTGAAAAACAAATGAGAAACTTGTGAGTGAAAGCTCCAACAGTAATTGTCAGAGAGAGACAGTTTTGCTGTGATAACAGTACACAGGTGACACAGGTCTTTCGTGGGAAAGTGATGAGTACATATAGGATTAGAGTTATGTAAATTGTGTCCTGCATGAATATTTTTATTGTGCTACACACCTTGCTATAAGCAGCATTGTTTGACTGCAAGAATGTAAGATACACCTACCTAAACATAAGGTCAAGCAAATATCCCTTTTTTTTTTTTTTAAAAAGGAATCAGGAAACTCAAAAAAAAGCAGCAAACAGCAATGATCTCTCACAAAAAAGTGTCCATATGAATGGCTCAGTAGTGATGTTATTTGAAAGAAAATTAAACTGACATAAAACATAAAAGAGACAGCTGGTTTACATTGTTTATGTGTCCTCATTTGGAAGCAGAACATTTTATTATTAATCTTACTTGGATGTTGTGTTGTGCTGATGTGATGTAGATGACTTCTTGCAGAAAAATAAGGATACTCACCTTTTGTTTTAAATTTTCCTTTGTGCGTAAAACAAAGCTTTAAATTAATTTTAATCTAAATTTCTCCTAGATTTCCTTGAAGTTACAACACTGTATGTTATTTTATAAATTGAAAATGAAAGGGTTTAGTTAAAATATTGGTTTTTTTTCTGCAATTCTTTTGCAGATTTTTTTTTTTTAAAAGCATCCAAACCCATTTTTCGCCTGGTCAAATTGTCCAATGAACAGGACTTTTCTATGTAGGAGGCTGTTTATGTTCACATAGCAATTTGAGGTTGTAAAATGCAGCATAATTATCTGCTAAGGGCCATATATCATGTCAGGGGTACAGCTAATGTTCTAAATTGAAGTCCTGTACACAGAGACTTCAAAAATCTAGATCATATGATACCTAATAATATCATTTAGCACGTGTAATCGCTAAATAACAACCAGTGAGACTGAATCACCATGGGATCTCTGGAAAGAGAGAGAACTGAATTAAATATGAACTTGCATATAGGGTGAAGCCTCATCCTTGCAATTTGCCTAGTATTATATATATCTGAATGTGTATGGGACCTGATGTAGTTGTGAGTCAGCTTGTTTGTTTGCTAGATCTGTATATGCCTCAGTTTGTTTTTTACTTAGAGATACAGAAGAAATTCCTGCTTTTAATGATATATTTGGAATTTTGGAAAGGACTTGTGATGCTTTTTTGCCTGGTTTGTCATTACATAAATGGGTTGAAGAAAAAATATATCTAATACTGAGATGTTAATTATGTTTTAGAGCCTATATTGAAGACCTGATGTGACTTCCACAGCTTTTTCAGTATCAATAAACCCAGAGCAGTGAGGGAAGATGTGTGTTTTGGAAGCTTTACAAATGATAAGATTAGAAACTGGAGTTAGTCCAGTAAGTTCAGATAACAGTGACCTTAGTGTCACAGTGAATGGACATTTTTTTTCTTGGGTTATGCTCTTATATGCTGTTCCTCATTATACAGAGTAAAAGAATATGTGTTTAATAGGTTAACACTGGATTAAGGAATCAACCACAAAAGAAAGGATGAAGTGTTATGAGAAACAAGTGCTTTGCCATTGCAGTATTTTCCTTAGTTCTGCCTTACAAAACAAGGGCTGTCCTCATGGTCAGGCAATTTTTAGGAATACAAAATTACAGTAGACAAAAAAGACTATGTAATATGTTTGGAGGTGAAAAAAAGGCTGTCTTTTAAATGAAGAAAAGCTTGCATACAAAATCAAATTTAAATTTCAGCATGTGGTACCGCACTGATATTATTTTTATTTAGAAAGTGTGTCACGAGTGGCATGGACTGTAGATATTCTCAATGATAAGTAGCAATATGAGCTTTCCATGTGCTTCTTACTGGAGGGCACAGACAGGATCTCTTGGGAATTTTTGTGATTACTAGCACCATCTGAAGAATACGCTGTATGTCTTTGGTGCAGACTTGCCTAGTCAACTTAGAATTGTTACAGATAGTGCAATTGTCACATTTCTGTATAAGAGTCTGATTTTATTTTATTTTAAGGTAATTAGGTACTCTTGACTTACATGTTTATGTAACAAGTGACCTGAGATATTTAAAGAATATTTGTTACTGTAATTTAGGTTTTTTGCATGTATGGATACTGAGCAACAATATAAAACAAAACCCCATTTTGTACCATGAAAACAATACATACCTAAGAAATTCCTGGTCTCGTAATCAGTCATAACTCCTGAATTCCAATCAAAAGCATTTTTCAGGCATTGCATAGTTAAACCATGGAACTCCATCCTACAGATGCTGTAGATACCAAAATTTTTATCTGCTTCAAGGGAAACTTATTCACAGGATAAAACTCCATTATGGATTTCTAAATAAGCAGAAATCACCTACAGCTTGGAGACAGCTGCACAGAAACAGGAATCAGGAATACTCACAGAAAGTATGTTATGTGCTGTTCTTGTTCTTGCACTTTTTCTATGCATGTTCTATTGACTCTTGTCATAGACTATTGAACTACATGGACCTTTGGTCTAAGGTAGCATGGCTCAATTCTATTTAAATCCTTCTCAGCCTTTAGAAAATTCTAGATTTGTGTTTATTATTATCTGAAGCAAAACCAAATATAATTTCAGCTCCATTCCAGAGTAATTTTTACAAACCTGTCAAGTAGAGGAGGAGGAGACCTGATTTCACATCAATTTTTAAGAGTTTTTGCCACTGTATGTTAAAGTGCAAGTTCCACCCTGCAGGTAGACTCCTACAATCCGTATTGTTATACGGATGAAATTTACGCCAAAGATTGACCCCATATGAGAAAAAAAATATTATTTTGGAATGCATTAACAATCAAGTAGTTGCACACTCCCCTGAATAGTAGTTCTCTCATGCTCATTGTGTTGGAAATATATTTATTATTATCCTTTTGAAACATAATTTTAAAAATCTCAATACGGTTAGCTCTAACCAGAAAGACAAAATGCAACAAGCTATTGTCAAAGGATGACTTCAGCCTCTGAGTCTAATTTAGGAAAAGAGTTATTTCCCTTCTAAATACAATAAATATCTATGGTATGAAGTCTTCTTTCCATTAGTATTTCTTAAGTTTTTTGGTAGGAGAATTAACTTCTGGTCATTTATGGTATATGATATGTCCATATGAAACTGCTGAATTTATGAAAAGCAGAATTTGAAGGGTAGCAATAATGAGATTATCCATTATAGTTATCATTGGGATTGTAAAACTTGAAGTAATCTTGCTTTGTGCAGTCCCCAAGCAAAGATGCCTTCAGTATGAACAGGGTCTTGTATATGTTAGTCAAGTAAAACAAAGGAAAATCCTATTAAGCTTTCATATTCTTAAATATTTTCAACTAGGCTGGTTACTTTCCTTGTCCAATAGTATCAAATAGTTATTTATAGTAGTAACGATGGGTGCAAAATGGCACGATCTTAGCATAGCTTATCCTGGAGCTACACGATTAGTTATGCATATCAGTATTTAATGTATGCTTTAACAAGAACTAAATGTGATTTGAGACACATAGTCACTACCATCATATGACAGTTCAGGGAAGGCTTCTCACCTTAGTTATTTATTTCAGGGGAAACAAAATTATCAGCAAGCAATTTAATATCCTGTTTTCCAAGGCAATAGCTTGACATATTTCTAAGTCAACTGGAAACGCACTTGGCAAGTTTACTGTGTATAAATTTAACATGTAACAATGAACTGATTATACTTCTGGTTTTCATACTGTCCACAAGAATATGTACACAACTGAAGGCAAAGACAATTCTAAATTTATGTAATTGCTTTAGGTTTGAGAGGTGTTTATTTTAACTGAGCAGAAGATGACAAGAAATGAGTCTATCGTGCAGAAACTTGTGTGCAATTTTCCTCCTCCATGACGGGAATTTTCAGGGTGAAAGAGTTCTCCATCCTCTTCTAGACTGTGTGAAACATGGTATTTATCACAGGTAGGAAGCCTCTTCAGTAGCACCAAAAACTGCCTCTTATGTAGTTCTGAGGTAAGAGGATCAAGTGAGAGAGACTCTCTCTGACACCAAGTGGAGAGACAGATGCTGGGCAATGTAGGCTGCAAGACCAGTTTATATTCTGATCATCAACACACCCAGAGGAAGGAAGGCTATCCTAAAAATCCATAATACCTTTATTGCCAGTTTGCAGTAGGTCGTGCCACTTGAGTTAATTAGGTTAATTAACAGTGGGTTCTCCTGGAGGCTATGTCTAGATACTCCCACAAAAATGAGCTAGAACATCTCAGCTGCTTGTTGGAAATGAGTTCAAAAAACCCAGCATTTCATTTCTTTATATGAATCTCTCTCATCATTACCAGGCACAAATAATACCGTTATGTTATAGTTTTTATAGATTGTCACTGAAGTCTTTTATCGTGGCAGGAAATTCTCTCTTATTGTCAGGTGCTTGAAAGGTAGCTCTTAACCTGCTAAATGAATGCTAACCAACTAACCTCTGTAAGAGAGAAAATTTCACTGAATTTGCTAACTGTGGGCTCAGAAATGCATTAAATAACCTGAAGAAGCTCCATACTATGAAGAGAAATAACTTATATAATGATTTCTTAGCTTTTACTAGGGCACTGCCTCCAACAGAAATTATCCTAAGTTATCCTAAGTTATGTATGGGTGAAAAACCTTAAACTGAGAATTGTCAGTGTAAATCAATTTGATATTAAAAGTTTTCAAAATATTTATTTATATAGGGGATAATCTAATATATAACTTGTGGATCATTTGATGTTTGGAAGACATTCTTCAGGAACTGTTTTTAATTGCTTATTAGTTGTAACATTAATAACTAGAGATCAAAAGCTGTAAGTTTGGCTGTTGAGTCAGCAAAAAGTCACAGGACGTGTTCAGGGAAAGGTGAATGTGCTTTGAGCAACACAATGTTACTCCCAGTTTTTGTATAGTGTCAGCTGCAATGGTATTGTTTCCATGAGTCTGTTAGATTGCTTTTACCTTGATGTTGAGCTGTCATTCCTGAGAAATTACATAATTCGTTTGGCAGTAATAGAACATAGAAACTCCACAATTATTTCACAGAAGTCATTATTTTCCTTAATAACTTTTCCATTTATCTTCTTACTCAGTATTTCTCATATTATCCTCAAAAGTTATTTGTTATAAAAAATAAACCAAGATAGTTCATTTAAAACAAATTTGTATTTATTTGAAATTCTTGAATAATTTAATTATTTTCAAAAAAAAGAGTAATTATTTATTTGTTTCATTGGACTCTGCCCCTGCATTTTGTTGACACTCTGTGACCCTCTGTGTCTCACTTAAAATCAAGTTTTTTGTGTGAGTCCCTTGCTTTGAGACTAGGACCTAAATGTGTCAGTGCTTTAACCAGTAATTGAAGATATTTTTTCCCCCCTTTTCTCTAAAATAGTGTTATCATGCAGCTGAAATACTTTGGGGAATCACACCTAATATGTTCCCCCAACTTTTATTACAAAAAATTTCCATTCAACGACAGAAAGTCCTCTCCTCTAGGCACCAGCTATGTGCTGTAAATATTCTAACAGCTCTGTAACAGTAAAAGAATCCTACATCCTCCATGATAAATTTATTTGTGCTTGTGCCTGTGAGTTTACATGAGTGAAAAGGGAGGCATGGAAAATCTGTTTTTTATTTTCTGAAACCAAGAAATGGATCAAAATCAATATTTACTTGAAATCTTCATGCTTTCTTCCTTAAAAGCACTGTTATTACTATATATGAGTAATATGTAGCTTGACTGTGACAAGGATACTTTATTATTATTAAATGATGGGAACAGTTCTACCAACACAGACAGTCTTAAAACATTTTGAAAGGTCTTTTGAAGACAGGGAAGGAATTTTTAAAGGGGCCTCTTTTTCCTTGGAAAAGAGTCAGTGCTTTGTTTTCATGTCACTTCACACTAGAAGTGAGAAAATGTTTTCCTCAAGTAAGCAAAACAGGAGACTAGTATTTTGCAGAAAAGAGAACCGATGGATTAATATGGCTCATATTCTGAACTCGAATCAATAGAGGCATGCTGCTATGAAAAGGAAAACTTATAAACAGATCTCTGTATCCAAAACATGTGAAGTAATCCCTCCGCTCTGCTCAGCAAGTTGTAAGGCTTCAGTTAGAATAGTTTGTTCAGTTCCGTGTTTTGCTCTCCAAGATAGGTAGAGGTCTGGCTGAAATGCACGTAAGAGAGAGCAGCAACAGTGATTTGAAGTCAGGAAACCATAGTCTGTGAGGAAGAATAAGTGAATTGGAATTTTTTGTCTTAAGAAAGAGAAGAATAAAGGAATATGGTGTGGAGAAGGAATGTGGTAACTAAACCATTAGCAGGCAGGAAGGGAATAATACGTTTTCCTTGTTTGTTGTAGATAAAATGAGAAATAATAGCATTAAATTGAAAAAAGGGGAGTTATATTAGATATTTAGAAAAAACTTCTAACACTAAGAATAATGAAGTCCTGGAATAAAGCTTTGGGGAACTGTGAAACTGAAATAACTTAAATTCTTTAAAAACAGGTTTAACAAGTGTCTGTCCGAACATACATATCCGATTCTATCTTAAAGCAGAGGTCTCTATTGCCCCTGTGATTCTATGTTCACTTACAATGCAGATTTTAGCACAGTGAATGAATATATGAGTTTGCATCATATAAATTGTATTAGACTTTTTTTTTGGTGGCTAACTGATGTTCTTCTGTAAAACACACTGAAGATTCACAGAACTATTGCCACTGGTGCCATATGAAAATATTTGGTTCATAGCTTTTTGAAATAATATAGTATGTAAATAATAGTAATCTATAGTAATAGTAATCTTTGTCTCTTAGATGGTTCTCCACAATTAAGATGTGACTTTCATTACATGATTTCAGAATAGAGTTAATTGCATGTTCCTGTTGAGTAAACAGAAGTATCTGCTTTGATTATGTTGTATGAACTATGTAGATGCAGCCATGTAGTCCAGCTAGTTGGGCTAGGATTCAAATTAACTACTCGGAAATTACCTTCTATGGCTTTACTTGTATGGACAAAAGGACTGGAAATACATCTACATATTGTTCTTCTACCCTTTTCACCTTCTCGATCAACTGATCTCCCAAAAGAAGCACAGCAAGTCTGCCTTATTTCCACATCCATCTGTGGAGTGATAAATCTGCCAAATTCTTTTTTTTTTTTCCAGTCTAGATAATCTTATGGATAGTGTAGTAATGCAGTTAAATGGCTAGAGTTCTCATACATATAAAGGAGAAACAGACTATAGAAGAGATGACTGAAAAGAAGGTCTCCGAGGTTTTGCATTTTTTTGTCCAGACAATATTTAAGAGTTATTCTTCAGCAGGTAAAATACTGGTAAAATCTGTTCAATCACTTCTGCAAGTTTCTCCTCTGTTTTTCCATGAGCTCTGGAGAGATCTGATCAAAGATAAGTTCCTATCAGCACAGAAACTCCAGGGAGGTAATTTATGTGTTTGGACTTAAAGCAGTGTTAAAGACAGATCTGTTCCTTGGTATGTCTGTTTGGAGGAGACATCCAGATTCTGAGCCAACTTCCTTCCACAAGGGATTTAATAAAGACTTATTTTAATGAAGATTATTCTCTAGGGATCCATGAAAAGGCAAGAGCTGTTGTCCTTTGCTGGATTTAAAATGTTGACAGAGAAAATTTCAAATCAGAATTTCAAGTGGGAATGGAACAAAAACAAGAACCATTTGGAATAGTCATGGAGCCTCTCTAAAACAGGGTAAATAAAAAGAAATAACACGATCTTTTTCTAGATCTCAACTCAAATATGTTGTCTAAAGCTTGGGGATTTAAGTGTTTCTTTCCTTGTTCTGACTTCTATGCTAACTTTACTGTCTAGATAAAAAACACGCAAACAAAAATATGTAGTCTGTTTCCATAGGTTTTTATCTTGAGTAGTTTTTAAAAAAAGAGATTAAAGGATCAAAGAAGAGTCAAAGGGCTGTGAAATGAAAGGAATTTTTTTTTTTGTTTTAGTGGTTCTGGATGTTGCATTATCACAATCTTACCACCTCAGAATATTTTCTATGTTTATTTTACTATTTAAAATTGAAACCATTAAAATTACACATGTATGAGTTGAGTAAGTCTTAAAAAGCCTCTCCCAGCCACTGCTGAGATCAAGAGAAATATTTCCACTTCAGGCAAAGCAAGACTGGATTATAGCAGAATTAAGAAAGGCAAGATGGCAAGCATATTTGTACTGTATTTTTATGAACAGAATATTTCTTAAATAACTGATTAACTTGCAGGCGCACAACGATTAAACACTGGAAAGGAGTCATAATTTGCTTAACTCCCTGAGTTCAGGACATTTATTTAAGGTCAGAAGCAAACTGAAATTTTTCAGAATGATTATGTCAAAGACGGTGATTCAGTTTCCTTTGGAAAAGAAATAATTAAAGTTCCAGCTGCAATGAGATATATAACCACTGCATTTTATAAGCAGGTAGGCTAGCCAGATCCAATTTCTGTAGACATTTTTCCATTGACTTCAGACCCATAGAACAGGTCTGTTGGGAACTACCCAAGCAGGCTTGACTAAAAATTGCTGTTCAAACCAGATTCACTGAAACTCTAGCCACTAAAACATTACCAAGGATATTAAGTTCAGAAAATTGCAACATCAGAATGAACTCTGTCACTCACTGATCTTAAACTTTTGACCAATTTGGAAAACTGATTATATCTTTTTCATGGAAGGCTTATGTAGGTTAAGATGGATGTGGATGCATAGTTTGTAACATTTATATGGTTTTAATATCCTCTGTGATTTTCCCACTCAGAGATGACATTAGGAGGTTTTTCTTCCAGGAAGGCAGCTCAGAGTCATCAGGTAGCCGTATTAGATACCACAAAACTGGCAAGATTCAAAGACATTACTGGTATTCTGAGAGTAAGAATATGACAAATAAAATGCCTGTTATCTTGTTAAAGATTTTAATCTCAAAAACCTGACAGGTTTCACACAGTAGCTGCATGCTAGCATTTTTTCCTCTGGTGGGTTAAGTATTGGGTAAAAGGTCAGTCTACTTTGTTATGCTACTTTTCTGTACTTTTAAACAGGGGCTAGAAGAAAGCCTAGCAACACCTTCCTCCAACAGTTCTTATTTAAAAAAGATATTAATACTCTGGTGTTTTTTTGAAAAGTAAAATGGCAAAACCTTGGATTTTTGACATATTTTGCGTATACTTCTGTAAAAATATTATGTGGGTGAACAACTGTTGGAAATGTGTAGAAGTTCATTTTAGTGCACTCACTGGCACCTGAAGTTTCACATGAATGTTCTGTTGGGAATATGAAAATAAACAAACCATTTTCAGCACTTCAGTAAGGCTGGCATCTTACAGTACACTTCCCACAGTTTGTCTTTATTCCTACTAAAAGCTCTGTTTGCTCTGGAATGTCTGGGTAGGCACATGAAAAGCACCAACAGAGATAAGAAAGCTGCAAATAAAGCTTTGAAGGACAGCTACTCAGCATCATTTTCCATAGGATGAGTAGGTAGGTATTCTACCACTTGCTTTTATGAAAATTAGATCATGCTATGGTAAGACAGCCTTGCCTAAAAATTAAAGACAATAACTTTTTATGCTTTTGTTCAAGATGAACATGTAAACACTCACTTTTTGTGACCATAAAATAGATCTGCTTTATCTGGACATGCAAAATGATGATGCCTATGTAAATTGTGTCTGATGGATGTAGAGCGTGGAAGGGACAAACACACAGCAAGTTGGACTTGTCTGCTTACTAGGGCTTAATTTTGACCCTGAATAAGAAAACTGGTAGACAGAGAACAAATTATGGAAAACACTAGAACTTTCTATCACAAAATATTTTTCTATCAAAAAATATTTTTTTTTTCAGATGGTTTTGTAAATGCCAAAATAAGCATGCAGGATATGTTGCTTTGGTTGCTACAATTAAAATACTCTGCTTTAATTTTAAAAAGGTTAAGTAATATTGTAAAATTCATAGATCAGCAAACATTGGCTGTGCCTTTGAATTACCCTGTAGCCATCTCATAAATATTAGGTAATATGATATGGTTGGATGAGAGCTAGCACAGGTTCAGAAGAGATTACGAGCTTGGACAGGAAAAAACAGTGTATGGGATTTTCTGTGTGTTTACAGAGAATGTCCAGCAGTCCTTCTGGGCATCCCAGAGGAACTGTAACCCTCAGGTGAAACCAGGGAAGTGTTGTAGTGAGACAGGTGTTGGTCTCTTCTCTCAAGCAACTTGTGATGACAAGAGTAAATGGCCTCAAGTTGTGCCAGGGGAGGTTTAGATTTGATATTAGGAAAAATTTCTGTCCTGAAAGAGTGGTCAAGCACTGGAATAGGCTGCCCATGGAAGTAGTTGAATCACCACCCTGGAAGTGTTAAAAAAATGTGTAGGCATGTCACTTCGGGACATGGTTTAGTGGGAATGTTGGTGTTGGATTGGTGGTTGGACTTGATGATCTTGGAGGTCCTTTCCAACCTTAATGATTCTATGATTCTATGATTAGACATATGTTAGGTACTTTGAAAACATGTAGTGAAGAAGGTGCTTATAGAAGACTATAGGCACCTTAGACATGTTAATACTGAAAACTGAGCTTGAACTTTTTCCAGGATTAGGTAGTAAAGGAAGGGATCCAAGTACCTGAATCTCATTACACTTAGCTGTATCTCAGTTGTCAGTGCTGGAATGTACCACTTCTTAAATGAAAGCAGCATTCTGAAGTTGTCATTAAGGAACGAAAAATTAATGCAGAGGTGAAATCAACTCAGATCAGTATGCAAGGAGCTCTCAGAAAGGGGCCTTATACAATCAGGACTTTACCTGAACACTGAGCTCCTTCTGCCACAACCAGTAGCCCAGGTGGAACTTGAACCAATGTTATCTTGCACTGCAACAACTGAGCAAAGTCCTCCAAGTATGTCCTAGACTCCCAGATGGATCAGATTTGCTGTGAGATACAAAGCTATTGGGAAGAAAAGAGAGAGAAAGAGGAAAGACCTATTACCTTTTCTCTGTTCTCTCACCTAGAAGCTGCTTTGGTACGGCTTCAAAATTCTTCACAAAGTTACTTGGTCTCATATATTTGCAATAAGAAAATTCAAGGGGATTTTTGATAATTAGAAACCTTAAGTAAATCTGAGGCTATTGAAAAGGAGATAGGACACTTCTGAAAGTACTTGCAAATTTATTTTCTCAGAACTGTGTTGGTATAAATATTTTTATATATTACCTCTGACCATATTTGTCTAAAATTGAAAGGTTTCCAGTTGAACTGAGATATGCTCTTGTTTTATTTTTACTGATCTTCTCTTATTGGCAATGTGGTTAAATATAAAGCAGTTGGTTGTTACATCAAAGTAATTCAGTTGAGTCATCATTCAGGAAAGTCTGCAAAGCCTGTGGAAAAAAAGAGTAAAACATAATACTCACTGATTTTTGAATTTGAAATACGGCTATGGACCTTAAATATACAATTCCTCAACTTTTGGCAGACAATTTATTAACTAGTATTAGAGTCAAAATCAATAGTCTTCATAGTGGTCCCATTTAACATCTAAATCATGAAAGAGAATATATGTTGTACTCTCTTGAGAAATTAAGTAAATGGATTTTAATGGTACACTGTAGTGTCTATTCTAGTCTGCAACTATTCTGTAGTATCTATCTATAATAATATCCTTAGTATCATTTCAGATCAAAGTTCAGGGTGCTCCTACTGCTGTTTCTCTATTTGTTCAGTGAATGTGTAACGGGGTGAAGTCTGCTAGGAAAGTGAGAGGGTGGTGACACAACAAGCTGTCACAAGGCAGATTCAGTTACAGATTTACATTGTTTACATTGCTGAAGGGTATGTGCTCACCTCATCTTAGATATGAGATAATATGAAGTTTTATATTCCTCACTGAAAGCTATATATGTTTCCTTCTTTGAATTTATTACAACATAACAGCATACATGTTAAGAAGTGGAATAGCTGCTGTGCATAGCTAATAACTGACGTATTCTACCTGTACCTGTAACTGCTCTGAAAGCTTCCTTCACATGAGTCTACTCCAAAGATCTTCTACCTTTAGGAGACTTGCGAGCAGAGTGTAAATTATGATTTCTATATTTTTTTTTTAAAAGACTAATTTAAAAATTGTTTAGCTATTTGTTTTCTGTTGCGACAAAATCATGTCCTTAACAATAAGTATTTGGCAATCAACAGATACTTAAAAAAAGTAAATTCTTGGTTGCTTCTTTAAAAATGCCATTATTATTTATTTAAGATACTATTCAAGTGCACAAACTTTTATATTTTCATATGTGTATTTAGACATAAACCCTTGAGTTTTATTTTAATAAATTAATATTAGCTATTTTTGTTTCTAAGACAGCATCACCTCAAAACGTTTGCATCACTTTCAAAATGATGTGTGATCTGTAGCATGATTAGTGCTAAATTTCCTTCTTAGTAATGAATGTCAGTGTGTGGAGTTTCTACATGAGGAATGCATTTTGCTAAAGTTTATTTCCTTGAACAGAATGCAGCCATGACACCCTGCAATTCATATGGGAGGGAGCCATCTTGTGGTATAATTTATGCTTTCCTGAGAAATGATGAGGCTACTTCTACAATGAAACAAGAAATAGATGGGAAGGGAAATCTGTTTCGCATATTATGCAATCAAATATAATTGAAATTTGTAAGAATTTTCAATATCCTCCTACTTTAAATAAGATCAGCCAAATACTAAAAATGTGGGGGCTTATTCTGATCTTATATACTACATGAGGTTTATTCCTACTTCATGCAATGTCAAACAAGCTGCAGGATCGTGTGCTTTTAAAAACAACTGTTTGAGTGTCTTCTGCACCTACTGAAAATGCATAATGAGAATAACTAAACATATCCAAAGTAACACACTGGTTTTCAAGACAGGTCAGGTGTGTTATTTGGCTTGTTAGGAGATAAATTAAAACATGACATAGGTGGGTTTCAGGCTGAGCTTATTACCTCAAGTAGAAGTTTGAAATGCAGATTACTTGAGTAGAAGCTAACACTACAATAGAAGATTTTTCAGTATTGTGAGAAAAAACACAAAGTCCTGCACCTGGGGAGCAATAACCCCATGCACCAGTATATGCTGGGGGATGACCACCCAGTGGGTCGAAAAGGACCTGAGGGTCCTGTGGGCACCAGGTTGAACGTGAGCCAACAATGTGCCCTTGTGGCAAAGGTGACTAATTGTATCCTTGGCTGCATTAAGAGGGTTGCCAGCAGGTCAAGGGAGGTGATCCTGTCCCTCTACTCAGCACTGGTAGGGCCACACCTGGAGTACCATGTCCAGTTCTGGGTAGATCTCATCAATTTGTGTAAAAAATTGATGGAGGGTGTAAAGAAGATGGAGCCAGGCTCTTTTCAATAGCGACCAGTGACGGGACAAGAGGCAATGAGCACAAACCAAAACACGGGAGGTTTCCTCTGAATATCTTTTTTTACTCTGAGGATGACTGAGCAGTGGCATAGGTTGCCCACAGAAGCTGTGGAGTATCCATCCTTGGAGATATTAACCCTTGCAGATACTCAAAAGAACATGGCCCTGGGAAACTGGCTGTAGGTGGCTCTGCTTGAGCAGGGGGTTTGGACAAGCTGACCTCCAGAGGTCCCTTCTAACCTCAGCCATTCTGTGATTTTGTGAGTCTGTGAAGTATATGTTGAAATATCTAATTTTTATCAATGACAAAATACTGTGTAGAAATATACATTTGTTTATTAAAGATTTCAAATTATATTATTCAAATTCTGAAAAAGTTTCATTTTTGTCCAAAATGAATTCTTCCCTGTAATTCTAGTTTTATGACTTCAGTGGATTGTCATCCAGGTTTCTAAGGTCACATGCTTGTGTCTTATTCAGAAAAAAATGTTCTCAGATCCTGCTAGTGTATAGAGGGTACAAGGGGCAATGGATGCGAGCTGGAACATAGGAGGTTCCGTGTAAATATGAGGAAGAACTTCTTCACAGTGAGGGTAACAGAACACTGGCACAGGCTGCCCAGAGAGCTTGTGGAGTCTCCTTCTCTGGAGACATTCAAAACCCGCCTGGACATGTTCCTGTGTGACCTGATCTAGGTATTCCTGCTCTGGCAGGGGGATTGGACTAGATGATCTTTTGAGGTCCCTTCCAATCCCTAACATTCTGTGATACTAGAAATAAAATCAATTGCATGGACCACATGGAATTATATCTTTATTTCATTTTTAATACAATTATCTATATATGCAAACATGAAAAAGATGATATTTGATATCTATTTTTCCAGAATTCTGTATTGAAAGGGCTGCACATTTTGGGCAATACAATTACATATTGATTTCTTTAAGATCTATTACTTATTTTTTCTGTGACTCTTGGGTCATATTACCTGGCTGTTGCTTGCTTGTTTAATTGCTTGTTGCACACCTGGTACAGTATATTTGCAGTTTTCATTCTCTGGGAACTGTGCATCTCCGTATGAAAACATTTACTACTGCAGTACTTTCATAACATTGGTCCTTGTGGACGGATCTGAACAAGGCAGAGGTACCAGTTATGTTTTGGTCTTGGGAAGGCAAGTTGGTATAGACTTGATGGAGCAACAGCTGTCGTAAATAATAGGAGTCTGATTATGCAGTCCTGTGGGTTCTAGGAGGACAGACTCAGGATTTCTGCTCAGACTCCACTGGTGCTCTTGTTATATTTGGCTGTTCTTTTGAGAAATTTCAATTTCATAAAGCTCTAAGCCATATGTTGCTGAACTGAATTATTAGCAGCTGATAATAGAATTACTTCATTTGTGAGTATGGCAAAGTTCTTGTATTTGTAATCCATCAATTTGAAAAGCAAGTTGAAAGGAGTGAACTGATATTGCTTTTAGTCTTATGGGGGGAGGGAGTGCAAAGCATCTGCGCTGAGGCTGCTGAAGATTTCTAGCCAAATGGCATCTCATGGACATGTGGCTGTTACTGAGATGACCATTCTGTATGCTCTTTATAAGCATATTAGCACTGCCGTAAATAAGATTAGCAGAACTGACACTGTTCTCAAAGGAGTTCTTATTTGCAAACTTCACTTCAGCTTTCTTAAAATCATTTTGCTATTAAGGAGCAGTTAGGAGGGAGCACAGAACCATAAAGTTTCCATAATGCTCTTTTGCTGAAGGTAAAATTCTTTGCCTTTTTGATAATAATATCAGCAGGACTATTTTGGAGTGACTGTACTTATTTCAAAAAGCATTTATCAAAATAATTTTCCCTGCATTTTCAGAATGGGCTTCCTTCCGAACTGAAGTGCATTCTACCCCTGTCCTCTGGAGAGATCTCTTTCTGTCCACTCACTGTAAAGGAAGTCTTGGAAGATCAAACTCCTAATTCAGTGCCTGTCATCCTCCATTCTTGCTTTCGGAAAACATATCTTTGTATATTTCATTGAAGCAGTCGAAGCATTTTGAAG
Source organism: Podargus strigoides (assembly GCA_028020825.1). Classification (NCBI taxonomy): domain Eukaryota; kingdom Metazoa; phylum Chordata; class Aves; order Caprimulgiformes; family Podargidae; genus Podargus; species Podargus strigoides. The sequence goes on along the minus strand of CM051621.1, from coordinate 38,391,888 downwards.
CTTAATCTGAATAATAAAACAATCAGAGGCACTCTATTCCTTCTCTCTCAAGTTTTCACTCCTGAAATATTTAATGGTAATGAACCTTAACTAACTACTGCTGAGAGTTTCATCCTTTATTCCAATGGTGTTGATAGTCCCTCTTGTGACTTTAAACCCATTGCCTAAAATACCATAAAAATAATTGCAAGGATTCTGAAAAAAAGATAAGTTTATTGTTTTTGAACAAAATATCTACAATGACATGGGTGACACCATAAATTTCACATATTTTAACATTTCTGTCTGCAGAGAATGTCGATTTAAGTGCAATATGATACTGTAATACAATAAAAAAGAATTTAATCAAATCCATGCACAACACAGAAATTTACCAAAAAGGAAGTACTTTGAGATGAAATTGCCATCAGACAGAATTCACAGGAGAATATTTTGAAAACTCACAGATAATTTATTAATACACTATTACATTAACTTTTTTTTTTGTTTTTCCCTTCTTACTGTAGTCTTTAAAAAGCTGGGATCACTAGCACACAAAATACTGTATATTATGTTAAACCTTTCGTAACATAAACATCATAAAAAGCTTATGGCACAATTTCTTTTTATACAGCTCACAATTACACATTCATGGGACATCAGTAGCTACTTCAGTCCATTTCATCTGTTAACATCACTCTGTCATAGATTAAAATATAAATATAGGAAATGTTTCTTGCATATTTCACGAAGATGAAAGTGAAGAAGTGCAGCAATATTCAAGAATGTCAAGAATAGAGGATGAGCCAACATTTCTCTGGCATTTAACCCACTGCTTCTAGCAATGTAACCTGCTTCCACAAGCCTTCCAAACTGGTAGTATTTCAGTGACTACTGTAGGAGTTGTGTGTTGCCTGCAGGCACCTTTTCCATAACCACTCCAAAACAGAATACCCATTTTATTATTAACAGGTAGCTTAGTTTTTGAATTATATTTTTTGTCTTAGTTGCCTCAAAAAGGAAAAAAGGCTGTGGTGATCTAATATTGTTCTCATCTAAGTAACCATATGCTTGTACAGTAAGATGTGGATAAAGTTATTTTACTACCTCACATGAGTACTGTAAGAATTAATAGCTCATTCAGAAGTTTCACAGTTTAAGGCCAAATTCTGCTCTATTGGATTAGATTAATTCCTATGATAGCTCAAATAAGAGCAGAAGTTCAAATAAAGTGTATCTATCTTTTGCAACCAACCGTCTCAGCTTGGGTTGGGAACTGTATAAATAAATTCATTTTCATCATCTAATATAAAATTATTGCTAAAAATAATACTGGTGAAGTATTTTAAGGTGAAGGAAGACTTTTTATCTTTCCCTACTGTTAAAAATATAAGATTTGTACAGTTTATTATATTCTATTTTTATCTACATTATCAACCTATAGTCCTGTAAGGGGTTATAGTACAAAGTACTCCTTAAATGTAAAGTGTACATCTAAATCACCTAAATATAAGTCTTTCTAGTGAGCAAACAGAATCATCTCTTACACATCACAAAGGATTCTTTATAAATCAGCCTGTAAAAAGGTTTTGGAACAAACTCTAATGAAGAGAATCCGAAGAAAATCAATAAATGATTGAGCTGAAAAAACAATTAAATCCCACGTTCTCCCTGAATTCCACTAAACTGCTTAAATAATAGTCCTTGTTGTCAAAACTCTTTGAAAATAGGATGTGCTTTGTTTTGTTGTTAAAATAGCTAAATTCTAAATAGTAAAATACTAGTATCCGTTCTTCCTTTTCTTTATCAAGCCTCCCCTAGTTTATCAGCATTATAAAGAAAAAGGCCAGCCGTATAACCATGCAAGCCTATTTTGTGGATATTTGAATATAGTTTTAAAAATAAAATGCATTTTGCTATTCAGAATTTAAGCAGAAGTGTGGTGCTGTGGTAGTTGAGTATATCTACCACACCTCTGAGGGAGCTTTCTTATCCACTCTCAAGGTCCTCAAGTTTTTGGCCTTATGAGGGGCGACACAGATTTGGCCACATCTCTGTCATTAGTGCAGGAAGAAAAGACAGTCACAAGGCCACTGCTTTGGGCTTTCTCTCTCCTTGTGGTCCCTGTTATGCTATGTACAGCCCATATTTTTCATCCTGTAGCAAGGCTGTGTTAGCCTGTTACACAGGGGTTGTGCTTACAAGAAAACTTGTGTGGCTTTGCTAAGGACCTGTGCGCTGCAGAGCCCTGGTTCAGTGGTGGTGAGGTGAGGTTGCTATCCACTTCAGCCTAATGAATGGGGTCCTTTTCAGACCTAGGAGAAGCCCTGCTAGGTAGCACCTGCCTCAAGCATTATTTCCTTGATGGTTATTTTTCTGCCTCTCCACTGCCTCTGTCACAGGACTGGAGCATAAATACTGCATTCTGATAAAAACTGCAGAGTATATTTCAATTCTTGCATCTTCTTAATGTTATTCAGTGCTACTTCATTAGTAATTGATCTGCATCTGCAAATTGATTTGGCAGCAGAATGACATGCTAAAAGTTATGGACATTTGAAAACATCATCATGGAACCATATTTTGCTTTTCCCTTCTGTTTGAAACACTTTTGTTATTAATGAGTTGCTAAATAATTAAAAAAAAAAGTTCCAGCAACACTGTAGAGTTTTTGTGATGATGTTTTAAACATATTTAATTCCATGTTTTTAAAATGTGCCCTGTTAGATGACTGAGCATTATGTGTAAATTTTCAGTATAGAAGTAGAGTATGCTCAACTTCCCAATGTAACAGCCTATGAAAGAGAAATACAACTAGATAGAGGAAGGGACATACTTTCCATTGGCCAGGTCTGAGATCCTCTTCTCTTTCACCATAGTGCATGGTTGAAGAGATGCATCCTGAGAGGCAGCACTAGACACTAGGTCCAGCCATTAAAATCTACGTATGTCACCTATTTTAAATAGAACATTCAAGTAACAATCCATTAGGGAGGTCAGAAAAGAATTACAAAGTAGGTTTATTCTATTTTATATACACTATATGCTGTAATTTTTCCTTAGATCAGCATACTTTAGTCAAAGAGAAATGTGACACAAGGTTTCTTCACCCCCCAGGTAATAGATTAATATATTTATGAAGGATCTTGTCCTTCTTGCTTAACAATTTGTATTCCTTCTGACTCCCTTTTACATTTTTCCAGTGTTGTAATCCAATCTCTCTTTTATCAGTTTCAAGATTTCCTGTCCAATTTCTCTGTTTGAGAGCATAGACCTTTTCTGCCTTAAAGAGTGAGGAAAGAAATTAGGAGTAAATTTGTTTAGGTCTGCATTACTCATATTTGTTAATGTTTTCAAAACAAGGTATTACTACATGTGCGAGAGCAGCGGACTATTGAATGATTGGGAAAGAGGCGATGTGAACCAGATGCTCAAGTGTTATAAACTAGAATAATTAGGAGTTATTCTGATCTGGTCAGCATTTCTTTATGCATGTACACCTTCAATAAAGAATTGTTTATTGAATGCAAGTCAGCTATTTTAGAAGGAAAGAAGAGAAATGAGCTTGGAAGATGTACATTTTTATGACTGCCTCTTGCTTATGGATCCAGTACTTCAAATACTCCTTAAACAAATTACTGTTGACTTCGCTGATAGCAGAAGCATGTTAACATCCCTTTTTATACAATACAGTTAATAATAACTTTGAGAGAGATGAATACAACCCAACTGAAATGTCAGCCATTAGTTCATGATACCCCTTCACAGAGATGAGCACCTGCATAAGTGAACAGGACATAAGGAAATTAACAAAAACAAGACACAACCTCAGCAAACAATAATTGTTTAACATGAATTGAATTAATTTCAGATCATAAATGAAGAAAAACCATAAAAAATATTAATATTTTAAAATTAAGGAGGATTATACTGTTTCTTTCTGACACAGCTGAACAAAATCTGAGAGCTACTATTTTAGAATCTCTCTAATTAAACTTTGAAGGAAAACAATAACAAACCCAACCAAACCCAAAGTAACTCAAGGCAGAGTTACATTGCTTCTGGTACTTCATATATACCATGCCTTTGGCAGTGTACCAGCTGTTTGCCTCCAGCTGTATTTTGCTTTTATGTACATGTTTTGAGCAACAACAAGCCAAAATGTTCAAAATGAAAATATTTTGCAATGAGAAACAGCCTCAGCCAATGGACTTAAAGTATCTAGTAATTCTAAATGTCAGATTTCCATATCTTAACATGTTTTTGTTTTTCAATAGAAAAGATTGGCAAAAGTAAATGCTCTTGCCTACAAGCTGTGCCATAAATGTGTTCCATTGTGTTACAATTCAAAGAAGCAACTAATAGGATTTATTTAATCCTAAACAGGGAAAATCTCTCTAAGAGTTTTAATAGCTGTTCTGTTTATTAATGTGAAGTACAATAAATGTAAAAAACCATCCAGATCCTTTTTCATGTTTTAGAAGAGCTGCATGTTTTTCCAGAGTTGTGAAGTGCTCCTTAACCAGTATCTAAGTCATATCAATATACTTCAAAGAATGAGGCAGAAAACGTGATATATTAATAAATTAAACTTCCTACATTTATGTAATATGTAAGAGATAAATGTGCATAAACACAGCTGCACTTGTCCTCCAAATGTCTCAGTGAAGCAGTTGACTATTTGCTTTTAGTTTTGGTGCAAGATCTCTTTTAATTGAATCAGAATAAAGCATTGCAAAATTTTGTTGTAGTTTGTCTATCTCAAAAGCTGTGTGAGTCTCACCAATTGAGAAAAAAACCCTTTAAAATACAAAAAGGATTAAAAAATATTATCAAAAAAAATATCGAAGTATAGGTAATTAAAAGAAAAAAAAAATCCTTTGCAGGAATCAATACTTTACAAATTTTATATATTTCCCATGTGATATGCAGACAATTAGGCTGTAGATACCTTGTGCTGTCTGAGGTTATTTCAACATAAACCTTGCGGGGGAACAGCAATATGAAGTACATTGAACAAATTATGGAATTTAAACGTGTCAAACGTGCTCATTGCAAAACCATGGGTACTGTCCTTAAGACAAGAAAAAGTTTTAAAACTGTAATCTCAAATCAGCAATTTGTCATTATCTTGTAAAATTGAAATAAAGGTTACAAATGCTAATCTGTTCTGTAATACTATGGATTTGCCTAGAGTATTCTGGATCCTTTTTTTTTTTTTTTTAAATTAAAAATACACCAGAATTAAAAAAAAAAATAAGGAACATCAAAAGTACTGTACAATTATACCACTATGTATATAGTATGTATAAATACTTGGCAGTAAAGCTTCAGTAGAGAGTGATTAACGATGAAAAAGTTAATATTTCGTTTGACACAGAAAGTTTGCAATAGCCGATGTATCTTTTCGGGATGCATTATTCCATTCCACTATGACTGGGCATTGCAAGCCATGCAGGGTCTTTTTTTCCCCTCCCTCAATGCATTTAACTCACCCAATCACTTCTTGGATGTGCATTTGTAACAGAAAGCCTCCTGATGAATATGGCAGCTAGATCCATATGTACTGCAAGCCTATTCTTGTTATTGGTGAATGTCCTCATGCCTGATGATTTTGTAAATTACCCAATAAAAAATATTGAAAATCAGAAAGGCTAACGGGAAGCAAGCTCTGGATATTGTGTCTATCTTCTTGGCCCGGTCAATGAATACCTTTCTCATCTCATCAGGGCTTTTTGGTGCAGCTTGAACAGGATTATTTGGTCCCTTTTGTGTCCCTCCATCTTTTGCTTGCAGACATGGGCCCATTCCATATGCTGTAAAGCTAAACTGACTTTCCCTTACGTCATCATCCTGTTGAAAAAAAAAGGAAAAAAAAAGAAAGACAAAAAGCAATATTTTTTTTTAATTTATTTACAGAAACCTTACCAGCTGCTAAATAGCACATATTGCACCATTACCTCAGTGACTTCTTGAATCCACAGTTTATTTTAACTGGTTGAAATTTCAGCCCTGTCAGTGTCTGTCAAAAATATTGCAGTCGCTTTAACAAGCACAGAATTTTCCTATTTTTTATAGATTCTGTAATCTATTTAGAGAAAAGAGAAAGCTTAGTAAGCTAGTGGTAATCAGGCACACAACTTCTGATTAGGTTTAATTGTCCCCATTTACAGTAAATATCTAAAGTCTTCGAGCAAACTTCACACTGGTCTTTTAGACAATAGCTGTTAACCCTGTATGTTGCTTAACAAAATGGGATCCTGGCCTCTAGAGTGCATTAGACAAGCACTGATGATGTTCAGTTATTTTTATATATATATATATATAATTAATTATATTAGTGAAAGTTCTGCCCATTTGTTTACTGTGTATTTAGTTAATCTTATCTATTTATCTTATTTCTGCTCTTCCTTGTAAATACATCAGATAGAGAATAGTATGTAAAGTGTCTTAGTTTAAAATAAAGTGAATGAAAGCTAAAGGCCAGATTTTTCTTCTGAATCATTCTTCTGTCAATTCTGAACTGTCAAAACTGACAAAGACATTCTGAATTCAGGGAGCTATAAAGGAAGGTAGTTTTTAATCATGTGGCGCAGAAACAAAAATAGATGATCTGAAGCTATACATATTCTCATAGCATGCATTTCAAGAATGTGGCGTCTGTCTGGAGACATATTTTGTACTTTTCTTTACCTGTTTATAGGTATTCTCAAGTAATAAAGTAGGTACAAATGCAGGCAAATAAATGACACACAGACTGTGAAACCAGGACCAAATTTCATTCTGAAATGTATTCCAGTGTATTCCTTTATTATGTATGCTACTGAAGGGCAGTCATGTGACTTTGATGACATTCACAATTTTTAAAATATTGATTTTAAATTCAGAATTTTATATTTTTCATATCTAATTTAACCTAATATCTTTAGGATTCTAGACTTTTATGAAGTATGACAAAGTATTATGTGTATTCTCTTTCTCAAATAAGTATTTTGTAAAATAATTTCCATAAGTATAAAAAAATAAAGAAAGTGCAGCAGTCAAATTTCCTTTTGTAAGAGAAATTTTAATATTTTGAAGCTCTTCCTAGCTTAAATGAAAATAAAAGGGTAAAAAAAATATTTACCAAAGCAAGTCAAATAATTAGTGTTTCAGTTCAGTAATCCTGAAGCATTTTTCTTTTATTTATTTAAACCTCTTACTTTATACAAATGTAATATCTTAATGAACACATTTTAAATTCAAACTTCCAAATTTTTTATTTCGAAAATATCTGTGACATTTGGAAAATCTGAAAATGTTTTGGAATGCAGAAAGAATTCTAAACAATTCTGAACAATTCTAAACATTTAAAGCTTTGATTAAGTAGTACTTGCTAGAAGAACCATTGTTAATTACTTTGTTTAAAAAAATTCTGATGATATTTATTATTAATATTAGTTGACTAAGTTACAAAAGAATGCAGATCAATTACTAAGTTTGAAGTGAACTAGTTGATAATCAGCATGAGCATCCAGCAGAGCCATAGTTATCACCCAACTGCTGTAGTTATCACCCAACTGGAACACTTTTTCATATATGTAACTTGAATAAACTTATAGACTAATATAGTTCACTGAAACTACCATACTTCAAATCTGTACTAGAATTCTATTAAAAAAAAATAAGAGGAAAGAAAAGGAGGAGGAAAAATCATTGACAGACTTCAACATGGAAATGGATAACAGAAATACAAAATGATAGGTTCATTATTTGATGATGTGAGAAAACAGAGATCTAATTACTACAATAATGTTCCTCTCCTGCCAGAAAATAATGGGAAATAATGTCGTTATAGTAGTTGTATTCCAGTTAACAGAAGTTGCAAATACATGGACTGTGAGAATTTACACTAAACTTGCAATTTAAAAACCTCCATAAGTTCAATTTAGGGTTTAAATATTCTTGTGCTTCTCCAGAAAATAATACTTATGATTGCACAGGCTCAAAAAGAAAATAATTATTGTGAGTAGCAGCTTTCAGTTGGTTATGTTTTCAGGATGAGGCACTACATCCTAAGACTTTGCTGTCTCTGCTCTGAGCTTACCTGAACTGAGCGATCCCCTAGAATGGTCAGTTCTCTGCTTATTTTGTTCCTTGCAGACATACTGAGTTTAGTCTGTGAGCAGGCTGCTTGGAAATGCTCTCTGTTATTGAGGGAGTGATGAGAAGGTCTGAAGTGCTGGGGTCTGAACCCCAAGCCCTGAATTAAGGTTGACATATGGGTGGTCCCCATGGCCCTTTAAGAGGAGGGGATGAGTTTGCCTTTTGGCTTTCCTCCAAGGTGCAGCCGGCCTTGTAAGGAAAGCCCTTGGGTAAACAAGCCCCAGGTGCCCTGCATTGGGTAAATGAGTGCCAGGTGTCCTGCTTTGGGCATAAAAGCTGGGACCACTTGCAGGAAGGGTGGAGTGTCTGTCTGTGGAGTGGACGCATTTTGCAGAGTTTTCCTGTTGGGGAAGGACCTCCTGGCTCCTCATGCAACTGGATCCCAGTCAGGTCTGGCACGTACAGACACGGGCTTTGTGGGGAGGCAACATGGGGTTACTTCTATCATATGTAACCACCTTATTGTCTTGGTTGTCTGACATTTTCTCCTTGGTTTACCTTGTGTCTCTGCTTGTTCCATCTATTACGGGTCATGTTATGTCATTCCTGGGGTCGCTGGGGTTGATATCTATTATTTGTGATCTATCTGACTTGTTTGTACCCCCAGCAATTCCCTATATTCTGACTCCTTTATGCGAAATAGAACTTACTCACTGGATTGTTGTTCTGCTGCTGGCTGTGTCTTTTGTACTGGGCCTAGTAATGGGCAAAACAAGGTCCTTCTAGGAGTCCAGCATTTCTTTCTGGTATCTGTTGGATGGTGTTTCCATAAGGGCAGGCAGGACAGTTGGAGCCTGCCAAGTCTGACCAAAGTGCTAGGGCTAATGCATATGTAGGAAAGGGCACCTTCCAGAGCACTGTAATATGCCAGGTACCACAATAATTTTTTTGTCTGGAGTACCAGCTGAAATGGCCAAAAGGTAATTTTGCAAGTTTTCCAGCAGGTTCATAATGCAGAAAAAACATTAATTTGGCCTCAGCTTCACACCTGAGGGTGCTCATGCACAGAAGGAAAGATGAAGTCTCTCTCTCGCAGCATCCTCATAGGCCAGTTTAGGAAGTGTGGGTTAGATGAATGGCCACTGCAGTGGCTTGAAAACTGCTGGAAAGATAGAGCTCAGAGGGCTGTGATTAGTGGCAGTGTCTAGTTGGAGGTCTGTAGCTAGCGGGGCTCCCCAGAGGTCAGTACTGGGTCCAGTACTGTTCAATATATTCATCAGTGGATTAAGGGATAGAATGTACCCTCAGCAAGTTTGCTGATGATACAAAACTGGGAGGAGTGACTGATCCACCAGAAGGCTGTGCTGCCATCCAGGGAGACCTGGACAAGCTGGAGAGTTGGGTGGAGAGGAACCTAATGAAATTCAACAATGGCAAGTGCAGGGTCCTGCACCTAGGGAGGAATAATCCCAAGTATCAGTACAGGTTAGGAGCTGATCTGCTGGAAAGCAGCTCTGTGGAGAAAGACCTGGGAGTCCTGGTGGACAACAGGATTACCATGAGCCAGAAATGTGCCCTTGTGGCCAAGAAGGCCAATGGCATCCTGGGGTGCATCAAGAAGAGTGTGATCAGCAGGTTGAGGGACGTGATCCTCCCCCTCTACTCTGCCCTTGTGAGACTGTATGTGGAGTACTGTGTCCAGTTCTGGGCTCCCCAGTTCAAGAAGTACAGGAAACTTCTGGAGAGAGTACAGCAAAGGGCTACAAAGATGATTAGGGGACTAGAACATCTCTCTTGTGAAGAAACACTGAGGGACTTGGGGCTTTTTTGCCTGGAGAACACTGAGGGGGGACCTCATCAATGCTAATAAATATCTAAAGTGTGAGTGTCAGAAGGGTGGGGCCAGTCTTTTTTTCAGTGGTGCCCAGTGACAGGACAAGAGGCAATGGGCACAAACTGGAACACAAGAAGTTCCATCTAAACATTAGGAGGAACCTCTTTACTTTGAGGGTGGCAGAGGACTGAAAAAGGCTGCCCAGAGAGGTGATGGAGCCTCCATCTCTGGGGACATTCAAAACCTGCCTGGATGTGGTCCTGTGTGATCTGATCTAGGTGAACCTGCTCTGGCAAGCGGGTTGGACTAGATGATCTCCAGAGGTCCCTTCCAATCCCAACCATCCTGTGATTCTGTGATGCTGTGAAGTTACTGTTATTGCTGATATTTTTGAGTGCTTTTTTGAAGACGTTTTTATAAAATGTCAGTGACACCCCATTTGTTTTTGTCAATTGACTTGACTACAGTCCCTCTTTTTGACTAGAAATATTTCTCATAATGCACATGTCCAAGTCCACAGCCGTAGAAATAATCTAATGGAAGTACCCTGTATGTCCCAGCTGAGAATCTGGACAGTGAATCTTCCTGAAAAATACCTGAATTATGGTTGAATTTTTTTTTTTTTTAAAGTAAGAAGCAAGCTTTTCTTGGTCTTTTATGAATTTTAGTGCATCATGATTAAAGAAAAGAAAATAAATGATTTCTTATTGATTTTTGATAAAGCTTTTAACATTTTATTATGAATGAACTTTAATAAAGGTTCAATATGAATGCACTTTTCACACATACAGCTTTGGAATGAACAATTTGAAAGTTATTCAGCATAGAGCTACATATAAATATTTTATTGCTAGTAAAATTACTGTAATTAAAGAATGGAAATAAATTTAGATAACAATTTTTATTTAGAAAGTTAGAATTTGGCCGCCTGAAGTAAATAATTTCAATTAGTTTATTTCTCTATCAGCAATGTTCTACAAAATACTTAGCTATAAAGTATTAGAAAGCTGTCAGATTGTGTGGCCCTGTGACTACGCTATTTTCTGTCCATATATTTAATAACACATTTCTCTTGAGGAGGAATATGCATGAGGGCTGAAAATATCTCTATAGCCTTTTGACTGTGGATTGTGATAACCGTTTGAAGACTTACTTGAAGTCTTGGCTTTGGTTATTTAAACACTATATTTTTTACTGTTCATTTTTGAGAAGAAAAGTGTTATTGACTTGTTTTGCACTACAAACAGCTTGGTTTTAAATGCTGATCTGGTAGCAACTGATTTCTCCTTTAACCGATGTCACTGTTCCTTTGAAGTTGTAAAAAGTAAAATTTTAATGCTATATTTTAATCCGGATTTAAACAGATCAAAATGGATTATGGCGTTAACAAGACAGGTACCTTTATTAACATTTCACGTCATCACACAAAGGTAGCAATGAAGGTATATGGAGTTCACATGGGAAGACATTATTTCAGACAAAAGGACAGGGCCTCTGTTAATGATTTGATATCACATTATGACAAAAGGGACATCTTCTTCATAGTTTACCCTTAAATTTGTACTGTAGATTTGAGGCAAAGTCCCGTCTATAGGTCCTGTACATCTCAAGCCATTGCTATGCTGCAATGATTCACTGATTTCATTTCCATCAAGAACTCCCTCAAAATACTTTCATCAAAACGGATGGGTTGACCAAAAAGAAAACAAAAGAGGTGTGATTACCATTAAAGACAATCTAGTTTGCATGTCTATTTTCCTCACTAAAGATACGGTGATCTTTAGATTTTTGAAAATAGAATTAAAAGATTGTTTATTCCTGAAAACTGAATATATTAAAAGCTAAAATCAAAAAGTGTTCTTTTCCCATTCTAAAATCAAAGTAGTATTCATTATATGTACACAGTTAATGGTTTTCCCCATACAGTGTAAATGCAACTAAGAAAAAACTCTTATCATAGGTATATTTCAGTATCCTGTATGACTTCTGCCATTTTTTTCCTTTTGTCTGTCAACAACAAAAGTGTAATGTTTCAGTCACAATAGTAATATAATATTTGTGAAATAGTTGTTTGTTGGCCATATTTCTTTCTCTGACAGAGACAAAACACTATGGATCATATAGAGACTACCAAATGAAGTCTCAAATTGGGAATCAAAATTCCCCTGTTCTCAGGATTCATTATGCCATTTGTGTAATCATAAAGAAATAAGAACCCTTTTTGAAAAATTTCCTATAACTATTGTGATACCTATTGGAAAACATCAATTAGTAGTTTACATATGATGTTGCAATAAGAGTTTAAATTTATAAATATATTTCTAACAGTCTCAGATACTTCAAAATTATTGTTAATCCTTTGCAAATTGGATTGGGCCTCTGAAAAGAAATTTGCCTTTCAGTTATTTGGAATCATTTTGTGAAGTCCATATTTACAACCATAAAAACTGGTAGCCAGAGGATGCAGTTATACCTAAGAATCACCTTTGATGCTGCTGTTACTGTTGTCTGTGAAGGGAGGCTGAAATGTATTAGATAGTTTAAAAAAGTTAGTGACTATTGGTGGAAAAAGTATAAGGAAAACTGCAAGGATACATGAGCTTTGGATGCCAAAATGTCTTGATACAGCTCAATACATAATTGCATTTTGTATAACTGTAAAATTTTCCATGAAACTCAGCAGCACTTATTTTGTTTGCTACACTCGTTTGCTGCAGGGGTTTTGTCTGAGTTCAATCATGTGTTTTTTTAAGAGATTTCATTTCTCCTGTGTTTTTGACCAGCATTGAGAAGGAATAACCCATAGTTTTGGTTAAACTTGTAAAAGACTCCAACTTGGGAAAAACTGGAAATTTGCTTGAGGATATGTTTAGAGTTAAAATTGAATTCAATTATTTGGACAAAGAGTCTGAAAAATACAAGAGGAGAGTTGGCAGGTACAAATACAAGGTATTACATTTAGCCAGGAATAATTGACTTCATAAACAGAAAATGGAAACTGAGTGGCTCTGCAGTAGTTTTTGAAAAGACCTGGGCATTGTGGAAGGTCACAATCTTGATATGGGTCAATACCATGCTGTTGTTAACAAGGCAAATGGCAAACTGGTTTGAATAAACAAGTATATAACTTGCATCATGTGATCCTTTGGTGGCTCTCAATTGTTACTGGCTAGGCTTAATTTTGCAAATACAGTTTTGAGGAATTATATGGACTTACTAGGACAATTTCCAGGGCAGAGAATGAGGAAAAAAAAAAAAAAAAAGACGTACCAACTGGGAATATTTAAAGAAAAGGAGACTGAATGGAAATGTGCAAATGGCGACATAAAGGAATGAAGTAGTCTCTTCTATATGACCCTTCTAGACAAGCCATGAAAGGCCAAAAAAGGCATGAGTAAAAAACTTTCTAAACCATTGGAACAGATTGCAGGGCTTGGTGAATTTTTATGACTGGTCTGAATTAGGTATAACTGATCTTGACTTAGGTCAGGAAAATGGATTCATTGACCTCCCAAGGGCATTCCAGCACTGCAATTCAATCGTCTGACCATTGCTAGGGTTACTTGGTAAAAGTAAATATTTCTTGCAACAAGCATATCCTTTTAATTACAAAGGAAACAGACTTTGGAATTCTTCAGCTGCTCTATTGCAATTAGATATTATTCATACCTATTCTCTTCTGTCAACATATACATGAAAGGAAACATTTCCAATCCCATCTATTTCTGGACTTTTGCCACACAATTAAATCAGTAGGAATTTTGCCGTACCCTTGCAGATAAAATGCCAGTGCCAAAAAATTATGTACTAATCAGTTGGAATTTGCCTGGTAGAAAAACCTAACCTAGTAAGATGTCCCAAGATGGTAAGCATATAGGAGGAAAAAGTCTAAGAAGTTATCCTAACTGCTCTATTTCTCTAATCTATTTGGACATAAATACTGAATAGAATAGCAGTTTCCATTTTGAAAAGAAAGAAGATTTAAGGTTCAAGGAAGCCCCTGAAGTTTAATTTAAACTCAGTCTTTTAACCTAACTTCTTTTCATGTCTTTTGACTTTGTCATAAAATTAACATTTCTTTATACACAGTAGTTTTAAAAGACAATACAATCTAATTCCTGAGAGCCAGTGGCTGTTTGACCTAGTCAAAAGGGATAGCAAGCACATACAAAACTTCATAATCATGAGCTATAGTAACTGACTTTGAGAAAGACAAAAGAGAAAGAAAACACAAGTTAATTTGACTTATTGTAGGGTCTGCATTTCATGCTAGAAATTGTGGCAAAAAAATGATAACATTTTTGGTAAAGAAGGATAGTTATTAACTGCTTTCTTTAATCTATAAGATATGATTAATTATTTGTATAGCAGAGGGTTTAGGATGTGATCCAATTTTTTTTTTTACGATATATAATCTCCATGGTGTAATGTTTCAAGTTCTGGTATACATGTTGGTCAAGGAATGGTTTAATAAAACATTAAGAAAAAGAGGAGCAATTAGCTGAGCTGTCTCTAGAGCTTGAGAATGTGTATCCTCAAAGGTTGACTCTGGTCAGGAGCTCTGGCTCTACATATAATTGGAATCAGTCAAGAAACATTCAGTTAAATTAATCTTTTCAGAAAAATGTCTATTTCTCAAAATCATAAACTTGCATGGGAACAAAGCAATTTTTTTTGGTAAATTTAGGCTGAGAAACCTTTCTCATGATGAAACATAGAGATACAGGCAGGAAGGGAAAGCCATATAGTCCTGAATACAGTTAATACTCTCACCTGGGTATGTTACGAAGAAAAGCATTGAAATGCATGTCTTCATCCTTCAGGATCTAAGTGCAGGATCTAAGTACTTGATACTTTACTACAGACCCTGCAGTCTCTAAGTCAAATCCTCTAATTTTATGCGAACCTGGCAGATAACCTACCTGGCGCTAGAAGACTGTCTAATAAAGTGTAAAATTAGAATAAGAACTTTTAAGTGTGAATTCAAAAATACCATGATGTCAAGCACTGATCCAGCAAAACACTTAGGTCAATGAGACTACTCATGTGCATACTTTTTTGTTAAGTGGTTTTCTCTTAGAAGTGCTTTGTATATTGTGGATCCTTCCTCATGTGCCTCGAAGCTGAAATTTGACTGACTGTGATTGCTGAAGAAGTGTCTTTGTGAGCTTGAAGTCTTGCTAAATGGGGGCTGGAAAGAGAATTGGTTTGATTCTGAGGAAGGAAGATAATATTACCCACCAGTTTCTAACCCCATGGTTATAATTACTGGCATGTGTTTAAGGAAGTGAAAAGATATCACTAAAGTTGAATACAGTAAATTCCCCTGAAGTCCAGAAGACACTACAATACGTGGTGAAAGAAAGAATAGTCTAAAACTATAGTCACATAACATACCACAGCTGTTTGTATTTGAAACATGTTGCGTTTGCTGTGGCTCACCTACCCCCTGTCCAGTAATCTGTCTCTGCCTGTCCCATTCCCCCCATTCCAAAACTTTAAGCAGCTTTCAGAGAGCTGCCGTATTTCAAAACCAAACACCCTGTCACAAAAATGCTGGTTTCCTCCTATCTGTCTCAGAAGGCATTTTTTTCTGCTACTGTCAGCGAAAAGTAAAAAGCACATTTTTCACAGACAAATGTTGAAAGCAGGTACATGCAGTCTGAATCAACCTCTAGGTTTCTCTCTGCACCTGAGGAAGTCTAGGACTTGGCACACAGGAACAGGCAAATGTATGTCATTCGACTGTCCAGCCTGCCTTTTAACATGGAGTCTTGCTAGCAGAGATTGTTTAGGTAGGCTTTGCAGCATTAAAGATTTTCAATATCTTCTAAGCAAAACGGAAACACCTTGTAAAATATCTTCTCCTTGTGATGTAAGCAGTAAATGGAGGTCAGTCTTCAGGAGCAAAAGATGACTGAACTGAGTCATGTTGCTATGGTCAGACTTTCATCCACAGTAATATTCCAGATAGAGACTGAAAGCCATTGGAAAGGCTCTGTGTGCCAGCAGTGATGAGTACTCATTTAAAGAGTAAGTTGGATAAATATTTGCTCTTTGAAAAATCAGCAGTGGGAGTTACATAGTGTTGTAAGAAACTTTGCTTACTGCTTAATTTAACTCTGTACCTCAGAGTTCAAACTTGTAGCCTTAGCTGTTTGACTTTGCACATTGGTAGTGACTTATTTTATCATACTCTAGATAGATTCAGCTATAAAATAAATATTAATAACCATTGCTGTATTAAAGTTTCTTACTAATTATAATAATAATTTTCACTAAATTAACAAGATGGAAAAAATTCCCCACCTTCTCAGTCTTTTAAAGTAAAATATTTGTTCTTCCATCAATAATATTAATTGAAAAAATGTTTTTTGTATTATAAAATATTTCCAGGAAACACAACTTTTAAGGCTTTGAACTGAATACTAGAATGAAATTAAGAAACATTATTTGTTGAATCTCAATGCAGTACAAACTGCTGCAAGTACCAGTAACATTCATGCAATGAAGCATAATCTGACTCTTCTGAGTGAAATTCATGCTTGTGCAGATGGCTCCCACATGGCCCATGCCTCTTCTAAATCCTTCTTAATTCCTCTTTTGAGAATTCAAGTTGGATTTATGCAGTGCGTAGTCCTTGTAGTGACCCTCTGCCTACAGTGAATTTCATTCTGTGCTGCCATTTTATTTATATTACCACTTTAAGCTGCAGTATGTTTACCAAATTAACCCTACATCCTGGCATAAATCAATCTCAAATTCTCTTTCAAAGTTGTGAATACTGTTACTTTTACCTTGTTCTTCTTCCTCTTGCGGCGGAATCGCAGAAGTTCTTTATGCTGCCTTGACACAAAATTTACAGCTGCATACTCCAAAAGTGCAGAAAATACAAAGAGCAGACACACAGCCATCCAGATGTCAATTGCTTTGACATACGACACCTATGGAGAGAACAGAGTAGAAGGCTGAATATGTTAAAACCACAGATGTGAAATTTAGTATTTCACTTCAGGAGGAAGTGCATTAATATCTCCACATCCCAACACTACTTTTATCAAACAAAACTTAACAGGTAAGTCAGGTAATAAGAGGGACAACAATTCATTCTATAAGTGCTAAATATTACTTTTAAGTGTAGCCTTTCACAAAATGTGTTTACGTCGTTAACAGTTCCTCATAGTGTACTGTGTATTTTATCACAAACTAAAAAATCCACGATAAGCATATGCTCTTCCTCAATTTGTCCCACTGAGATCTGTGAATGATACTAAGGCACCAGAGGATAGCTGATAGTGTAGCCAGTGGGAATTCCTGTATTATAATGGATGTGATTTAAAGCTCCCATAATAGAAATTAGGTAAAAAAAGGGATATAGATGGAGAACTCGAATATGTTAATTCTTTGCTAACATATGCATGGTAAATCAAAGATATAGGTTTAAATTAGTCCTGTAATTTTGACATAGTGAAAGTACTGAAAATCAATTACAGAGTGGGTGAACTCATGACAATCCTTTATTAATAAACTCAGCTGCAGAACATAATCTGAACTAGGAAAGTAGTGCCTGTTCCCTCTCTGTGTCCAGATTTACAAGAGTTTTTTTCACATAAGCTGACGTTGCCAGTTTCAGGTCTCAAAAATGTGACAAAAATGCTCATGTTTAAAACACATATAAGGTTGACTGAAGGTGTTTATTTGTCACATAGCATTATGACTTTGTACTAATGCAATACAAACAAGGGAAATTCTGCCTACCTTTGGAAGAGATGCTCGTGAACCTGAACTTTGTGTTGTCATGGTCAGTACAGTTGTTATGCCTAAAGCCACTCTGGCTGGAGCTGCATCCATATTGATCCAAAATGACACCCAGGAGAGAATGACGATCAAGAGACTCGGTATGTACATCTGGATGAGATAGTAACCCATCTGCCTCTCAAGGTGAAATCGGACTTCAATACATGTAAACTTTCCTTTTTATAACAAAGAAGAAATATTCAATAGAAACAGAATGTTCTTTATTGTCAATATCTAGTGCACCCTCTAAAGAATTTTCATGCTGTCAGTTATATTTGTTATATAACAAAAGGTAAAGGTTTTGATTACTCATCAGTGATTTTTAATATGTACAGAGCCAATTATAACAGGTGTATCCACTGGAAAGAAAGTGGACAGAAACTCCAAAAAACCTTAAGAATTCAATAAGCTCTGGAACTCATCTTTCCTTATAAAAATAAAGAGATGACCAAAACACAAATCATTATTACATAGGAAAGTTCTTCTGTACAATCACATTTGTTATCCCACTTATTGTTCAGAAATACTGCTATATGCAAAGAAAAGTCTCGCTCTCCCATTGTATAAAATCTCCTCTATATTTTAGTTCAATTTTAAGATTACATGTATTTTTTTTAATCCAATGAATTTGAGGAAGAAAAGAGTAAGATCAGTGTGGGTTATCAACAGGAGATTTTCCTGAATCTCTCCCTTTATCCCCATTTAATCTGTTCCAGCTCAAAAGTACAATGACTGAGATTCAAACAGAAATCAAGGATTTGAGATTAGGCAACTTTAGGAAGCTGATTAAATGGCCTAATTTTTCCAGATACTGAACATCAAGCAACTGCCACTAATTTAACCAAAGCAGAACCAAAAATAATCTATTGTTTGCTCATAGAAATGCCATAAACCCATTTTTTTCTCTTATCCTGATTGCTTTTTTTATCCTGTAGATTATTTCACAGATTTTGACCTAGTCTGATTAGATTTTCTAATTCTGTTCAATGCTCATATTAGTCACATATGAATGTTGCTGAAGGCAATGCTGTAACTGTAAATAGTGTATATGTGAAACAGTTTCTCACAGCAAGAAATATACAGATTTCTTCCTTATTTGAATGAAAGCATTTCCTAATTCTAAGTTTAACATGGAAAGCTATGTAGTTATTTATTTCTTAAGTAGCATGAAATTTTTTGGTTATGTTTTTCAGTGGTTTTTGATCGATATTTTGCTAATCCATTTTTATTTCCCAAAATGCCATTTTATAGCACAATGCTCCACATTAATAGTGCTTTAATATTTATCATATTAGCAAAATTTATTTAATGGACTTATGATCTTATCTTATACTAATTTAATATATTGTGTATTAAGCTGGGACAATAGTTACGCATACAGAAATGAGTTCCAGATAAAGTCAAACTGTAATGTTTTTATTCTAGGCATATTAAGTGCTTGGAAATAACTTCTGAACTTCATTATTTTCATAATAGTTCTTTTAACAGGCCATTAATTCTTTCTGTGATACCATAGTAAATAAAATTGCATGAAATTTTTATTCTATTGAGGAACTAAAAAACCTCATATTTAAAAATACACTAGTTATGATGTTCAATTGTAAAATGACATGCTATATCTCAGGAGTTTTATATCTGCTGGCTCATTAGTTCCATTCCTAATTGTCAGTGTTTTCTACACTCCTGAAATCTGTGTCCCAAATCCTGGCTCAACCATCTGCTGCCCCAGCTTCAAACTGATTTCTGCTTCAACTGAGGAATTAAGTCCTGGTTTAACAAAGTGAATGGGGATTTTGGTCTTCAGAAAAGGCCAGGATTTCCCCCCATGTTTCTCTTCCACAGTCTTCAAAAGGATAGCTACATGATACATTCTTTTACTTAACAGTTCAGCACACCCCACATAACTAGAAGTTCTGCTCTCACTGGCCTTTATCAGAATCATATTCTTACTTCAAGCTGACCTTTGCCCTGAAGATTTCTTTTTTGTGACATTTGTTATGTTAATTCTGCAACTTTGGACAGCAGCGATCTCTCTGTTATACATCACAGTAAATCATAATGGTAAGGAGTTACAGAAATGAATAAAACAAATCTAGGTCTCTTGCAAGTCATTTTATTTGGCATCACATCAGCAAGAATTACAGTTCAATATGCAACATTTTCTTCTTATAGGATCCTATATTCTTCTTTAAAAACAAATTAGGAAGAAAAACTGAGGATCGTCAGAATGGGTAATATGTGCATAACTGGAGTGTCAATAAACATTGACTATTGCTTGTACATTGAGTTTTTCCTCCAGATGGAAATGGGGTAAGAGAGATGAGTCTCTTTCCTGAGTGCTCAAGTGGGCTTGAATTATTACAGAGATCTCAGCACAAAAATATTGTGGTCCTAAACAAGGAGCAATAAATAATATATTAGCTCTGATGTGGCTTATTTTTATTTAGTTGCAAGTTTGACAGTTTTATCTGAACTAAGGAGAAAGAGAGGAATAGCTGTGGACAACAGAATCCTAACAAAATGAGAGGTTCTGAATGAAAGGAGTGCAAATGGAATATGTTGTAACCATAGAAAAGGAGAGAAAAGGGATGGGATTATGAAGAGGCTAAAACTAGGACTGAGTGATGTGGCAGAGCAATTATACTGAATGATTTTTTTTTGCTTGGTTTTGTGTTTTTGTTAACATTATTGGACAAGGTAATAAAAAAAATAAGAAAAATGAAAAAATGAAATGAAATGTGGAAAAATATCTTTGCTTGATTCCACAGAATGTGTGGCTTAGACTCCTGCCTTTGTCTTAGGTCCATTGAGTTTATGGACATGCCAGTCATATGTCCACTGCTTCCCATTCACGACCACTGTGTTCCTCATCTGCTCTGTTCCAGTATAGCACTGAAAAATTAACTTAATATGTGGCAGCTTCCCAGGGAAACTGGTGGCTACCCAAGTAGACACTTCTCTCTGTTACTCCACTGCAGGCTATTGGCTTTCTTACCAGTGGAAGACAGCTGAGGAGAAAAGCAGCATTTGGAAGTTAGTCTCAGCACTGCAGTTGCAGCACTTGCTGGTCTAACTGTGGAATGGGTGCTGTTAGTTTTCGCCCTTCCTGGCTGAGATCGGAACCGCCTGCATAAACCTCATTAATGAAGCAGAATGGAAAAGAAAAACATTTGCACTGGCAGATGTGATCTACAACTAGAAGGCAGCCAACAGAGGCTGTGCTGTTGTTTCCTATCTGAAGCCAGCATCCAGCTGTCAGTCACCTTTCTCTTCCTGTATTCCATTTTGAACTCAAAGCCAGGTTAGCTGTGGTTTAATCTATTTGACTGGATGCTTGAATGGATCAGAAGAGACATGCAGCCACCTCAGCTGGGGAAGGAGACAGAAAAACAGCCAAGAACATTGCTCTAATAATTCATAAAATGTAAGCTCTCATTCATTCTGATATGCACTGTAAAGAGAGTGGCTAGGAGGAGTGTATGAAACCTTCGTCGTATAGTGGATTTGCTGAGGTTGAGTAACAAATTAAGGCCTGATGCTATTTTCAGACCAGAGCTAAATATAGTCATGCATACAATACATACAATAGACAGATTTTTGTAATGCAAAAGAAAGAAGAGCTATTGAGGACTTCTTAAAAGGATAAGCATTTTTTTTCCCTGAAACAGAGGTAATGTTCTTTGGGTTTGCAAGCCTAGCCTAACCAGGGATTCCCGTGTGATAAAGGCACCAAAAGTGCTGCTTTGCTGAGTGCTCTACCTATGCATATGAGGAGAATTTACTTGTATATATGAATGTGATGGTACACTTTTCTCTCTTACATGTGTTCTTTAGTAACAGTGTCAGATCTGCTGGGCCGGCATGATTTCCATGCAATGTCCACACTGAAACCAATATTTTAGTGGAAAAATGTGTATTACAGTCAGTCTATATGGTTTTTCTTTCCCCCAGAAAGTATAAGTGGCTTTTCTTGGGAGTTGGTGTCTAGGTCATGTACTTTTTTTTTTGGTTGTTGCTGCTGTGGCCAAATGTGAGTAACCCAAGAAGAGCAATTTTCTACCTTAGCACAGCTTCCCACTGAACAGTGTCCTCTGACCATGGCAGGTGCTGTTTAAGCAGTGAGTTATGAAGGCAGCAGTATGCCTGTATGATTAAAAGGTACTGCCAGCATTGTGGGATGTACAAGGGAAATCAAGCATAAGTAGGACCTTTCAGGCCATAAGGGGTCCTTCTTTTCAGTTTTCTCTGCCCCAAACTGCTCTAGAGGCAGTAGTTGGTAGAACTTAAATACATTTGCCTCCTTTTAGCAAGATGTCCCTCGAGGGAAGCTCTTCTTACTGTACCCTTACAATGTCATGGTCATGTTTGCAGTTCCCAGGGAGGTAGAGTAGTTGTTTCTGAAGCTATATAGGAAGTTTTGATAATGGAGAACCACCTTAAGAAACTGGAAAGTAGTGTGCCTGAGAATTAATAAAGATAAGAGTAATAATAATTATTAAATCACTACAAAAAGAAAATACCATAATACAATATAAAATGAATAAGTATAAACAACAACAGCAAAAGGAACTAAATGTGCAGAGACTGAACTGTTAGTCCATGCAGAATGGAGAGAGAGCTGCTGAAGGTGCTGGTTCTTGATACTACTTTAAATACTAGTAAGTCATAGTCTGGCTTTCCGTATAAGAAAACTCAACTATATAGCTTAAGGAAATTACATTAAACTATTTACTTAAAATAAGAATTTTATACTTGTTGAATAGAGTTCAAAGCTTAGCAAAACTGAACTAAACTAAGTTAAGCAAATCTGAACAAAGCTTTATGGAGCCCTGCAGAGAATGAGTCTTAGATCTGGGAAGTAGATATTTTATATTCTGATGCCAACGCATCTTTCAATATGGATACAGACTACACAGTTCTGTTGCTCCAAAGGACCAGGCTGAGTATAACCTTGTATACTTTATGTTAGTGTTTGTTTTAGTTTTTTTATATTGTTAAATCTGTTTCTATTTCAGCCCATGGGGCTTCTCTCTTTTTTCCTGATTCCCATTCTCAGCTGAGGAGGGGTCATCGGGTGGTAGAACAACTGCTACAGTTTAGCCAGGCTAAATGTAAACAATAACATACTGCAAAAGCCAGATGACACACTTCTCTATAGTGAGAAAATTGAAGATGGACCTCTCTTCTAAAAGCAAAAGGTAAAGACTCTGCTTCCAAGACAGAACAATAGGTAGGCTCAAGAAACAGGGAGACAGGAGAAAAGAACAGAAAATGCAGTACAGATGACTGTGGTGAATACAGTCACACCAGTTGCCTAATTAATATTTACTATCTCATAAGTGTCACTGAAAAGATTAAAGTAGACAGAAAAAAAGCTAATTTTATTGAGATATCAAGATAAAATTAGATTTTATCTAGATCAGCTACATAAAATCATGATTACCCTATGCTAGTGTGAGATTCTTGGTATATGGTTTTGGTACTGTAGTCTTTGCACAGAAGTTGATCTGCAGAGTGGTTTGATAGACAGGGAACATGAGAGCACTTTATATGGATAAAGTAGAATGTCTAGATAATGTTTATTTAAAAATAAATCTTTGAGGGAAACACACCCACACACCCTCTACCCCCTCAACCTACAAGATCTAGCTGGGGCTCTAATTCTAGCTTCAAAGGAGAAGCAGTATCAATTAAATTATATTTCTAATGTGCTGTGATGGTAGTCCTAGAGAGACAATCAGAACAAATGGTAGCTGAGTAACTGCAATTCTCAACACGTCATTTGACTGAATAATCGGAGTTTGTATGGACTGATGCAAAGTGGCTACTGCACTTTATGGATTTCACTGTTTTCTAGTGGTTAATATCTTGGGTGCTCAAGTTCTCACTAAAAAATTGCCATTGAAATGATTTGAGTATTTTTTTCTACTCTCTGTACCTTTGTATGGGGGGAAAAAAGGACCAATATTTACTCACAACACACACTGACAATAATTTGTGAGAGGCTTTCAGACACTCCATGAATGATGTGTGTGTGCAGAGCTGGTTATTTCAAAAGACTGTGTCTATAAAATTGATTACATAAAGTTAGCTGAAATAATTTTCATACTTCTCTAAGAAGGAGACAGGGTCATAAGAAATCATTTTGTAAGTGTCATCTCCAAACACTTTTTGCAATTTGCACTGAAATATAAATTGCAATTTGAGTATACTTTACAGATAAAAGCTGCTTATAAAAGTACTTGCCTTTTTCTCATCATAAAACATTTGGGCTATATCTATGCTCATGCAGGCTGACTAGAAATGTTGATTTTTAAGTGTCTGGTATGTAGAACTAGATGATTTCTCATATATGTGGCTGGTGTATAGATATCTAAAGCCAAGATTCACAAAACGACTGTTGGAATGTACTACCATTCAGTTTTTCAAGTCTCAGTCTGTGGATATCAGTGACATATTGGGACACAGCAGTGCTGGTGGTCTCACCTGCCATTGACTACATAAGTCAGGAGGAAGGTGACTTTGGAAACCAATTCTGTGGCAGAGAGTAAACTTTACATTTGTGTAAAACTGATAATGACTGCAGTAAAAGAAAGTTGAAAATAATTGTGGAAAAGATGAACTAATTTTTTTCAGCTTGATGAAAATTTGCATTTGCAATTCCCATCTCTCTCAGAATGGAGGACCAATCTCCCATTCAGAGGGACCTCTGCAGGCTAGTGGAACAGACCCACTGCAACATCATGACAGTCAGCAAAGACAAATGCACAGTTCTGCAATGAGGATGGGGTAACCCCATGCACTGATACAGGCTGGGAATGGACTCGGTAGGTAGCAGTTCTGCAGGAAAGGCCTGGGAGCCTGGCAGATATTGAGTTGGACAAAAGTCACCAGTACAGATCTCAAGTTGAACAGAATTCTTCTGATGTAAAAGACTAGTTATGTGCCTCACTGTGTTAGCAGAGGCAGAGAAGGGAGAAGTAGAAACTGAGGAGAATAGCAAGGATATCTAGATGTCATGTCTCTACTTCCAGTGCAGCTGGTAATTTTTTATTCAACGAATCTTTATGGTAGAATGTTTAAGTTTTGATAAGTGCAGGGGGTGACAACTGAGTTCTGCAGAGAAAAACACCCTGTTAGAGTCAGACACTGCTGTTTTCTGTGTCTAGGGATGGTCACATCCTTGGCCTGTCATAGACTGTTTTTCCAAGTGTTTGATTTCTCATTTTTCAGTGAAGGAGTGAGCAGCTTCAGAGATTTCACACCTATAGAATACCTCCTGGATAGAAAGTACAAACTTCCTTTTCTGAGAAGTGGTCTATGAAAAATTCTGAGGGGTTAAAAAGCCGTGGCTTAAAAGTCACTGCTATAGTCTCAAAAAGAGTGGTTTAGGTGTTTGTCAAAACACGTAGGGTTTTGAGTTCTTATTGGCAGAGTAAGGCATCAAAGCGATGTCTCCTTTAATCACTAGCATGTTGGCAGCAAAATGGCCCAATAAAAGGCATTAAGTCAGTTGAAGGTAAGAGATAGAAGGGGCACAATATGCAGGTTGTTAAGCAACATGTTTGACCTTAGGGGAACCAAAGGGATCATGAGAAAAGATTGTGTTTGGGATGTATGTGTTAAGAGGTTTAATGGGGAATATGGAGTCAAGGAAGTTAAGTTCATCGAGATCGCAGATTTAAGGATACAGTTATCAGAAATAGTCACATACAGAACCCATAGAAACCATAACTTCACTGTTTCCAGGACCACTATATCAAATAATTTGAGCCAAACCCCATGAATTGACTGAAGTGCTGGGGTCTGAACCCCAAGCCCTGAATTAAGGTTGACATATGGGTGGTTCCCATGGTCCTTTAAAAGGAGGGGATGAGTTTGCCTTTTGGCTTTCCTCCAAGGTGCAGCCAACCTTGTAAGGAAAGCCCTTAGGTAAACAAGCCCCAGGTGCCCTGCATTGGGTAAATGAGTGCCAGGTGTCCTGTTTTGGGCATAAAAGCTGGGACCACTTGCAGGAAGGGTTGGAGAGTCTGTCTGTGAAGTGGATGCACTTCACAGAGTTTCCTGTTAGGGAAGGACCTCCTGGCTCCTCATGCAACTGGATCGCAGTCAGGTCTGGCACATACAAACGCGGGCTTTGTGGGGGGACAATATGGGGTTACTTCTATCGTACGTGATCAGCCTATTGACTTGGTTGTCTCCCATTTTTTCTATGGGATACCTTGTATCTTTGTTTATTCCATCTATTATGGGTCGTGCTGGGTCACTCATGGGGTCGCTGGGGTTGATGTCTATTATTTGTGATCTGACTTGTTTGTACCCCCAGTGATCCCCCATATACTGACTCCTCTACATACAATAGAATCTGCTTACTGGATTGTTTTTCTGCTGGCGATGTCCTTTGTACTAGGCCTAGGAATTGGCAAAACAGTCGACATATAACTGTTCTGAGCGGCATCATTCAAGTGCAGGTGTAGTGTGTTATCTGTAGTGCCTATTATACAGTAGTATGAATCTGTTCATAATAGCATTGGCTACTGGGATGTTTGCATCCATGATTGAAATTACCTGTGATTGAAATTAAAATTGGGTGTTGCATAAAAGCCCAGGGGAGCAATGCATGTCACATAGGAAATGAATGAGGAAGCCATAAAGCAAGACCATCCTTGTAATGCGAGTAGTTCACATGTGGTTATTCTGCTTGTTACGAGTCTACTGCACTTCCAAAATTTGTCACAGTGGATATGCCAGTGGACGCAAAACATGAAAATGATCAGAAATGTTGTTCGCTTCAGAACACAAGACTTGATGAGCCATTATGCTGTACTGTTGCTGAAACTGTTTATGTCCCTATGTTTAGAAGCAGTTTATTTTTTAAGCTGTGGTTACAGTGATCCATTTTCAATTGGGCATGGAACATTGATGAGACATGCACTGATGAATTTTCACATACTGTGCTGAAGCTTCATGTTAATTTACTTCCCAGAAACTTTTGTGGGTTTTTAAATATTTTTATTTTTCCTGTTTTACAGGATGTCTCAGAAGAGCTTTCTTCCTGTGTTGTAACTAAATTTAAATTGAAAACTCTTCTTCAGTCACTTTACATACCCGCTGCAGTTGTTTAGCATTCTTTTAAGAATTCATTTTATCTAATCTTTTACAGGCCAGAGAAATAGGCTTTTTTCCTAGATTTGAAAAACATTTTTTTTTGTTTCTTGTGGAGTATGCTAAAGGAGTATCTGTCTACAGTATCTTATTGCAGGAGCCTTAAGAAAGCACATTACTGGTCACATATCCAAGTGACATAATGGAAGAAAAGAAACTCTTAGTTGTTTTTGTCTTATAATGTTTAGGGGTTTTTAGCCTGCACATGATAGTTAATAATACTCGTTGTAACAAAGAAATAAAAGGCACTCCCACCCTCCTAGAAAACCAAACCAACGAAACCCCTCTAATTTGATTAAATTCATAACGATAACTTGAATAACAAATAAACACTGGAGAAAATACTGTTATCTTGAAGAGGAGAATGTCACAATAAATGTAGTCCTGCATAAGTAAGACTGTCTTTTTATTTCTGGTTTGCCCTGCCAAAGTTCTTCGAGATTTGTACCTGGGATTTTCAGAGCAGGCCACTCTGCTGCTTCCTCTGGTGAGGACAGGCCCTTCTCCCTGCAGCCGTTGCCACTCAGCATTGCACTTTTTCCCCCCTTACTGTCATAGGCAGGTCCCACAGCTGTGCATTTGTCTTCTCATTTGCTGAGGTCTTTTAAAGTCTCCATCCTGAAGTGTATGGTGGGTGCCTGCATCCAGACTTCCAAGTTTTCTGTATTAGTAAATGGCTTCACGTTTTATGGATAAATTAAATGGCCTAATTATTTTAAGTAGAGACGTGAACTTCAGCCATCTTTTCAGGGTTTTTGGGCTGCACTTACATTTTAGAGCACCTATTTGGCCACAGAAACACTGGCCAAAGCAATACAGGAATAAACAGATTAATGATTGGCCTTGCTGTCCTCTAGAGTTATGAAAGTAAACCCCTTCTCCCACATAAATGTGATGGCAGTTCACAAGGATAACCCCACATTTCTTGCACGCAAATTTTGAGAGTCATGAGACCTCTTAATAATATCTGTTCCTTCCTCTTCTCAGATCAGTTTAGGGCCACAGTGACAAAGACAGTTGTCAGAAGTTGGTCCCTTGCAACCTAGTGTGTTATGCCTAGGTCTAGCATGTTTTCCTATTTCTGCTTGGAAGAAAATTAATACCAACTTAAATAGGCTTGAAACTTAGGTTATGACCAAAAAGGTAGTGGCTCAAAAATATTGAAAAAGATGAAGTTTCAGTCAAAATCAAAATATTTAAACTATAGTGATTGTAATGAAATTTCTCAGACGAATGAGTAAGAGTACAACTTGGCTTTGGATGAGATATTTGGAGAGATATTTGGAAATCACTGGAAATTCTGACATTTTAAAACAGATTTCCATTCAATATCAGATTAAGTATTAGACTAATGTTTTAATTCCTCAGTTAGAGACTTCGATGCATCATATCATCCAAATTAACTTTGGAAAAAAAGAGGAGAATACTTTCTACCAAACCCACTCATTTGTTAATTTCACTATACAGGTTATAGAAGTTCAGTTACAGACACATGTTAAAATGACACAAAAGCAGAAGAGTCCTAAAAAAGGAGAAGAAGTTGCCCAGATACATCAAAGGAGACAGAGAAAAATAATGAAAATAAAATTTTCTTCTTTGTCATGAGGCTTATGATAAAAAGAAAAAAGGAATAATATGAGTTTTATTAATATCACTAACAAAGGAATGTTTGAGTGAAAAAATTGCCCTACTATAGGATATGTATCTCTATTTATGGAAGATGTTTAAGGATTAGCCAGATATTAGTATTTGTGTAGTAAAAGGGTATATTATGTATTTCCAATTTATTTTAGGGAACACTGTAAAATGTCTCTATCAATACCTTCCTGCTCTAAATGGAAATCATTAGAGAACATTTCCTTCCATTAGGGTACTATGGAAGGTGTGATTAAAACTCAGTGTTGAAAAGCTCTCTTCCTTAATTTTGATTGCACCAGGACATTTCTTATGAATGTCGCCTATTGAATTTTCTCCCCTATGCCATTTCAGCAGAATCCAAATGAATCATCCTAAACTTAAAGTTTTAGATATGTTTAATCTAGAATCACATTGGAAAGCAGGAATTATCCTTTGCATGTAGTCTTTGCTACGTGTTTTTTGAGGGTTCTGCTCGTGATTGTCCACTTATTGAGATTATTTTTTAAAATTAAAAATAAAATAACCATGTTATTAAGTTAAACTCTTGCTTTTCAAATAATCCCAGAGATGATGAGCATTACAGTTCTACAAAGGCTTCAGCTCAGAAAGGCCATGTGTAGTTTGGACATCTGGCCATTGTACGCTAAGGATGCTTTCAGCTTGTTTGTGTTCCCCCTTGCTGTATGAACTAGGGCAGGGATAGCTGGCCTGGCAACCCTGTGTCCCTTTTTCCTGACTGAGCCAGGTCATGCTTAGGGCACAGCATATGGACGTTTTTATTTCAGGAGTGCTTCACATCCCACAGTGTAGATTTTGTCACAACACCTGCTATAAAAATAAAACTGACTGAATTGTTTCTGAATTACTTCAACTATGTATTTTCTTAAGCTTACTGAAATACAAGTTTGATCAGCCTTCAGGTGGTTTTATTTCATTGTGTCAGTTATTTAAGATTGCGTTATCCTGCACAATACACCTGTAAGTTTTAATCTTTGTGTGAGTTCAGTGAGAATATCTTTTTAAAAACCCACACTTTCCAAAATAACAATAAATGTTAAATGCATTTCTGATTTTAATTGCAAATATGCTTTCCTACCTGTATTGTAATGCTTGGTGCAGTAACATAAATCCTTTTCTTCTTTCAAGAGAAACTGTGGCAGAGTGAGACCTTCTGCTACTTGAACTGCTCCCTTTTCTTGCCATTCAAAAATGAGGTCGTTCATTGTATATCCAACTAAAAAAAACCAAACCAGAAAACAAAAAACAAATTCAAATAAACTCTAAGTCAGCTGTAAACTATGAAAAGCAGGGGCATACCAAATAGTGATGACTTAAGTAAATGTCATAAAAAGGAGATAATACAGGGTGTCTGCTTTTACCTGTTAATGAAAAAGTGTTATCTGCCATTCTGTACCATACTGAACTAGAAAAAATATCCAGTCTTATGCACACTTTGTGAAATCTTAGTAGTCAGGTAGTCTATTAGTGGAATTAACAAAATCATCAAAATGACCTGAGAATCCAATTCTGTTGGGTGATTGGGAAGATCTTACCCTCCCCAACCCATGAAGGACAAAATAGACCCTTGACGCTCAGAACTCTTTCTCCTTTTCTTTGAGATGAAATGGTGGACTGTCAAAGGCATGTTAATGGATTTGTGTCAATTTGAATCTTTAGAATTGTTACAAATTCTTCAAATAGAACAATGAATGAAATTTTCTGTAGGAGT
The DNA here is from genome assembly GCA_028020825.1 of Podargus strigoides. Taxonomy (NCBI): domain Eukaryota; kingdom Metazoa; phylum Chordata; class Aves; order Caprimulgiformes; family Podargidae; genus Podargus; species Podargus strigoides. The sequence continues at coordinate 38,361,661 of CM051621.1, read as the reverse complement.
GAGGTATTAGTTGAATTGAAAAAAATACTTTTCTCTGAAACTGGTATAAAACAAGGGAAAAAGATTGTAATCTTCTCATATTAGCTGAATGTGATATATTATGATATTAAAAGGCATTCAGTTTTATAATTTGGATTCCTGCACATATCTGTAGCTCATGCATGTGTGTATATTAAATAAAATAGCAAAACGTAGTAGAAGTACTAATCAAGGGCCAGACTTTGTAAAGGGCAAGTAGTATTTCCTGCTATTTCCCTCTCTCAGCTAAATATTTGCATGGGATATCACTGCAGAAAATAGCTCTACTTCCTCTGAATATGTGATATATTAACTTTTCAGTATATCCCTGTCATTTTATTCCAACTTTTTTCTGAATAAATATTATCTGCTTATGACAACTGAAAAAAAAAAAAAAAAAGAGGCTTTCTATTTTTATTCAAGTTTCCTTAAAACTTTCTCAGAATCTATTAGATTTTGACAAAACAAGATTTTAAGATTGAAATCTAAACCTAGATGACTTCTGTTGCAATAGCTTGAACAAGGATACTTGAGCCACATAATAATAGCTTTATCCAGAAGGAAAAGGAAGTAACTTTTACATCTAAATTATATAGCTTTCATTCATTTATTTTGTTTTCTTGCAATAATTCCTTTCTGCTCTAGTCCAATCCTAACAAGCTGTTAAGAATAACCTACTGATAAATGGAAATATTTTTTAACCTTTCAGTAACAAATTACTGTTCGAAGTGTATTGTTCAGAGCTTTCTAAGAGTAACTGTCTACTTGCAAATACTGAAATTTTGAGTTCCAGTGATGGAAATGAATGCTTTGGTATATGGGCATAAATCTTTCCCCTGTTGTACGCAATTACTTCATTACTCTTCGAATGCATCTATAAAGGCTATCCATTCACAATGCCCTGATATGCTGACCTCAAATCTGAGGTGCACTTCATCCTTTCTGATCTATGTTGAATATATGTGTTGGCAAAGAACTGGTGACTATAAATATAAAACTGTTTTCAACACCTCTCCTTGCTTCTAGATTCTTCGTTTCTTTTGGGGAGTAGCTTTATACACAGGCACTCAGCCTGACTATTGGTTCACTTTGGTATTTTGTTGGGGCTGGATAAATATGCTAAAAATGAGACCAAGTATTTAATTAAGATCAGACATTACTTGGGTCATTACAAGCATATATTAACTGTGCAAGGAAACATTTATTTTTCTGTCTTCTTGAATGCATGGCATTCTAAAAAGTCTTAAAATTCACTATTAAATGCCATGATCTATTAAAAATCAGAAGTGTAGCTCTTATCAAACTTTGCATGAATTTAGACAAAAAGCAGTTATGTGTAAAGCAGATTATCATTTGAAGCATGTAGATTATAGCCAGAAGTGATATCCCCTGAGTAAAACTCATTGAACTGACAAGAAACAACTGCTGTGTCAAAATGCATTTCACTAAATCAGATTCATTCATCTCTAATGCGTACTTTTGATTATCTACCCTATCCACTAATTCTTCTATAGTGCAATCTATTAAATAGATATCACTGTAATAGCAGAGTATGCAAAATGCTGATATAGTAATTAATTTTTATCATGTTTACATTTTAAATACCCAAATATAGCTTTAATATTCAAAATACTAGAACTTCAGTTTTGTAAGTCAAGATCATATTTATAAAGTAAATGTGTCTTAAAATACAGAGGAGCTTAAAGAGGATGCGAGTTTGTTATATCAAAAAACCCTAAAATAGTATAATATATATCATAATTCCACTAGGTATGTTAAATTAAATCAACTTAGTCTCTGTTAAATTTGTGGTATTTTATTAAATGTGAAATACATTGCCCAATCAAATGTGCTCTTTGAATTAGGGAAAGACAAAATCTTGTAATAGTTCTGTAGTTGGAGAAGTGAGAAAGCATAAATTATTTGAGCATATTGAACTATTTGATAGCACAAACTTGTCTCTAAATTTTCTTTAGTGAGCTGTGTTAGTCAGGACAGGAATTAGAGATTTTTGAACTGAAAATATTTTATTTGTTACAGTTCTAAATAAACTGATGACCTCTTTCTTTTTTCTGACTCCTGCATCATTCTTTCTTCTTGACATGGAGAAAAGGAGAAATACTACAGTGGAAAGAATCTATTCACTTGTAGAAATAAAGCAGAATCAGAGAATTTGCAAGAATGAACCACAGTTCATGTCCTAGGCCCATCCCAGGATATTCTGTGCACAAAAGGGCTAAAACTCACATTGTTCTTGGTCAGAATTTTTTCAGGAGGAACAGCAATACTAATAGAGCTAACTGAGCTTCCTTAATATCTCACAAAAATTATTTTTTTTGTTTGTTTTCTAATTAATTTTATGATGAAGATCTGCTGAATAGCACAGTGATTATCACTGTGTGCACTGTGCCTAAGGGGGGAAAAGGCATTTCTATGGACATAGCCCTTTAAAACAGTCAGTGGTTACTATACTGTAGTATATATACTCTTACAGTTTAGGTGTATGGTATTATATATGCAGTAAGCCTAACAATCAGTCCTCCAGCACCCTGATTTTGGGAGCTCTGCTGGTTAATGCAATTAGTGTCCCTTACCGAAGTGACTGGGCTGCCAGCATCCTGAGAAGACCTCATGGGAGATTTTGAAATTACCTTAAGGTTTGGTCCCAGCAACAACATAGAGCCTTATGGTCCCAGTATGGATAAGCACTGAATAATTTAGTACCATCAGCAGAGGGTGGGGGGACTAAGTGCACAGTAAGTAGCAGAAGCATAGGGAGCTTTGCCAATGAAAATATTGAACCCTCAAGGACAGAGTATTATTTTTTTAGATTTAGGATCCTAGAATTACCAATCATAAAAGTTTACAGTATTAGAACTAGGGGGATAACTTCAAAATCCTTATGCCATTTGCTGCAGCCTGACATGATATTCAGCCTGTCACTAAAAAGTAATTATTTTTTTTTTTTACCATGAGGTGGTTTTGGTGACCCTTAGAAATTGCTACCAGATATTTTTACTACTGGTGACTGGGAAATACAGTCTTATGTAAGAAAGTTCTAGTAGCTACATTTTAGTGGGAGTTAGTCACTGGCCCGGTTAGTATTGAGGGTGCAGCTCACTTTTTCATTGATGGTGGAAAAAGCGACCATTTTATACCACAGAAACAGCTGAAAGCTATGAAGGCTATCATCCAGCACAGTGGTTTGCAGGACCAGGCCAACATAAACTAAGCCAGGTGGATTAGTAGATACTTCTGTTACTGGAATGCAGTTTGACAGGGTTCGGTTTTGAAGGGTGTTAATGCATGAAGGTTGAGAAAGGAAGCAACTGCTGTAGCTGAAGTAGAGTGCAGTTTGTAATGTATCTGTTATTGTCTTGCTACTGTCCGGGTATTTGCTCGTACTTCATTCTATAAAGGTATTACTAAGCACGCAAAATTTAAATGGTGTCATCATAGACCTGGAAAGAAAGGACTGAGAAACCACATTATGTTAAACAGCAGTGTTCAGAAGCTACAGGACTGGTTAGATTACATTAATACTGTCTATATTAACCCAAGGTCTGAGGTCTTACATATCTATAGTGCAAAAGCACACAATAAACTGTTGGCAATTAAATGTCAAGGCTGTCATCCCAGGAAAGAAGGTTGCCAGAGGTAGTATTTATTGGGAAAATTCAAGAACTGTATGCATGCATGGTACTGTAGCCTCTGAGCAAACAGCTCTCTTCAAATATATAACTCATTTTTAGGATCCTGAAGTCATTCCAGGTAATTAGCTAGTGGAGCATGTGCTGGCAGATTGAGACCTCCGCCTGAGATGAATATGAACTGGCAAACTAAGTAGAACTTAGATTTAACTGGCAGTGTAGAAGGCTTGAAACAATTGGGAAAGCTGGATTTGGCCTGCAGAAGTTTTTCTTTAGAAAATGGTCTGTCACAGAGTTGGTGATAAGTGTGAAGAAAAGGAAAGTAAAACTGTGTGGTCACACTTACGAAGGGAGGAAGTGAAAAAGATAAAGCATTGGACAAAGAGTGCCTGTCAGGACTTGTTCCTGGAATAGTAATGCAGGATTTTGAATATCTGGACATCAAATAAAATGAAATTATAATGATAGTCTATTTAATTGATCTTTGGCAGAAGGTAGACAAGACAGACATACTAACTCTAGCCTTTAGACAGCACTTATTTGTCTAGCTAGAGTGAAAAATTTCAGCATGTTCAATTACGGATTTCAGGAAAGATTACAGGGAAATTTGATCCTGCTGAAATATTTCTAAGAAACAAGGGCAACTACAGTGTCTGGAAAAGAAAACCACACTTCTCCCTTGATCTCAGTCATCTTTCCCAGAAAATCTTATCTTTTCAAAAAATGGTGTTGACAAGTTATCAACACCCATATAAGAAGTCCCTGAAAGAAAGAAGTAGCTTATATTTGTGGGGTTTTTAACACTATTATTAATCTTAATAATAAATATAACTTTTCATCCAATTTTGAAATGAACCTTATACAAGTAGGGTTCCATTCAATCCACATCAGTTCACATGATTCTATGAAACTTGAACTGAGTTATTTATATTAGTTGTACACATGCATGCTGAGAGTATGAGGATTTTATTTTGGCTAATTCAATATCAGATGTAGGAATTAAAAGCCCATAATCTCATAAGCAAGACAGTGGACATCCAGTAAGTTTATCTTGATGAATTATTGAAGTGTCTTGAAAGTATTAACATCTCTTCTTCAGACTGTTCAAGGACTACACCATTACAGAAAAACAGTTTGTTATTCCGGGCAAGCAATTCCCCTGTACCACACCTTTGAACCACAATTGCTTCAGCAGTTCCAATATACTCTCTTTTTTACTACTGCTGACACAGTCTTATTTGTGAAATTCTTTCCTTTTGGTCACCTTTAGAGTACCATTCCAAGCCACGAAGAATAAAATTTTTGAGCCAACTTGAAATCCAGTTGAATAGCAATATATCTTGTAAATTTTCTACTTATTCTGTTTTATTCCAGGAAGGCCATGCTTCCCTTGTGTCATTTTACAATACCTACAGACATATTAAAACCTAACTGTTTTTCTCTTGTTCAATAATCAAACACATGAATGGCATGAAACAACTGAGCTGAATATCTAGCATTGTACAGGAGTTTGGTTCGACTACTGAATTTATTTTATAGTTCTTTTTATCCCAATGCCTTATCTAAATTCCGTTCTCATTCCTTTAACACTTAGTCAAGTACAGGTCCAAAAGTAATCTACTGGATTTATTCAGCAAACCGAGCAGTTCTTTAGGTATTCATCTGAGACAAGGACTACAGTCATGTTGACTCATTATTTCTCTACTTTTCTGTTAGGCATCCCAACAGTGTGCCTCCAGGATAAGTTGCCTGCACATTACTGCTCCTAAGAACGTGACAGATTTGAATTGTGGCCTAAATTCCAAGAAACATAGAGGGGGGAAGATCTGACAAAGCTAATGGGTCTGATTTTGGCTTGAGGTTAGAATATATTCTTCTAATATACATTATACACTAAGAATACTAGCTTCAGAAATCATCTGTTAAACATTTCAAGGCTAAATTTATGCTGGAGCTCCAAGAAAGCAGGATTTTATGCTATGTACTTCTGAGATGCTTTGCAAAGAGCCTGCCCCTTGTGCTGCCCTCTAAGTCATTTTGGGACTTACAATCTCTCCCTTGGGAGTTACAGGTTTATCCTTCTTAGCCTGAATTTCAGAGAAGAGTAACATTTCATGTCCAGCCCTCTACCACATCTCTCAAACCTAATATTCCTTGCTGAAGCCTATAGATTTTCAGCTGTCACTTTTATATTAGTTTCCATGGGTTCAGCAGCAGTTGTACAGTTACTCCTGCCCTTTCATCCTGTGTTGGTCGGGAGCTGAAGACTACAAATATCTAAGCTCTTTGTCACTATATGTTAGGTTTCACTTCAGATACACACAGTGGGTTGTCATCTCTCTGTAGAGTAGAAACTATAGGATGGGCTTTTGACAACTTTTATGCTACTGAAATACAAAGGAAAGAAGAGGTATGGTTTCCACATGTTCAGGCATAGACAGGCATTGACCTAGTATGTCCATAATTACTGCCAGCCAGGTGGACACCTAAGGTTCCCTGGCAGATAAGAAATGCACTCCAGTTCTGTTATCTCCCCTGTAGTGTCTTTGTGCTGTTGTGGGAAAGGAACACTGTACACATTGTTTTCTGTATTGCAGTGGCCTGCACTGCTGTAGCCTACAAAACCTTCCATTTGCACAATCTCAAATTTAGAGACTGGGATGAAAGAGATTGCACTATTTGGGTAACAGCATCATGTAGTACAGAGTGAATTTTCTCTAAAAATCCAAATGACAGAATGGCGATTGCTTAGAAAGACTAAAAGGCCTCCATAAATCAAAAGGTCATTTTTTTAATTTAGTAAGAGAGACAATGAACATAAAAATAAAGTTATGAGGTGAGCAGATGCTTTCTCCCTTACATATGTTGGTTTTTGTAGTATATTTATTCTTTTTTTAACTGAGTTAGTTGTTTCACTATTCTTTGAAAATTTAGGAGTATTGAATGTCACATAGAGTTACAATTGTAATATATGAATAAAGGAATGCTGTGAGATAAAAATGAAATTAAAAAAAAAAAACAGACAACAAGCTTTAGCACATGAAAGAAAAAACATTTCTTTCCTGGGAGAGAGGCCACAGAAATAAAAACTCGCTGACATTTCTTTGTATCTTATTCAAGCAGAATAAAACTAAAATTCGCTCACATGCCTACAGGCTGCCCTGGTGTAAGGCATAGAAATGTGGAAGGGATTATTTCATGTGTGCATTTTCATTTGCTTCCTTCCTGAGAACAAAAGCAGCTCATTCTAGCTGCTGAGAAGTCATTTGGTAAAATAAGTCCTTTAAAAATAGAAGTAGTTACCACTTAAATATTTTTCAGACACTTCATGATAGAAGTGAAGTACTTTAATCAGGGGCAAATCCAGCTGCTTAGACTGACCTTAGAAAAAGCTACATGAGATAAAACCTATAATCTGCCCTTTATAAATAACAGCCTTTCTTTGCAACCTGGTGGTAAAATGAGCAAGAAAAAGATGAGTGATTTGTTAGAAACGGTCTAATTTGCTTAGTGACACATGCAGGAGCAAGGCTTGCAAGGTCAGATACAATTTAAAGAAACTGTGAGATAAATGGGCCTTGTAACTTCATAATTGTACAAAGGTCTACACAACTTGGCACTCAGTGGAAAAAATAGCAATGATGATTACTTTAAAAAGAAACATCTGGAAGCATGGCTGCTGCTCCAGCAACCACTTTGGTTTGTATAACACAGACAGATGATCAGATCATTTACTCAGGACATGGGACGACTCTGATCTTGGTTTTGAAATCCCACGTCTTCCACTTCCTCCGACAGCACATTAGCCACCAGGGTTAGTGCTTCAATCTAAGTTGTCTCATTGTGCACCAAAAAATGGAAGCCAGACAGCCACAGGAGAGTATGACACTGTAGCCTAGAAATTTGAAATACTTGGATGGATTCAGGCTCTCAGGGTTACGTCAGCTCTTACCTCAGGAGATTTGATATGAAGCCTGGGAAAATGCTAAATGCATCCACGCGCCTTTTTTATTTTGTAATTTTAAAGAGAACTGGATGCTCGTTCTTAGCCAAAGACTCTGGAGTTTGAATATTTCTCCTCACATTTTTCTAAACTTTTTCTAAGTTTTGGAAATTGATCAGAGTTTAGACATATGAAGCATTTTTAATTTTTTTACCTAGTTATTCTCCTGTCCATCATGTATATATTTTTTATAACTCCTCCAAGGTGTCTATTTCCCTTCCTGTACTTCCTGTATAGAGAAAATGTTTTTGAGCAGGTGATTTCTTGCACATGGAGATCTAGGAGCTTGGAAATTATGTTACTGTGCCTGTTGTCTTTGAATCTGTCCCAGAATAACTTCTGTTAGTTTCAGGGAACTGCTGTCTTGTTAATGCAAACCTAACTGGTTATTCTGCTATCAGATATGTTGGTACCACCAGAGCTCCCACATGCTTCAAAATTTTCTTCCTTAAGCCAGCCACTTTGTCCATAGTCTCTATTTTTCAATGTCTGGAGTTACAGGTAAAATAGATTTAGACAGCGCAATATGGGGAAAGCTTTATTACCTGTAACTTCCTTACGCAATCAAATTGGATCTTTCTCTGTAACTGAAAGATTTTGAAGCACGCATTTGTATTTTGTTCAGCTCCCTTTGTGAACATTGCCTCTCTCTACTACGTGAATGCGCAGCAGGGAATTTACCTCCACTGAACTGAATGATTAAAAACAAGACTTCAGTGAAAAATGTTCTGCTGGAAAATACCGTAGAACATCTATAGTACTGTACATCTAGTAAGTATTGGTTCCCTATGGTGCAGTTTGTGGGAATTGTGAGCTCTCGCAAGGTTCCTATAAAACAAAACAGATGCCTCTTTATTCAAGAATGCTCAGTTGTTGTATGACCTGTCCTCATAAGGGCTGAAAGAGAGGAAAAATACAGCTGAATTTTATGAAGTTGTTAAAGCAACAATTTCATAACTTTTAAAAAAAAATTTTTAAATTATAACTTTTGTTTGTTCAGTCAAACATTATAATACTTTATTTGAAGCATAATTGTATATAGTCAATATACCTGCCATCTGTGTGTACTCTTATACAACTGCCTCATATTAACCTTTTATTTAGTCACATTAATTATAAAGGTGATACAGGTTATTAGTAGGATTATCTGCTTGGGTTGACCAGAATTTTACTTAAATGCTGAATATGCAGTATTGCCCTAAATTCTTTATTTGCAGCAAATAACTGTCAGTTTTAGTCAAGAAAATTTCTGCTGTCAGATTCAGCCATTGCCCTCATTGAAAGTCTGCTTTGTAATATTACCATCTGTCTATTGTAATGAAATGGTTTAGATTGGATATTAGGAGAAATTTATTCACTGAAAGGTTATCAAGCATTGGAACAGGTTTCCCAGGGCAGTGGTGGAGTCACCGTCCCTGGAGGTATTTAAAAGATGTGTAGATGTCGTGCTTAGGGACATGGTATAGCGGTGACGTGGCAGTCTTAAGGGTTGGCCTTGATGATCTTAAAGGTCTCTTCCAACCTGAATGAATCTATGACTCTATATGACACGTGGTTTTCATACTCACCCTCCAATTTTGTTTGTAAAAGCATACTATTACCCGTAAAATGAACAGTACTGACATACTGACTGATAGATAATTACCCCACTTTCTCTTAGACATTATTTTGTTCCAGTAAAAGAAGAAAAAACCCCAAGAAATATTTTAATCAAATTATATCTGTTGTGTTTCTGATCTATAAGATATTTCAAATATTCCAGTATGTTCCTTCTATGTACAGAAAATTATATTCTGAAATATTTTATTTATTGATCCTAAAACTGTACATCTAGATCTGACATTAAGATGGGTACTTACTATTTATTTGTTTTTCCCGTCATTAATTTTCACAAACTTCAGATTGCCTGAATCTTTCAAAGGATGCTTTATTTTATCTGATTTTAGTTTTGTTCTTCACATCACTAACAGGATTTTGGTGTTAGGAATCTCTTCCAAATTTCTCTCATTTTAAGGGTAAAAGGCAATTCCCAAATACTTCATACACAAGAAAAATGACAATTTAGTGCATATTTGTGCCTCCTTCCTCATGCATTCTGTGTTAGCTCAGGTCATAGCATTGGACAGAACCTTTGGTTTTGTCTTTTTGTGTGTGTGCATGCCTTGAAATGGCATAGCTGCTGTACACTTTCCATCCTCTTTTGTGTTCTAAGTGAGATAACAAGGGAGATACATGCAATATATGATGAGTTAACAAATGCTAATTTTGTTTCACATAAAAAGTATTGCTGTTAACTGAAAGATAATTCTGCAAAGCCTGACTTGTTTAAGCTGGTTTTACCTTCTTTTCTCTCCTCATGATATTTGTGTACAATGCGAACAGGGCTTTATGGAGAGATTACTTAAAATACATGGAGTTGTAATTTCACTTTTTTCGTTGAAATTCTACTGTAATATCAGGTTTGGTCATACTGGAAGACCTTCTCTGCACTAGAAAGCTGTCAGGTCTTTTTTTCTTTCTGTGTTTTGCTGTGAGTTTTCAATGTCAAGCCACCTGTGCTACTACAAATTCCTTTAAGCCCAGAGACTTTGGAAGATGCTATAAATTTTTCCAGTTTTATGGCTGATGGTCAGATCATACTCACATTTTATTCCTAGCTAGATGATACCTTGTGTGGACTGCTGCAGTTGACGGTGTGAGGGCTGTGTAAGTGTCACACCCTATATAGGTACACGGGCATATACATATATACATATACATGCAGTGCAATCTTCTAGATTTCTTCCTTGTAGTAAACCCTTTCCCTAGTCCCTTCTAGGATGATTAGGTAAAATGTACAGATATGTAGCTATAACATATAGGTATGTTGAAGAGCTAGAGTAGGAATCTGAAGAGCAGGACCCAGTATATATCATCCTGTTTCCAACTTTTAAGGACACCAAATTATTATCAGTCTCTGGATAACCACATAAATCACTCCCTTAAGTTATTCTCATGTTTCCTTTATGCTCTCCCATATTACTGTTCTCCTGTATGTGTGAACACAAAGAAGACTTAATGGTGAATCCCCATAAGCATAAATTTTTCATAAAGGTAAAATGACACTGAGTGCTTAAGTTTAGTAGTAACTTTAAATTTACACAAAACTTTCAGTATAAGTAAGGATGAAAGAATCTCTTCCTTTGAAAATAATTTGTTTCACAGATTCTTTTGATAAAATAGAGGATTCTTTTTTTTTGAAAATTTGTTCTTGTACCATCTACCCCCTGCATAGTTGTGATCCTTAAAAAAGTATTTATAGGATAATACATTAGTCAAACTTACAGCTTTCCAGTTGCATTATACATGTTTGCACATCCATTGGAAAATTTTTGAGATCCATCGGACAGGACAGTATTAAAGTCAATCTGAAAGAACACAAAAAAAAGAATTTAATTTACCACAAAAATACTGTAGAACTGCACAAGAGGAATGCATGAAAAAAACCTGGAGGCCCTTAGAAACAGAAGAAAATAGATATTTTTTCATTTGAAAGATCTCAAAGGGATATATATTAGCTGAACCCATTTCACTCACTCAGCCTTTTATTACAACGTGGAAAAAAAATATTAGACTTTCAGAAAAATACATTTTTCGGTGAGGTTGCCTAACTTTGTGGGAAGTCTAAAGGAATGCAACAACAACATGCTTTTTTTGTGCCACAGCAGAATTATTGTACTGTCACAGCATTTCAAATCCTTGACATAAAATTTACCCAGATTTGCAAGAATTTCATAACAGATGTCAGCTGTGAATCATGGTGGTAAAATAATTTGTTATTGTCCTAAAATAAGGTGCTTAAATTGTCAATGAAAGTTTTAAGAGATCATTTTATGATATTGATGGTAGACTGGAATATGGCTGTAATTTGGAACTGCAGCTGTGTTTCACGTTAGTCATGATACTTTCTGTGAAATGCTCTGCAACCTATAGGCAAAAGAGGTATTTTTACATTTTATACCAATATAATAACTTATCTTTAGAGTGATATTTCTCAGAGGAATCACAGAATCACAGAATGTTAGGGATTGGAAGGGACCTTAAAAGATCATCTAGTCCAACCCCCCTGCCAGAGCAGGAACACCTAGGTCAGGTCACACAGGAACATGTCCAGGCGGGTTTTGAATGTCTCCAGAGAAGGAGACTCCACAACCTCTCTGGGCAGCCCGTTCCAGCGTTCTGTCACCCTCACTGTGAAGAAATTCTTCCTCACATTTATGTGGAACCTCCTATGTTCCAGCTTACACCCATTGCCCCTTGTCCTATCATTGGATGTCACTGAGAAGAGCCTGGCTCCATCCTCATGACACTCACCCTTGACATATTTATAAACATTAATGAGGTCACCCCTCAGTCTCCTCTTCTCCAAGCTAAAGAGACCCAGCTCCCTCAGCCTTTCCTCATAAGGGAGATGTTCCACTCCCTTAATCATCTTTGTGGCTCTACGCTGGACTCTCTCAAGCAGTTCCCTGTCCTTCTTGAACTGGGGGGCCCAGAACTGGACACAATACTCCAGATGTGGCCTCACCAAGGCAGAATAGAGGGGAAGGAGAACCTCTCTCGACCTACTAACCACCCCCTTTCTAATACACCCCAGGATGCCATTGGCCTTCTTGGCCACAAGGGCACATTGCTGGCTCATGGTCATCCTGCTGTCCACCAGGACCCCCAGGTCCCTTTCCCCTACACTGCTCTCCAGCCAAGAATGAGAAAGAGGAATACAAGAGGTAAAGGCACATGAATACTGTGACCAGCAGGACTAGGGAGGTGATTGTCTGCCTGTACTCAGCACTGATGAGGCTGCACCTTGAATACTGTGTTCAGTTTTGGGCCCCTCACTACAAGAAGGACACTGAGGTGCTGGAGTGTGTTCAAAGAAGGGCAATGAAGCTGGTGAAGGATCTGGAGCACAAGTCTTATGAGGAGTGGCTGAGGGAACTAGGGGTGTTTAGCCTGGAAAAGGCTGAGCGGGGAGACCTTATCATCCTCTACAACTGCCTGAAGGGAGGTTGTAGCAAGGTGGGGGTCACTTTCTTCTCCCAAGTAACAAGTGATAGGACTAGAGGAAATGGCCTTGAGTTGTAGTGGAAGATGTTTAGATTGGACGTTAGGAAAAATGTCTTCACCAAAAGGGTTGCCACACACTGGAACAGGATTCCCAGGGCAGTGGTGGAGTCCCCATCCCTGGAGGTATTTAAAAGACATAGATGTGGTGCTGAGGGACATGGTTTATTGGTGGACTTGGCAGTGTTAGGTTAACGGTTGGACTCACTGAACTTAAAGGCCTTTTCCAACCTAAACAGTTCTATGATTCTATGTTTTTCCCTCACTGGCAATGTTTAGATATCCATTTATCACTCAGGGTCTTATTAAATATTTCTTACTAAATCAGGTTTTTGAAGATAGTGGTAAAATGCCTACTAATGTCTGTACTAATAAAAGGAAAGTGAAGAGAAAAGATGTAGGATAAGTTGATTTTGTCAATACTTATGATTGCTGCTTACAGCTTCTTAAACCTTTTCAAAAGTTTAATTTCCACTTTTGATCTCCAGCAGTAAGTGAACTATTCTTCAAATGTCATGCTTCCTCATATAGGTCATGTTTCCATGTTGAAGTGCAACTGCTATATCCAAGAAGGTGAAAAAGAAGTAACATTGGATTGTCATGACATTGGAGGCTACAGTGTGTAAAACTCGTACGTAGGCCAGCTCAGATAATAACACTCCAGGATGATTTGCTCTGTGCAAGTGTTCTAGCTCCTCTAGACACACTATCTGTGCTTTAAAACTGGAAAGATAATTTTCTTGTGATTTTTACTGTGTGCATGCTTAATGAGGGACCATTTTCTATTTTAGTATTAACAATGAACAGTAATGATGATAAAGTTCTGTATTCAAAACCCACAACTACTTCAGTGATAGTTCTGCATGACTGGAAACTGAAGATATCTGTTAGCAATTCTTAGGTACACTTTTGAGCTTCTATCTGAAAAAAATATTTTGATTAGAGACTCACCTTATGGAATAAAGTACATTTCCATTTTTAAAAATTCGTAACAATTTATTATCTGTTGTAACTTCATGAAAGTTGGCCCCTTTTTCATTAGCAAAGAACAAATCAGGTTTCCAAATTGAATCCAGCATAGATGGATCTAAGTCTAAAGAGTCATCTGGATATTCACTGTATGCGAGGCGTGGATCATTCCAGTTCTGACGGAGAAAGATGTTCACTCGGTAATCCTGAATGAAAGAGAAAACAAGCAAAACTTTGTCAAGCATAGGGATTTACCTTTTATTTAATTTCTTAGCCATGTAATCCCCTGTCCATCTGTGGAGGACAAAAGAATTACTTAGCCGAATGCCAGCATGATACCTATTTGTTTAGTGGGGACACAATGGATAAGAAAAAAGATGTGTTTCAGGGCAATTGGAAAAATCCCAAGCTAAGGAAATCCAACCTTCGTGTACAATTCACATAACTCCATATAACTCTACCCCAACAGTAGCTTTGTCTTGAAATCAAAAAGAGAGAAGCATAAAAAAAGTTTTATGGAGTTACCCTTTTCTGCCCAACTCCTAGCAGAGGCATTCCCAGTTCCTTCTCTTAGAAGTGAGGATCTGTCCCACTGTAAGGGAACTTCCTTTCTTTTTTTCCTCTCTCTATTCCTTACATATTTTAGACCCACCACTTAGAATTTCTGTGCCTCAGTTCCCGATCAAAAATTGTGTGAGCAGTAACTTGCCATATAGCTGCCTGAGGACACATGTTCCTCCTCTGTTCAAACATGGTGGAGATCATAATTCCTTATGATAAATTGGCTTAGGTACAAGTAGAGTCACCTTAATTCCTACAGACAGTCCTGCCTTAATCAAGGATGCTTTTATAGAAATGACGAGTGGAGTGCTTCAACCTTCTGGAAGTCATTTTGAAATTGTATATATTCTCTGTCAGAGACAATGTTGTATTTATGCTTGCATACATTCTTAAAACTTTACAACTCTGAAACATGAAAATATTTTTTTTTTTTAAATAAAAGGGAATATTAGTACCTCGTTATGTTATATCAAGAACTGAGAGTACTGAGACTTTGAGCGTTAAGGACATAGGGACTACACTTTTATTGGTCATAATATGTTTTTCCTCATTATTTGCACTACTGCATTAGTGAAAGAAGATAAAAATAAAATAGAAAGACTTGTTAGGTGCAGAGGGGAAATGGGAGCTGGTTGTCAGAGCTTACGTGACACTTCTGAATGTAACAGAAGTAAATAACATCACTTGTTTATTGTGAAAAAAATCCAATGAAAATTAATTTTGAAAAGAATCCTTCTAAGTCAGAATGGGAAATGAAGTGTTCAAGGCTGAGCAATATAATTTGGCCAATAACTATGGGTAGTAGTTATTAGTGGTTAGAACGCCTAGGTAAAACTCCACTGGTGTATAAATTGTGGGTACTGTTAAAATTCCGTTGCTGTCTCGATATTTGGTATGAAACTTGGAGCAAGCAACCATACAGTTGTGAGAATCATAACAAAAGACATAGTAAAGGACAACAGGAACCTCAATATGCAACATTTACTCATGAGAAATATTTTTTTATATATTTTCAACATCCTGCTGTTTTGGTCAATTTAATGACTCATGTTGAATGAGGGTAGCCAAATATGCTAGAAACATGCTTATCAAGCATTTGTTGCTTGATAATCAGAAAATACTGAATATCATATAGAGAAAGTCCTAGTAGAGGGTTTTATATTCATGTAACCTTATAAATTTTCAAGTCAAAACCAGTAAGTGGAAAACTACACCTGGAGAACAAAATTAATTCAGATTATTGTTTTTAGCAGACATGAAAATGGCTCTGTGGCCAAACAGAAGCATATAGCATTAAGTGTCAGATGGAAAAAGCACAGGATTTGTTAATTAGGTTTTTTATTGTTGTTGTTTAAATGATTATTTAATTTGTTAACCCCCTTTCAGAAAAGGATTGAAAGAAATTCCCCTTCTTTTTTATCATGGCTAGTTAGAGCCTCAAGAGCCATAAAAAGTTCTTAAGAGAAGCTGTTGGTATTTTTCATAACTAGCACCATCATGTGATGAAACCAGAGCCAGGGATTTGTACAGATGTTGAAACAAGCTGGGTTGGATTTTTTTGTTTCTTTTTTCTGAAGCAAGCCAAAACTCTTAGACAAGCTTGTGCCTCAGTGTTCATCGAATTGAGCTTTTGGTGTCTTCCGTGTAGCAAGAGGACATAATACTCTCTGAAATACGCTTATTTATTTGCATGATAATACCATGTAGTACCCGTTCCCCTTCCAAACTCCTGTATAAAATCAAAAGGCCAGGAAGAAGCAGGATGTGGGAGCAGTGACAGCTCTACTGCCTGTTCCAACATGTGGAATCATTGCACTGAACGAAACATTAGCTCTAAACCTGGGGCACTGGGTGTGAGCACTGCAGCTCTCAGGACTTCACTTCAGACAGACCCAAGCTTTACCTTTTGATTTGTATAATCTCAAGTATATGTCTTTATTTTACCTTTCTCATAGGGAAAGGGACTTCTCAAAGGGAAGGGACTTCTCATATGTATGAGACAGAACAGGTGAAAAATGCAAAGCAGAAAGCTGAATTGAAAATGGAAAATGGAGGAAGACAAATAGAGGAATCTGTTCTAGGTTATAGTAAGCTATTTTGTATGTCAGTTTGCCTAAAGTTTATTGGTTTAAATTGTTTCTAGTTTTAAGACAAAAAAAAAAAGTTAAATTTTTCATTGAAACAACTGAAGCTATTTTTCATTGTTCTCTCTCCTTCAAAGTCTGACTTAAATTGGCTCTCATTATTCACTAAAAATTTCCTCATCTATCAAAAGGAGAGATACATTTGACTGCTTCTTTATGAAAGACAAGTACTCATTGTCTCTGTTTATAATTACGCATTGTGAGCATAAGGCTTAACTGCTTTAAACAAGTAGGGTGGTTTGATGCAAACACAGATACCAGAATTAAACTGCAAGAATTGTTTAGTTTTCCTACAAGAGGATTACTATTCTCATGTGCTACTGGCCCAGAGGGGTGACTCCTAACTCAAATAAGTCTGTGCTGGGGAATTTCCTTGAGGGGAAAGAGAAATCATCATTTAAGTTGTGGTGACTTCCACAGCCACTCCTATAACCTCAAAGCTGCCAACATTTGAACAGCTGCTGTACCCTGGTTTTACAGAATGAGATTGAGTTATGGGTTTTCACTTGCTCCACTGTCCTTCAAAACCCTTAGCTACAGGGTGAACTTTCTTAGAGGGTTAGGATACTGTTCATCTTCTTCACAGGGCTCCATACAATAAAAATTGGGAGATCAGGTAATTGGTCTTTGCTGTCCCTGCTGAGGCTATTATGGACTCCAGTACTAATATTTTGATTAGCAATTTCCAGCACACAGTGAAATCTAAAACACAGAGTATGCTGATTTCTTCTTCATTATACTGATATAGACCTATATTCCCCTAGCACACAGAATATAGCTAGACTGCTTTATGGAACCTTTTGCATAAATCTTCAAGGTATTAATTGCCTAACACTTGCTGGTTTCTTTAATGCATTTCAAATATACACTGTATGTGGAATCCTTCTAAAACTGAGAAAGAGATTTATAAATGCAAATTTCCAAAACATGCCCTTCATTTCAACATTGCATATTACCTGGTCTCAGAGTTTTTTAATGCTGTCATTTGAGCCAAAGCATGGAATTTCCATGAATAAATGAATAATCTTCCAGAACTCTACCTGTTGCAGTTCCAGATACTATTATAATTTTGACTAATATATCCATCTAAGTGAAATCTAGACTTGTCTTTTGCATAATGTGGTCAAATGATTCTTGCTTTATTTGTTCTAGCTCACTGTAAAATTTTAACATGGAAATCTTATGGGCTTGGAAGTGTTAGGCTAATGGTTGGACTTGGTGATCTTAGAGGTCTCTTCCAACCAAGGCTATTCTGTAATTCTGTGACTTTCCAAGAAGAATGCTATGAGTAAATTTAAAGACACTGCAAGAAATATTGTTCTTGTGAAGAATTCTTTTTGACCTGTGTCTTGGTTTCCCAGGAACAGAACCACAGCCCAGCCATGGCAGGCAGGCCATGAGTAGCCCTGAAGCAGTTTGGGTCAGGGCAGCTGACCCAAGCTGACTCGCAGGTGTATCCCGTACCACTGACATCAAGCTCATTATAAAAGGAGGGAGTTCAGGGATGGTGAGGGTTCTCCTTCCTGGGGCTCCTTCACTTTGGTTTTCTGTTCCTTCTGCTGCTCCTGGAGACTAGGCTGAGTATGTTTGTACACTTTATGTTGGTATTTGTATTAGTTTTGTTATTTAATTCATTTCTATTTCAACACATGGGGCTTCTCCCATTTTCCTGATTCCCCTTCTCAGCTGGGGAAGGGACATAGGGTGATAGAGCAACTGCTACAGTTTGGCCCTGGATATGGGCTGACCGTAGACAATCTGTTAACTATGCCATTCTGTTGTAATGAAAGCTGGACATGATCCTCTCTTCTTAAGAAGGTATCACAGACTTATCGGAAAGAGCTGCTTACATGAATACTGAAGAGAGGAATGAAATTAGCAGGATGATCTGGAGCAAAAGTCAGAGCCAGAGAGAACTAGAGTGGTGGGGGAAACAGAATGATTATGATTTAAATGGTTTAAGTAGATGTTACAAGGGATAAGAATAAGGCCCAAAGGAATCCTGGCCTAAAAAAGTAACCAATTTTGTAACTGTAGTGGGCTATTTGTTTTATTGCATTTGTTTATAATCCCATAGGGAATAAGACTGGTGATACCGTTGTGTAAGTTATCATTCTTCTCACTCTATTCCCCCTGCCCTTCCCCCTGCCCCCCCCCCCCCCCCCCCCCCAAAAAAAAAAAAAAAGTTATTAGCTGCTGAGTTATCAGGTGTTAGGTTGCTAGTGAAATAGTACTAAGTTTCATATTTCAGCACCACATCCCTTGTACACCAACCTAAAAAAGAATGTTGTAGAGCATATGTCACTTCATTTTTCATTTTGTTTCTTGGGTAAATTAAAAATATATTTGGCCTTTGTTTTACAAAATATTATGGTTGCCTTATGTGTCTTCAGTGTACTTTGACTTCTTAATCTTGGTGTAATTTGTTAAATAGGATGCTTGCAATGGGCTAATTAAAAAGCCTTAGCAGTTTTACCTCGTATTTTAATTTTTATGTAATTCTGTGGAGAAAAAAATTTATACTTAAGACTATGTGTTGCGTCTGGCTGAGATGGCGTTAATTTTCGCCATAGCAGCCCTCACAGTGTTATGCTTTGTATGGATAGCCAGGAAGGTGTTGATAACATACCAGTGTTGTGGCTACTGATGAGCAGTGCTTGCACAGCACCAAGGCTCTCTCCAACATTTCCTGCTCATCAGCAGGCTGGGGCTGGGCAAGATCTCGGGATGGGACATAGCCAGGACAGTTGACCCAAAATGACCAAAGGGATATTCCATAGCATATGACATGTGCTCAGCAATAAATGCTAAGAGAAAAGAGGAGGACGTGGGGCATTAATTATTACAACTTTTGCCTTCTGGAGCAACTGCTATGTGTACTGATTCCTGACTTCCCAGGAAGTGGCTGGACATCACCTGCTGATGGGAAGAAAAGAATAATTTTTTTGTTTTCCTTTTCTGCATGCATCCTTTGTTTTTGCTTTATTAAACTGCGTTTGTCTTGACCCATGAGGGTTTTTTCCACCTTACTTTCTCCACCCCACCTCATCTTGCTGAGAAGGGGAGTGATAAAGAGGCTTGATGGGCACTGAGCATCTAGTCAAGGTCAACCCACCAGAGACTACCTCCAGAACTGAAAGATAAGATGGAAAACTAAGAAGAAAATGGTTATATTCTGAACTAGATGAGTGCTGCACAATAGAGGTGGGTTTTTTTGTTTGTTTGGGTTTTTGGTTTGTTTTTTTTTACTGTAGAAAACCATCAGAGAAAATTTCCCAGAAAGTGAAGGATTATTTTGGGTTTTGTTATACTATTACAAAGGTAATACAATGTGGAAACTTGGTGGATATAGTTTATAATAGTTATCTTCTCTCTCAGGTTTGCTTTATTCTCTTTGCTGTACATGAAAAGTTACTATATTACAGAACACATGAATAGTTTTCTTACTGGTGAGATTTTCTGAAGTTGCTATCTAGGTCCCTGAAAAATATGCAACTTGACACATGCGTTTTATTGTCCTCTTTATTAGTATGATTAGACAGGATGCTCTGTGGGGTATTAGTACTTTGTGGTAAAAACATCTTTTACTTTTAAATTGATTCACAGGCTCTGAGAACTATGGCCCCACTTTAGCTAACCTAATGACTTTGCGTAAATTGATGGAGTTTCCTTTGTGTTCCTTTGCTTATCTAAAAGTTTCAGACTGGACCAAAAGCTTTTATCTAATGAATTCAATATGCCTTTGAAGTTTCCCAAGTATAGAAACTCAAGTATTTAAGTAAGCCCCTCAAATTGGTAGGTCATTTTGCATGTAGGTTACCAATGTTATTGCAAAATCAAAGTAGGAGAAGACCCTTGAAATTCACACTGACATTTGAGAAATGTAGATATAGTTTATGTAATTTGAAGGATTCTCCTGTATTTCCTCAGTTGGAATTCCATGATTACTGAGATTATTTATGATGAGGCCTCACCTGTAGTCATGCATGTTCAGAAAAAGAATATATAGAAGAAAGTGAAGAAAAGGATAATATTGGACTGGAGAGGATAGCTAGTTCTGTGAAAAGTTTGATTTCTTTAAACTGGTGATGTAAAGGACTTGTCCTTAGATTGCAATCAAGTCATAATGCAAGAATTTCCTCAATTATCAATAAATTTAAGCTGGACTGAAATGACTTATTCTTTTGCTTCTGCTAATAAACATTGATCTCTTCACTGGCATGATTTATTATTGCAAAAAGGAAACTATTTTATAATTTTTTTATTATATCTTTACATTATTGCAGTTCTGAACTGCAGCAAGGCTAGTGCATCTATCTATGCTGTACGGCAGTTCAATTCATGAGTGAAAAAAACTTGCAACAGACTTCATGCTCCACCATTAACTGTAAACTGAATCTGTGAGAGATTTAACATAGCAGCTGAAGAGAAATTAACTGTGACTTAAATTGATCTTTGAGTTCTTAACTTTAATTGACACATCAAATTTGTGTCAGAGTAACAAGATTTGACGAAGGCCAAACTTTCCTAAGAACGTGCTTTTGTGTACTGAATTGCTGTAGGGCATTCAATACAAGAAATGATGTAGATATGCTATTGATTATGATAAAGAGTTTGTCTGACTTAGAGAATCCTTCCTGATGAGGTGGAAGCTCTCTTTCCAGAACTGATTTTGGCAGTAGGTAAAACTAAGGATGATCTTATTCTGGAATTACAGAACCCATAGAGACTCTGGGAGCAACTGTTCACTCAGTTAGAAGCAACTCTGTGAATTTTCCAGAACCATAGGATTCCTCCCTCAGAAAGGAATGCCTTCATTGATAGGCCTTAGGAGAAAGCTTTCCTCTTGCCCTTATACAGCAAAATTGCACGAGTCATAGGATTAGAAAGAAAAATTGCAAGTATGCAGTTCCACACACAAAGACATGGTAAGCTTTCTGGTCTAGTCCTGCCTCAAGTTAGTTGGCTAAGCACTTTGTTAGTGATTAGGATGTCTAGATTGGAACCCTTGCAGGCTGAGGATAAGCAGTAAGGCCTGTTGGTTCCTGGATAATATCTCTAATCCTAGACTAGTTTGAAAATGTTGGGTGCTCTTACCCTATCTATTAAGTAGGACAGACCAGATGGTTTGGGGATTTGAGTGGGGGCTAACTTGTCTCTGATCTCAGGAAGCTTTGGGAAATTATTTGAGCTATTATGAAAAGGTTGCTAATGGATTTTGGATGAAGAGCTTTCTCTTTCTTTGTCCATGGATGTATAAAAGCAGATTTTAAAGTGTTCACTAATATTTTAAAAATTCTTGGAGTTTTTGGTGGGGTTTTTGTTTGGTTGGTTTTTTTTGGGTTTTTTGTTTGCTTTTTCTTATGCTGGTGAACTACTAAGTGTCCAAGTGGGTATTCTGTGAATAGTTTTGTTCAAGTTTTATCTAAATTTTACCTAATTTCTTTGCATAGTTTGGCTCCAATAATCTGCCAGCAATTCTTGTTTTGAAGTCAATAGAGCTAGAATTAGTTGGCAAAGAACTACATCAAACAAGGACTTCAAAATTGCTACCTGTAATACCAGACATCTCAGATTTCCTTACAAAATCAGAATTCAGCAAATATACATACACATAGCTTGTACCAAGTGCTCTTCCGAGGTGTGTCACCTGCTTTCATAAAATTGGATTCTGAAGTGGTATGGCCTCTGTGAATGTTCCATATGGGCCAGATGAGTGTTGCTTGCTTTCTTCAGGGTTGAGTAATATCTCATTCATCATCACTGCTAATGGTTTGGAGGATGAGAACTGTTCTGTTACTATTCTAATTCATTCTTTCCCTTACTGAAGTTATGGGGTCATTTACAAGATGCTTATTAGTACAGAACTTTCAGACTTTGTCATTAAACCATAGCTAAGAGAAGAAAGTAGGCAGTAGTTTCTGTTGAAGGCTCCTTGATTTTTATCTTCTGACTCACTTGACTTTATTACAAAACATTCAAAATCTGTTGAACTCAACAATGTGCTACAAATTCTACTTATTTTACATAGGTTTTAGGACAGAAACATTGTAAAAAGGACAAGTTTAGTTAATTGTAGTGTTAGGTTTTTTCCTGGTTTATTATCAGAAGCAATGGATGGATTTTTGTTTCTGTGCTTACAAATAATCATCATATCAAAAGTCAAAGCTAGTTAATATCTTGGATGTTTACTCTTAAAAAAAAATGATTAAACATAGTACTGGCATACTGTATAATAACATTTGTCACAGCTCTTACTGCATGTTCTAGAATATTTATGAATTGCAGATTGAATATGCTACTTCCATTCTTAATGGAAGTTGTGTTCCCAGCTCCTAATGCATTACACTAAAATCACATATTGCAACTTGTTCAATATAATTGCTTTTTTAAGCTTTAGCTCAGGGGCTTTTAAAATATTTGCACTTTCAAGCAGTAGTATAAAGGATTAGAAGAAAATGGACATGACAATTACATGAATAAACATCATGCATTAAGCCTCTGTCTTTGTTCACCTTTGCTAGTTGGCAAAAGATTCTGGTGGATTTTTTTCTGCAGACAAATGATATGTCCCTGAAGATACTTTTGCTCTATTAGAGAATTAGGCAAAAGATTTTTTTTGTGCTATATATTCTGTGTTGTTGTTAATGCATTTTGTATATTAGCAGTTAGAATATGACTGATTTCAACGAGTGACTGAATAGGCTAAAAGTAGGAATCTATTGAAAACATGTATTTGAAATCACCCTCTGCCTCACTCCTCTGTGAAATATAACCTAATTGGATAGGAATTTGAGAATTCCATACTAAGTTTCTCTGCAGCTTTTCTTGTGTTGGTAGATAAATATGGCATTGTCTAGAAAAGGGTAAATAGGTTAAAATAAAAGGTAAAGCTGAACTAGCTCAAGCCCAGAAGCAGGGCCTGCTAAGTCCAGCAGCATAAACACCTGCTGGAATGGACTGTGGGAAGGGATATATCTCTAACTTAAAACCCAATAACCTGGGTAGATATGAGTTGTATTTAAATTTATTGATAGGCATGAAATGCACCAAGAAGTCTGTCAGGAAAATCCTGTTTAGAGGTTCTACACTGATGCCATGGCAACACATAAAAGTTAATGTGAATTTGAAGTGTACCAGTACTGAGAATAAAGGTAAGAATTTCTTTGTCTGTGCAAAGACATCTACTGGCATTTGAAAACTGCTAAAATATTTTGCCTTTTGACTTCTTGTTCAAAAGGATGCATATCTCCTGCTTATGTCTGCCAGCCTAGATAACCCAGGGATTCTTAGGGATTAAGGCCATCTCTAAAAACCACTAAATGCACAAGCAACTAAATAAAACTTGAACCAGCACGAACTCCATTCAGTATCCATTTGCTAACCTGATCATTTCATGAAGAAATTAACTTTGTGAACCAGTGTATGTGGTAAGCACAAGTAGCAAGTGAGAAAAAAAATGGCAAGTTCATGGGCTTCCACTAGGTCAATGATGAACAGGGTAGAAGTAGAGGTTACTCACCGAAAAGCTGACCCTAACCTCATTTTGATATATCTCAAATACTCTGTTTTGTAATAATACAGTCTTACCAGAACAATAGTCACAGGCACAAATCTGAAACATTTTCCATACATTTTGCTATGCTGGGAACAGTCTTATACTGTAAGATCTAGTAGAAATATTTAAAAATTGCAGTAAAATTATCAAAAATGAATGAAAGATTTAACCAGTATAAAGTATAAACATATACTTTGACAAGTGTTGTGTTATATATATGTATTTTTTATATAATTATACATTATATTAAGGCATGCAAATTATATATTTTACATATTCAGTGGTCTGGAACTCTAGAGTAGCCAGCTTCATGACATTCACAAAAATAAGGAAAAACATATTGCAAAACAGGGAACTAATAAAGACTGACAACAAATTTTCAGTATTCTATCCTTTCAATCCTGCTAGGAATCAAGCAGCTAAACCCTCATTCAATTTAAATCTACAAAAGAAGATTGAGCAACAAAAAAGATTGTGAGAGACTACATATTGTAGCACATGTTTGTAGATGGAAAGCAGACTAGAAATCTTCTTTAACTAATCCTGTTATGCTAATAAATTAGCTTTCATATGTTCCTATACACTTATGTTTAAGAAAGCTATTAACTGAAAAATCTACTGACTGAAAGATTAGACACTGTAGAGACTGCTTATTTTTTAAAGTGAGGGAATAAATTCAGATTCCTCAGAAGTACTTCTGAAGATTATTCTTTTATCATTAAAAACAGATAAAAAATAGTAAATACATACTTTTTCTCAGTTACATGTATTCAATATATTTGTTTTCAATTATCACAATCATGAAGATATTCTAGGTGAAAGTGTTTGATCAATATCTGTTCACACTGGCTCAGAGTTTCCAACAAGAAATGCCTTGAGGAAGTAGTTGGTTGCTTTGTTTTGGTTGTGTGGTTTTTTTGTTTGTTTTTTTTTTTTTTTCCTGAGAAAGAAGGATATGGGATTAAATTTGCTCCTAGGGTTTGATAATGTTTTGTAGAGGCTTGCAAACTGGGACCTTCCTGATATATGGAGAAGGCTGCAGCTAGCGGGAGCTGATTTTTTGTTGGCTTCCCTGTCGAAAGCCCAGGATGAAATTGTTGTGCAAGTGAAAGCCTCTGCAAACTGGAGCACTAGAAGCAGAGAAGCCTGTGCGCTGGGATTACCTTGAGAATCTAGATGGCAGGGTGGTGCTTTCTGGGTAAAATGGTTAACTAGCTGAAAGTCTTTTGGGATTGAGAGAAGGTACAAAACTCAATTTCTGTGCTGCAGGAGATGACTGGGCCTGCTGACAACTGTGTGAGGAGACAGATTCTGAAGGTGTAAGAGTTATTTTGTACTATTGAAGAAACCAAACTGTCTCAGGGATGCTGAGTTTTACAATTGCATAAACTGGCATTTGAATCTAGAAGGATTTAAGGTAAAAAAAAGATATCTAGCACCATTGTTGTAATGCCAGTAATGACATAGGGAGCAGCAGGTCAGTAAAAAATGTATATCAGCACACACTTTGTGATCATATAGACTTTTAAAGAATACAAAAGCCTGAATCAGTCTCATAATACCTCATGTTCTATCAGCTGTTCATGACCATATTTGATAGCACGCTGTGTATTCTCTTTGGAAAAGGAAAAAGGCTGTTTAGAAAACATTCTTACACATCTTTTAATGAAATGTATAATTTTACTATTTAACTTAAAGTATCATAAAATGGTTCAACTTTTTTTGGATATGATTTAGGATATGGATTTTGCAGTGTGGGTATGGTGTATAAAAAATCTAAATGCACAGCTCTTTCATGCTGAGTGATTACTTTGGCTATTGTAATTAAAAATGCACACCCAGAGTGCATAAAGTACCAAGTGTTCAGAATAGAATGAGAGCAGAACAGAATTTTGAAATGATGCCAAAATAACTCAAACTTATTCAAGGAAAGAATTTCAAGATTAATGCTTCATGTAAAGTGTTTGTACTGGAGACCTCTTCCAGGATATATTTACTAGACTCAAGAATACAAATTAGAAACAAAGGTGATGATCTGAAAATCCTTTATTTTCTTAATTCAGATTCATTTAACAGTTATTCTGAAGTTGTCTGTAGCTTTTGCTTCTGTAAACAAAGTGTTAGTAAATTGCAGGTTCATGCAAATATGAGGGAGAAAGGCTATATTCTTACAGTGATAGATGGGGATTTATGGACTTAACTGCTATTAGTGTTAATGGGAGTTATAAGCAAAATCCCATGTACTATGATGAGATGAATTTCCATTGCTTAAATACACATCAAGAGGCAGCTACATTAAAGATAGTTGAAAAATTATTTCTTTTGGCCTAATAATTTGATTGTTTTTTTTACAATGTCTTTACATTGGTGTCTTTGTCCTTATAAATGAAAGAAATATCATGAGTGTTACATAATCATAACCTCAATGGAATTAATCTTATATGATTGCAATAAAACATGAAATTTTATAAAGAACATACCTCATAGAATGTGAACAGAGCTATGTAGTGATGCCACAATCTTATTTTCACAGATCCTCAGATTTTCTACAATAGTGACTGAGTAGATCTCAGCTTGTAGATTAGTTAAATTCACAGGTTTTTCTGAGTAAAACTGCAATTGGTATAGTAGGATACAGACTTCTAGTAAAAGTTACCCCAATATAAATTGAAAATACTAATATAAAAATATAAAAGTAAAAAAAATGCTGGAGGGGATGAGAGGAATGTCATAGACTTTCATAAAAAAAAAAAGTCATGGCTTTTCAATTAAGCGAAGAACAGCTGTCAGAGAAAGAAGACTCAATGGAAACAAGCATAGCTAAGGTATAATAAGAGGTGTGAACTTTTCTCCAGCTTTTCTAGAACAATATCAGATGGGTGTAGCTAAACACAGGATGCAAAAATTTGGCTAAATTTTAAGTCTCCTTTGGAATGAGGAGATAAAGATTTTGAAAGAACCTTTCATAAGGGCTGGCATATAAAGACACCATTTGGGTTTTGGACATTATTAGAATAGGTGATGAATAGGATTATAAAGCAAAATTGTCTGCAGTAGCAAGGGCTTTCACTGATGATGTAGGAGGTCCCACAAGCTAGATATTCCCTTATTGTAAACATGAATTTAAGAAAACATTGCCCAGCATACAAGTGGTAAGACTACCACTGCTGCCGACATTTAACATTTTGTTGTTGCTGTTGTTCATTAATGAAAACACTTGTTTGTGGGTTTATGTAATTGCAATGAGTACTAAAGTGTTTAAACATCATGTCTTATTCTTTTGTTAAACTGAATGATAAAAACCTGTTAAAGTTTAGGACGCAAAGACTATCAGTGTTTGACCTTTTTTTTTTTTTTTTTTTTTTAAAGATCTGTATGCAGTTTTCTTCAATTAATTTAGTTTGTAGGTATAGAACTCCATCTTCAGGTACCACAAAAATATAATCGACAATTGGAAAACTTGTTGTCAGTCTCCACCTGCAGCTTTTCTACATAAACTCAGAATGCCGGTCTTCTGCGTGTGCCATAGTCTAGAAATGCTGGTCTTGCATGTTGGGAAAATTAAGAGATTACTTCTTGTCTGTTGGCAATAAGTTATAAAAGTTATGTCTGGAAACTTTGACAGCACCATGCAGGTCTGAAATTAGTCATAATTTACCCTTATAGATGAATATTAAGATCCAGATGATCTGTTTATATCAGTAGGGAAAGTAAAATGAAACCAGCAGTCTTTATTTCTGACTTAGATATTTATTCTTTGTATTGCATAAAGATCCCATTGAATTTCAGCTCCAACTTCCAGAAAACATTACAGAATCTGGCTGTGTCTCAGCCGCCAAGACTTACTGGGATAAACGTAAAACCTATTTCAATTCCTCTCCCAAAAAATCTTGAAATAAATTATGGTTAACAACAAAAATGAATCCAGTTTACAAATCAGAACAACTGAAATAGGAATTCTAGTATTTAATTGTGGAAACATTATGGTATATTATGTTTCTAGATTCTGCTTTAAAGGCATCTGTTTTAGCAAAAGGTCCACATCTTTATTCTGTTTGTACCCATTACATGGCTGCTGTCATGAAAACTGTCAGTTTGAACTTCTTTACTGTAGATACTTGTATTTTCAGTCTTATGACGTGTTCATGCACAGAATATAGTCCTTTTTCAGTTCTTGCATAACTTCTGAACTTTCATTAATACTTGAAATGTACTTTAGCAACTGAGGTGGATCCTCTATGACAGTACTTTCTTCTAAACCTATCAAAAAGGTCCCAAACTTTTTCAAGCAGCTTTTCATCATTGCAGTATTGCTTATTCTAGACCGCAACTTCACGATCTAGAGATGTTGACTGCATGAAGTAACTTCCTTTCATAAAGGAAGCTTCAATTCTTCATAAAATTGAAAGGATATCTAGAAATGGCAGGTTTTGAGACCCAAAACCAAGAGCTTGCTGTTTTTCAGGTGTTTTCTCAGACAAATGCACTCTGTCATTAGGTAAAATGGCAATATATCTCTAGAGCTTTCAGCGGAATTTGGCCTCAGGATGCTATCTAAAATAAACCTGAGACTTGATCTTGAGTTGGTTTGTTGGTGCGTTATAGTGACAAACAAGAAAAATTAACCTAGTGTTTAATAAGACAAGGTTGTTTGTACACTTCTTACTGATATGTCTCTATTAATAGCTTACGTTTGTTGAATATACTGGCTTTCAAACATATGAAATATGTGGAAACCATCCCTGTAACTGAGCCTCTTTTTCAAATAACATAATCATTCTCTATTAACCAAGGAATGAGCATTACTGCTCCCTAATAATTCACTGGAAAGTTGCTTCTGAAAATAGTTTAAAAAACACTGTCTTGAGGGGTCAGGGAAAGGAGCCTGCCACCAGCTTCTGCAAAGGCCATGAACTCCATCAAAAGCAAAGCTTCTGGCAATTTTTAAAAATCAATCAGTCATTTTTGCTAGTCCAAATCTATAGTCAAAACTATTTTCTTCAGTGCAAAGCACATTTTCTGACCAAATTCCTAGAATTTAATTCTGAAATGATCCAATTCAAACATTGTCTATTTTCTTTCTGAATCATTTATAAACCATCAAAGAATCAAAAAAAAAAAAAAAATGACATTTCCTTTACTTTTTCAGAGTCACAAAAGGAGCCCAAAAGGCTGGAGTTATTTCCTGAGGAAAAAAATCCAGTATGCTAGGAAAGAATACAGGGACATCCCCATCTTACAACAGAGAGAGAAGGTTAGGAAAAGGTATAGAACAGCACATTAATCCTCATAAAGTTCCCAGAGGCCAGGAGACAAATGCAATGAGACTGTTTCTCATCATTAATGTTTATAGATACCTAAAGGGTGGGCTGAGGGAGAATGGAGCCAGACTCTTTTCAGTGGTTCCCGGTGACAGGACGAGGGGTAATGGACACAAGCTGGAACATAGGAGGTTCCATTTAAATATGAGAAAAGCCTTTTTTTCGGTGAGGGTGACAGAGCACTGGCACAGGCTGCTCAGAGAGGTTGTGGAGTCTCCTTCTCTGGAGATTTTCAGGACTCATCGGGATGCAGTCTTGAGTGATGTGCTCTAGGGGATCGTGCTTTTAAGCAGGGGAGTTGGACTAGATGATCTTTAGAGGTCCCTTCCAACTCTGAATATTCTGTGATTCCATGAATTCCAACTCGTGTGTAAGGATGACTTTCAGTGTTAGCAGGGAACCATATTTCCCCAGATTTGGAACTTCAGCTGTTGGTACCCAAGAACCATTATGTGCAGTATCATCTGTGTTAGTCCCTTCTATGCATAGCATCACTCAATCTATCCATCTGCTGCACCATCTATTACAGTTTATCAGCAAATCAGATACTTGACCCTCATGTTTTTATGCATAGCTCCAGTAGGTTTCAGTCTTAATAGGCACCTGAAAACACCTCTTCTCCTCAGCTCCCATTTAGCAATATGCACTCACCCTTGACCAGCTGTTGAAAGCAGTTGATACCATGCCACACCTTGTAACTCAGTGACACGGACAGGAGCTGGCTGTGCTCCCTTTGTCTGACATTTCCTTGTTCCTCTCTGCTTCATCATGCTGTTGTGCTGTTGTAATACCAGCCAGTGCCTTACTTGACATCTTTCACCACACGGTAGCTGAATTCCAAGATTTGATACTAAAAAGTTATCCTAGGCTATATGTTTCAGAGCAGAACTGCAAAAAACATTTTCCATTGCTGCTTATAAAACCAACTGATACAGGTATTTTTATTTTTATTTTTTTTAAATAAAAAACTAATTATACCATTTGTTTGTGAATTCGTATGCTGTATGCATCACAATGTGTTTCTCAAGCATGCTTTGGTTGCATCCTATAGAATTTCTGCACAATATGGAAAATAGATGCTGTATCTGGGGAGGGTGATATGATGCTGTTTGCTTAGAATGCAGTTCAGCAGGGAGACTTACATGGATTATGGTCATGTAACAAACTGGACAGCTGCCAACTTGCTAGAATTTGAAAAACCTCTGACTACGCCTGATTCTTTGACCCAGGCTCAGGGTGGCAGAGGCAAGTTTATGATAAAATAAAAGATGTTAAATCTACCTTTCAAATTCACACAAGAGCAGTCCATTGACTTCTCTGTGACTTGATTTGAGGGAGTTAATTTTCAAATAGGGAAAAAAGAGAATGTTTACTTGTAATTTTGAAACTGTAAAGTGGTCTGTATTGCATGTTTATTCATCTATGATAAAAATCATGCGATCTAGATATTTCTGCCTGTCACTTCAGTGTTAACACATTGCTATATCTATTACACAGAATTTTTCAGAATATTTTCAGCAAGGGAAGGTATATATTTCCTTGTACTTGAAACGATCAACCAAATGATTAATTTAGGAAAAATATTTGGTAACTCTTCAGTATTAAGCTTTGCAATGCATACAAGTGAACACTCCTTTCAAGTGCTCTATTTGAAGACAACCTAGAACAGGTAGAATAGAACATAAACAGAAATGCTCACTTAAAGAAAGATAAAGCTAGTGAAATTAAATAGCTGTAACTTGTGAAAGGAGAGTAATTGTGATGGCTTAAAAAATGGGTTAATGTAGGGTAAAAGCAAATTTTATTTGTAAATGTAAGATAATCTTGTTAGTGCTGTGAGCATGGAAAGACCTATCACTTGCTTTCTAACAACATTCAGGGTAACATCGTTCTCTCTAGACAGAGTCAAGAAATACCCATCAGCAAAAATGTGGCAGGAGCAAATAAGAGACATGCTTTTTAATGTGTTAATTTTCTGCACTGTTGTCACTTGCCATCAGGTCTCTCAGTGAACATCTCTTCCAATGTACTTTTAGCACATATATTATGCTTAGCATAATACATATACTTAGTAAGTATTTCTGGAAATCTGCATTAAGATAAAAGTGTTGTTCCTGACCTTTAAAATTCATAAAACCTTGAAGAAGCTGTTCAGTCATATTTACTAGAATAAAAGGAAGAAAAACAACCTATGGCCTACTCTCTGCCCCATAGCCTAACCATTCTGTATCCTTTGCTGCATATATTCAGTATTTTTTCTCTGAATATTTATAGCTGAAAATGTTGGCATTGATGTAATTCTCACCCTGTAAGTCTGCATAATATCTTTTTTTTTCCTGTTGATAACTGCCAACAGTATATATGAAACTGCTCTTAACAATCAGGAAATCTCTTGGCATTAGGAGATACAGTGCAAACCCAAGCTGAGCACAGCTCGAGCCGCAAAGAAACTCTGTAAGAAACTTCTGAGGATGTTGTGATGAAAGCTGAAATTCAAGTTCCAGCGGACCAATAAGGAAATGATTTGATTTCCTGTAGGATATGGTTTTCATATTGCCAATGTAAGTTTAATTTTATGTGACCAAGCAGTCTGATTTGCCAGTTTTTTTAAGTTTAAATGTGCTTAGGTACATCACGATTTATCTTGAATAAAAAAATTCAAATGTTAATTTGTTACTTATTTTAATTTCATATAATGAAATAAAAATTTTGTTCTGGACTTCCACATTTTTTAATCCCCAAGATTTCTAAATACTTACGTGAAAAAAAGAATAGTATCAACATGTGAAAAATGAAAGACTGCACCTAGGTTTTCCTTTATATGTGCAAAGCAATAAGAGTTATACTTGGCTAGGGACTGAGTGTGGAATCCTCACTTTGTGAATATCATTGAGATGTATACAGATCTGGTACTACCATTTGGCTCAATACTGTAGAAAGATTGGCAAGGCCCTGAGTGATGCCGATGATGAAAGATAAAGAGAGTTTTAAATTATATGATTTTCTTTTTTTTTCTGCCTCCTCAGAGCATATATGACATAAATTCAGTTCTTCATATGATTGCTTAAAATCACCCAGATTCAATGAGAACCACAGCTTCATAGCAAGACGTGGCATGCCTTTTCCCTACTGTGAAACACCTAATTTGTCTTTTGAGACAAAGAAAGGAAATATGAAATAGCTGTTACCCATACTCTAAAAAAGTTGAAGAAATGTAATAAAAAAACCCCAAACAAAGTAAACTGGTTCATTTGTTTTTTTTTCCAGAGATTGCAAGCTATAAGCTAAATTAAGCTACTGGCTCTCTCTTCTCATCTGTTAGACCAGGTGTGGATGAGTTTAAGAGAATCTGCTTGCCT
This sequence comes from Podargus strigoides, assembly GCA_028020825.1. Taxonomy (NCBI): domain Eukaryota; kingdom Metazoa; phylum Chordata; class Aves; order Caprimulgiformes; family Podargidae; genus Podargus; species Podargus strigoides. The sequence continues at coordinate 38,328,975 of CM051621.1, read as the reverse complement.
AAAAGCTGATTCCTGCTGCACCCTGTATGTTCCCATCGCACACTGACAAATCCTCTTCCTCTTTGAGAACTGTAAGTCTGGAAATGTAATGTTGTCACTGGCCAGTTTTGCAGCCAATCACAGGGGTTTTTAACACATTGCTTTTCTATAACTCTTTACTGTGTTATATGTAACCGCGGCAGCAGAGGGAGCGCAAAGATTTTGGTTATCAGTTAGAGAACTAGAGAAGGACACAGACAGGGAGAGAGACTGACAGCGCCTGGAGCAATCACACTGACAGTGAAGAATGTGGCTTGATGTACTCGGACTTCTTTAAAGCTAATAGATGTATGCATATGCCATCATTCAGCTGGTAGTTTTAAATACCAGAGAGACTTCAAGGTACCACTTAGTGGCCAGGTTTTATTTTGCACTTGTTAATTAAGCTCTTTTGTTTACAGTTTGGAAAAAAGTATTTGTTGAGAATATGAAAGTCCTTTTTGTGTCTAATAAATTTTTCTAATGAGTTATTATATGCATAAATTTTTAGAATAAATAAAGACATAGGTACCTGAATTTTAAGGACTACAGTGAGTAAAATTGGTAAAATAGTGACAATTGGTAAAATACTGAACTGCAGTGAATTGACTTTTGTTCAACAATGCAGAAATTCAGTTGGTGAAATAATGCAAGATGCTTTTAATTGTAATTTTAAGACAATGATTTTCATGTTTTTCTGAAGATGTTTATCTCCAGGTTTGGGGAGAAGTAAAGCTAATAAAATGCACAATTGAAAGTCCTATGCACACAAAAGCATTTTTTCTTCTCCAAAGGAAGATTTGAGTCTCTGAGAGTTCAACAGCTGCTGACCATAAGCAAAAGTCTGTTTTGAACTGTATCAGTGAGTGCGTTACAAACAGAATACCAATGTGATGATGGCAGCATTTGTCCTAAGGTCAAGGCTGTGCTTAATTGTCCAGGTTTTTGAATGTATATAGCCAACAGAATGAGAAACCCTGTGGTTCTGACCAGGTTTGGTACTTTCTGTAATGTACTACATGGGACTATTTGTCACAAATCAGGTTGTAGAGTTATCTCAGCTGTTTTAACTGGCTTTCAAGGCAACGCAGAACAGAATGTAATCTCATTGTAAGATAAAAGTATCGTACTAATTTACTAAATTGTACTGAAAGGAAAAACTTATTATTCTAATTTTTTGTAGAGAAAATACACTAAAGATGTGAACTCAGGCATCTTCTTCTCAAATTCAGGGCGATTTTTTTAAGTGGCAGCAACTTCAGTTTTCCAAATATCCTTTTTATAATGATCTGATTGCTGGATCTTTGCACTTTACTGACCATGTGGTCAGTCTCCTGCTTTGCAGCAGATTGACCCATACAGTCATTAAAAAGTAGCTGTGGAGCACTATTCTAATCATGTGGGCATTGCTTAATCCTCTAATTGAACCTGAATAAATCTCCTTGAATGCCATGTCAATCTGTTTGGGATTTGCAATCTGGAAAGACATCCAAATACAAATTAATTTTCTACCTGAAAAAAAGATCTGCCTCTTTAAGGAACACCTACCACTGTCATCCAAGGCAAGTAAAGATCAGGCAGCTGTGAATATCACTTTGGAGATAGGTGGCATAGAAGTTTGACTTTAAGAGTTTATATTCTTGATTTCCTAACTACAGGTCCTTGGCTGCATCCAAAGTTCTCATTTGTGCTCTTAATGGTAATTCAGGATGGTTTTTGCTTAGTACTGTTCCTTGATCTTCTCTCTTTTTGGCTATACCAATTATTTTTAGTCTGTGTTCTGTCCTTCCAAGTATGTCTCCTAACTGCTGCAATTGTTGAGATTTCAGAGTATTTACTATATTTGGATCTTACAAACTCCCACAGTTCTTTCATCTGTCTATATTTTTGCCTTTCTTCAAAATGTGTAGCACTTGTCTGGAGAAAGAATGCCTATATCTTCTTTCTCACTATATTTTGATGAGTAAATCTGTACTGCAAGTTATTAGCATATATGTTTCACCTGTTAAATATTACCCAAGTTATTTTAGTCCGTTCACAGTTCAAGATCTAGTTTAAATAACTTTAGACTTTGATGTCTCTTTCTCCTTATTTCCTTAAAATCTCCAGTCTTTTGTACTCTATTTTCTGCCTTTCTTTAATAGACAAATTATAAGTGTATGTACAACGTATGCAATCCACTTATGCCACTCTTAAAATTCGTAATGAAATCTTATATACCAGATCAGTTTTAGTCATTCTATTATCTCTATGCAATAGCCCTATGGAAGAAGGACTTTTAAAATAAAGCGTAAATCACCTTATGCACTGTGTATAATGAAATTATAAAATATTAACAAAGCAACTTAATGAATTGACATATTTGAGGTTAGAAAGGTGGAACACTGGAAAAACTAATACCTGTCTAATTGAAAATAATGAATTCATTGCTACTGTCAAAACTTAATAAAATCAAACAAAACTCCAACCCTTGGCTTCATTTTACTTGTGTGTTTGATGGTATAATGATGGATTTTTGGTTAGAAAAAAATGAATTGCCAAATTAAATATTCTCACTTTCTGTTTTCAGAAGTGGGTTTCCTTCTTCATTTAGTTCCAGGTGAAGAAAAGCCCTAGCTAGCTTTTGAGCTCATTGAACATATTTAATTTGAACTTTAAACATTGTTTGAGGTAAAATATCTTACCATGGTTGTCTCTGCAATGGATCCAAAGCTGTTTATAAATATGTTGCATGTGACATTAACTGGAGGGCCTGGAAAAGAAGAAAAAACACCAGCCCCTGTTCTAGAATCATTGCTTATTGAGTGACTGTAAAATAGAAACCATTATGAAACAAAATTTATTGACTTAGGAGGACATAATGCTACATTCACATCTAATTTAAAACAAAATTCAGTTGAATGGCTTCTAAAAATTTTCCTTTGGACTTTTCTCAAAGGTGCACTGCTTGACTTGCCAGTTCTAACAATAAAAAAAAAAAGTTCATTAAAACTTGCACAGATTCTAAGCAAAAAATCAACATCTCATTTGAAATATATAGTAAAACATAATTTTATGTGTGTTTCAGTGGGCAATTTCTATCACTTCTTACAATGATTAGGGGAAGAAGTGACCTTTTTTCACTGAAGGCAACTTCAACCTTTAATGTTATCTGCCATCACTGGTAACAGAAATATATTGTTGCTACTCTTATCTCTACTGGTTGCAGAAGCAAATGTGGATAAGACTGACTTAGATTCGATTCTCATTTTTTTTAAAATCCACAAAATGGTTAAGAATCCATTTAAATTGAGTTTTCTGTTACCATGGGTCTTCAGTCAACTGTTGTTCTGTCTTGTCTTGCATTTGTGAAGCATCAGTAGTGGCAGAGCCATCCTTATAGCTGAACAATAAATTTTCATGGAAAAGATTTTAAATTATTTCTCTGAAAGTCTCTGTAAAAATGGCATTGTGGTAGAGCATGCTAATTTCTCCATTATTTCTATATCAATTTCAGTGTGTGTATAGTAAAAACCAGATTTTTTCATCACAAGTTTTTTCTGTCACCCCTTTGCACCTTGATATTCTTAGATCAATAACCCAGTTCAGCATTGGGGAATTTAGTTTATTTTTGCAGATGTAAGCAGTCAGTAATAAAGAAAGATCTGTATTTGGAATTTGAGGACTGGTCTTACAAACCCTTTTGTAATATTTCTTTTTAGGGTCACTGAAGTAAGAAGCTGCTCTGCCACTGCGGGTGGTTTGCAACTAGCAAAATCTAATGTGACCAATGAACTCAATATTAAATACTTGAAGAATCAGAACATCTGTTAAAAATTCTGCCAACAGGACACAACTTGAAACATCCAACTATTCACAAGGCAATAGTTGTTTTGAAGTCCTTGTATGGCAAATGCAACAAAAAATCGCTACTTGTATTTCAGTCATAATACACAAGACTACACATATGGAGCAGAATACTCAGGTAAGGAGGTATCACTACAGTCACTTTGACACTATTTTCACTTTGATACTTGGTTAATTATTTAGAGCTGTTGAGCGCATCCACTACTTAGAATTCAGCAAAATCTTGACTTTGACAACTCCTGAAAAGCATCAAGGGAAAAATTAAAAACATGGGAGATGAACAAAGACAGAGTCACTAAAAACTGTCAGGGAGAAAATTGTACTTCCTGGCTATGTCAGATAATTTGTTTGCAAGGTAGCTTTCCTTTCAAACACATTCATGTTGTAGTACTTGTCATTATTTCAATTTGGAAAGATACTGTCTTCTTTAAAATAGAACTGTGCTTTAAAGTGTAAGTTTGCTATATCAACAAATATAGTTGTTTTTATAAAGAAAAAACCCTAACTACAACACTGATGCTTAATTTCAAAAGCAGAATTACAAAAATATAATTAACAACTAGTTAAAAAGAGCATAAAAAGAGAAGCTAAAAGCAGCTTGCAAATGGTTTAGAGATTGCTTAAGAATACTGTCATGAGAGTAGAAATGAAATTCCCAAAACGTGGTAAAAAAAAGCATAAATCAAGTTGTTAAAACTGAAAGTCATATTCAGGCACAGGATCTCAGGCAAGTTGAACCTAAATTAAAGACACGGAGAAAAAAACAGCTGAAATTCACTAGAGGCAGAAAAGCTGTGATAACTAACTACAAGGTGCTAAAAATAGAATTCTGCCAGGATCTGGAAGGTGAACTCAAGAGAAGACGATTAAGATATAAAAGTATCCGTGAAAGTGAAGAAGGTCAGCGCACAAAAACTAAATGAAGACTTTGTAGCAGCATTTGTCTCCAATTGCTAGTGTCAAATACTGGAGCCATGAGGACTATAGAAGAGATTCCAGACTAGGTGAACAGGAACAAACTGACAGGTGATATCAAGCCAGATGTTATAAAAGTCTTTGCAAAATTTTGAAAATATGAATCACTATGAGTCAGCTATCACCTATGTCAGTTTTGTTATCAGTAGAAATGTGTACCATGTCCAGCAAGGATAACTTGAATTAAAAAAAGAAAAACAGACTTCAGGTAAGATGGTGAATGATGTTGACAATGAACTTCATTCCTGTAAACCTTACCTGTGTTCCACCCAAACTGGTAGAAACAATGAGAACTGTTATGATTGAGATATGGATTAATATTATTTTTTGCTGAAGTAACATCACTCAGATGTATTGAAGCTCCCTGAAAGAGCTGATGAGTATGTGGACAAGAGCAATCTAATTAACTTAAAAATATTAATTTTAATTGTAATATATAATTAATTAATATAGTTTATATGGAGTTTCAAAAACTTTTCAACGTGAGCTTTTGTCAAAGTCTTTTTCCACTTCAAAGGATATAGGGAGAAAAGAGATGTCAAGAAGTTAAACAGGGATCATAAATTCAATGAAATGCTGCAACACAAAACCAGCTTTAAGTAGAATAGGACTCTTCGCATTGGAAAGAGGATTTGGTAGGGAACAATGTGTCAGTATACAAATCTGTGAAGACCAAAAGAAAGTAATCCTTTTCCTCCATTTCTCAATATGTCCCATAACAGTAAAATCAGTAAAGTAGTCAGCAAATTCAAAGCAAACAAACAATGATACTTTTCACTATTCCAAAGAAGGAAGATTTTATTGCCATTAAATACTGGAAAGACCAAAAGTAAAGAGCTACCAGAAGAACATATTTATCTAAATTAATTTTTTCAGCTTAGTCCTGGCTTAAGTCCTGACCAGGGTCAGAAACACTTTACACTTTCCTATGTAAATCCCCATGTTCCCACTTTAATAGATTATCAGTGGTGCAATCTGGACTGTATAGATTTGAAAATATAGCACCTCTTCTCAACTGAGTTAATCCTGAGCATCTTGGGGCCATGACAATTTTCACACATGGATTACATAATTGTGTCCAAATTTGAAAGACAGTTAAGTATTTCCCCCTTTTGCAGGAACAGATACAGTCTGGAATGCGGAACAGCTGAGTCAGAGAAACACTTTGCTGTAAGTTTGATGCACTGGAAATAAGAATATTTTGCAAATGGAACAAAGATTTTACAAGAGTTCTTAATTGTCTGTTTTATTCCATAGCTAAATAAGCACTAACAGTCTTCCCTATTATTTCTGTTGAACAAGAACAGACATGCAGAATTCCTTATCCAAAAGCAGAGCACTCAGACAAAATGTGCAATTATGTGTTATTGACCAAGATTAATTATCAGTAAAAGATTGTAGTTAAAATTCTTGTCTACATAGGAATTTTATTGGAAGAACAAATTATTCAAAATGATTACCTGAGTTATCTTATTAGCACTTGTTTTGTTTCCTTAAACCTGTTGCCAGATTAAAAACTCAAAAAGGCATTAAGACCCAGCGCTTGTTCTAGGACTAATAAAACTAACCTGAAAGTGGCAAAGTCAGTTAAGGAGATCCTTATTCTTAGTGATAGATCTGAATCATTCTGGGCAGATTTGTTCAAACTGCTTAGCTGTCCAAAAGATTCAGAATGTGCACTTTTTGGAAAAGAACAATGTCAAATTAGGTTTTGTTTCTTTAAATTTCAAGTTACAAAAGAAGGCTCTAAGTCTTTTGAATTATACTTTCAACAAGTACTGTATTGAATTCACTAATCTCTAAACCATCTGCCTATTTTTCACTGTAGTCCCATCATAAGATTGTTTGTATGGTGTCCGTGACAAACTCCTAAATCCAAATCCCAAAACAACTGAAGAAAAACTGCAATGCTCAGATTTCACTTGGGGTGGTCTTTTGTCCATCACAGCTTTACTTTAGGTTGAACCTGCAGTTTGCAAGCTAAAGAGTATACTGTGGCAACAAGTCAAGGCAACTTTAATAAGGAGCAAAAATAATTTAAGAGCTACCATACATACAAGAAATTAATTTTAGAAATAGTGTTTTGCATTACTTTGCAAATTATATTGATTGATACATTAACTCTTTAGGAAGCCAGGCACTAGAACTTTCTTCAAAATAGTTCTGACAAGGAAAGTCCAAGGGACTTACTCTATATGTTCATCAGGAATATTGATCACTGTTGTAAATGTTTTAGTAATATGTTTGAATTTCCAGTGCATGTTTATACTTTTCTGAGAAATATCAGTACTTATAACCTATTGAAAGCAAAGCATTTGCAGCTGGAGTAAATCCCGGGTAATAAGTTTATATATACAGCACCAATTGTTTATGTCTTACTGGTGAGGAAGTAATTTGACAAACTGCTTGGTACTTCTGAATCAGTCTGGGCAAATTCTGACAAAACCAGCAAATAGCAATGGCTTTAGAGCTAAAACCGCTTAAGATTCTGGGACTTGGAGATGTCAAAAATTATAAAATTTAGTGCTGAATAAAAATTAAGATGGAAAGGCAGTGACGGATGACTTAGAGGACAAGGAGGGCCTGTCTGCTTGAAGGTAAATTTTGGTTGTAAACATGGATTAAAACCTGCCTTATAGTGAAATGTGAGAGTAGAGTTAAGGGGATCTCTTGGCCTCAATAAGATAGGCATAGGAGGAGGCAGCTAAGGCAAAGTAAGAATAATATTGGTTTAAATCACAGTAGTTTTGTTTGGGTTTTTTTTTGTGGGATTTTTTTTGGGTTTTTTAATCATATTTTGGAGAATTTAAAGACTGATAACTTTATTTAAAGTCTCAGGAACTGAGTTTAAATATAATTCCACTATATTATTTGAACTCTTTGCATTCTAAAAAAAAAGAATAGTCAAATTTACCCAAACTTCTCAGACTTGGAAAGTTAGAATAGTTGGTATTTGTCTGTATAATGGTTCTATATTTGTATAAAAATATAGTTTGTACAGTTCTTCATTAAATATTCTACTTTAGCATGCCTGAGTCTAGATAATATGGTTTTCACTAAGACCCTCTGAAGATCTAAACATTGTATTTGCAAACTTTGGACTTCCAGTCTTCTTTGAAACTCCTTTGTGATGAGCGCACAAAAGGCACATGCCAAGAGACAACTCCAGGTACTGAGAACCTGCAGTTTCAGTGGAGAACTGAGAACAGGAAAAGGCACAAAAGGAAAGATGGTCCCTTTTGCCATTTCAAAGCACAACTGGGGCATAGGAGTGAGGAATTGAATTTGGTGGTAGATTTGGTAACTGAAATAAGCTCTCTGGAGTTTGACTCTGATGGTCATGTCATTAATACACTCTTCCTTTTAGTTAGGATCAGGAAGGTATGAGGATTTGGCGTCTCTTTCGCAGAACTTCTTTTCTGGAGTGCTACAGACTATGGTAGTCCAAGGTAGGAATTTGAATCCATTATCAAGCATTTCAGAAAAGAAGAGAAAAACCCAACAAACTCTGGCCATTGAAATATAGTGATAAGCTAAATTTTCAAATGGTCTGTGTTTGGGCAGCTGTGAAAGTGACAGAAATAGATTATATTGGTACTGAAATGAATTGTCATAGCAAAGAAAGAAAGAAAGGCAAAAGGAGTGTGTTTTTTGTTTGTTTTTTTTGGGGGGGGTTTATTGGTTTTTTTTTTGTTGGTTTTTTTTTTGTTGTTCGTTTGTTTGTTTTTTGTTGTTTTTTTTTTTTTTTTTTTTTTTCCAGTGAGTGTACTACTTTGTTTTAACATTTGTTCCAGAAACTGCATCTGTGTGAGAAGAAATACTGAAATCCTGAAAGTGTAGGTTTAAATTACCTTTGAAATTTGGTCTGATCCTTGCATCGTAGCCTGACATCCTACCCATTAGCTTATCCAGGAAATCAGATGGCGACATTGGCATGCTACGAGATCTTGCACTGTCGGTTTCCTTTGTGGCTACCAAGCTAACAGCAAGGAAAAACAAACAAAAAAACAGAACAAAACATTTTGTTAGAGATTTTGTTAGGGAAACTAATTTTACACAGTCAGTGACTTAGTTCATTCTTGTATGAACAGGAAAATAGGAGAGCTAAGATTGCCTTTCAAGCTATTTTATGCTTCAAAAATAGTAGTAGCAAAGAAATGGAAACAGTAAGTTATTTTTATATCTGTCATTTTACACGTAGATTTTATTTTCCTAAGCTGCGTAGTTGCAGGTTGCTGTTACCTCTTCCTCAGGACTTCTGGAGATTAATAACACTTCCAGTCAACAGTTAGAAATCTGTTATCACAGAGTTGTTAAATGTCATCTACGCAAATAGCTGTGCCTGTGGAATGTAATAATTTGGACTCTATACTAAGATTGGTTTGTTTAACTGAGTGTGGTGTAATAGAAGCCCAGATTAGGAAAAAAAAAATAGCAGTCAGGGTTTTTCATAAAATAGTACTACTATGACCAATTTTTGTTCAGGTAATGTTTTATGTTGATATTCAAACACAATACAACATATCAAAAAATCTCTTGGCAAATGGTATTCTTTGACATTGTCTTAGAGGTTAGTTTTCTGTTAAAACAAAAGTGACTACTGTGGTGGTAAAAAACCCCCACAAACCACTTAATGAAGGAACTATCTTAGGGAAAAATTTTCATCTCAGGGCCACATGGCTAATGTCATCTCCCATAGCTTCCTCTCTATAGGTATGCAGAACTCCCACTGACATTCTAAAGTGTGCTCTGCACATGCCAGAGAAAAGAGTATTGAAACTGCAGTCAGACATGTGGACCTGAAGAAAAGGTCTTTATTGTTGTGGAACAAGAGTGCTGGCCAACATATTGAAAAAAACCCACAGTCAGTAAATACATATATAAATAAAATTGAGTAACATTGTGATACACAGTGCGACTGAAGCCATTTGTGGCTTTAGGAGTCTCAAAAATGATAAGAGCTTTTCCTGTTTGTGCTGACTTCTGGACAAAAATCTATTGCAGAAGAATGCGACTCTCTTTTACTTACCCACTTCATTGTCTCTTGTTAATGCCATTTCACTGTTTTAGAAGTGCTTAACTATGTCTTTGTTTAGAATTAAACACAGGTAATGGTGTAAATCCCTTAGGAAACTTCTAACTCATTAAAACAACTATGCTGAACTTTGCTTGTTAATAATGGATAGAGTTCCAAAATGGAAAATTTCCATACAGGTATGTGTGTTTATAGATGCCATGTTAAGTGCAGACTGGGAATGCAGTTTTTATTTTCCTCCCAAGACTTAGTTACTCAGGACAAGAAACATTATAGATTTATGTGAACTTTCATTTAGAAGGTCTACTAAAAATGTCTTCAAATTTGAAATTTGGATTTCATGTCTTAAATCCAAAATTATTTCATGTTAAGTCTTGAGTGTTACGAATTTGAAAATACACAGAATATGAACGTAGAAGCATCTCGAATGCTTTTGTTTACTGATATTTTAATTTAAACCAGCAATTAAGTCTTTTAATTGTAATGCTAGCTGAAATTGGAGAGGTAAAAATTAATCATCCTTATTTGCTTATCAAGTGTTTATTCCGTTATATGTGTAAGTTGATTTGTGTATTTCTAGATTGTTCGTAAGTTTCTGAATTGTCGGATATTTCTAAATTGTTCTGAATACTCTGGTATCTCTTTCAGTATTATCTTTCAGTAAAAATGTTTCTTTAGTATCCTTAGGTAGTTAACCTAGGTCTTTATTTCTTCCTGTAGCTGACGAAAATGTTTATCTTTCTAAGGAAGTAAGTACTGAACATACTCCTTTTCTAGTTAAATTTGAAATCATCCTATTGGCCTCTAACATATTTTTTCATTCAGTCATTCTGAATGTATCTGGTTCATCACATTATTGCAACTCGTAGTCATTTATTTTTCTATAAAACATCATATTCTGAGAGTCCAATTACACTTTGCTGGATTTTATCTGTTTGCAAGGCAAGGCAATCAAGTTATTGTGTATATACATATATAAAAATATATATATATTTGATTTCTTTTTTATACTCTTTTATAAGAAAGTTACATTTCTATTCTATAGGGTATACACTACATGATATATATATCTCCTATATTTTTATTCTGAATATAAATAAATTCTCTAGAACACAAACATAGAAAGGCTCATTGTTAGCTTCAATATACATTGCTTTCTCTGAATGGAGAATTTGTCCTTTTTTCACTTCTCTGAAACTTTTCTAAATCTTTCTTTGTTGTACTTGTAGTTGCTGCTTTTAAAAGCTGCCATGGAATAGAGTACTTTGAAATTAAGATGACTAATACTGAACAGGAAAAGTAGTAATTGCTGTGATTATGGATGCTCTCAAAGTGACATTTACCCTTTTTGTATGATAGCATTGTTAATATTTGATTTCATTGGTCAGATAAAAGTCTCAGAATATCTCGAATACTTTTATTACCTGCTTCTGAAAACCATATATTCAACATAATACATTTTGTACAAGAAAGTTTTATTTTAGAAATCACCTGTAATTTGTAGCTAAATATTTCTTCAAGGAATGTTTTCCCTTTTTCTCGGCTTGGTGTTTTATTGAGTAAAAGTTGGTTGAGCACTGCAGAATTCTGCCCTTTCAAATTATCTTTAATCAAAACCATGTATTTCAAGAATACTGTTGGATAAATAATTTCATCTATCTGAGCAGACTTGTGGAATACTCTTTGAGTTAAAAAGGAGCAGGACTTGGTAATATAGGAAAAACTGAGTAAGGCAGTGGATTTTAGGAAGGCGTACCTAGCATAGTATGTGTTTTCTGTTTACAAATTAACATAAAAATTAATTCTGCATGGTAAGGTTTCTTTGGTTTTATTGTACATTGCCTCTGAAAAATTAGTCTCTGGATAAGCGATTAGAGAAAGTTACACTCCTTTCCCGAAGTATGGATTTAGCCCCGTTTAGTGTTAATGCACATAGCTTCTTCCTTGATACATAACTATTGCATAATTCCAGGAATAGTTTTGTGCACCTCTAGAGGGAATTTACTATGATCTGTTGCTTTTTTTTTAAAAAAAAAAAAATAAAATATGTGCATGCATTTTCTAACAGGAAGAATTGCAAGAAATTAGTATCAGAAAAACTTTTATACTGTGATGCATTCAGAAGTAAGCTACAACAGACTTGTGGTTAGCATAAAGTCATTATGCAACTTTTAAATTACTGAAAAGGAAACCTGTGAATTTCTGTTCACAGGCAGAGGGTAATGAAGGCTTCCCATTGCTGAAGTCTTTTATTGGAGAGAGATTATAACCTCCCAGTCTTCTGGTCTATTCATATTTTGCAAGGAAAAGTTACCAGCAAAAATGTTAGAGCTGGTAGTGATTCTGTGTTGAACCTGTGAGCTATTGGTAAATACTACTAACAATTATAAGGATTTAAACCATCTTCAAATTTCAGACTTAGTCATACTTTATTTCAGTTTCTTTAATGTGTCCTGAACATCTTTAAAATGTAAATTAAGCCTTGCCAAACAATTAAAAAGAAATTTCTTAACTAAAGTAGTGGACAAAAATAAAGAAACAAATGGAAAATATTGTCAAACAATGTATCTGAAAAATCATTTGTGACTGGTTGAATTTATGCTATCAAAAGTTAGGGTAAGAATTTTTGTTCCAAATAAGCTGTTACACAAAACCAGGCATGAACAGAAAATTAGAATCACCAGAACTATAATTACTCCTGTCTTTGGTCTATTCTGTTTGTCAAATCAGTGTTCACCTAAAATCTGAGGAGAGTTGAGCTTGCACCTTGAAGACTGTCAAGTTGGAATTTCATGGACTCGGATAGGAAAATGTCATGAATCAGAGATCTGTGGCAGTGCATCACCTACCAATAGTCATATTTATGTCAGAAACTGTTAGGTAAAGCTGAGAACACTTACAGAAGTATATAAATCTAAGAGAGTAAGAAGCAGCCTGGCACAGCCAAGAAGTGGTTTCCCTGTAGCAGCACCCACATCCTAAATTCTAGACAAAAACTACTGTAGGGAGTTGTAGTAAGAATGGTGTTCAGCACTGCCACCTGTGATCTGGAAAGAAAATACAAAATCATTGATGGTTTAAGAATTGCAAAAAATTGACGGAGGTATAAATATCGATGAGGGCAGGAAGATAAACCAGTTTCTTAAGTTCAGTCTCTTTAAGTAGAACAGTTTAAAACAAACAGAAAAGGGATATTAAAAGATATATGAATTGGGAATGTGGGAAGAGTTGGAGAAAGCAGTGATTCTGAAGAAGGATTCATTATTCATGTCAAACAACTCAGCACTGTTGTGGTAAAGTTCTCGCTGCCCTACTGTGTTATCCATCAGCGTGAAAAAAGTGAAAGAGTGAGTAGGAGCATGAAGGTCACTTACTACTTTATTTTATACTATTGAGACCAGTTCTGAGACATTACATCAAATTCCATGTCCAAGTTCTAAAAGGATATTAAAGCAATAGAAAAGGTACTGAACAAAGCCACTAAACCATGATCTGAGATTTACAAAAAGTTCCTTACCTTAGGAGACTTTAAGAGCTCAATATGCTTAGTTTATGAAAACAAAGATTGAAAAATAACATGATTGAAGTGTATAAATACTTCAAAGGGTCATGAAATGCAGGACATTTATCAAAAGAATAGCAGAATAAAAATCAATGAGAGAGAGACAAATTCAGATGTGAATTTAGACACAGCTTTAATAACAAAGGTAACTTGATCACACTGTACCAGCCAAGACAGTACAGCTTTGTGGAAGAAATACAGCAAAACATAAGGTACTGTGTTTCATATATGGGTAGCTTGGTGAAAGAAATGACCTGCGATATATAGAAAACCAGGCTAAATTCAGAGAAGACATTACAGATCTCATGCAGATTTCTGCATGATTAAGGACTTGAAGATGTTAAGGAAGGGAAGCAATGGGCATTTTTGACTTACCAAGCAGCTATATGAGCATCAGCTCCCTGCACAATATGGAATTAAGCTCCAGAAGGGAAAATGCACTTAAGATGCCCATAAACTACAGGCAGCTTAAAAAAATCAGAGATGGACCACTACTAGAGAAAAATGAGCTAACGTTCTCTCTCTGACATGCACGTGCAAAGAGGAAAGGATTTTAAGTGAAATAACATTGTCATGAAAGCAAATGTATATGAAGAGGCCAGTAATACATTTAGGTCATAAATTAAAAGGCTTTCAACTATTGAAACACTTCAGGAATAGTTTAGCACTTTGCACAGAGATAGAAAAGCCCTGTTTGTTTCAAGATGGAGCTAGATAAGTATATTAGGATGCTGTGACATATATGATTGTGATTGCAGGTGATGTGACTCAGTTCTTTTCTAACCCCTCTGCTGAGGATATGTTTACGTTATTATCGATTCTTTTATGTGTTAAAAATAATTACTACTACAGAACTTTGAAAAAATATTTAACATAGTTATGGAGCCAGAGCACCAACATCTACAGAATTTAAATGAGAGATCTCGTCTAGTAGCTGCCAATTTAGATAGCAAGAGAAAGCACGGGTTATGAACCTGTGCTCCTGAAATGTCTATTTAAGGTAGGCATGTTTTTGAGAGAAAATCTCACTCTTTTCCCCTTCCTCCAAAAGAAAAATACTTTTGATTGAGAAAAACTCTTCAAAGGGAATTTCACGATCTTCACAAACGTTTCCTTCTCTAAAACATTTAAAGCTACAAAGCTAAAGATTTCCACTTGTTCTTTTGGTTTTGGTTTTTGTTTGTTTGTTTGTTTTTTAAGAACCACTGTATTCCTGCTCATAAACTGTCTTTTTTCTATCTGCCACAAACTTCTTCATATTAATACCAAAGGACAAATAGAAGAAAGGAACATTACAAATGGAAGTGCTTTATATATGCTTTATTTCAAAAGGTATGTTTTCAAAAGTAATTTCAATCATAGTACCTTTGAGACTTTTCTATCATTTGTGTGCCACAGAAAATACTATTTTTTGCTGATGTCTCCTCTCTCTTTTAGACTTCTAATCTTTAAGGTGTGTTCTTAGAAATAATTTTCAGTGTGTTGTTTCAGTCTCAAATGAGTACCTATTTATTTGAAAATACTGAAGAAAAGACGTAATGGGCTACTGTCAACTTTTGTATAAGAAAGGTTATAGTCCTTCAGAAAAGATTAATAAGAATAGTATAGACAAAAGGTGAAGGAAGAAAGTAGATCTTACACCACTTGCTGACTCTTCCCAGTTTGCTGTTGATACATATGGACAGCAGAAATAAAGAAAAGAGCATGGTGTGCTGTAATGATACCTTCCACTGGAAAATTCCCAGAGAGAAACTTCCAAGTCCAAGTTAGAGCAGTCCCCTAATTTTTCCAAGATATTCTGAGAGTAGTCTCCAGGGTCTCACGACTTACTTTTGAATACAACTGATACAAATTATATTTTATTTAGATGGTATGTTCATTTTCTTCCTTTCATAGTTAAACTACCTATGTGTTTTATCCTGAAAATCTTCTATTAACACCAAGTTACTCTTGTATTTGGCTTGCTGATTTTTCTCATCTGATCATAAGTTATTTCTTTTGTCTCAAACACAATCCATCTTAGCCGTTCAGAAAGGCAGCAGTTTTGTATGTCATCTTACAGTGCATTCTACAGAGCTGTAATATGATGCTTTGCATGCATTATGATGGTCCAATAACTCTTACAATTCATTACTTAGCTTATTCTCTAAGACAGCAAGTGTGGCTAAATCCCTGGAGCAACTGGATCTTGTGTTTGTGGCCCTTTCTCTCCAGCTGTTTGAATGTCTTTAATGCACTTTGCATTAAAAAGCTTGGCAGAGATGCTCAAGGAAATTAATTACTCACAAGGAAAGCAAAAACTGAAGCCAGACAATATGCACTCGGTTGCATCTCACAAACATCAATACACAAAAGCATTTAAGTAAATTAGTCTGAATTGGTACTTATGCACTGGTTCACCAATAATGATTAGGTGAATTAATCATAGAGTCACAGAATAGCCTTGGTTGGAAGAGACCTCTAAGATCATCAAGTCCAACTGTTAACCTAACACTGCCAGTTCACCACTACACCATGTCACTCAGCACTTCATCTACATGTTACTTAAATACGTCCAGGGATGGAAACTCCACCACTGCCCTGGGCAGCCTGTTCCAGTGCTCGATAACCCTTTCAGTGAAGAATTTTTAACTTGTATGTAATCTAAACCTCCCCTGGCACAACTTGAGGTCATTGCCCCTCATCTTATCACTAGTTACCTGGGAGAAGAGACCGAGCCCTGCCTCGCTACACCCTCCTTTCAGGTAGTTGTAGAGAGCAATGAGGTCTCCCCTCAGCCTCCTCTTCTCCAGACCATACAACCCCAGTTCCCTCAACTGCTCCTCATCGGACTTGTGCTCCCCCTGCTTTGTCAGGGGGACAATCACATGACTACTACAAGTAATCTCATGACTACTTCCCTTGATTCTGTAACTGTAAGTAATGGTGATAGAATTCATCAATTTTAAAACAAAAATTATATAATCATGTAATTAAGAAAGTCTGCTAAAATGAAATGATCATCAAACAGGTGGTGTCTGATAATTGCATTTTGAAAATTGTGGCAATAAGATTTTGTGGTATGAAGACAGTATTTTAACCCTTTTCTGCGCAATATATATCTCTTAATAAAATGTATTTGGCATGATTAATGGGAAAAATGAACATCATGTTTGAAGATGTCAGAAGTATAGGATTTTTTTTGTAAAGGGAATGTCTCCAATTATCTGATCTATTAATTAAAGCAGGGAAAGAACTAAAAAGGTCAGAGTTTATAGTATATAGAATCTGCACACATTATTCCAAGAGTGACCATAAAACTGACATTTTTGACAGAAGAATGTTCTAGAATGTGACATCTTAAAACAAAAAACAACCAATGTTATCAAAAATGACCACTGAAGTCCTGAAGTCCATTCAAATGAAAGTGTGTTCCATGTTTGAACAAAACCAATAAATTCTGCTCTTCCAAAAACGTAAAAACTGCTTTCAATTTTAGAAAAAAAACCTACAATGTAAAGTATGAACAGTACTAATTAGTTTAATTTTTGTGGATAAATTTATTTCCTACATTTTTAAAAAATTTTTGCACAGTTTGTCATCAAAATACATTTGTTCAGTCAAGTAACACGATGCAAATGTTGTTCCGAGGTGTGATGTATTTAAACTGGCTACCTGAGATACGTGTGTCAGAAGAGAAATGCAATTCTCTTGTTTTTATTTTAATAAACAATTTTAATTTTTGAAAGCCTTGCAGATGAGGCAAATGTGGTGGTCTGGGAGCTCAGAAGAGGGGACAAATAAGTTTAAAACAAATATTTTTTAAAATTGCAATAAATTTTTAAGGTAATCTATACACTCTATTGAGAATTAAAATCCTTCATAGAAACCAGAAGATAAATAGACTTCTCTTATTGAAGACCATTCACCAGCAATATTGATTCACAAAAAATCAGGGCCACTGTGGAAAGCCAGGAGCTGTGTCAGAGGGTCATAACTGCATGGATCTAGTTCTGAAAGTGACATACAAAATTTGCTGTCACTCCTGTCTCATTCCAACTCACATAGAAAGAGTTTCTTCTGAGGAGCAAAACAAGACTCAAAATTTGGCTCCTTCTCTGAACTGTCTTTTGGAAGACTCAATCTTTTTATGTTATCTACATTGTGAACCCAGGGTAGCTGAACTCCTAGTTTAGATGCCTGAATTAAAGAACACTACCACCTTCTGAAGTTCAAGATAAATGCAAGGAGATAATTTCCTTCTAACTCCTTTCTATTCCAGCAAGAAAATAATGCTACTTGAGCTTTATTGATGAATAAATTAATTTCATTCTGAGGGGCCAAAAAAGAAGTAGTAAGTTTCCAATGGTGAAAGTTTGTAATGTCTCAAAAAAACCCGAGATTCCAAATGCTTTTCGTATTATTTCTGTTTAAATTGAAAATAATGTATTGCTTGCTAATTAAATATTGAACTTCTTTTATTTGTTGTAGGTCATGCAGTTGTCAGTTCCTAATACAATAAAAATTCAGATTTTCATATCTTGCAATGTTTTATATAATACTTTGATCAGATCAGAGAGGAACACAGAATTCTTAACTCTTGTTTGTCAGAGAAAAGGCTGTTGCTTCAACTAACAGGAGAAGCAGCATTGTATTACCAAGATTTTAGAGGTATTTTCTAAGTAAAATCCTCAGGAGAATTTCAAATATTTCCTGATAAATTAGATTTTCTACAAATTTTTCACAGTTTTAGCTTTTTCTAGTTATGCTTTTATCTTCTTATTTTGAATAAGTTCAAATCGTCAGATTAATTTTTCAGTATAATGCTGCAGAGATAAGTAGAGCTACATTAGGACACATTTTCAGCCAAAGTAGCAATTTTTACATGCAACAAACAATGAATTTCCATTTTAGATCACTAATTATCCATTCTTTATTATTTTAGTGGTTAGAAATAAAAACTACGTGAAAAATATATGGGATTGCCTTTCAATGTAACTATTGAAAATGTCTTATTTCGGATTGGAAAAATTTCTTTTTTCTGTTTCAATGACTGAGGTACAGCTACACAAGGAACAAAGAATGTTTCAAATATTCAAATTCTGACAAATCTCTCACTATACTAAAGATGTACTGCATGGGTTAAATTTTTGACAACTTTAACTTTGAGTTAAAGATAGTCAGATCTCCCAAAATTCAATTAAGTGGCTTTGTTTTAGTTTTTGTTGGGTTTTTTTCTGTTGTTTTTTTTTTGTTGTTGTTGTTTTTTTGTTGGGGTTTTTTTGTGCTTTTTTTTTTTAAGGCAGATAATACTTGGCTAAAATGTACAGAATATTTTTGACAATAGAAACTGTAGATCACTAATTTATAGTAGTCTGAACTTGCATTACTATCTCAGTATGAAGACTAATTTGCATATTAATTGAATAATGGAGAAAAGTTATTGGAGTTATGGATAAATTGCAAAATGACAAAGTAAAATAATTTCAGAATATTATCTTTTATAACACTAGATATCCTCCTATAAAAGCAGCTCTGAGCTGAACAATTACATTTATTTTTGTGATTAATGAATGATTCCTCTAACCAATTGAACTTGTACAGGAATTGACTGGTGTCTTTCACTACCATAATGAATAGTAATTCAACTGACGTCAATGAGGCAATGCTAGACTGAATGGAAAATTAATTAAAATTAAGTTTTTCCCTGGCTAAAAGCTGCAATCTATTGTTTCCTAAGGCAAAATCTTTCCAAAACTAGTAGCAACCTGTGAATACGGAAAACAGAATTCTAAGCTGCTTGGTTGATCCTATATTTTGAATGCATCCCAAAATGTTCTTTAAGTTTTAAAGCTGCATATTACTATGCTTTCTGGTTCTAATTTCCTGCCTAGAATTTTTTTACTATTGTTGTGGCATTGCCCCATCAGATACTTTTTCTCACTCAGTATAAACAGGAACAGTATCCACTGACATGTGCATCAGTAGAAAACAGATATTTATCTTAATCATAATTAATGACTATTTAGAATTACATAAATCTTCTGTTCTTCCTTTGTCTTGTTTTGCTTTAAAAATCCACTTTTATGAATTGAAAGCTATAACTGAAACTGAAAACTGGGGTTCTTTGATGTGTTTCATCCCAAACAATTCTTTTGCTATTCATAAATATCTTCATAGAAAACCTTATAATAGAATAAAATGGTTGGGGTTTATCAAAACTAGAAAAAAAAATGTTTTTGAATTAAAACACCAGGGGTTGTGAAAACTGAAGCACAATTCAATTAAAAACTATTCCATTTGCCTTAGGGAAGCTCTGCTTGTATCAATCAGTACCACAGTGATGTCCTGCATCTTCAGTGAGCATGTCAGATAGTTTAGAAGATGAGACTTTTTCTCCAACTATATGTTTGATAAGATATAAGTTTAGTTAGAGGAAAGCTAAACATAGCATGAAGAGTCACTCACCTTACAAAAATTTCAACAAGCAGGACTACAGTCCAGAGAAGTCAAAACCAGTAAATAGAACTCAGTGCTATATAAAGTTCTTTCCCAAAACACTTCTTGCGTAGTCGTTTGTTTTGATTAGTCAGCTAATTATAGTGCAGGTACTGTGTTATTACTATTGATTAAGAATTTTCAATTAAGACAAAATATTTCTAGTTGGAAAAACACTGATTTATTGAAATAGAGTTTTATAGAAACATATCTGCTTCAATGTTGTTTAAATGAAATGTTGGCCGGCTTGGGTGGAATATTGTTCTGCCAACCACAATCAGTTTTCTAATGTTGATGGGAACTGAAGGTGGGGTCTCAGGTTCTAATTTTCAAAAACTTTGAACATCTCCCCCAGAGAACTGAATGAATTTTTCCTTATTTCTGCAACTTAAACTTCCTCTTAAGCATTGAAAAAGCAACAAAATATTCTCAGAGCCTTGGAATTTTCTGTGAGACAGGAATGGTGATGTTCAACTAGTTGTGTTAATTTATATGAGATAAAGTAATTTTCTCCTTTTTATTAATTCTGTCCAGAGTCAACACTATAATAATAAAGTAGAAGACTTTCTGTAAGGAACAACAGCATTGAGCTTCATGGTGATGATGAGAGTGACAGGATTCATGTCATATAATGACAGAATGCAGTATTCCTAATGCATGCACTGAACCATATTCCTTACTAAGTCAGGAAAAATAATGTGAAGGTTAAAAAAACAGTGCTGTTAGCCTTTCATGTTTCCACCAAAATGATCCTGATCCTGTACACATACATACATACATACATACATTCTCTTTTACACACAGAAAGTGGTGTTTAAACTTGCCCTCATGCTTTGTCTTTGACATACTAGTCACTTACGCCACCTCTCAGCACCCCCTTAATTATCATCTGAGTCTTCTAAGCTTTGTATAAACAAATGGAAATATGCTGAGTGAAGGAAAGAACATGACTGAATACATTCTGGTCTTTATTATGTGCAAGACACTTCATCTCCTGAAGGAGTCATCACTGATGAAAAGGAGGAAAATGACCATTCCCTTAACCGTTACTTAAGAATCTGAACAAGTACATTTGTGCTCAAATTTTTATTACAGACGAAAGTTTGTGTACTCTTACATCCAAAGATCTGTGTACAAGAGCAACAAAAATAACTAAAGACATAGATATGTTCTTAGAGTTCATTTGCAAAGTGTTAGAATTTTTGGGAAAAGTTTTCCAGGTAAAATTTTAATGGATAGATGGAGAAACTGGTTGCAAATAGTTCTTTTAATTCCAGTAATCTACTGTATTGTACTTTTTGTAATCATGTATTATTGCCTGAAGTGAGTGCATTTCATATTCACTTTCTGCAGTAAAAAAAAAGCAAACTCTACAAAACTAGCAAACTGATAAATCTGCTTTGCATAAAACATTCTTTCTGATAGATAAAGCAATGAAAAAGATGGCTACAATTTTTTAAAAAAAAAGTCTTTAATGGGATGTAGTCCAGATGTGATGGTGAAATCTGCCTACTTTCATCTTTGTTCTAATACTGTTGAGTCAGAGGTAGTGGATCTCACCAATAACATGAGGGAAAACATCCCTCATGGAGGTGCTGTGTAGATGCTTAGGCACAGAATGAACATTTACCTTAGAATACTGTATTTTGTCATAATTTATCTGTGTGAAGTCAGTGCTTTAGTCATGATTGATTTCAAAATTTGTATTTTTCCCTTCAAAAAATGAAAAGTTTTACCCTACTTTTGCCAGCAAGTTACCAGTTTGTGACATTTATTTTATTTATCTCGTAGGGCACCCTTATCCAGCAGATACGTTGCTCATGAAACTGGAAGTTTAGTTGGTCCCCGCAGATGAATATGTCTTAGTCTACACATGGCCAGAGCACGAACGCTCCTGTGCATCACTGAATCTAACAGATGACAGTGCAGTTTTGAAAACTTCATGAAATTAAAAGCCTTAGCAGGACAAAAACTCAGGATCTTTTTAATAAACAAGTCCTACTGTATCCCAGGACATTATAAACCATCTTTTCACAAAAAAAGTCCCTGGGCACTGCAGTCACCCACTAAGATATAAAGTAATGGTAGTGTTAAAAAACCCCAACCTTCTGAAGAATCATGCTGGTGTAACTGTATTTACTAGGAATTTTTGCTGAGTGATTAGTTGTGAAATTACAGTCAATTACAGTTAATTGTTGGTAAAAATTACACAAATTTGTAAACAGCCAATTTAATAGAAAGCTATCTTGGAAATTATATGTTCTGCTACCTGTGGATCCTCAGAGGTGCTGTTTAGGATTATATTAGGCTCATATTTTACCTTTCAAAATTCTGAAAGGGAGAAAAATTTATTTTGTAAGAAACTGGAAACAAGTAGTTGAGTCTTATGCAAACCATACATAGTATGTGAAGTCTTGGGTAATGGTGAGATGGGTAGCATGTTACAATATTATTTTTTTATATCAAAGATATTTTAATATATATTTTATATTAAAGGTGGAATGCAACAAAGGGCAAAATCTTAAGACAGGAGGTTATGTAGCTATAAATGCAGCTTGAATTTTAATCAAGAAAAGGAAAAAACGTAGTTTGCTTTTTTAAATGTCATACCTATACTGATTTTGCTTATGACACCCTTCCTAAATTAGTTTTAGCAGTAATAATCACATACAGGTTAATAGCAATCAGCTCCAGTTAGCACCCTCACAGTCTGAGAAAATTTACTACTCCTATGTCTGCTTTCTACTCACTTTATTGTTTCACCAAAACAGTTTCAGGATAACCTGCTAGCTTGCTTTTTCCTATAGCCATTGATTTGTATTAGACAGCAGCCCCACTACTTGTGCAGCTCCACTTTTTCAACAGCCCCATTGGTGACCACATGATTATCTCAGACCGGGGTTGTCTTGGACTTTTCTTCATTTTCTGTGCTCTCAAACTGTTTCACTGGGAAACTGCATTTCACTAATATTTCATATCACAAATAGAAGCTTTGATAATAACAATATTGAGGAGGACTGACCTTCCTTAGGAAAGTTCCTACCTGCAAATAACCCTCACTCTCCTCCCTGTCCCTGCCCATTTTGTACATCTGTGGTAGGGCTAGAGGTATAAAAGGATGGTACGTGGTATAGGAAAATTATGTGCAAAGTGTTTGTTGTGTAGAAAGTCCACTGCAATGTACACCAAGTATTATTACTCTGTTTGCTGCTGAAGAAAGTTGGAGCAATTCGTTAGACATCTGACTAGAAGAGTAATAACAAAATGCATTATTTTATACTTTTATAACCACATGCTGTCAATTTTGTACTCTTTCCCTTCATTTTTTCTTTTTATTCACACTACTGAACATTTGTATTGACACAGCATCTAAAAAAATCAGTCAGGAAGGATCATACTGCTTCAGAAGCCATAAAAAATAATGGACTATAGTTTGTGCTAGAAAAAACTACATTCTCAAAGATTCTTGCTGCCTTTTCTCTTGACTTAACTGTGAAAAAAGTTCTGCTTCCTGGTGTTCTTCTCATTCTCCTACTTTAGTCCTGCATTATTCTTGTTTTATGTAGTTTCTAGCTGTGTCTTTTTCTGCTCTCTGAGATGTTCCCTTTCTGCTGGTAGTTGACACTAACCCTCAAAACAATGCCTTTTGCTCAATCTGTGAACAATGCCTACATATCAGTGAAAAAACCCTACTCCTTTTTAGTTCCTGTCTCCTTTTACTGATTCTTCCAATAAACATCAAGAAGATAGGAAAAACAATGAAAAGGAAAAGATGCAGCACCACAGAGAAGGGCTTTTCATTGTTCATTACTTGAGAATAGCTGATTTGTGGGAATCATTCCCTATAGGTATTATTACATAATAGTAAGGTCATTTGGAGCTTTCATTCTAAATCTGTTAAAATAAGAAGCTCTAATCTTATAAAATTTTTCATTTTCTCTAATTGTCATGATTCCTAGGATAGCTGGACAAGACTAATCTGATAGAGGAGCTATTACATTTTTCATCGTACACAGAACAGCACTTATCTCACAATATTACTTGCTTTCAGTTGTTGTTAGCATCAATTGACTGGGAATGAATTAGGAGAGGTTGAAAAGTAAGAAAATGTCACCAGCACAGTAAGAATTGAAAGATTCATGTTTTTAATTGAAATTTCTTTGCTATTTAATTTTCTTAGTTTATAACATTATAAACACAAAAATATTGACATCATTATTTCTCCAAATTATAAACATGGCAGACACAGAAATAACTGGTTTTTATAGAAATAAAGAATGGAGAGTGAAAGTTCTGATCAAATTCGTACTCATGACAAAACTCAGATTTGGTTGAATGGGATTTCAGTGTTTTCACTGGTATAGCTGAAACACGAGAGAATTTAAATTACGTATTCTTGGTCACAAAAAACTCACTTCCATTTTGTCTGAGCGTTGGAAAGTATGATGCCTGCCTGTGGGTACATCTTGCAAGGGAACCCCGATGCTCTCCGCCTGACATTTTATGAGGACACTGAGCACATTTCCTTCATCCCAAGGGTTTGGCTAGCCAGGCTCAGTGCCAGCTGAGCCAGTGCTGGTAACGCAGCAGCCCAGCTTTGAAGTAGAGCTGTTTAATAAAAAGCTGTAGAACCCTCAGGAGGGGTTCACCCCTCTTCTCTCAGGAGCTGGTTTTTTTTCTTCTCTTTCTTTTGTTGCTGTTGTTGTTGTTTGGGGTTGTTGTTTTCTTGGTTTTGGTTTGGTGGTTGTTTTTTTTTTACTCAGAAGTGATGGGGAGATGCTTTTGGTCTCTGTATGAGCTACTGTGCATGTACGCCTTCACCCAGTCTTGTACCTTCCTAATTCAGACCCTGGTCTGCTGTTTTGAATTTTTTGGCTTGACCTTGGGTCTGCCTCATCACTACTAACCTTGCCTGGCAATCTGAACTGTTCTGACTGGGTCTGCTCTGCTCCTGCCTGCTTTGCTGTGAGTCTGGACTCCCAGCTCACTTTCCTTCACTTGCTGCTCCCTAACACTTATCAAATCTTTCTCATTAAGACCTGAAGTTTGTCAGCTGATTTATCTCACAGAAACAATCTTTTCAAATTGAGTCTGGGCTGCTGAGGAAAGGTACTGTGCTTCTGTGCTCTCATCTTGAATTACTACATTTTCTTTCACACAGTATTTTATTCACATCATGATTTTAGCAAACACTTATTTCTTGAATAGTATTGTAGTTATAATTCTTAACATATTAATAAACTACTGAAGTCTCATTAGAACATCTGAAAATATGTATTTTTAAAGATGACTGTGATGATACGTCAGATTTAATATATTTTTTAGATGCTGTTGTTTTTTCTCTTTCATTATTTGGAAGAACTAATACTGGCTTAAAGGATATGGACTTCTGCTTCTTAAAGTTATTCATCTGAAATAAATTTGCAATGCAATGAAGGCATAATTTCAAAATCAGTTAACTGTTAGCTCAGACATGCCCCAGAGTCAGGTTGCATGGACGTTTTTTCCACAAGAATCTGGTCTCTAAGTGCAATTAGGTGTCTCTGTGATACTGTTTCCTTCAATACAAGGCCAATGGGGCAGTGAATAGAATAAGGAAAGAGGCAACAACCAAATTGTAGCATGATTCTTGGTCAATGCTAATATAGATAACTAAAGAAATATCAAGTAGAGGGAATCTATTTTGCATTTCTACAGTGCCACCTACCTTTTCATCTGATGCTTTCCCCATACACAAGTCTACATATAAAATACCTATACTATATTCTTTAAGTAGAAAGCAGAGTCCCTGACAAGTCACTGACAATGTAGTTCTATTAAAGCTGTGCTGGTGGCCTTGCAAGTTCAAGAGCTGTCACAAAACTGTTTGACTCAAAAATATGATCTTTGTGTTGACTGTACAAATATGATCTTGCTTTCAGTGTAACATCTTGGAATCCAGGCAAATCCAGAGGAACTGTGTTAACACTAATACTTCAATGAAAACTCAGAGGAATACTCAGAGGTTATTATAACTTCAAACCATATCTTAGAAGTGTTTATTTTCCTTCTTTGACAGTAAATTACAGTTATTATTAGATGCCATTAAATTATTTTCCCTAGATTTTACTCTCATTTTTACACCTCTAACCTCTTCTTAATATCGCGCTGGGGCTTAGCCTGGCAGTTATTAATGAATAATTTTTTTTTATTTTGGATCTGATTATGGTTTTTCTCCCAGTCCTCAGATAAATTACTGAAAACATAATAGACTGCTATGTACTTAAATCTTTGTTTTTCCTGTCTAAAATCTATGAATATATTACCAATAAGTCTGTTAGTAATCTAAGACAAAGTAGTACGAACATGCACAATTATGAAAGACTATTAACTTTTTATTCTCTCTACAACCTCTTGCAGAAACTAAATTAATAATTAGATCCTACTATGACTGGTATACATCTTGTTTCTGTCATTTCAATTTGAAGAGCCTTTAGAAGTATGATGAAAAATTATTATTTAAAAAAATAATCAGGTGCAGTTCCCTCTTGTGAAGCATGCCAGTCCAGAGACTTTGCTCATCAATATAGTAAGCTTGTAACTTTATACTGAAAAAATCCTTTTTGTTTTCATTTGACCTGTACTGAAAATAGAAGTAAATGTCTATCTTCACAGGCATATATAATTTACAACAATCACTTTAAACGGCCTCAGGGCTGTTGGACAAGAATTGAAAGTTTTTTCTGTTACGTTCCTTCAGTCTTCTCACACAGCCTTGAGTGCTTGTTAATGAAAAGCAGAGAAGTTTTAATGTTGCACAATGTAAGAGAAGATACATTATTTTTTCCATAATGTCTGAGCAAGGGAAACACTTAAGGTTTGGTTGTTCCTAGAAATTCATAGCACATCCATCTTCTCACTGAAGGTGTTATATAGATGCTAAGGCTGGAGACTGTCTTACAGAGAGTGGAAGCAGCATCCTACTGTTCTCTGTTTCCTTTGTTCTAATATAAATAATTTCATGAAGTTTAATCTGGAAAAGAACTAGAATTAGTGGCTCCAGGAATCTTAGGAATTTTACAGGTTTTAATATATTAACCTTTTTTTGGTTGTTTTGTTTTTGGTTTTGAGTGTTTTTTTGTTATGCTTTTTCCATTAAAAGCATGGAGAGGACTCCTGTGTGTTTCTCAGATATTATTGCTAGACCTAAAGTCTATAAGACCAGCAGTCTCTATATTGAGATATATATCAAAGTTATACATAGATTCTGAGCAGCTTCTGAAGTCTTGCAAATTATATACACCTTGTGCACAGTAACCATGTTCATTGTGATAAAATGACAATTTAAGAGCAGAAGGCTATTGCAATACAAAAGTTATTCGGACATTGAACAGAATAATTTGAATTTGTGCAAAATAAGATGCCTGTGTACGTTTTGAAACAATTAAATGTTGGTCCAGAATTATATGATGCAAAATGCATGCTTTCCAAAACCTACCTTTTCACTTTTTCCCCCCGCCCTTGGAATATTATATGTGTTTTTATAACATTAAATGAAAGGATAAATAATTCAACAGTAGGATGGCATCTAAATGATATGCAGAGGAAAAATAAGTTCTGTAAGTATTTGAAATAGAATAATAATAGCACAGTAGTGCTTGTATTGCCTACACTACACAGGGGTTTGGTCATCTACTCTGAACATTAAATACTTCATGCAACTGGAAAATTTAAACTGTAACATATATGCATTTACTCTTTCTCCCAGTATCAATTAATCCCATACCACGTGACCCAGTTTCTTAAAATCTCTTTCTTTTGGCACAGTTACAACAAAAATCACATCACAAACTATTTACATTACTTATGTTGATACAAAACAGGTCGTTAAACAAACTTCAGAAAGGAAAGATTTGCTGTGAACCTGTGAGCGCCTGTGAAGCGTGCCATCATTGCGGGGCACTACAAGCTACTGTTTTAACTGTGTAGTTATAAATCCCTTACGTGTATAACCACCAAACTCTATCTGGAGAACCACTTTTAATATTTAAGTTTCCTTTCTTATCTTTGTCAAGGAACAATATGATTCCTGAAATAGTCTGGCATTGTCATGTTATATGCCATAGTCTGTTTATTGTGATACAGAGCTAGAATGTCTGTTGATAACAAGCATGGCTAACTCTGTATTGGCAGTGAATAGGTGATGACATTGGAGTCTGTGTCTTTACATGTCTGATTTTTCTTTTTAAGTTTTCCCCTCGCCTTTAAACAGAGGATTCAAGTTTATTTTAACTGCTGTCACCACACTTCCAGAGCTATATGCATTAAAAAAATGCTTCCGTTGATACCATAACATTACTTCAGCTAGAAAAGGTGTGCTGGGCAGAAAGCAGAAAAAGCCGTATGAACCTCAGTCTTCTACTCGGGTCAGATTTATGGATACGTTGCTGTCTTTTGTAATACAAATCCTAGACTGCCAGTGGTACAGCGAACGCTTTCCCTCTTGAGGGGAATTCTGTAGACCATATCCTCTGTTCACTCTGCAATCATTCTTCCTGTTTCTGTATAAGACTTCTCTAACGTAACACAATCCCTTATTTTCCTTTTACTGAAAAGAACTGCAGGTAACAAGTAAGTCTATCTATTACTAACTCAGGTTATCTTCTGTAACTTTTATACAGAGTCAGTTTGCACCTGAAGGATTCTCAAGATCATTGATCTCTCATTTCCTGCTAAAAACAGTGACAAAATGCACAGATGAAGCAGGGGAACCCTAACGGCGAAGAGGTGAAGGAAATGTACAGCCTTCAGCCTGCAAAATCGAATTCGAGGGAGTGCAGTGCCACGAAGTCGCTCGCGGAGCACGGACCCCACGCGTTCGGTGTCCGTGCCCACAGCCTGGCTGCCGGGCGCCGGCGGCTGCGGACGCTCTGCGCGACGCCCGGGCGGTTTGGCCGCCGGAGGACACCGGCGGGGGGCACCTGTGCTTCCCGGAGAAAACTCACCTGAGCAGTACGGCGGCTTCCCACAGATAAAATCCCGAGACAGCCGCGCGGAGGTACCGCATCCGGGCCATGCTGCTCGCAGCCGCCGCGGAGCCCGGGAGCGGCCGTCTCGGAGCCATCGGCGCGGCGCGCCGTGCGCGGCTCCCGGCGGGCGGGCGGGCGGCGCTCCAGCACCCTGGAGAGCTCCGGCGGCGCCGCGCGCACCCCCGCTGGGCCCCGCCGCCCCGGCCCCGCCGCCCCAGCCCCTCCGCTTCGCACCGCCGCCGAGCGGGAGCCTGGTCCCGGCCGCGGCGGCGGCGGCGGCAGCGGCAGCCCACCTCCCCGCGCGCCTGCCCCAGCTCCTGCCGGCAGCCGCCTCCCCGCCGCCGGCCGCATCCCGGGCGCGCTGGGCGCCGCGGTCCCGGCGGCGGCGGGGCGGGCAGGGAGGCGGGCGGGGGCCCGCCCCGGTTGCCCCCCCCTCCGCGGAGCGCGCTGCCGCCGTGGAGCCGGCGGGGCGGGACCGGGGACGGCGGCGGAGAGGGGGCGCCGGGGAGAGGCTGCCCCGGGAAGAGGGGGGATGGTCCCTCCGGGGGGGCGAGGCAGAGCCCACCGGGGGCTCGAGGTTGGTGTTTGTGCCCAGAGCAGCCCCGGCCCCAGTGCCCTCCCCTCTGCGGGACAGGGTGGTGAGGGCGATGCCTGTGCGGGGCGGCTGTCCTTACAGGGCTGGGCTGGATTCACTGAGTCCCGGGGTCTTGGGAAGGGTGAGGGAGAGGGGTGTGTGGGGTGTTCTGCTCTGCCTGCAGGGCTGGTGGTGTGCTGCTTCTTAGGAAACTGGGGAAAAAAAACCCCACCTCTATATTTCAGCCTCTTCTTCGACAGTACAGTGCTGATGGACACAGGGAACATACAGTATATCCTGTTCTATTCCACTGTTTAGAACAGAGAGATGATCTAGTGTCATAAGGTGAAAAATGATGGGAAATCCAGAGTTTGGAAGTTTGGCTGGGGAGGAGAGTGGAAGGGACTGTGGGAAGGAACAAGGGAAAGAACATTGTGAAAGGGAAAGACCCTCGTGAGAAGAGGGAGGAACAGCGAATGAGTTTACAAGTACCAGTGACAGTAGGACAGTGAGAGGGTTACAGTTATAGTTAAAGAAACCAAACAACATTACATGCAAGCCAGCAGCTGCTTGCATTCAAAAAGGGTAAGGGTTCATGAGCTGATATTCAGAAATATTGTTTGATAAATTCTTGTGAGAATCTGTAGGATTTGTGCATAGAGTAAAATGTACAATGTGAGGAAGGGCTATACCTAGAGAGGGATAGAAAAGGAGGTCATGCCTGAGATCATAGAGTAGGGATACCCTCTGTGAGCCTAAAAGGCAATGGCCTTTGAACAACTACATCCCATCTGGGAGAGTCAATGGAAGGAGAAATCTGGGAGCAGTTCAGGGACAGATCTCTGTATGTGTGAAATGTACCTGGCTGGGCATATCGCCCTCTCAGTATTCGCCTCAGTATAATCTGCTGGCTTGCTTTTTCCTATAGCCACTAATTTGTGTTAGATTGCAGCCCCACTACTTGTGCAGTTCCACTAGTTGCACAGCCCACGTGATTATCTCAGGCCGGAGTCTTATTTAAACTATTATAAAGTTATAGAGAGCTCAAGTGCTGCAGAAGGAAGCAGATGTGTAAAAAGGCAAAGGTTCAGCAAGATTAGACACATAAAACTGAGTGAAAGAAATGGTAATTTGAGGGAAGTATAATAAGCTCTTTACAGAAGAAGGAAGATGAAGAGACAGAGAGTAAAATATAGAACAACTTTTTACACAGAGCAGAAAAAAAGAGATTACAAGATCATTGAGTAGAGGAGATGCAGGAAAGAATTAAGAAACAAGAATTTCATGTATTCCTTATGTCCAAGGATAGGGTGTATATTAGAAATGGGGTATTTCATTAGAAATCTTTAGAGGTAATCACATGTTTCACCTCCAGGTATATTCATAGAATCATAGAATGGTTTGGGTTGGAAGGGACCTCAAAGATCAACTAGTTCCAACTCCCCTGCGTCTTTTGTTTCAAAAATATCCCACATGTAGCTTTTACCTCAGTTCTTGAGTTACATTTTCCATTTTTGCCATATCCTTATTTTTTTTTTTAGCTGTTCTTCAAGGTTGTTTCAGAAGGTATCACTAAACAATAATGTCTACCACATGTTTTAGATCCAGTTTGGATTTCTTTGTTGATACTTATCAAGTGTGTATGGCTGAAGAATGTACTAGAATATCATTAACTTATTTGCTCTGTTCCCTGAACTTTTTTTACTAGTAGTGGTTACATAAATTCAAGGACTCTTTGTATTCGGTACTCTAAGTTTCTAGGTCCACTTTGCAAAACATTTATTCTTTTGTTCTTGTTCTCTCCCATGCCCTGGGTGGCAACAATGATCATAAAAAGAACCTGTTTAAATCCTAAACTAAAAACATAATAGCAAACAACTAAAGAACCCCTCTATTTGTTCAAGGGCAGCCTGTTACTGGAGGTGCTCTACAGAATCAGTGTAAAGTACTTCCTTTGTATATTCAGAACAGCTGATTCTTATCTTTCCCCTTAAAATAAGTGTTTTGTGAGGCTGCTTCTTCAGGAGCTGTTTATCTTTGTGTGTCTATCTTTGTACTTCAACAGTGACTAGGTCTAACATTTCATTTATTTGCACTGAGGCAAGTGCACTTCTCTTATGATGTTATTAGTTAAAGCTACTAGCACAATATCTCCAGACCCCAATAGGAACAGTTCTATTAATTATAAATACAGGCTACACTTTAGATATGCAGAGTTCAAACTTCTCAAAATCCCTGTGGGGAAAACATGCACTTGCTTGTGCTTTAAGTAGCAACTTTGCTGTTGCATTATTTTGTTCTGCTAAATATGAATGTTGTTTTCAAGCTTTTGGAAATTTTCATATGAGTAGCGATGAATGTTAAAACAGTTTTCTGAGTGGATTCAAACAGCTTGCCTTGATTTATGAAAAGTTCCAGTTCAACAAAGCACTCAAGCACAAACAGTTGACTTCAATGAGATTAGAACCATAGAAGCATATTTAGTTTTTAATCACAAGCTTTGATAAAATATTCCCTAGTTGTTATAAGTGTTTTAATTAACTTTTGTTTCAATTACCATCTTTTTATTCTTTCTATATCATTACTGGTAGACTGCTACTATGCGAAGCTGAACACATGGCTATGTCTAATTTTTAGGAGATATTTATGATATCTCGTGATACTTCTGGTAGATACAGTAAATTGAAAGATGAGACTTGTTTAAACACCCATTTAAAAACCAAAATCTATAGAGTTTCACTATAGTATTGATTAGCGCAAAATCTGCATCTTGAAATAACTGTAAAAATGAAAATCTTTAGCAGCAGGTATTCATTTATTGCGGATCAGGGGATCGCTCCTCCTAACGAGTCCGCCTGGGGCCAGGAGTGTGCTCTTTTTTACAGCCTAAAGTGTTACATATTCATAAGTTTACATCAGGTGGGAATGAGGATTACATCATTGGGAGGATTTTACGGAGAAGATTTAAGGTAAATCATTATAACATTCCATGCCTATTGCTCTGCCTGGTTGCGCCTGTGTGGTGCATCCTGGTGGTCGTCCTCGGGGGTCTTCAGGAGGAAGGCTCCGGATCTTCCTCGCGGTGTCCTTTTCACCTTTGTTTGCTTCACCCCTCCAGACCGATCTGTTCTGGTTCTTAAGACCCCTTAATTGGCACTGTGGTTCTTATCAGTCCCTCCTTCCTGAGGGAGTGTTGTCTTTGGGGCCCCTTAACCAACCCTGTTTGATCACTCAGGCCTGACTGCTCCCTCTTTCAAGGATGAGTCTCTCAGTTTGGTTTTTTCCTTATCTTACTAAGCATTCCTGTTTAGCAGCCCCAAACTCTTTATCCTTGCCGGTTAGTTTTTCAACTCTAAACTATTATATTGGCCTCTTTCTGCTGGCTGTATATATTTCCTACTGCAAATACGCTAATCTGTACACAATTGCTTGTTAGCATTTTTCCATAGTATGAATCTGTCTCAAATATTAATATTGTTAATTTAAATATGCCTCATATACCTGGATAACTGCATCATAAAATATTGCTCATAGTTCAAAACATGATAACTGATATGTGTGTACCATATGTGTACCCAGCTGAGCTATATAATTTACTTTCAGTAGTATTGGAGGTTAATTGTAACATTTTCTTTACAAAAAGAAAACAATAGAATATGGAAATGAAAAGTTTTCACCAAAATATGTTAATATCAGTCTCTAATTCTCCTCATAACCAGCAGCCTGTATAGATACTCTGGTCCAACCAGTATTTAGGTATATTTGAAAGTAAACAACTTGTATTTATGAGTTTGAGAGATGTTCCCCATGAGTAGCCTGGGAGCCAAAAATGCTCTAAGATTACTGGAAGGAGATGGTCCTAACGTGGATCATAACAGTAGATTTTTTTTTTTTTTCATCCCCAAAATGTGGATAATTGGAAAACTTTGTGTATTTGCACTCAGCAAGAGATAAGCATAGGTCAATTTTGTAGAGCAGCAAACTTTAATAAGACACCTTTTATACAAATGAATGCAAGGTCATGCAGCTACTCAGCAGTATTCATACAGAGAAGCCAATGTGCAGATATGGATCGAAGGATTACTGAATGTACTTTTTGGTGTGACAGAGTCCTTGTGGAATACTAAGACAAACTAATCATAGTGGTAGTTGTGGGAAGCTGCTTTTTTAGTGTGCCCAATCCTGGAACATGCTATGGTTCAATATATTTAAATAATCATTCTGTAAGAAGGCTGCTAACAAAGGTTCAATATGTTTAAATAATCATTCTGTAAGAAGGCTGCTAACAATTTGAAAGGCTTCTGAAAAGAGCTGCAAGAACATCACAGTTTGTAATACTTCTCTAACATAAGATCAAAGCGGTTTAGCTTGTAAAAAACCAGAGAGATTCAGAGGTACCTTTAGACACCTTCATAATGCAAAAAAGATTGTGAAGTGAAGGTAATTCTTAAATAAGTAGAGGTAGTAAATTAGCAAGACTGGAACCTGATAAAAGATAAATTCAGAATAGAAAAAAAATTCCTACTTTTAGCAATTCAGAAATTGAAACAACTAAAGAGGGAGCAGAACTGATCACTGTCTTTAAGTCTAGGTCACCTGTATGTTCTAGGTTTGATCCAGAAGCCATGGGATAAAATTTGATGAGCCTTGAGATTCAGAATTTCAAATCAACGATGGCCCCAGTGTTAAAACATGTGAGTTTATAAACACACAGTGTTTTGTCTTTATATATTGAAGTGCTGGGGTCTGAACCCCAAGCCCTGAATTAAGGTTGACATATGGGTGGTCCCCATGGCCCTTTAAGAGGAGGGGATGAGTTTGCCTTTTGGCTTTCCTCCAAGGTGTGGCCGGCCTTGTAGGGAAAGCCCTTGGGTAAACAAGCCCCAGGTGCCCTGCATTGGGTAAATGAGTGCCAGGTGTCCTGCTTTGGGGATAAAAGCTGGGACCACTTGCAGGAAGAGTTGCAGTGTCTGTCTGTGAGGTGGATGCACTTCACAGAGATTCCTGTTGGAAAAGGACCTCCTGGGTCCTCATGCAACTGGATCCCAGTCAGGTCTGGCACGTACAAACGCAGGCTTTGTGGGGAGGCAACATGGGGTTACCTCTATCGTATGTGATCACCCTATTGACTTGGTTGTCTCCCATTTTCTCCATGGGTTACCTTGTATCTCTATTTATTCCATCTATTATGGGTCATGCTATGTCATTCCTGGGGTTGCTGGGGTTGATGTCTATTATTTGTGATCTGTCTGACTTGTTTGTACCACCTGTGATCCCCTATATACTGACTCCTTTACGTGCAATAGAATCTACTTACTGGATTGTTTTTCTGCTGCTGGCTGTGTCCTTTGTACTGGGCCTAGAAATTGGCATAACCAAATATTCAGCTACAAAGTTAAAATTATTTGCTTTCCTAGAAAAGCAATAGACCGACCTTACAAATGTTACATTGGCTTCCAAGTTGGCAGAGTTGAAAACCACATACATCATAATGGTAAGGAATGAAGATTCCTGTATGTAGTCCTTGCCATACTTGTATTGCCAGTTTGAACATTCCAGCATTTTAAGATGATGTTGTGATGGGATATGACATCACTGTAGTTTTAGATCCTGGTTTTACGGAGATGTGTTTAATTATGCTAATTAATCTGGTTTTCTCAGTACACAGGATTCCCCAGGATGTAATTCATTCAAGTGTGAAACCCCAGAGGCTTTGACCTGTTACTAAACACAAAACGCAAATAGAATAGATGTTTTTTGGTAAGCACAATCCTAAAATAGAAAGGCTGACTTTAAACTATGGGAATAAAGTCACTAAAAACAGTTGTTCAGTATACCTCAATAAGCAAGAAAGGCTTAGCAACATATTTCAGTCTCTGAGGATAACATGAGGAGTCTATATAAGAGCATTTGCTGGTTTTCTCAGTAAGAATTATAGGTACTCACCACAAAGCTGTAACATAACATTCTTCAAAAATGTATTACCTCAAAAGCAAGACTTGGGGTAACTAGAATAAATAGACATGTTAGTCTGGTTTGCTTAACTGTTGACTGTTGCATTTAATTTCTGAGTGTATGAATATAAATTGTTTCTACTTCATGGTTAATCAAATTATCAGTCTTTTAACAAACTGAGATACGGTCGACAGATTGCATGTGTTTTACTTAAGATAGAAGGTGCTTGAGAAGAAAAATTATCTGAAGTCTTAGTTCTCTTAATCCAGATGGAGTTCCCCAGTTCCAGTGGCAACTGATGCTCTTCTATCCATCATGTTCTTTAGATCTGTGCTAAACTATATAAGAAGCTAATCTTGTGTGTGTGTGTGTGTGTATTATAGTAGTAGCAGAAATTGAAATGCAGCTAGATCGTCTATATTTTACTCTCAGTGCTAGAGCTCATCCAATGTGAATGAATGGTATATTACAGGGTAATAACATAATACATCACAGAATGTCAGGGATTGGAAGGGACCTCAAAAGATCATCTAGTCCAATCCCCCTGCCAGAGCAGGAACACCTAGGTCAGGTCACACAAGAACATGTCCAGGCGGGTTTTGAATGTCTCCAGAGAAGGAGACTCCACAACCTCTCTGGGCAGCCTGTTCCAGTGCTCTGTTACCCTCACTGTGAAGAAGTTCTTCCTCACATTTATGCGGAACCTCCTATGTTCCAGCTTGCACCCATTGCCCCTTGTCCTATCATTGGATGTCACTGAGAAGAGCCTGGCTCCATCCTCATGACACTTACCCTTTACATATTTATAAACATTAATGAGGTCACCCCTCAGTCTCCTCTTCTCCAAGCTAAAGAGACCCAGCTCCCTCAGCCTTTCCTCATAAGG
Source organism: Podargus strigoides (assembly GCA_028020825.1). Taxonomy (NCBI): domain Eukaryota; kingdom Metazoa; phylum Chordata; class Aves; order Caprimulgiformes; family Podargidae; genus Podargus; species Podargus strigoides. The sequence continues at coordinate 38,292,639 of CM051621.1, read as the reverse complement.
GAGATGTTCCACTCCCTTAATCATCTCTGTGGCTCTGCGCTGGACTCTCTCAAGCAGTTCCCTGTCCTTCTTGAACTGGGGGGCCCAGAACTGGACACAATACTCCAGATGTGGCCTCACCAAGGCAGAATAGAGGGGAAGGAGAACCTCTCTTGACCTACTAACCACTCCCTTTCTAATACACCCCAGGATGCCATTGGCCTTCTTGGCCACAAGGGCACATTGCTGGCTCATGGTCATCCTGCTGTCCACCAGGACCCCCAGGTCCCTTTCCCCTACACTGCTCTCCAGCAGGTCAGCCCCCAACCTGTACTGGTACATGGGGTTGTTCTTCCCCAGATGCAAAACTCTACACTTGCCCTTGTTGAATTTCATTAAGTTTTTCCCCACCCAACTCTCCAGCTTATCAAGGTCTCGTTGAATGGCAGCACAACCCTCTGGTGTGTCAGCCATTCCTCCTAGTTCGGTGTCATCAGCAAACTTGCTGAGGATACATTCTGTACCCTCATCCAAGTCGTTGATGAAGATATTAAACAACACCGGTCCCAGTACCGACCCCTGAGGGACTCCACTAGTCACAGGCCTCCAACTAGACTCCGTCCCATTAACCACAACTCTCTGGCTTCTTCCCTTCAGCCAGTTCATAATCCACCTCACTACCTGATCACTAAACCCATACTTTATCAGCTTATCTACAAGGATGCTGTGGGAGACAGTGTCAAATGCTTTACTGAAATCAAGATAAACCACATCTACTGCTCTACCATCATCTATCCACCTAGTTATTTCCTCATAGAAGGCAATAAGGTTGGTCAAACATGACTTACCCTTGGTAAAACCATGTTGACTGCTCTTAATGACCCCCTCATCCTTGATGTGCCTAGAGATAGTGCGAAGAACAAGCTGTTCCATCACCTTTCCAGGGATGGAGGTGAGGCTGACCGGTCTATAGTTACCCGGGTCCTCCTTCTTGTCTTTCTTATAGATTGGAGTGACATTTGCTATCCTCCAGTCCTCTGGCACCCCTCCTGTTGCCCATGACTCACCAAAGATGATGGAGAGTGGCCTAGCAATGACCTCTGCCAGTTCCCTCAGCACCCTTGGGTGCATTCCATCTGGTCCCAATATCAAGTGTACATACAGCAGAATTTGGAAAATATATTGATACAGGGAGAACAGATTGGAAACTTCAATGAAAAAACTCACAGTCTTGTAAACAACAAGAATATACATAAAAATACCACCCTGAAATCATCTAATATATAAATATAATATAATTATTAAATATTAGTCATTATATTTACAAAATGTGTGCATATGTATTCATTTTATATGAAGACAACTAAGCAAGGATATAAATACAGTGAAAATTTGTACTCCATATGCAAGTATACTGAAAAGAAGTGCTGAGATGTAGATGATGTGTTTGTATTCACTGTAGTGTCTTGCCTGCCTTGAAGCAAAATCTGGTCTTTTCTTTATGTGTTTTTAAACAGAATTTGTTTGATAATGAGAGTCAATAGGAAGTTAGTATTTTCTCTATATTTTACAAAAAAAAAGCCAGAACAAGTTGTGGTCTAAAAAAGAAGTGCCGGTGAACCATTGTGTTGAGAGTCCAATCAAAAGCAAAAAGATTTTCAAACAAATTTCATACTTTGTTATTAGCTCCATTTATTAATCAAGGCTTCAGTCCATTAAACACTGTTTAGCTCAAAGCAAGTGAGCTGCTCTGCTGGAGTCAGCAGCCTGGTGAACATTTTGCTGGCTCAAACCTCAAGGGAGACAGTTCCTGCTAGTTAGTGAGTGTTCCTCTTTTTTTTTTTTTTTTATTTAATTACTCCTTGTAATCATAGCAGAACAATGCTTAAATATCCAGAGCAGCCTGCCATTTTCCCAGTGTGAATCTTTCAGTTTCTTCTATTTTTTGAGTGGGGTTTTTTTTTCTTTGCCCATGGGATAGTTTTGCGTACAAAAAAATTAACTTTGAGAAGCAAATTGTACTTGTATAAATTAACTCCTATGTTTTTTGATGCCAGAAATGATTGCTTGCATGTGTAAAACATTGTATGGGTTGAGACCATTTTAATGATACAGCTGAAAATGTGTAGGTCTTGTAATGAGTGGAATTATTACAAGGACACCTCAGTGTTTTATATTTTAGTCTGTATTGATGTTAGTGCTTAGAGGCAGAGGTTTACATACGACACTTTCAAAATCTGCTGGTGTTGGACTGCCTTTGTTTCTATTGTAGAATTTTACACCTAAATTAAGAAAACCCAAACCCACAAATCTTTTCAAATAAGCACTTCTCAGTGCCAATGAACAGATGTGGCAAAGTCATAATCACAGTAAAAAAAAGAGAGCCCAGATTTTCTCATCCTGCCATACTTTACACCAATTTTCTCATTCATCTTTGAGAGTATGCAGAGTTTTTTCAGCATGTTCTGAAAGCTACCAAACACAGGTATGAATTTAGGGAGAGAGTGAGTCCTAAAAACATAGACCAAAGTGGAAAATCTCCCACTAACTGTTCCCTCTCTCTTGCTACGGTCTGCGCTAACGCCATATGCAACATCTAGCAGAAAGACTGAGAAAGGACGTAAATCTAATAGGAAGATTGTGAGCTATACAAAGTGTCAATGACTCTTTGAATTCTTGTATGACTTCAATAATCTGCAAAGGAGTTTTTATAATGATCCAGGAAGTGAGACTTGGGGTAGCTTAGTTTGGTAGCTGGTTGTTGCTTCATGAACACTTACTCAAAACTGGTTTTCATAGTTATGACTGAAAACCAAACTATTCTTGTCCACTTTTTCCTGAGTAGCTCTTCTTAAACACATTTTGACTTCTATTGACCTATTTTGATTTGCTGGAAAGTGTGGAGGTTTTGTGATAATTATATAACATTGTTTATATATATTACTTTTTTTCTGTGGTATGAGTGGTTGACAACATATTTTGATTTGTTTATAAGGGCTTGGACAATTGGATCGTTTACACTGAGGTGTAATTATCCATCTCTCTGACCTGCCCTTCTTCACCAGCCTTCTCAATAATCCTGCACTTGGAATCTCTTTTAAGACACATAGCAAAAGAACATTATCCCTGAAACTAAACAGCAGATCAAAGTGAGATCATGCCTTATTGTTCTCTGCAATAACTGACCTATTAGACATTTCTATTTGAGCAGAACATAAATTATAATAACCTGGAAAAATGGACGTAGTATATAAAGCGACACTTTATCAGCAGGATGTATTGCTGTAACACACCCTAATGTACATTTCTTGTACATCAAGTGACTTAATACCTTGGGATTTTTTGAAGTGTGTTCATGTGAGCAATCCTGCTGAGGTAAATTGTGAACTATGTTCATTAAAAGTGCTGATACAGTTTTTTCGCAGAGGAATTTGAGAGTACCAGTGAGAACTTCCTCAAGGGGAGGTGAATGCATGTCCCTCAGACTTGTTGCAGAGCAAATTTAGAGAAAAGAGCCTGAAAGAATAACAAGTCAAATGTGGGCTTAAGAACCAGTTTCATCTTGAATGTTCCTCAGCTCTTCTAAGACCAACCCTTAATATCATAATTCATTAGATCTGGTTAAGCATAAAATACCCCACAGGTCACAGGATTTTGAATATGTTCATGTTCCAAGTCAGAGACAAATACTTTCAGTTTAGTGATCCTTGTTAATTTATTCCTTTTCTTTTTGCTGAAGTCAAGTGGACTTTAACATTCTAGTTTCTATAAAAAGACAACAGTTATTCTTGATCTGAATCCATTGTTGTCAGGGAGAAGAATTTAAATCATCAAAGTCAATTGTACATGATACTTCAAAATTATGTACGTAATAACAAGCAACTTCTCATAAATAATTTTTGTCATTGGCGTCGGGTCCTAAAGGTAAAGGACAGAAACAGTATAAGTGAAAGACTGGAAATTTTCCATTGCAAAGTAAATGTTCTACATTTATCATCTTTGCTTTTAGCATTGATTTCAGTATAGTCTTATAATGGCACAGTTTACTGGTGGAATTTATTGTCATTAATTATTATTATATATTAATTGCTAAACATGACCAATGCATTAAAAACTGGAAAAGTAACACTGCAGTCAAATGTCACTGATTAATCATGGTTATGGTTATTTTGTCCTTTTTTCACTTTATGCTTATCCTGGCTTCCACTTAACTATTTACAAACATAGTGCATTCAGTAGGCTTGACTATGAATGGGAAAGCACTGCCTGGGACATAGAGCAGGACTGTCCTATGAAGTCTGCTGTCAAAATGGTCCGAGTGGCAATGTATTGAAAAAAATATTTGATATTACTTATGATTCTATGTGACTCAGTGTAGTAATCTACAAAGATACTCTAGCCAGCTTGAAGTAATTAGGCGATGTCAATAATGATGCTATTGTGGTGCTCGGCCTTGGACTAATTAGTCATGTTGGCAAAGTGGCAGGAAGAGAAGAGCATATACACCTGCTTGCATAACATTAGTTCCTCTGCTTAATGAGCTCCTTTGTTTCTTTGGTGTAGTGGTATTTCTGTGAGTACTGTGAAGCTGAACATAGGTCTGGAAGTTGGCTTCTGAGGCATTAGGTTTAGTTTGCAGCTATTTTGGGTAATCAAACCATGAAAAGTCATCCACTGTCTAACAAATTAAAACAAAGCTGGATTGCAAAAAATATTTAACCCTTTTTCTACTGCTGCTATAGAGGGGTAGTGTCTCACTGGTTTGATGATTAGAAACTTTTTCTAATTTCAAACCCTGTTTTTTTCCTGCTAAGTTTAAATTCACATGCAGCTTTCTGGTTGATTGGTTGTTTTTTACTGTTTGTTTGTGGGTTTTTAGACAGTATTATACTTTTCCTTCCTTTGTCTTTACCTCAGGAAATGCATTTATCAAATGAACTAAGCGCTTGTAGTCTCCTGAGTAACATTTCTTATCTTTTATTTTTTTTTTTTCCCCAGTTGAATTTCTTTTTCTCAAACTAAATGACAAGAATAAAATTCAATATTCTGCCTAAGGTCAGTTCAGGACTTTATAAGATTGTCCTAGTACTTTCCTAAAAAAATAACTTTTTCAATATTCTGGATATATGCAGCATTCATTTGGAACTAAATCAAAGAAATTAAACAAAAATATCCCTGTTCACAGATTTTGAACCATCTTGTTAAATTTAATGTTAGATGTCTTGCTTATCTTGGCCCTTCATTTACGTTCTTCAGAGCTCGCAATATCTACTGGATTCAATGGCTTTTAAGTTAAAACAATTTGTCAATAACTTCATTACATTTTGGAATGTACTGCAGTGATCCTGTACACTTCTGTCAGGGTCCTAAGTACACTGTTGGCCATTAATGACCCTGACATGGCCTCATCTTGGACCTCCAGCCACACTCAGCATCAGGGGGGACATAAGATTGCTATCACTTTTTCCATTATTTCTATATTTTAATTTAGAAATTCGTTATCCAGCTTCAAAATTTCAATAAATACCATGTCAAAGCATGAACAAAATCTAAGATGTTTATATGAAACATGTTTAAAATTCATAAACATCCTAAAGTAAAACCTTGTTTTTCTCCTATAAGAGCATCACAAAATACTTCTGATTATAAATCATTGGGAAAAAAATACACTTATGGAGGGGGAAAACATCTCCAGATTATTTCTTCTCAACCACAACCCCCACCACTCTGCTCTAATTCACACTCCAGACAGTGGGTAGTGCAACTACAGGCAGAATTAGACATTCAATAGGTGAATTAAATAAAGCTATTTACAAGTAAACTAAAACACCTGGACCCAGCTACTGCTCCTTTCTTTATGTTAGGCAGAACAGATCAGACATGCTCCTCTGGTGCCCTAACCTACCAAAGAGATAGAGCTACCACAAAAGGTAATTAACAGATGGTTTGTTGGGTTTTTTAAAAAGATTTTATTTTCATGTTTTTTTTTATGAAGCATTCCCTATAGCTGGGCTGCTATTTGTTCCTTGGGAGTGCAGTTCTTTGAACTTGCCTTAGGATGGGGTAGCTTTCTTTGTACATTTTTTTTTCGTCCTATGAGTATTTTTTGAGTACAGGGACCCACAACATGTACTAATGATTTTTAAGGTAGGGACGCTTAATATAGTTGATGGCTTGCTGTTTCTTTGTCATGTGCTACTCTGACAAATTCAAAGGATGCCTTGAAACCTCAAAAAATCCCATTCTGGTATTGGGTGCTAGGGGACTGGCTCAGTTGTTTTCTAGATGCAGCTGTGTATTTCTTGAGTATAGAGAGTTCAGAGAAAGTCTCTGCTTTCCTGTCATCTTTCTGTTCCAGTTTTCAGTGTGGAGCTTATTGTGCAGAGGCAAAGAGGGAGTACTAAGGGGAGAAGAGGCTGTGCTGACAAGATTTAGCTGATTACTAGTATGAAAAAGGCACAGGTGATTATTAGACTTCCCACACTGCTGTTATTTCTCTGCTTGCTTGTTTCATTGTGTTAATTCTCAAATCAGTCTGCTTTCTAACTTAAGATTTTACCATTTTATTCCTTATTTCGTGTTTGCAGTATCTGTTATTCACATCGCTGGAAAGGATCAGGTTTAATTCTCTGTTTCTGTGGGTTGTTTGTTTTTCTGAAAAAAAACTGCTAGCTTTTTTTTTTTTTTTTAGCTTATCTAGTGCTCTGTGCCTAAGCATTTCCAGCTAGTGCTGGTCATCGCTGAAATACAGATGCAGTGAGAGGAAGAACATTTACAAAATGGCTTGTAACATGACTGTTAGTTGGTGTTAGTAGGGCATTTCCAAAGTCAGTATTGGTTTTGTGCCTATATTTTTAAATTATTCCTAGGAGTTTTTTGGCACTGCCTTTCTCTCTGGTTTTACTCTAAATGGAGACCGTTTAGTTGACTCCACCTGCAACCTAAGTGTAAATAATAGGGAAGTGGAAGGAAGCATAGGTTCAAGGAACACTGCTTGCTGAACTGATATGAACAAACGGGAAAGTGGTACGAGAGTACAAGAGCTTTCCTATGACCAGACATACTGTGATCTGAAATTCAGATGTGCAACTGAAATTGTGGGCTGTGTATCAATATATACATATATATTTCTGCCTAACAGTAGCTTGATAGTGGAAGAAGATTGTTTCAGTAATTGACCACTTGGTGTTTTTAGAAGCTGTGCTATTATTTCCACTCACTGTTAAGCTTCTATTTGTGTGTGACAAAGTGCTTTACATGAGGAGGAGTCCATGAAAACTTTGAGAAATGTAGTTCCGTATAGTTTCTCCTGCTTTGTAGATTCATTTAATGAAACTATTTGGCAGTTATTTAACGATTTTTTTTCTAGCCTCATCCTTCTGGGAAGGAGGAAGTGGTTAGTGCATCTTGCAGTTATATCTTAAAGGGATCTAATTTAAAAACATCATGCAAGCCTTGAGATCTTAAACTTTCACCAATGTTAAAGCTGTGTAAGGGACTTCTTGCACAAAGAGTTCTTTAATATTAGCAAATGGGAACAAATGGGATTCACCTGCTTCTCCAGGTGACTTGTTTCACTTGTGTTATATGTCTACCTTCTGAGGCTTACTCATCTAGGACTGGCACATGCATGTGAGGCAGTTCTTCAGCATGTGTACTTTAAATATATATGCATATAGGACATAGTTTTGAGAATATTCACCACTAGATTGCACTACATAGCATGGCCAGCAGAACTAGGAAAGTGACTGTCCCCCTGTGCTCAGCACTGGTGAGGCTGCACCTTGAATACTGGGTTCAGTTTTGGGCACCTCACTACAAGAAGGACACTGAGCTGCTGGAGCATGTCCAAAGAAGGGCAATGAATCACAGAATCACAGAATGTTAGGGATTGGAAGGGACCTCAAAAGATCATCTAGTCCAATCCCCCTGCCAGAGCAGGAACACCTAAATCAGGTCACACAGGAACATGTCCAGGCGGGTTTTGAATGTCTCCAGAGAAGGAGACTCCACAACCTCTCTGGGCAGCCTGTGCCAGTGTTCTGTTACCCTCACTGTGAAGAAATTCTTCCTCACATTTATGTGGAACCTCCTATGTTCCAGCTTACACCCATTGCCCCTTGTCCTATCATTGGATGTCACTGAGAAGAGCCTGGCTCCATCCTCATGACACTCACCCTTGACATATTTATAAACATTAATGAGGTCACCCCTCAGTCTTCTCTTCTCCAAGCTAAAGAGACCCAGCTCCCTCAGCCTTTCCTCATAAGGGAGATGTTCCACTCCCTTAATCATCTTTGTGGCTCTACGCTGGACTCTCTCAAGCAGTTCCCTGTCCTTCTTGAACTGGGGGGCCCAGAACTGGACACAATACTCCAGATGTGGCCTCACCAAGGCAGAATAGAGGGGAAGGAGAACCTCTCTTGACCTACTAACCACTCCCTTTCTAATACACCCCAGGATGCCATTGGCCTTCTTGGCCACAAGGGCACATTGCTGGCTCATGGTCATCCTGCTGTCCACCAGGACCCCCAGGTCCCTTTCCCCTACACTGCTCTCCAGCAGGTCAGCCCCCAACCTGTACTGGTACATGGGGTTGTTCTTCCCCAGATGCAAAACTCTACACTTGCCCTTGTTGAATTTCATTAAGTTTTTTCCCGCCCAACTCTCCAGCCTATCAAGGTCTCGTTGAATGGCAGCACAACCCTCTGGTGTGTCAGCCATTCCTCCTAGTTTGGTGTCATCAGCAAACTTGCTGAGGATACATTCTGTACCCTCATCCAAGTCATTGATGAAGATATTAAACAACACCGGTCCCAGTACCGACCCCTGAGGGACTCCACTAGTCACAGGCCTCCAACTAGACTCTGTCCCATTAACCACAACTCTCTGGCTTCTTCCCTTCAGCCAGTTCATAATCCACCTCACTACCTGATCACTAAACCCATACTTTATCAGCTTATCTACAAGGATGCTGTGGGAGACAGTGTCAAATGCTTTACTGAAGTCAAGATAAACCACATCTACCGCTCTACCATCATCTATCCACCTAGTTATTTCCTCATAGAAGGCAATAAGGTTGGTCAAACATGACTTACCCTTAGTAAAACCATGTTGACTACTCTTAATGACCCCCTCATCCTTGATGTGCCTCGAGATAGTGCCAAGAACAAGCTGTTCCATCACCTTTCCAGGGATGGAGGTGAGGCTGACCGGTCTATAGTTACCCGGGTCCTCCTTCTTGCCCTTCTTATAGATTGGAGTGACATTTGCTATCCTCCAGTCCTCAGGCACCTCTCCTGTTCTCCATGACTTACCAAAGATGATGGAGAGTGGCCTAGCAATGACCTCTGCCAGCTCCCTCAGCACCCTTGGGTGCATTCCATCTGGTCCCATTGATTTATGGATATCCAGATTGCTCAACTGATCCCTAACCCAATCCTCATCTACCAAGGCAAACTCCTCCTTCATCCTGACTTCTTCTGGGGCTACAGGGATCAGGGGCTCCTGGGGAAAGCCTGCAGGAGTAAAGACAGAGGCAAAGAAGGCATTCAGCACCTCTGCCTTCTTGATATCCTCTGTCTCTAGAGCACCCCCCTCATTTATCAGTGGGCCTATATTGCCTCCAGCGTTTGTTTTATTAGCTATGTATTTGAAAAAGCCCTTTCTATTGTCCTTGACCTGGCTTGCAAGGTTAAGTTCTAAGGAGGCCTTAGCTTTCCTAATTGCCTTTCTACATCCTCTGACAACTGTCCTATATTCCTCCCAAATGAAGCTGGTGAAGGGTCTGGAGCACAAGTCTTATGAGGAACAGCTGAGGGAACTCAGGGTGTTTAGTCTTCAGAAAAGGAGACTGAGAGGAGACCTTATTACCCTCTACAACTACCTGAAAGGAGGTTGTAGTGAGGTGGGGATCACCTTCTCCCAAGTAACAAGCGATAGGACAAGAGGAAATGGCCTCATGTTGTGCAAGAGGAGGTTTAGATTGGATCTTTGGAAAAATTTCTACACAGAGAGGCTTATCAAACTTTGAAACAGGCTTCCCAGGGCAATGTTGGAGTCCCCATCCCTGGAGGTATTTAAAAGACATGTAGATGTGGTGCTGAAGGACGTGGTTTAGTGGTGAACTTGGCAGTGCTACATTTACAATTGGACTTGATGATCTTAAGGGTCTTTTCCAGCCTAAGTGATTCAATGAAATAGTTAATGTTGTAAATTGGTTGAGCATGTATTTTAAAACAGTTTATACATAATGTGGTTTTGAAGTTCAATTTGGTAATTTGGTGCTCAGGTGATTGTTCACATGCACTTAACAAATCCATCACCTACTGATCAGAAACTCTATAGCTAGATATAATTCAAAGTCAATAGCTGTCTTCATAGAGCTGTGAAGATTATCATCCTGCCCTGATCTATGATTCTGATATCAGTGTAAGGCTGTCTCTAAATATCTATATCCAATAAATAATCTTTGGGTCAGTCAGATATGCACTTCATTGTAATCTTTTAAGAGGAAGAGCAGAGGAAAACTTTTACTTGTGCATTTAGTACATTACTGTTGTGTCTTGCAGTGAACAGCTATATGTTTCTGAAGCTGGATTGTTTTGATGGGTTTTTTTGAGACAGTATATTTGTGTCACAGTAAAGTTTTTTCAGTAATGATTATCAGATACTGACTACAAAGTAGGTCTGATTAAATATATCTTGTTTCATTCTTTAAGATGTGACTTCATAAGTATTCTTTCTGGTAGGAGCTTTATAGATTACAGATTAGGTCATTAACAAACACAATAATTAAACACCATTTTTCCTTTTTATGTTTGTCTTAAGCACATATTTAAAGGTTAACTGCTGCTTCTATAACTTGTACGTGCTTGAATATAAAGTTTTAGAGAAACTGTTTTTCTGTTCTAAATGCACTGTAACCAAAGGCTTTTGCCTCAAAGGTAGTCATCTCATTTCTAGACTCTTATTCATTATTATATGAATGACATATAAAATATAATATATTTATATAATATTATATATATAACATAAAATAGATAATTTTATTGTTTATATAATTTATTTTTTTTTAAAGTCCCTATTCAGCAGTCAGTATTTCCTACATGTATGTTCTGACCATGTGTGTGATGCATATAGTCTTTAAAGCACCTAGAAATAACTGAAACTCATTGAACTAACTCTTAGGATTATTTAAGTGAATAAAAATTTGCTTTCATTTTGGCTCATCTTCACTACCTCTTTTCTGATCCAGTATAGCAATTGTTTTGTTCCTGGATGATCCAGTTACAGAAAATATGAATTCCATGCTTGTAGATGCTTCAGCAGCAGGAGGTTAGAGTGACTCCCAGACACTTAACAGTAGGAGGCTGGAGTGACTACCCTGCTCTGGATTGTAGTCAAAGTGTAGGCGAAGAACAGATGTTACAGACAGCCTGTAGTACCTAGGTGTAGTTATTTTTTGTTTATTTTCTCTTTTATTAAGAGTTACATGACTGAAATCAGATATGTGTATTTGTAATTTGAATGCACGTTTAATTACACATATAGCATCTAGTCCCCTTTTAAGAAGTAGTCCTGTGTGTCAGCTCAGGAGATGAGACACAAATGTAGTACACCTGTTGTTCTACTGGATGTAAAATCTTGGAATAGATGAGACCCTGATGAATCAAGTTCAAATCCATTTATAATTGGTGATAGAGAGCTGTGGTCTATATGCAGAAATTATGTTGAAGAGTGATTCATACTTTCAATCTGGAAATGTACATGTGCAGAGCTCAAATAATCTCTTTCTGGCTGGCTAGTAATCCCATAGTGAATTTTTGTGACCTGTTTCTTGGAATAAGAGAAGTTGGATGAAAAACTGCAATACAAATGTAAATAGCCTTGCATTACAAATGTAGTGTGTCAGTTCACCAATTAGGATGTCTAGCAATGTGAGACCTATTACCAAGGGAACAGGAATGCAGTAATGGCAAAAGGTAAATTAAGCTGCTGTACATTTCCTGGGCCTCAGTAGAGTTAGAATTCAGTCTTCAGGAACAGAGATTGAAACTGCTGCTCTCAACAGTTCTGTTCTTGTCTGCTTCATACCACTTTTTGGGAAATAGAAAGCAATACAAAAATCAACAAAGGAGTTGTTTTTTATTTCTCGGAAGAACAGGAGTGTCTCCAAATCCTTAGGAGATAGTAATGTTCTCTAATCTGGAGAACGTGTATAGCTATTTTCAAAATCTTTTATATAGTATTGCTATTTTATTTTCTTAACAGAGTCTAAAATGGGAACAAAACTTCTTTTATTTCTTTTCTTCTTGACATAGCTGAAGGACTGAATATAGATGTGAAAGCCATCCAACTTGTTGAATACAACCTGAATGATAGATGTAAAGAAGAAATCCCATCTATGAGACATTAGTCATACACAGGATTTTCAAGTAGATACACCCAACCTGCTGGAATTATTACTCACTTTTCATGAATGTCAAGATACTTCTACTAGAGGAAGGTTCAAAATATTTTTGCTGTATAGAAACCTCTTGGTTGGTAAAAATATCACATTTGACAAAAGCTTTTAAGAATGGCTGAACTGTCGAAGCTTTTAAGACCTCCTTGTCAGCAGATAAGGCAACAAAACACATTTGGGAAAAAGACGACTGCTACCTCCACTCAGTTTGAACAGCGTTCATCAGCAATAGTAGCAGAAAAAATAATAAAAAGTATTTGTGCAAACAGAACTCCTGAACTATGACAAATTATGTGCTGCATTAATAAAGAAGTGGTAATACAAATAATGTATAAAATAAGTCCAAACTAATTCATACTGGGTTCTTGAAAGAATGTCAGTTCTTTACTTTCTCAGGAATTAATAAATTGTTTACATGTTTTATAATCTATTTCAGTATCTCACAGAGATTAAGAGTGACTAGAGTGAACTCTGATGTTACTGAAGTGTGTGAATATCACAAAAAGAAAAATGCTTAAAATAAGGTGCAAACCTTTTCTGTGTTCCAAATATCTGAGCAATGTCCATGAAGAATCCAGGTTTAAACTATGATGTTTATTTTTATTTTAATATTAAAACATCAGACAAAGTTTTTTTGTTATAATTCCATAGTGGGTGCAGAGAGAGGAGGAAGGATTTAGAAATGTGTTTAGACTTTTCCTGGTAGTTATGCTTTTACTGTCATGTTTTATTTAAATGATTATATCTAAAATTGCTGAAAGGTGAGATCAAGCAGTGTGCTTTGAAAAAACCTTCAATTCAGTATAACCAGCAGGACCCTTGTTTCACAGTGCTCTTCCTTAAAGGCAGCACACTTTGGCTTATTACTTTGAAAAAATGTTTTCCAATTATCATGCATGCCTAGATACCTGTGGGAGCCTGCTTTGAATAAGTGAAGACCATTAGGTGAAACAAATGTAAAATGGAAAATGGTTTGGATTACTAGAATTAATAACAAAGATACTTAGTGGTTATTTGCAATAGTTAGCCGTAAAATCCTTTATGGAAAGGATGCACATGTGAATGACATTCTGAAATTAAATAAAGTGCAAACATTTTGGAAAGCTGGCAGGGGGGTACGTCAACTTCCCTTGGAAACCCTGATATTTAGAACCTGACATTACAGGGAACCAGATGTTTCCAGGCACAAGAAAGGCAAAAATCAGATCGTTGAAACATTTCCTCTGAAAATTAAATTATTAGCAAGGAGCTTATCTCATCAGAAGTGAAAGTGCAGTAAGGAAGATGTCTCTGTGTCCCCCAGCTTTTTTTTCAGCGTAGCATTAAAAAATATTTTTAAGATACAGCTGTTGTATGTAAATGTGTCAAACTGCGAATGTGGTGGTAGTAGTGTTTTTTGGTTGGTTTGGTGTGGAGGTTTGTTTCTTTTTTTTTTTTTAAAGAAACAAACTAAAACTATTATTTATTGAGAGAAGGCAAATGGGAGGAATTTTGGGTGCTGTGATATTGTAGTACCAAATACGAAGATCCTGGGAGCAACCTCCACAGGGATGTGGTAGAGTCCCCATTGCTGAAGACCTTAAAAACGTGGTTGGACAGGTGCTAGATAATCTCATCTAGGCTCCCTTTCCCATGAAAGGTTGGACCAGATGGTCTATGAAGATGTCTTCCAACCTGGGCTGTTCTATGATTCCTATGATGCCTCTTGTCAGTGACTTCTGAAGGGTTTATGTTTACTGCTGTGCAGCTGTGGCTAGAGGAATTTTTCTTTGTCTTAAGAGAATAGTTTTGAAAGTTGTTTTTGTTTTGTTGGTTTGTTTTTTTTTTTTTTTAATGGCAACTTGTCAAAGTCCACCTAAATTTATGACCAATAGCAACTGAAATAAATACATGAGATCACCTGCTTTCCAGACAGTGAAAATACCTGTTGTGTGTGGAGTCTATTTGTTTATGGAAAAGCTTGTACCATTTCCCTTAGCTGACTAGTTCTAAGCCAGGGCCATTCTGCCAGGGCAATATTGACTAGACCTCCTTGCCAGTTCATAAAAATAGCTGAGATCCAAAAACCTTTACTTGAATGACGTGAATCCAGACAAAGCCTGAGAGCGGCCTTCCAAAGCAGCCTGTGAAATTAAAAAACATTTAACAATGAGGTCTCTTCTCAGTCTCCTCTTCTCCAGACTAAACAACCCCAGTTCCCTCAGCCTGTCTCCATAAGGCCTGTTTTCCAGACCTCTCACCAGCCTCGTTGCCCTTCTCTGGACTCGCTCCAGCACCTCAATGTCCTTCTTATCCTGTGGTGCCCAGAACTGGACACAGGAGTCAAGGTGCGGTCTCATGAGTGCCAGGTACAGGGGCACAATCACCTCCCTACTCCTGCTGGTCACACCGTTTCTGATACAGGCCAGGATGCCATTGGCCTTCTTGGCCACCTGGGCACACTGCTGGCTCGTGTTCAGTCGGCTGTCAACCAACACCCCCAGGTCCTTTTCCGCCAGGCAGCTTTCCAGCCACTCTTCCCCAAGCCTGTAGCGCTGCATGGGGTTGTTGTGGCCGAAGTGCATGACTCGGCACTTACCCTTGTTAAACCTCATACAATTGGCCTTGGCCCATTGCTCCAGCCTGTCCAAATCCCGCTGCAGAGCCTCCCTACCCTCAGGCAGATCGACACTCCCACTCAACTTCATGTCATCTGCAAATTTACTGAGGGTGCATTTGATCCCCTCATCCAGTTCACCGATAAAGAACACCACCTGGTCTCCCAATCCCTCAAAAGTGCCAGATGATTTTCTAGATATTTTTGCATCTCTGACTTTATGAAAATTACTTTATGCTGTGTTGTTCTTGCAGCAAACTACTGAGGATGCTAAATAGGCATGAAGCCAGCATCCTTGTGTTTGCTGAAGTGAACTGACCAGGAAAATAATGCTTTTTCGGTAGTTTTTCCTCACCAAAGGTGTTACTTTTTCTCCACTGGAAAACAGAAGCTGAAGAAATAATGACTGTTCTTTTCAGCTTTCTGTTCTGATGAACATATATGTTTATATATATATATATATTTATTTATTTTTTAAAAATGAAGACAGCCTGTTAAGGAAACTTAAAAGTATATTTATGTGTTTCTAATTAAAACTTCAGAAGAAAGAGACCTGTATACATTTATGCAAAGCTGATTCTGGTCACCTGCATAGCTCTATTTAGCATCCGACAGACAACACAAAAAGTCTAATGGAAAGGTTAAACAGCAATCAGAAGCTGCTGAATGTGCTTTATTTATTTATTGAATCTAGGAAAACGTGTCTCTGACGGACTGAGTTCCTTTCTTTGATATTACCCTCTTGTAAATAAGGCTTGTCAGTGTATTGAAAAATCTACTGGATTCATAGTGTCCTTGCCCAAAGAGGAAACAACACTGCAGTTTTTAACGGCTTATGAGATATGTGAAGATAATTTACACTACAATTGCTTTGAGTTTTAAACTGAGAGTAGAGGGAGGAAAATGCAAGAAAGCCCCCAAATACCTTCACTGTAATTTTAAATTTTTATTTTTTTTTTCTCCCCTCAGGATGGTCTAAATGTTAATACAATATTTCACCAAGGCTTTGGAGAGAATTCTTCAGAGCCTGTAAAAGTTCATATGTACTGCCTCCCTGTGCACTCAGGAGCTTGTGTGTGTTGGACATTGTAAGCGTTTATCTGTTGTTATTGTTAATTCTAACAGAGTTCTGACATACGGTGTCACACTTGATCACTGACACCATGTTGCCTAACTGCCAGTTTCCAAGTAGTAAGTTACAGGGAAAGATATTGATGTGCTATGAATTTGTAAAATCCCTTTAAAAGGATAGGGGGTTATCTGAAGAGATTTCTGCAATGTGTTCTGCAAGACACCTGGTCGAGGGTGTTGGCTAAACAGCATCTATGCTGCCTGCATAGAAAGAGAAGCTTTGTAGCAGTTCATGTAGATGAAGTCACAGCTTCCCACCAGCCAGCAAATGGTTTCAGACTCGTAAAATGACCAAGTCTGGCAGGTCTTCACCTGCTGCAGGTGTTACTGCAGTTTCCAGTTCTAAAACTGTAATGGAAATTAAGCAAATTCTCAACTGGAAACGTAACTAATTCCCAGGGCTGAGAAGTATAAAGTAAATAATTCAGTGGAATTCAGTATTACTAGAAGTGTATCTTCTTGTGGCATTTTAATGACTTTGCAGTGAAGTACTGGACTGGTTTTTAAACACATTCTTTGATTCCCTGTGTTTATGCTTCCTGTAAGAAGAAATCTCTTTGCACTTGTTAATGTAACACACATAGGCAAACTTTTGTTGCTCTAAACACCAAAAGTGGAAGCTGGCTGACCATTGCTTCAAGAATTAATAGTCACATGTTGATGTCACATATACAGTTGCATTATAAAATCATAGAATTGTTTTGTTTGGAGAAGACTTTTCAGATCAAGTCAAACCATTGACCTAGTACTGCCAAATTTATATCTTAGAGTGGATTGAATAGATCCTCTACAAGACAAAACCTGAATAACTGTTCCTGGGCAGTAGTGGAGGTATCTGGGTACTATGAAAAGTGACAGAGGAGAAGAATGGAAATATAACTGCATATACACACACACATATGCATGCTTTCAGTAGTAGTATAGTAATTGCTTTAAGGAACAACTCTTCTATCAAAGGTAGATATAACTGGGGTACGGGCTTTGGCTTTTTTTGAGAGCAGAAGGTTGTGGGTTTTTTCCTCTTCAGGAAAACAAAAAACTTTCATTAAGATATTTTTTTCTAACACTGTTTTCATTGATTTCACATGATACTTCTTTGCTCATGTTTTGAGGTATGTGCTTTAAAGACTTAAGATCATGGGTCATTGTGTAAAACTAAATATGTATATAAAACAAATTATGGGAAAACCATATGCATTAGGCTAGAAATACTAATAAGTTGATTCCCAGTGGTTTATTTTAATAGGGAAAATAATCCAGAATCTAGATACTGGAGCGTTATTTGATCATAATTAAAAATTATCATTGAATCTTAGAATCCCAGAAAGGACTCTGGAAGTTGACAGGTCCACCTGCCTGCACTCAAGCGTAGTCCCATGCAGCAGGTTGCCTAGGACCATATCGAGATGGCTTTTGAATATCTCCAAGGATGGAGACGCCACCACTTCTCTAGGCAAGCAATGTAGCAAACAAATGCCTGTTAGGTATTCATTGGTAGAACAGGTTCTGGAAAGCACACAGTTGTAGAGATTACTTCTGTGAGTTGCATAAAAAAGAATTTTATTACAGGTTCTAGCTACCCAGTAACAACTTCTGACTTGTACCAATTCAAAGAGAATTTTTTGTTTATTCCTATGCTGTTCCCTTAACCTGGCTCTGCTCTACAGTATATTGTAGAATTGCATGGGATAGCACTCCCTTTACAGGATATCTGAGCAATGAAATGAAAGACAGGAAGCTGTTTACATCTCAAGATGTAAGCTGCCTCGCTATACCTGTTAATACACAAAAGACTGAGCTCAACTTCCAAGATATTCACTATTTTTTTTTAAAAATATCGCTATTTGATGTCTTAATGTAGTAAATCTTAATGTAATCCACTTAAACATGATCAAATAACTGTTGAAAATATCAGGTTGTTCTTAAGCTCTACTCCTTCCCCTCCTCCAGCAGATACTGAAAAATACATGGTAAAAACTGATACGTCTAAGAAATAAAAATATTGAACATCAAACAGCAGTAAGGACTGAAATATTTACTTAGAAGCCTGTCCAGAGAAGAGAACTGTCTCCAAGAGATAATTCAAATATATATAATTTTTTTTTTGAAGCCAACAAATGAATACATTCTTTAAATTTATTAAGTTTTCTGTTGTAATGAGCAACTTTCCAAACAAATTTATGTAACAAAAAGTTACTTGGTAATCTTTAAGCTTGGTTCCATGCACTTAGGCTTTTCTTCTTTTTTCTTTTTCTTTTAGAGAATCCCAATGGAAAACTGACTTTGGATATAGAGTATCTAAGATGCATATAAAAATATTTCCTTTCTATTTTTTTTAAGTGGTACTTCATATTTTGATGTATTCACATTTTAATCTTTCTTTCATGTTCAGGGAAGTTGCAGTCCTGTATATGATGGTGTGAATATTAAACTTGTAATACATTCTGTAAAATAGTAAGCTGTAATTGTTACTGTAGTTGCAAACAACATTCTTTTAATCCTCTTTTGTAAACTTTTCTCTTAATAGAGTGAACAATAGAGGATTTTCCCAGGTGTCAATCTAATGCCAATATTGTCTCTCCAATACTTGGCCAGGCTTTGAAGATCTGAGCATAGTAACTTTAATTTTAGAGCAGACATTTGGAGTTCATGACTGTATCTCTGCATTACAAAAATGTATGACTCTGGGGTATAAGGTCAAATCTTCAGCTGTGAGTGCTGGGCAGACTGCTGACTAGGTGTAATAATGGTATTATTGCATTCAAGTCTTGAGGACATGTGCCTGTAACTTCTCCACAGGCAGCTGATGTTTTGAAGGTAGAACTGTCGTAGCAGGGCATGTAGTCAAATGAACCATAGGACAGCATATGTATCCTTTTGGTGCATTAGATGCTCTTCTGGCTGAACTGTATCCCTCCACAGGACAGCAGGGGTCTTGTGAGATTACAATTATTTACAAAAAATCCTATACTTCTGTGTTAGGTGTTATAGGCTTTTAAGTATGTATGCATCATAAAAAAATGCACATCTAAGGTTAAGCTTCAATCTTAATTCTCCTTTTAATGATTAAATTCTCATTTTAATGATAATAAAAATGACATGCATTACAAGGCATCCCCTGGCAACGCTGTCTCTCTGAACGTTCATACACGATAATCTTTTTTGCTGGAATGCAATATTAGTGGGTGCTGTGGGTACCACAGAGAGATCACAATAAAATAAATACTCATGTTTAAATGTGTTACAGAAGCTATCCAGAATTCTGATAGCTTTATGATACTCCCAATTAAGACAGTAAATGAAGCCTAAGTTTAGAAATACAATTATAGAAAAATGTATTGACACTCTGAGTTCTGATAGATTTGAAACTTTTTGTTTCTAAGGTGTACATGTGGAGAGGTTGTTGGGGTGGGCGGGCATGTGTAGGATTTGTTACTCATAGCTGCCCACCCTGATTGGAAGTTCATTTGTGATACAAATGGCTTTTTCCACACTTGTAGTTCTATGACTATGGCATTGCCATTTAAGGCAAACTTTAAACAAAAATTGGGGCAAATCTTGTGAGTGCCTTCAGACCTAGGAGGTCTGAAATAGAGCCACAGTCACTCTTGAACTTACTCTGTTGGTGTCCATTAATTATCTATATTATCACATGTTATACCAATCTGTGAACAATTCAATTAAGAAAAGAATGTAAATTTTCTGTCTTCAAATATTTGCTAATATGATTCAATAACAGTAAGACAAATATTAAAAAGCAGCATGGTAGAATATCTGTGAAAGTTCCTGTCTGAGGAATGTTTGAAGCAGAAGAGTGACTTGACACTTTTTTCCATTAAATAATCAGGGTTCCTATGCGACAATAAACTTTACTCGGTCAGGCTCTGCAGGTTTTGGCTATAATTCACCCTATGGACCTCGTCAACTAAATGAGACAGACACTGAATATATAGTGTAGGAGCATGTCAACTATCTTGTGAGTACCCATGTGTCTAACTCTGAGGTAGAATGCTTCCTTGGAGTTGGTATATCTACGAAGTTGTAGAAAACCTAAATCTGCTTGATGAATTTTGTTGCAAGAGCAAGTGAAACCTTAAACCAGTGTAAATTATCCCAATTTCTCTTTAGATTTTGGACTGTGAACAGTTACATTGCTATCTAAATATGACTATCTGTGAGAGGTAGGAAGCCAGACTTGATGATCCCTTGATAGGACCCTTCCACCTTGAGATATTTTATGATTCTATGACCTGCAGGTGTAACTTTTCCTGATTAGGTAATGAGAAGTCTCAAATTTGGGGGAATTATAATTCTAGAGTTGAATCTAGTCTACTTCTGAACTGTAACATTAAAATTTTCATATTACTTGTTCTTAACAAGAGAGGGACTCTGGTAAATGAAAAGTAAGAGAGGATTCAATAGTTTTAAGTTAGAAATTGAAACTTCCAGCAGTTTCTTGAAGATAAATATCTTCACAAACTTGCACTCTGAGTTTCACAAATGAAGCTATTGATGACCGTCTTTGACAAATCAGTTTTTTGCAAAATTTTCCTTTTTACGAAAAGGTCTTCCAAAGTTTAAGATCCTAAATATTAGCTGAGTTCTGGAAGAAAGTCCCTTTGATACAATACCTAGCCTACTTTCTTTTCTTTCCCCAAGTGTAAATAGGATGGCTACTTCTGTGTTTGCAAGGTCTTAAAGTGTTAAATGCTTGAATATTTCTATACTTCTTTGTTTTATGTTTTGTTCTTGCCTATTTTTCTTTAGTCTCTTTAGTGTACTGGAGCTTCCCCTACAACCTTCTGTCTACCCTGCAGCACTTCTAGTAGCAGATCTGTTCTCATAAATCATTTTGAGAGAAGCCAACACTTATAAAGGGAGTATATGTTGATTTCTGCACTGTCCTGACATATAATGGAAAGTTATGGCCGTGATAAAATTCCATTGCAATTCATACCATGCTTGTTTTGTGTTCTGTGGATGTGGAGCTTTTCCTTTAGACTGGAATATCATTCTGATTTTAATGGGTTTTTTGCTTGTGAAATAAGATGGTAATGAAATGAAACACAACTAGGTTCCAGTCCTGAAATCTGTTCTCACTTTTTCATAAAGGCAAAGCTTTCACTGACGTCAGTGGCAGTTTTGCCTGAGTCAGAATTGCAGGATTGGGCTGATAGTGTCTGACTTAATGAATTTCAAAGAGATTTCATTTCATGACCAGACAGATCATTTTGGAACGTCCTTCACAGCCAATGGAAATGCTTCTTGTGACCATGTTTTTGTTTTCTTTTGTTTTCATGCTTCTTTAAAGCTTCCCCACCCCCACCTCTTGGGAAGTGATACTAACAAATGAACGGTGTTTTTATTGAAAGGATAGTAATCTTACTGAAAAATTCATTGATTTTCTTGTTGTTTTGGTGGGTTTTCTTTTGTTACTAGGACCAAAAAGGGTTTTGGTGCAATATTCTTTCTTTGTAGAAGTTTCCATTGCTGTTTAGTGACTACAAGGCAAGGCTTATTCAACTAAAAAAGAAAAAAAATCCAAACATTTGAATCTTTTTAAGATTGTGGTTCACAGGCACAGAAGTCAAACAAGAAGGCACAGAAGAAAGAAAAGGGGATTCCAGAGCCCATAGCAAACAAAGAAAGAAGTGTGGAGGAGTGGGGTTTGTTGTTGTTTTTTTTTTTGTCCCCATTTCCTTTGATGGGAAGTGTTCAAAGCCAGGTTGGATGGGGCTTTGAGCAACCTGGTCTAGTGGGAGGTGTCTCTGCCCTTGGCAGGGGGGTTGGAATGGTTTAAAGTCCCTTTCAACCCAAACCATTCTGTGATTCTATGAATGTGTACAACGACAAGGAAACTTGCTTTCTTTTCTTCCCCTTTACGTTGATAGAAGAAAGGCAAGCTTCATTTTCACTGTAGTTTTATGAGTCAGTGTTGTCTTGCTAGAATATAAATATTTTCTTTAAAGGAAGCTTTGAAATAGAAGAAAGTTGTCTGTGCTACTTTTCTTAAATTACTTCTTCTAGGCTTTCATATTGATTCTACTCTATTTGCACTTTCACATAAATGCCGTAATGGGTATGTGAACTTACTATACTGAGTACTTCTGTATGTTTGGTTTTTTTTTTCCCAAGATAATCCTGATTAGATGTAGTTCTGCAAGGTAGTACTTTACCAAGACAAGTTTCCAAAACTGAAACCAGATATTTCAAAGTAACTGTATTGGTATTGCTGAATGCAATAGAAAAATTTACACTTGCAGAGTAATGTGAATACACACTTTGGGAAACAGTTATTTTTGTCAGCCAAGAGAGTGCTGGTTATTGTGATCAAGTAGCTGGGATGCTGTTTGGATGCGTGGTTACACAGAAGGGAGCATGTGTGTGTACATGCACTTCAAACAAACCCACAATTGAATATGTGATATCAATATCTCAGTTTAGATGAGGCATTTGTTTATACCACTAACTTGATATGGAATTCTGTCATCCCTACAATTAAATGCCTGTTGCCAATATACTAGTAATTTTCTTCCACTCGGAATGTCTCTTTTCATTTCAGAAAATTATTTTTAAAAGATCATTTTAATACTTCTTGTCTCTTTTGAAGAACTTTGTTTTCTAAAAGAGATTTTATTTGTGATTTATTGGTTTTGTGAGGTTATGATTTGTGTGCTGTCCCC
This sequence comes from Podargus strigoides, assembly GCA_028020825.1. NCBI lineage: Eukaryota > Metazoa > Chordata > Aves > Caprimulgiformes > Podargidae > Podargus > Podargus strigoides. The sequence continues at coordinate 38,269,784 of CM051621.1, read as the reverse complement.
ATGGAATGGAGATCTAGAGGAGAATGGCATTACAGCAGTGTCAGTGAGATGACTCAAAGAGAGCCCAAGCACAAGGTATTGTGGAGGCAAGCAAGAAGCAAATTGTAAAATGATCTTGCAAATAGAAAAATTTATGGAACATCTAACCTTTCATGGTGTTTTAATGGAATGAAGGGAACTGTGAAAAGTAGAGAGTCATATCTATATTGTTACATGGGTGTTAGGTCTATTACTTTGAACTAAACAGAATATATTTCTAAACAAATTAGTAAGCAAGTTTGTGGATACTTGTTTCTCAAAGCAAAGTTTGCTTTGCCAGTGGATTTGTACAGGCAACTTTATTCATGCTGAAGCCCCTCATGCTGTCATTACTTGCATCAGTGCTCATACAAGACTAACTCTTGTGGCTACCATGTTCAGTGCTAGTAAGGTTGAGTGAATAGTTTTCTTGCCAACTACAACCTGACCTTTTGACAAGTGCTTCCCCACTTCCCCCCCCCACTCTCCCCCTAAGTCAATAGTAAGTTTTGCACTTCATCAGGAAGATAAAAATCCAGAAATACAGTTAACCACCTATTATAGTAAACATTTTTTTTCTTCTGTTAAATAGTAACAAAGCAGACAAAATGTTTAATAAGTGTCTATCCTAACAGAGCCTTCAGGTATGCTCTATAAGAACCGCAAATACTATAAAAACAACAGGCAGTTGTTTTTGTTTTTTTTTCCTCACTGTTACATAATGTCAGGGTACCAGTAACTCCTGTGGTAAAAACTTTCTGGCTAGTATACACATTGCTTATTGTTGATTAGTGGCCCTGGAACTATTCATGGAATGAACACATCATACACTATATTAAACAGGGTAGCTATGTATTTATTTGTATTTACTTTAATCCAAATTTGTTCAAATAATCTGAAGTGGCTAGCAACAGCCCTGTGAACTTCACTGTGGTGGGAGTTATTAAACGCAGCTTGTATGGCAGTTTGACAGTGTCATGTTCTCTCTGTGTTGCTTCTGACCTGATTTGCTACAAGGCTAGGTCAAATCTCTTATTGGGGAGAAGAGGGAATTTTACAGCTTGCTCCAGGGCAGATTAAAAATGGAAATGTTTGCCACAAGGTCTTTCTCTAGTGTAGTTGCAGTAGGTCTATATTTTTAAAAAAGAGAAGTGACTTCTACTTTAAGTAGTGTACAACTAGCTATTGAAATATCTTCCTTGCTATTAATCAAAATCCAGAACAGTTTTTCAGGGCTGCTGCAAAATTCATGTGTAACCCATTGCAATCCTTCTGTGGTATATAGTCCAACAGGACAAATGAAGTTGACTGTCTTCATAAAATATCACACAGCTAATTCTTGGCCATGTGCAGAATCTACTAAATCACTCGTGTTCATGAGAAAGACAGAAGATTTTTTCCTTCTTCTGTGATATTTTGGGAAACCTTATGTAACCTCTAAACTACACTTTGTGAAGAGTTGTTCTTCAGCTTGATCTTGCTCCTGACAAAGTTTCAGTATGGCACAATCTTAAGACAGAGATGTATTGCATCAAACTATTCCTGTTTTTCAGCCCTGAATCTTAACATCATGTAGATACATACAGCACTGTAAAGCTCTGTGCTGAGCAACAGTATTCTGCAAGTACTTAAGTTCTTTAGACTTATTTTTCTGAAAGAGTATACTGGATGTTGCAGTGGAGTGCACAAGTATACAAGGCACAGAAAAAAAAATTGCTTTCAGTTTTATCTCACTAGCCAAAATGTAGGCTCAACAAGAAATGTGAACGAGTCAGATGCATTTATTTTTGCAATGAGTCATGGCTTAATCGCATCTTAATAGCTGACGTTAAACTAGTTCTCTGGAATTTTAAAACTTTATTGTGAAAAATAATGCAACATCTATAGTAAACTGAAGTTTAAATACATTTTTACATTTGTACAATCAGTCCTGTCTGTCTTCTGCATGCTCAGTGACTAGTGAACCATTTGAGAAGCTATCAGCTGGAAGTGTGAGCTTTTTAAGGCATGTCACTCATGAGTGGTCTTAATATTAGACAGGGAAGAACAATTTCTGAACATAGACTTTGAGCATGGAGGAAATAGTCTCCAGGCAAATGTTTGTACCAATGGTATTATCTGGCAATTGTCTCTCATTAAAAATTGCTCAAATTAAGGCTGGAAACAAACAAGGAAACCCTTTTTTTTTTCCTCTCGAAGTAATTAAGAAAAATAACTTAAGCTGCTTCTTAGCATTGATTACAACTGTAAGAATTTGAGATAAAGTTGATGGGTGAATACTTGGCTTTCTAGACACCACTGAGAGTTGAAGACTGGAATGTCTAGGACAGTAAAAAGTCAGATACTTTAACTTACCCAGATACTTTAACTTACCTGGCTCACAGATATCTCACTTAAGGAATGGGAGAGATGACATGTCTTCCTTCTCCCATGCAAGATTCTGACCCTAAACCCTGGGGACCTTGTGTGAAAGGGACAACATGAAGCAGAGAAGATGGAGTTTCTGGAATTATTTTTCCAGAATATTTTCAGGGTGCAGAATATCCTCTTATAAAAAATCATAGGACCAGATGCATGGAGTTTATTTTAATTCAGATTTGATACTCTACCTGTGTTAGTATATACATGAAAAGAAAATATTTCTCTGTTTTTCAGATAATCTCACCTAGTATCGTAAACACTGATAAATCGTATGTCATAAAAGTCACAAACTGAATCTTACACAACACAGATATATCCAAACTGTGTATAGTTTATAATAAGACAAAAATCTTAAATTTTTCAAGCATAGATAAATTCAACTCAATCACTTCAGAGCTTTGATGTGAAGTATTATATAAAATATAGTGTCTTTTTGCAGTGCAGTTGCAGAATGCATCTTTTTTATTGCCACTTGTACTACGATAATTCAGAATGATTCAGGTTTATTCAATGTTCTCCCAAGTGATTTCTTAGATGTAATGGAAGCAAATGTGATAGCCTGTTGTTTGTGAAGTCATTGTGTTTGACAATGTTGAAACTGCTTTTATAAGCAGTCTGCTGGTTTTCACTGAATATAATAAGCATAATTAGAGAGCTTACTGTTGAACACTCCGGTACTCTATGGGGGTGAGGATGCCTACTCTCAGCATGTTGAGAGTATAACAGGTCAGAAAGGATTTTGGGTCTGAGGTTCCTCTTCAGATCAAACTTGTGGCCTGCAAAATTCATCTAGTTCTGTTGGCATCCATTTCTGTCACTAAGATTATCCATTGGTCTTCTGCAAATTCACAATGAAAATGCTTTATCTCTGCTGAGATAAGCAGCTCTGATTTTTAGTCTGTGGGCTGTTGTGGGCTTTTTTGTTTGGATTTTTGTGTATGTGTTTTGGTGGGGTTTTTTTTGTTTGTTTGTTTGTTTGTTTAATGGAAGGACTTTTCCATCCACTCAAGCCTTTGTCCCAGTGGTTACAAAAGTCACTTGGAATATAGAAAACTGTTTTTAGTTCTGTCCTACTCTTAAGTATTTGTATGCCTCAACCTTAATTTGTTTTCAGTTGCTTAATTTAGCATGAGGCTAACAGAAATGACTATGACAGCCGTTAAGGGGAACATTAGGCTTTCAAATGTATATGAAGAAGCTAGAATTTCTTGATCAGTTCTGCCTATCAGTATTCTGGTTGGAGACAGATAGTAATCTTCCAGTTTCTAGTTGTCACCTATTGCGGAGGGTAGAGGAATCTTCTGGCCCTTTTCTTCCTCCCAAACTCCTGTCTTACTCTTGCATGAAATAAACTTACTCAAAAAGTGATAGATATGTTGCATGTTGGGTAATGAAGGGAAAACACAAATGTAAATTTTTTGATGGGCTTGCATGTGCAATGGAAAACAAGCGTCCCCTTCAAAAACCACCAGAACACAGGAAGGTTACTGACAGTGATAGCCTAAATATATTTTTCCAGACTAAAGGTTCAGAAAAGTATCTAATAGAGGAATATATCTTCTAGCTACATAACCTTTTCTGGCAGAACAGCTATCAGGGAAAAAAGAATGAATTGATGAGACTGTAAGCTGTTAAGTTGTTTCAGTTTAGTAAGATGAATCTCATCTTTCTCCTTGGTGACATCGTTGCATATCTATTTCTGACCATGTTTCTTATCCACCTTCCTAAATTGTAAGAATTTTTTAATTCTCTGTGTTCATTGTGAGCATCTATATTTTGAAGAAACACAGGCATTTTTGCTGCCCTAAGTATTGCTTTCTGGTATGAGGCACGGTCTACTGCTTGCCTACTAGTAATCTGCTGCTACTTTCTGTTTATTTGGTGGCCGTTCAGCCCTGATGTGTGGGTTTGAATTTGATTATATTCCTAGTGCTAGGGGTAAGTAGGAGTAAAAAGAGATGGATTGATTTTTCCTATGCTGAGGAGAGGTCATAAAAACTTTTAAAAGACCAATCAGTACTATGCTATATTGTAATACATTGTTTTGGTAGCATGTCCTCAAATCCTATTATATAATTGTAAATAACTTTTTCAGACTATTTTCAGTTTACTTTCAGAAATTTTGAATAAAAAATGTTAACTCTAGAAAATGGGTGAGAATGTTATCAGACTATCCTCTGTAGGAAAAACATGATGGTATGACTGTTTACAAAGATGGCAAAATTAAACAATGACATTGTGTTTTCTGTGGCATTTTCATTTTGATGTGTCAGTGCATTATTGTTGATGTAAAGTGTGCTCAGAAATACTGAGTAGCAAGAGGCATGTACTCTCATCAGTATATCTAACACATAAAGCCAGATATTTAGTAACATTTTTTCACTGTCACCTTCTAGTTAAACACCGATCTGGAACAGAAACTTGAACAGAGCAATTCCTTTTGATACCAGACTTGCATGAAACTAGACTTTGCCTAAGATGTTTCTCTTTGATTGTCAGTAACAGGATAAATACTTCATGAACTTCATTGCCTAGTACAATCTTACATACAGCAAAGTAAATGTGTAATTATTCTTAATTCCTGTGGTATTCAAACATGAATTTTAACACCACCAAATTGAAGTTTGCAAATTCAAATATTGTCAAAGTGAAATATGAGACTCGTTTTGTTCTCTTTTTGCAAATTACTTTGCCAGAAGTGCCACACTTTATTGCTAGTTCACAGTACTGCCTTAGTCATTAGTGTTGACAAATTATGTTATCAAGGGAAAGAGAACTACTTCACATCTAAGTCTGGCCACAGTCAGCTAGATCTCAAAATTCAAAACTGAATAGCTGTCACTTATTTTCTTTTGTTTAAAAAAAACCCCCAAGGAGTAGTGGGCATATTTCAGAAATCAAAACATCATTTCTGCTGAAATAATATGCATACAAGTTCAATGAAAATCAATTATCTCTAGTTCTGGAATGCTTTCTAGAGGAAAAAGCATAAAACTTGGTTAAAAATGTTATCATAATTAGTATATTATCCTAATTGTATAGTAATCTAGTAGCTAAAAATTATGTAACATGATGTAGGTAACATCTGGTATATTACTGAGGGGATAAATAATTCACATGTTAACTTATGGACTGAAATATTGAGATATACTAAGATCAAAGTTATACTACGAAGAAAGGGAGATGGAAGCACAGAGCTGATGGAACTGTGATCAGTTTGTGTATACCATGTGAGAATTAAAGGGTTACTAAAGCAAAAAAATTATTCTTATGGTCCTTTTGCCTGTTTTTATAATGTGATATTTTTTTGCTGGAGACAAACAGCAATAAAGTGGTAGCTATGCAGCAAGTAGAAGATTTTTTTTTTTATTTTACTCTAGACAGTGTATGTTAATCTGGCAAGTTAGGAGTTTGAAAATATAGAGCTTGTATGAAAAACTAAATGGTACTTCATAGTGTACAAAACTTATTCTTTACTGTCTTTTTTTCTCAGTTTTCCTCTTTCCAGTAAATGTCTGACTTCATTGTGAGTGATGCTCTCTGGATATGCTTATCTCTCAGCCCATTTAGAAAAAAGTAATCTGAGTCTCCGTGTGTTCTTGCCTCCTAGTTAGCTATTCAAGTCTTATAAAATCAGCTGTCAGCACCCAATATACACAGTGCATGCTATAAAATCAACTGTCTATGTAATGTCTTCATTGTGATTCTTAAAATCTTTAGTATAATCTCTGATCTGTAGTATAGAGGGTAATTCTCCTTAGATTTTTTGTTTTACATGGACACTTTCCAAGTTAGAATCTATCCCAAAAGTTGAATGTAGATTCAACTTTCTGTGCAAAATTGTGCTGGCCTCTGATACGAAACACATTCAGTAGGTGATGCTTGAATATCTAAATAATATTCGAAGCTGAGAAAAGTTCAAAACATGTCCCTATTCCTCTATAGTGTTTTAACTCAGCTGAAACCTGGAAGTTTACCTTAATCTCTTAATGATAAAAAGTCCAGCTATCATTAGGAAGAGGTATTGGTAATCTGCTGCAGTGACCATTATGTTCAGACACCCTAGAAAATGCCTAAATCCCATTTCTATAAGATAGGAGGGAAAGAACCCCTTTAAAATAGTGGAATTGAGGAAAACTACTATAAGCATGTTGTTGCAAAATTAATTGCTAATATCTATAAACCTTTAGAGCAGGTCCCTGTTAACAGAAATTTTAAAACGGAGTTTAAAAGATCTTGTGCTCTTTCACAAATGGCTAGGGAAGCCTCATGGTTTCAGTAATTATACTGAAGAGTAAAATTATGACTACATATAATTCATAGCAACACAGAAGTGAGCAGACATTTCATCTGTGCTCTTAGTCTAGTATAAGATATCGAATATGTAGTTTATAGAGGCAGTTTTCAGAAAAATACTCTTGAAATGTAGATAAGTATAGGAGACCTCTAGGGCAAGACCTTCTGCAATTATAATGGCTTTATGCTTATAAAAAAGTTCATGTACTACCATCAGTTGAATGTCCCTTTATATTCTGGAATACTTAATGTTTTCTTTGGTGCCTTAGGCTTCTAAAAGATAATGGCACAAATAGGTAGGGAGAATCTTGAAAGCAAACAGTATCACTTCACCAGTCGCAGTTTGTTCAAGATATGCCTAGAACAAAGCCAACTTCTCTCTTCAGCTGTGCTTGCGATGTTGACCCAAACTGCAACAGACACTATATAAGAGTTAGGATTGCTTTCTGTTTCTTCCTCTCAGTAAATTTAGGAAATTTTTCACGCAAACAGCCATCATGGCAAGTGTTCCTAAATGTTTTGCTTCAGCGTTCTGAATACAGCGTCAGCAGCACAGCCCCATTTAGAGGGAGACGTTAATTTCAGTAATTCATTGCCTGTATCTCTGCTTTGCTTTAATTGGTGCCTTACACATTTTCTTGATATTAATATGCAAGAATTAAACGTCATAAGTTAAGTTCTATGGCTACAGAATAACACTTCATAGATGGACTAATCCAATATATCTGACACTTTCGTTGAATGGCTTTCATTAGCACTCGTAGAAATTGTCAGAAAACAAGGAATAAATTATTGATGCTTTTAAACTTCCTGTAGCATGAGGCTGGTGAGTAAAAATGGTACAACAGTAATGTTATTGAACAAGGTAACTGCTTTTTCACTTGAGTTCACTCTAATAGAATCTCAATATATTGAGTAGGGCAAACTGAATGTAAAAAACATTAGCAATGTAAAAATCACTAGCAATGTAAAAAGCTAGTTATTTAGATTTTGATCTCAAAGACTATTTGTGAAGAAAAGCATAAAAAAAATGAAAATTCTTTTTTATACAACATTCTGGTCTGACATCTGATTAAATTTAGAAAGAAAGTAGCTTAATATCTTTGTAAGAAATCATTCCTTCTTAAAATATCATGAAGAGACTGGTTGGAAGTTCCTTAAGATGTCAAAACCAACACCTATTTTATGTTCTTGGAGGATTTTCTTTTATATGAGTTTAGAAATGTTCTTTTGTTCTTATAACTTGTTAGAGATATATAAGTGGAAGATGGGAAAACTTGCCAAGATCACATGAAATGGATCGTGGATGTCTGCCATCTATGATAAAAGGAAAAATTGCAGTTGACGATGTAGGTTTTTTCCTGTGTTTGGTTCGGTTTAGTTTATTTTGGTATGGCATTTCTACTTTTCTGTAAGTTAGTGTTCAAGTTGTAACAAATGCTTATTACACTTAACTGGTTTTTAGTCATCTTTCATAAGTACTTTAGAAGTGAGTTGACTTTATTGTGGTCTCTGATAATCTACTTAGTTGTACCTCAGAAGTCCTATATGTTTTGTTTAACCTGCGTTCAAATGCAGTCTTAGACTGAATCCATGGTATATGCAAACAAATATGGCTTGAGTAGCATAGCTATTACCCACCCACCACTTCCAACATTTTGATATTTGTGTCCATGAAAGGATCTCCTCATTCCAACAGAGGTTAGGTGACCAATCGAAGTGCTAAATTAACATATTTGACTTTTTGATGTGAACGAAGTGGTATGTTTTAACGTAATTTTTTTTAGTCCTGCTTTGGCTAGTTGAATGTTACTGCAAGTAACAGTGTATATTCTCTGTCTAAGTCTTATGCTTGTATATCCCCATTCTCTATTTACTCGCTTATTTTAAAATTTAAGTACACAAGCTGGAAAAGATTCTCTGCTTTCCGCCAGCGGGCAGCGGTGAACTTCTGTTGCTCTGATTTGCTGGGGCATTCCTGGGTTGTTGGACAGGAAACCACTGAGCAGCTTGTAATGGAAACCTGTCTGCTTAACCGAGTTTGTTAAAATTGAATTTTCTTGTTTCAATGAGCTGGTATTTTTATGAGAAATTTCCAATTGAGTTTTTCTCTAGTATTTGAGTTCTTGGACACTGCCAGAATGAAATTCCAGTTTATATGAACAAGAAAACAAACCACTACTGGACATGAATGAGGAATGTTTTTCTTTTATTGAGTACTTGTGACTTAACTATGGTTACAAATGAAGAGACCACACTCTGAGAATAGCTGAGATTATGGAATTCCTGTTCTGCAGGAGAACTGAACTGATTTGATCTTCAAACCAGTTTAAAAGCAGAACATTTAGTGGGTACTCTTTTTTTTTTTTTTCCTTTTTTTAAAAGTGACCTTTTACTAACATGGAGCTAACATTATTTTTTTTCCCCTCCAGTATTTAATTTAACTTACTCAATAGACATTACAGTTTCCCTATCTGAGAGCACTTCTTATGAAATTACAAAAGGTAAAAATGGAAGGAGGAAAAAACTTGGAAAGCATGTGCTTTGTATGATACTATGATGCAATATTCTGTATGTCCATCAATGATTTGGACATATTGCTAGCATTGTTGGCTTGCAGAGAAAATGGCTGATATTAGAGTCAGGAATGATACAATTCTGTAATTTCTGAGGTATTTTCTTTTCTTTTAATATACTTGAATCATGTTGACAGCCAGATTTCAGAGTTGACCATGGATTATAAAGTCTACAGTAGAAGAGGTCTTACAGTAGTACAAAATGACTCAAGTCAAGTTAGAATTCTTGTTTAGACCCATGACTCAAGACTACCATTCTTCCCTTATTTCTATGGAGAATGTATTTCTAAGGGGGTGGAGGGTGACACACTAACGTAAATATTCTTCTGTTTCCTAGGTCTTGATTTTTTTTAATTTTATTTTTTTTCTAAAAATGCCCCTATGTTTTAGGGTCTTTTACTGAGTGTTTTAACTTTTGAAGAGCAATAAGAATTGTAGATTATATGCTCCCTTTCCATTACATACCTCTTTTAACTAAAATCATAGTTGACTAAACCAATTTAGGAAGCTTAGAGTGACAGGAATGTTGTATAATTGATTCTTTAGATGTTGAACCTAGAACAGTCAAACTCTATCAATCTGGAAAAAACTGGTACCAGAATTTTTTAGTAAACTGTATCGTATGAAGATCAAAAGACACATAAATGCTGGCCAATTTTCTTTACTAAACTCAATTGTAGCTGTTTATCTGTTCAGGATGTGTTTCAAATATTTATCTCTTTAAATTGAAATAGTCTAGAGTTTTAAATCCCTACTGTGAATAAATCAACTTTGCCCAGTTACACAAAGAATTGTCTTAATTATCAGACTGTCAGGTATTCTGGGTTTGACCTCACCTGCTTTTTTTTGCTTTTTTTTCTCTCTGAAGATTCTATTCTAGCCTTGAGCAAATTCTTTAAAATTGGAGAAATGTGAAGAGAGGATTATATTCTAGGCTGTCGTGTTGAGCCACTTGCAGGAAAGAGTACCCTTAAAGACTAGATGTCTCCAATTTTGGATTGTAACCTCTAAACATTGGCCAGCAGCTCAGAAGAGAGCTTTGTCTTCTTTATATTTCCTCAAGAAGGGAAAAATAAGTTTATAAATATGTTCTGGGATGATGAAAAGCTTATTTAAATTTTTTTTCCTAGCTGTACTGAGAGTGTTAAGAAGCGTTCTTTCATGATCCAGGACAAATGTTTTTTTTCTCAAAGTTGGGGCAAATTGACCTTTTATATAATTACAGAAAGCTCTGTGAAAGAAAGGTGTTGCTTTCATACAGGACCAACGGAAGGAAAACGTTGCTGCCTTGGGGGTAGGTTGAGAGGAGCTTCAGAAGAGTATATGTAAGACACGGATTTAGGTCTGCATCCAGTCTGAACCAGCACAAATGCAGAGCAGTATGATCCTGAGGATTTGCTGGGGTGACACAACCTGGGGAGAAACCGCGGACCTATGGTGTTTGCATGAGTGCTCAGAGCCTCAGTGTAAGTAATCTTGCTCTGCAGACTGGGAAACTCACACACATTGCGAAGATTTGAAGAAATCTGGGCTCTTTGGGCAATTTCAGAACTCAAGTCATTCATCATCACCAACATCACACACCTCCCCATATTCTTGTTCTTCCCGTGTTTCCGGTATTCAGAAGCTGATTGCAAACTGTTATTTTTTGCTTTTCCAAAGCAAGTAGCATTTTCTTCCTAAAGCTAAGGTGACTGTGAGAAATTAGAAGGGTCCTCTGTATTATAGCTTCTGACAGAAAAAAAACCCTGATTGTGATCCTCCATTTGGTAGTTGCTTTATATCACAGATTTTCTATAAAGTTTTTATTTGTGAACACTTTTGTTTCTACTCAGGATTTACTGAGCTTTACTCACTCTAAAGAACTTACTGCTTGTGCACTTTTCTTCCCTCTGTTCTCCTGTTTCTTCTCCCCTCAAACCCAATCTATTTAGCTCTTTAATTTGACTTTCTATATGGTATTTCTCCTAGACTGCAGCATCTCCTGGGCTTTTTAAACAAAATAGCTTGAAGCTCTTGTTTATATGGTATGGTTGCAAAGAAGCATTGATCTGAACGATGCCATACATTTATCTTCATGCTACCAGGAGATAATATATTCATATTACCTTAGGCAAGTGTAGTCTTTCTCAATATCATTTCAAGTGGAAATAATGCCTTAAAATAAGCTGATGTAATAAAAGGAGAGTTTCCTGTCATATGACAGCAGCTATTAACGGAAAATATTGTTACCTGACATATGTCATTGAATCTTTTGATGAAATAGGTCAGCCAAGCACCATCAGGATATTGCTCTGAGAATCCCACAAAGATCTTGGTCAAGGTGAGGTGGCACTTCTATTCATGATCCTAACTGGAGGTCTGATAATGAGATATATCACTTATGTTTGAAAGAGGTCAGATTAAAATAGCTCTGTCTCATCTAGGCTAGCCTTTGCAAGGTAAGAAATGCCAATTTTTACTGCCCACCGCAGTAAAAAGTTTGAGATTTAGCCATTAATAAAGGGAGCTCTATTACAATAGCAGTTAGAAGGAAATCAATGTGGCTTCTGTATTTTTTTCATCTGGAAATGAAATGAAAGAAAAGAGCGTTCTTGCATCATAGTTAGGACCACTGGCAAGGAGTTAAATGGGAGTGCTAATGACGGATTGTAGGTGTAAGCAGGACACCCATAGTCTAACAAATAGTCAAGGCAAGCTCTGGTATGTTTTGAACAATGCATTTATAATTTTTAGTATAGATGGATGAAAGATACCTCACAGGGACAAAAGTCCAGTAAATATTCCAGTGTTTGAAGGAGAGAATCACTTTTCCCCCTGAAGCTTCTGATACATAAGGCAGCATTCACAGAAAGCTAAATGGCTCAAATGTGCATGGGGCTAGGCAGCGTGCTCTTGCATGGCACAAAATTGATTAGGCTGCATTTTACAAAGGAACTGAGGGATTTTTATCTGGTGGTGCTGGTGCCTTTCTGGTCAGTTTTTAGCTAGCTGTCAGCTCCTACATGGGTAGAGATTAGGTTTTGATATTTTCCTGACTGGTTACAAAAGCAGTCCTAATATTTGGACAAAGTTTAAAGGCATAGCTTTAGTCATATTAGAGTCTACAGTCAAGCTGAGTTCTGGTGGTATAAAGGTTTATTTTTGCAGATGTCTCCAGTAGAGGAGGAGAGCAGCTACAACAGATAAAAGTTGTGAGTTTTGGTTGGTATTCTGGGTTTTTTTTTTGGTGGGTGAGGTTAATGAAAGTGTGTATACTGTAAACATACTAAAAAGATGAATCCCCTAACCAAAGTAGGTAAATGGCTGTAACTAACAGAAATTAGTTTACCCTCTCTTAAAAACATACAAAAAAGTATTTGTGTTAAGGATTGCTTTTTCACTCTTCTTTTTTTCCTACATTTTTGTAGCCCAGATAAATAAATACTGAAGTTTATAAAGCATTATTAACAGAAGCTCTGCCATTGCTAGAAAGGCTTTTCTTTTTAAACTTGCATGCAGTAATTCTGAAGAAAACAACTGCTGCTAAATTGAAGGAAATCTAATATTATTTATTTTTCCTTGATAATGATTGTTTTTGAATGCTGTCAAAGGAACTTTGGCCTCTTTTTTCCGATTGTAGCACTCTGCTACTTTGGATTGTCCTACTGATAAAGCTCTATAAGAAATAGTCTTGAAACTAAGATAAAAAGTCCAATATATTGGTTCAGTTGTTAATTTCACAGCTCAGTGATTATTTCCAAATATACACTGTTTGGCTGAGCTACATCTGTAGACAAATATTGATTTTTAGGGATTTTTAGTTGTTCTTTTTCAGTGAAGAATTGCTTCACTAATTCTCTATGATTTTTTTAAAAAATTAAAAAATAGTAAAAATTTCTACTCAGTTGTTCAGGAGGTTGACATGAAAATTTGAATTAAAGTATTTTTATTGTTACTAAGGAGACAGCAAAGGCAGTTTTCATTTTATAAAATATCTACTTTTAGTCCTTGTTTGAAATAACTTTTTCCTGGAACTGAGGAATCAAAAGTTCTTTCTGTATCTCCATTTAAACCAAAGGAGACCCTCAAGTTTAAAAAGATGCTGTTGGTGCTAGCAATAGCTTGTTGCTACACGCTTGAGCCTCCTTTTAATGCTTCCATTCAACAAACCCATGAGCACCTCCATATGTTTAAACACAACAGAATGTTTCTGACCTCAGTGGGAATACTGTACTATGTGGACATTCCGATGTCTGTCCAGTGTACTGCACTAGTGGAAACATTTTGTGAAAAATCCATCAGTTTGAAAGAGTCAAAACCAGTCTGTGGTTAAAGCCCTTGTCAGTCCATTGATGTTTCGAAACTTATATACAGAAACTACAGGACACTATTTCATTGCACAGGAAATCTTAAAGCTCTGGAATCTGAACATTGTCTTTCTGTCCCACAAAACACTCGCCTCTTTGTATAATTTCATGCACATGAAGACCTCTCTTGCTCCATCTCATTTTTTGTTTTTTTGTTGGTTTTTTTTTTGTTTGTTTGTTTGTTTGTTTTAAATTCTCGTGTGTTTTGCTGCAGGGACTTTTTTGAACTTTATTAAGCTGCTTCTTTACATGTAATGTGGAAGGAACCTTCTTCATAAAAATATATGCCCTGTAAGCCCTTAAGGAATGTTTGTCTTGTTTAATTTACAAACTTTGTCTTGTGCTTAGGCATTGATTCTACCTACTTATATGATTATTTCCTAGCAATAAACATGGAATATTATTTAATATAACTCAGATATTAGATCACAAAATAAGAAAAGCACCTATGTATTGCTATGATATAAAACCCAAACGATGATCAGATTATAGAGTAGAAGCTCTCATAGAAAGCAAAATCAGTGTTCTTCACTAACTTTATTTAAACAAACCATCAAGTTGGTTCCTATCTAAAAATAAAATAACAAAAAAGTGAAGAGGAAATAGTGATCATTTTGTCACCTTGTATAGAATGAAGCTTTAACTTCTTGTGAGTCCTGATTGAACTTCAGTCAGTATGGTCTGACTACAGAATACTATGTTCAAATCTGTGGCGCAGGTGTGTAAATGGAATCTTATAGAAAGTTAAAATTTCATTGTATAAACTATCTGACTTATCTACACAACTGTCCTATACTTGAATAGCTTCAACAGTCTACTTTGTAGGTGTTAATAAGGACATTTTAGATGTTGCTTTCAGAAACTATGTGTCTGACTTGAATCAGAGTTTATTAATTTTTTTTCTTTTATTTCTATTTCACCAGAAAAACTTCTAATCATTTGTTAGTACAGAGTGGAAGCACCAGAACTGTACATAACAATACAACTTAAGTGGCTTTCTCATATTGTATGGGTAAACCAAAAACTGCAGCAACTTTGGAAGATGCTTTTCAACCTATTATTGATCCGCAAGTGGATTTTGAGGACAGATGGTGATCCTGGAGTAACTTCTGCTGATGTAGCTGAACCACTGGAGTTTTCTGGAATTTAATTGCTTCAGTGAGGAATGCAGACTCTTCTTTGTGTCCTCCTTAGGTGAGGTCAATGAAACAAGAATTTATTGATGAAACATGTCTCTTGTCTGCAGACCATAGGTTAATGTAATCAGTAACTGAAAACCCATTGATATTTATAGGACTACTTAAATGCATCTGACATCTGTTTTTCCAGCTGCAACAAATTCAGTAAAATCACATACTGCTCAAAGTACAGAAAACAGATTTACTCCAGATGTAAAGATGTTTATATCAGCTAATTATGTAGATTGTAGCTCCAGGATATAATGACCCCAAGAAATAAAAGAGATTGAAGGGGTGAAAATATTGCTCTACAGGTTGATAATAACCATAATGGTACTTAGTTCTGCTTGAGGACAAGTTAATGCCTTTTGCATTCGTATCAGATCAAGAGTAAATGTAGGGATATTTTGAAGAACTTAATTTTATTAAATTTAATAATCTAAAATTAATATTGGAGTCCATGGCACTCTTTTTCTGAGTAGACTGCAAGAATAACTCTAAATTTTATTAGTTTAATAGTTTGAATATAAACTTGGTAACACAGCACAAACATAAAGCCAAATTTTCACTGCAGCATTAATGTGACTTTAAACTAGCAGGTTTTTTTTTTCAAAAGTTCCAATGTGAAAATGTAGCTGTCATTGATCTTTCAACCCAGTCTTTCATTTAAAAGAATGTTTCTCCCAATCCACAAACATTCTCTTTTCTTCATTTCAGTTAGCTCACTCTTGCTCTTTCTCATCACTCCCAATGCTGAAGTCTCTGAACCAAAGTCTGCTTGGAAAACTCAGCCTGATAGTTCCTTCTAGGTATAGTGACTCCAGCGCTTATAAGTGAGGCTTGAGGCGTTGCTATTGGAAAAGAATTTTCTTGCCAGGCTTTAAAATAGTGTCAACATCACAGGTTAGTGTTTTAAAGTCTGACTACCATTGTTCTGGTTTTGGCTGGGATAGACCTGATTTTCTTCTTTGTGTTGGATTTAGTATGGGATTTGGAATGAGAAGAATGTTGATAATATACCGATTTTTTGAGTTGTTGCTAAGGAGCCAAGGACTTTGCTAGTGTGCAGGTGTACCAGAAGCTGGGGGGAATATAGCCAGAGCAACAGACCCAAATTGGCCAATGGGATATTTCATATCATGTAATGTCATGCTCAGTATAACAATAAGAGTTGGCCAGGAAGTTTGCTTTCTTTTCTGGGATTGCAGTTTTGGGATTTCTCTCCTCCAGGATCTCTAGCCAAGGATGAGCTAGGTGCATTGATCAGCGAGTGGTGAGCAGTTGACCTGTGCATCACTTGTTTGTATATTCTATTATTGTTTTTTTTTATTTCAGTTATTAAATTTTTTTTATCTCAGCTCAGGAATCTCTTTACCTTTCTCATTCTCTCCTCATCCCCCAGGGTGGGGGAGAATAAACAAGCAGATGCATGGTATTTAGTTATCTGCTAGGTTAAAACCAAAATCATGAAAAATCAGAATCTCCTAAAAAATTTCTGGACGTATCATTTGAAGGTCATATTTTTCAAAGCTCATTTTTAAAAAAGCAGTGTGTGTGTATACATATAAACCTTTTTTTTTTTTTTTAAAAAGTGGTCTCAAAAATGTAAACTTCAATATGTTTTGGAAAAGTTCATATTTCTGATATTGGAAACTAAAGTGTTCCTAATAGATGCACTAATTTTCCTAATGTTTCTACCCATTTACTGTCTGTCAGAATATCAAAGGGACTAGAAACAAGATCAAATATCCTGTCAGGAGAAATGTTGCTGTTCAGAAAAATTCTGAGTGTTGTGGAGCTGTTATCTTTTCATTTCTTTCTTCACAGCTAGAGATGATACCAAATAGTGCTAAGATTTTGAACTGACAAAGAATGAAAGCTGGACAGAAATAAATCAAATTGTATTTTGATTTAAAAAAAAAAAATTATCCTGAATAGTGAGCTCTCTGTTCTCATATTCTTAAAGCTTCTAAGCACTTGTAGTAGTTAAATAGCCTATACAGAAAAGAAACATCAGCTCCAGATTCTTGAAAAGCTATTTCAAGTAGAATAACTCTTAGCTTCATTTTACAGTAATTCACAACGTGTGGGAAAAATCAGTCAGTAAATTGAAATCCAATAAAGATTTTATTTTCACCATTGCTTATTTCCTATCTGCTATTCTGTAGCAAAATTGCTGCACTTTGTCCTTGCAGACAATACCTCAAATACTTAAAAAACCTGGTAGATAAGTATTTAAGATATATATCGCTATGTGCTACTGTAGTACCTAATTTAGCATTGTAAAACTTTGATTCCATCCTACTTTTCCTCAAGCTTCAAAGGTCTAAATTAGAATACATGATTAGAGTTTACCATGGTTGAAGTTACTTTGCTGAGTACTACTAGCACATGTGGTTTGTAATTTCTAATCTGCCTTATTCCTTTGTCTAGTGGTGATTAAACAAAAAGAAACTAATCAGAGCTCAAATCTGTATTTTCTGCTTAATCTCATTTAGAAGCACATTAATATTTGGACTCTATATCAGAAGACACAAGAATACTTTGCTTTTTAACAGTTTATAAAATGACAATACTATTTAGAATCCATCCTGATGAGCAGCAATGTTGTTTAAAAACAAACAATGGACCCCTATCTGATGTCCATTCTCTGCTCTTGCTTTTGGCAAAGTCGCCTCACTTCACCAAATAAACCTTCTTTCATTTGACAGTCAAGACAACAATGACAACTGACCATATTTGGTTAAATCCCCTATAGTTCAGTTGTAGATAAAATGTCTCTGGGGTTTTTCCAGAATTTGACTTTGCTTCTCTGGTATCACAGAAGAGTTATAATGAGGAACTGCAAGCATGTGTGTACAAAAGTACATGCTGGGAGGAGGTCGGTTCTTGTCTGTATATGCCACACATGACATACAGACTGTCTCTTATGGAAAACTATTTATATTTCCCGAACCCTCCGTATTTCCCCACCTTATTTGACAAATGAAAGTTACTGTGCCATCTACTCTATTTACTTTCTGTTTCATTAAGATGACAAAGCCTTTCGATTATAATTTAACCTATTTTTTGAACTCATGAAAAAAAAAAATGACACTATTCTGGAGACTTACTTTGCAAGGAAAACCAGACGCTTATTTTCCATTTCTCGAAAATGATTGTTATAGAAATTGCAAGATCAATTTTATCTTAAAAAATAAAACTGAAGCATAAAATCTGTTTTTTCCCCTGGTATGTTAATGTATTAGGCAAGTGAATCTATTAAAGGCTCTGGATCGGATTTTTGTCACTTTTGTTCAACATACAGTACTAGATTATTCCTTTGCTTCATTCATCTATAGGCATTTTCTGATAATTATATGAATTCAAATAGAAAGCTGTTAATTATGTTAGTGGAAAATGGTGATGGCGGGGCGTGGGGTGTTGAGTAGCAGTGGCCTTCTATTATAAAATGGAGACTTATTCTCCTTTCTAAGTCTGATTTGGGGAAATATGCAAACATTCCTTTTCGCTATGTTTGCATATCTTAAAGCTTTCACCAGATTGAAAGAATGTTTGTTAGGGGAATAACATTTTTTTGGTTAAGTTGTGTTGCTTTTTTCTGTAATTGAGGTCAAAAGCTTTTATGAAAAATGTGTTAACAGCATTTTTTGGATATTACTGCAAAAAACCCAAAAAACCCTCTCTTAATTTGAGAGATAAAAAAGTAAGCACTGCAAGTTCTTCAAAGAAAATCTGGATCAATTGTATGAGTTGATAATTTTTTTAACCAAATGTGAGTGATTGCTTATGCTGTATCGTTCTAGACTAATTGCAGCCTGTAGATTTAGGGCTTCATTGATAAAACTTGATTCCTTTAGTTTTTGAAGCTACAGGAATTGTCAGAGAAGTACGCACACTGTTTGTTTATTTTTATAAGCTGTTTTCATATAAGTAAGTGTGTGTGCATATATGTGTGTACATATATGTTGCTAAACTGCTGTGATCTATAAAATATTCCATCAAGATTAGCCATGGATGGTAAATTGGCTTAACAAAGACTCTTGTACAAAGTCTGTGCAGAATTATGATCTCTGGTGCATGTTACAAATGCACACCCCATTCAAATGTAAAATGGCTCTGGGTATGATTTAAAAAAACCCCTCCTTTCTGATGATGTTAAGTTGCCTTACGAAAAGAGACAGTTCCTGTTTTTTCTAATAGCAATAGTAAGAAATGAAAAATAATTTGAGTGAATCATAAAAAAGGACTATATTATTTGCACCAAGTATCCTAGTAATGGATGTAGTGGTATCAGAAACACTACTATTCTGGTTTTTTATCATCTGAGATAGCACAACTCTGGAATCAGAATAACTTTTCATAGGAAAAAATAATTTCCTTTGTGATAACTGAATTTCCCTTTAAGTTCACAGGGTTTAAAAAATTCTATGATTTATTGGGTAGTTTTTATCTTTTCCATTTTATTTTTACCATGATAATAAACTGCAAGCGGCTCAGATGAGACAGAGGATCTAATGACTCTTCCTTTCTTAACGAAGGATATATTTATAAGTGATTTATCATTAGTAGATAGTAAATCATAAGTTGTGCAGGATGCTCCTTTGTGGACTGCTTTCAACCTTTGCTTTTTCTGATGCTAACGAATGAACATAATGGTCATTATGCTTTTTAAGGACTTTAGTTCACTTCAGGTGATTCCGGTGGATGTCAGGAACTGCATAACGTAAAATAAATGCTGTTGGCTTGTCTCTTTCTGTGGAGAAACTGATCTCCAGGAGGAAAATTTAATGAAGCTCACAATTGGTTTCAAGGTAGCAATATAAATAAAGATTGTCAGCTTTTATTTTCATTTCTCCTCTTCTAGCTCAAAGCATCTTTCTAGTGCGAAGATGTTGTGGGGTTTTTTTTGAAATGAATATATTAAAAAATTGGGTATTATATACTGATCTTCAGGTTCTCTGTGACCTTGGAATGGTTCTCTTTACTGTTGCCAGCTAGCCCCAGCACGACAATGTCAACTCATGTTTTATAGGTTAGAGTTTCACAGAAGATTGAGTAGCGGATAAAATATTTGGGTTTTTTTCCTCAGATATTTTTCACAAATTGTCCTGGTATGGCTAAAACAGAACCAATTTTTTCTTTCAGTGATTTTACTTTTCAGTAAAGTGTCTTCTACGACTGCACTTTCTGAAGTCAACAACATGTTTTTCATGCACTATCTGCTCCTTGAAGTGATAATGCTTGATGTTTATAGTTAGTACTAAGCTCTCAGTACAATGGTGTGCAGAAAGGCTCTTGTTTATACTTAATCTTACAGAAACCAAGGTCACTGCTGAATTCTTTCGGTGTCACCTTGGTGCCCCCCCTTAGTGTAAGGGTGCAAAAGGGTGGCACCTGTGGGGAGGAGTGAACAGGACAGGTGACCCAAACTGACTGATGAAATATTCCATCCCATACATGTCAAGCTCAGTATAAAGCTGAGGGATCACGGGAGGCAAGCTCTCTTCTTCTATGGCCGGTGTCCTCGGAGGACTCTCTTTTCTTCTGTCTCTGATCCTGATCCATGCATTCCTGAATCCGGTTCTTGTCTGCTGCTGTGATCAGGACCCCAGCCCGGGATCTTCCCAGAGCTGCTTTGCAGCATCAGTGGTGATGTGAGCATCACTGAAGGGGGTGTGTGATTGGGGGAGGAAGCTCAATACTGGTTTTCTATGTATTTGTATATTTAATTCTTTTTCTTTTTATTGTTATTTATTCATTAAAGTTGTTTTAGTTTTTTTCCAGCCTGTGTCTCTCTCCTTTTTCTTTCCCTTCCACTGTCTGGGAAGGGAGAGTTGTTAATAGAGAGCACCTGTCATCTCTTTAGTGGCTGGTGCTGCCCTAAACCTTGACACAAATGATTTCACAAATGTATTTAATTTTTGAAATTGCAATTATTTAAGCAGGTAATAAGGAATGCTTATTTTAGTATTTAAAATTTTACATCTGGGACTCAAATAGTGCATTTTTATTACAGCAGAAAAATAAAAAGTGCTCATTTCTATGATGCTGTATTTAAACTGTAAAACTGCTATATTCCTCATGCTTAGATGCAAGGACTATAATCTTGGAGAAACCTGCATCTTGATCCTTGCATTACTGACCGATATGAATAACTTGACCCAGCTGGGTTTGAGTAGGCTGTTTAAATACCTAAAAGTACTTTTTTTTTTTTTTTCCCTGCAGCTATTTGCAGGAAAGGGGCTACAGTTACTGCTAGCTATAATTACTGTAGCTAGTAATTATGCTAATATCACTGAATGTGTTTAACAGATTTTCTCTTAACTCAATACTAAAACCATAGCAGCTGCCAAACTCTAAAAATGACTTTTGTAAGAATAATGTTTTCATTAGGTAATCATATTAAAGATTGGAATTGGTAGATGTTGTTGTCATCTGTGAAATGCTCTCCTGTGTCTGACTCTCATCTGAGCTCAGGATGAGTTACAGTGTTATCCTCTGGACATGTCTGCTCTGAAATCACTACTGTCATTGCATCTCTGGCTGATTTCCTCCCTTACTTCAAATTTATGTTTGTCTCTGCAGACTATCTGGTTGTCTGGAAAAAGGGATAGATACAGTGCTGTCCCATGGAGAAGACATAAAGGCACAGAGATCTGTTCTACAAGAATGCAAAGCTTATCAAAATACTTGATGCACTTTTTGCTGCCACGTCCGCTCCCTCATGATCAGAATACTAATTTTCCACCAAAAATGCAAGGGGAAGATTTCTCTTATCTCTATGAAAAGATATTAAGCTGGGATCTTTTGTAGGTTTTTGTTTGGTTGTTTGATTTGGGTTTCTTTCCTTTCGTAAAGGAAATTCGACTGAAAAAGAAGAGTTGGCACCAGATACTTCTGAACAGACCCACAACTAAATGTGTTAGGAAGAATTCTCTGTAGTTTGAAATGAAAATTTCTTCTGAGACTATTTTTTCCTCTTCTACAATGTAATCTTTAGTCAAATGTTGTGACTGAATAGGCCTTTTACCTATGCTCTTATATGAGAGCAGAAGATTTGCTCTCAGATCAAGTGAGGACAGGACAAGCCTCACATTTTTGATAACCAGTCCTTCATTCTTTCCCTTTTGCATGTAGCTTTTGTGGGTCGCTTCTAAGTATTTACTTATATTTTTGGGAGTTGGGGAGGGAATCTCATATATGTAAGGTGTAAAGCTTGTTATAGGCAGTTAAACTATGTTTCACTTCACACTTGCAACTGATTAGGACTCTTAACTTCTAACAAATACCTGGTACTCCTTTGGAAAAGAGAATCCGTACAGTTTTGGGTGGTGCAAACACCCTTAGCTGTGTTAATAGCCCACTAAAAATATGACTGTATTTTATCTTCAAAATCAGAAGATTATTTGGAGCAGTTGTATGGAAGTACAGGGTTAGAGAGCACTGTTGATTTCCAGTTTATTTAGTGTCTTCTGCTCAGCTTTTCCAGTCATAAAAATACTTGTAGGATGGTATACCTGTATGTCATTTCTGCACCTGTGCCAAGAGTTATCAGAGAGTGTGCAAGTTACTTTCTAGTACCCAAAACCATAGTAACACACAGCTTGAGTTAATTCTATTTAAT
Organism: Podargus strigoides; assembly: GCA_028020825.1. Lineage (NCBI taxonomy): Eukaryota > Metazoa > Chordata > Aves > Caprimulgiformes > Podargidae > Podargus > Podargus strigoides. Next base: position 38,247,319 of record CM051621.1, on the reverse strand, counting down.
TATCTTGATAAGTTCTAGAACTGGATGCACAGTATTTCAAACTCTCTCCCCTTCCAAAAACCTATACCTGATTTCCAAGGCCAACTATATTGAAAAGCTGCCACTAAATAAAGTTCTCTCAGGCTGTTTGTGCATTTTATTTCTTTGAAACATCATCATTTGAATTAACGATACCTCAATCTTAAACTAACAATAACTGTAAATTCAGTTCTACCTGTAGTCAGGTAATAATTGCTATCTGTAATGTAGAGTTTAGAAAATGAGGATGGTAGTGGCTGGTTTTCACATGAAATCTTAATTTGAGAAGCCTATAGAGACAGGAAGTCGTTAATGAGATTTTATTAATTCTGAAGAACTTGATGTTATGTGCCTCCATACTATATGTGCCTCTATACTATATAGGAAGCACAGGATTCCTACCTATAAACATATTATTTAAACTTTCTTCAGTCATTTTTGTTGCTGTCATGTATTGCTGGGTGTATTGTATTTTATTTCGACAATGGAATACTAATTGAATATTCGACATTCTATTAAGCTTGATTAGTGATAACATGACCAAAGCTATCTTTACTGTTTTCAATTATTATACTCAGTTACTCCAGTGACAAAATGTCAGTTCAGTTAAAACTGATGCTGTAATAATGTGGCTGATAAGCAATAAGTCCCTAGTAGAACCTAACTATTTTAAAATCTTTTTCAATGTTTAGTATCATAGTTATGTTATCTAAGATATATTTTTATGTGGCTGGAGAAAGGTGAGGAATACTAATAAAAGTTTAGCAGTTATTGTCAAGAAAGCGTCAATGTAACACCAGCACACCAAAAATAAATTTCTCTTGTGAATTTATTAGAAAAGTTGATAACATGTTAAATATATACTGATTTTCTATTAAGAAGTTTTTAATTCTTAAATTAAGGCACTTCAACAAAAATAAATTATACATTTCAGTATAAAATGTGTAAATATTCCAAAGTTGTTACACTGAAGGAAGACTAATGTGAAGGCAGGAACAAGTACTGGGATTGTTAAGCTCTAGTAAATAGAGATGTGATTCAAGGTCTTCCATATATTTTATTTTTTACTGAGAATCTTTTTGAATTGATGAAGATTAAAATGAGTTTATTTTTTACATCTGAGCTGGAAGGATATAGAGATCACTAAAAGATAAAAATAAGTAGGAATAATAGTAATTATTTCACTGAAACATGAGCTCAAGATCAGTGCATCCCAACAGGTAGGAAGTCAAGAAAGGGTGCCAGGAGACCTGCATGGTTAAACAGGGAACTGCTGGGCAAACTCAAGGGGAAGAAGAGAATGTACAGATCATGGAAGGAGGGACTGGCCACTTGGGAGGAATATAAGTCTGTTGTCAGAGGATGCAGGGAGGTGACTAGAAATGCCAAGGCCTCCTTGGAATTAAACGTTACAAGAAAGGTCAAGGACAACAGAAAGGGCTTCTTCAAATACATTGCAGATAAAACTAACACTAGAGGCAATGTAGGCCCACTGGTGAACGAGGTGGGTGCCCTGGTGACAGAGGATAAAAAGAAGGCAGAGTTACTGAATGTCTACTTTGCCTCTGTCTATACTGCTGGAGGCTGTCCTGAGGAGCCCAGGACCCCTGAGGCTCCAGAGGAAGTCATGACAGAGGAAGAGTTTGTCCTGACTGATGAGGACTGGGTTAGGGACCAGTTAAGCAACCTGAACATCCATAAATCCATGGGTCCTGATAGGATACACCCACAGGTGCTGGGGAAGCCGGCAGATGTCATTGCTAGGCCACTCTCCATCATCTTTGGTAAGTTGTGGGGAATGGGAGAGGTGCCTGAGGACTGGAGGAAAACAAATGTCACTCCAGTCTTCAAAAAGGGCAAGAAGGAAGACCTGGGTAACTATAGACTTGTCAGCCTCACCTCTGTCCCTGGAAAGATGATGGAACAACTTGTCCTGGGTGCTGTCTCTAGGCATGTCAAGGATAAGAGGGTCATTAGGGGCAGTCAACATGGTTTCACCAAGGGGAAGTCATGCTTGACCAACCTGTTAGCCTTCTATGAGGAAATAACTAGGTGGATAGATGATGGTAAAGCAGTGGATGTGGTCTACCTTGATTTCAGTGAAGCATTTGACACAGTCTCCCACAGCATCCTTGCAGCTAAACTGAGGAAGTGTGGTCTGGATGATCGGATAGTGAGGTGGATTGTGAACTGGCTGAAGGAAAGAAGCCAGAGAGTTGTGGTCAATGGGACAGAGTCTAGTTGGAGACCTGTATCTAGTGGAGTCCCTCAGGGGTTGGTACTGGGACCAGTACTATTCCATATATTCATCAATGACTTGGATGAGGGAATAGAGTGCTCTGTCAGCAAGTTTGCTGATGACACAAAACTGGGAGGAGTGGCTGACACACCTGAAGGCTGTGCTGCCATTCAGAGAGACCTAGACAGGCTGGAGAGTTGGGTGGGGAGAAATTTAATGAAATATAACAAGGGCAAGTGTAGAGTCCTGCATCTGGGGAAGAACAACCCCATGTGCCAGTGTAAGTTGGGGACTGACCTGTTGGAGAGCAGCGTAGGGGAAAGGGACCTGGGGGTCCTGGTGGACAGGAGGATGACCATGAGCCAGCAATGTGCCCTTGTGGCCAAGAAGGCCAATGGCATCCTGGGGTGTATTAGAAGGGGGGTGGTTAGTAGGTCGAGAGAGGCTCTCCTCCCCATCTACTCTGCCCTGGTGAGGCCGCATCTGGAATATTGTGTCCAGTTCTGGGCCCCCCAGTTCAAGAAGGACAGGGAACTGCTTGAGAGAGTCCAGGGCAGAGCCACAAAGATGATGGAGTGGAACATCTCCCTTATGAGGAAAGGCTGAGGGAGCTGGGTCTCTTTAGCTTGGAGGAGACTGAGGGGTGACCTTGTTAATGTTCATAAATATGTAACAGGTGAGTGTGATGAGGATGGAGCCAGGCTCTTCTCAGTGACATCCAATGACAGGACTAGGGGCAATGAGTACAAGATGGAACATAGGAGGTTCCGCATAAATGTGAGGAAGAACTTCTTCACAGTGAGGGTAACAGAGCACTGGAACAGGCTGCCCAGAGAGGTTGTGGAGTCTCCTTCTCTGGAGACATTCAAAACCCGCCTGGACATGTTCCTGTGTGACCTGATATAGGTATTCCTGCTCTGGCAGGGGGATTGGACTAGATGATCTTTTGAGGTCCCTTCCAATCCCTGACATTCTGTGATTCTGTGTAGTTACCTTCAGTGTGGGCTATATGCTCTCAGAACTCTTACTGCAGGGACTGTCCAAATTAAAAAACTCATAAAAGGAGGGTCAAAGCAAGCTTAAAGGCAAGTTTATTTAAACTGGTAGATACGTATATGAGGCATTTGGTGTAAGCTATTCAAGAAAACTGGGTTAATGAAAATATTTTCATGTAGTCAGGAAAAAAGCTTTGAAGAAAATGTTGAGAGAGTCGTACCTGTCTAAGGTGAAAGTGAAACGGGATGTGACTCTGCAAGACGTAGAAGACTGACTAGACCCAGAACGTTGATGGTGTGAACAAATAAAAAGGGACATGATGGACTGGGTACATAAAGGTCACAAGTTCAAAAGTGATTCCATAGCAAATTGAAAATCGGCAGTGGGATCTAAACCATCTTGCTATTCAAATTAGCACTGATCTTTGTTATGTAATGACGAACCAAAGTACAGTCAAAACCATGCTTTAATACTAATTCTTCTTTTCTTTGAAATTCATCAATTATACCCATTTCCAATTTAGAGTAGGAAAACTGAAGATAGTATTACATCTTTACAATGCATGATGCACATTTCCTTTCACTCTAAAGAGAGAAAAAAATAAAAATGAGAAAATACCCAACTCATAACATGCCTTTTGAAAGTCTGTATTTCTTCGAGAAATGCAGCTCTATAAACCATGAGAACAAAAGTGGGACATTTATTACCTGTAACCTCACTTTCCTTTTCCTCACTGTATATGTAGTTGATGTTTCTGTCTTTCAAATTACTCTGGTTTAGATGTGCTGTTTCTCAAAATTAGGCTTTCATTTGATATGCCTTGGGCTTTATTTGGGCCAAGCTTTCTTATAGGGAGCAAAAAATCATGTGGTGCAACAGATGTGAAGGGGGAAGGTCAGAATGAGGAAATAACTATTTATGCTTCCTTGAGAATAAAAGGAGCTGCATTTGGAAAAAAATCAACAGAGAAGAGAGGTTAAATGCTGCTGATATAAGGTTATAGATATCTAGTTTTGAAATTTGGCAGTTGTGTTTGGGCAATGCCAATACCCAGTAATTGTTTAGAAAGTTATAAATCTAAAAGGGACCATAATTAGAATGTAATCTAATTTCCATAAATTTAAACTGCAAAGTAAATTATCACTTTAAAACTTGCAAACTTTTTCTTCCTGCAAAGGTTTTTGACACTCTAAAAATTATTTTATCTGGCAAAGGGGTGAAAACCAAGTTATACTTGAAGCCATTTGCTACCAAGGAGGTGAGAAGTTGACCTATGAAAATGGGCTATACAACCATATTGAGAGTAGTCAGAAGCCTGAAAATAGGGGCACTTGTGGAAGACGTGACAGTGCTTGTACAATTCCACCCTGTTTATGCCATTCCAGAATCCTGAACCCAATCTCCTTGTGCCAGGCCAGTACTATCACTACCTGTCTGGTGGCTTTTTTGATGTAGGGATCATATAGTATTCTTCAAAAAATCTTTTTTATCTGCAGAAAGTTTCCAAAATACGTGCCTTGCTGATTTTTTTTTCTTTTTTTCCTTTTTTTTTTTTTTTGTGGCCGGAGTCCTATAAAGGTCCTCTTTTTTCCAAAGGCTTTGAAAACAAAGTCTTACAAATTATTAGATCAAGTCTAAAAACAATCATTTGAAGGACTTTTAAGAACACCTGCTGTTTTCATTTATTTTGAGAAAAAGTAGACTAACAGTGGCAGTCACGGGTGGCTATAATCCAGTGTCGGTCAAGAGACTGAGCACTTGCTTGTTTCTTCAAGCAGCCACCTTTGTGAACTTGGCATTGGTGGATGTGCCATGATTTAAGGGGCATGTGTTGACAACAGGTTTTGTGGAATAGTGGTTACAGCTACTTGCTCCTGATTAGTCCCAGCACAAGAGAAGAGGCAGTTTCTGTCACTATTCTGACAACTTCTTTGAAGAGGTAAAGAAAAAGAGTAGTTCCATGGCAGTTATTACTACTGAAGAGTAGCCACATCAAAATTATGACAAATAATTAGAAATTACTGAGTTGCACGCCTGTTTTTAAGCTTTAATAACATATAAAATGGCAACTATCCCCAAATGACATCATCATGTAGGCACTTGCATGCAATGAAGTCATCATAGCTATGCTAAAATCATCTGAAGAGACATGTGGAATACATGGCAACTTAGCATCACTGTAGTTTTCCAAAGTATGAATGTCAGTATTTATTTCCTCTAGAACCAAAGTCAGTGACAGACAGCTGAAGAAAATATAACTGGGAATACTTCCCTGGCCTGTTTTAGCTGTATTTGTCTTTCTGTTTCCCTCCTATGGATAAAGTACAAGACTGCATAAGGAATTCTGGTAGGGACACTTCTATAAACAGAACCCCCACAAATCACTCCAAAAACCAAACAAAAGCAACTGTGTCTATGTGCTATTAAAATGCAGAAAGCTGTCTATATTGTTTTTGCAGATAAAGTTCATTAAAAATCAGTAACAGGACATAGCTCTCATATAAATCTTGCATTAATTCTAAAGTAGCCTTGTATGAAAATACAGCAAAATATGAAAATTTCAGCACTTTCATAGACTAAGAAGCAAACCCAAACAATGCCTGGACCATTTCAAGATCAAATCAAATCTGTGTAGCTTCCTGTATAGTTAAATTCCTCATGTTGATATTGTACATTTTATTTGGGCTCCAGACATAGGAGGAATGGCTTTAACTTTACTTACTATGGGAATCACTAGTTTGTCATCCATATCTTTGTTTTAACACAGCTCAAAATCATCTGCCTACTGTAATTTGCTTTGTCAGTTCAGCTGTATAGTTTGCTAGTTAAAACAATTATTTCTAAATACTAATTGGAATGTAAAATGTTTGTGTCTTACTCTGGTATTGTATTTCTTTACAGTCCACATGAATTTTATTGTTTCAAAACCTCTGCTGGAAAATGTAAGTACCTTTTAAAGTACAGAAATATGTTTACCCATTTATCTTGCTACATTAGAATAAGTAAAGATAAAGAACTTAATGTGGTTTTTTTATGTCTTTGCTGTTGGTTGTTCTCAATAGTTCTGTTAGTATAGCTTTCCTCCCCTCATTGAAACTCAGTGTTAAACCTATCTTGACTCTGTAGCTTTCCTGTTGAGATTGAGAAGCGCTTCATTTTTGCATTGTTTTCTTTTGCCAGGACCCATTTATCATGCTAAAAGTCCTTCATGGTTTGCTATGAGTCATGAGGAGTTCAACAGTTGTTTTTGCCCTCTGTTAGGGCACATGAGTAATCTGCCAGGAATAACACAAAACTGTGGACACAGCTGAAGACTGACTTGCTTCAAGGACTACATTTGGTAGGTAGAATCTGGGGAGCATCTGGCTATGAGTGGCTCATGATGTAACAAGGCTCGGTTTATACTTTCTGTAAGATAAGTCTGGTGAGTTTACGTTTTGCCACTGAGTGGTTTGTTTGCTTTTTCCCCTGTCATGTCCTGAAAAATGCACCAACTTGCAAACAGTATGGATAATCAGAAATTTTACCTTTGAGGACAGGTGTGATAGTGCATCTAAGTAGGACCTAAGAATACTTAACAAGCTGAAATAGTGAAGACTCTTTAAAAAAAAATAAATATTTGCCCTACCCATTTAAAAAAAATATCTAATTTACGTACGGTAACTAGTCATACAGAGTTAGCTGATTAACCTTGTTGAAGTGCTTTACTTTTTTTTTTTTTTTAAAAAAAAGTATGTTGGTCTGCATAGGAAATCAGTTGCTCAAATAACATGGAAAGCATGCTGTGGTATTTGAAATAAGTCACAGGTAGTGGAGCTGCTGAGCTGTAAACCTTTTGAAGTGGGAGTTAATTGCACGTTTTGGTCATGCAGGCACATACTGCTGTTGCTAGGTTATCACAGGATGAGAATAGATGTTGCATCTGCTGATTGCACAAGGGAACAAGATGTTTTCACGTTTCATCAGATATGCCGAGACCATGACCTCATCCCACACAGACTTATTAGCAGTGGTGAGCACGAGTTATATTCATCCACCCAACAAGAACTACTCTTAAGTATTCTATGCTTAGCATTGAAATGACAAGTCCAATATTAATGATAAAACCTTTATATGTATGCTGCAGAAAACCAGGCTGCATCTTTCCATAGGAAACAGAATACCAATACAAGCTGCACCAAGCTCGAAGTACATTTCTAGGAGTGACTCTCTCTTCCCAAACATCTGTTATGTGCCATGCCAGAGATGTACAGTCTCCCTCCACTGTACAGACAACAGCATTTGCTTATTTAAAAAGTATCTCTTACACCTAAAATGAAGGGACAAGCTTAGCTAAAAGAGATTGTTAGAAAAGAAATAGACAGTTGCCCCTAAAATCTGTAGATGTAGTCACCAGAGCCATAGTCACCACTGCATTTCTCCAGTTTTATACCCTTACTTATACAGTAACATGGTTGTAACCCATCACAAAACCTTGTGGAAAGGTATTGCCCTGAGGTAGTGAGTTCAGCGTAACCTTGACAATGAGTATAGACTGTCCAGAAGTGCCTGTTGTGTTCTCATCTGTGTAAATAGTCAGGGGCAGTTTCCTATAATCACCTTTTAAAACAAGGTTGCTGCAAGTGTTGTACCTGCTCCTACATCCAGTATTCAACACTGAAAGTAAGTTTAGTAAAGGGATTATGTTCTTAAATTAACAACTATGTTCTAGGGCAAACTCCAAACCTAAATAAATTCATTTATGAGATTTTTCATTGCATGCTTACTTAAATTTTTCTCTACTCAACAAAAATCACCATTTTAGGGAGTTTACTAGGAAATGTGAATTACTATACTTAATTTACACTTATTCTCTTAGAATTATTTCCTCACATCTGTTGTTGCTCCATACATTTATGTAATCTTGAAAATTTCATTTTTTCAGTCTGAATAAAATATTGGTATGAAGAACTGCTGTGAGTAGTGTGCCTAAGAATTATCTTCACTAATATTAACCATCAAAAAATGTAAAGCATTTTGTCTAATGTGTTTTAGTCTCTCTATAATGGTGTAAGTTAGAAGCTCCTTCATAAGGTTAACTTACCATAAAGAAAAACATTCAGCTGTGAAAAATCAAGGAACTGATGAATTCCAATGTTTTTCCACTATTTGACTAACATAGTGGTGTCCTGGTTTCCCAGGAACAGAACCATGGGCCAGCCATGGCAGGCAGGCCATGAGTAACCCCAAGCCAGCTGGGAGATCCAATCAAGGCAGGTGACCCAAGCTGACTCACAGGTGTATCCCATAATACTTAATCATGCCCATTATAAAAGGAGGGAGTTTACTGAGGGTGGAGTTCCTCCTCCTGGAGCTCCTCCTTCTTGGCCTTCTGCTGCTGACTCTAGGGACCAGGCTGAGTATAAGCTTGTATACTTTATGTTGGTGATTGTATTCGTTTTGTTATTTCATGAAATCTGTTTCTACTTCAACCCCTGTTGCTCCTCCCTTTTTACTGTGGTTCCCCTTCTCAGTTGGGGAGGAATAATCAGATGATAGAACAACTGCTACAGCTTAGCCCTGGGTACAGGCTAAATGTAGACAAGTGGGCACTCTATTTTTAAATAATTAAATTTGGATGACATGGATCCAGTATATAAAGGCCAGTAACAGTAGATGCTTAATGTGATTTTCTGCTTAGTTAGGGTGATTCAATTGAAATAGGTTTCTACTACCATGGAAGAGCATAGTTGAAAGCCATTCAGGAGAAGGGGAAGATTTAAAAGGACAGAGATTCCTGGTCTTCAGAGTAAAAACTTGAAGCTGTGCTATTTTTAGCTGTTGATTTTACCATAAGCTTAGAAGATTCATGTTGAGTCTAAGACATACAAAAGTAGGTAGTGGTGACAAGATAGTTGTGTGTCCCTTGTAGAGAGTATGTTGTATTATGCAAGTCTTTTCAGATAGCTATGTGAAAATCTGAAATGTCTGATATGAAGTGCGATCAGACACAGGACCTTGCAATGCAGGCATCTTGTGACTTGATTTGACTTGACATTTCCTGGGTTTGGGCTATGGTTTTTGATATTTGTATGACACAAATGTGTTCTTATTCAATATGACCTTTCATGGGGTTTTTTTGGGTTTTTTTTGGGCACCAACCTGGTTATGGCTGCAAGTATGTCCAAAGGGACCACATGGCCTATGCCATTCAGTGTAGTGAAAACCATGGATATTCACTATGGGGTCCATTAGTTGATACTCTTGACTTAAGCAACTTAATGTTAGCAATTATGTTTTGTGACAGTACAATTTCATTCCTCCATTAGTATTATTTGGGTATATAATATGAAAAAGAGGAAAATATTCTTTGTGAGATATATTGATGGTGCTAAGCCCTGGTAGTTGTAGGTTCTGTGCAATGGTAAAGGTATTATTCATCTGGTACACTTGGCAAGTGAATGATTACACTTATCACTAGTTTGTTTTCATTGTGGCCCAATTTATAATGTAAGTCATATGAATTTCCTAAATCAGGTGAGGCAACAGGGCACCTCAGATCTTAGGCCTGCACATGTGAGAACAAGACCTACCTTGAATCTTTTCTTGCAATATAACCCAGACCTATGCCAGCCCACTGCTGAAGTCTCACTCCCAATACTGCACCTTCCGTGTTGTCTTCTTCTCCAAGTCTCTGTTTTGATTTACACTGCATACTTCTAAATATTATTCTGTATGTAGGCACATCAGTTTTGTTGTCTTTTCTGGTTAGAAGATTCTGAAGTAGTGGCTAAACCCAAATAAATCATGTCTACATTTTGCACTTGTTGAAATGAAGGCACTTTGAAATGCAAAATTGGGATCACAATTTGATCTCCTGAAAGTCAATGCTTTAGTGGAGTATTATGGGAATAAGTGTATGGTAGAGAGGTGTCCTCAAGTTTTCTTGAAATCTCCACTGTCCTTGCTAGGTCTTAATTTTAAATTCTTGATGTAATTGCACCAAAATGAACCTGTCCATGAATTAGACATTAGATTATAAAACCAATATTGAGATTATGCAAATTAAAATAATTCCTGTTTTATTTAGCTGCAAATTATCACAATTTTTCTGTTAAGAAAACTTGCATAAACATTATAAATATTGACCCTGATATCCATCTGTTTCTTAAATGTTATTGAAAAAACTTTTTTTATTTGTTGATATTTCACATCCTCCCCTGGTCAATAATTTTCAGGATCAATGAAGTTTTTGGAGAACGCTTCTGCACTAAACTAAGCTTGAAAAATACTTGTAGGTGAAACTTTCTGCTATGCCTATTGTGCATATTTTCCCACCCCTGCAAAGCAGCATGGATATTTTATCAGAGATTGTATTTTGGGTAATTAATATCCTAGCACTTAAGCAATAAACCAATCCATGCTGTGTTTTTTTTTTTTGTAGCAAATATAGCTAACAGGTTCTTGCAAGAAATTAGTTCTCTGAAGTTTTACTATTTGTTTCCTTCCATCACATCTTCACAATGATGGGTTAGATCAGGGCCTTTTTGGCTTGTTTTAGGAGAAGGCAGTTTTAGGAGAAAAAGAATAAAAATTCAGTTTCCAGAATACAGTTCTGGAAATAGTCCCACTATGCTTATTGCCATTCTACAAATTCATTTGTTTATCTACTAATTCAAATATGTTGGCTCTGTTTAAAGGTCTACTTTATTTAAACATGATATGCAGTCTAAAGAACAACTATGCATGTGGGTAGTACATTTATAAGGCTATTGTAATAAACAGTGAAAAAACCTTGCAAGGTGTGACTAAATTGAGCTAGAATGGACTTAATTATTAGCAATTTCAAAGAAAAATAGCCTCGTCTTTCAACTGTAGACTTTTTCATTTGTTTCATTTTGGTATTAGTAACATAGTAATTCTAAGAAGCTTGATAAAATGACCTACTTCCTGGAGCCTGATTTATTTTTTATTTTTTATTTTGTTTAGGGGGATGGTGGTGTTTTTTCTTTTTGGTTGCTTACAAGGAAATTAGATAAGATACTTATTCCTATCTATGAGAGCAACACTATGGAGAGAGAGGAAAAGTGCTTTAGAATTTCCTGATCTTGTCTGAAGTGATGGATTTATTGAATTAAAAAGACTTCTAATTTTCATATACTCTCGAGCCTTAAACATATTCATCTGTGTTTTCGTGTTTTGACAGTTGAACTTGTTTTGTAAATCATTCTTCCAGACAAGAGGATTGTAGAACAGCAGGTTGTATCAGTTGTTGGTTTTGTATTGGAGTTCAGTAGGGGTTTTTGCTGTTTTACAGGTTTAGTTGTCTGAACTGATGTCTTGACATGTCATTCTTAAATAGCTCGACAAGATATGATTACATTTCTTCAGTCATAATCTTTTATATTGATTTTTCTTTGTGTACTTGCGGCTAGTGAATGTTGGTAAGAAACTGAATTCCTAATAATTTTTCCTCTCTTTGCTGTCTTTGTACTGAATAATACCTGTTGTAACTATATAGAAATTGTTTTCTTGAGTCTCAGTGAAACTTAATCAGCAGTCTATTAAAGCTTAATAAATTCCATATGATCCTGCTGCTCTGCTTTTGTCAATAATCTGACTTTACTGGTTGCTAAAGTGTTTGGGTTTTTTTTTTCTTTATAGCTTCAAACTTCATAATGAAAGAATATATTTTTGCTAACAATAAGTGGAAATTTATTACAAAGGGCGAAATCCTTTTTGTTGATATCTTACACCTGTAAGTGGATATTAACTCTCTCTACACCACACATCTCACTGCTGCTTTTTTTTAAGAGTATTCTCTTGTACCAAACTGACCACTTACGTTGTATCACTTAAATTTACATTGCTTTCAAATAATAAAATAAAATATAGTATTAGTTTGAGAAATGAACAAAGAGTGGATTAAGAAGATGCTAAAATGTATGTATTTAACCTCATCAGTCTAGGAAAGAAATATTGATAGGTGTTGATAGCTATTTATATAGGAAATAGCGACAATAGAGAGGGAGAAGACGACAGCTGTTTCCCAGTAAAGAAAACTTTTGGGGGAGGGGGTGGAGGAAGAGGGCAGCAGATGTGAGTTCTTGATTTTGAAAAAAAAAAAAATCATGGTCTTATGCATCCAGTGTCAGTCTTAACAACTAGTTATATTACTGTGAGCACCCACTCAAACAGGAGGAAACAAAATTTTGTACTTGATGAAAATCTGACTCATGAGCACTCTAAGGATATATGAAAAAAGTATAAAGTACAGTAAAAATGTGTTTGTTTTTTTTTTAAAAAAAAAAGTAATATTTTATTCAGTATGTTGAAAACAGGTGTTGATGTGCTTTGCAGATTCTGCAAGCCAGTTTCACACAAGCTAGCTTGAAGTGATGTAATGACATCAGTGATGTATTGAATGTGGTATTGTATTCTGCCCATCTGGAAAGGAAACTCAGTAGTTTGGTACCATACCAATGCATCTGAGGACCTTCCATTCAGAAGCTGTTTGCATCCAGCCAGGCATGGGGAAAGGAACAGAAGTAATTACATATAAAATTAAACAAAAAAAACCCCCACAAACTGGAAATATATTGCACAGACCTTATTTAACATCCAGGATATGATGGTACTGGCTGAATGAATTTTCATAGTAATTTTCTCTTCTTTTCTGATGTAAGAATTTAAATTCTGAAACAAAGATCCTCCTGGTTTTGATAGAAAGCATTCTTGCTGTATTTCAGCAATTGTTTTAGTTTTACATTAAATTCTTATGCTATCAAAAGAAATGTGAAATAAAAAGACACTTGGAACTGAAAAGCCTTATATTAAAAAAACCCTCATGTAGACTTTTTCTTCTTTTGCTCCTCCAGGTCTTTTCTTTTACTTCCAAATGGAGGGGGGTGGGGGTAGGGTAAATATGCTATACACCATTAGCATTGTTGGATCATCATATTTCAGGATCAGCTGTGTTTAAATGGGTCCTTGATTAAATCAGTATCAGTTTGGGGTTTTTTTCCAAAAATATAGATAGTACTTTGCTTGTTTCATGTGCCTTAAAATTGTGAATTGTGTTTGTGTATGTTGCCTAATACAGATTTCAAGATTCTTGTAACTGGTACTAGTTATCTAGTCCATAATGTCAAATGCTTAAACTAAAGGTGTTCGACGAATAATCAAATTAAATTTTGTTTGTGGGATTTTTTTTTTTTTTCTTTCCTTGAATGAAAAATAGTTTATAGAGACTTGGAGCAATATCCAAAAGGTGACTGCTTCAAAAGTTTATTTCTGAATGCACAATGAGTTCTAAGTTTTAAATCTTTTGAATTTAGATTGTTTCAGTTTGTTACCTGAGTGATTTGTAAGTGCTGGAAGTGCTCTGCAAGAATTTTCCATTTTTATATGCAATATTTCATAATTTTCAATTTCAGATCATCCACTGAAAGGAACTAGTTAAATAGTCTACGGAGTCTAGGTATGGACTAACAGAAGCTTCATGTCTTACTCTAAAACTCAAGTTTTCTTAGTTTCTATTATATAAATTATCTGAATCTACATATGTACGTATGTACTGTAAAAATTTACTGCCTTTTCTGTCTTTTGCTATGTTTCAGATGTAAGCAGTAAATTCTAAAGCTCTTCTCACATAAAAGATCTGTTGTTATTCATGAGTGCAGCGAGTTTGCTGTGTTTTTCTATCTGAACAACTTCTGTCTCATTTCTGACTGTTCTTGTCTACTGAGCTATTTGCTGTCCCAGATTCTGACACTTTCATTTTTCTAGGCATCCCACTTGCTCAGTGATGTATTGATTAAGCACAGACTCAATTCAGATTACTGTTAGACAATGCAAATGGTGAATTAATAGTTTTGTGTGGTCCACCAGTCTTTGGTAATGTCCTTTGTTTGCTTGGCAGCTTGTTACTTAACAAATTTTTATCCAGGGTTTGTTTACTTTTTCATTGTATTTCTTCTTTATATGTTTATCATACTTTCCAACCCATGTTATTTACATGTGGTATGTTTTCAAGCTTTCCTGGTTATACTGTAGTGTCATACAGATAGTCATGTCTGCTATGCTTCAGGCTGGTCACAGCCCTTCCTAAGTTGCCTCAGTCACTTTCAGTACTATTTGAACAGGTGTGATTCACACCTTGTTTAATGGCTGTGCCTATGAAAAGATTTCAATAGCTGTCTAGAGAAACTAAAGCACTGAAGGGGTTATATGCTTGGTAACTTTGTTTATTTCAATGTTGAAGGTTTTGCTCGGAATATTACTGGTTTTCCACCGAGAGGTATGGTAACGATCAGTGCAGACAGCGTGGTGCTAGAAGTAAAATGTTTGTTTTCCTTCTACCTTGCTCTGTTTTACATAGCTATCCTTGAACAAGGAGTGGGAAGGAAGGCAAGTTCTGACTGTGAGTGGTTGCTCGCAGTTGCTTCCAGCTGTGGCTGCTTACAGCTTCCAAGAAATCTGGATTTAGTTGTAATCATGCTCTGCAGGTGATTGCAGTGGCTTCCATGTGACATAGCACTGTTGCCTTGAAAGAAAAGTACGTTTATAAATACATACTGATGGGACTAGAATTTGTAATGTGATTAATCGGCTTCAGGGCATTTCACTGTGTAAATGAGTAGACTGTTGAGAGTATAGCACAGCATCTAGCTATTCTTTTGGACAACGAAACAAAGCATTTTACCAGGACATTACCATTCTAGACTGTTGATCTTATGTCTGAGTCAGATGTGCCTTCAAGCCCACTTGACAGTGGCAGGCAGCTGGCCCTTTGTAAACCAGTAAGGAATGTGAACCAAGAGATGTTGTTCTCCTATGCATTGAGTATAACAATAGCTTCTTGTACTAGGTTTAGGTAAAACAGGACTCCATGCTTATAGGAGTTTATATGCTGAGGCAGCCATAGGAGGGAAAAGTCATTTTGCAAACAGTCTGTTATAACATGTTGGTGAAGGATGTTTTTGTTCTGGAAAATGTATATAACTAAACAGAATTTATATTTGTAACTCTCATCTGTTTGTATGTGTTATGTATGTATGGTGTCAGTCATTACTTGCCAACTTGCATGCATACATACAGATGTGTCTCTGTGCATCTTATTTGTAATAATCAAGTGTTGTAAGTGAAACATTTTCGGATTTTTTTTTTCTTTTGTTTTAAATAAAAGCGAGCTGGTCACATGCATCTGTAGGCTTAGACATGACAGCATGTTGCTGGATGGTTCCAAGCCTGAAGATATTTACAGGCAATATACCAGCAGATGCTGTTCAGAACAGAATGACCAAAGAACAGAGAAACTAAAACTGGTGGATGCAGTGGGGCCACTATCAGATTAAATAATCTCAGCTAGTCTAATCTGTATGCTACTGTTTTGAGAGGCCTGTGGTGAGGGACTGGAATAATATATCAGATGGGCAGAAAATACTCAATTAAAAAGAAGAAAACGTTTTTACTTCAGGAGATAAATTGGTGGTTACTAAACTCATCCACAACAGAGAATAATAACTAACCCACCAACAGCTTATTACGTTCTTTAAATGAACTTTCTTTTGGTGTTTTTTCTTTTTTAAATGTTTTTCTGTTATAAATAATTCAGATGTTAATTTCAAAAACCTTTTCCAAAATTATATGTAGATATCCTTGCTAAACATGAGTTCTCTTAACAAAGACAAATAGCTTGCTTCTAAAATATCCAAGGTGTAAACTCAAGATGACACTTTTAAAGGTAAATATGAGTTGTATGTCACTGTTGGAATATTTTGGGACAGAAAAATAAATTTGTGTTGCAGAACACTGCTTCAAGCAGTAGCAAAAATGTTCCAGGTGACAGCAATTAATGTTCTCAAGAAGAATGCACTCCAGATATTTCTATGGTGATGTGATATGTTAAAAGATGAATCTTTGTGAGGTTTCTTCTAGATATGGCCATGGTGGTAAAATTGGCACTGTACTCCTCTTTACTGCGTATCTCACTTGAGTGGGTACTTTATCTGAACCTTTTCAGTTTTCCTTTCATCTCTGCCTGTTGTCTAAAGAACAGAAAAATAGGTAAGACAGAAGGATGAGCTGCTGGCTTCCTTCATTATTAGAATGCAGTTCTGATGCTGGTTGCAAGAAAACACACTGAGAGGCGAAGCAGAAGTTTCAGAGCTTGCTTCTGGGTTGCATCGTCTAAGATCTTACTACATTCCTAGAAAGAATCCAACTTCTTGGGCTTTTGTGTGTAGAGCAGTGAATTTCACTCTTTGTCATGAAATATGTATATGTTTTAATTTACCCTATGGACCAAAATGCTGGCCTTGAAATGAGTATTTGACCCAAATCTTTTTAGCTAATGGCATCTCCTTTTCAACATTTTTTCCCTTACAGGAGATAAATGTTTTAGAGATGGCTTGATATGAAAGGATTGTTTTAAAATTGCTAAATTATATTTAAATTATATTTGGTATCTTAAATTATATATGTAATTAATGTTTAATGTAAAATGTAAAACTTGATTGCTTTTTTTGTAGGTCATACCTTTGTGATATTTTTTCCCCTTCAGATAGCTGAAGTTTTGTTTGATGCATGATTCAGTGATGAGTTTTGCTGACACAAAGATAAAACTGGAATTATATTTATGCAAAATCATGTAGGCATAACTTCAAAAATGTGTTTCACATAAAATACCTCCTCAGAGTTTTTGCTATCATGATAGACTAAAGGGTCTGGGACCTTGAGGCTCTGAAGAAGAAGCTTTTGCTCTTTTGTGACAGTTATTCAAAACATAGCTTGAGGAGGACAGCTTTTGCAGTTGGACAAGTAGACCATGACAGCTCTTCCTTGAGGTTTAAATATGCAGTACTGACATGAATACAAAATCTATTGTTATTACTGTGTTAGTTTAAACACTGACCTACTCTTATCCCTTAGATTAATGAACACCATCCACCATCACAGCACTTTTCGTTTTGTACCTTAATTAATGATCTCTGTGGGCAAGCACTACATGTAAAACTACTATTGACCTCAGTGGGAAGGAACAGTATGTACTTTTCTCAAGGCAGAAGAGATTATTAAAAAAACAAGGGGAATAAACTGAGACATGGGGACCTAAATTTAATCTTGGTCAGTACACCATCCTCTCTTCTTCCATCTTATTCTTGCCCTGAATGTCTTTTCAGCTAGGATTGTTAGAGGGAAAACATAATTGCAATTTGAATTTGCTGTGCTTTTATAAGCTAACTAAAAAAGTCATCCTTAATTTGCTACTGCTGGTGGTGTAGATCATATTTAGACAATAGTCAGGGATCTTGTTCAGATCTGAAGCTTTTTGAGGGTTGGTACTCTCTGTTAATATTCCTGTTTGCATTTTTGAGAATCATTATACTGTAAATACTGATAGATTTGAGTCACTTGGGAACTATGAAATTGTGTCCAATCTTCAAAATGCTTTGTGACATTTAATGCTGGGGTGCTTAGTATTGCAATAACATGCACTTTTTGTAAAATTGGAAAAAAAACCCCACTTTCCTCTATTGGTTATATTTGAAATCATATCCAGGATACATTCCTTTAGTATAATGGAAATACAATTGTTTCAAATATTTAAAAAAAAAAAAAAAATCTGAAGGGTCCCTGGCAGTGAATTTGTCCTGGTCTATTTCAACTAAAATGTGTGTTTAATAATAGAGGTTAGCTAGGCAAGAACAGTTACAGTAAAGAGGGCCAACATAGCTCAACAGGTATTGAAGATTATCTTGCTGACAAATACTTTCTGTATACATGTTGTTTCTGTGAATCTCTGAAGAGATCTAGCATACAGAGTGAATTGAATTCCTTCCCAAAACTTAGTATGATAACTGAAATACACATTCCAAGCATCTTTAGGGAATTTTTATTATTATTTTGAAATCACAACAAAAGTATAAGAGTTTGCAGGCTTTGGCGAAAAAGCACTAAATTAAGATACAGGCATTTTGCAAAGTTTTCTTTCTTCCTGAAACTGCGCATGAAAATAGTATTTTAGTTTGATTTTAATTTGAGCATGTACACTTCCAGGTTTTCTTTATTTTAATTTGTTTCATTCTCTATTTTGTTATGCATATTATAAAGTATCTATAATTTTATATGTATTTTTAAAAATTGAGTTCTTAGCTAATATATGTATTTTTCACAACTTTAAAATGCTAGAGAACGCTAAGTAAACAAAAAATTGCGACCTTTGTCATGGTTTAACCCCAGTAGGCAGCCAAGCCCCACACTGCTTGCTCACTCCCTCAAGTGAGATGGGAGAGAGAATTGGAAGGATAAAAGAAAGAAAACTTGTGGGTTGAGATAAAGACAGTTTAGTCAGTAAACAAAAAGCTGCGTGTGTAAGCAAAGCAAGAAAAAGAATTCATTCACTACTTCACATCGCAGGCAGGTGTTCAGCCATCTCCAGGAAAGCAGGGCTCCATCAGGTATAACGGATACTTGGGAAGACAAATGTCATCACACCAAATGTCCACTCCCTTCCTTCTTCTCCCTCCTGCTTTATATGCTGGGCATTACTATATGTGTGGTATTCACCTTTGGTCAATTGGGGTCAGCTGTCCCACCTGTGTCCTAACTTCTTGTGCATGGCCATGACTCTCTTTAAGCACTACTCAGCAACAGCTAAAACATCCCTGTGTTATCAACACTGTTTTGGTCACAAGCCCAAAACATAACCCCATACAAGCTACTATAAAGAAAATTGTCTCTATCCCAAAGAAAACCCTTATAGATCTCCTATCACTTTCAGTTTTTTTCCACAAGTAGTGTGTGATGGTTTTCATATACTTTTTGATGCTTTAGTGGGTTTAGCCACAGTTTCTCATTTTTCTGACTCCTAGACAGGAATAGAAAACAATCCTAAGCTCTTTAACTTTTTTCTTACGAGAGGGTGTATTGCTGACAGTTCTAGCTCATGTTTGCATGAAAATATGTATTTATGCCAGAAGTTCGAAAAGCTTGTGGTCATCTAGCTACTGACTGAACACTGACAGAACTGAGATGTGTTTTGCATAAATTGTCTACAAAATTAATTTCCAAAGATAGATATCTCTTTGCAACAAGATGTCTAAGAAAAAGAATTTGAACGACTGGTCTTGTTGGCTCAGTTCTGTTGACGGGATGGAGTTTTTGACTGCTCATTCAGACTCTCTCACACATGAAGTTCTCTTCAGCACATTGAATGCTCCCTAGTCTTACTTGAAATATATTTCTGGCTGAGCAGATTTGCCAATGTGCATTCATGTCTCTCTCACAGAGTCATGGAGGCGCTTGAAGTATTTTGCAGCCCATAGGAGCATACTCAATTGTCAAATGAATGATTCTTTTTGTGCATCACAACAGAAATAGTTCTCCTTAGCCGTGGGATTTCATGCTTTTTTTTTGCTGCTTCTGGCTGCCATCATGAGCTCTTCACTTGTTTTCACAAGTGGGTGATGTATATTTGGTTTGTTACTTGCACAAACCCAGGCAATTAATCAAAAAAACCTGTTATTATGTTTTCCAGCTGTATTAAAATCAAGAGATGCTTATCTAATGGAGGACAGTAAATGTAAAAACTTGGATCTATATATCTGTGGTATTTTGGTAGAAACAGAGCAAATAGTTTAATTTTGCTACTTTATATACCAAATGGTACTTGGCTGATATTCTTTCAGCTCACTCTATGAAACGACAAAAAAATACATGAGTAATGAATATGAGAGAAGATCAAGAGGAGTTACAAAGTCTTAGGAAATGCAGGGACTGTGCATTAACACAGCACTGATTTAAAAGCAAACAACAAAAAAATATCTGAGGAAATGTTTCTATCCATGGATACACAGCAGACCATTTCCATTTGAGAAAGCTCTCTGGGTGGTGCTAATTTCATTTAAAAACAAACTTAAAGCTCAGCAGTTATTGTGGAACAAAACTTAAAGCAGAAGTATTGGAGGAGGGAGGTGCGGGAAGAAAGATAATGATTTTGTCACTTTGACCTCTATAGTTTCCACCCTCATCTCAAAATTAATGTAGCGGAATGTGAAAAGCTTCAGAGAAGCTCAAGGATGAACAAAAGGCCTTGAAACAACCTCTGTAACAAGAACAACTTTCAGATTTCAGTCTTAAGAATGGAGTGGAAAATAAACTAAAGGTCAAGTGAAACACAAAAATAAGGTGGAGAGGAAGGACAGGAAAAACTATTCATCATCTCTTCTGTACAAACAAGATATTGAGGAATCAAATTAAGGTAATAGGAGATGGATTCAACAGAAGCAATGAAGCCATTTTTCATGCATCAGAACACATAATTGTGAAATTCCTTGTCAAAGTTTATTGTGCATGGGAAGTTTGCATGTGCTTTAAGAGGAGGCTGGATAATTGCTAGGAAAATGTATTCACTGAGCATGCTAGACAAATATGAATCATGCTTGCTTCAGAAATAGACGAAGGCTGAGGGAGCACTCAAAGTACCATTATCCTGTTCGTCACCCTAAGCATCAATGTTTTGGAGACTGTTAGAGGAAAAATACTGAGGTAACTGGACTTTCAGTCTAACTTATGTCAGCCTTTGTCATCTCAGTCTTTTGTGCTAAAATATATGAGTAAAACCAAGTTAGTTCTGAGGGTTTTTTTGGTTGGTTTTGGGTGTTCTGGGGTTTTTTGTTGGTTGGGAATTTTTTTGAGAAAGGAGGAAAACAGACTTATAGTGTGTTAAGAATTATAACATCATTAATAAAGAAAAGGATGGGCCAGGAGAAGAAGATAATGACTTATCACAGAAGATGTTAGTGTGACACCTTTAGATAAACAAGATTAGTCTAGTTTCTGTAATTGCTATTAATAAAATTTTTCAAAATCTGCATAATTATTTTCATGATGATTTTGTGGAAGATTTTTAAAAACAAATTCTTTTTAAAAGTTTCCCTTTCTTATGTCTTCAAATAAATATCTTTGAGTGAAAAAGGAAAAAAAAAAAAGTGAATAGGACAAAACTTAAAACCCAAGCCCAAATAACCCAGCCACACTTGAACAGAAGCATGGTTGGCTCAGACAGAATGGTATTTTTCAATGATTTTAATAGACCACATCATTCTGGAAGCATTGACATTGATTGTAGTGGGAGACAGCACAGGGCTATTAAGAATGTTTACTGCTCTTTAAATCACTGATCACTTTTCTTGAAACTGCTAATGATATTCAAACTCTTCAGCAGTGCTTTTGGACCATGTAGGTAGTGAAATTCCTCTGCCAATGTCACTGTGGTTCTGTGCAGTGTGAGATAAGCAGCCATATGAAACAAGGCACTCTTCCTGCTTGACAGGATGTTCAGATGAGTGCCTGGAAGGCACACTCATGTTTTCATGATGGACAGTGTTGTCTTGACAGTCAGAAGCAAGTCTCAGCCACAGATCATGGAGCCTGAGGAGTGTGATGGGCTCCAAGTGCCTGCAAGGCCAGTCATAAACTTTGCAAAAAACGTTGCTAGGGCTGTAGGATGATGTGGGATGTGAAACTGGGGAAAGCAGTGGATGTTTGACCACTGGGTGAAGAAAAAGGGGCCTGAGGAAGTTAGGTTGAGGGATGTTAGTGATGAGTATAAGATGCAAATAAATGGGAGTGGGGGGAGTAGATAAGGATGAAGAAGTGCAGGATATTTCCCCTCTGTTGACCAGTAGGCTCCTACATGTACTGAATTAGGCTAAACCTTCCTAGCTGTAGGAGCTTGAAAAGGATGACTAATTTTACCTGTTGCAGAAATAAGAAAAATGTGTTTTGCCACAATACAATAAGATTAGAACTAAAGATAGCGGTGGTATTTTTCATCCTCAAACACCAGTGTATTGTTTAGCTAATGGTAGTTAATAAGACGGACAACTAATTGTGCACTTTAGGTCGTAATATTTTTATAAAACATAGGAAATGGCAAAGATTCATAGATAATGAAGGAAATTATGAAATTTCTGTGAGAAAAGCAGCATTCCTTAAATATCCTATAATTTTATATTTATGCAAAAACTTGGTTTTGTGTATGAAACATCTTATTGAGAGGATTGTTCGGCCTTTGAGCATGCAGTTTTCTAATGGCTTTGCATTATTAAACCATCCAGCACAGCCCAGTTGCTAACAACTGAGCACAACAAATTTCTTGGGGTTAATAAAGTTTGAAATGAATAATTATTCTCAAAATATAATCTGGCAGAGTTAGCAAAACGTAGGAGGCAAATTATTATACAAAGACTGACTCAAAACTCAAACTCCATAGTCCCTTCTAGTCTGTTTATACTTTTACTTTCAATGTAAACCATTTGTTTTAAAATGCATGCTGCTCTTGGAATCTGTATTTTTCATTAAAAATACCATCTATTTTGTCAGCAAGCATACAGATGGCCTTCGAAGTACAAGTCAGACTGGCTGTGTAAAGTACCTACTATAAAATAAGTGCATGTGACATACTGAAGAGGCAGTGTGCCAAACTTGATATTTATGTGACTGTTATCTAGTCCTCATATAAGGTAGTACTAACTACTTCAGTCACTGGGTCACGTAATAGTAAACAGAAATTTAAGTATTTGAGCTGACCCATTGAAAAATTCAGTGCTCAAGCTCTGAATCATCTATCTTAGCTTTTACAGTGGTGCTTGCTGAGGGGGAGTAAGTTAATTTGTAAATTGCCTCCTGGGCAGTTTTCTTGAAACTGTATTTTCCGTAGTGCTTGTTAACTAGCTTATTGCTGATAAATGTACATTCCTGGATTTACTGTGGGATGCTAAGTCACTTTACTGTTCAGCTACCTACCAGATAAATTGTTTCAAGCAACTGTAAATGGAATTTTGATAACTGAACTTCATCTGTTGGTTTTCATCAATTATGTGAAAACATGAGATCTTGATTGATATAATTTTCCTCTTTTTTTTTTTTATTTTCAATGACCATTGCATTATGAATGCCTAAATGGAGATTTGCCTTTTTTGAAAGAACTTTGCTTGGGTTATAGCACAGAATAAAGAAATCCTTTCTTCTAGAACTTGGATTACATTGTTTTAGCGAAGCTGTGCTATCTGCGTGTACTATAAAGAAAAGACAGTTTACACCTCATACTGCATGCTAGAAATGGACCTGCTCTGCATGTAGTTACAAGTCCCCAAACATGCACAAAACAAAGTGCAACACCTTGCAGTACAACCAACATACCTGCTTGACCTGTGCATAGAGGTAATACATGTGAATGTACCTTTAGTATTGGGTCATTCACCTCCAGCCTTGAGAGGCCATGTTTTAAGGGACTCTGATTTTTATATAGTCAGGTCTTTAAACAGACCATATAAAAAATTTTGATTTTTGTTATTAAGAAGGTAGGTGGTTTCTATGCACGTATACAAACTGGTTGGAAATGGAAAATCTTCTGAGTTTGTGCATTCAGCATTTAAAGAATTGTATCAGCTCTTTAGTGTGTTTAAGTAGGAAGTCACACAGGCAAGTTCAGAAATGCAAGGTTTGCTTGGGTGATTTGACCCAAATGGAAGGAATCTCTGGTTTTTCATTAGATCTGATTCTAAGGAATTTTGATTGGAACCTAGAATGGTGTTTCTTTTTGTTTGCTTGTTTTTCAAATCTTTTAGCAAAGTATGAATCTGAACTTTTGAGGGGACTGTCTTTTCTGGAGGAAATCTGCAGGTGGTAGGCTGTGCTATTTGTTAACTGACTACTACTTATCAGTCAGGTAACTGCTTGATATTTTAAACTGGAGACATACAGTTTACAGTTTTAGAAATAAATTATAAAAAGGACCTTGAAAAAGGATCAGTTACTTTAAATCATGTTATATTTGTTAACTTTGGACATGCTGCCTATTCTAACATGATCCCAGATATTTATGGGTCAGTTTATCTTATTTTCATAATTTTATTGCTTTTTACCTTCTGGGTAGCAAGAAAAAAGACTTGATCTTAAATATTATATTTTTCTAGTCTTAAAAATAAAAGGGTTTTTTGGTCATGTTTTTGTAAAATATCTTGCCTGAATGTTGCATCCTTTGGAGAGATGATATAGTCATGGAATTGCTTGGTGTGTGATGATCTTAAATATTTCATAAGCATTGCTTTTCTATGTTTAGTTGTTAAAACTTAGACTTACTGTGTCAATTCATTGCTGGCAGCCTACTTCAAACTGAATGTCAAACAGCTTCTTCCAGTGTTCCAGAATAGGTATTTAGGCCGTCTTGGTTCTAAAATTCAGATACACAAAAGGAAATGTTGAAAATGTTTTAATGGACGAGGTAAACTTATGAAAGCATTGTTAAAAGACTTGAAACATTTTCAATTATTTGACTTGATATTTTTACTAGTCATTAAGCTTTTGCACAAGGAATTATCCTAACTTTTATGGTCATGCCTCAAAAATCTCTTTAGTTGCTGTAGAAGATCCTTAATATGCTGTTTTATCCTAGTGAAAAAAATGCATCTTTTTTGGTTTGCTATGCTGTATAATTTGTTTTTCATGAGTTATAATCCTTGCTACAAAATCTAATAATGCCTATAACAAACATTGATCTACTATGCCATGAAAAGAAATAACTTTCTCAAGGTATATTAAAATTCTTTTTTTGGTATCACAGTTTTGTAATAAATCATACTAGAACCCCTTGTTTGAATTTTGACGTTGTTTAGAAATATTATATTTCACCAAATAGATTTCATAAAATGATTGTCTATTTCTGAAAAAGCATTTTACTTTATGCAAAAAGTTCATATTTAGATGTCTGCACTGTGAAAATGTTCACAAAAAGGTGCAAGTGAATGCACATTGGTACTATGCAGTGCTCTCACTGGTTACTTTTTTTTACTTAATTTTTTTTTTTCTCATGAATGTCAAGATTTTTGAAATCTTCATTGATGAGCTTCCTAGTTTCCTTGTTCTGTTTGTGCATCATTGGTTTGGAGTTTTTTGCCTTTTTTTTTTTTACACTTTATTGTAAACTTAGCTCAAAATTACCAGTTTCTATAAACTTTTTTTTTCCCCCAGCAGTGCTTAATGGCTTCACAGGGAAATCAGGCATGTGGGAATATCTCTCTTGAGACTGATTAATGCAAGCTGATGTTATTTTCAGGTTACTATTTCTGATCTTTGTCATGGTGATATATGTAATCTTTTTAACTGTTTCAACTGCAAAGAGACCAGAATAAATAAATATACTTGTGTAGGCTTGACAAATATTTAGACAATTTTTCTTATTTACTTACGCATTAAAAAACTCAGAAATTATTATATTTAAACTATGCTGATGTGCTCTTTTAGTTCTCCCTGATGCAGAAAATAGAACACGATGCATTAAGAGGCAGATAGGAGATACATCCTGTCTCAGAAATTACTTGATCTAGAATAAAACAGAGTTAAAGACTGCCAAGTGGTGTATTTTTGGCATGTGTTGCTGACATGTCTTTTTTTTAAAAGAACATATCTGTAATCTGTCTACCTGAATTTAAGGTTTCTTTGGCCTTAGATTGTAGAAGGTAAGAAAACAAAACTTTAAAAGTGAATTATCATCACAAGCAAAATAGAGACAAATATTTTGGCTGATTATGAATTTTTGTCTGTGCCATATTTGGTACTCAATGAAAAATTCATAAAATATGAGCACAAAATAAGTAGAATCAGCTCATCCTGACTGACGGTGCTATGAAATAACTAACATCCTATTACATAACTTAAATCTATTTTGTTAGCTTCTCTGCTGATGTTAACCCATAGACCTACTATGACTCCACACTCCTGTTTTCTATATTATCAGGAAAGGTGGTTAGATCTACGTTGCAGCCTTTGTGAGACTGAGGTATTTTAAAGGCAAACATAAGTAAACAATGAAAGCCTATTTGTATTCAGAAAGAACACAAAGAAAGAATAGTCTTAGTTGTAAAAGAGCTGGTGTATTGGAGAGTTAATCTCCAGGGACTGGTATTATACTAACCACTGTCTTTAATTGCATGCAAATGTTTCAGTAGTAAACACTATAGAATGCTAAAAATGTAGATTGCTTAAATAAAATATAAAAAAAGCTGTTGAGCTGCAAGTACAAATTAATGGTGGAATTCCAAAGAGAGAATTCTCCCCTAGTGCTTACATGTCTTTTGTTAGTTTAAACTTTTACAGCCTGGAAAGTGAATGAATGAGTGACTGGAATAAGTATTCTTGGAAAACTGAAGAAAAAGAAATGAGGGAATATTTTAAATAAAACCTGACCTCTATCTTTAAATGCTTCTTTATCTGTGTTCATGGGTGAATTTGTCTTGTGAATCTACAAGATTTCTGTTCTGTTGCTTACTGCAGCAGGGTCCTTGCACTTACGTTGTCCAGGGTTTCTGAGCCAGGTGAGCCCTGAGACTCATCCTGAACTTTTTCTTAGATGCTGTATTGTTTTTTCTTTTCTCTGATATTTTGTAGGGTTTTAAATGAATGTTTGGGTACCTAGCATTTGTAAATAAAACCAAGTATTTCACTTGACTGACCTTGCAATTTTGCTTTAGTCCTTTGCAAGAGTAGCTAGAAGATATTTTCATTGACCTGACTAAATTTTTTCCACTTTGAATGCATTCGGTCTATTTTGCCTTCTCTACCTTGCAGTCTTTCTTTCTGTTTTCCATGGGATCTAGCCTTTTTAAGTGTCTATCTTCTCCAAGTTACTGGTTATTTATGAGTTGTCCTGATTGTATCTGTTGAAATACAAAGCTGACATTTAGTCCTTTCTGTTAACTCAGTTATCTGTGGGTTTTCCTCACCTCATTTCAAGGGGATCAAATGCCATGCTTAAGATCCACATCATTACCGTTTTGAGAAAATACCTATCCAGTTCATTCAGCTGGACCTTGTTCCATGCATTTGTATTCAATAAATTTTTTCCGGAAGTTGTTTTCCAGACTTGTGTGGATTGTCAATATAGAATCATAGAATGGTTTGGGTTTGAAGGGACGTTAAAGATCATCTAGTTCCAACCTGCCTTCAATGAGCAGGGACATCTTCCACTAGACTGTATTGTTCAAAGCCCCATCCAGCCTGGCCTTGAACACTTCCAGGGAGGGGCCATCCACAACTACTTTGGGCAAATATAGTCCAACACTTGCAGACCTTAACAGTTCTGAAATATACCTTTTCACATTTCTTCAAAGGTTTGTACATGACTACACCTGAAAGGTTGGAATTTGAAATAATGAGTAACATTTTATTTGAAATATCAGATTGTTTTTTAAATCTAGATTTTTATTATTTTTTTTATGCTGGACAATAAAGACTAGATTAGCTTTATCTGATTGATAGTGGCTAGAAAGTGATCAGTCTCAACCTGGTTTTCACAGTCCTTTCTTAGGCAATTGAGAAAAAAGTACTTCTGAAAAATGACTAATTTTACCTATTCTGGATGCTAGTTTAGGACAGGAATGAATCTTCATATGGAACTGCCCTTCTCTCCAACTATAGTGAAAGTCTCGTTAATTGCTACAGACAATGTGACTTCAGTATGATTAGTAATGTGTAGGGTGACATGTAAACTGAAACAATTTTATCACAGATAAAATTAGATAGCTGAGTACAGCTGTTGTGTTGCATCCTACAGAAGGGTATTGTTAAAAATGTCTGTATGAGGCTTTATGTGATAGAAGGAAAGGAAAATGTAGCAGGAAAGAGCAGAAGACGGATTTAGGTGTATTTCTTCCTATCAAGGCATAATTGCAGCTCATTATGGAGATGCCTTAAGCTCTTTTGGGTTTGTTTGTAATTGTAAGAGCTTCATCCACTTTAGAGACTACAGCAAGAGAAAAAAAAAAGTCAAACAGTTGACCTTAAAAGCATATTAATTTTTAAATTTAAAAGTCCTTTTACCGAATAGTAGATTAAACACAACTTTTCATGAAAGCTGACTGAGGAGGAGGCAGCTACAATTCAAGTTCCATGCCCTTTCCTGAACAACAGTCATTCTGTGATGTTAAAAAGCACAGTAACAGCATGTTCTTTCATTTTACAAGTCTTTGACATAATGTTTAGCACTGGGCTGTTTGCATACACTGTTTGATGAGTCTTCCTGTTTGACATCCACTCAAAATGAGCACAGATGGAGCAGTAGAACACAGAAACAGATGAATTTGATACTTACCTAGCTCTTGGATTGTTTACAATAATAGTATTCAAGTTTTGTTCTGTGGTTATCTGTCTGAACTAAATATCACAGAACCTCAAAATAGTTGAAGTAAGAAGGGATGTCTGGAAACTGCCTACTCCAATCCATGTGCCCAAAGCAATGGCACCTAGAGTGTTTTGCTCGGGGCTGTGCCCAGCTGGCTTTTGAATACCTCCAAGGAGGGAGACTCTACAACGTCTCTAGCAACATGTGCCAGTGTTTTATCACCCTCACAGGAATAAAGGTTTTCTTCTTATGTTTAAATGAAATTTCCTGTATTACAGTTTGTGCAACTTGTCTAAGAACTACTGAGAAGAGTCTGTCTCCCTCTACCACCTCCCAGCAGGTATTCATACACATTGATGTAATTCCCCCTGAGCTTTCTCTTCTCCAGACTGAACAGTCCCAACACACTCAGCCTTTCCTCATATGAAAGATTCTTAAACAAATTCCTGGCTCTTCTCAGCACATGCTCTGGTATGTCTTTGTCTCTGTTGCGCAGGGGAGCCCAGAACTGGACCAAGAATGGTGAACGCATCTCACCCAGACTGAGCAGTGGGGTAGGATCACCTTCCTCTGCCTGATGCTCTACCTAATGCATCCCAGGATTCTGCCGGCTTTGTTTGCCACAAGAGCACATTACTGGCTCATGTTAAAATTCCTGTCTAGAAAGACCCCCAAGGTCTTTTTTTTCAGCCAAGGCTGCCTCATCATCTATCTCTAGACGACTACTATCAGATCTCCCAGCCCATCCTTCCCAAAGAACTTCTATCTATCCATGGCAGTGCTCCATGGTGGTGAGCTGTCCCACCGTTTCTCTGTCATCCCCATGAGATCATAGCTCTGCAACTCAAGACTCTACAATAGTTTAAATTTGGCAGAATAGTAAAAGCAGAAATCCAGAGGAATGTCTGGATATCTAAATAGTTGTGTGTGATACGGGAAAAGTGGCAGCAGTAATTGCAAGAAGAAAAACCAAAAGAGTAATTGGTAAAAAATATCACTAAAGAAACTAATAAATGCCTTTTTGCAGTGCTATTGGCTTAGTAGATTTTTCTCATGAATATGCAGAGGTTTCACATTGTGACTTCAGAGTCTGAAAATTGCAGTGGAGCTGATAGTACACTACTATGTTGGTTACAGTGTTTGGGGCAAATTTGTTATTCATTGCCTGAACCTTCATGTTTGCACATGCAAATAAAGAAGGGGGGGAAGGCAGGGGAAGGGTACAATAAGCAGTGGATGATGAAGATGTATGCAAAATGGTTTTATTTGGTGGCAAAACTGTGGCAGTTGTGTTCACATGTTTCAGATACGTTTTTAAACAAACGTTTGTGTTGAAATTTTTATGAGTTATATAATAATGTCTTTAATATTTTACATGAGAACTTTTTATAAGGAAACAAAATAGATTTTTGTTGTTATTTTTTGTCTCTTAAATTGAAAAATTCTGTACTGCTACTAGTTAATTTGGACACTCAATCTTTGTCTACCTAAACCTGTTAAATTACAGTCTGTCTGGTAGAGCTGGCAGCATTTGAGATTTGTCCAATGCATTTTAGAGTAAACAAGAAATTAGGTCATTGATCTTGTGATTCAATTCAGAAAAGCACTATTTTAATAAAAGTAAAAATTTTCAGAAATGAACTCTTAAAATTTAAATTCCATCTGGTATCTGACTGGAAGAATTCTTTGGCTAACTTTTATTGCATAATAGTTTTCTTTAGACTTTTTTTTTTTTTTGGCGTTTAGCAAATCTACAATAATGCTGTAAGTAACACAGTTTGCTCAGTAATGTGT
Source organism: Podargus strigoides (assembly GCA_028020825.1). Taxonomy (NCBI): domain Eukaryota; kingdom Metazoa; phylum Chordata; class Aves; order Caprimulgiformes; family Podargidae; genus Podargus; species Podargus strigoides. The sequence goes on along the minus strand of CM051621.1, from coordinate 38,217,107 downwards.
TTTGCTTCCGTAAAATGAAACAGTGCACATTAGGGTTTCGGACTGTTTGCCATTGCTTGTTTGGAAACGTGTGGTTAGAAGTTACTATTTACATTTGCAAAAAATAATACAATTAAAAATAGTAGCGGTTGCTGTTGCCATTATTTGTTGTATGCTAATAGATATCTTTAGGTTTTTAATATGTGAAGTCTCCAAAAATAAAAGATCACAGAATCACAGAATAGCCTTGGTTGGAAGAGACCTCTAAGATCATAAAGTCCAGCCATTAACCTAACACTGCTAATTCACCACATCTCTTAGTACTTCATCTACATGTTTCTTAAATACCTCCAGGGATGGTGACTCCATCACTGGCTTGGGCAGCCTGTTCCAACACCTGATAACCCTGTCGGTGAAAAAAATTTTCCTAATATCCAATCCAAACCTCCCCTAGCACAACTTGAGGCCATTACCCCTTGTTCTAAGGCCATTACCCCTTGTCCTAGATAGAAGATGAGAAGGAATTGAAAGTATGTAATACTGCTGGAGTACAAAAGTGACAGTAAAATCTGATGTCCTTGCTAGCAGTCTTTCATCTGAAGATGTGGCCTTGAAAGATCTTAAAGTTTATTGTATGTGACATGTTTTCTGAAGATATTATTTGGGTAGATTTACAGTTAGTCGTCCCAATCAATATAGCCTTTGGATATCAGAAGAGAGATTAGTCTCAATGGCACCAGATTCTGCCTACAGAAATCTTACAAATCACTTTAAAGAGAACACTAACAGTAGTTGTAAATTTTGTACTCAATATATGAACTTGGTAGCAAATGCTAGAAGTCTAAAATCAAAAATGAGTTGGTTCCATACTGTGCATAAGGATGTTACCAGTGCTCCATGATCCAAGAAATGAGCCAGCAGTTTCTATCCTCCCAGAAGTTTTTGCTTTAGTTGGGGTAAAGGAGCTAGAATCAACACAGCTGGTTTGCTTTTTTGTTTTTTGGGGCTTTTTTTCTGAAAAAGTAGTTGACATCTGACATAAATAGTTTTACTTCTCAAAAGCTAATCTAATATTTGAGTAGAGAATCAAAACCAAAAGTCTTCAATAATTTTGGTGACTTTTTTGCAGAACAATTGATCTATTACAGAATTATTAACTTAATGATTTTGTGTTTCCAAGTACTAAAACCCAAATGAATTTTACTTTCATGCACTATCATTATATACAATAGACGAAAAAAAAATACTGATGTAAATATTACTTGCCAACATATAAGCTGAGACGAATTGCTTGGAGAAAAAAGAATTTTTCCCTCTTTTTGCCTTCTGAATTCTTTGAGCTTCTCTTTTGATTTCTCTCTCCTGTTCTTTCTTGTCTTTTGTTGTTTTTACACATTGCTTGGCACTTTGCATTTATTATTTCAGCAATGGCTCAATTTTTGTGCCAGTTTAATATAATAAAACACTCCATAATTTATCCTCATTATATATTCATTAGACTAGAGCTCCTGGCATATCAAACTCTCTTATAAAGCTACCACAAATCACACCATGTTAACAGGCTACATTTTTCACTGAAGACAATATTGATCATAGTGGCTGAGCAAGGAGTTCTAATCACAGAATCACAGAATGTTAGGGATTGGAAGGGACCTTAAAAGATCATCTAGTCCAACCCCCCTGCCAGAGCAGGAATACCTAGATCAGGTCACACAGGAACATGTCCAGGCGGGTTTTGAATGTCTCCAGAGAAGGAGACTCCACAACCTCTCTGGGCAGCCTGTTCCAGTGTTCTGTCACCCTCACTGTGAAGAAATTCTTCCTCACATTTATGTGGAACCTCCTATGTTCCAGCTTACACCCATTGCCCCTTGTCCTATCATTGGATGTCACTGAGAAGAGCCTGGCTCCATCCTCATGACACGCACCCTTTACATATTTATAAACATTAATGAGGTCACCCCTCAGTCTCCTCTTCTCCAAGCTAAAGAGACCCAGCTCCCTCAGCCTTTCCTCATAAGGGAGATGTTCCACTCCCTTAATCATCTTTGTGGCTCTACGCTGGACTCTCTCGAGCAGTTCCCTGTCCTTCTTGAACTGGGGGGCCCAGAACTGGACACAATACTCCAGGTGTGGCCTCACCAAGGCAGAATAGAGGGGAAGGAGAACCTCTCTCGACCTACTAACCACTCCCTTTCTAATACACCCCAGGATGCCATTGGCCTTCTTGGCCACAAGGGCACATTGCTGGCTCATGGTCATCCTCCTGTCCACCAGGACCCCCAGGTCCCTTTCCCCTACACTGCTCTCCAGCAGGTCAGCTCCCAACCTGTACTGGTACATGGGGTTGTTCTTCCCCAGATGCAAAACTCTACACTTGCCCTTGTTGAAATTCATTAAGTTTCTCCCCGCCCAACTCTCCAGCCTATCAAGGTCTCGTTGAATGGCAGCACAACCCTCTGGTGTGTCAGCCATTCCTCCTAGTTTGGTATCATCAGCAAACTTGCTGAGGATACATTCTGTACCCTCATCCAAGTCGTTGATGAAGATATTAAACAACACCGGTCCCAGTACCGACCCCTGAGGGACTCCACTAGTCACAGGCCTCCAACTAGACTCCGTCCCATTGACCACAACTCTCTGGCTTCTTCCCTTCAGCCAGTTCATAATCCACCTCACTACCTGATCACTAAACCCATACTTTATCAGCTTATCTACAAGGATGCTGTGGGAGACAGTGTCAAATGCTTTACTGAAATCAAGATAAACCACATCTACCGCTCTACCATCATCTATCCACCTAGTTATTTCCTCATAGAAGGCAATAAGGTTGGTCAAACATGACTTACCCTTGGTAAAACCATGTTGACTGCTCTTAATGACCCCCTCATCCTTGATGTGCCTCGAGATCGTGCCAAGAACAAGCTGTTCCATCACCTTTCCAGGGATGGAGGTGAGGCTGACCGGTCTATAGTTACCCGGGTCCTCCTTCTTGCCCTTCTTATAGATTGGAGTGACATTTGCTATCCTCCAGTCCTCAGGCACCTCTCCTGTTCTCCATGACTTACCAAAGATGATGGAGAGTGGCCTAGCAATGACCTCTGCCAGCTCCCTCAGCACCCTTGGGTGCATTCCATCTGGTCCCATTGATTTCTAAGACTGAGTCATATCCCATGCTTCAGATAGTTTTCTATGGAAGACTTTCCTTTTTACCTTCCTCTGTCCCACTTAATGTTTCAGCCAGCAGTCTGATTATTTTAATGTCTAACGTGGATTTGGGGCTTTTTTATCTGATTTTTGAGCACTCAAGATACTTTCAAACCAGTAGGATAGTCTTGATACAGCTTTCCTAACTCTTGAGGGAAGGTGAGTACAGTCATTTTGGTCCTTATTAGTTATAAAATATAGGTTCATCTTGCAGACTCCAGCTCCATGTTAAAGCACCCTTGAATATGACCCTGAGCAGAACTGGTTGGGAAGACAAAAGCTGTGCCATTGTGGCCTTGGTCTCTGCTCTGACAGCAGTGAGGCAGAGCATGACAGCTGAACAGTTATCTGCAAAGAAACTTGAAAATTCCTCCTAGCATAAACATCGCATTTGTGTATCCAACTGGACAGAGCCTGGATTAACCAGGTTGTGCACCACCTGGAAAGGTTCTGCAGATTGGGGTATGGCAGATGGCTTTGCAGAAGCAAAGCAGGCTTCACCTCTTTGCCTTCAGCACAGCCCTGACTATGATTTCAAAGTCATTTGGAATAGTTAGGAAACCTAGAACATCTGTGCTTTACCGAGCTCTCCTCATGCTTCATCATCTTCAGATTATTGGATAGCAAGGTACACTCTGAGGATGGAGTGGATTTAAAAAAGCACTAAAACAAAGATGCAATGTTTGCAGTAGAGAAAATTGTTATACATTCCTGCTGTTGTGAACTGTCTGGTGAGTCTATAGTGCTACCTAGACTGTGGTTTTCTTTGGTGTTGTATTCACTATTACTTTTTCTTTCCATTCTTGACTTCTTTAGGATTTATTTTTAACTTTCAATTTCTTTTTTTTTTTAAACTATCTGTATTCCTTTATAGACTATCTTATGTCCTTTTGCCTCCTTCTCACCAGAATCTTCATTCAAGTTCTGACTCTCTTAACCTCTTACGGTTTTACTTTCTGCTATAAGAATTCTACTCTGTTTTTCTCAGTCTTTCTTATCTTTCTCATTATTCCATCTCCCTCACTTGTGTATCAAACAGGAAATATCACAGATCATGTTGATTCCTCATGGGAGAATCACAATGAAGCACTGTGTCTCTTTGAAAATACCATCATAATTGAAATCAATTTCATGCAAAACCATACAATGACAGAATAAGTGCTATTTAGCTCATTTTACTGTGATGTTCCTGGAATTTAGAATAATTGATTAATGATGAGCTGTTAATACCTTGTACTTGATACAGAGCAAAGACTAAAAAAAAAATTAAAATATGTTGTAGTGTGCAAAGTGATTCTGAAATTGTACTTTCTATTAACACAAGATGTTAAAATTACTAAATTACTGTATCTTGTTACATGCCTCCATCCCTCCTTCCCCCCCCCAGCCCCCCGCAATGGATTAGTCAATCAGTAGTTAACAAAATAACTGAAAAAAAATCACCCCAAACCCACCACAATTAAGAAAAGCCTTTTTTTCTTTAATTGACAGATCTTGCCTTTCCTATTTTGGACAGAACTCACTGTCCATGACAGTACCATAAGGTCATTTAATGTAAGTGTGATGGATATTGCTTGATTTTTTTAGATTTATTTACAGCAGTTGAAGCTGTGAAAGAATGAGAGCATGGACAAATGCTGTTATCCAGGCAATATTTCCTGTAAAAAGTAGCGTCACCTCAATTCCTATCTATGTTTTCAGACCTTTCCACAACATGACACCAGCACAGATGGCAGTGCAATAACACAATAAATCCCATAGGAAGCTTGTTGCAATTGGAGTAGGTGAGGATCACTGATAAGTACAGAAGGGTTGTGCTTATGTGCAAATGCCTCAGTCCATAATAGAAGCTCAAATCTGTGAAACTTATTTATCCATTCATCTTGAGTCATTTCTAATGCCAGCTGACCACAATGCTTGCTCAACCTTCAGGGAAACAAACCATGCATACTAAATCTCTCCTGATCATTCTGATGTACAAGCACCATAGGCCCAGATCTACAAATAATATTTTGAGATGCCTAATTCATTTTGATTTAAGTAGGGCTATGTATCCAAGCAACTTTGACATCAAAAACATTCCCTTCTGCTGTTTGTTGCAAATAAAATGACTAGTGTCGTACTTCTGAGTGTACGAAGTAAAACATGAATCTCTGCTATTTCTTTCCTACATTTTATGGAAGAAGCAGATACATATTTTTCCCCTCTGCTTTTTGAACAATAAATTTGGACTCAATCCCATTATATACCATAGTAACACTTCTATTTCCAAAGCCCTGCTTTCCTGGAAATGGTTAAGATGTGCCTGCTGATGAAAAGTAGTGAATGAATTTCTTGCCTTGCTTTCATGCGCAGCTTTTGCTTTCCCTATTAAACTGTCTTAACCCAAGAGCTTTCTTACTTTTGCTCTTTCAATTCTCTTCCCCATCCCACTGTGGGGGGAGTGAGTGTCTGAGCTACCTACAGGGATTAAACCTCTAGAACTGTATAAAATGTGTAGTGTGAAGATTTTTGGAATCTCATAAAAAGGATTTGGTAGTTAGTGATTTTGAAACAGTAAGGAAACCTGGCTTGTTTTTCTCCTTCTATTTTTAAAAGAAGGTTTTTCATAAACTTTTTTAATTGCAGAGGACCCAGCACTTTCAACCATGACGATACTTGTATTTTTTTATATTCTTGTCCAGTGCACTTCAATTTTTTTTTTTTGTTTGGCATAAATAATTTCTCATTGTGTTCCAAAACACATTGACTGACTCAACCTGCCATAAGGCATTCCTCTTTTAAAGTGTCAACTCAGTTTCAGAAAGAAAATAAACTTTAAAACATGGAGGCACAAAATCAGGCAAGATTCGTGGTATGTTTAAATAAGTGTCACTAATGGTCAGGAGAATAGGAAGCAAAGACAGTTGCAGATGGAAAAAACACACAACAGTCCAAGGAAAAATGGGGAATATCTGGTTTTAACCTTTAGAAAAAGTCAGAATGAATTCCAAGGTTGAAGTGGAATCTGAAACCACGTAATGGGATTTTACACTGAATGTTCATCAGAACTCTAATGATTTTCAGTTTTCATCAGTCTACTTTGTGACACAGAATAGTATCCTTCTGTTCTCCTGTGCTCTGACAACATCACAGATAATGCTGTAGTGTATGAAGTCTTGAGCATATAATTGACTCCACTTCAGACATATATGTGGTCAGACCTTTTATGATAAAAGTATTTTGTTTCAATTTTGATTCTTTTCTTGAGGGTTTTTTTTTTTTTTAAGAAAGGAAAAAAAAAACAACAAACTTGTTTTCCCCTAGAAGTATGAGAATGAACAAGTGAAATACAAATGTTAAATAAGGTCAGAAAAGTTGTAGTGAGAGCTAACTTTCTCCAAAAAAACTTTCTTGTTTTGCCTTTTACTTTTCTGTGCATACACATTTTTAAATAGGGTGGCAGTAGTAATCCAGGGAAAGAGGAAGGAAACGAGGAAAACAATGGTGGAGAGGTGGAGGTTAAAAGAACTGCTAGTGAACAATAGAAACACTCCTAACATCATAAGTATAAGATTGGCATGATAACATTGCTGTTGTCCAGGGAGCTCTATAATCATGGGGTGAACTCAACATGGAAGAGGACTGCATTTGCTCTTGGAGCTGTAATTCCTGCTGGGGTCAGTACTGAAGAATTTTTCGCAACTCAAAATGCTTGTTCTGACTCAGGGCATTCCTATTTTTACCTTCCAGATGGGTTAGAAAGTGCTCTCAGTTTGGCTGGAATGAGACAGAGATAGTGTTGCTCGTACATTCCATGGAAATGCAGTTATGGGTGTCAGTAGAAACTGTTTGCCTGTTTCATATGGTTTCTGTGGTTATATAGGAGGAAAGCCTAAAGATTTTAGATTGGAATTTGAAAAGAAAAAGGTTCCTCCTTCTAGTGTTGGCAATAACTTTCAGACACCTGTCCACCTGTGCTGTTTAATGCATTTGTATTTCAGACACAGCAGTGGTTGAAAGAGGATAAACATTCATGTACTGAAAAAATTGTGGTAAGTTTTGATGCACAAAGTTACTACATGCTTCATGCAGGGAGAGAAAATTGGACCCACTTGGTTGTGGTGAGGCTCAGCAAGACTTTCACGCTCAAAATATCAACTGCCAGATGTGCTTTATCTGTGCTAGATGGAAAAAGAATATAAATGAGGTCAAACACCTGTGTTCTGTAAACTGACATTTCAGATAACGTTTTTTTCACGTGTTATGTTTCTAGCATTTAGATTTGTCACTTAGGGAAATTTCATGACACTTCTAATGTGTTATTAAAGAATGACTTAGAACTAGGGCTGCTACTCGTAAAAGTATTACAAATTGTGTGTCCTGGAACAAAGAATAGGAATTGTAGGACTTGACAACTGAAACGTGTTTTCTATTTCATGAACGTTGATGACAGCCGTAACTATGAATCTCTGATACAATACAGTCTTGCCTGCTCATCCTCAGCAGAAGCAGAAGCTGTACTGTTTCCCACCCCCAAGAAAATGAACCACTATTTCTGCTTCATAGGAAGGTGTACTATGGATTATTTTGTGATTGATTAAAGCAAACATGGCATATATTGGAAACATAAAAAGCATCACAGTAATAACTTTAAAAAACCCAACTCTTCTTATAGTGAGAATACTGTATTTTTCATAAAGTAATGATTTTATTTAATTTATGAAGTATTAAATTTTTAAATATACTGTTTACATAAAAATTTAAGAGTTCACATACGTTATAATGAAATAAGACTAGAGGCAGAGGAGAATAAACTAAAACCTGTCACAGGGAAGTAGCTTTTATGTTTATTGATGTCAGTAACATTTGGTAAGACTCCAATGCTATTCTGCGACTTCAACATGTGCCAATGTGCTTGCTGGCATAATTAAAATAATTTTTATTCCAGAGACTCCGATGTTTTCAGCAAACTCAGTGTTCAAAAGCTAGAAAGCTCCTTCTGAAATGGTTGAATTTCTAGCTCAGTATTTCTACTAGGAAAAGTGACAAAACTTAAAAATGATAATTTATTATTCACTAAGTTTAATATATTGAAACTATTTTAATAAAAGAAGGCAGAAAGGAAAATGGACACTTATGAGTAAAAAAAAAATAATGCAGCAGGTAACATAAAAGGAATCATAAGGGGACATAAAGGGATTGTTACTGAAGAGTTCTAGCAAGATTTGTTCATTTCTGATTTCTAAATTATTCTTTTTCCTCTGAAATAATCTCACATGTCAAACCACCTTTAACACTCAGTAGTACAGTAAAGCTATTATCAGCTCCCGCTGCAGGAACGCGCTGGAAAAAAAGCCAGTGCTTGTTTCAGTCACATTTTTACTTCTATGCTACCTTTTGTTAGAGACACTAGACAAATTCAGTCTATTTGGGATGGTGAGGAGATGGGATGTTCTGGTTAAGGGAAGAATGAATTGGGGACTGAGGTTCTTGCTCATCAGAAGGCTTTAGCTGGAATGGAGCTTCTTTTTTGTCTCAGTTTTTGGTAAAGATGTTTTGTTCTTTATTGATGGGGGACAAATCCATGTAGATTTTTCGGACAATGTTTTACATGTAAATGGATGTAGAAATATAGTATTGGTGTGCGTATATATATATACAGTGTACTCACAGCTTGCAAAGCATAAGGTGAAATGGCTGTTCAGTGTCTCGATTTCAGATAAAGCTTCTCCTTCATTTAGGCAGTTACCATATAGGAAAAATTCATTTCTTTGAAAGACACTGGTTGTGTTTTGAATTTTCGAGCTGAGAACAAGATTGAGAAGAAAAAAAAAAAAATCTTTGAAAATGGTGGCAAGGTCCAATCATTAAACTATAGGCCAGCCGGAACTGAATTTATAACTTCTACAGGGAGGAATGTTAATCTACAGATGTGAGGCCCAACGAAGCCTAGTAGTATTATAGTACTACTAAGAAAGACAATTGTTCTCAGTTTAACTGTAATAACATAACTGAAAACAAAGTTTCTTCTTGCAGGAAATACTTTAAAATTGCATCTCTGGGTATAGACAGAATATGATAGTACAAAATGAGTATAAAATGCCAGAAACCATCCAAGAGCATCATATTTAACTGATAAAACTTCCAGTCTTTATCATTGATAAACAGTCTTAATTATCTTTGTATAGGTGATATTGATCACGGCATTACTGAACCAATGTGTTTCTATGCTAACTATAAATTGTAATTTATCATAGAAAAAGTTTAACTGAAACTTTATATAAATAACTGATGATTAGTCATTCTGAGGAACTTTAATAGTGTACCTTAAACCATAAACAAAACAATTCAAGCTTAAAGATAAATACTGATACAAGTCTTTATATTAGAAGCACAGATAAAATAACCTTGGCATAAGATGGATTACTTCATAAGCATAAATGACATCTATTATAGCAAAGGCATAAAAGGCAACTCTCTTGAGATTAGTGGCAGAGTATTTCAAATGTTTAAAAGAAATTTTCTCTTTTGTGATTAAATCATAATCAAATTTATTCAGGATTTTATTAAACTATGATGAAAGCTTTTGACGTATATATCAGGTATGTTGAGGTAGTCAAATTTAGTAGAGGCTTTATCTCCTATACAAGCAGGAACTCTGAGCACAGGACATTCATCTATGGTTTACTATGCGTAAGACTTTATAATTTCAGGACAGTCTAAGCAACATTATTCATTCAGCTATGTTTCTTTTATTTTAATTTAAAGTCTGCAAATTGAAAGGGGATTTCCAGATGTTGGTTAAAAGTACATCAAGTTCTTGTATCCATGTGTTTATATTAGTGCTATCTCTGATTCAGGAAGTGGAGAGAAAGACTTGTTGCACTATAAATATCTCTGCTACTTACTGTAGCTGCTAATGTTCTTGTACCATTATTTTTAAATATGCTGTCATTATCCAAGACCTTGAAAAATCTGGACCAATAAGGAGAAAAAGCTCCCCTGTAGTAATAAAAAGAAAACACTTCAACGAAAATTTATTTTCTTAACAGGAAACCGTGTTTCTTACTACTGAATATATAAACATTATTAAAACTAGACAAAAATGTGGTGTTCATTGTAGTCTGGGTCATGATTGCTCAGAAAAGTTCATAAGGACAATGCTAATGAGTTTATTAATATATATAGTTATAATTTTTATTTAATATTTTTTTCTTGACGTAGGCAGTTAACTTATTCTTTTATACAGTAACGATTTTTCAGTACCTACGTTTACAGTAATTAATATATTCCATAAAGAATAGTATCATAGAAAAATAATCTTCAGACTTCCACAAACAAGCAGTGCTTACAGACTTGTGAATTGGCTTTTGTTTTTCATTTTGAAAGATTACTTACGTTATGTTTCAGATAGTCTAAAGATTTTGACTAATATATTATGCTGATATATTATGCTGATATAATATATTGTGCTCTGGAGCTGATAAGACAGATAAGACTCCTTGTGAAAGAAGTTGTTGTGGACAGTAGGTTTTATTTTTAATTTTATGTCCATAACATATGAAATCTTTCTAATTCATGACATGAAAAGGAATTTCAAAAGCTGATGTAATCACTCTAAGAAGTTTTAAGTGTGGTACATGCTGCCAGTGATAATTCCCCTGCTTCTCCCGATACCGGATAGGGATCACTTCTGACTCTGAGTTCTATATTTTCATGGATTTGACTGTTGGAATAAACACCTAAGTTATGGAGAAAATAATTTTCTGCATCAAATATTTGTGGTACTTGGGAAAGGAGCATATTGGTTCACCCTAGGTGATTCCTGGTATTTGTATGCAAATAAAACTGAATTAGTCAAACTTAGAATTACCATCTTGTAGCTTTCTGTAATGTCTTGCCAACTACAGGCAGTACTTCACTGGCTATTGGCAGTAAATATTTCTATCAATAAAAATTGATTTATTTTTTTTAAGTACTACACAACTGATTTTTGAAAGTAATGGTCTAGGGGGATATTGTATCTGAAAAACTTAGTGATTATGTGTATGCAAGTCTGAATGACTCAGAATAAAAAAAAAAAAGTGTGACTCACTTTCTACAGGTATTCTATCTAATTAGTTCATTGGCAAAAACATTCATCGAATTTTTTTTTTTTTTTTCCTAGTGCTATTGTTTAACACGCAAAGGTAATTTTAATATGTAAAGGCAGGGTATGTTTGCTGGAAATGTTTTGATTGTGATCACTTACCCAGTCAAAAAAAGGAAATACACTATGAACAGCTGAATATGTACGTTCACTGTTCATGAGATTCTGAACAATCTATACCAGTTTAAAAAAGAAAATGTACTCACAGAATACAAAAGATCTATTAAATTCAAAACAAATGGAGATAAAGAAAGTTGCCGAAGAGATGAACTCAATAAAATTGTACCCTGGTTACAGACAAGTCATTGGAAATGAAGCTTGAAAAATCCATATTATATAATTTCTTTATTATCCAGAATTGAACACAGAAGGATGATCTTGTGATTAGGGCAATGGACCAGAAAATAGGCAATTCTAAGTTTAATCACTGGTTATGCCTTGCCCTTCATGTATGATTTAGACAAAATTACTTCATTCCTCCTGGTTCTCAGGTATGTAAAATCAAAGTTTACAAGAAGTTTTAAGTCTTTTATAAGCATAAGGTGCAACCAACTGATATGAAATATAAATGTTGACCACGTAGTAGTCATAAGTTAAAATTTGATTCTCAATGAAAGTGACTGTGCAGAGAATTGTAGTGGCTTGTCAGCATCCCCAGTTCTTCGTTAAATGTCTTGTAATCTTGATCGAAAAAGAATGTACTTGTGTCTTATGGTTTTTATCAGGAGTGACTAGCCTTACTTGTATTTAACTTGTCAAGTGTGGCACATATAATTTGAATACATGCAAAATATAACATTCTTGTTAGGTGCTCAGTCTAAAGCAGAATTATTTCAACAATGTATTTTCAGATTTGTAGTTTCTTGGTGTATGCATTTTGTATAATTCATTCTGATTTATGTAAGAATTTCATCAGTAGAAATCAATGTCAGGACCTGAATAAAAATCTTACCTGTTTTCAGGTTTTTTCCCCTGTAATTTTGTCTGTATTTGGATTTAAATGTTTCATGTTTGTAACAGAAACTTTCCAATGTCCCTGTCTGTGCCCCCTCAGAAGTTAGCAGAGGCTGGGTCTAAACTTGCAGCTATTTCTACAAATAAGGTGATGTAGGTATAGATTTTTCTAATGTGTCTGTTCAAATCCACTGAGCTAATTCTTTTTTGTTGTGCCCAGAAAGCAAATAAAAACCATATGTATTTATTAACTCTTACATATTATTTTTCTATTTCTGCACTTATTCTTCAAAGGCTGAATAAATTGCCAGTAATATGGAAAGCAGCTAGAATGAATGAGATACTTCACTAAATAACTGTGTGCAGGGTATTTAGGACAGATGTGCTGAAGCTAAAGAGTACGGTTTCTTCTCTTCAGTAGGTTGGGGTTTTTTAAAGGAAAAAGCTATAAACCTGAAACTTCTATTTTTTTTGCATAACTTGAAGACTTAGAGTTAATAGGATATTGAAGTTGTTTGCCACCTTGCATGCATAAAACTCATGATTGCTATAAAACATTGGATACGTATTAGTTTTGTGAGACTGCAAATTGGAATATTTTTCAAATAGATTTTCACCTTTTGAATGTGCATTTTCTGTGTGATGATACAGACAGTGCTGGGATCTGGATCCCTAAAAAGATGGGCATGTTATAAACCATGTTTTTACAAATACTTGCTTTTTGTACAAGAGAAACATGACACAGATCTAAATATTCTCATTTAAAACAGAGCGTTAATAAAATTCACTCAGAGCACAAATATATGTAAAATTTACAATGCATTTCAATATCATTGGCAATGGTGAAATAGTTGCTGAGGCTAACAGCCTGCCAGGAGCAAGGATAGCACTATATTAGATGGCTATTTACCAGATGCTTTAACCCAGAAAGCCAAGCTCACTGCTTCCGTTAGGTAGGGAGCATCAGGATACATGGAACTGATGATACTGGTAAGGGAGCTTTCCTACAAGGTTCAGGAGCCAGGATGGAGTCAGCTCATCTCCTCCTAACCAGAAAAGCAAAATATTGTGGGTTTGTTTGGTTTCTACCCTTCTAGAAAGCGTCTTATGACATAATTTGATATACTTCAGGCAGCCCATGTGTTATGAAACATGTCTTTTTTTTATACAATATCTCCTGCTGTACAGTAGTGTGAAATCACAGAAAATTCAGTTGTGACTGAAGTACTGACTGGAAGACAATTAAAAGTTTGGGTGTGGATAACCACCTCAAAGTTCAGAATCTGGAATTACAAACTTTCTTTTATTTTAATGTTTTTTAAAATGTTAAAGTGTTCAAGGTATTTAATTTTACAAAGAAGTGTATTTGCAGGTTTTTATTCTTGTGCTTTGAAATTTAAGTTGGTGGAGTGCTTTAATTTCCTTCTTAAATTTGGAGGTCAGGTGGTTAGGTGAAGGAAGTGAAAGACTGCTGTGGTCAGTCTGATTTTCATTCTGTTAATCACATTAACCGAATCATATCTCACTGTCACAGACTAACACATTTCAACCCCACCTAAACACTTAAGTTTTGTGAAACATTGCTCTATGAAAAAAAGCTGAATAAAAAATAAATCTGCAATTTATTGCAGACATAGAGTTAAAACTCAGATATACTAGCTGCTGATACCTCTGTCCAGACCATGCTTCTTTCTGTGCAGTCAGGCCATCCATAACTCCCAAGCCTCAGGTGATTCGTGCTTATTCTGTTGTGAAGTAGGCAAGGAGGTTAAAAGTGAAGAACAGGCCCAGTTTTCTTTTACTGCCTTATAATTTGTATGGAGTAATCATGTGTTGAGATACAAGAAATGCAATAATCGCTTCACAAGAGTTCCCAATAAACTGTGTGAAAGAAAGTGCTGAAACATTGTAACCCTCTAGCATTTTGCACCTTCCTTGCTTTCAGTCTTTGCAGGCATGAAGTGGTTATACAGGGTGCAAAACAATGACTACTCAAGACTGCAGTGTTTCCAGGTGAGATGAGTAGCACTGGCATCTGAGAGACCTCATGAGAGCTCCTGCCTGCATTTTCAGACACTTTGGCTAAGCAGGTGGACTTTGTGAGGCTCTTCTAAATCTAGCACAAGGTCTGAACTATTTAAAGCTTTTGTTCACTCATCATTTCTCATTTCCTTTTTTTGCCCAGGAATAGGATAGAATAGAATATTTGATGAAAGGAAGCATATACGTTCACGTACAGGCAACAGTTCTTTGGTATTGCTGATGTGAAATATCTAGTAAGTGAAAGCAAGGCATCTGCTTTATGAAGTTAAATGGTTTTGCTTTGTTTTAGCTTTCTATCTTTGTTTGCAATAATGTTATTTGCATTGTGTGAATGTGTCTAGATACAGAAAACATTCCTCTGGCCTCTGACTAATCCGAACTAAATCTTCAGAGTATATAGGAAGTTTCTTTCTGGGCTAAAGTATGGTAATATTTTATCACCTCATGTTTGTTCTTTGATTCACAGAACGACCTCTCAGGCTGTTTACTAGCTTTATATGCATCCAATTTCCTAGAGCTACAACAGGAAAAAAAGTCATAATGGGCAATTCTACTTCTGAAATTTTATACTGGATTTCACTGCCGCTGTAACTGTCCTTTCCCTGTTTTAATTTAAGCATTCCTACTAGCACCAAGGCTGATTTGGTGGCTTTTCCCTCCATATGTTCCCCATTTTTTAGTATATTTAGATGTTTCAGCCTTCAGGCCTTTAGTTTCAAATGTGGAAACTATAATCTTTGGACTGCCTGTCTTGTCTTCAGAGTTTCTTCAGTCTTCTCCTGTATCAATAGATTTTCATGATACATAAAAGACTTTTCTTTGAGATGTTAAGACACTTGATCACATCCATGAGGTCAGTAATGATCTTTGAAAAAGTGCTAACTTCAAAGCTCATTGCAAAATGTCTAGCATCCATTTGTGAGATTAAAACTAAATGTCACTCAGATAATTGATCAACATCAATATTAATGGTTCAAGGAAGGAATAGGCAACAAAGAGTTGCCATGCAATTCGACAAAACAAATGAACATAGGTGAGAACGTCTGAAAAAACCCCATGTATTTCCAAGGTGTGTGCATTATGCCATGAAATGCTAATGATATTGAACTGGTATTTTATTTTCAGAAGTGTTTCCTCTGCATGTTTCATAACAAGTAAATGAAAATGACTTTTCCAGGTCACATTTACTACATTTCTTTGTCCTGAGGTGAGGATTGGCTATTATTGGCATCACTCATAAGCCTTAACCAAGGTACTACAGTAGCACTGTCTTTGCTTGTCTGTCATTGCAGACATTACACCCATTAAAAATCTGCCCCTACAGTCATTATCATAGCATTTACCATTCTTCACCATGCTATATGAAACTTGCTGAATGAAATGTTTATACTAAAATATATAATAGGTTATAGTACAATATTTTAAATTTTTCACTAACATAATTTACATTTTACACCGATGTTAGTAAAAACAAATGGAACATCCTGCCTGTGGCTGTGAAGCAGCATCCCTTTTGTATTTATCCTGTATTATGCAATACAAGTCTTACTTTTTGAGCAACATTATTGCAATACAAATGAGAAAGAGCTTATAGTACAATATATTTTTTTTAGGAATTTAAATTGCATACATTTTTAAGCCCCTGCCTACATCATCTCTCCATTATGTAATTTCTTATGGAGTCTTCTCTAGTTTCTTTCTATGTAATTGCTTCACTATCTGTGAAATTACTGTCAAACTTCTCCAGAACATATTTTCAGGTGATAGCAGGGTATGCCTGCGTAAAAGAAATCATTCTGTTCTCAGTGACCACCCAGGATCCCTTATGATCACAGTAATTGGCAAGTTGGTTGGAATGACGTTCTTAGTGAACTAGTGATGGAACAAGTATGGCAAGCAATTCGTTCTGAATTAATGAGGGAAGAATAAAAATGCGGTAAAAAAAAAATATGCTGAAACACAAATTATTGCAAATAAAATACTAGAATAAAAATATGGTAACATTTTCTGGTAATTCAGCAACTGTTAGAGTTACTGCTGCCCCTGGGTAAACTGGCATTTTCATATGCACTAATTAGCAAAGAGGTCAACTAGAGTTTCAAATAATGCAGTTTGTTTGTGGTGTTTTGCCTCTATGGAGGAACTAATATCAAAGAAACTCTGGAATAACTGACAAACACTAGGTGTACCTGTTCTGCTTTCCAGGACTGCTTATTATCTACATCTATTTAAGTGCAAATGAAATGGAGAAAAATACAATTGTAGCATTTTATTTATTTATTTTAAACAAAGGTTGAAAAGTGTTGAATTATGAGACATTGTTGCAATGTGTAAATCCACACGCCTGCTTTAGGGTATAATCAAACATGAGTGTGCCACAGGAATGACAAGGCTGCCTTGATGAACTAAACACCAGTCTGGCATCTCTCCCACTTGCTAGGTGTTCCTGCAACACGGCATACTTGTGCTGATGACAGCAGTGAGCTCTTCCGTTAGTTGGTGCACATAGAAATACTCGATCACGCAGGAGTAGTAGTGACTTGAATAGAAACAGCTGAAGTACCATGAGAAATTGTAAACTGTATTTCCAAGCCTCAGTTCTTGTTTTAATCACAGAATTCCGGAGTTAAATTTTTCAGCTGCTGTAACCATTAATTTATCTCCATGAAAAATGGAAGAACAAATGACTAAATATTTAGTAATAGTATCATCCGTGTTCTCAGAACCAGTGTCTACAACACAAGTGCTTGTAGGATTATAGAATACTCCTATCTAAAGCAGCAAAATTATTCTGTGTTTTGTCTTAATAAGAAGTCAAAAGATTGTCTGAATTCCAATGATATGACTCAGTTCCCAGGTTTCTTTAGCCCACTTTGCCTTTCAATGTGTTCTCCCCTTGAGGGAACAGTGCAGAAGCAATGACAGAAAGACTTTTTTTCCTTGCTCCTTTTACACACCTGATTTACCCTGGCCAGGAATGCGACATGAAGGATTTAAAATGTCTGTTTCTGAATATCCTTATCACAGGATCATAGTCACAGATCACTGTGGTGCTGCAAGTGCACATGCAAGCAGCCCCACTCAGCTGAAATAAACGGATGCAAGTAAGGTTGTCTGGGTGAGGATGCTTATCTTCCACCTGATCATTCAGGTAGACTGTGGTATCTAACCAGATGTGGTACCACACAAGAACAAGAGCAAAAAACCACACACCACCTTCCAAATATAATAATAAATGTAAATAGAAAGCATTTTGGTGTTTCTGTCATAAACATGTTCATGATCATACATCTAAATTACTTCAGCAGAGTTAAATCCCAAGGCTACTGTAAAGATTACCAAAGCTGCTGCTCAGTAAGCCACAAAATTCTATGGAATTGGTTTTGAAAATTCCCATTCGTATCTCCTCAAAATACTTTAGAAAAGTACATGCTTGAAACGCTCATTTAAACAAAGATTTGTTTGTTTCCAGTGAAATAAAATCATATAGCCAAAATAACGTTACATATCTTAGCAAATTATCCTATATATAAAGTTGATATTTACAAATTAAGTGCGTTTTGTTCAGTATTTTTCACTACTTAATTATCTCCATTCATTTTGTATAGCTAGATTTGCTTGTCAGTGCATAATTATGTATTTTTATACATTCATACATCATGTATTATTACCGCATGCTCTTTTGAAATATAAAGGTTTCATGAGGATGAACTTGGCAGGATGTTTTTCCACATAAAAGTAAAAATGAAGCCAACTTTTACTGTAATAAAGTCAGAAAGGGAGATATTTGTCAATAACAGCTAGTAAAAGTTCTATGTTAAGAGGTGGAGAAAAGAAATTTTAGAAATGCACAACTTTTAAGAGCTTGTATTGATACTCCACAAAGAATCAGTCTCGGGCAAAAAATCAGACATAATATCGAACTGTCATTTGATATTTTGAAATACCCTAAACCAAACCAAATTACTTTCTTTTTCTCCCCTGAAATAAAGGCACTTCTTAGCCTTCTATTCAAAGATCAGTTTTTCCCCCTTGTGAAGTATGTGGTGCTTTCTTAATGGGTGGTTGCAAGTGTGGATTATTGAGCAGTGTGAAGGTGAACAAAATGTGATAAATGGAATTAATTTCTGGATTGCTGATGCCATGTGCTTATGGCACATGTTCTTATTACCTCTTTGTTTCAAAGTGTATATACAGCATAACATATACATGCACATAATTTTTCAGTAGGGAAAAGAAAATATCAGAGATCTGTTGTGATCTATAGTAAATATAGTGCTGAAAATGTAGCCATTCTTTGAAGTGTTTTATCTCTCTCTGAAAACATGGGAAGTATTTTCTCAGTGTTAAGCATTGAAGTATAACTGTACTTCGAAATTTCAGAAGTATTTGAAAAATTCTTTGGGCCCCATCTATTTTACTTCTGTTCAAATGGACTGTGAGCAGAAATGGATCCTTAAATGCTGTGCTGTGGTACATGCACTGGAAAAGAAGGCCTTATTCTCCTTCAAAATTTCTTACTCTCAACTCCTGCTGCTTTCTTTTAAGATGATTAATCTTTTATTAAAGATACACAACAAGGCATTTATATGTAACTCATTCCCTTGTTTTGGCTTGCTGCTTCCAGAAACATCTAAAAAGCTGAAAAGTTTTAGGCATTTCTCTTTCTTTTTTTTTTTTTTTTTTTTTTTTTAATCTAAAAGAAGAGATTTTATATGTTGCATAGAGGGCAAAATCTTTACTTAGCTGAAATCTATGAAGGAGTGTCTTCTGGAGCCAAGATTTCCTTAGAGAATCTTAATGATAAGTGCTCTGAACACTCTATAAATCATTCTTTTCTACATTGACCTACATTTTTTTCCCAGGTAAAATGTGAACAAATCAGTCATCTTTACAAGGATGGGCTTTTAATTACTCCTTCAAAACTGTTTTTTGGTTAGTTTTTTGTTTGTTTGTTTAAATCAAATTAGTAGTTCTAAATAAAACTTTGACAGCTGAGTTGTTGGTATTTACGATTTTCCAGTATTACACTTGCAGAGCCACAGTCAGCTTTCAAAATATAGAATTGCAATATGGATTGTAAACAGATAATCTCCCACATTTGTTTGCTATCAGGAGTAGTCAACATGAGTTCACCAAGGGGCAGTCATTCTTGACCAACCTGACAGCCTTCTATAAGGACATAACTAAATGGATTGATGAAGTGAGGGCAGTCGGTGTGGTCTACCTTGACTTCAGCAAGGCTTTTGACACTGTCTCCCGTGGAATTCTCACAGCCAAACTTAGTAAGTGTGGACTGGATGATTGGGCAGTGTGGTGGATTGAGAACTGGCTGAAGGACAGAGCCCAGAGAGTAATGGTCAGTGGGGCAGAGTCTAGCTGCCTGTGACTAGTGGTGTTCCCCAGGGACATCTGTGTAATGACTATGTAATGAACTGTGCTAATAACATATAAGTGCATATATATATATAAGGTGCATTGAAAACAGGATCTGGTTTTGAAAAGAGGTGGTATTTGGCTAACTACAGTGTTACCAGCCCTTGTAATTTATTTAACAATTCTTTCAATTTGCCTGATGTTGCAATTCTTGCATTGTCTGGTAGGTAGAACCCGGCAGGTGGGGACATAAGAATGCTGTTTGTGGTGTCACCAGGCTAAAGCCCCAGTAACTTTGCTACCAGCATCATTACAGTGAGTAATAATCAGTGCCTAAGTGTCAGATCCTAAAGTACAGAAGATTAACTAACTGTTGGAGCTGGGGGACTGTATACTTGCTGAGAAAAAAGTGAAAGTTCGCTACAGGAGTGTTGTATCCGGCTTTCAATTAGTCATTGCCTTGGAGGCATCTACTGAAATGTGAATTTGCCAGGCCTCTGAAGTGTATTTTCACTTGTAGATGTTACATGATGAAAAGATGCCTCAAACTGTGAAGAGAAATAGAAAATAACTTTTTAAAAAAAATCTAATTTAGGCATGCAATGAGCAGGACTGTAAGATGAGGAGGTTCAGTGTCTTGCAAATGAAGATTCAGTGAAGGTAAATTTTTGGGAAGCGTGTAAAAACATCAGTTTACAATCTTATTCATCTGGGATGTTGCTTTAGTCAGCACTTTTGTCCTTTTAAGTGTCTTGTATTTGCTAAGTTTGCTGAAAATCAGCAATATGGGGAAAAAAAAAAAAAAAAAGAAAAGAAGACCTGCTTACTGTTTCTTTCAATTAAAAATATTATAGAAAATTTGTGGCAATCAATGGATAGGGAATATGTTTTAGGAGAAACAAGTTGATACTTGTTGATACTTGAACAAGTAGGGTCATTGGCTTAACATGTCTTTCTTAATTTATCTCGAATATGTTGTAAATCACATTTTAAATTTATACACGTATGTAAATAAATTACAAATGTAAGCTTTCCAGATCATAGTCAATCATTGATAAACTACCATCTAGTAGAATTCATAATAAAGATCTAAAGATTTAAATAAGGTGATGCCATGAATATATGCAATTAAAATCTAAGTGACTTTATAGAAATTTAATCTAATTTAATCTTTTATTCTTCTTTGTATTACGTTGGAGAGCTGATTAAAGACTGCAAGCATTATTTTCACACTGAAAGTTATAATAAAATGAATTTATGTGAAAAGACTATATTAATTTTCAGTAGTTGCCACTGAAGTTATTTTGGAAGCTAGAAATTATTGTGAATATAGTTTAGATATCCACAGATTGAAAATTTGGTGTATGATGAAATATTTGACATGGTTATGTTTTAACATCAATTCAAGATTTGTTAATCGTGATGATAGATCACAAGGTTGAGTTTCAGCAGCACTTATTAACCAATTCAAAGATTAACAAGGTGATTCAGTAAAATATGCTATAATTAAAACAGCAACTTAATTACAGATTCGAGAATGACAAAATTCACACTAACTTACTACAAAGTATTCTAAATCAAAGTGTATATATATATGTACATATGTATAAACAGAAAACGTATGAACACATAGAGGAATATTTGGGTCTAGTGGTATATATAGACACCCACGCTCATGAAGGCAAATGTGTATATTCAATCACATAGACAAGTAGAGAGGTGGATGCAAGAGTCAAGCCTATAGTTAAAATTTCCCTCTTCTCAAGTTTGGAGTAAATACAGTGCATCCGTATTCCTCAATGGATGATAAATGAGCCTCAGAAGTCTGACTTCGCCCTGACCCTTCGTTGTCTTTGTGGGCAGACGGTCTCTATGCCTGAGAGGCATCTCAGCTCAGGGGAGGTGCTGATCAGAGTCTACTGTGACCCAGGAGAGCTCAAAGGGTCTCGCTTAGGGACCCTATATATAGGGTCTGAGGTACTTTTGTCAGGTACTTTTCTGTTTTGGCCCAGCTCAGATGGTGAAATATTCTGGTACTTTCCACCAATTGCTCAGGCCCAGAACTTGCTAGATTTTGAAGTTCTGGTATCAATCCCTTTTGGGACATGGCCTGTGTACAGAAGTAGGCTGTCAGAGAGTGATTGATTGCCATTACCACTCCCAAGAGACAGGGGAAGCATGAGCCAGGCACGTCAAGGAGATGCATTAACACTCTGGTCTGCTGCCTTTTGCAACCCACATCCAGCTCATCCTAGGTTGCTGTGTGGCCCAGAAGGGGTTGAATTTGCATCAAGCGCTGAACAGCCCAGGAGAAGGGTAGGATTTGCAACACCACAATGATAGGAAAGGAAAAAATACCCAACAATCCAGTTAAAATGGATAGAAGACTGTGGTGTTCTCCTGTGGTAGTGAAAATCAGGTCTAATGCACGCACAGAGGAGGCCACAGAACACATGTTGTTTCCAGAAGTACATGTTAATGTAGTTTAACCTTTGTGCTTCTGCAAGCTGAGCATAGAAAAAGTTTCATTTTTTCCTACATGCTTGACACTAATTACTCAGTCCTCTGATCCTTGGAGACAAGCGTGTATATTTATTGAGGTGAGATGTAGCAGTGTAAGACAAATTGTATGTGTCAGCTGGATTGAACTTGTTGAATGCTCTGGAAGATTTAGGAATCAAATACAAAATCACTTTTGCTAATCAAAAGAGGGGTTAAATCTTCTGGAGTGGGGGTTGATTTGAGGATAGTGCACACTTATCTCAGGCCTCCAATACTATCACTTTGCCTTTATGGAGAGGGGACCAAGCAAGCTTTATGGTGAGCCGTGTGCATGATTTCATACAGGGGCTTCAGGACAAGAAAAGAGGAAAGAATCAGTTCTTTCCTGTCCAGTTCCAGTATTGACAATTCTGTAATTTTTTTTTTACACCAAAAAAAGGACTGGTTCTGGGGAAATGGGGGAAGAATGAACAATTATTCAACTTTAAAGCCTTCCTGGAGCATAATGTGGGACAGGTAAGGACTGACATCAGTCTGAGAGCAAGTACAATTTAATTGTGCATATATGGAACTTAGTAGGCATATTCAGAATTTTCTCTAGTAGTGAGCTGTGAGACCAGCTCAGCTCTCACTCAGCTGAGCAGATGGGACCAGACTGTTCAGCCCACTGCAAGTGACAGCAACATTCAGTGGGCCTACAGATATTCTTGAACCCTTGTTACAGTTTTAAATAAATAGAAAGTGTACATAAGAAGGCTACTATGAAATACAAGCACACAACTAGTAACTTGAACAGAAAAGGGAAACAAAACAGAGCTCTATATGACTCCATGCTTAAATCAGACTATTGAAAAACATGTTCTATAAAACAATGTATAATCCTCTCTTATGATAAAACATAAGTCTTGAAAACTGATAGTTTTCTTATTGAAAAACTTAATTGACACTTTGAAAAATTATCCCTTACCTAAATGTCTGGTATTTTTAACTTGAAACTTGACAAACAGTTTTTCATTGCTTGTGCCATGGGTTACCACCAAAAGTTTCAATCAGTAACCCAACTTCAATCAGAGCATGTCACACCTAAAAGAAAATACAGTAATTTACCTTTGTTTTAAAAATTTCTTTTGTTAATTCTTGTCTATTCATTCAAAAGTAGAGTATTGCCTATGAACTTGTCTAGCTGTATAACGGTACCTAGATAAAATACTGAAGATTGATTGCCTAGACGGTAATTGCTCCTCATCTGAAAACATGTAACTACAAAAGGGTTAAATGAAATCCTTTGCTGTAGAGTGAGGATGTAAACATGTAACTAAAAATAAATCCTGTTTCAGCTTGTGAGGACAAGAGGAGCAGAAGAGAAGCTTAGTCAATCCAAAAATAGTCTCCTTATATCTACAAATTTACAGAAAAGACATACTTCCTTTTACATGAAAATAAGTTTTTCACAGCAAGATGCAGAGAGTTATCTGTAACAGCAGCATTTTTTCTCCAAAATATTTGCCTGTCAGAGGATTGTATGAACAGTAAAAAGCTGCTTTTCAATACATAGATATTTCCAAAATAGCCACAGGAGACACTTCATTTTGCTAGAATGTTATTGATGGTCTGTTTTCTGATCGTATTTGTATTGCAGATAACCTCCTGCTGTCCTAGGGAAATTGCATGTAAGTGGTGTAATCATTCAGAACTGGGAGCATGTTTATACAAGCAGTATATCTGGGTACAAAATTATTTTACAATATTTTCATCCGCAAGCTATTGCTACTTTCAGTTATGTAGGATGTTTCTGCTGTTACTGTGCAGTGACACATTAGGCTGGGCATGTAAAGTAATGCAGTGTGACTGATACAAGCTGATGTTACACTTCACAGCACAATGCTTCATAATGTGTTATGTCAATGAAAGCATTTAAAAAAAAAAAAAAAAGTAATTCTCCAGAAATAACTAATACAAGAGTCCAAGAATAACCTTCCCTCTCTCCTTCTCCTGTCTGCCTCAAAAAACAACCACTACTGAGATAAAAAGCAATTTGTATTTGATACAAAAAATAACTATTAGAGGATCCATAGCAGTAGGTTGTTGTGTTATGCACTTAGAGCTGAATTAAGAAGGGGAAATAATTTTCATTTAAAAAAAATCTGTTTTTCTGTTTACAGAGTGAAAATCAGTTCACACTTGTGATCTTTACTGGCTTTCAAAATCATATATTTTTAGAGGAGTAAGAGTAGAGTATTTTAATCTAGTTCAAGTCTACGTAATGTTAAAAGTGTTTTCAGCTTGTAAGGCAATATGCTGCTTCAATTCCAAACAGAAACACTGGTTTTACTGAACTTTCTTAGGTTTCACTGCATTGTGTATGCCTTTTATTTCATTTGATTTTGCACTTTTATGGCTATTTTTGAGGGTATACTTTTCTTGCAGATCACATGAACGCACAGAAACTAGTGTGGTGTTTTCTTTGTGTTATTGTAGGCTTCCTGCAAAATCTTTTCCTGCGAGCTCTCCTAGAATTCAGAAATCTTTCCATCTTCTTCTCAAAATCAGTCTTAATACCATTTAATCTGACTCCTGATGTTATTGATGCTAGCTGAGCATTTAGGCATCATTTGCTGCTGGCAATTTTCTCCTCTGACAGTTGTTCAAAGTTTTACAGTCTGTGGTCACGGAGAGAGGGAGCATGTCCTGTAGCTGGTGGAGTACACATAACTTGATGGATACTTTGGACTTCTCCGTACTGGTGCACTCCACATTTTTAATGTGCATCTTCTCAGTACCTGTAGCCTGTGTATATGTTAAATTGGTTGGATGATATCCAGGCCTGGAAATCTCTAGCTTTCACAATGTGTTATGATAAATAAGTTATTTTTTAAAGGTACCTTTTATAGCAACATATCTCATGACAGCCTCTTGTAGGCATCTTGGCTCCAAGAAAAAACTGAAGCCTTTCCTGTGAAGTTAGAGCAGGACCTGCCTAGGATTGATGCTCCCTAGCATCGTGAGGAAAGCTAGTCAGCAGTGGCTCCAGCCTGCCACGCTATGGTGGGCTCAGGGAAATACTACACCTACCAGAGGCATACAAGGGCTTGGGCTGCCGCCTTCGCCAATGAAAAGCAGATGGACGTACATCATCAACTGTTGCGTGAAGCAGAGAGAGCTAAAAGGGGTGAGAGGACCCCATACCCTCGTTACTCTAGCACAGTGCTCCACGCCCTGCAAACCCGAAGGCACATTGGTCACCCAGGAGGAGTTTCCCAAAGTCTGAATGGTCAACTTTATATTTTCTGAGAACAGATGCTGACTATAGGAGACAAGTGCAAGAGAGTCATTGAAATTAGCAGGTGATGAGAATTACTGTTAGGTTTAGATAATTAGAAATGAGATCTTACTAGCAAATGTGCTTATGGGGAAAAAAAATCCAAAAAGGAAAATAAATTTCTTAAAATGGTCAAATTTCTTTTGGCCTGAAGTTTAGAAAACTTTATTGCTAAATCAATTTTATACATCCTTTCACAAATGAAGCAAATGGAAGTTCAGAAATTAGTGAAACTTTAGCATTTAGAATAATGAAAATGGAGGAATTAAAAATGAGGAGGTGTTTGCCTTTATTAGTACAAGAGTTTTCTTTTGCAGACCAGTATTTTGATTCCAGGAGAAAATATATTTTACCATTCTGTACTAGAGCCAGATTGTTATTTTGTTAAAATCATTATTTTATTCCCCAAAAGACTGCTTCTCTGTAAATCAATTTGACAATAACAGAAGGATTTAACCAGGCTGCCTCTCTGTCAGTGAATCTCAACTATCCAAGGATTATTCACTCAACACAGGTCATCTTCCAGGACAAATTGCTTTTAATGTCAGCCTCCATAAAATATTTCTCATCCCCTTATAGTTGTGGGTGTGACCTTCATATGAGAGCTAAACAACTGAAGAATGGGGAACACCTTCTCATTTTACTGGGCATCAAGAGCTTCAAAGAGGTCTTTTACAACCAAAATAATTCCATGATTTTAAGATCAGGTCAAACCATTAACCTAGCACTACCGAGTCCACCACTAAACCATGTCCCTCAGCACCACGCCTACACATTTTTTAAATACCTCCAGGGATGGTGACTCAACCAAATCCCTCAGCAGCCTGTTCCAATGCTTGACAACCCTTTCAGTGAATAATTTTTTCCTAATATCCAATCTAAACCTCATGCTCATTATACTCTAAGTAAGTTAAGAGAATAAAATAAGATGCTACTCTATATAATTAGCAATTCCAGATGATAAGGTCTTCTACTGAATTGCCTTGACTGGGTATGTGCCCAATTACAACAGCTTAAATTTCATAAATGATCATTAAACTGCTGAGAGAGATGTCAAAACATAGAAAGCCTTCTACAACCAACCTGATATTAAGAAAGAATCTCCTTCTGAGTTTTAGAAATGAACAGTACAATGCCTGCAGCAAAGCCCTCATCCTCCTTTGCCATCCCAAGGAGGAGAAAAGAGAACACTATTTCCTCTGCCAGGTTAGACATTGAAAACCCTACCTTTGGCATTTGAAAGGTTATTACCTTTCAAGTGCACTTGCATTGCACTTTCCTATTCCATGGATGGGATAACCCCTCATGCTCCCCCTTGGGCCCGCAGAGTGCTCTTAAGGACAGAGGATTCCCTTTCTGCTGGCTTCAAGAGCCATTCTCAGCCCCGATGCTGGGCAAAAGAAATCAGTAAAGGCTCCTTCCTGTCTTAAAGATATGAACACTTCTAAGATACAAATGGCAATAACATAATTTTTAAGATACAAATAAAGATATAAGTATTTTTGTAAATGAAAGGTTATAAATGCATTAAGTTGGCTGTGGAGAGCCAGGTCAGTATTCTCAGAAAGGGGCTGTGTCCTGTGCTAGGGAGTTGGAGCATACAGTGATCTCTCTCATTGTGTGACCAAGCATCATCTGAAAATATCTGAGGTTCTTTTTTTTGCTGTTCACAGGGCTTTTGCAGAGTTTCACTTCTGCTGTACATGCTAAATTTGTGCATGGCCGATTTATGTATAATCACTTATTCTTGCAAAATTATACAGATCATCTCTTCTGTAGTGTTAATCCCTGATTTATCTTTAAGCTTCTGTTGTTCTAGGCTGAACAAGTTAATTTTTTTCAGTCTTTTCTTGTAAAAATAGGCTTTTCATTTCTTAAGTCACTCTAAATAGCATTTCCAGCACCAATCCCCATATTTACACTCCTGGTTTTTGAACACAATTGATTGCAACTATGGTCCCATCGAGGAACAGATGAAATTTAGTAAATATGCATCATATAGCGAGAAGAATTCTACAGATGATTCCTAAATTAATCATTTCAATGTTGATGGAGCTTCATCATGCAGTCTCTCTCCCTGTGCTGTTTACACGTTCAGGCTGTATCCCCTGTTGGGAGACACTACCAAGGGATTATGCCAACTGCTCAGAAAGGATATAATGAAAAAATTTCTACGTGTCTAAAACGTAAGATCTTTACCAGCAGGTCCCCTAACCTCTGTTACTCTTGCTCCCAGAACTCAGCAGGAATTCCTATTCTTTTTGCTTCCTTTGCAATGAAAGGAAACTCACTTTTCTTGCCTTCATTTGCTTTACTTGTAGAGAGGAGAGAACCAACCTGAGCTGCTGAGCCACAGGCAGTGGTGAACCCTGCTGCCTCCTGCAAGGTTCGACTGCTTTTGCCCTCTGTGGAGCTGCTATGGCTTGAAGGAGACTGAGGGGTGACCTCATTAATGTTTATAAATATGTCAAGGGTGAGTGTCATGAGGATGGAGCCAGGCTCTTCTCAGTGACATCCAATGATAGGACAAGGGGCAATGGGTGCAAGCTGGAACATAGGAGGTTCCGCATAAATGTGAGGAAAATCTTCTTCACAGTGAGGGTGACAGAGCACTGGAACAGGCTGCCCAAAGAGGTTGTGGAGTCTCCTTCTCTGGAGACATTCAAAACCCTCCTGGATGTGTTCCTGGGTGACCTGATCTAGGTATTCCTGCTCTGGCAGGGGGATTGGACTAGATGATCTTTTGAGGTCCCTTCCAATCCCTAACATTCTGTGATACTGTGATTCTGTGATTCTCTGGTGGGAAAGAGCTGTCCTCTGCTTTTCTCTGCACATTTGCTTCTGCTCTTTACTTCTAAACTTCCCCTGAAAATATTCTTTTTTATTTCCATCCTAAAAATAGAAATAGCCAACACTGGATTTGTACATTGAAGCTTGGTATAGTCTGTTACAGTATCAGCAATAAACAATTCAGGTTAAGAGTGGTTACAAAAGATATAAAGATCAGTTTCAGATAAGCTACAACGCTTTGTCAGTCTCATTAGCTTGGTGCTTTTTAGCCAAAGAGAGGAAGTCAAAACTGTGTGAAAACTTCACACCTTAGATGTACTCTGACATTTCAATAATAGTAATAATAATTTACCATTGTTGTACTGCTGTTGATGTTTAGAAGGACTGCACAGAGACTACGCTGTGGGTGCTGTGGGATTACGGTTTTATCTTCCTCCCCGCCCCCCACCCTACATTGTAAATATCTCTATTTGTGGTAATCAAACTTTTTCATATGGCCATAGCCATAAAAAAGATGGAGTCAGCTTGGAATGAACTAGAAAAAGAGTCCTCTAGTATTTGAGTTCTTATTGCAAAGTTGTTTATTTGGTGGGTTTTTTTTTAGCATATGGATGGACATAATAAAAGATGGTGTTGTGAAATTACTTAAGATCTTAATTTTCTTTTCCCTGAAAGCAGGAGAGTAGGGTAGATTTCTGCTGAGGAGACATAGAGTATGTAGAAAGAAGTTTAAGACATCATTATAATCCTCTCACAGCTGGAAGAAGCATGCCCCACCAGAAAGCTACTTCATCATAACAATTTATTTTTATATTAAAAAAGATCAAATATTTAAGATGATTAAAATGCCAGTGGTTTAAGATTTATTCTCAGGAGACTAGAAAGACTGTAAAAAATGAAGCCTACTCTACTTTGAAATCTGAGGGTATTTTCCTATTCTCAGGTCATTAAAGTGGACAGCATCTATACTTCCACGCATTGAAGAATGATAGTGGGACCTAGTGCTCTTCATTTTGAAATGATAAGGTGTTCAGCATTTACCCCCAGTGCCAGCTAGTGTAAAGTGCTCAAGTGTCATACTTAGATCTAATGGAAAACATTAATATACATATTAATATACGCTTTTCATTAAAGATGTTTTAATTACTCTTAATTTTTGTTTTCCTAAATTAATTTCTCTGGATACATTTTCAGTAAACTATTTTACATGGGTTGGAATGTCTAATCAGTCTAGTTTATTCTTTCCAGATAATATTTCACTTCTAGGGAAATTGATATTTATCCATATACTTCTATTGCAAAGGTTTAGGTTTTTTTGAGAGTTATTTGAGAGCCAGAATAATGGTTGTTGAAGATTTATTTGTTTCTAGTAAAAATACCTTTTTATTTTGAGGGAGAGAAGACAGCTGTTATTGTATCTTGTATTTTGAAAAATGGGACTTCATTCAGAGTTTATTCATAGAAACTCTGTAAAAAACCAAATCAATAATAACAGTTTTAATTAGAATAATATCTTTGCTAGCTAGGAGATTGAACAATACTTCATAGACTTTTTATAGAGGCATCTGTTTCTCCACTTACAGCTGGTCTGGGTTTTTTTGGGTTGGTTTGGGGTTTTTTTGTGCCTGACATTTAATTTCAAAACTCAGCTGTTTTTTTAGGGTATGACCCTGTACTAGGAGTGGGACACACTGAAAGGAAGTGGTATTTATGCAAGATCAAAAGTCTATGTTTCTTAGGGAAATCATTCCTAGTTAAAAAAAAATAAGGCACTTTTGAAAAAAGTACTTGAAAAGGGATAGAGACAGTAGACACTGTCAGAAGAAGAGGAACAGACACTAATAATATTAATTTTCTGGCACTAATGTAGCCTTGAATAATTTGTTTAAATAGGCAACTAATCAGGTTCTATTTTTAACAGAAAATTCATCTTGAGTTGTTGACTGTGGGACTCCAGGAAAGTATTTTTTTAAGGGCATGATGGATTAAAAGCATAAAGGAAAAGGTTTTCTATCTAACTATGACTATGAATGATGTGGAAAACTAAAGGGTAATGCCAATAGAGAGAGACCTGACAACTCACCACCACTACCATGACCCCCCCGGCATCTTCCTGTCTCAGAGCTCGTCTCTCATCTGTGTTGAAATCAGCAACGAGTAAGTTCAGAGAGGTCTTCTAGCCGGCAAGGGTATTGTAACATATGAAGGAAGGCTGGTGAAAGCTGAAATTCAGTGTAACCAAGGCTCAGGAAGTTGCTTTAGGCTATGCAACAACAGCAGTAGCAGCGGGCCAGAGAGCCTCAAGTGTGCTGTTACAGGAAGGTCAAGGAGCAAGCTTGATCTTGAAAGAAAAGAGATGAAAAAATATCTGTGATAGGAAGAACAGAAAAATGTTTTCTAAGGTATTGAATGTAGAGAGTGTTGCCAGTCCATTTGTTTTCAACTTAATCATAAAAGTATGCTGAAGGAACTTTGTATTTTTAGTCTATATATATATTTTGAATTTGTACCTATAGAGCCTCACGGGGAGATAGAACTTGGTGCCTGCCAAGCTGGCAGTTTCCACTTAGGCTTGCAGCACATGCAGCAAGGCTTCAGGAAGGACTCCTGTGCTCAGCAAGTGTGAGGAGAGAGCTCATGATACAGGAGAAGGGAGACAGCTGTCTCCTGCACTTTGCAGATACTCTTCCCGCCTGCTTTGCCAGTTTCAGAATTAGCTCTGGCAGGGATGCAAGGACAGAATGAAATCTGTCCTGAGCCTCTCCTTGTAGTAATGCCAAGAACAACCCTGCCCTCTTACAGTAGCCCATAGCTATTCCAGAACTCCTGTTAGTCTTTCAGCATCTTTGTACATCTTTTGGTGAAGAAGGAAGCACAAAATGCAGCTTCCTCACCTGGCTTCTAGAATTTCTTATTTCAGTTTTCAGTGTGCCATAACTGTAATGATCCAAGACTCTCACGGAAGGGTTGGTTATATGACTACTCTGTATTTCACCCTCTTCATCTTGATGTAACTGAAATACATCTTAGTAACAATGCTAGCATTGCTTAGACCAGATAAGGTGTTGGATGGCATTAGCATTTTGGTATAGCCATGTGCTTGTGCTCAAATGTTTTAACATGGTACTTATCTTCACTTTAGTTAGTTTGTTTGTTTATAATACTGTCTCATTAAGTCCTGATAATTTGAAAATCTTCCAGACTTTGAACTTAGATTGAAAACATACTGCTACTTTCCAGTCAAAATTACTATGAACTGGGTGGTTAACGTGTGTCATTAGAAAAAGATATAGTGGATCTATATTGCAAAACGTATTTAAAACCACATAGTTCCACCTACAGATAAAGCCTCAGAGTTTGTAGGAAGCCAAGTCTGAAGGTGTGAGAGAAAGTATGATTCAAGTAAACACACAAAATTATTTTAAAATCACTGAATTTTTAAAGTTTCTCTTCAAATGTAATTTTGGTTGTTTTGGTTTTTTGTTTTTTGTATTTTTTCTTTTTTTTAGCTGAAAGTACATTTTCCAGTTTGAAACCTATTCGAAAATAAGATTAATAAGAGTTTTAGTACATGTTTATAAGTGAACAAAGGTCCTCCTTAGTGGGACTTGCACATACCTGCTATCCTTTCATACAGCTTTTGTGGAACTGCAGATTACAACTGTACAAGAAAATCAGTACAGTTCCCAGCCTCTACATCACTCACCTAGGAATTAAAAGTCTCAGCTGGAACTCCTAGTTATGTAAATGGATGGAACAGGAACTATTTTATTCTATGCTAGTGTGTTGTGGCAGAGTAGAAAAGACTGGGCTGTGTTGAAAACAAATTATTATGGTAAAGGAAAAGAGAGTGTACTGTGCTGGTGAACTAATGTCTGAGGAGTGTTCTGAAATAAAGCTGTCATAGGTTCAGTAGTGCTATCAAATGTAACACAAAATAGGGATAAGGAAGTGGATATTTTTTTATGCCTGACAACTCTTGCATCCTGTTGCACAATAATGGTGTTGGATTAATATCTGTAATCTTTACTATGCTATGGTTTTACTATGTAGAACCAACTAAAAGATATATAGCAGAACAACCTCTGAACCTCTTGATGAAGCAGTTGAAGTACTAGAGTTGTATGTACTCAGAAGACTCCATTGTCCTAGAACTACATCGAGCCATCCCAAAGTTTCTCATGCTTTACTTAGAAAAAGAAAGCATCCCCGGGATTTGTTGAGCACCTGACAGATGAAAGTCCAATATCGTTTACCAAAATTATTTTTCTCTTATTATTCTGAGTATCCCCCTTATTAGCCTGAGGAAAACATTCTGCAGTTAAAAAAAACTGATGTTTCAAATACCTACAACCTCTTATCAGTGTGCTGCCCTGCTATCTCCAGAAATAGCAATGAAGTGCTTTCCATTCTGCATCATTAGCACATATCACAGTTGATTAGGAAGCAAACAAATTAACTAAAAATAATGGCATCGGAGTAGCCTTGTGACAACGAAAGCATAGAAGCTGTTGTACTTTCATTTTAGCAGAAATTGAGAAATAAATTTGTTATTATGAAAATAATATTAGTATCGTGTCAATCATGTCAATTCCATAATTGAGTCTTACTTAACAGATGTTTTACTGAAAACTGCACAGTGCTGCTGAGATTGCTTGAAGATTTTTCTACAGCTTATGTTGGCGTAGGTTTTTTTTTAGGTCAGCGATTACCATACACACAGATGAATTCAGAAAAAAACCCACTATTTCTACTCCTTTTTACTTTATTTTTCTGATGCTAAGTCAAAGGGAAAAATGAAAATGTGACCCTGTCTTCTAAAAATCAGTCTTACTGTCTCACTGTTTCCATCATATTGAGATACACAGAGCTTCGGGAATCATTCTGCAGAAGATCTTTCCTTAAATAATTATTAACCAAATGCAAATTTACAAACTTCATAAGCCTAGCTTGTCAGTCACAAACATGTCTGCTAGAGTCTTCACAGACTTAACACTTCTACAGTTTGCAGAGTCTTACTTTGATACCTGATTTTTATCTGAAAGCTTTGGATTTGTAACTTTCTTGTCTAAACTAATAAAACAGGATAAAACCAGGTCAATACTTGGATGAAGGTTCTGTTGTCTCACAGGGTGATCTAGTAGCAGCTGATAAACCCATAAACCTCATTTACCTGTAAATCATTGTTCACTGCTCTGCAGCCAGATTTGTTGTCTTTTGCTAAGATACCCAACATAAAGATCCAGCTTATTTGCTACTAGAAAAAAATAATTTAGACCTAGACGTATAAGTCTCAGTCCTGGAAAGATTCCAGGCTGGGTATTATCTTCTGAGAAAAGAAGCTCTCTCATTTCACTGCCATTGATCCCTGAATCCTAAATCCTACATTTACAGATAAAAGAGCAAAGTTATTTCGAACATGAGAATTATTTGAAAGTGATATAACTGTTTCTCATTTTCTTTGTTCATATGCAGATCTCAATGTATTTCCTAGGAAAGAATCATTATCCACCTTTTACAAGTGGGAACAAGACACGATGCATCGCAAGCATCAAATCACCCAAGAAAAAATACCAGGAGATGTGCCTTCAAAGTCTATCTGATGACCATCCATGAAGCCAAACTCTTCTGCTGGTTACTGATCAATCAATCAGTTGTTCAACCCCTAAAGTGTCAAAGGAAGATGTGGAACAAGATCATAATTAAATTAAACTAAAATGCAGGGCTGGCAAAATTCAGCAAACAAAAGTTAGAATATGGCATAAGACATTAGAGTGAGCACATGTTAGTTTCAAATGTGGTTGCAGAGATGTAAAGTGCAGGCAAATTATAATGATCCAACAAATAATGCCAATTGCTTTTTTTAAGTTTATGAAATGACTAGCATCTTCAGGGTAGCCTAAGTTAATATCCAGTGTCTATAATCACAGAGATAAGTAAGAAGATAAATGTAATAAATAGTTGTAGCTACTGTAATTATTTTAGGTACTGTTTTACAGAAAATACATATTTATACTTAAGACTTACTAGTATAATCAGGTTACAAAAGATGTGGTACGTACACATTAAGGATCTAGTCTGATCATTTTTGTCTAAAACATGTCACAGCAGAATAACACAGGGCTAGTTCATATAGTAACCATCTAATAAAAATAAAAAATCGCCTCACCTTTTGTAGGAAATATTTTTAATAAACAGGAAATAATCTCCCATAAGCAATACCCATATTAAAATATTTCAATACCTAGACACTACACCAGATATACAGAATTTAATTTGAAGGTTTTAAGCTTGTAACAGGCTATAAATCTATCCCCTGGTAAGGAAGAAATATCACATCACAAAAATCTCATAGTATCAGAATGAGTTATTACAGTACATGTTATTTTATTCCCTGTATAGACTGTACATTGTTGGGCTGATAGGATTTTGTGTTGTTTTGTAAATCCAAAGAATTTAAAGAAATATTTCAACACATCGTACACATCAGAACATATTGAGTCCATATAACGATCAACGAAATGCAGACTTGTATGATTCAGTTCAAAATGATTGTGTCACATTATTCAACTAGGGACAGTGTCAGCTGTGTTTTAAAATAAGGTTCATAATTTTAAACTGTAAACTTTAAAAATCTGGAAAATAAGATTATCTGAGGGAAAGAAAAATAGAGTTATTTTTAATTGCTAATTTATGCTGCTTCGGTTACGATACTTTCTGGAAAACGTGTTTTAAAAGTAGCTTTAAATATATTTCTGTTAAGCAGAAATGAAAACATGGTGTATTCTGAGTGATGTCAGAGAGCAGTGACATTTAATGATGGGTTTTAAAAGAGGGTAGACAAGTTTTCAGACAGGGTTTCCAAATACATAAGTAGTTTTAGCAGTTGAAAGCAGAGCATTTAAATCCTTCTGACATTCTTAATTGGATGTTCCCTTGCTCGCTCTTCTGTCTTATTTGCCTTTATTTCTTTGAGTTTTTCAGAATATTCAAAATGTTCATAACCTTGCAAAAATAATGCACTTAAATACTTGTAATGCATATGAGGTTGAATTATGTGCACAGCACAGAACCAGTAGAGTCAGTGGAATTATACCTGGTGATATTTTACCCTTGACATTTATCAGTCAAGGCAGATAAACAGATGCATATACTTCTTTAAAGTCTTATTTTTGCCAGAGGTTAGATATGTGAAGAATCAAACTGACAGTAATGTGAGTTTATATGTGTGTACGTGAGTATGTATACCTGTGCCAGTGTATATGAAAAACATTTTTGGCCAATATTTTTATCTTAGAATCTAGATTCTAAAAAGGCTATTTTGCACTATATGAATCCTAGTATTTTTTTTGCTGATGTTTTTATATCACATTTGTTGGTACATGATGTGGGACATGCTCATGGTACAGTAAGACCACCAAGCAGCTATCACAGAGCTCTCAGTCACAAAAGAACTCTGTATGTAATGAAGAAAGGGAAGTATAGTCTTATTGTGTTTAAAAAAATATATTTTTAGAAAGAGGAATAAATAAGAGAGGAAAAGAAACCAAAATGCCTTCGATTATGCTAGTGTGTATGATATGAAAGTGGTCTATGAAATCATGGCTGGAATGCAGAGAGTGTGTAGGTTATCAATAGCCATTGTCTCTTCCAACACAAACACTAAGAGAGTATCAAGTTAAGGCAGAAGGTGGCAAGTCTAACACTACTATGAGGACTTCTGAGCCTTCATACAGGATGCTACAGTTGCCAGGAGCCTGTATGAGTTTGGATTGGTACTGGACAAGAGAATACATTAAGGATAGAAATCCATGACACAGGTGTTTGCAGCCAGTGTTCACCTTTGTTGAAGTACTCTGTGTCAAATCCTCACAAATGTTTAACCCTTGGCATTCATGAATTTTCACTGTGCATCATGTAGTTCTATGCTTTGTTTTCCAAGGAAGCAAGCCATTAATTTATGCAGAGCAAAAATGAATACTGTGGAAGCATTCTTAAGCCCTGAAGCTGAGAGGTAAGTGATGCAATCTGACTGTTTCAGTATGAGGTTTAATCTAGCACAACACAGGCACTGCGGGCATAAAAAAAAAGCCAGACAGGTGGGATTTCTGAAACTTTGATATTTTCTAAACACCTTTACTTTTCATATTCTTCTGTAAAATTGTTATTAAGTGGATCTTTTTTCAGCTTGTCTTGGGCTCATACTTTTTAAACTTCTGAAGCCAATATCACTGACTTTTAAAATAATATACTTATCTCTTTACCCTTATATCTTTATTACATGATGTTTGAAACATTTTTTTTTTTTGTTGATAGTTTAGCATGGAAGTGGCCAATCTAAGCAGACTCCACATTTTCAGGACTGTTTTGTTTTTTGTTTTATTTCCCCACTCCCTCAGTTATATAACTTTGTGGTTCGATGTTTTTTTTCCCAAACCACTTGCTTCAAAACATTTTACGTGTTTAGCACAGTACATCCAAAGCTGTTGAACACATCAGCAAAGATAAAATGTGGCAGCCATAGCCTCAAGTAACTCACAAATGGGTTGTGTTCAAAACAGAGAGAGTGGTGGAAAAAGCACCACTTGCTGTGCTTAGCAGTAACTGAGTTAATTTGCTGACACTGATATTCCATGATAATTGCCAGATTTCAGAGATTCACTAGATTTCAAATGTGATTAACTTAACTAAAATAAATAAAATCAGGAAGTTCATGAACTACAGATCGCTAGACACAGTATGGTAGGAACCACATCACTACAAGCTTGTCCTCTTCTCATAGCTCCTGTAGGCACCTATTACTGACCTCAGACAGAGCTGAGCATTGGGCTCAGTATGACTTTGTCGCTGTCCATGGTGAATAACAGACATAACTGTGGCATTCTCACAATGTACTGTGAAAACGATGCACAGCTGACAGTTGAAAACACAGAAACCCCACACATTATTAACATCCCTGACTCACTGAGTGGAACTTTATGGCTGTTGGTCTGCCTGAGGTGCTGACCACCTGGAAATCCTGGACCAATCAATAGCAGAAGTCCCTTTTTATTCCCTGGAAAGGAGAGAAGATGCTGAAAAGACAAGCTCAGCCATCAAAGATATGGTGTGTTAGGAACCGAGCATCTTAGGTCAGCCATAGGCAGGGGACAACAGCTACCGAAAACTGTGAGCTGCAAGGCATTCAGAGTAAAATGAACAGACAATCGATACAGGTAGGGCAGTTGCTGGACAACAGCTAATGCAATAAGTTATTAAACATATGGAGAGTGAAGGCAGTTGCAGCTGTGATGCGCAAAGTTAAGACACCTTTGACAGACACAGAATAGAGACTAAACAATCTAGGAGAGCACTAAAATAAGTCTGAGGGGCAAGGAGGGACACCACAAGTGAATGGGGAAGGAAAGATGGTGAACTTCCCAGGATGGTGAGCAGTCTGACTCAAAATCCTTATTGTGGAGAGAATAATATTACTGCAGAGACATAAGCCATGCCAGGTGAAAGGCTAGGCCACTGTCAGGTTAAAAAACCCATTTCTATTAACATACATTTCTAATGAGTACTGGGGCATCAGGTAGAGAGTTCTCATTCAGAAATACAGATTTTTCATGTTTACTATCCACAGTTAAGTATTTCAAAACTTCCATGGGGGGCTACATTATACCCATGGCCCTGCAGGCCATTACTCCATTGACTGTTCCATCTTACTTTCTCTTTGGTAGCTGATTAGACAGGCAATAGGCACTCACTGCTCTGCTGCATAATGGGATACTAGGGCATGATCTTGGAATTGCTTCTTTGAATACAGTAAATATACACTGTTCTTCCTCCATCAGAGCTGTGAAACAAAGAAGCATTACAATTATGCACATAAATGCTTTTAAAATGTGAAACTTTTGTGAGTGTTTTTAGCCTGAAGA
This sequence comes from Podargus strigoides, assembly GCA_028020825.1. Lineage (NCBI taxonomy): Eukaryota > Metazoa > Chordata > Aves > Caprimulgiformes > Podargidae > Podargus > Podargus strigoides. The sequence continues at coordinate 38,178,886 of CM051621.1, read as the reverse complement.
CAAGGTTATTTTGGGGATTCATGCAATTTCTGTAGCATAGATGTAGCATAGATGAGAAATGGATGGGCTAGTAGCTGTTCAAGACCTTTATCCATGTCACAGCAGTCTGATGTTCTTAGGCAACTATTGGAAATAAGGAAAAAGAGTTTTCTAAGGAATGGTTATGAGTGAAACATTAAAGAAACAAGTTATGTGCAAAGCTTTCTTTGTGTCTTATGTATAAATACCTTTAGGTAAAAATACCTTTTTGGTATTTTTGTTTGGTTCTTATTTAGAGCACAAGTAAATTAGACAAAGTGGGTTAAATGTGGTGTCAGTACCTAAGCAAAAAAAAAAAAAAATCCACACAATCCCCCATCCCTCCCCAATGAATTAGAAAAAGGTCAGGCATAATGACCTTTATTTAAAAGAATCTGTTCAGGACAAAAATGGTTTGTTTTCCAGAGCTCCTGAATACCAATAATGAACAGATTAATAAGGAACAAGGTAATAATTCAGATTGCAGGATTTTGTGAAAGATGATGGGCAAGGGGATGAAGGTGGACAAGGACAGGGCTTCCACACTGTCAATCTTTTTTGTTGGTAGTGTATAAGGGGTTAAAGGTCAGCATCGTTTAACCCTCAAGGTGAAAGTTGCTTTCTGAATGAGAGTGTATAGATGGTCAGTCTTCATTCGTGCCCATAGCAGAAAAGAAACAGGTTTTTAATTTTGTCCGTGCTGGTGTGCGAACACTTACAGTTGTGAGTCCTCTCCTTATAAGTTGCTGCAAGTAATTTAATTATTACTGCTTGCTGTGCAGTTCCTCAGATCCTGGGGGATGACAGGGCTCAGAACTTGTTCAGTTTCTCACAGCTTTCTCTAAGGTTTACATCCTCTACCCTTTAGTTGCCTCATTACTGGTACTCTCAAATTACATTTTAAAACCAATTTCTTAAAGATAAGGTTAGCAGTCATCTTTTTTTTTTTTTTCCCCAACAGTGTTTCTATGCTTTTCTGGACCACTGTAGGAGGCATATGGTTATGACAATAACTGAAACCACACTATGATCTGCATGTTTGTAAAGGCTCTCAGGTAATTTCTGCTTTTGTTATGTCATTTACTATTAGTACTGTTTCTTGCTACAGTTTACGTTTTCATTAGAATGAAAATATTCATCCATAATTTAGTACTCTACCATAAAACACACTATGTTTGCTCAGGTGTTAAACACAGCCCATACAGCAGTTTAGGCAACCAGTATCTCCCAAATGTACTGTCTAACTACATGCTAAATTGTTCAGTGTAAAAAGGTATTTGGAATCAGACACTTTTCCCAAGAAATTTCCTCCTTTAACTAAAGAAAAATGTTCCCATTTTGCTTGTGTTCAGCTACCTTGGTCTTATCCAGAAACAAAGAAATTTACCATGCTGGAGAGAAACAGAAGTTGAAATAGTGCATAAGTCTCCCTGAGCTCACCCTGGATGCTAAGTCATAGGTAATGCCTTTTTGCACTTTGCAAGTTCCCTTTTGTTAACAGAACTTTGGTGCATGTTCCCTCTCAAGAGTGATATTAGCTAACAGAAATACAATCATATAACCAGGAATGAGGATAAACACATATCTGTAAGGTTAGATTTGCATTAACTTGCCCCCCATACAGTCTGTACAGGCACTAAATGCACCATCATGCTGGACCAAGTGTGCTGTGCTCCCAGCTGTTTCCTTGCTGCTTGCCCTTCTTGAGCATCTGAAGGACACTTGATCTGGCAAAGAAAACTCTGCCAAGGTGAGCTGAAACTTCCACACTTGGACACTTGCATGTTTAGGACCAAGAATTTGTTCAACCCTTTTGGAATTCAAAACTTTTCAGAAAGTGTGTCAAAAATTGCCATATTCAGTGTTCTTGTTTAACTAGTATGTTTGGAGCCACTCTTTTGATTTTGGTTTGAGTTTCAACTTGATTTTTAAACAAAAAGTCAATATTCAAACAGTCATGTTAGAGGATACCTGAAGATCTTTTGTGTACTTGCAGATGCTGAACACTCCCCACCCTATCCCTTATTGTCATCCCCCTACTTCTCAAAAATACTTGATCCAGAGGAATACTTTCCTCAAAGGAAAAATTACTGTCTTAAGATTTTAAGAGTGTTAAATTAGATGTTGTAAAATCTATCCTTAATTTGCTTTGTTGAGTAAACTATTTTTCTTCAATAAAGAATAAGAGGCATATCTTTCTATAAATTGTTTTAAACACAACTTTGGTAAAATCCTATCCAAAACCACAACTGTTAAAGCACCAATTTTCTAAAAGTCTTGTTCCCACAGAAAAGGAAATAGTACAATATGTTGCATTAATTAACCCTAGATGAATTGCAGGTCCATGAAATACCAGATTCTGCTTTCTTTAATAAAGATGACTGTGAGGCCATGGTCCAAGTTACCTGTATCTCTAACAAATTATCATACCCAAAATAAAAATATGCAAAGTAAAACCAAAGAAATGATTGTTTTCTTCCTCTCCAAGTATATCAACTGTTTCTGTCACATCTTTTTTTTTTTTTGGTGAGTAGAATACTGTTGCGGGATTTTCTTTAAATTAGTAGTGAAACATTAATTTCTGGAAACTAATATTCATAAGCCTTATAGAACTTGAAGCTTTGTAAGTGTCTACTTTCTTTTATAATTTCTATATAGGAGGTAACAGGATCATCTGACTTGGACATGGCATACATCCTTGGAAACAGCATGTACTTTTTGCTGCAGGTTCTTTGTGTGCACAGCTGTATGGTATCTCAGTTTCCTACAACATACTGAAACTTGACTGTTAACCAGTATCCAATTTCTCAGGTGCTCAACTATTGAAAGCTGTAGCAAATCACCTACAGCCATCTGTATGAGGTATGGAACCACCTCCAAAAATTTAGCAAGTGAAAGATATTTAACACGCTGCTAGAACAGGCCCAGAACTATTACACAAGACTTCTTGCAGCAGGGTCTCCTCTGGAAATGCAGGCACGGTTTTGTTTACCTTTCTCCCATTACCATGTGAGGAATTTTGATGTCATTTTTAAATCCCTTTTTTTTTTTAATGTTTTTGTGCCAGTATTCTTCAGTACTATATTTGAAACCTTTCCTTGAAAATAACTAAAGGAAGAACAAATAAAACCCAGTCTGGTGCTGAGCACTTAAGTTTTGACATCTTCTTGGAAACCAACTGTCATGTTGCAGCTTTACCTTTCAGTAGGCATTAAATATTATGTAATCTTATAATCAAAACAATATTACACCATTTATATAGAAGATTGCTGAAAGGCTATATGCCTCCCTCAGGGCCCATAATCAATTCTTTCTCTGCAGTCTACAGTCCTTAAACAGCTGAGAGTGATAAAAGAACAGAAAGAACTTTAAGATGTGGAGGAACTTAATTTGCACCAGTTCTTAAGAATAAGTCCATATAATTTTCTTAAAATTTAATGTTGAGCCCAGAATTGGAGAAAGGCAGCCATTGAGAAGTGGGTACAGTAATACTGAAATATGATTCTGGATGTGGAAAAATTCAGAAGCTGTGTGTTGTGTGAGAGGGTTAATTTGTGTTATAGACTTTTCAGCTGTGAATACAAACTTAAATCCCAAAAGTTAACAGAGTTCTTTCTTTGTATTAGTCACAGCAAAGCTTTCCCACCAATACTGAGAGGATTTCACTGCCTGAAGGAATTACCTCATGAAAGAGGCTGACATGGAGATGAATGTAGAGTGTGACAGACTGCATTATTTTCAGTACCTGTAACACCAATGGGCAAGTAAGCACAAGCCAACACTGTTTCTTTAATATTTCACAAATTTTTACATTTGTGTTTTTCCTTATTTTGGAGTCAAATTGAATGGTACATCACATCTCATCTTTTAAAATAGGGACAAGTTGCACACAGTGAACTTTTTTCCAGTGTTTCTCTTATTTGCTGTTTCTTCCTGGAATACTATTTACAGATAGCTTCTACCCTTTCCAGAACTGTAATTTTGAAAATTCTGAAGTTTGAGTCACACAGGTTACCTATGCAACCTGTGAGTGAGTGTCACAATACTCTAGCTCTACCCACACCAGAACTGTAGTGTTTCAAACACCACTATGTACCATTGATGCCCACCAGTTATTAAGAAAGCATTAAAATGGAAGAAGTGTCATGTGATGGATAAGCTTTGCGTATTGGAAACACCCTGGTCATTCAATAGTTAGTCTACAGCTTGATTCCGGTCTTGTATAATGCTGCAGCATGCTGTTAGGAACAGCAAATGTTCACTCTAGGGATGGTTGCACTTCGTTTGTGAACAAAGTGAGTCCCATGTGTATCGTGACAAGGTATATCCTCTGTCATACTTTCAAACTCAAGCAAGTCCAACTGATGTAAAATTGACTTGAATAATTGAATCAGAATTTGATCTATACGTTCTCATTAAGCTTTATAAAGCATTTATGATCCATGCAAATGAAGACAACTCATGTAAATTAATGCAATGCTATTCTAATTATCTTTGCATATGGCATAGTAAATATTGACACTATTAATAAAGTTTAAGTAACATGGAATTGAATATTCATAATTTAGCTCAGAGTACCTTACAGATGTCTTATGCTGAGAATTAATGCTGTGTGAAGTCATATATAACTTTGATAGGCTTTAATTTGCCTGCTTATGTTATCTACCATATGTCTATTCTTTCCTTTCTGGAAAAAAAAAATCATCTATGAGGTTTTACATAAGAAAAAAACAAGAAGTCTAAATTAAAAGATCTTAAATTAATCTGATTTAGATGAGCTATCACATTAACCTCAAAGTCTTTTTGCTTGTTTAATCAAGAGAATTAAAAAAATGCACTTATGTGGCTCCCCCTCCACACTACAGTTAACTGGTTTTTTTTAGTATGGTTTCAGTATTGCAACTTCATTTTGATTCTTCACATCCTCCTCCTCCTCCTGTGTTTTAGTCCTTTCAGATATTTAGAATTTCAGCTCAAAACTCCTGTGTAGAGTCCCAGGCCTTTTCTTGAACTCTAGTCCTCGTGAATCGCAGGTATCATGTCTCAAATCCTGCTGGCATCTGAGATTTGATCTTTCCAAATCTGAACGTAGAACTGCCTTCTTTCAAATTTAACTTTGCCGTCTCATTTTTCTTTAGTTACTGTCGTTCCTAGTCTTGCACTTAGGCTTCTGGTCTATTTTTCTCTTATCTTCACCGTGACAACTAGCACTCTGCTCTCTTCTTCAGCCCAACTTCAGCAAGTTGTCATTGCTCTCTAGTGCTTTTCTTCTGAGCTAGTGAAAAAAAACCCTAAGGTTTGAAAATACTTTGAGAAAGATTCACTTATCTTAAAAATAAGTAATTCCACTCCCTTTTTGCCACTGTTTACTTTCCTTGGAACACAAACAGGAAAGACCGGGAAGGCTCCATAGGCCCCGCTTTTGCTTGTATGTGTGGCCCCATGCAGTTATTGCCAGGCTAGTGTTCATTTTGTTTCCCCTTGAAGAAGCAGTTTTATATAGGAAAAAAAGTGTGTTAGCATAATCCATTCTCTAGAGACAAGTGGCCTGCCTCTTTTTTTTTTTTTCCTTTTGGCATTTGTTTTCTTCTTGCACTAGACTAGACATGCTTGGAAACTCATATACTAGCACAACTGCAATGGACTTTCAGGTCTTTTAAGCTCTTGTTTAATTAAGTATGGTTTCAAGAGCAGCTGCTACCTGGTTCATATGTTGTAAATATACAAATTTCATTATATCCACTTGAAATCGTATATATACGTACGAATATAAACTAAGCCAAAGAAGGAACTGCTATTCGATTGCTAGTTCTTTTTGTTCTACAGACAGAGGTGCTCTGCCACCAAATGATAAATGGGAAGGGATTAAAATAGATATTAAGAATTAAAAATAATCTTCAGGGAAACCCTCAAATACATCTTAAATCATATTGATTAATGCATATTTCAGCAGATGCTTAGCTTAAGATAAATAAGTTAAGAATAAGTCTTATAAAGGGTATAAAGATCACAGATATGTGCTCAGAGTACATTTAACTAAAGTTGATCTCTAAGTGCTCTTCAGTTTTGCACATTGGGCCACCAGGATCATGTTTTCTGGATGCCTGGTTGCATTATCTGTGTTGAGCACAAAAGAACTGACCTGAAAGCCTTGTTTAAGTGACCATTTAAGAATGCTTTTTTAAAATGAGTCACAAACATGGACAGTATCCTTTCCTCTAGAGCAACATAAATTATGCTGCCTTGATTAAAAAAATCTTAATTTTTAAACAGTTTTCTACCTCAGAACATATCTTTAAAGAAAAAGTATTAATCCTATGGGTTAATTCATAGATAACCTTGAATTACCAAGTGCAAAGGTATTTTGAACTGAATGAGGCAATCAAGAGGAGGAATTAGGAGCAAGAGAAACAGAACTCTAGTATACAATTGTTCTCTTAAAGACAGCATATTTTAAGCCTCACCTTCCCAACTCATCCAGTAGAACCATAACTCCTTTTATTTAGTGAATTAAGGTCTATCACTTCCTGAAGAAAGATTTCACTAGTATTCTCCCACTCCAGCTAGCACTAGCTAGAACATAAAAAACCCCCACAACATCAAACCCAAAAACTCAACAAAAATTTTCAAAGTTAATAACATTAACATCTGGGTAGGACTTGAGTTTAGAAAAATCTATAATCAAATTACCAAACACATAATATAGATAGTAAAGTGACAATGATATCTTTGCACTCAAAAATATTCCTTGAATTACCAGCAGTGATGGTGAGAATCCCTAATGAAGAAATAAAACACAATTTCTCTATGTTTTCTTTGGCTAGGTTAACCAGGCCTTGATCTCTCCTCTGACAGCTCCTCTGGCTACAGTCAAATATTGTAGTCTGCTCCCTTTCTTGTACAACATGGGGCAGGGGCATGTTACTTGCACTACCTTGCTCCCTGCCAGCTGCTAATATAAAATAGCACTGCTCTCTAGGGAGACTTGTTTTACATGTGTTTTTCCAAAGATCAATATAAATTCTTCCCCTCTCTAGTCTTACAGTTGTTCTGTAGAACCATGGTTTAGCTTAATTTAGGTAATTCTGCCCTCCATGCATAACACATCTTTCAAAGGGGATAACACAAAGACCTCCTAGCACCAGCAGTCAATCTTTTGAGTTCATTCACCTCTATTTCTCATAAGACCGCAGAACAGTTCTCCTTCAATACACTTAATTTATATATTGTCTACATTTAGCCTGTACCTAGGGCTAAACTGTAGCAGTTGTTCTACCACCCGATGCCCCCTCCCTAGCTGAGAAGGGGAACTGGGGGAAAAAGGGAGAAGCACCATGGGTTTAAGTAGAAACAGATTTAATGAAATAACAAAACTAAAACAAACACCAACATAAAGTACACAAGGTTCTACTCACCCTGGTTCTTGGGACCAGCAGAAGGAGCAGGAGGCCAAGAGAAGAAAGATGAGCCCAAGGAAGAAGAACCCTACCTTCAGTGAACTCCCTCCTTTTATAATGAGCTTGATGTCAGTGGTATGGGATACACCTGTGAGTCAGCTTGGGGCAGCTGCCTTGATTGGATCTCCCAGCTGTCTCGGGGCTACTCATGGCCTGCCTGCATGGCTGGCCCATGGGTCTGTTCCTGGGAAACTAAGACACCATTAAAAGCTGATCATCCCTGCTGCAGAATACAGAAATGGCTGCTGTTCAGTCAGGGTTCCCCTGTAAAGCCCCTCTTACAGTGCAGTTATTCTCATTCCCGCTGTTGAAACATGACAAGCACTTGTGAGATTATAAAATGATACAATAATGAAATACTAAATTAGATTCAACAGTGAAAACATCCAGAATATTCTTTCCATTTTAGTACCTGTCACTTCCTACCTTTTACATTAAGTTGTAATTTTTCTCTGGCCTTCTTCATGTGTATGTGTATATATATGCTTGCTGGGCACATACAGTAAAGCAAGGGAGCTTTGCTAAAAGGCAGATCCAAGTCTAACTAGGTCCTAGAGTAAAAAAATAAATCAAATCTCTGATTTCATAGTGGCTATCTGATCAGTATGCATAATTTAAAAGGGGCTATTTGCATTATTTTCAAGTATTTAATTTATAGAAAGGTGTATTTTTATCATAGTCATTTTGCAGATCAACTAAATATGTACACTGGCACCCTTTAGGTCTGAAGTAGTCAGCAGAGAATTGTAGTTAAAAACTTGCATTTAGCAGAAATATATTCATTGCTAAATACAACAATCATGGAGAGGTTGACAAATGATAGATAAACAAACTAAAGCTTTCTTGAATTTTTCATCACAGTTTCTCTATATAAAATAAATCTTCTGTGATCCTTCATATATTCCAAAGCAAATATTAATATGCAAACTGAAGTTGAAAAATCAATGAAAAAATTATTAACCAGAATTGTTAAGAAATCATATTCACATGTGACTTAAATTGAAGAGAAAAAAAAAAAGTTAAGCATCATGCTCCACTTTTGGAATTGTTCTGTTTTGGATCAACAACTGTTTAATTATTTTGTGCAAAGAAACTTACATACAATGGAGAAACACAGAAGAGTGAAGACAAAAAGTCCTGCTTCAAACAAGGAAAACAGACCTGAGAATGTGTGGGGGTTTTTTTGTCTGCTTCTCAGTCAAAGACTTTGGGTTATGAGTTATTCTGTAATGACTTATTTAAAGGTCTTTTTGCTCTATTTCATTTTCTAGACTACTGTGCATGCAATAAAAACTGGGGTGGGGGAGCAGAAGCATAAATTTAAAAATTACAGAAAAAGCTAAACTAGGGGAAATTCAGCGTCTAAAAATATATAGAGAGTTGTGCAGTCTGTCGGGATTTAGTCAGGACTGGAGAAGAGAAATACTGTTGCTAGCGTTTGAAAAACTTCATGCACTTCCAAAAACATCCATGTGAAAAGATTGATACTGTTAAATTTGTTCAAAATGAATTGTATTACCTCTTGGAAAAACTATAATCAGATTACCAAGTATTTCAATTTCAGTGAATCAGGTTTGCCTCTTTGGGAATAGGAGGGAAAGATCACCTTGAAAACCAGAGAATTTTAAAGCTCTTCCTTCTTGGTTTTTAGGGGTTTTTTTTTTGGGGGGGTGCAGTTTGTGGGTTTTGGTTGGCTTTTTTTCCCATTATAGATAGAATATTGTAGGACAAAACCCTGGAAGTGTCTGGGGGTGCAATTATCACCACATTTCTTATGCTTACTCTTTTTTCCCCTCTGTTCCTCTCTCACTGTTGTGCCTGCTTATTTTGTTATTTAATAAGCTTTCTGGAGAAGGAGCATGTCTTTTTCCTGGACACAAAAAAACCCACTTTAATACTGCAGGTACTATTGTAATATACAATTACCATTATGAATAATGGAAACTTATTTAATAACAGTGCTCTGTAGAGGCTGGTGAACTCATGGAGCTACAGTTAGAGCATTTTTAAAAATACATAAATTCAAATAAAGGTGAAATTTGTCTCAGAAAAAATTGATTTATTATTATCCATATTGTACAGTTGTGAAGTTCACTTGGTTCTAATCTCAGAAGATCCTGGTGCCTGCCTATTCTGACTCCCCAGCATTTTGATGTTGTTGATTCTAAAGAGTTTTTCCAACTATAAATTAGATACCATCTTTAGAGGGGCGGGGGGGGGGCAAGAACTCAGACTTTGTTTGATGGCATTATTTTTGTAGGAAAACCTTTTCCTTTCTTACAGATATTGCATAAAACATGAATGTGTTCTTTTTCTTCTGGTATCTTCAAGAGCACTTTAGAAATACAGCTCTCCTTTATTTTATTATGTATTAAAACATTTGATTTGCTCAAATATATTCTCTTTTATGCAGGCTGGTGTGTACACAGACAAAACTTATTTTTTTTCAGTCCCATGGGGACTTTTAGAATAATTCAATTAGAAAATGTAAATGAGGTCACTTTCTCTGAAGGGCTTTTAGATAGGAAGAAAGAAAATTCATGGCATCCCTGGAACAGTGTAAGTTGACTAGCTTTGAGCTTAGAAACTGATAGTTCTATGCAATGCCTTCAAACAAATAGATTTTCTGGTAATAGCTTCATTATGACTCAATCCTAAAATTAAGGCTATTATTCACTACTGTTAGTTTAAACGTAGTTCATTTGTGATATGGCATTGTCTAGATGATGAGACCAACTTGGTTAGATAAAACCAAGGCAAAATTTTGGGGGAACTTTGAAGCTATCGCATAGTTCTATGGAGAATTTATAGCCTAAACCTCATACAGTTTCTTAGTTTACTGGAGATGTCTTTCACATTTCACAGCTGGATGTATTCACCTAAAATTTGTTCATTTCCAAATACTGCATACAGGAGATGCCCTGCAGAGGAGTGGTTTAGCTCCTTAAGGTCAGAGAGAGATGGTTTGCTCCAGAACATCCCTAGTTCTGCAGATTATTTTACTTTTTCTGCACAGGGTACATTTCTACGTTGGGATTTTCTTGATGTCAAATGACGCTACCATGATTTGGCAGGACATTGCAGGCAGGTAGGTATTTATGTGGATCTAAAAGGTACCACGCAAGGCAACAATGTTAGACTCAAGCAACAGTCAAGGACTTTAGAACCTTTCCAGTGAATTTGTTCTACTTTCCATAAAAATTAAAAAAGTCTTGCATTCCACCTTTCCACCTGCTTTTCCCGTGGCTGCATGTACATTTCATGTAAGAATTTCAGACTGCTTGAAGATGTCAACAGAAGTCTACCTCCACTGGGTTAGAAGACTCTCTTTTTTTTCTAAGTGGCATCATGAGATATCTCAGAAGGAACTGCAACAAAAGTCATAGGGAATAAATCATAAATCCAAGTGTTTCCATCTTAACTAGTTGAAATAAGCTTTTAATTCAGCCTATCTATGAATGGGTTTGTTTGTTTGTTTTTTCTTTAATACTGTTTGGCTCTTATGCTGAAGTGGCTAATCCTTTGTCTGGATACACATTTAAAGAACACAGGCTTTGCACTCAGAGTTCTCAGTTTTACCCTGGAGTCTGATGCCTTCTGAAGTTAAATTTGGCAATCCTTGGCTTGTGTCCCCAAAATCCCTGTTGGGATCTAATCCAAAGTGCCTGACAACAAGATAAAAGCATGAAATCTGTTTTCTAAAATCCACACCACATTACTAGTGCATGTAATTTCATTTCATCTTGTTGTGTATGTCTACAGCTCTCACACCTAGGGAGTTCTAGCTAAAAGGTAATAAGATAAATAAGGCTGCCTTCCTTGTGAAGTCAAGATCGCTTAAACCCCACTTGAGATTAATTATAAAAGAAAAGTTATGTGAAATACATTGGTGTTACATCCTCCACAAGAATGTTTCATAGAAGTTCCGACTCCTGCTTTTCTGAGGAAAAGGTATATTTCCTAAATATTTCCTACTTCTGTCAGTCTTCACAAACTGCTCACACATTCTATCTACCTGACAAAAAAAATCAAATAGTTTTACCCATACAGGTAGATTCAGTTTAAAAAAAAAAAAAGTCAAAGCAAAAAAACCACAATAAAATAAACTGAGTAATAATAAGAAATGAAGTCAGAAGAGAAGTAATATTATTCTGAAACATTTAGGACTACTAAAATAATTCACCCAGGCTGCTATCAGGCTAGCTGAGCCTGGAAAAAATGGTTATTATCTATCCATTCAATTTTTTTGCGTAGAAAATATATCTTCTTAGTTCTTTTGCTGTGTGGTAGAGAGCTGGCCATTTCCTTCAGTGGACCAACACAAAAGAGAGAACATTCCAAACAACAGGTTATCCAAACTTGATCGCTTTTCCCATTACAAAGTTAAATCCAGCTGCATTTGTGTTATCATTCCCCAGACAAAGCCATCGGTGTTATGAACCTGAAGATACGGCGAGATTCCTCAAAGCCTCTAGGTTGATAAGTAAAGCTGAGAGATAAGAAAATGTCCCAATTTTAACAGAAGGTTTCTGCTTTTGTAGTGTATCTATTCCTGTGGCTTATTCAAGAATCAAAATTTTCACTTATACCTTCTTTTGAAAAGTTATTTGAAGCTATTTGAAGACAGAAAACAGACAGATATGTAAAAAAAAAAGAGAAGAAACAGTCATTACTGGGAATGATTTTAGAAACCACTGCTTGTTATCAGGTTGAATGATCATACTATTTATTATCTGTGCTTATAAAATGTACTTGAATAGATCTTAGGAAAATAACAATGGAAATAATACAAGGGAAAAGTGGTACCAAGATTAATAGAATTCATAGTAGAGTGCAGAAGAAATTATCTAGAGTAACTTCTGCCTCACTAGCAATTTGTGTGGGTTACTGAATTTCCCCAACTTCAGAAAGTGAGAAAATGAGTTATAAATTAACCTGTCTAAATATCCAGACTGAGAGGCAATGGGGAAGAAATTACTCATAGAGTAGTTATTAGTAGCTCACCGACAATTGGTAACTATCCTAACTGAGAAAATAACATGATTTTCAAACATTTTTACTGTAATGAGGAAGAAGAGGTGTCAATACTTTGAAGAGTAGATTAAAAATTAAATTTTGTAGGGTTTTTCTTATTTATATAGTAATAACTCTCCAGACCCTCTGGCAAGCCAAAACTGAAACTCAAAAAAAAACCACCCCCAAAAAAATCAAACCAAAAAACCAAACTAAAAAATCCCTAAGTTTAGGAAGGAAAAATAAACTGTCTGATAAAAAGTGGTCCAGTTAGAAAACAGTATCATGGGAGTGGAGAGAGAATGGGACAACAAATTTGAGATTAGTGCTAATACCACATCCAACCAAAATAGCTTGTCAAAAAGACACCGTTCCACTTCACAGCTGGGGAACTCTCCGTTCTCCCTTAGAGTTCTTTCTTTATTATTATTCTCTTATAAGGCTGCTTGTACCTCCCGGAAATTAAGACTTTAATCTAGGGCTTCTAGATCTTAATAAATTGTAATTTAATGTAAAACTCTTATTTGATTCAGTTAATTGGGAAAGAAATTAATTTAACACCCTGTGCCTCTGGAAGCCAAATAAGTGAGAACATAAGAGATAATGAGACCTAGTTCTTATGCAAGAACCTAGAAAGAAATGAGGTAACATCAATCTTGTACCAATAAAGCTTAGAGATTCCAAGCAGCTGCTCTATAAAATTGAATTTTCAAGGCTTTTCACAACCATGCATGTATATCTGGAAGTTTCAACATTAGCACCTATAAGTCATTACAGGAAAAATTGCATTCATTTAAATCATCAGGCACTTATTCACATCTGATTGTCAGACTAAAACCACATCCATGAGCTAAGTAAACAATGATGTAAGTAACGTTTCAGCTTTTAATTTAAATCCAAGCTTTACAAAGGTGAAAAACTGTTTTCTGGAGGTCAAGCTGTAAAATTTTGATCTGTTCAGTATTCTAGAAACTGGAGAAATGCATATGAAAGAAGTGAATCTACTGTTCTGGATTAATAAAGTTTGATTGTGGCTTTTTTGAAGGTCAGTTGCTTTTGAACCTATGGGCGACAGCAGTAATATATACACAAACTAAATGAAATTCAGAAGCTAGTTTCTAGTCAAAACCAGAATGGCTTAACACAGCTTGAGTTGGTTAATAGGGATGAACATTTACTTTGTTTCAGAAGAAAGTGCCTTTGAATGATGAAAGCTGCTCACAAAAGAGATGTGTCATGGGATGTCAAAAGGGATACTTAAAATCTATCCAGCCTTTTCTTTTCTTATCCTGTTGAGAGCTATTCCATGAGATGAATCCACAGGAGTTTGGGCTGGATACTTTTAAACTACTTATATAAAGGCTTTGGGCATGAGCTGGGAGGAAACTAGCAAGTCAGGAAATGAAAAAGCAGCTTTTGTGTGGTATCTACCAGCATTAAAGTCAGAAAACTCTAACACCTATGTCCTAAAGACCAAATATAGACAAATATCAAGCTTTTCTCTACTCTTCATGTCCTCTGTAACTGTTGTAGAAGAGAGGATATTGATATGACATAAGAATGAATGAATTTATGTTAGGTTCTCTACTACATAATATCTGACAGACAGAAGGCACTGATGTCAAAAGGACTACAGAGTGATCTGTAAAGATCATATGAAATTAAAGTCAAGGCATACTTTCATTCCATATAACATTTTGATACTTTGGTAGATTACAATGATAAAATATTTGGACTTTTTCAGTTTAAAACTCTTTATTTTTACATCGGAATTATTTCTGTTTGACTTTTCATGTTGGCATGTTTGATTTCATGTATGTTGTATCTTTTATGATCACATTATCTGTCATTTCTCAAATGTTTTGGAAGACACATTTGTGAGTTCATAGCCTACAATGTCTTATCTGCATAACATTCATAGGTAGTTTGTCTATTAACATTCAATAGTTTTTGAATAGTCTGTCTTATTTAACAGAAAACTGCAAGATAAATTAACTATTCCTTTTATTTCTTTAAATGCACGGTTTGTTGTTCCCAGCACTCCATTTTAAGGGACTACAAAGATATGACTGCCAAGAAAATTTCGTCCATGAGGATACTCATGAAAGGCATACATCTTAGAGGTCTGGAAAGGACTTACCTCTTTGTATTCTTTTCATCATTACAGAACTTGCTTATATTATAAACATCCAGATGATGTGCTCAGGCAAACAGAATCTTTGTTTGATAGTGGATTACATTGTTTAGTGGTAAAGGATTAGCATTAGGCAGTCAGCATGGCATGAATATCACTATCCTAAAGAGAGCTAGTACAACAGATTACCAACATTATGTTTTCAAATAACTTCCATATTATTGATGTAACAGACATTTGAAAAATGCGTATTGAACACACTAAATCCACAAATGTATTGCAATGATTGGTCATCGGTTCAATTTTCATTCTAATAGCTAAGAAGACTCTGTATCACAGGCCAGTTAAGAGGATGGAAGATTTAAAGAGAAAAGGTGATTTGCTCAAGACTATATTTATTGTCAGGGCTAGGACTGAAAACAAAGAGAAAGCAACTATCATAGGCCTGTTGGCATACTTTGTAGATCTGGTATTAAGGCAGTCATTACTATTTTTCCCATCTAGTAATACCTCCAACTGACAGTGACTTGCTTCCAGTCAATTTGGGACATCAGCTAAAGCATTAGAGGTAATCTGAAACATACAGAGAGATGGCATAGCATATTTCTTTTTATCTCTGTCTACATGCAGGTAACAGAGATAACTGTTCTGCAGACTTGCTTCTGAACATGGGGCTGGCGGGGATACTGAAAGACCTGACAACAAATCTGACTCCATAACCCATTCTTGCTCATAAATGCTTAATGACTACATACAGGAATTACTCATTTGGCTTTATCATTTATTCTTAACCCTCTGTGTAATACAAAAAGTAATATTTTTTTTAGAGAATCCTGTCACTTCATCTGTATTATCTCCCACTGTACTTTTTTTACTCCAATTAAGAGAACATTCTTCTTTTTTGCAAACTGAACTATTTTCTAGGAACAACATTTCAACTGCCAGGATCATAGCATCCCGAAGAGCAAGAAATCATGTAAGGGAGCCAGGAGACCTGCATGGTTGATCAGGGAGCTACAAAATAAACTCATGTGGAAGAAGAAAATTTATGGAACATGGAAGAAGGGGCTGAACACTTGGGAGGAATACAAGACTGTGGTCAGAGAATGTAGCGATGCAATAAAGAAAGCTAAGGCCTTCTTAGAAATAAACCTATCAAGGGAGGTCAAGGATAACAAGAAAGTATTATTCAAATACATTGGAGCCAAAAGGAAGACTGGGGGAAATGTAAGCCCTCTGCTGAATGAAGTGGGTGCCCTGGTGACAGAGGATACAGAAAAGGCAGAGTTACTGAATGCCACCTTTGCCTTGGTCTTTACTGCTAAGGCAGACCCTCAGGAGTCCCAGACCTTCAAGACTCCAGAAGAAGTCAGGAGAGAAGAAGACTGTGTCCTGGTTGAAGAGGACTGGGTTAGGGAAAAGCTAGGTGAACTGGACACCCACAAATCCATGGGCCCTGATGGGATGCATCCATGAGTGCTGAGGGAGTGGGCAGAAGTCATTGCTAGACTATTCTCCATCATCTCTGAAAAGTCCTGAAGAACAGGAGAGGTTCCTGAAGACTGGAGGAAGGCCAATGTCACTGCAATCTACAAAAAGGGCAAGAAGGAGGACCCGGGTAATTACAGGCCAGTCAGCCTCACCTCTGTCCCTGGAAAGGTGATGGAACAACTTGTTCTTTGTGCCATCTCAAAGAATGTTGAAGCAAAGAGGGTTATCAGGAGTAGTCAACATGGGTTCACCAAGGGGAAGTCATGCTTGACCAACCTGATAGCCTTCTACGAGGACATAGCTAGATGGATTTATGAGAAGGGCAGTTGATGTGGTCTACCTTGACTTCAGCAAGGCTTTTGCCACTGTCTCCCATGGCATCCTCACAACCAAATTTAACAAGTGTGAACTGGAGGACTGAGCAGTGAGGTGGATTGGGAACTGGCTGAAGGACAGAGCCCAGAGAGCAGTGGCCAGTGGGGCAGAGTCTAGTTGGAGGCCTGTGACTAGTGGTGTCCCCCAGAGGTCAGTACTGGGTCCAGTCCTATTCAATATATTCATCAATGACCTGGACGAAGGGACAGAGTGTATCCTCAGCAAGTTCGCTGATGATACAAAGCTGGGAGGAGTGGCTGACATGCCAGAGGGCTGTGCTGCCATCCAGTGTGACCTGGACAGGCTGGAGAGCTGGGCAGGGAGAAACTTAATAAAATTCAACAAAAGCAAATGCAAAGTCCTGCATCTGGGGTAGAACAACCCCATGTATCAGTACAGGCTGGGGGCTGAGCTGCTGGAGAGGAGCTCTGAGGAAAAGGACCTGGGAGTCCTGGCAGACAGCAGGCTGACCATGAGCCAGCAATGTGCCCTCGTGGCCAATGGTATCCTGGGGTGCATTAAGAGGAGTGTGGCCAGCAGGCCAAGGGAGGTTCTCCTCCCCCTCTACTCTACCCTGGTGAGGCCACATCTGGAGTACTGTGTCCAGTTCTGGGCTCCTCAGTTCAAGAGGGACATGGAGCTACTGGAAAGAGTCCAGCACAGGGCCACTAAGATGATGAAGGGACTGGAGCGTCTCCCATATGAAGAGAGGCTGAGGGAACTGGGTCTGTTTAGCTTGGAGAAGAGGAGGCTGAGGGGGAATCTCATTAATGCTTATAAAGATCTCAAGGGCAGGTGTCAGGAAGATGGGACAAGACTCTTCTCAGTGGTGTCCAGTGACAGGACAAGGGGCAATGGGCACAAACTGGAACACAGGAGGTTCAATCTTAAGGAAACGCTCCTTTACTGTGAGGCTAACAGAGCACTGGAACAGACTGCCCAGAGAGGCTGTGGAGTCTCCGTCTCTGGAGACATTTAAAACCCGTCTGGACATGTTCCTGTGTGTCCTGCTCTAGGATCCTGCTTTGGCAGAGGGGTTGGACTAGGTGATCTTTGGATGTTCCTTCCAACCCCTACCATTCTGTGATTCTGTGAAAAAAGGGAAAGTCTTAAAGGACAATTATACTGCTGAAGACCTATTATGTGCTAAAAACTGTCACAGCTCTCAAAACGCTTTATAAATAAACTGTTCTAAGACACTGCATCTCACCTAATTATGAGAAAAGGAGATGGAATCTTCCTATACGTGTTTTTTTGTGGTTTTATGTGTATTATTTACTTATGTAATATTGCAAACACATTTCAAGAAATCTTATTTACAACTTCAATATTAACTACTCAGCAAGCTTCCAACAATAAAGGTACAATGGCCACAGCAACTAGAATTATTTCAAGACTGTCTCAGGCATAATGCTCCAAAACTACTGCTTGTTTTAGCTTGTTTGTTTTTCTTTTTAAATATATGATCTTAAAAGCTAATCTTTAAACAAGTATAATCTGAATGAAATTAAAGAGTCTCAGAGATAAAATTACTGCAACTACCTCTTTGACTAAGGTGTTTCTGGACAACATCCAAATGATAGTGATTTATCCACTCTCTACTTTCTTCTTGCCTTCATCTTACCAGAACCAAATAATGCAGAATTCCTATGCCATGGTGGTGTACTATCTGAGTAAAGCAATATTGTATGAATCTGTATTGAGTAATATGGCACCCATCCATTTCAATTCATAAGCCGACTGACAATTTAGTTGGTTGAATTTATGATAACAGTGCAAACTGGGCATCGTGATACTTTCTGTGTCCCAAGTATTGCATGTCTAAGATTGTCTAGTTAGGACAAAATATCATTACAGAGCAATAATGGGCACCAAAACACAATGTTTGGTATTTCTGTGGAATTCAATAATTTTGTAAGATGTTTGCATTCTAAGTCAAAAAGTCTTTTGTATGCATTTTTAAGCAACAGCTCTAGAAAGTGAGAAAATTGCTCTTTGGGCTACATTTGTTATGTAGAAAACAGCTCCATTTCTGCAGCCTATTGCTTATTATAGAGCTTCTGTTTAAAAAGATTCTCTATTTCTATACTACCTCTTATGATATCTGGTCTACCATACTCAGATGCAGGGTGTATTAACTTTGTACACCTGAAACATTAGGAGAAAAGTTTTTCTATGCAAACCAACATACTTGATGTTATGTTACATTAAAAATATGGAGCACCATGGCACTTTAATTATCTTAAATTAGCACTTTTTATACTGGTGTACCTCCTCAGCATTTTGAGTTTAAAAACCTGCCATGGTAGAATCACCAGAAATAAATGAATACAGGTTGCAGTTAGAGTCTAGATCTGTTTTGTCTCTCTTTCAGGCAAAACTACTCATTCTTTTCAGTACTGCAGCTAGAGTAAACACTAGCTAACCATGTTTCAGATTCAAAGGACTAATAGGATCCATTCTTCCTTGTCTATATTCAAAATGTGAGAGTCCTTGGCATGCGAGATCCTGTGGTTAAGTCTGGGCATTTATAAAGCTTGAAAGAGACCTGGTTGCAATTCAGAACATATACTTTGATCACTAAGCAAGTATCAAATTTAGCCATACAAGCATAATACATTAGAATATTTTACAGTGGTTCGGTTTTAAAGCTCAAAGACACTATTTTAGATAATTTGTCACTCTTCAGTAAAACAATACCTGTTCCCTTGTTTATAAAGATATTCTTTGCTGGAAAGAGTTACCCATTGCAATTAGTTAGCAAGAAATATTCCACTCAATACATCTAATAACACAAAATTATTAATATACTGTGATCCTAGGAATAATACATTATTTTAAGAAAGTATGAGATCTGTTTAAAGGTCTTTTGAAATACAGGAAAATTTTGTTGAAAGAGCTGAAAGCTGAAAACTGAGCCTTTGAAAAACAGAAAGAAAGAAAGATGTGACTCACTGTTTGGAGCCAAAAGCTGCAAATAGTGTCTTTGATAAAAAAATGAATGACTCTAAAAACCTAGAGCAGCTGATTTTCTCGATTTGAGCACTGACTGGCAAAAGAAAGTGGAAAAAATACTCTGGAAATCAAACATCTGTACAGTACATATAGTTAAAGTGGATTGACACATCAGTTCAAAAATTGAAGTCTTCATATCTAGTCTTTGAACTTCTACAGTAATATCCACTTCAACTATAAAAAGTAATTCTGCCTACAACAATGGCACCCTTTAAAATATTTTAAGTTCAACTATAATCTACTGGAAACAGGGCAATATAGTCAATCACTATTACAAAGGGGATCAACAGAGTTGTCACACAATGGCTACATTTACAAAAGGTGAAAACCTTCACTACAGTCCTCCTTAGGTTTGTCTCTGGAAAGCTAACATGCTTCAGTGCTCTACACAATTAGTAATAGCAAACATTTTTTCTTGTTTTAGTGTAATTTTTTTACCCAACTATAAAGAAACAAAACTCCCCAAACAAACAAGCAAGCTACAGTTCTCTCAAACCTGTTGTAACTACCATGGTCCTCACTACTTTCACTAGAGAGAAACAGAACCTCAGTTTTTGTTTTTTATTTTTTAAATGAAGTTCTGACTTCTGTGTGAGAAACCAGAATCACAAAAAGCTTCTCAAGCTGAATGAGCAAAGAAATACTTGTACCTAAAGTATGCAATGGTCTGCATTGTCTTTAGTGTTGTCAATAATAATAAAGGTATAAAACATACTCCTGAAATGAAGTATGTTTTATATGTTTTACACGTTTTTTGTATAAAACATACTCCTGAAATATATTCCTGAATGGACAGTAAAGGACTTTTAATGACTTTTTTTTTATAAAGTTCAATTTTGAAACAGATAGATAAGTTATGATAAAACTGTTTGAATCCAGTTTGTTCTAGCTATCAGAACCCTTAAAAGCATCAAGGACACAATCATAACACTTTGTCTTTTTCCTGAACAATTTTTTTAAGAACATGAAGATCAAAACAAATAAATGGAACTACTCAGGAGGAGATACTCCGAGTCAAAAATCTGAAAAACCTCAGTATTTCCAAATCCTTATGGCAAATGTAAATATTTCTGTATCACAGTATAGTTGAGTCTGGAAGAGACATTTGGACAGTCTAGTCTACCCATCCTAAAAAAAAGCTGACTTCAGATAATAAAACACTACCCCAAACATGACTAATTTAAAAAAAAAGAAAAATCAGTCTTGATCAGTCAATGGAAACACCTCAGCTCTACATAGGTGATGATTCAAATTTCACATCATCGCTGTAGAAAAAAATACCCAAACATGTGATAAAGAAATGCATGTACTTCCTTTGCACATTGTTATGAAGATTACAGGGAGTCATTGCAATGAAGGTATACTTCAGCTCAACCTTGCAAGAGTTCAGGGTCTTAGTGAAGTACCCATGTATGCAGGCTACTAGAAACTAAATGGAGTCACCAGGTCTCCAATAATCTACAGTCTCCAAGGATGTAACATTAAAATGTAACTTCACACATGGAACAAGGAAAGGGTGAGAAGGAAATTTCCAAGTAAACTTTGTAAAAAATTCAAAACCACAGCCACTTGAAAGTATTAAGTTGAAAAATAGACAAATATAATAGTCATGAAGATAATTTTTCTATGACTTCTTACTAGAAATACTGTAAATTGTCAGGCTTAGCATACCCTAGCTACTTTTCAGATGATAACTCAGTGCATAGTTACTACTAACACTGTGAATTCATCTGAAATTTGAAAGAGTTCAATGCAGAAGAACTTATACCTGTATGAACCCACCTTATACAACAAAGCTTGTGTCTGTCAAAATCTGTTAATATTCAAAACAGAAAAGTCAGTACCTTTGGAGCTGATTATCTAAACTTTTCTACTCATCTTTGTTTAGACCAGGCACTTTCGAAAATTATTCTGCTTTTCAGGGGTACTATCTTGTGAGAAAGAAAATAAGTCAAATTTATTTTTTTGCACAATGTAAATAATAGTAATTCAACTTTTAAAAATCTTACACTGAAATTTTTCTTGTTATTAAAAGATATACAAAATATGACATCTAGGAATGTCTCACAGTATCTTTAAGAAATCATAGTTTATTGGAATTGAATTTCCTATGTTTTTGTATAAATCAACTTTATTAGTCTCCCACTTGTGTAAAAAGAGAATAAATTCAGTACCAAGATGCACAATGTAAAAGCTAAATACAAAAGTACAAAAATACAATAGGGTCTTTTTTAATATCTGCCAAATAAAAGGCACATTTTATTTTATTTTTTCCATTTAGAAAGCACGGATTTATTTTCATCTCCCATGTTACAAATAAGACTTCCTTTCTTACTTTTACTGTCTGTGTTTAGGGATTAGATATTTGAATTAGTTGTTGGAGAATGAAAACACATCAGTATTTTACCTAGTTAATGACAGTCTAACTTTTAAAATAGATTAAATTCATGTTAATGTTCATAAACAGATTCTTTGGTATTGATGACATGTATACTGTGTCTTTGAAAACCAAGAAGTAATTTAAACAATTTACAGTTGTGAAATGCTGGTCTTAGTAATTTAGTGAACTATCTATTTAATAGGAGAAAAACCACTGACCCATTAATTAGCTCACAAGTCCACATCAATATATTTGCTGTTTCATGGTTTCACCTCTATAAGAATGCATACAAATAGGATTACAAGTGGGATTTCCTACCCGTTTTTTGCCAATAATAATGTGCTCCAAACATTTATGCTTATGATTCATTTAGTCATTCCATATCAGGTCAACTCAGTTTTGATTTCATTAGGGATGAACATACATCAAATATTGCTGCCTGTGTTGAGACTCAGATTTTCAAAGATCCACAAAATTTAAACTACACTGACCTGAAGTAACACTGATGCTTGTCACCTCAAATGAAGATCAGCAAAGGCATTGGTAGGGAGAATTTATAAGGAAAGCAAAAACTCTGTTGTTATGACTAGGCAAACCCAGAGACATCCTGTTCTGGGTTAGATACAGACTTCCTTTAGATTCATAATGTTTAGTCATTTGACTTCTAAATTTCCTGTTGGATCATGAATGGCTGAGCCTTGACTACATTTTGACTTATTGCTGTTTCCTGCTACACATCCACTGTCTCTTTTAGCTATTCCTGGGTCAGTATGATTCTTTGTGAAAATTCACAGAGTATATAGAATGTGTATTACAAAGCCACAGGCTAAAGTCTTTCACTCTGTATTGTTACATAAAGACAATTCAACTTGATCAGTGTTTAAATTTTTCTGGATTCTCCTATTCAGACCTAATTTCACATACCTCTCTAACTATCCTCCCCTTCACTCTCCAGAGATCCTTCCAGTTTTTCTGACCTGAGCTAGCTCTCCTACACAAAAATATTCATCATTAATTTCTCTCCTATAGACTTTCTCTCTCCGCCATCCTTCTCTGCTCAGTGCATTATTCTATACCTGTATTACTTTGTTGAAGAAGTCTCTTTCGGAAAACAGTTCAATATGTTCTGAAATTGCTTTTTAAAAATTTGAATCTGCCCAAAGCAAAAATAAAAAAGCCAGAGCTGCCACTCAGAATCAGAATAGTGCTACAATTCAAGCCATGGGTGTTGGAGTTAAAACACAGTATGCAAATCTTAAATGAAGGTTTTCTCGTACTTAGCCCCTGAGGAGGACAGATAAGCCAACCATTATGTACCTTAAAAACTCCTTAGTTAGTTAATAACAGTCTTCAGTCATAAACCCTATATTAAAATGCAGCACATGACAAGGTAATCTGAACAACTTTTTAAGAAACAAAGTGTTTAAGAGAGTCAATCATTTTCATGGCAGTTGAGCTGGAAATGCACTATAATTTGGACAACAGAACTGAAAAAACCTCTGTGCAGTATTCAACCTTCTTTATTTAAGAGTAGAAAAAAAACCTGTAAGACTTCATGAAGTGAAGAAAAAGTTACACATCTCACAGACATATAGTACAAATGGGCAAAAATAGATACACATTTGGTAATGGTATACTTTTCAGTTTGTAGCAGTGAGGAAATGAATTTTAATTATAAGGATGTAATGATGCCCAAGAGGTTATTATGGAATTAACATACTGGATTAAATTTGAACTGCCCTTAAGTTTTTCAGTTCCACTGAAAAACAAAAGCCACATTCAAAAGATGTGAAATATGATACAAAACCAACCAAACAATCCCCCAAATGCACTCCCGACAACCTTCCTAAAATATTTAACATTTTTTAAAACATTCAGAAAGATCACTACATTAACACAAAATACACTTTTTGAAATTCCTGTTTTAATTCCAGGTCTTGCAGGGTTTCCTTAAAAAGATCCTTCTTTCTAAGGACCTTGTACATTTCCGAATTCTGCAAAGTATCACAGCATTGTTCCTATGAAGGTAGGGGTTCCTTATTCAGAACAAAGAATCACCCAACAATCAGTTTTACAGCCTAGTGAAATAGGATCTCTCTCCCTTACTCTTCTCTACACTACTTAATGGAACAAATCCAACTGCAAAGAAAAGTCTATAAAATACCTATACACATGTTTTGTATTACATTTAGACTTCAAGGGTATTAAATATCAAATGCTGTACAAGTTACTATATAAAATTCCACCAAACCACTTTTGATTTAATCATTGCACGCACTCTTCCTGTCTCACAGTTTCTGATCTAATAAAGTCACAGTTTCTGACCTAATAAAACCTTCTTAGCTAGACACAGTACTGAGTGTTGTATTTGAGTCTGTTAGTGTCACTCAGTTTGTTTATAAATTTCTGTTGGTTTCAGTAAACAGAAGTATTTTGATTGACTTCCCCAGTACACTGCCTGGGTATAGGCACTAACTTGTACCAGAAGAGGATCCAGCACCCCTGTCTCAGTACATTTTTGACCTAGGCCAGACAAATCTAGTAGCCACAATATCATATGCTTCTGCCACTCTACTGTGTGTCATTTTTCTTCCAGAGGGTCACCACCTCCTTTGTAGGCTGTTTCTTCCTAAAATAACTTACTTACTTTCTTAGAAGCTTCATGGTCTTAGCAGGAGGTCAGCTGATGGGGCTGTGTCTATTGCAGGTGACCGTTGTTCTGCCCCATAACACGACAGGGGGCTTCGTTTCTTCTTCTTAAGAGTTCAAGATAGAAAGCTTTTTTGTTTTGCTTGGTAGAAAGACTACTTGTAAATATTTACATAGAGTTATAGTATTCATATACATACAGTTATAGTCTTCTTCCCTTTTCCATTCTCCATTCCTCAAAATGACTGTTCAATACAGAAGTAGAGATACAATTCTATCTCACATTCAAAACTGACTTTTTTTCCTGAAAAAATAAGTTCAATATCTGGCATTAAAATAACATTCCTTAGTAACATACATTTATTCAGATAGTGATAGACACCAGCATGTCTTTCTAGCATTCCTTTTCTGTTAGGAAAATTTTTTTATATAGATGGGATATGTAAGTTTGAAATCCTCTTTTTTTTTTTTTTTCTTAAACCCCACATATTTTTTCCTAATGTAATTATCAATATTCCCAACAATATCCCAAGTAACAATGATGTATATTTGTTATTATTTGAATATTTAAATTATAAGGCAACTCAAGAAATTCTTCCTTGAAATATTAAACATGAATAATCATACATCAAGGCGGAAGAAACTGTTGCAATTGTATATGCTTTCATAGTAGTATGGGGTTAATACAGCAACAGTCTAAAAATAGTTGTTAAATGTTTTGTGATGAAGGTAAAATGTGAATGCTTTCCCTAGACCCTAATCTTGACCTGAAACTAAAATCCTACTTCTCTAAAGGATCCAATGTGATGTGAACCTACCTTGAAGAATTAATTGAACCACCTGAATAGCGCAAAAGTCAAATATCTCCATATGACTATTCCACTGATATCTGGACCTTGTTTCAGCAGAGCCTGTTTAGCTGACCCGTGTGACCGCAAGCCTATTTGAGAGAAAACACAGTCACACCAACTAGTTTAGATGCACAGAATCAGCCCCACATGTGGGATAGCAGCAATCTGCTGTTTTGCTGCTCTGCTTTTTATCATCACTTTATATTTCCTTTATACAGAATAGAATCCATCTCCTTGCTCTGAAACCTCAATGAATGGGAAAGAAAATTATATGTTGATTATGTATTATTTATGTTAATTATATATTGATTTTTTTTACAACATTGTCTACTTCAATGGGTGTAATTTATTTATGTTTGCTTCATTGTACCAATTAAACTGCACACCATGACACATTCTGATATTGCAGGTCAGTGCTCACTTGCTTCTCTCATCTAGTATCTCCATCTTCAGGTTCCAAAGAAACTTCACTCTAAGTGGACAAAGTAATCGAAAGTGAAGGAAAAACTGACTAAACTTCTTGTTGACAGAGCCTCTGGGCTGCCAGCTGCGCAGTTACAGTAACTTAAGCTGGATCTATCACAGAAAGTTAATTCTCATTTTCAAATAAGGAAGCCTAGCATTTGTTTATACATGCTGATATTTAGTAAATGGGAATATATTTTTACTTTCATTTCTATTTTATTTCTCATTAATATCTTCTCCAGTTGGCTGTTATTTTCACAGCCCTTGTGTGCACGGTTGGAGAGAGTGACTCAGAAAAATGACAAAAGCAACTCAAAATTCAAGGAGCTCATTTATTTTAAGACAGTATTTTCTCTGGAGTAGACAACTCAAATGTTGGGTTGCCTTTCATTTGGGATAGTCCTACAAGAAATATCCAGGATTCCCTAACTTGCAGATTCCACTTAAAAAAACCATTTCTGCTTTCACCTGCACTTCAGAGCCAAAAGCTTTGTGGAGAATCAACTTCAGTGGTATTAAAGTTATAGCCAATCCAGGGAAATTAAAACACATAAATTCTAAGGCAACTACTGTTAACACCATTATTTGAATTTCTCTGTCCATTCAGTCAACCCATCCCAACCACAGCCAGCTGTTTTGCACTCAGATATTACCTCTGTGAGAAGAAAATACAGTATCATTCATTTATTACTGTATATTCTTGCACTTTACAAGCGGCAAAACACAGAAAAACAAAAAGTGAAAGAACAAAAATACAGTAAGGCTCATTGCCAAAAGCTAGTAGATAGGAATCTTTCCAACAGTGTGAGGAATTTTTGCAAGTATGTTAGCTTTCTTAAAATGATAAATACTTGTCTGCAGTCTTTACCTTCTGTAGTTCTTTAAGCTAACGTGTAATAAAAGAATCACCCACTTATCTACACTGCAAAGTGTTGTAGGTTTAGTACACTAAACTGTTCTTATAATACATCTACAATTACCATACATGGTCTCATGTCCACCCTTTGGTATGGATAGTTTACTTATCCTGTCTACATTGTATATAAATATATTTATGGCAGCAGAAAAAGTTGTTAGGAAGAATGGAACAGTCTGCAAACAAGTTTAAAACATAACTTTTTGCATTGCTTCAAGATTTAAACAGACTAATTTTCTCTCAGCTGATAACCAGTTCAAACTCTTCTGCAGGGACTCTTCCATAATAAGCTATCATCCCCTCTCTTTTAGAGTTATCATTTAAAGACTGCACAGGTGGCCAGTGGTAACTCCATATAAACAATGACCTGATGAATTGCCAATGTTTGGAAATCCCACCGATGTGGCTATAATCCTGCACATGCACAATAGATCCAATGTCTTATACATCAGAACTAGCAATGAAAACAATTTTAAAAAGAGGGACGTCTGTCTTTACCACTTCTGTTTTGGCATTGCTCCATCAGAGCTGGGCTGTTGAGCAGCCTGACTGAAATTCTGCCCTCCCTTGCCAATGAGGGTCTTTTTACAAACGAATTGATAATAAAATATTGTATAGAATCTTCTTTTAAAATGAGCTGAAAGAGTAAGGTGAGTTCTGCTCATTTATTTACAAGAAAGAAAGAGAACATTTACTGCCAGAGAAAGGCTGCAAGTGGAAGATTGACAGATGCAGCATCTTCCTGGAGACAAAGAAAACAGCTTGGGGGAAAAAACTAAGATCTGTTCTATTTGCATATCAGTCAGTCCTAAATTGCTAGTGGTTTTATTTTAGGAGTCTCCTATGAAAGATTGAGAATAGTCAGTGGTTTTTTTTTTTTAAATTTCCCAGCTCCATAACCGCTGCATCATTGTTGCTGCACTGATTCCCAGAAATCCCAATTATTTTGTCTCTAGCTATGAGAATCAGAGTTTAAAAAAAAAAAAAAAAAAAAAAAAAAAAAAATCATTTTCACGGCACATAGGCTGACCCTGAAAAAAAATCAAATTAAAATAAAGACAATGATCAGAAATATATTCAGTGACTAGCAGTTTACAGTTTTCCGAAGGCAGCTTCCTCTGAGAACAATCAAGAAATATATACTCCCCCAGGTAACAAAAGAAACCCTTAGTTGTATTAAAAGCAGCACTAAACATAATAGAAGATTTACAGCAAAGTACATGTTTTTCATAGTTTGCTTTTCAAATAAATCCATAGTTAAACTATAATTTCTCTTACAGGTAAAAACAGTGATTTTTATTTTAATTACACCACTGCTACTGAAATATTTTAAGGCTTGAATTACATAAGCATATGAAATCACACAGGTCAAATGATTTGGGTTGCAATCTTGGTAACTTCATATATGGCAACACTGCGACCCTTTCTGAGACTGAAGCAGAGATAGTGAAAACAAGAGATAAAATTAAGTATGTGGAGAATAAAAAAAGATGAGCTGTCTCTTATTTTGTTGCCTACATTTCTCTCTTTCCTAGAGCAAGTGCTAATCCAAAAGCTAATTGTCACCAGATGAGGTTAAGTGTGAAAGGCACCTCACCATTTCCTACCAGCTTGTAGGAGCTGTAACACTTGGTCTCACATATCCAATAGTAGAAAACTATGCTTGCAATCAAACAAAACAGGGTGGTGGAAGAGAACACTAACAACTCTTAGTGCCAACATTTGACATTAGATCCTCAGTGAAAACACTTTCATCCCTTCTTGATCTGCTTCTTGAGAAAGAATTGAGACAGCCCGTCCACTGGATTTCTAGAAGACAAAGTAAGAAAACTTAATGTAATAGAAGAAACATAATGTATCATAGGCAGTTGTTTAATTTCAACAATGACTAATTTAGTTACTCATAGAAAAATAGATATCCAAAGTATAATTTTAAAGATGTATTTCTAATCATTCATATGTTTAGCAGTCTTAAAGCAACACAGGCAGTTCACAGGAACAGGGTATTATCTAAAAGCATAAGATCGGAAAGGAAAGCTGTCATTGGTATGTGCACAACAAAACGAGAGCACTTGTATTTTTAATATCCAGATGTGAACATTTTCACTGATAGATCTAATTCCTTCTGCTTCAAAACCACCACAAAACAGCCTCTTTCACTGCGTCTCGTAATAAACACCTAATGAAGAACAGTACTGCTTTAGAGACATCATTGACTATAGATAACAACCTCAGTAATTTAAAAATGCAATGATTCTGTGGCTAGATGGAAAACGTGAATGTTAATTTCATGCTACTGATTTGCAAAAAGGAGCAATAATTAATTTATTTATATATATAATTTGTGTATATTTGCAAATAAATTCTTATCTCATTGGTTTTGCTTAATTTTACCAGAAAAACCTCCTGGGATGTATAATCTAACCCACAAAATACAGTGTGTGCATACGTATATAACACCATATATCTAGTGTAATATTTCAGGTAACCCTCTATGCTTCCACAAATGCTTCCACTGAGGTTAAGATGGGAATATTGTTTGAAGTCTGCACTGAAGATAAGAGAATGGAGTTTCGAGTCAAAAAGGAATCCTTTTTCTTGCTTGGTAAAGGACACATCTGATGCTAAGGTTCATTTAAAAGTCTAAAACTGGAAGCAATGAAATGTATATCAGATAACATAGATCAAAGTGTCTATGTGATGCAGCCTATTTAGAGATAAGAAAAAATACATATGTCAAGCAATAGACTGGACACGAGATGATTTCATGGTTTTCACAAGCACCTACATAGCAGCCACATTGTATGAAAATTCACTCAGAGATTCTAAGCAAACACAAATATTTTCTCCAGCTATGCATACTTTTCAAAGAAATACAATTGTAAACGAGATGCCTTTGGAGATGTTGAGAGGGTGCTAAAGTGTATTTCCTGTTAGATCAGATACTGTAGAGAAATAGACGCTGTTAACAGAATGAGACTGCTGTCAAAGTGTGGATTTGTTGTCCTAATATAGAAATACAATGAGTGGGAAAATGCATCAGCCTTCATTTCACTTTGTAGCAACAAATATGACATAATTTATTGCACAGCATCAAGAGTAAGAAAATACGTAAGATCTTATACTTGCCTTTCAAGCTGCTTTCTCTTTTTTTCTTGCATTCTGCTTTGGACTGCTTTTTATTTCTCTTTGTCTTTCCAGCTACATAAAACCCACCGCAACATTATGTTGACAAACCACCATTCTGTGCATCAAGTTGCCCTATTCACAGCTAGTTTATCCGGTCTTTTGAAATGTTAGGGCTGCTCACTTTCTAATTTCATAAGTATTAATGTTGATTCTATGAGTGTATGCTGCAGACAATATAAAAAAAAAAAATCCAGAAATTCAGTTTTCATCATCTAGTCCTCCAGATAAGCAGCTTTTTTTTTTTTTTTTTTTTTTTTTCTCCCTCCCAGCTTCATCATCTATTTTAAAGATTCATGTGTTAGACCTATGGGTATATCTATCAGTAAGTAAATTCTGACTGAAAAAATATGAGATAATGGTGTTTTTCCAAAATACATGCACAGATTTTGTCTGGCTTATTTAAGTTTGCTGTAATTGACTAGGATCCAAGTAAATTATTTTAATGGTATCCAGCAGATTCTGATGGCATCCTTCTGTATTGGTTTTAACTTGAACTTCTTGAAATGTGGAGAGGAATTAGAGTTTCATGGAGAACTTCTAAGCTTAAGAATATTGGTGATTCCTTTAGCACAGTAGCCAAAAAGTTACAGTATTCCCTAACAATTAATCATCAGTAGTCAGCCTCTACCATCCATTCCTTTACTGCTGAGTTTTCAAGAGAGAAAACACTGGAACAAATCTAAACAACTCCCATCTAAGACTTTGTACATAAGACAAGCTTGTCTCTGCAGTATCAGATGTATTTTTTTTTCCCCATAAATTGGCCATTGGTGCATTCTGAAATTCAACTGTCATGATTTCTGTTGTGTAGGTTAGTTATTCCCCATTACAGACTGTAGAACTTCTACTTCATCAGTGGACAATGTGTAACCATTGGCTCTTTTCAGCAAGGTACATGAGTTATAATGCATCTTTCCTTTTATGCTTGTGTCACTGCAGGCTGTATAAACAGAATCATAGTCCAAGTGCAACCGTTCATTGAACCCACTTATCAGTAGTTACATTCTTCCAATATAATAATGACAGTAATAAAATGCCAATCTAATGTTGTAAAAAAAACAAAACAAAAACAAAAACCACAAAAAAACAAAAAAAAAAAAGAACACCATGCTTGCATCTAGTTTAATACATAACCAGAGAAAATAGCAAACCAAAGCAATATCGGTTGAAATTTACAAGCAAAGATTACTCTATATCTCAATTTGGCAAATTTCCAAACTTAAAATAAACCTTCTTCAAATACTTCCCCTTCACTTCAAGGGCTGAAAGGAATCCATGTTATGACGCAACTTATTGCTATGGATGGAAGACCAAACAGTTTTGCACACTGCAGATGGTGTTTTGCTACTTTCACAGGCAGGTCACTGAACACATTCTACTTGTGTTTTCAAATGCACAACAGTTGCCAGATGTTAGATTGATCTCTACAACTTTTAAAATATTTCGAAGTAAAAACAGAAATCAGAAAGATCTAATAACACCAACTTTAGTATTACAGATAACACAACACTGCTTTAAATAGGCTAAGAATCACAGAATCACGGAATCACAGAATCCTAGGGGTTGGAAGGGACCTCGAAAGATCATCTAGTCCAATCCCCCTGCCAGAGCAGGGCCACCTAGAACACATCACACAAGAAATACAGGTATCGCAAAACACGGTAATATTTAAAACCATCATAGACAAAATACTTGAAAAAGATTTATTTTCTATGCTGTAGAGGGCAATAATGCTTGGAAGCAACTTAAGTTATGGATTTTATCTCATTTCTAATTGATTTGGGTTTGATGACTATATTGCGTTTGTCCACTAATCACAAAAAACTGGCACCACATAATTGAGATCAGATCACTTCATGTACAGAAAGAAAAGGATTAACAGATTTAATATTTCCTATCCTCTCTTCTCTAAAAGCTTGAGGTGAGACACTAGTGCTTTCTTATGTTTTTTTTTTTTGTTTTAGTTTGTGGTTTTTTTCATCTTTTACACATTTATAACACTATTACATAAACTACTTGTGCAAAATATGATAACTCCCTTGCAAAAACATGCCTACTGATTTACCACTCACCTGCAAATACATCTAAAAGTTCAAGCTATTAGCTGTCAAAATAATGGGGAACAAGTAGATAGAAGTATAGATGAATATATTTAATTTATATTTTTTTAACTTATAAACATCCTTAATTTCTTTTTATAGTAATTCAGAAATATAAACCCAACTTGAACAACATCTGTATACCCTCATGAAAAATATGAAAGAAAAACCCAAATTCATCCTGTTCCTACCAAAAGAAAAGAGCGGAATGAGGAAAGCTATAGATTCCTCATGGTTGTAATCACGCACTAGCAAATTTTATGAAGTAAGCTCTTAACCAATATTGTCAACTGGTCATATGTCACACTGGATGAACAGTCAGAGCATGTGAAATTCAGAAGTTTAAGACATGAATTGAAAATACATAGAGGATTTGTAAGAAATTATTTTTTTTACAATGGTCAGAAAATTAAAGCTCTTGTGAGTAGTGCTGATCAGATTAATTTAGCCCAAAAGTATATATTAAGAGAAATTAATATTTGTTTCTAATTTTTTGTCTTATTTTAACAGAGTTGGAGAAATCTTTCATATCCATCTCAAATTTTTAAAATACACTTGGTTTACCACAATTCAGTACACTGCATTCAGTACAACTTAACTACATGAACTTGAGACCCTAGTAGGTAGCTGCATAGAACACAATGTGATAGATGCTAATATATATATTTAGATTACTAGCTGACAGCAACAATAACAAAAATATTTTATGAAGGGAAGTAATTTCATTTGTGAAATCACTGTTCACCCTGAATCCACAGTTCAGACAAATTATTTCAGTGCAAAAAGTCTATAAAATGACAGAAACTAAAATTACCATGAATGGTTTACACACTAACATTCAATGGCATATTTTAAAGACCACTGGCACAACAAAGCTGATATTTTTCATAAAAATATGTATTTCCATATAAAATGCTGTGATGTACTCTCACAACTATTTTTATGATCACAACTGCATTCTAGGGTCATCTAAAAATAGTACCTTTTTACTAAAAAGTTATTTTCTTTGTAGATATTGTGAATCCTATATGAATACCTTAAATAAGACTCTAAAATGTTTTAGTATTTTTTACATATCACCACTTAAGAAGTACTTAGACTGCAAACTCTGAAACTCTGCTTCCATACTGTTAGGCACAGAAGGCCCTAGTCAACAGCAAGAACTCTTGAGCACTATGACAACATAAATAATAAGGAAAAATCAACTACCAGATTTAAGATGCTCACTATCTTGAAACAAATCTTACTTTCTCTTGAATATTTTTTCTATCCTACTAATTTATGACCTTTTACTATTAATGTTCAGTTTTAAAATACAAGAAAACAACTATTCGCACACAGACTTTCTGACTCAGTAACAAAATAAATTAGTTTTATAACTTGCGTTCAAGCAGTAGTTTCTGAAGTTTTCTTATTATAAGCTACAATGCAGAAGTGGGAAGTGATGTGGTACCTGTCACACTACATGGGGTATGTCTGAAAAATCAGGTTTCAGGACTGAGGGCAGTCTGCAATGTTGTATTAGACCTTAGAAAAGTCCACAACCTGCTAAAGCTCTGATGCATACAGGACCGTTTAAGAAAATCTCACACATCTTCAGTGACCGATTTTCTAAGCCACTATTCTACAGTATAAGACTGAATGTCCTGCCAAGATGCTTTTATTCTCCCTGGAATGAGTTATATATTTACATGTAAAAATATTTAATCATGGTTTCCCTCAAAGTTAAGACCACAGTTCTCTCTTAACATAGGCTTCAAAACAACTAGTAATACTTGTCATTCTCTTTCCAGAAGGGACATATTAACAGTTGCCAACACGTATAAAGTCAGTCTTGCAAGAGAAGCAGACAAACATTCAGCTTTGGGTTTTTACCAGGAGTGAAAACTTTGAAAAATCCTGTTCATTCTAGGAGTTTATTATTCTTCGCACCTAAATTAGAAGGAATTTTACTCTTCATTCTTCATTTCACAGGTAATAGGGTCCTGAGAGTTTCATCACAATAATCAATCTGAAATATAGTATCTGTAGATCATTGGGAATAGATTTTTTTATGAAAACTTCTTACATTAGTAAACCATTGTCATTGGTCTACTTCTTCCAAAGTTAATACAGCATTTATTCCAAGTAGACAGAATAAACTTCTTTGTGCGTAGTCCCATCACAAACTGGTTCCAGGATGAGTACTGGAGGTTAGAAATAAATAAAACTCCTTCACATTATTAGAGGACACCAGCCAGCCAATTCAGTCTGCTTTTCACTGAAAAGTTGAATTCTATTATGCTCTGTCAGTAAAAGTCTTGATGAGCTTTGTCTTATCTACAGCAGCAATTTCAGGAGTCCTGCTTGAAGATGTTTTGTAACCAATGGGGAATATTTTTGAAAATATCATGGTAATTTATAACAAGTCCTAACTGACCCAGGATAATTTGCATTCCTAAATTGCTTATGCATTTTTCTACTTCAAATATTTAGCAAAATGATGTAAATTGTTTTTTCATTTTAAAAAAATCTATTTTGTCTTCAGCAAAGTTTCTTTATTCATACAACGTTTTTCAGTGCTTTAACTAATTTTCTCTAAAGGTAAAACATTTTTCATTTTAAATTATTGGAGTGGAAAATTCCATATGCTTAAAAATTTATGAAAAATATGTAAAGGCCTAGGGTCTCATAAAATATGTATCATATAGCACCATATTTATTCTACTTACTTGTTAAATTTGCTTGAAGTGCCCACTGTAATTTGTTTGGCAGAACATACTCCTTTTCCCATAAAAGTCTTTTCTGCATCTTACACAGTGTTATCTATTGTTTGAACTCTGTCAGGAAAAAACAAAGCAGAAAGTTTCTATGGATTTTTTCCTGACCTTATTGACAGAAAAGAGCTGCTAGTGGGACTTTAAGACAGCATATTTATGAAGCCATTAAGGACAACTTAAAACTGCAGACAAACTATTAAACAATATAGCAATAAAAAAATAAGGTTTACATTCAAATTAAAATTTGCATCAAGATATAGGAACCTGGAAGGAAAATGTCAATTCTATTAATGAGGTTATTTCGATAACCTCTATTTAGTGATGAGGTTAAATAAAAGATGCTTGACTTGTAGAAGAAAGTAAAAGCCAGTTCAGTGAAATATCAGTATCAAAGTCATTGAATAGGATGGAAGGGGAAAAGAATTACCCTTCCCCCTTGGACAGAACAGAGATTTTATTTTCATGATAATTTAATAATTTCTATGTCATGTATGATATTTATTTAGTTCAGTATTTATTAAACTGACAACAATACTAATATTTGTTGTTAAGAACAGTTAAATAAAGGAAAAGAAACTTTTTAAAAGCTTAGCTTTTCATTAAAAGAAATTATATCTACTTTCTAAATGTCAAAATAGTTATTAGTTTTAGTTTACTATAAACTTGTCTATTTCCATTTATTATATGACACAATAGAATAAATACAGTGAATGAGCTTTTGAAACACACAGAATTCTTCTGTAAAGGGATATAATTAATTTCCTGAACATTACAGATGAACTATAGGAGAGAATTCTGTGATTCTGTGAGTCAAAATTTGATCTCCTATTAAAAGGATCATTGTTTCTGAAAGAAGGAGAAGAGATTAATATTTGTGCGTTCAAGGAGTTCTGGAATCACAGAATCACAGAATGTTAGGGATTGGAAGGGACCTCAAAAGATCATCTAGTCCAATCCCCCTGCCAGAGCAGGAACACCTAGGTCAGGTCACACAGGAGCGCATCCAGGCGGGTTTTGAATGTCTCCAGAGAAGGAGACTCCACAACCTCTCTGGGCAGCCTGTGCCAGTGCTCTGTCACCCTCACTGTGAAGAAATTCTTCCTCACATTTATGCAGAACCTCCTATGTTCCAGCTTGCATCTGTTGCCCCTTGTCCTATCATTGGATGTCACTGAGAAGAGCCTGGCTCCATCCTCATGACACTCACCCTTTACATATTTATAAACATTAATGAACACATTGCATTTCAAACCTTTACTTCCCTCTAGGATAATGCTAGAATAACTTTTTTCTTGGTTAGAATTTTGTGTATTTATTCTTTCCTCATTATGTTAGAGATTTACTTGTAAGTTTGCTTGACAACACTGCTATAAGTTTACTGCCAAGCTAGCAGGTCAAACTCAGATCAAATAAAGGGTGCAGCTGTCAAGATGGGGACATCTGCTCACAGAGGAAGCCCTGTACCACAAATCCACTTGGGACAATCCAATCCCTTGAAAATTCCTAAGGAAGACCTCTTGGCCTCTCTTCAGGATTTTCTGAAATTTAAACCAGTTGGAGATATTTTTTTTTATAGCTTAGTTTTGGTTTGACCTGTGTCTTGGTGAAATTGTGTGTAAAATTTACTAAAGAGGAGGAGACTATTCCCTCAATATTCAATCCACCAATGATTTTGGGAGAATACATCTACTTTTCCTTATACCATTCTAATATGCTAAGCAATGATCCAGGACATAGACAAGAAATCCTACTATGAACTCCATCATCAAAGTTACAATTGGTTGTATTTCAGAATATATGAAGAAATATTTTAAAGTCCGGTCAACTTTTTTGCTGATAAAATATATGCCTAGCAATGGAAAAATTTTCAGTGAATACCAACAGCCTAGCTTCAAGATAAGATCTCTTTAGCAACATTTTCTTCAAGAAAAATAGAACATATTTATTTCTGAACCAGCCTGTAACAGAAGCAGAAAGTAAGCAACAACTAACTCATAATGAAGGTGTAATTTTGAATTCTTTGAACATCTGGATCCTATGTGCATACATGAAAAAAAAAAGATAAACTTATTTGAACATGGAGTCCATACATTTCTTCAGAATACCTCTGAAGTTTTAAAAGAATTGCAAATAATTCCAGCTTATAGGTGTTCCTGTCATTTTTCCCGCATTTAAGACTCCATTGAAGTTGTAAAGCTCATGTTTTTCTTTGATTTTGAAAGATTACTGTGACATATTATCTTGGAATTTCCCTTTTTCATCCTTTGACAAAAATAAACTGTTATTTTTTAACATAATTCTTCAGCAGAGCTTCTTGTAACAGTTTTTGTTTATTTTACATATTTATATCAAGAGAAATGTACAGTGTACATATGCATAGATGCTTGTTGGCCTGGGCCACAAAACCTTTTATTTAATGTTCAGTGCTGTTGTTAAGCACATGGTTAACTTACTAAACAAAAGTAGTTACAGATTAGTTAGGTGTAATTTGTACAGCAGGAATACTAATTGATATGAATAAGAATGCATAACTTAAGAAAAATAGCTATCCTTGAATGCATTTACATTGCTCCCTTTGAATAAAGATCATAAGTAGTTTATGAATTGTATACGTAACTTTTTATGACTTTCTATAAAATAAAATATTTCAAAGCTAATGAAATCTTCGTGTAGCTTAGCAACTAAAGATATGGTATATGAAATCTGTTCCTTTTTCTTGTCAAGTAACTACAGAAATTCAGTGCACTGTTCTTGTTCCCAGATAATCAGACTGAGGAATTTACTGAAGCACACCACTATCCCACTCCTTCCTGCTCACGCAGCTAGGCATGAGGAACAACAGGGTCAGGATGCAGACAGTCAGGATGTGGTCAGAATGCATTCCCAGTTCTTTCCGTTTACCTGTATTCACAAAAGACAATTTTAGTGGGGATTTCCCCTATTCACAAAGATCTTGATTCAGCATTTAGCTTAGACATCTAACCTTTACATTTTGTGTAATAATCCTGCCTTCCTGCCCTTGTGAGACTCATTTCAGTATGCCATTAGGACTTCTACTATACTTCACAGCATGAATATCCACTGACATTAATAATTAAGTGAACAGTGCTTTGATCTTAATGGTAATGTTTCTCATTCAGTTAAACTAGATGTTGTCTAGCTTAATAAGGACAAATTGAAAGGTAATGCAAAAACATACATCTCAAATAGGAAAGCTCCAAAAATAGTATTGATGATCAATATGATCACACAAGCAAGACTATAATCTTTTACATTACTTCTTTACTTTTCCTTAAAACTTTAAAATAGAGAAAGGAAAGATGATATAGGAAGAGGTGGCACTGAAGCAATAAATAAGATCTCTATCTTCATCAGACCTATGGAATAATTGAGCTTTCTGAGACTAATACACACAAAAAGAACACAAGTACCAACTTATCTGTCACAAGTGAAATGAAGCAACATATAGCTACTTTTAAAAGTCAGTTACTGTTTAAGTTTAGATAGGCTTCAGTAGATTTCCAGGAATAAATCATAATTAATGAATCCTAATGAAAAACATTCGAATTAGAAAGAGTGGAATTTTCTGAAAATTCACATCCTGAATGTCCAAGAACATAGGAATATTCTGAATTACCATTAAGCATCTCTAAGCAAAATTAAATTCAAATAGTAATATTAGTAAAACTGGGTAAGCAGAGTTCCAAAGAAAAGACCCTCTTTTTTTAACATATTGTTCTGGAAACAATAAAATATTACAGTTTTATCCCAAATTTATTTCATTTGGAAGTATACAGGTAGCATCTATAATCTCCATAGGCTGCTCTTCATTCTTGATAACATTATAAATGAATGTAAAAAAAAAAGAGAGGTTACACATAAAACTGAGTCCCTCTAACAAAAGGTAGGCCAACTGATTACAGCTACCCAGAAGACATTCTGTTCTCCTTAGACAAGTATTTTGTTATTATTTCCCCTCTTCTATCTAAAAAAATAATATTTTTAATCTTATAACCTTGAAAGGTTCTTCAGAACATCATCTATTTTAAGTACAGAATCTGCTCATATGTCCTTAAGCATGATGGTTGAGCTCAAACCAGACGAACATCAGCTGAACAACAGGAGAAAAAGAATCATGGATGGCCAGCAGATTTTGAAATGTTTTTCTTTATGCACATATTTCCTCTGCTCCCTCTCAGTGCTTTCTGTATCTATGCTTCTATCATCCCACTGTAGAAGCCACTAGTTTACAGCCGATTGGCCTTTAAATCACTGACTTTCATAACTAACTCTCAAGGTACATTAGGTTCAATATGGTTGATCATTTCAACTAGAAACAATTTTCCTCTGGTGAAGAGCCAGGAAGCTGCATATGTCAGAAGCAGAAAGATGCTATATCTAAAATGTAACACTTTCATAATCTGAGACAGAGATATCAAACATCTCAGTCATATTTTCTTCCCTGGCACAAGATTTCACAGTGTAATAAATGAAGAAGAATACAACTGTAAAAATTTAAACCAACAGATTTTCAGAAATTGTTAGTAGCATTTTATTCTGTAAACAGATTTTTCTTGTTACACTTCTCAGTTTACTCCTGTTTATAGGTGCTAACCTACTTTAAAAATGTGGTATGCAACAGAAATATTTTTTATTCTTTTTGAATAAAGCCATAAAAATCTATTCCTGTAGTCATCTCACCCCAGTCCCTTTTATGTATTAGAGTGCTTATCATTTAACAATGATTTTTAGAAAAAAATACACTTCCATACTATTATGTCCTTCCAAGAGTGGCTGAAAATGACTTCGATGACTGTAAAGCATCATTAGTTTTGTTCAATCTGCCTGCGTGACTTTAGCAAAAATAGTAAACCAGGGAATCTCCACTGTGCAGCAATGAACAGAAATTCCAAAAATATTCAGTAGTTTCTATCTTTTCTAGTAAATAGTGTAAGTCAGAAGGCTGAATATATTTTCATATGCATAAGATGCAGACAGAGTGTGGAGTTACAGTTAAATTTACCAGTGTATAAGTATCTAGGTTCAAATTTAGCATTTCTGTCCTTCTATGGAATTTACTTTTCCATGAACCTGATCTCATGGAAGTTCCACAACCTTGAATAACAAATCCCTTAATGTCCTTCCTGTCTGTAGGAAATCAAAGCACATTATCGTCCGATATAACACTGTTAAACTTTATCTCATAAAAAGTTGAAAAGAATCTCATAGAAAAGTTTTCTAACAGTGGAAATTTATGTGTGAATAATTACAAAGAAGTGTGTTCTAGGTTTTTTTAACCTTATTTGTAGAATATAAGATTGATCAAGAAAACGCATCCAGAAGCATCCAGAGGATAAAATACTCCCTGAAGCAAATATCACTTTAGATATCCCTTTCAGCAGACAGGATTAGAATTAGAGGCATTTGGGCTATTGGCATAATCAGAATTGTTGAGTTTCTATAGCAGTCAGTATTTTCTATGACTCTCACGTCAACTCTGCTACTAGAGTCTCAAAGCATAATATCACACTTCAACCTCAGAACTCTTTCTTTGGGATGTCAGTGTCTAAATAACGTGCTCTTGAAGCAGACAACTCATTTCCCATATGTAGAACTAAGGAAAGTTAATCTTGCATTTGGCCTTGGCTGTCATAGGAAATATGCAGTGAGACGAATCGTCTAGTCCATCTCACCTTAAGGTGGGAAAAATATCGCTTCACCGCACAATATCTACTTTACTTTACGTTAAAGCTAAAAAAAAAAAAAAAAAAAAAAAAGGCTCTGGTCAGAACTACAATGAGGTTATTAACTGTCATAATATCGTGTACTCATATTTTGATAAAATATATGCAGGGGAAGAGGGGCAGGCAAAAAATAAGATGAAACTCAGTGATAATGTGATGAGAAGTATGTTTTGTTTGAAACATCAAGTGTTTCAAACAGAGTTAAGAAGATTGTGATGGATAAAGCTGCAATAGATAAATGAGTGCTAGAAAAACTCTATTTTACTCACCATAAACCTAATTCAGATTTCTCTGAAATGGCTCACAATATCTTGACCAGGGCCCCAATGGGCATACTTCTTTATGACCTTAACAAAAACATCATAAATGAGGAGCTTTATTTCAATAAGCAAGGATTTAAGAGGCAGCAAAGTCCTGACAATATGAAGGAGTCTAAGGGACAATGAAATACAAAGATGATTAAGGGAGTGGAACATCTCCCTTATGAGGAAAGGCTGAGGGAGCTGGGTCTCTTTAGCTTGGAGAAGAGGAGACTGAGGGGTGACCTCATTAATGTTTATAAATATGTAAAGGGTGAGTGTCACGAGGATGGAGCCAGGATCTTCTCAGTGACATCCAATGATAGGACAAGGGGCAATGGGTGTAAGCTGGAACATAGGAGGTTCCACATAAATGTGAGGAAGAATTTCTTCACAGTGAGGGTGACAGAACACTGGAACAGGCTGCCCAGAGAGGTTGTGGAGTCTCCTTCTCTGGAGACATTCAAAACCCGCCTGGACATGTTCCTGTGTGACCTGATCTAGGTATTCCTGCTCTGGCAGGGGGGTTGGACTAGATGATCTTTTAAGGTCCCTTCCAATCCCTAACATTCTGTGATTCTGTGAAGGAAGGAAAAAAATTAGGAGGAACGTGGTATTACAGATAGGAAAACTTCATGATTATCCTATTTTCTTGTAACCTAGAATGTTTCTAACCGAATTTTATATAATATAGATTTTTTTTTTTTAATTAAATAGAAAGGTAATTAAATGATCATTTTTCTTTTAAAAAAATGCAACATGTTTCTAAAAAACCTATTCTAGCTCTACTACAAAGCTTTCAGAACATGTATGACATTTTTAGTTTGTGTGATTTCATTTGTTTAAATGTAAATTATGAAACTTTATGGATTTGAAGCAATCCACTCAGTGCTCACATTATTAGGAGTTTTAATGAAATACCCTTATTAGTATTGTCTTTCTGTAAAACTCTACTACAATTTTCTACAATAATGTTGATAATAACACTTGCTAAAATGTAAAGCTTTTTCCCATTTAACTAAAGTTCCAGCATAGGGCTTCTGAATAAAAATGTTAAGTATGTGCTGAAGCACTTC
The DNA here is from genome assembly GCA_028020825.1 of Podargus strigoides. NCBI lineage: Eukaryota > Metazoa > Chordata > Aves > Caprimulgiformes > Podargidae > Podargus > Podargus strigoides. Next base: position 38,136,956 of record CM051621.1, on the reverse strand, counting down.
TGTCTGACTTCTTCTGATGACACATGTCAAAAGAGCAATTAACTCTAGATCTCTGTTGCTTATCTCCAATTCTCTCCACATTTTTAGTATTTACAAGGATTACTGCATGGATTAAAGCCTGTGATATATAATATATTAAAAATGAATAAATCTTTTCCTCCCAGTAAAATTGCAACTGAAAATAAAAGAAACAAATAATATGTTTTATAACAATATTAAATTGCACACCCGTGACCTTTATACTACATCTCCTGCTATGGCTCCACAGTACCTTGCACTGGCATCAATATTTCTAGAGAAGACAACAAAATTAAGATCTATCAGCATTTGTTTTAACAAACCATAATAAAACATGGTATTAAGTGGAAGGGGCTGGCAGTAAAAACAACCTTTAGTATACTAAAGAAAATAAGATTTTAGAGCAGGTGTGAAAATCCTCACTTGTAAGATGCTTACAGCATAGATTAGTTCGCAGATGTTGCACCATATGCTTGGTCACATGAAGAAATTACCTTTAAAATCAGTACATAATCCACACATTAAATTGTGAGTATGAAAATGTGGCAGTCAGAGCTATAATCAGTATGCCTAGATATGTAGGATATAGCTTTTATTTCACTTATTTTGGAAAGAATTGCAGACAGAATTTCAAAAGTACAGATCACCCACCTCTGTACAAGGAATTCCCACAGGCCTCAAATCAGGAACAAAATTTTGTTTTGTTAATCAAAATAAGTTAGCTAGATTACAGCCGCTCCGTGTTTGAATGCTTTCTGTTTGTACTGAAGTGATGACTCCAAAATGGATTCAGTGAAATTCCTTTCTCTTTCTTATCACAGCATAGGAATAGAAGCACAGAAAAATATAAATGACATAGAGGATATATAAAAAGGAAGAAAGGGAGAAAAATATTTCAGTAAGGAGGAAAACAAACCAATTCAGACAAAAGACATTTAGTGATACTAAACAGTGAATGCTAGAAGAACTGCTATGAGACAAATGAAATAAGAGCAGTGCTACTGCTCCACAACCACCAGGACCTGATAAAACATACCAGTGCCTTCCATTTTTATTCTTTTTTTCTTCTTTTGAGCTATATTAGGAGTTGCTAGCACTATGAAATGACAAGGTTCACACATTGCCTAAGGTTCTTTGGAATATCACAGTCACTGACTAACTTCGTCTTTTAAGGGAAGCATGCACTGCATTTTATTTATTCATTTTTTATTTTACATCTGAGAGAAGTTCACTGCCCTTTCCAATTGCAAGAAAAGTTATAACAGTGTATCTAAATGGTGTTCTTGTAGAAAGACTGAATCAAGACTACTGACCATAGGAAAGTGGCGTAGATAAAAGCTGAAAATAATTAGTTCTCACGGAGCTCGAAACACATTTAAAAGTACTTTTCACAGAATCTAAGAATAGCCTTGGTTGGATGTGTGTAATCATCCTAATTAATTACACTTCTAAAATCTAACAATTTAAATAAAGCTAAAATGTAACATTATATTCAGAAAAAAAGATATCTTTATTCAGAATCATAGAATAGAATCATTCTAGTTGGAAAAGACATTTAAGATAACTTAGATTCTAAAAGAGTGCATGTGACCCTTCAGTATTAATGATTTTAATACTTCATAATGTGATTCTCAAAACAAAGGGTCAATGACACAGGGAGCAGGTAAACTTTTTTTTTTAAAAAACAAAAGTAATTGAAAGTTTTCTCTGTTGGTAAATAATTTCTGTTACAGTTGTTAAAAATCTTAAAAGAACACCAGACATAATAAATGTCTTCAAATGTATTTTTAAGAGTGATTTTAGTGTAGAAGGTTCTTATCAACATTCATTTTAGAGCAGCTTCTTTGCACAAGATAGCAATTCCTGACAAGACCATTTGAAAGAAATCACCTTATACTTGTTGAAAATTGATAATTCTGAGGGATTTAGTTAAAACAGCTGTTCTGCACTAATACATCCGAGTCAACTAACCATTTTAATTTTTAACCTTCATTCTGCAGATAACAAAATTGACAAATAGCCTAACTTTTGAACATGGATTTCTGTCAATCATTGAAATGAAAACTCTCACTTCTCAGTGTGAAATACCTGTGCAATTTTGGAGAAGTTTTCCACTCTTTCAAAAAATGTTGGTTTCGTATTCTCTTAGTGATGGGGAAAGAGGAACTGAGTTTCAGTGGCTCTCAGCTGATGTAGCATACTGAAGTAAATATAAATTTTTACACTTTTGTTCATTCATTCTATTTGACATACATTTCTAAGAAAACACCTTTAAGTTACACATAAAATTAATTTAAAAACAGACATTCACCCACTGGCTCAGCTGCACATCCTCAAGCTCAAAAACTTATTTTCTCCCACCTGCTGACATGACTAGATAGAAATGAGTGACTAAACCATCATGTATAAAATTATTCCAAAAAGAAGAATTTACAACACACTCAAAAATAAGGCTGCATGTACATCCTCAGGGTAGGAGTTTCTTCATTCTAATATTTGCTTAATCTGGACTATATGTTGGAAGATCAAAGAAGGTAATTTGAAACCATCTATTCCTTTATCTGAATTTTTATTGTTCCCAAATGATCCTGATTTTTTTCTCCAGCACACCACAAACAGAAATTTCAGAGTTGAAACACACAGCTTAATTTACAGAAATCATAATTACCTCCAAAAAAACCCCCACAACATTTACCAGATTTTACATTTAACCTGTTTCTACAGGTGAGGTAGACTTTAAGGTGACCTGATCTGCAGTTCTACGGATTGCTGATAGCATTTTTTAACAACTATCTTAATCATTCAAACTAAATACTATTAGCAGATAGCAGCAGATCTTAATATCATCTATTTTTGCTCGACTTTGATCAACATCTTTGTCAAATTCAACCAAAAATGACAGTTATGCTGACTTGTCATATAATACTATATAAGCTCTTTTATGTCACCTCCTAACTTGTTAGTCTTCTGTACTATCACATCATCATTACCTCAAAAAGCTAATCAGAAGCACATTTTGAAGTCTATAAAATCAGATATAAGTACAGGAAGCAAGTACATGCTTCCGTGACCACAAAGTTAGGGGCTATAAGCTCTAAAAGGAGAGCTGGTAAACTATTTCAATGAAGAGTGAAAATGAAAATTATTTTTCCTATTTACTGCTCAGTTCTGGGCAATTCGAAAGTAAGTTTGTGCACGTCTATTCGCATATGTGTCCAGTTAAAGCTGTCCAGTTACAGTCTACCTGTAATGGCATATGACATCTTAGTAAATTCATCCTAAATAGGCTAGATTATGTGGGTTTCAGAGCCAACTGGAGTTGGCATTGTGTATTTAAAACCACCTATGAGGTTCTTCTTTTACAGTATGTTGCACATTGAGCACTTTGTTAATTAACAAGGATTGGTCAATATTCAAACACAAACGGCCTCCAAAAAGGCAAAACCAGAAATACATCAGCATGAACTATCAAGAAGTAAAAGTGGGGGGGTTTGCATTTTCTTTTTGAGAATATTCTGTAAGGAATTACTACATGTAGCTCATGCTTCAGGGCAAAGGGGAGTTTCTCCTTATCCAGCACTACTTGATGTAATTACACAGTCCATGATCCCAGCAGAGCCATTCACTTTATATGCATTCTCTGACTCAACAATACCAGGTCCATTGATGAGCAATAAATTAATATGAAGAATCAAACTGAAGATTTCTGAGGGATAGGGGGACTACTGAGGGAACTTTATTGAACAGGGATATAGACAAAAGGTTGTAGACATTTGCTGAAGCCTAGTCTTGAGTCAACAAAACAACTTCTCAGATTTCCTTAAACAAGACAAGTGGATAACCCATATTTCTTATCAATTTATCACATTATCAGTGTAAGGAAAAAAGTTGAACCTATTTAATTATTCTGTGAACAATTAAAGAATGTATGTCATTCTTGATTCTGACCTATAAGTATTTTGCCTATAAAGGTAATGGAAAACATATAATATTTAAAGTTACGATAATCTCAGTCTTTCAAATCATGACACATAGTTATGAAGACAACTGCTTGGATTTTATATCACAGATATGAAATATTTTTTTTTGTGCGTTATTGCCACTGTTTTACATGCTGCTAGCAAACATTAATGTAATTCCATAACTAACTCTACATGGTTTGTACCCACATCATTGGAATTGTATGTGTTCTCTGGATTTGAGTAACATACTCTCTCTGAGAATCTGTCTACTCTGAGAGATGTAAACACTTTGAAATTATCCACCTTGCCTCACTCATCACCTTTATTTAGTTCTTCAACCTGTTATTTTAAAAGAAAAAAACCCACATCCAAACAACAAAAGAAAACAAAATAACTCATTCTGAGCAAGAATGAGGTTTTAATAACAGTGCAATATCAAAATCCCAGCTGATAGTCCAGAAGTTTTCACCCATAAGAATTTCTATATCTCAGCCTTTATGCTAGAAACATACAAGTATTAGTCTACATACGCAAGAGATGCATGAGTCTTGATTACATTCACTGGCCGCAATGCCTTTTTTATGCTAAATTCAGATCAAACCTGTAAACTTGTCTTTATCTATAGCTTAAATTTAAACTCCTACATCCTCCTAGATCTAGCTCTGCAGGTTTTTTTTTCCTTATATTTGTAAATGTGTGTGTATACATACATGTATATATATTTCGATGTATATATATTTGTGCTTGTGTGTGTATCTACTCATACTTTTGCTCTCAAATATATCCTGCTCTATTTCTGTTTGTGTTTAGCCAGTAGTAAGGGCTAAACTGTAGCAGTTAGTCCACCACCTGATGCTCCTTCCCCAGTTGAGAGGGAGAATCAGGAAAAAAGGCAGAAGGGCAATGAGTTGAAGTAGAAACAGATTTAACAGAATAACAAAACTGATACAACAATCAACATAAAGTATGGAAGGTTCTACTCAGCCCAGTCCTTGATGTTGACAGCAGAAGCAGAAGACCAGAAAGGAAGAGCCCCACAGAAAGGCAGAACTCCACCCTCAGAGCCCCCTCCTTTTATAATGAGCATGATTCAGTGGTATGTGATACACCTGTGAGTCAGCTGCCTTGATTGGATCTCCCAGCTGATTCGGGGCTACTCATGGCCTGCCTGCATGGCTGGCCCATGGGTCTGTGCCTGGGGAACCAGGACAATTTCAAATGTTGAAAATAGTTTAGGATTGATAAGAATAAGAAACAAGGCACAAGTGACTCATGTAAACTTGTGAATATATATTTGAAAGCATTAGGAGGCCAGATTTTTCTGGTTAAATATAGAGATATTAGAAAACACATAAATGTTGAGATGTCTTCACAAATACTACTTTTGGAAAATTTTCATTAAACTCCTCTCTTGTTTCCAGTCAGTGTGCCTGATGGACTAATTACAGTTCTTATTTTTACCTTTCTAAATGAGGCTTATGTACAAATTGCCAGACAGTTCTGTAAATTCATTCTCTAGTCAGGGCTTGGTTTTCATCTCTGCAGCAGGAAGACTGAAAATTTTAATTCTCTCAGACTTAGCTGGATCTCTCGTGGCCTGTATAAACTAAGGATTTATTCATACTATGAACTAAGAGTATTAAATTCTTCTCTCTTCAGCAGAAAGAGTTGGAAATCCTAAATATCACAGCTTAAGTCAGAGGGAACGCTTAGATATCTCTAACTCCCTGTGAAAGGGGTCAGAAAAAATTTAACATTTCAACATGTCTCACAGAATGGAAATGCCCAGACTCTACCAGCTCAGTTCATATTTCAAAGTCTTTCTTGGAAGTCAGATGGTAGAAGCCTCTTAAGAAATGAAAGCTGCAGTTCTAGATATTCTCTTAGTTTTGGGAATTAGGATCTCACTGTAAGGTATGATCAAATTACAATATTGATTTCTATTTAAATAATAACAAACCTGTACATTCTAAGATTGCAGCAGATATGATAATGGGCAGCATTCAGATTTGAGCACTATGTGAAGTAGGAATAGAACTAAAATATATTTTTAATATTTAAAAAAAAAATAAAAATTAAAAACTCAGTTTTATTTCATAGAAAGTACCAAACCCAAAAGTCTTTACTTACTGAAGTTTTTGATTTTTTTTTTAACTTGAAAATGTCCCCAAATACTGAAAAAGGGTTTTTTTCAATGAAAAATAGTTCTGACTGAAAAGTAAAGATGAGTTCTAGTACTTCTGATATGAAGAGAAATGCTACTCAATATAACAAAAGTAGTTCTACTGTAGCACAATGAAAGATGATTATGAAAGGGGAAATGTATGCAAGCCACAAGAAAAAACTTCCTGATACTTGTATACATTATTCATAGCATTGATAGGAGCATTCAGTCTAGCCTTTCTTTTTGTATGACTCAGGGTATCGACTTTCCACCAGTTATCTCATTATTGATCCAAATAAATTTTGTTTGGCTGAAATGTATCTTTGAAAAGCGAGAGTCATCTACCCTTGTTAACAAAAGACAGAAAATCTTCATTTCCTTTTGTTGTTTCTCCAGTGACTAATCTCCCTCACTGTTAAAACTTATGCCTAATTTATACCTCAAATTTAGGAGACTGCCTCTGTAGTATACAGCATTTTTCCCTGATAAAAAGTATTCATCATAAAGTTACCTCTTAAGTTTATTCTAATAAACCAATCAGATTTAGGTCTTCAAGAGCAAAATTTTATCACTTGTTAAGAGATACTAACAAAGGTGTTGGAAAGCCAAAAAACTCCCTCACACTTGGACATAAGATATTTTTAAAGGTCAAAACCAGTGACTGAGCTCTTTTGAAGTGTAATAGATGGAATTAAGGGTGATCAAAAAGTTTTACAGGAAAATTCCATGTTTCCAGAGAAGATCATTAATCCTCAACTGGTTCACAATGACCTTTAAAAATTAAATCTCTTCAGAGTACTACAGGGTCACGTGGCTTGCAAAGCCCCTGTACAGGGGCACTTCTTTTTCCTTTTCCTTTCTGCCACACTGTCTTTCACACATTTCTGTCTGAAAAAAGGCCCCATGCCACTTATTCTCTTTGCTGTCCATCAGAATCCTGCTCTTTCATATGGGAAACCCATGGAACTGTTTTCTCATCCTCCTAAAGAAATGTCTCCATTTGGCTACTGTGTAACTGAAATGCTAAGGAGGAGGGTAAAAAGCAGTAGAATTGAATCCAAAAGGAAGCTTCAAAAGAGAATAGTTGCAGGCACTACATTGGCTTTTATTCCACAGTTTGAAAACGTATCATTTTAGGTTAAGCCTGTCATGAACACCTTGTTCACTTTACAAAGCCTCAGTAATTCATACTGGTCTTGACCACTTAGTAATTTTTACAACCACCACATTTCCAGTTGGCTCACTTATTTATATATGTAACATTTTGATTTTCTTAAAATTTATATCTTCTTGTACAAGACACCTTAAACTGCAAATTAGATTATTAGGTATATTTAGGTATCTACATATTACAAACCATGAACCATTCCAAAGATTTTTGGTTCTCAATTATGGCACTGCTGTAAAGATTACTAAGACAAAAAGTGAGGGTTTTTTAAGTTAATTATTTCAAGGTTTTTCCTAATATTAATCTTTTTTTCACCAGCTACTGTATTAAATGGAATACAGATAGGCATGTCATTTTAAATAATCCCTTTGTTATTTTATGGCTTATTCTACATTTTGTAAAACACCAGAAACATTGATAACACAGTATATATTTGCAGGTGATACTCAGCTAAGATACCACTTTTGTGAAGAATTCACATCTGGCCTGGTAATGATTCTCCAAATTCTTCACAACCAAGTCAATGTCTTAGTACAGTAAATAATTAGTATTTGAATAGGCTATATAGGGAGTGCACCTTCATACTTTGTTGGTTTATCTCCTAGAATTAAAACATAGATTAAAACATGAATCTAAGGATAAATATGTGCTCCAAACATCTCTTTTCTTATTCCAGATAATACATATGCTTCTGTAATCTTATTTAAAAATATACTGCATGATAAATCTGTACTTAATACACCTCCGTTAAAGACTTTATATGATACCGAGGATTAATTTAGCCTAGTGTTACCACTTTATTTGTAAATTACTTGTAATTAATTATAAATATAAATGCAGGCTTAGGAGAAACAGGCAGCAAATATCAATTGTTTTAGTGGACTTAATCAAAATATTTCGTTTACTGCAACAAAAATATAACCCTGAGAAAGACATGACTTTCCAAAACTGCAAATCAAAAGATTGAGTACTAAGATAACAAGTGGCACAGTAGTCAAGAGGTTACATAATCTAATTAAAGTTTCTGATTAGATTAGCTTGGTTTGCTATTTAAATTCATTCATAAGCAAACTAAAACTTTTACATATTCCGTGCAACTAGTGCTATATTCTATACAGAGGACACACCAATTCTAGAACTGAGGTTGCTTAAATGCATTTTACATCAAGATAATCACACACACACACACACACAAATCAAGAAAATGGTCACTTACACAACTTCCATTCTTGGTCCTTCCATACCTCACCATTCAAAATATTCAGCCATGGCTGTTCCATAATTCTTTTTCAGTTCTTGGATGTAATCTTAGTACTCCTTTCTTACAGTCATGATCAAACATCATATTTTGTATCCAATCTAGACTAAGATTAATTTTCTGCTAATTCACTTATTCTCCATAACATTGTGTGAAGAGAAATTACTCATTTGAAGATAGTCCTTGGAGAACTTCGTGCACTACTACTTTGTCAACGGAGAATTTGCTAAGGAGCAGGGAAGTTAATAAGTGAATTTGTCATGGTATTTAATGCAATAAGATACAACCGAATGATATTGGCATGATGTTAATATTCTTTTAACTTGAAATTTTCTATATTGCAATTTATTACACTGACAGATACTACACCTGAGCAATTTTCATAACAAGTAAATTATGTAAAAATTGTATAGGAGAAGGTTTGATTTGTTTTTTTTCCTTCTCCAGCTGGTTGCTCTCCTCTGTCTCTGTTTTCTTTCCTGTTTTTCTCTGTGTTTTCTGGGTATCCTTAAAATGAGCCCCTTGTTTCCTGTCTTTTATTCCCTATCCCACTGCTGAAATTGGACTGCTTATTTTTAATTTAAATATTAATTTATTGATCCTGGACTTATCTTGGTCTACATTCCTTAGCCACCATCTAATCAAAAGCAAAGCCAGGGAGCTCTTGATTTTACAGTTATCTTTTTGGATTGGGCAGTACTATATACTCCCTCCAAATCATCAGCACAAGAACAATTTCTCAACTGACTTAGCATCTCAGTTGACCTGTACCTCTTCCTGAACCACATTCATTGACAGAAATTAGTTTACAAAAGTTAGATACTAGGAGGCTCTTTCTGTATTGTATTATCATAGTATTTTTCTTTCAGTCCTTCATTCTGACTATGGTTTACTGTGAAATGGAATCAGTGAATTGGTTGGTTTTTAGTCTCATTAGTTGTTAACACAGATTAAAGACCTTATGGAAACAAGCTATTACGGAACAGACACCCCTCTCCCCATGGGTGGTAGAGCACATTTGATTAATTCCAGTGTGTTTTAGAAAGCATAAATAGACCAATTATATGTGATGCCTCAACCACAGAGCATTTCTACAGTCATTGCTTAATTAAGGAGAGCATTTCCACCTTCAGTGCAAGAGAGAATGATTTATTTTGGGGGATCTAATCATGCTTGGTGTTAATGCTGACTCAGCTGAAGAATTTAGAGTGTAGAACCTCTAATGAAACTTTTGGATCTGGAGCTCACATGCAAAGTCAAAGCTAAAAAAAGAAATTCCAAAAGTAAAGTGGCAGAACGGAGCCATTTTCTTCACAATCTGTATTACTCAGCTCCCTGTTGCTAAGATCTGTGTCAGGGGATTATATAAGCAGCTGTCCAAATGCAAGATTTCCACTGTGAACAGCACAGTTGCATTTTCTAAAGTGCAGCCAGATACAGGGAACTTGCTTACTACTCCACATGCTCATGATAACTTACTTTCTCTGTCATTCTCTTAATAAATATGTAATAGCCAAAAAGATGCACCAGATTAGTGGCAACTTAGGAAAAAAAAAATGGTTAAGAACTGAGATTCCTCTTCAGCGCAGACCCTAATGCTCTATTACAGCCCATTAAAGCATATAGATTACTCAGGTTGTGGAGTTTTTTGGTTTCTTTTTTTTCAAGGAGTTTTAGTAGAGGTTTTTTTAGATGCCCATGTGAACAGTTTTTCATCAGCACTGGCCATTTTTCATAGTGTGTAAGCTGTGGCAGTGGGTTTTAAAATAGTTCAATGAGTCAGAGCAGTGCCAAGATAAATTGATACCTGTAGTAACAATTCCCTGTAAATAATGACATGTAAGAAATGAACCCCACTGTTTGAATATGCCCACTGCTATAGAAGACAAGATCATTCTGCATCTCGGAAACGAGAGTGATGAACTCTGAATTCATTCAGAATATTCAGTGATGCTATGAATGCTTAGTGAAAGCCTAGTCAATGTTGACCCTTTTGAAAAATATGAAAACTCAGGCTAAGGTCAATTTTTAAAGAGTATAATGGCAAATAGCAGGGAAAATACATATGGTAATACCTTCAGCTGGTAAGGTATTTGGGTTAGTAGTCTGTGTACTGTAACATACCAGAGACTTTGAAGGTAAGTTAAATGAATGGTGCAAGAATATTTCAATTTGAACTTCAACTTCATCTTCAAATGGCACGTTTCTGCAGCCAGAACATCATCACAGAAGCAGCACAGTTGCTGAGGACATTTAAGACATTGCCTGAAAAGCATTGTAAAATTTAGATGCGTCTTCAATATGATGATACTACATTTATTCTTCCATTGTATCAATATAAAAAGGGCAAAAAGAAAGAAATTAAGTCAAAGCAATATCCTTTTCCTAAACTAAGTTTTATATTAAAATCCAAGTTTTGGTATATTTAGAAGCAGCTGCAATTAAATTGACACAGTCCATGTCAGCCAGACATAAGCCATCTCTAGGCCAAAAGTTGAGTAGCTACAACCAATACATCACAATCTATGATGAAAAGCAGTGTATATTAACCCAAGTAAAACCAGTATGCAAGTATACATATTCAAGTTTCCAAAGAGATTGTATCTGTCCAAAGTAATTCCTTTTTTTTTTTCTTCTATTCATCTGAGGAGAATGTTCTTGATCAATATGGCTCTCTCAAAACTTAAATACTTTACGAAGCACAGCAAGAACATATGATATGTAGCATAGTGTAGCATGTTACACATTTTTTTCCATTAACTTTTTTCCAGACTCTAGTTTCTCAATGAATGGGAGCATATCTTGACATTACCTAGTATTTCGTTAAACATCTAAGTGTTTCTTCTTCCTGAGTGGTTTTTGATGTCAACACTATTCACAAAAATTGAGTCACACAATTGTAATTAATTTCTAATAAGACTGAGCTTTATAACATCTGCAAAAATGTAAAGTTGAACACAAAGGACTTTTTTTTCAAAATTGTGGTTACTTATACACAGTCATAGCAACATCTTCTGAAACTATAGTCTCTTTACACTGTCCAGCTTTATTCTAAAGTTCATTTATACAGAGTATGATATGTGATTGTGCTTCTCTACAGTGTGTCTTATCTGTATACAACACTGCTGCTTATATTTTAGAACTAATTAGATAACTAGGTAGAAAGCATGGTGGGTTTTCGTAATTTTTTTTGAGGGTGTGTGTTTCTTTTTACATATTGGTCTGTTTCTCTATGGAAAAGAAGAATTTCAGGAAATCAGAAACCAATCTTCCACATGCATATACAGATACACACACACACACACATATTATGCTGACAAATACCAATTAGTAATGTCAGTCATTTCTTCTCCTGTCATGCGGAACATAGTCTGTGTGAAGTGGGAGCCCTTATTCCCTCCCCACCTGTCACCCCTAAATGGAACCTGAAGGTTGCTGCAGTCTGTTACTTCAGATGTACAGACCCACTGCTTGTGTGTGTGCCTTACACATGCAATTGCAAGCAAGGAAGCTGTGCATAAAACACTGTAGGTGACTTTGTGCAGCTGTAAGTGATTGTGGGGCACTTGAGGTTATCTAGAGGTATAAATCTCTTTCTGCATTGTTTACCTATATAGTTACTCTATAGTTACTTCAGAATTTATGACAGATATTCAAGACACATATATTCACACGCTCTTAAATCTCAAGCCTGAACATTAATATCAGGCCCCATCAAGAACACAAAACATAAAGGTCAAATTAGAAACTCAGCATAATGCATCTTTAATCTTGTGTCCATCTGTGTCTGCCGCTAGATGTTTCAGAAGCCTGCACACAAAAACTAGAAGTGGATTCATCTGTCACCACATATTAAAGGCCAAATATTAATTCCCAAATCTAACTTCTTTGAGCCCTGACACATGCAGCTTCTACATGCTGTTAATAGATGACAGTCGCAATTCTGGACACCTCATTTTCTGAAGAGAAATTTAATACCTTAATAAATATTATTGAATTCTTGTATACGGAGGTTAGGCAGATTTCAGGCATGTAAGGCAGAGATTAATATAGACTACTATTCCCAACTACAGTTTGGGAGTATATAAAAATATATTTTAATTCTTTATATGCTTAGAAACAACAACAACAAAAAAAGGCATTTTTGCACAGTTAAGTGTATTCAGCTAGTTAGGGTGCTGCATCAGGAAGTGCTAGTTTTCATTTCTAGATCCTCTCAGCCAAAGCAAGTTAAAACCTCTTTCTTCTACTTTCTGTCAGATCAGTTAACCTTAGCCTCACATTCTTGATAGTACTATTCACTAGTTTTTCTGCTGAGGCTGAAACAATATTCAAATAAAAAATACTTCTTTATGTGAACAGAAAAACCTATAAAGAAGAAAATTGATTCAGGCATCAGAGAAGATAGGATTGTCTTGAGAAGAATGACTCTTAAATTGTGAACCAAGAAATACACTTTTTCAGTGTGATTTGTGCTAAAGAATATCTGGGTAGAGTACAGAAAAAACAGGTAAGTACCCTCATTCTGTGATGACAGGCAAAGTCACCAAACCTCCTCAACAGGTGGAGCCTATGCTTTTGACGGATGAGTCTGAACAACACAACTGTAACCAAAATTGAAGCCATTGGAGAGCTTAAATTGGAAGCCTGAATACATGTTCCAAATATGGCCTGTGCAGTTTAGTATGGCAGACAAAAATACTGCTAGGTTATATGACAATTAGACTTTGCCTGGGTTGTCAGTCCTTTGTGAATAACACTGACTTGCACATATTCTCATAAAATACATGGTCTTCTACATTCAGAGGAAAGGAGGTGTTATTTTTTTACAACTTCACCTAAATATAGATGTATGCTTAGCTGCATCAAATTTAATACCCTCAAAGAAGCATGAGGCAATTTTGGAAATGACATGAACCACCGTGCTAGTATATAGTGATGAAGCAAGAGGACACAATGCTGGTAAGAAAGAGATGTCCATCAAAATGCACATAAAACTAAGAAACATGTTGAGAAATTTGTGGGGTTTGGATATAAGCCCATCTTGGTTTGTATTTTTAACATGCTAAAGTCACTCTTGAAGACTATCTTTTTTCTTCTATTTTACTCACTATACTAAAAGTGCTATTTTCAAGAGCTGTTGTGATGGAGGTAGTTCAAAATAGAAATTTATAACCACTAACTGTATCCTTTGGATGACAGAGAACTTGCATGAATCCTTAATTGTATTGAGTAACTATAAAACCTTTAAGAGAACTCCAGAAAACTCATGGAGTCGGGAAAATTACAACTTTCAGTGAAGTATCAGTAGACTTCATTTGTTTCTGGCCCACAGAGACATTCACCTTAAGGCACTGCCTCAGGCTTTTGGATATCTTAAGTCTACCTCATTGAGACTGTTTGCACTGCTTTTTACTTTGCTTTAATTTACTTTTTCAGCACCCTAGTGCAGTTCTGTGTTCTGAACTCAGTAAATATCTTCCTAGAAAGAAAAATTATAGAAAAAATAACTGTAGTATCCCACCTTTAAACCACATTGAGAGAGAATAAAAAATAAGGCAAGCAATAAATTATGTTTCTACACAGGTACTTACAAACAAAAATAAAGTATTGTTTTGCCAATTAGTAGGCCCAGTAAAAAGGACACAGCCAGCAGCAGGCCAACAATCCAGTACGTAGGTTCTATTTCACGTAAAGGGGTCAGTATATAGAGGATCGCTGGGGGTACAAACAAGTCAGATAGATCACGAATAACAGACATCAACCCCAGCGACCCCAGGAATGACACAGTATCGCTCTTAACAGATGGAACAAACAGAGACACGAGATAACCCACAGAGCAGATGGGAGACAACCAGGAGAACAAGGCAGTTACATATGACCGAAGTAACCCCATGTTGCCTCCCCACAAAGCCCGCGTTTGTAGGTGCCAGACCTGACTGCGATCCGGTTGCATGGGTGGTCAGGAGGTCCTTCCCCAACAGGAAAACTCTGTGAAGTGCGTCCACTCCACAGACAGACTCTCCAACCCTTCCTGCAAGTGGGCCCAGCTTTTATCCCCAAACAGGACACCTGGCACTTGTTACCAAAATGCAGGGCACCTGGGGCTTGTTTACCCGAGGGCTTTCCTTACAAGGCCGGCCGCACCCTGGAGGAAAGCCAAAAGGCAAACTCATCCCCTCCTCTTAAAGGGCTGTGGGAACCACCCATATGTCAACCTTAATTCAGGGCTGGGGGTTCAGACCCCAGCACTTCAAGTATGTTCTGCGCAGAACAAAGGCACTGATTCTTTCTACAAAGCTCTGCTCATAGGCATAAATAGCACAGGCTTTTGCTGTTGTAACAATCATCAATGATGTGGCTTTTACAGATCCTATAAGTACAGTTTTTTTTTAGTCACAGAGGCTCTGCCAGTACAGGAATAGTAGCAGAGGTCTGCAGTATCATACATAGGTATCTGCAGATGAAGAACAATAGGTGTCTAAGACATATTGTCTACTGAACTTCTTTTAATCCCAGAGCACATTCAGAGGCTTTCTGGATGTGGCCCAGGTAGACAAACTTGTGAGAAGAAAACCTTAAACCCATCTGAGTGTTCAAAAGCCTTTCACTTGTGTCTAGTGTTGCCTTTCTGCACCAACATGCATCCATGACCAGCATAATAAAAGTCAACACTAAAATACCTCAAGGGAAAGCACCACCATCCCTAGAAATGTCAGGGCAAGCACAGGGCCAGTCCTCCATTACACACCTTTTTTTCATCCTGTCATAGGAGCTCTAGATTGTCCTATCACTTAATAAAAGTCTGGTGTGTCTCCACAGCCAGAATCAGAACCTATGTCACCCTTTCAATGACAGAAGTAGTAGATAAACTTGAATACTTGCTGCAGGTGTTTTCCTTTTTCTCAGCTCATTGACACTGAAAGACAACATGGGCCCTCTCCTGGACTCTGCTCCAACATTAGTCTCAAGATATGTACAAGTCTATATTCCTTTCATTATCACCACTATATGTCAGGAGTCAAGCAAGCCAAGCATGTGCATCAGTTTTCTCGGCACCCATTATAAATATATTTTGTGTATTTTGTGTATTTAAGCCAAAGAAAAAAAAAAAAAAAAAGAAGCAAACCAAAAGCAAACAAACCTCTTCTACATTTAAAACTGCATAATAGGCAATATAAGATTATTGATTCACAAGATGTATGCTATTAGAACTATATCTAGGTTCAACAGGCAAATACTAATTTAGATTGTATAAATAATGAATTTTAAATTAATTGATGTGATATTAATCTAGTAGTTTTCTCTACACAAAGCCATTGTGTTACAGCTAAGTTGATCTTGCTCCCATGAGAAATCTTTGTTTTCCCTGACAGATGCCTCCCACACAATCCCCTCATCCCACCTTCCCCCAGTAAACATCTGTACAGAACTGCTATATTATTCTGGAAAACTTGTTTTTCTTCATGCAGCCTCCAGGTTCATTATTCATAAAAACTTCCAAACCTTATTAAAGATAACATGTAATTTATTTAAAAGATACAAGGGCTCCCTGAACACCATGTATGCTGATCTATGAAAGCTTTGGAATTTGTAACAATGATTGCATAACTGTGTTCTACAAAAAACACATAAAGAAGCAATCCAGTTTGAATTTGATCACTTGTACATTGTGTGAACAAAAGTGAAATGCAGACCTTTTTTTTTTTAAAAAAAAAATTAATTAGTTATAACACACCCATGTGTTAGTATAAGCCCTTTCTGCCCTCTCTCATCTGCACAGCAGAGAGAAATCAGGCAAGGAGGTATAAGCAACCCTGGGAGCTAAACAGAAGAAAGGAATAGAAATATGAGTTTAACTATGGAGGACCTATGCTTTACTGGGCCCCAAAATTCATGGCAATTGGGATGATGCAATGAATATTACCTCCTGCTCTAGTGTCCCACTCCATGTAATTGCTTCCCTGAACAAGGCTGCAGCAGGCATGCTACTCAATTCTAATGGACTCCCTCTCTTTCTGGATGTCATGTCATCAGGCCACAGAGCAGATTTTACACAGTAATTTCCTCTTCTATCCTTGTTCCCCCTCACAACATGAGTCTCAAAGGCTGAAGTGTGCAATGAATACCAAAACCCAGGCTAAGACAGATCAAGTTTGTGAGTAACAATTGTTAACAACATACTATGTCTGAACAAATGACTAGATACATAAGTAATTGGCATTCTTGTCCCCCAAAATACAGTTAATGTCAGCTTTTTGTTTGAAAATCCATTCCTTCGTGCCTTGGTGATTTGCAAATCCTAGTTATTTCCATATCAGCATTATATAACCTCATTTGCATTGTCTCCCAAGCTAATAGCTCCTGTCACAACTTAGAGTTTCAAAGTTTGGTTTACTACTTAAAATCTTCTTTTAAGGAAGAAGATACAATGAAATTATAAAGTAAATTTGAATGACATAATCTGATCTTGAAAAAAAGGCATTTGCTGTATTAAAAAGAAAATTATGAGCTACTACTGACATTATAGGAAGTAGAAACAATGGTTCTCTAAGTTTCTGATAAGCTTGGTTTTTTTACTCACATGTCAGGGTAAATGACTGTTTAAAGAACCAAATCTATCATCAAAGTAATGAGTTGTCTAACTGTTGAATTAGAATTTTTCTTCATTACCATTTCCTGTAAAATTTTCAAAATATCCTTAGGCTACAGGCAGACCCAGAGCCCTTTGGAACTATTCAAAGTTCAACTCAGCTACTATATGATGCAGATTACTGCACTATCCAAGGGATAAGACTCATTTTAATCCAAAAGTGAAGTACATCTAATGAGACATGGCTATGGGGCCTGCACACTGAACAAAGAGTTTACATGCATTTGCAAAAATGAATGTATTTTCCTACTCAAGAAAAAAAGAGGGAAAAAAAAGTTCATCACAGATTCCAAAACAAACTGGATAAGGATTCATTATTTCATATTATTTTTTATTACACACAGTGCAGTGTTCTAAACACTTTCTCTTAACCAGAATATTTATATTTTGCTGAAGACCTAAATTGTTATTAAGCATGCCAGTCTGAAGAATAAGACTGTCAAAAAGGCAAGTATGAAAATCTGTGTTACATACACAAAAATAAAAACATGTAACATATTACACTGTATGGTAAGTGAAAGTCACTGAAATTTAAGCCAGCAAGGTGAGATTTTTATATGTTAATTTTAAATGAATCAGAGATTAGAAATATGAAATAAAGCTTTTTTTTAGCTTTCAATACATTAAGCTAATAAAAATTATTTTAGTTAAGAATTAGAAAGAAATTGTTTAGCCAAAGTCTTCCTTACTACCTGATACTTGACACTTCAAACAGTGACTACAATAAGTCACAAGGTATTTGAAGCAACCTTGTCAAACATGAAGACTCATGGCAGTCTTCAAATTCCATAGCTGGTTAAATAGATACTTTGGTAAAAATGATTACTTCCTTTAGTCTTGAAAGGAAGCAAAAGCTTTCAAAAAGGAGTGTAATAACAATAAATAATAAATAGTTTTATAGTAAAAATCAAACTCCTAATTGTGAAATTACTGTAAGATTAAAAAGCATACCTAGTTTCAGTTAAAATCCTATTTATACTGGATACTTGGATTCTATACAAAATAAAAAGGAGTTGTTCAACTCTAGCTGCTTTTTTTTTCCCTTTCCTCATTTTATTTTGAAGATTGAATCTCAGGTTGTGTTTCAGGGAATAAAACAGTGCATTGCAATGATATCCAAGATAGTTCTGGTCTCATAAGCAGCAAACATTTTAGCACTATACTCCCCACAGGCTAATTAGCAGCCCTGTTACAGAAATTACATAGTATTTCAGTTAGACTAGTTAACCTTGCTTCTGGGCATTAATGAGTATTACATTAATGCAACTATATAGATGCTGTACCAACTAGCCTGTCCAGACTTTGCAATGCTTAGAGCTGCAAGTTCAAGAGCAACAAGTTTAAAACAGATTTTGTTTGATATGAGAAAAGCATTCACTGGGACCAGGAGGGTTTGTCTTTGCTTTGTTACATGAGGGAGACTGAGAGCAATGACTGAGAGACTTAAACCCCCATGAATCCAACAAAACAGCACAAAAGCTTTGAGACCAGAGGAAAGGTGAACTGCATTTAAATCATCCCTAGCAAGAGGGAAGAAACAAACCAGAATCTCTTGCACTCTGCTACACTAACCACTAAATAATCAATCCAGATTTATATGTATATCCTTTCTTGCTGGTCTCTTAGGCTCATATCTCTCTGATTCAGGCTGAGAAACACAGTCAGATACTCAGATCTACAAAATGAGTCACCCTTAAAGCCACTCTCTATTCAGAAGTTCCTACACAGTTCTTCAGGTGTTGTGTAAACAATAAAAATGCTTGATTAAGAATTGCAGCATCCAGAAGGTTTGCAAATATTTAGCACTGCTATTAGCCTAGCTCACTTTCTTTTCAGGAGAATGCTCCTTCCAAAAAATTCAACTTGCTAAAAAGAATGATTTTTGTTACTGACTCAAACAGAAATGTTCTCTCTGAGTCCTCTAAGCCTTCCTTAAGTCTCAGAACAAAATAATCTTTGCCTAGTATTTGATTTGTCACAATTTAGATTAGCTAATGCATGACACTTTTTCTTTCCCTTTCTGAATACAGTATTCCCTATAAATGAATTCAAGAAAGCATGGTCATTTTCAGACATACATTGTTTTAAGGCAAAAAATGTTACCAGCTTTAAAAAATCATTCAGCTTTTCATAATAAAGACTTTTTGTGGAGGATGAATTTATCATTAACAAATTAAGGTAATGAAACTCAAAAATAACAAGGCAAATCAGAAATTATAGGTCTTTGCATTTTCAGTAGAGGTCTACGTTAATTAAACACATATTGAGGCATTCGTTATTATTACTGATATGACTGACAAGTTCTTCAGCCGGAATTTGCATAGCTGACACAAACACCCCACAGGCCAATTTTATTAAAAATACCCTTTTCTCCTATACTTTGCATATTCTTGATGTCATAAGCCGAAATATGTACTGGAAGTATAAAAAAAAGGGGGTTATTTTAGAAGCTTATATAATATTGTCAGCATTTCCTTAAAACCAGTTTTAATGTAGTTTTCTGATATTTGCTGTAGTTCAAGTTTTTATGGAAAGCAAACTCTCAAGGCTATGCCAAATCAAACACTGCTGATCATTCTTGCCAGGATAAGAACTACAGATGCATCTTCTCGTTCCAAAATTCTAATGCTCTTCTCCCTTCAACATTCTGAAAAAATAAAATTCTGTTCATATTACTTTCCATTCAAGAGACAGAAAGACTATCACGAAAACTAACATTGATACAATTTCCTCCAAAACCAGCTGGAATACGCTCTTACTGAGTGTGAAGGTTTGTTGTGGATTGTTTCTGTGCTAAACCTGTATGACAGCTTGGCCTGCATAAAGCCTTCAGGGATTTACTGATGACAGGATCATTTATTGGACATATCTATATCATTTATCTATAAGTTTACTGATATAAAAATGCCTCATGAGTAAAATATATAGGATCAGAATGTTACAAAAAACTACAACGTTCACAAAATTCTACAGGGTAGAAAGCGAAGTTTATGCCATCTCCATCTCTTCAGAAAAACAATAAAACCCCCAAACAGTTACATTACACTAAAAATAAGCTTAATGTTCACCAATTAATAAATATCTTACCTCTAAAAAGATTAATAATACACTTCATTAGAATTAAATTACTCATAATTTTGCGTAAATATAAACCTAATTTAAATAGTTTTACTTTAAATACTTGTGCTACAACACTTGAATAGAGACATTTGTTTAAAAACTCAGATTAGTGTTATCTAATAAATATAATTTAAGCATCTCCATGAGCCATTGCTGAGTGATTTGGAACTTACAATTTCATACAAGCTATAGTTTCTAAAGGTTTACCATTTTAAAGGTGATCTCCAAAGAAACTTTAAAAAAACTTTGAAAATTTGCTCCTAGCATATACCCACGGCAAAAAAAATTGTGGTTTTACACTGATTTTTCCAAACATAAATAATTTGTAAGGTATATGCAGCCTCATTCCCATGATTGTAATAAAGCAGAGAACTGGTACAAATCCAGCTGAAATTTTAAATAGGTGCATAGACCTCAAGGAATATGAATAAGATGAATATCCCAAATAGAAATGGGATGTTTAGATTTAACTCAAGGACAATAAATGTGATTTACACTGTTGTCACTGAGTTTGCATCAGCCCTGTGATAATTTATATCAGCTACAATAACATTTATCACCCTGACAGTTTGTTTGCCTTCTCTGTTTTATGAAAAAAGTCCATTTATTGGTGCTTGTTAGTGAAATAATATATTTACCTATATATTACACCTTGTTTTATTGATGGCTAAATCAATGTACTGTAGTTTTAGAGGGTTACTGCTTTACAGGTTGCTTGCTGTCAAAATTCTACAAAACATTTCAGAAGAAACATACTCTGAAGCAAAGGCCTTGGCCATCATGAATACCAATATCTCAACATTCTAGTATTCTGTGAAATTTTCTCTGCACTAGAGACTAATTTTGCATTAATGAGCACCTGTCTATTTCTCTCATTTTGCTACAAACAACATGGAGAAAACAGTATTAAAGAAAAAGAAGCAAAGCAATTTCATTTTAAAAAGTAGGATTTATACACAATTACATTATACACAAGAGAAGTATCAATTGCAACAGCACTGATGAAAGAGAAAAGAAAATTTATCAATTAAAACAGGTAAAAAGGAAGGTCATTCTCCATGAAATTTAAGGAAATTAAATGAACTTGTTCATTTGTCCCCAACAGCATCATCTGCATAGCCAAAAAATGAAAGGAATTAATGTTAACTGTATTCTTTACCATTTCCCGCAGTTATATGGTAAATTCTCAGGGAGACTTGCAGTTAGGCTATAATTCCATATTAAATATGAATAACTACCTCACTTAGCCACAAGAGAAAATCCTCACAAGAACATTCAAAGAATATTCACATCTAATAATGTCACAAGAATGAGAGTTAAGAGGTAGGTCATTGGCAGCAGCACTAGCTTTTAGTGAAAAACAGTAAATCTGAACCCTTTCCACTTCTATCTCTCCTTACTCCAGCACCAACACAAAAATTGAGAGGAAATAGGCCATGAAAGCAAGATCCTTTGAAGCATTGCTCTTAGTCTAAAAATGGCCTGTTTCTACAAATTTAGCAACAGTTTTGGAAGGTCTAAATCTACTCTCTTACAGCCACCAGGCAGAAAAGGTGCAGTTTTGCCCTTTCTATACAGATTCCTACTTTAGACAACAAGAGAAACATCAAGTGATTTGCTTAATTAACCAGTGAAGTCAGACTTGCAAACAGTAATCCTAATAAGTTTGCACAATTGATCTGTAATGCAAGAATTATTTTCTGGAGAACTCAATGAATTTTTATTAGTGAATAAATTTAGGGTTATTGTATTTCAGACTATTTCCAGATGGTGAAGGGGAATATGTTTGTTGAACAAATTATTAATCACTCCCTAGCTACAGAACATAACGTCAGTCCTTGGATACAATACTTAGCAGCATAACGTTAAGAAAAACTGCTGAAATGTTCTGATAAGAGGTCAGTGTAGTTCTTTGTCTGCCAAAAAAAAAAAAAAAATTATTGCTATTATTCAATCTGTAGGCAGTGTTTAATTTTTTTTCCTGGAGGAGTATTAGTAAACAACTGGAGAGACAATCTGTTCTTTCATACTGCTTCATTGTCAGGCAAAAAGCAATCTATTTTTTTTTTTAATTATTTTTTCAAGTTTTCCCTTTAAAGCATTATTCTGAATTGTATTAATTACAATTTGAAAGAAACAAGTTTTCCTCCTTATTATGACATCCAGAGTTTGAAAGTTGCTTACATACATACATATATATAACAATTAATGCAGAAACTAATGTGTATGTATGCATATTTACATAGTCAAGTTGTTCAAAGGCTAAATTGCCTCTGAAACTTCTGCCCCACAACTCAAATATTTTGTTCTTCATTTCAACAACTTTTTTTTCAAAAATACTACTCTCAAGTATTTCCATATTTCTATTCCAAATGTCTGTATTATTATGAAGTTAAGCTATTATTGTTAGGATAATACTACAGTGTAGTATAAAATGATCTCTGGTAAATTTTGCCATCACAAAGGGTTTAAGTGAACACTGCATGACTATTCTACACAGACTGGAAGTTATCCATGACTCTGTTAGCACTGTAGAAATCACGAGCATAGAAGCAGGTTTTTATTTGGTGTTTGTTTCCTCCACAAAATAATAAAAGCAATGATTTCAAATACTGCTCCTAAGTGTCATTATATATTAACATGCATTTTTAGTTTTCTATGTGCTATGCCCACCAGCAGGTAGCATTCACTGATAAGTTAATAAGCAGGAAATGCATTTTCCTCCGATATTGGAATGGAATTGGATGTCATGTTAAGAGAGGAAAAGGACTCTTAATCCTTTAGCTATCATCTGGCAGCTAACCAGTCTCTAAACTGAATTTCCAGTGTGAATCTCAGTCTAGTGGAACACCACACCAATACTGGAAACTATTACAGGGAAATATGTAGAATGAGAATATATTCCCTCCTGTAGATTAGAAGGGAAAAACATAAATGCATACCAGAAAGGAGGGAACAGAAAAAGGACAGAGCAGGAACGTATAGGTGTCATTTCTCTGGCATCAGGAGCTGTGGGGCAAATGGTTTTGGAAGCAGACAGAACACTTGTTGTGTGGTGGAGATGGAGTGTGTCAGGAGGAACAGAAAATATTTTCAAAAATGAGGGACAGAGCAGGTACAGCCCTGGAAGGACTCCAGCTGTGGGTAAGGCCACATAGCAGCAGGTTTACTTCTGATGGAACTGTGGCTGTGAGTAAGACATGCTGGAGCAGGTATATCTCTGAAGGCATTGTGCCACATGGATAAGGCCATGCTGGAACAGGTGCACCTCAAAGTGACTGTGGCTGTGGATAAATCTATGCTGCAGCAGGAAATAGTCTCTGGAGAGGCTGTGGCTCATAGGTAAGGCGCCACTTGGAGCACATACACGCCTAAGGGACTGTAGTCTGTAGGTAAGTCCAAGCCAGAGCATGGGCAAGAGGAATTCATTGCAATGTTAAACCTGATGCTCTGGTCCAAAGGGGCTAGGCATAGAGATGGTAATGAAAATGCCTTTAAATTGTTGTAACCCGGGATTCGAGTTGTGTGTTATAGGAGTTACTGTAGCAGTAACCACCTGAACCAATGGAGGACAAGCCTGATAAGAAGCAGAGCAAGGACAGCAGTCACCTGACCTGAGCTGGCTTTAGTGTCCAGTAACTCCACGCAGCACACCACCTCTCCTGCCCTGAGTGACCATCATAACAGACAAGCCCAAAGTCATGGACTAAATGAACTCAGTGGATATTTTGTGGACATTTTACAAGCATGGTTCATAGACTAGGGGAACGACATCTGTGTATTATATCAAAGCACGGGAAGGCAAGTGGTGGTTACTAAGGATATGAGAATGTATTGGATAGTGTGCAAGCTGAGCTTGATTTAAATGTTATGTAATAAGGGGTGGAGAACACACTGGTTTTGGCTGGGATAGAGTTAGTTTTCTTCATCATAGCTGGTATGGGGCTGTGTTTTGGATTTGTGCTGAAAACAATGTTGATAACGCAGAGATGTTTTCATTATTGCTGAGCAGTGCTTACACAGAGTTAAGGCCTTTTCTGCTTCTCACCCCACTCCACCAGCAAGTAGGCTGGGGGCACACAAGAAGTTGGGAGAGCTGACTCTAACTGACCAAAGGGATATTTCACACTATAGGATGTCATGCTCGATGTATAAATGTGGGGGATGAAGTAAGGGGGGGGAAGTTCAGAGTGACAGTGTTTGTCTTCCCAAGTAACCACTGTGTGTGATGGAGCCCTGCTTTCCTGGAGATGGCTGTACACCTGCCTGCCCATGGGAAGCAGTGAATGAATTCTTTGTTTTGCTTTGCTTGCGCACACAGCTTTTGCTTTACCTGTTAAACTGTCTTTATCTCAGCCCATGAGTTTTCTCACTTTTATCCTTCTGATTCTCTCTCCCATCCCACCAGAGGAGTGAGCAAGCAGCTGGGTGGGGCTTTGTTGCATACTGGGCTTAAACCATGACAGAAGCAGATAGAACAGTTCTGTCGTAGAGTGGGGGTGGAGTGTTAGGAGGAACAGAAAATATTTTCAAATATGAGGGACTTGGGACAAACTAATCTTCCTTTCTTCCAAGCAAGGATTTTATTTCATGACAATTTGGTTTGACCTCAAAAGTATAAAAGTCCAACTGTTCTGTGCATCATACAATGCATTACAATACTGACTGCTATTCCAGAGACAGAAATGGTTTCAGTTCCTGGAAATTCTTCATTCTGAAGACAGTCTTGTGTACTGCTGACATTACTGTGAGGTCTGTAGATAAAACAGATGCAGGATTTTTAAGGATAGGCAATATATCTTAGATAGTGAATACAGGTGAAAAAGCAGACAAGTTCTCAGATGCTATATCCCTTCCCTAGATCTGTTGAGATATTACTTCTCCTTACAAACATGCTTTGATGAATGCTTAAGAACTAGATGATTTTTATAAACGCCTGTTTTCTAGAGCATAAATGAAAGCAGACAGGGAGGTCACTATGCTGATTTTGTACCAGTGAAAGGTCCCCTCATCCCACAGAATTTTCCTGAGGCGGAAAAGGTTACTTTGTATATAAAAATAGAATAAGACATAGGATGGAAAAACAAGTTCTTTTTTCAAATTAAAAAAGAATGTTATGAAGTTCAAAGCCTGCTTCCTCCTGTTCGTGTCTGTCTTTTTCACATTTGCCTGCAGGTGAGTTCTGGTATATGCTTTCTACAGTTAAAATTTTGCTTTCTGCTTAAACTACCTCTTTAGAATTCGTGCCAACAGGTGTTTTGTTTTCAACTGTGTTTATGCAAAAAAAGCCAACTTTTCAGCTAAAAAAAGAGCAGCCATCACTAACATGCAAAGTGATTAAATTTGTAACTGCAGAACTTTGCATGACTGGACTCAGCAATCTTAAAGCACTTAAAGATTGTGTGCTTTCCAGGGGAACAAAGACAGATGTGGATATAATTAACCAGTTCTCAGTTGCAATCAGTACTTTAAAAGTCAGTATTAGTAAAATGTTCAGTCACAGGACAAAAATGCCTAAGCTGGTTGTTAATAAACATGTACATGCAAATTGTGCAAGACGCCAAAGACACCTGCCATTTCTAAGGCAAATTTACCACTCCAAAGGAGTGATTAAGAGACACTTTCAAGCGGAAAGAAGTTTTGGGTTTTGTGGTTGGCTTTTGTTGGACTTCTTCCAACCTCTGAAGAGATTAAGGATACCACAAGGATGTTTTTATTCTGCTTCATAACTAGCACATGATATCAAAAAAGCTGTGTGAGTTTCTTATTTTCCAGTACTTGTTTTAAACAAACTTGTCTGTCATGTTTACTATTACAGAAATTCAGCAGGTATTGGGGCACTGATCCAGCTCTGCACTTTTCAAAAGCATTTCATCATTACGTTCTTATTTCTCCAAATATCATTCAAAACTCCAAGAAAGAGTGGCTGGAAAGACAGTAAATATGATTAAATAATATTATGTTTTCTTTTATATCAGTAAGAGTTTCAATTATTTTTGATGAACTGTGAAGCAAACAGATTTAGGCACTGTTTCAGAAATTCAGTATTTCATAGTACCACTTTGAATTTTACTGGCAAAATCTGGAAAGATTTGTCCAACGGAACCACCCCTGACACTGCTGACAGTCTAATTTAATATTCATTTTTAAAAATGTGTGTTATAACTGAATTTCAGAATGGCTTTTTCATTTTTACCACAGATCTCTCACAGTAATTACATCAAAAATCTGCAGAGCACTGCTTTCAATAGACTATCTTATCCAAAGTATGAGGTTGTAACTACTTTTTGACTACCAACAGGAAAGAAAAGTGAAGGACTGTACTTTTTTTTTTTCCCCCCCTGAATTTGACAGATTTGAGTGGGAGCAGAAAGTGAAGGAGTATTTCACACTGGAATGAAAATGATTGGGGAAAAAAAAAAAAAAAAGTAAAGTATAAGGAAGCAGTAGAAGATAAATATACTAGAGCAGACTGGAGAACTCAGAATTCTTTTTTAATTTCAACAGCAATTCTCAAACTCAAAATTTTCTGGCTTTTAGAGAATATACCTCTTGAATTTTTACCTTCTAAAATATTTTTTTTAAAAAGAACCTGAACTGAAAAGTCATTTCAAAACAGAAAAGATATCAAAAGAAAAATTTATATGCTACTAACACATTTTTACTCTTTTTGTTTTTTTTTCTTTTTTAATTTTGAAAGTCTTTTCCCAAAGTTGGCACCTGACACTGATTCACAGCCTAGTTTGTTGCTGATGAAAACCTTCTTTTTCTGAGAGGGAATTTTCATTAAAAGTTTTTTACCACTTCTATTTAGTTTGTGAAGCACCTAGAATCTCCAGAATATTTCAACACATCACAAGGTAAAACCTTTTCATACTAAATTGATTTTACAGACTAAATACATCACAGACCAGTTGTTCCCTACTTCTTGGGAAATAAGCAGAGGCAACTTGAATCATTAAGGAATTTCTCTGGAGAAAAGAAAAAACAAAACCAACAAACAAAACCAAAAACTAAACCCAAACAAAACCACCAAAAAAAAACCAACCCAAAACAAAACAAAAAACTGTCTCAGATTACTACCTGTTCTATTATAATTAATCTGCTATGCACAAGCACACAAGACATTCTGCTGGCAACCTGAAACATTTTTAATAGTTAATGCACCAGAGAATATAAGAAACACTATTCAACTTTTTAAAGCTTACTTCATGCTCATTTCTGTAGTTATTGTCATTCTGTACCAGACTTGGTGAAATTTTAAACATTTCAAACTAAGTGAAGACAGAGTCTCTATTCTCCTGCTGCCTCTAGCTTGACCCAATTAGTTTGAAAAGCCTGGACAAAACTAATCCCTTGATATTTTGGAATCAAAAGATGCCACCACCATCACTGAATACTGTACTCAGGAAGGCTGTTTTAAGACTCCAAACTGCCATGATAAGCAGTTATCCTGCCATTTTTTCTTCTTCAGGAAAACCGAAGGCAGAAGGCACTACAGTAGATGTACTGTCTACATGGCAGAATATAATTAACTTGCTAGTTTATAGGCCTAGGGCTTGTTCAGACAGAAATAGAGCAGTTAAAAATGTATCCTAATTATGTGGAACATTTACAAGACTATATGCGAATATACCATGTAAACACTATTTTCCTTTTGCCACTACTTCATAATAAAGTTCATCTCTGCTTATGTTCTACATTTTCTTTCTATGTCACATCTTTCTCCTAAAGCTTCCCAAGATTTACATTATAGGAATTGTGTTTTGCCAGAAGGCCGGGACAGAGGCACTGACATTACAGACATTAGAATTTACTACTTCAATGTCACAGAAGACTAACAGAAAATGTTAATAGTAGCCATGTGAATAACTACATCAAAACACTTGGGACCAATTGTTTTCAGCTATAGGATTCACCATTTGGGAAAGGGGTTTGTCTTTAATATTTGTTAGTTTTCCTTAGAGGGTTCTCCCTCCTCCCTCTCCCCTCACTTTTTGAAGTTACACTGGTGTCTTATCATAAAGCAACAGCAGTTAAGTAATTGCTCAATTCATACACCAATAAAGATTACATTTTTCACATTTTGCAGAAATTTGTCTTATCAGCTGCTTCTAAATTTTCAGTAAGTGAATTTAGAATTCTGTCAGGTTATAAATAATATGGTAAATTGAACATTTTGCCTATCCAGTGCATAAAGAGAACAGAAATGTCCCTCAGTTCTGCTGCTTCTCAATGTATTATTTCATTGTGGCACAGACAGAAGAGATCCTACTAAGTCAGTCTAAACAAAGTCTGTTTCAAAACAATGAAGAGATATCTTACTTCGGCTAACTCTTATATATAAATAAGCACAAAGATTGCTAAACACTTTGGAAACCAAGATAATGATTCTTCATAATTTGAAAGAGATCAGAATCAACCCTTCCCAGAAAAACTAAACGCAGCAGGAAGGAATCTGCTGAGATACCAGACAAACAAATCACCTGTCTCTTCTTAGTAAATACAAGGAAAAATCCGTAGCAACACAGATTGCAGAGGAATCTATTTCATAAACTGAAACAGCAAACAGTACAACTGCAAGTAAGAGAATTAAAATCAGATTCTCTCTTGGAGTGCCCACTTAGGCCATACTAATACTAACAAGAACGATATACGGTTAGTCAGAAAAAGATCCCTGTGGCACATAGTAACTCTTGAAATGCATTAACTTGCGAAATAAAACATATGCCATTGCCAAGAGAAACATCTTTTACTAATTGGTTTGTTCCCCAAAATGATTGATTTATGGCACTGCTTCTTTCAAAATCTACCTGGGTTACAGAAGCAGCAGTCCCTCCTCTCATCTGATAGAGAACAATGCAGGATCATATCCAGAGACTGTTGAAAACAGGCAACAGGAGCTTCTCAACTCTAAATTATCTTCCCATCTTCAGTGCTGCCCAAAACAAAACACACACCCTTTCCCTCCTCTCTTAGACTGACAGTTTCTATGAGCTAGACTGGGATGATGTTTTGCTTTTGTACATCTCACAACATGGGAACACTGGTTTTAGCTGCACCTAATTCCTAAAAAGAAGTATATCTGCTAATACTGAGATAGGACCCTTTGGGATCTATATGGCTTTGAGGGTCAAACGGTGCCCAAAAGAAAGGGAGAATATAATGCAAGAAGATCACAGGACACCCTGCAATAATCTCCCTCTCCATGTCTCTAAGACATGAGTATTTTCAGGAGTTTGATAGAAACATTTTAAATTGCCAAGCAACCAGAGCTGCAGAGGCAAAATACTGGGTATCACTTACTATCATGTTACTGTAAATAGCATTTATTATTGTAAATAAATCATTATTTCACCATACACCAAAACTGTGAATCTGCTTAAATCCAGTTTAAGGTTGAAATATCGGTAATTTTTGACCAGTTGATCTCAGTGGATAAGAACAAAACCATCATTACATATTTCCTCCCCTCCAGGTCTTTCTCTCCAGTATCAACTCAGACCTGCTAAAAGTTAGTCAGAATGGATTCAATCTGTGTAGAGATTGTAGAATTTATTTTTTTTAAGTGAAGCTAATGTATTCATACAGATATTGTAAAAATACTTATCTAAATATAGATGCTGCCCAAGTTTAAGAGAGTAATACTTTAGTTGACATAATAAATGTTTTCTGGAGAAACAGAACTAAGAGTAGCAAAAAGATCTAGATGACTTCCGAAGAATGACTTGTGGTAGGAAAGACTTGATGTGTACCCATGTATGTGTATATATAGGTAGGCAGACGATGTGTGTGTGCATAATAGATACCCTATACACGGACACAACATGAAGATACTGGTTCTACTGAAAACAGTGGTAATACGCAGCTACAGGATGCAGATATGCAAATCTCAGATAAAAGGAAAGATGGGAAAATGTAGCTTTTCTTTTTAAGATAAAATCTACTCTCAACAGATAGCAGCTTTAACAGGTGTGCAGCTTTTATGACTTTGCTTAAATCTGTGCTCTTAGAAACAACTCTTTCCCTTCTGTAGCTTTTGAAAGGCTTATGCTTTTCCATTGTTCTTCAAACAAATGTACTACAAAGGAATTAAACAGACACAACGTAATTCAAATGAAGACATGCATGTTGTATACATGTACATATTTCTGCTCCAGAAGTTTAAAACAATAACAAAAACCCACACAAGATTGTTCCTTGCTTCAAAAAACAACTGGAAGAGGCTTAAAAGAATTTTTAACATGATACTATGGGTAGTAACCCAAAATGGGTTAAATTAGTAAAATTATATTCATATTAACTCTAGAATTACTACATTCAGCAAGCTCAGATAAGTAGGGAATATATCAATAACTATATTAGAATCTAATATTTTTCACTCTAATTAAGCAAAATTAACTGGATTTGTGCATTTGTGGCTGACAGCTGCCACAGAAGAGTGACACTTTCTTCAAATAGTAAAAGCACCTTCCTTCGCTTGCTCAGTTTTACTGAGTTAAGACTGCATTAGTCAGAAGGAAAACAAACAAAAAAAAAGAAAACAAACAAAAAAAAAGAAATCCTATTCTTAAATTTACAATCCTTTATGACCAGGCATACAGGAACTGTAGGGTAAAAAGGATTGCCATGAGAAACAACAGAAGCTAATATATATATGTCTACATTTATCCTGTACCCGAGGCTAAACTGTAGCAGTTGTTCTACCACCTGATGACCCTTCCCCAGCTGAGAAGAGGAATTGGGGTGAAAAAAGGGAGAAGTCCCATGGGTTGAAGTAGAAACAGATTTAATGAAATAACAAAACTGATACAATCACCAACATAAAGTATACAAGGTCATACTCAGGTTCAGCAGCAAGAGCAGAAGGCCAAAAGAGAGAAACCCCAGGAAGAACTCTATCCTTAGTAAACTCCTTCCTTTTATAATGAGCTTGATGTCAGTGGTATGGGATACACCTGTGAGTCAGCTTGGGGCTGCTGCCCTGACTGAAACTCCCATTTGACTCGGGGCTGCATGGCTGGGCTGGGGGCTGTGCCTGGGGAACGTGGACAATACATTTGAATATTACACATCAGTTAATAACTCAATAATCCATGAACATGACACACACATACACACCCCCACACACACCCCCGGTGTGGCCCAAACATAAAAGCCCAGAGAACAACAGTACAAAACATTAGCCCTGATAGCACCCACACTCATGTGTGAAATGACTCTTGGCTGAAGCCGGAGGCCCAGGAGGTGAGGGACGCATTTGGGGGGGAGAGCAGGGGGCAAGGGGAGCAGCCTGCACCAGCCTTTAAACTCTGCACAGCCTGCCATGCTGCCTGTGTCCAGCTCCTCTGTGCTGAGATGTCCAAATTTACGGCGCAGGGCCTTGCCAGCCTGTTAACAGCAGTCATGGTCAGCTGTAGGATCGGGCGTGCTCCTTAGCAGCTACCACCAGAAGGTCTTTCACTTGAAGGAATCAGTATCCAGCTCTGCATCTGCTCCCAGAGGAGACCTGGTGTAACTCACAGTCCCCTTCCCCAGGCAGCTGGGGGCCCAGACTTCACACCCGGCATTCCCCGCTCCTGCCTCGCTGCCTCCTGCCCACCCATTCCTCTGGTGAGGGCCCACAGCCACCATGGCTGACACCCACTCGCCCTTTCTGGGGAAACCTGGGCTGAGGGGACGAAGCAGGCTGAAAGGGAAAAGAAAGATCCAGAGATGCCCAAAATGTGGATGAAAAGGAGCTTATAGAAATACCTGGGGTACCCCAGGGGCCAGGGAGGCAGGACAAGAGGGGCTGTGAGAGGAAGCCCCAGTGAGGTCCCATGGCTCTGCTGTGTGCTCACCCAAATACCTGCGCCACACAGCGCACCCGCGCACAGACCCTGCTGCTCTGAGGTCATTTATTCATATATTCCCTTGAATCCCACTGAATCCTATAAACCTGTTGCTCTTCTCATGTTGGAAATAAGGGGGGAGAAGAGGTGAAACTTTTAAAATGCATTTCTGTCTGCTCCCTCCTTCCCAGCTGCCTTTGAAGCCAGGCATAAAATGATTTAGTCGTTTTGAAGGAAAACAAATAAAAATGGTTTCCTAGCAACAAGAGTTGTGGTATTGGTCTCTGAGGAATCTCTCCTTGGTGTTTTCAAGGCTTTGCCCATTTACTAATACTGGAATAAAACTACTCACATCCTATTAATGTGATTTGTTTAAACAAAGACAAGCCTATATTGCTTTTCAGCAATGTAAACGTGACAAAGCATGTTAAAAGACCTCATATTCCTGAAAAAAAAAAGCAAGAAATTTCAAAACTGAAAAGCAAACACCTAGCATACCTTCAGCAGGTGCAAATAGCTTTATTTCATTGGCTCATACAGTGTATTATACCCCACCTGCAAACCTATCAAGCTCTATTTCAAAATACAAACCTAGCACTACCTTGAATGGTAGAACAGTTATTTTTTTCTAATATATGAAACTGCATTCCAGAAGTATCGATCCAGACATAACATTTAAGTTATCTGGCAAAAAAAATTAGAAGCTATCATACTTGGACTGTCTTATGGGTGATAACATTTTAAATGGGAGAAGGAAAGTGAATTAAATACTAATATTTGGCCTGTCTCAGATGCTTTAGGGCCTTCTGAATACCACAGATGTAAACACATCAGGGGGATATGTAATTCTTATTTTTGGAAAATAACACTGTCTTGAGGAATTAACTGTCAGGAGATGTCACCAACATTACGTGCTTAGTAGTATTAAAATAAGATGAAGAGAACACGTGCAGTTATATTAACCAAAGTAATAGAAAGAGATATGATACAATCCTTTACATGGTCCTAGGCCACTTTCTATCAGAAGTTGCAAAGAACATTTCAGAAACGGCCACTGCAGGACTTGGTTGCACACCCTACTGAAAAGCCTATCAAGCAGGTCAACAAACTATAGTGACCATTAATTTGCTCTGGTATGGAAATACCTGTGGGTTTTTTTGTTGAAACTGACTCATAACCTGAAAATAGTGGTATTATTTTGGAAAAGTAATTTCCTTCATTTTGATATTATTCTGGGAATATTTTATAATGTTTACAAAAGGTTCAAGAAGAATAGTGAAATATAATATGTGCACAAAGAAATAACTATTTATACATCTGCCATTTTAAGGCCATCTTTGTTTCTCCAGGTTTTGATTATTTAATATCAAGATACAGCAAACAAGTGTACAACTTTCATAGATGGGATGCAACTCCTTTTATGTTAATGCCATTTCTATTGGCTCTATATGAAAAAATAAGCACAAACTGATGAAAAGTTATTGGTAAGAAAATGCATTACCAAAATAAAGTAATTGTACAAGTAAGCAAATATGAAGAATAAGAATTAAAAAATGCTTCCCAGTGGTGCAAATCATCCTTAAAATAGTTGAGAATTAAAATGTACAGGGATTAAATAACAAATAAAGGAGGAATAGGGCAGGTGAGGAAACTTCTATCTACCCCAGCTCCCTTCAACAAGCTGCTATTCTGGCTCATGCTAGAACAAAGGTTTGCCTGGCGGTGACAGGAATCAGGCTGGGGAACTGATCTAACTTCATATAGAAGAGAGTATTTGCTTTTCCCCTTTTCTTTTTTGGGGGAATGTGCAGGGAGGGGGATCCAGTGAAATAGATTTGGTCACCCAAACTGAAGAGCACACTTAAAAAAAGGAGTCGGAAGAAGCAACAGATACTTCTTGTTGCCAATTATATTCTTATTGTGAAACTATCATGTAAGACACCAACCTATTTAGGAGATATTTCCTAAAGTCCCTCTTTAAATTTCATGTTTCTTCAAGCAAGCACATCTATCAGACAGCTTAATTTATAAGGATTCTTTTGATATCAGAGGACATGGCAATAAAAGCATGCCAAGCAGACATGAATCCTTCTGTCTAGCCCAAGCTAAAATTATAGAAATTTGCCCCTGTTATAAAAAACAACAACAACAACCAAGCATTATATGGTACAGCTATTCTAAGGAAAAGGCAGTTTATAATTTCCTTTTTAAAATCTGTCTAGATTTCTGAAAAGCCATTATTTCTTAGTAATAAAAGTGAAACGATCTACCAAAAAAGGATAAAAATACTGATTAGAAGGATGATTTAAATTTTCTTGATTCTATGTTTTCAAAGAAAAAAGGGGGGGGGGGGGGGGGGGGGGGAAGAAAGAAGAGAGTGATGTTTCCTTTGGAGAAAGTACTCTGTTTTATTCAAATATAGTGCTAGCTGAGACCCTGAACACTCTAGGTCTTCTCATCAGGACCAAGACTAAGTGTGAGGCTGACTGACCTGGTAGAGGTCATTCCTTCCGAGACTGCAGAAACGGATGGATGCAGCTGGATAATGCAGTGAACATGCTGGATATTGGTCTCCTGGGTTAAAGGCACAACAGTAAAGGAAAAAAAAAAAAGATCAAGAATCAAAGGAAAAGAAAATTTTTGATACAGGAGGACAGTGCTTACTGGTTTTAAGTACTTTTTGTTGTCACAAGCTCTATGTAAACTTTACTTAAAGAAAATAAGTGAATAAAAACTATATACTTGTTCATCAATAGTGTCTTAATACTGAAGGGTGTAGCAATGGTTCTACCTAAGACAGCAGCCCTGGTACTTCTCACAGCTAACGTGTTTCAGAAAGAAAACCCAGTATATCATGAGTGTGATGAGACTAAAAGCCATAATCTGTTTTGGGACTGTAGTTGTTTAATTGTGACTTAGATCAAAGGAGTAATCTGTTTTCTTGTATTTTCATGTGATGTGAAATTAAGCAGCTCACTCATCAGTGTAGATGTAGACAGATGCATTGTGTACTGACTGGATTCTGGGGAAGAATGTACAAGCACCACTGATACAGTAAAAAGAAGACTGGGGAAAAAGAAAGAAAAGATGCTTACATAGCTAAGAGACACTGACAGAAAAGCGTGATCTTGTCTAGATTTCTAACCGGAAATATTAAATTACATTTCATCATTTAACATATCTGTAACTTTCTGAGGTGATGCATCAGTCCCAAGCTCTTATAGAACTAATTAGGGCCACCAAGATGATCAGAGGGCTAGAGCACCTCCACTATGCAGATAGGCTGAGAGTTGGAGTTATTCAGCCTGGAGAAGGCTCTGGGGAGACCTTATAGCACATTCCAGTACCTGAAGGGCCCTACAAGAAAGCTGGAGAGGGACTTTTTACAAGAGCCTGTAGTCACAGGACAGGCGTAACAGTTTTAAACTGAAAGAGGGTAGATTTAGATTAGATGTTAGGAACAAATTCTTTACTCTAAGGGTGGTGAGACAGTGGAACAGGTTGACCAGAGAAGCTGTGGATGCTCCCTCCCTGGAAGTGTTCAAGGCCAGGCTGGATGGGGCTTTGAGCAACCTGGTCTAGTGGGAAGTGTCCCTGCCCATGGCAGGGGAGTTGGAACTAGATGATCTTTGAGGTTGCTTCCAACCCAAGCCATTCTATGATTATGTGATTAATTATATCATGTGCTGTTCCAAGACAAACAGTGACTTCAGCTGCAATTGTGGCTAAAAGGAAAAGTCATTTGAAATCCAGAGCCAGGCAAACATACTGCATGAGTGCTGCATGTACTTCTGCTAGTGATGGGTGAGTGACATACAGTAGTAGCATACCACAGCTTTTCATTAGCCTAATTTGTTATTTTGCATTTAGTAGTATCTGACTCTTAGCACAATGTCATGGCTTCAGTTCTTCTGTGACGCCCTGCATACACAGAAGTTTTTCGTGATGCAGAAGTATGTCACATTACCCATATCACTATCTGGTTTTAGTAATAAGTCCAAATCCTTCAAGTGTTTACAGTATTTTCTAATCTTTAAAAAGCACAGTATTTCCCTTGAAAACCTCCTGTACTGACAAACTCCGCAAAACCACTGTATATTGCATTTAGAATGTTGGCTTGTTTATAAATACTGGAGTCCAAACTATTTATATTCTACAAGAGCAGGAAATCTGATGGGAATAAAATAATGTGTCATAATAGCTTCTTCTTATATAAACAAATACAGTGAAATGGTATGCTGTCTGGTATATCCATTGAAAAGCTCCAATGTTATTTGGATTTTATAAATAACATAAATAATACAACTAAGAAGCATTATATTACTACTATTATTTGTATTACTTGTTGACAGTAGCAATGTCAGCAGTGGCATACAATTTAATAAAACAGAGATATCAAAGCACTGTCATTCCAAAAATAAAATATTCCCACATCATTAAGAATCGATTTACTATAGTATGAGATGGAAATACTACAATAGTCAATTCTTTATATAACACTTGAAAATCTGGTGTTGCTAAACCATTTTAGTGTGAGCACTGTGGTAAAAACTCAAAGGGGTTATAAATTAGGTATATCTTTTTATCTTAGCAGAGAGAGGCTACATAAAAGTTTGTTTCACTTCTTCAGCATTGAACCAACAAGAAAATACAATCTTTGGAACCACGGTGAAAGAAACAGAGAACAGAAAAAAAGACCAAACTGTGCAAAGGTATAAATCCACGGTGCAATTGAACGTCGAGTGTGAAGGTTTGGTACCCTATTTCAAGGGAAGATGTTACAGAAGTAGAAAAAAATTAAACAAGAATATTCAAAGGTATAAAACATATATTCATTGTTTCATACAAACAGCAAGTAAGAAGGTTCCTCTTCCAACACACACCACTATAAGAAGTCTGCAAGGAAATGAAGGGCTGTGTATTTTACATAACAAGTTGGAAAGGCCAGCTTATCCCTCATATTAAATCTGAGGGTTGCAAAAGTGTCTTTTGCAGCTCTTATTATTCATGCCAGCCTGAAGGCTGGAAGGCTCTTCTGGGTACTCAGGTGAAATCTACCCACCAGGAGGATTGCTCTGTTTACCTTACAAGATATGAGCATCTGAGACCCTTCTTCCCTGCACCAGCCTCTGAGCCATCTGTTCATCTTCCCTGACTTGCCTTACAATTGCCCTATACATCAGACAACAGAGTGTTATAGACTTTTACAATCTACGTTAAAGTAGTTAAGAGTGTATTGGAGGATCCCAAGCTGTTTTCAATTTGATGCCCTCAGTTACAAAGTCATTTAACCCAAACAAGCACTGCCACAAGTAAATATTTACCACCTGGCTGTAGCTGCAGGTAATAAAAAATCTGAAGCTTCAAAAGGAAGAAATCTTAGAGTATGATGCTTAGCCATTCCCACTGTCAGCTCATCTAGAGGAACTGCTCTAATGCCTATGCTTTTCTAAATTACTGCTATAGTTTTGTGTATAACTTGATAGAGTTTTAATTGCTTTGATTCAGCACACAAAATGCTTTGCAACTAGTACATCGATCACATCTGCTTGGTTGCTTACCATCTAATTAGTAAACTGTAAGTGGGAGGGAGGTCTCAGAGTCTCTGTCTTTATTTTGTGATTAAAGAACGTGTCTGGTAAAGTCCAATGCTTTGCAAGTCTGGGCCTGATTTAACTTACAAAGCTTATTAAATGAAATAAAAAGGGTTTGCCACTGGCAGCTATACCAGTCTGGCTGTTTTTCTAGAAAAACACAGTACTGTAAGCTGCCTTTAATTATGTATTCACACTTCTTACCATTTGTTATGCACAGAACAGTTTCTTGCTGACCACAGTTAAACTAGCCATAAATTTTTATTCATGAGTCATAGAAATAATGAATTTTTATCTGAAATGCTGCACATTAAAAATTCATGACGTAAATATGGCACACTTATTTAGTTAGCTAAGTCCCTGTTCAGAGTTACTCCTTGGCATTTTCCAGGGAGTGGACTATTCCAGTTCCCATCCACTGGCTCAGCTGCCTGCAATGAAACAAAACCAGGATTTTTAAACAACATTAGCACCATACCAGCAAAGTGACACCTGACACAGAAGAGTGCTATGCAAAAAGCTGGCTGTTTATTTCAGTGATCAAGTAGAAAATTGACTTCAAATAAAGAGAATTGTTTCTATGAGCTTCTCAAAAAAAC
The DNA here is from genome assembly GCA_028020825.1 of Podargus strigoides. NCBI lineage: Eukaryota > Metazoa > Chordata > Aves > Caprimulgiformes > Podargidae > Podargus > Podargus strigoides. The sequence continues at coordinate 38,098,586 of CM051621.1, read as the reverse complement.
CACCCCAAAATCAAAAAAACCCCTCAATTTGGTATGGACAAGAAGCTGCCTCTCATCTAAAACAATATTTAATTTCCTTTTTGATCTTTAAAAAATGTCTTTATATTAAATATAGATTTCTTTCTTCTTTATAAAAATCTTAACAGAAAACTGATATCTTGCCTTCTGTAAATGTGCAAATAGAATACTACTTCAATAAAATTATTTCCCTGGGGAAGGAAGGGAGGGAGAGCTGACCCCAAAAAGTTCAACAATAACTCAAATCTGTAAAGACTCTTAGTCAACATGAAAACACAGTTTTTGGCTAACATTATGAACAAAAACATTTCACGTGTTGAGTATCATCACGGTAGCAAATTCTTAGACTATGTCTATTGATTATGTAACTGACTTATTTTTCTGTATTTGCAGCAAAGATTCAAGCATCATCATTTATAGTTACTCAATGAGTAACTAAGTCTGATGTAATTTTCATGAAACAAGGAAATAGTGTAATTTCATAGAAAGTTGAGACTATTTTTCTTTGTTACTATTGTAGCACATAAATACCTATAAGAAAATGGAGTCTGGTTAAGTCAGATGCAACACACGTAAAGAAGAGTAAATGTAAACAGGAAGCACAGGGAATGATTAAATAAGGAAGTGCCTACAATATCCTCATTTTACTGACAGTAAACTGCATCCCAGAGGTTGAGACACTTGAGACCCAGCCTGGGTCTGAGCTGTCAGCTGAAAAAATGAATGCAATAAAGGCATATACAGGTAAAATATATTATGGCATTCTGAACACAAGACCAGTGATCTAGAATTATATGCCTGATGTTGTGCTGTTATGCATATTTTATACATGCAATTTGATTGCTTAAAGCACCATGGTGCACTGTTTTTCAATACCTATTTGAAGAGCAACAAGAATTAATGTTTTTTCAGAATACTATACATCAACAATATTGCTGTCTCTGAAGTCCTGTGCATTGGTTATGTGTGCTAAATGGAATTTTAAACTCAAAGGAACGTGATGTGAATGCTGACAGCAGCTCAGCTAATCAGAAGAGTTGCTTCCACTTATATAAACTCCTGCAAACCTGTGCTACATATATTTGACTAGAAAAAATATTTGCTACAGTTCTGAAGACTTGCATCTGTAACTCCTCTTGTAAGTACTGCTGTAAGAACAGCAATCTGTCACTGTGGTTAGAGCTGTGGAGGAAGCCTTACTCTATTCAAGTCCAGGTGTAAACTGTTACACATTTCCAGGCTTCTTATCGTGCAGTAATTAACATGTCATGGAAAGGCCACCAAAGCTAGGAAAAACTCCACAGGGGTTCTTGAGTAAGAAACATCATAAATTTTTATAAAGTATTACATAAAAGCAACAAGAAATTCAAATCATCCACTATGAATTTTCTACTTAGCAGATGTAGTGCTGAGGGATGTGGTTTAGTGGTGGCTTGGCAGTGCTAGGTTAATGGTTGAACTTGATGACCTTAGAGGTCTTTTCCAATCAAGGCTATTCTATGATTCTACAATTCTGAGTGGTTTGGAAAGTAAGCAAAATTCATTCGTTTCAATAGTTAAATTTATGTAAGATATGTTTGCTGATAATATATTATGTTTATATTCACTGTGTTTGTATTTACAGGAATAGATGCAACCTGAATGCAAATATTAAAACTTAAATATTAAAAAATGAATCTTTAGACACAAAAACACATAATATGAAACCTACCTGCGGGCATACCTTATTCTTTAGCACTAAAAGATAAAATGACGTTCCAGTGGACTTCAAAACCAAGCAGTTTGAAAAAAGCTCTGGACAAGTATTTATATTGCTGGAAAAAGTGGCAAATGGTTAAATACATAGAGTTTTATTGTTGTGTTTTTTATGAATTTTCTTTAAATATGTATGTATCCAGTAATGTATACTTAACCAAGTATATTATAATTTATGTACATCAATTATGGGTTTATTATCATTGACAAATAAAATTATACAAACATTTGTAAACAGGCTGCCTTGCAGTACATTCCAGCAGTAATATTCCCATGCATGATATTTGGAACAAAACAATCACATAACAACAGCCAACACATCGTATGAGTGAATGTCCTTGGAGGCCTTTAATGTCCTTATATGAAAGACAGCTGTAAAACAGCCTCTGTCCCCATGAGTTATCTTATTTCTATACCTCATGACTTTCCACGATGATGGGTGGATAGTCCCCTATAAAAAAGGGGAGGAAAAGTAAGGGATCTTTCTATGACACCAATTACTGTATATATCCTCATAATAAATATTTATTAAAATATTTTTCAGTGGTTCCTGTGGAAGCTGTGATTTATAAATGAATGATCTACAGAGGGATGGACTAACAGAGCAAGAAGGGATGGTACAGGATGAACGGTCTTGCAGAGATAAGAAAGAAATGTTCATTGACTATAAGGTGACCCAGCCCCCAGTGACAGGAATGAAATGTCAACATCAAAGCTGGGATACAAATGCAATCTGCTATACCATTGGTTTTGATCTCTATTTAAAAGCTGAGAGAGAAATCATAAAAGTTTTCTATTGTCCCATGGGACATGATTTTGTGCTAGAGCCTTGTTAGAGACACACACATTAACACCTTATCAGAGGAAGCCCTACTAGAAACATGACTTGAAGATCATAATTCTTGTGCAGTCTTTGCTAAGAACTGAGGCTGTTGTGCTTCATGAGGTGCAGATAGTACCAGAGTCGTGGCAAGCAGCTATGCCAGCACCAAGTTGGATGACATTACAGCAGTGATAACACTAATGTTTTTAACTCCTCTAATTTTAGAGGGAATTCATTTTGAGTTCATAAAATCTACCATCAGTTTCAGTGGCTACTGATATTGAGACTGAACACTTCTGGGAAGCCCACTAACTACTCTTGAGTGGCTAATGAATACTTTCAAAACAAGACTTTTCCTGACCTTTTGTTTAGCATGGCTTGACAATGAATATAACAGTAAATTCATAGTTGTCAGCCTGTATTACCTATCGTGTTGCCACATTCAATAATTCAACTTCAAAACTGCACTTCGGAGGTGTTGGAATTACATACCCATTTTAGAGATGACCAAGCTATACTTACATGAAAAGGGTTGTGTGCACTAATTAACATATAGGGAGAAAAGTATAACAGCAGGCTTGCTAAAATATCCCTACATGAAAGCATGTTACCATGACAATGAACAATTTTGACGTCTGTATAGTAGCATATCCTTTAAGAAAACACATAAAATCAAATGACAAAGAACAAGTTGAGCACAAAATGAACAACTCTATCAGCCACATTTTTCTAAACCATTCTTATTACAAAACTTTAATCTTGTGAATTATCCACTATCCACTATCCCATAAGATCAAGGAAAATAAAGAAAGTTCATGGACTTCAGAGCTAATTATATTATCAGTTAATTTCACAATTGCTATATACAACATTTAATTATGCTTTTTAACTACATAAAGCTTTAGAATTAGCATCACTTTACCTAAGGATTTTAAATATATTCTTTTAGTGACCATTTGCAGTCTTTCAGAAAGCAAGACTTTGAAGAAAGAACGAGAATCTATCTCATATGTTGTAAATCTTTTCCTAATAAATTGATTTGAGTTATATTGCACTTTTTTATGCTGTTGAAAGTAATCACTTAAGCAAGAGTTAATACTAGTGCACATACATGTGTACATGTATATCTATATATGCATATGTGTCATTATTTCATACATAGTCATAGAATCATAGAATCACTATGGTTGGAAAGAACCTCTAGGATCATCAAGTCCAACCTTTATCCCAAGATCTCCCTAAACTCTAGACCATGGCCTCCAGTGCTTCATCCACTCATTTTTTAAACACCACCAGGGACAGTGACTCCACCACCTCCCTGGGCAGCCTGTTCCAGTGCCTAACCACCCTCTCAGGAAAGAACGTCTTCCTAATATCCATCCTAAACTTCCCCTGATGTAACTTGAGGCCATTTCCTCTCGTCCTATCATTAATAATTTGGGAGAAGAGACCAACACCAGCCTCATTACAACCTCCTTTTAGGTATTTGTAGAGAGCAATAAGGTCTCTCAGTCTCCTCTTCTCTAGACTAAGCAACCCCAGTTCGCTCAGCTGGCCTTCATAAGGCTTGTTTTCCAGTCCATATAAAACAATTATGTAATCATTATAGCTTTACTGTATGATCATTAAGTAATGTAAGATTTAGTATACTATATTATAGGAACATAATCTAAAAATTTGCATTGCTATATTTGATCAGCCCTCCAATACTAACTCTAAGCTACTGATGAAATTTTCTCCTGTCTGTTGATAATTAATCACTTACTAGACAACTACTTAACTTTTCATGGCAAACTAGCTCATAATGTACTTTGAAGAACTATAGTTCGTGTTATTAATGAAGAGCATGCTTAATAAATTGTTATGCAAGAAGAAATTATATAAAGCCAAAATATTATATAGTGTTGTGATTTGGCCTCGAACATATTCCCCTTTAATTTTAACTGCTCATAGAGCAGAACTTCTCTTTATAGAATTCTAAGTACCAAATATGCTATTCTGCTATAAAGAAGAATGTCTTCCCAATGCTATCTGAAATTTGGCTATGTTTTAATAAGTGCAGAAAAAAATTAAATCCTTTCTTTTCCCATATATACATAGATACATAAATATGATATCTCTGTATTGCACAGGCATATATATGTAAATACTAACTCATTATTTTAGCATTTTCTAAAGGATAACTACATCCTGAAGAGCTCCTACTGAGGAGCAATGCATTTATCATGTCTCGATAAAAGACAGGTTAAATTGCATTAAGCTATCCATTTTTGAAAGTCACGTACAAAGCCCTGAATGGTTCTAGAACAACCTGGATCCCTTCCAGCATATTTAGGAACTGATGCTTGAGTGGTTCATTTCAGTGTACCTCCTGTCCCCTCCTCTGTAGAAGTCATATTTCTCCCCAGCATAGAAGTGTAGAGCTGGAGACAACCAATTATAATTTCTATGTCCTACTTTTCCTTTGATGATAATTTTCTGTATTCCAAATAACTTGTGCTCCACAGAGTGATAAAATACAGTGTATATACTACACAAAGAAAATTAGTCACAGAATAGTTATTTTTTTAAATAAAAATCAAAAAGTTAATTTTCAATTTAAAATAAAATTAAACTTACTTGAACAGTTCTACAGTTGGAAAAACTGATTCTGCCTGAAGCTATTACCAAAGACTGTAGATAAAAGCTGGAACAGCCCTTGGTCAACCTTACTCCTTGTCATGTGTTTGACAGCAGTGATGCCTAGAGACAGCTGCAGAAGTTCCAGGAAACGATGTCTACAGATGTGAGATATTTTCCTTGCCTTATATATCTTATGCTCTTGGAGCATGACTTCAGCAATTTAATGTCATCGCAACAGAATCATTCTTACAGCCAATTACAATAACTCTGTATTTTTCTGTTAACCATATGCAGGTAATGTTTTTTAATCTTGAAATGAATGTCTGTGTAGCATAAAAAATAGTGCTCTTTTATTTTTTCACAATCATTTGGAAAGTAGGTTCTGACTATTTACTATATTTTTTCTATGCAATTAAGGAAGGATGGTAAGGTTGATTTTTGCACAGCTAGTTTAACTAAATTTTACATACAAGTGATGAACCAGGAAATGCTTCCTTGTAAAGTAAGAAACTTAGCAACTTCCTGGACCCAAGGTTCTGCAATAAAGTCTATCATAACTTCAGATCTTATATGGCTATAGAGCTGACAAAAATGGTTGAAGTTATATAAGAACTGAACTCCTTCCTAGGCACTTTAGCAAAGCCATTACTGCAGGCAGAATATTCTGTGCATTGGTAAATCAATGAATCACCAAAAATCTTCAAATCAATTGCAGTACAAAGTAAACTTTTTAAAATGTGCAGAGATGGACTGTACAGACTGGGTTACAAAGCAGTGTTTTATTTGGAGCCTTTTGGAGTTGTAAGGGTATTTCTAAATGAAAAAATCTGGATTATCTTCTGTCTCTTCATTAAAATATTATGTCTGAGTCTGAGCTCATCCCTAGCAATTTCAGTGGATTTATTTCTACTGTACATTGATCTAACTGGCAGCAGAATCAGGTCATGAAATGTGGTACACTCACAAGAAAAAAAAGGACATAAAATACGGCTTTTGAGCATTTAACAGTTTTGTTTTATCACTCATTTAGTGTGGATTTCTGATGTCATTTCAAGGCACCACATTCTTGTTTCTTACCGTATTATTTACAAAACCAAAACAAATTATAATTCTTAAATTAAAGTACCCAACATTCAGTTCTGCTAATTCGCTCAAAATCAGTATTTGTGCCAATTCTAGACCAGCAGATAATCTTTCAGCCTTCTAGACCATTCAGTAATTATGCTCATATTTTCAAGAATCTTTACAGAATAATTGATATTATAGATTGCATTCCCTTCTCTACTGTTCTATGACACGTGTATGCAATGAAGACATTGAAGAGCTTTCAGCTCTTTTCAGATTAATAAAACACTTCACATTTAACTCATCAGACATATTGATTCTTCTTATTTTTACTTTCCTGACACTTTGTAATTTTGCCAGGAATGCTTGCCATCCATGCATTCCAGACAAAATTACAAGTGTCAAATATAATATACACAATAGATACATTCAATCAAAGTCTCCCCTAATTTGAAAGTTAATAAAGAAAAAAGACAAAGGAAAAAAAAGGCACAAAGTAAATACTCTATGTTCCTGTATTGCCAGTGGGTAGCATACTGAAATTAGTTTTTTATAAAATTTAGCATATGATGACATCTTGTCATTCATCTTTTTACTTCAACATGGAAAGCAAAAAATATATTGATCTACTGAGGTGAAAACTTTTAACATGGGAAATACCGTATTTTTAATGCAGCATCTTCAGACAGAAAACAAGTGATAGAATAACTGGAAACTAGGAACAAATAACCTGCTTTTCACTTTTGCTAGGGTTGATATTTTGTTTGATAGGAAGGTATCTAGTATTTTTTTTCTTTTTGGTTCACTTCAGGCAGGGAAATTGTAGCCTCCTTCAAAGTTTTCATTAGATAGCCTATTATTCCCTTGAAAGAAGTCATACTCTATGCATTATTCATTAGGGACAGCAAAGCTTCACAGCAGCCACATAAGCTGAAGTATCACAGAACTACTTAAAATTCTATGGCTTCCTTCTCCATTTCTGCTGAATTCTGTTCTGGTCTAATCTCCATGTATAATGCAATATCTCTGGCTAATTCAGATATTGCAATGGTGAAGGAAATATGTAGTCTTTACTTTATAAATGCTGAATAAAATACCCTCATTTTTCTCACTTTTATTTATCAAATTCTTGTAGTTCACTCTGTGGATGATAGTTTCCTCTTTCTTTTGTTAGTGGTGTATACACGTATACATCCATATGCAGTGGAAGTCTAAATAGAATGTTTTATTGACATTCTTCCCTGATTGCTTCCTAGAGCTCATTTTTTTCCAGGAATCTGCTTTATGTGTACCTTAATAGCTTTCTGTACTCATTAAGACTATTACTGTGTGCTTCCCTCAGAGTTTCCTATCAGCTGATGTATTACACTTTACGGAGAAAAACAATCAATCCTTCTTTCATGTGCATCAGATGTTGCCCACTTGACAAGCTGTATTGAAAATGGCGTAGATGGTGAACTAAAAAAATAATTCAAGTAGCTTTCTTGGGTCTTCTGTTTTCTCTCTCTAACCTCTACATATTTCTTCTCAACAATGTAATATAAGACTAGGCAAATTGTGTAGCTCAGTAGAAAGGCCATTTTATTGAGGCACAGACCTTCATCCCCTTCAGGACTGGGCCACTGACCTTCCATGAGTCACTTCTATTTTCTATTTTTCTCCCTCAACCCAGTGCTTTTGCATGTCATTTCTGCTTAGTACATAACTAAAAACACCAGGACTGTCATTTGCTATGTATATATTCAAGGACTCACAAAATTCTCATCACACTGGGGAACTCCAGAGACTATGAAAACATTTTTTTTTAAAATCACATGGGGATTTTTTAGTTGCTGATTTTTACCTCGTGTCAGTCACTTCATATCAATTCAGTTACTGATTTTATTCTTCATTTCTTCTTTCACTTTTCCTATCACTGTGTATTTTCTGACTTAAGTTCAGCCCTTTTTAAGCGTAGAACTTTAGGAAGGAACTCACGGTGTTACAGTCCAAAATTTACTGATTTGTACCCTTACCATATTTCAAATGACTGTATCTTTGCTACATTAACTGCTGCTGGAGTATTGTGCAGTCTTCTTGACGCCGTTTTTGACAACAAATATGCTACCATGGAGTCCCAAATGACAAAGTTTCTCTTTAGTCACGACTAGTTTGGGCTTGTTATGAGACATAGATTTTCACAATATACCTTCTTTTGACACTACACTTTTTAGTTTTATCTCTATTTGTAGTACTCATTGCTTCTTTTTGACCTCTGAGTGAATAAAAACTTTAAAAAAGAAAAATTGTATCTAAGAGGCTGTCTGAACTGCTTAAAGACAAAGTGATACCCTGCAAAGGATATTAAAACAAATTGCAGAGTTCCATGACCGTATAAATACAAAGAAGATCAGAGGGAGAAAAGGAACGTAAGAAGACAGTTATACAATTAGAACTAGAAGACAATGTAAGATTATCCCTTCAATCTGGAAGAATTGGTAGTGATGGTTGGTTGGGTTTTTTCTCCCCAATTTTGAACTCAAGTATGGGGTAATGGCAAAATACCTAAAGAAAATAAAACAGTAAAAATATGAATTACTCTACCTAGCATGGAAGCAAATATGAAAAAATCAAAGGAGGGAACTGGGGCCTAAATTATTTCCATGCATAATTTCTGAATCTAGAGCAAACGATTTCAAAATCTTTTAGACCACACAATAGTTCTGAAGTTATTCACACCACTCACTTCCCACATAAATAATTTCATACTTTATTACTAATATAACTAGACCATTCCCAACCTTTTTAAATACTTATATAAGAACCAACCCATCACTAACAATACGTACCTAAAAAATCTATTATGTCACAAAGATGAATTCATATTACAGAATTAAGAGGTTTATATTTCACTGAATAGTACCATACTTCTTACATATTACTATATTTTTGTTTTCAATTTTATTGACAGATTAATCTGCTGCAACTATAAAGTGGACATCTCTTATTATATGAATTCTGTACATTTCATTTCATTTCATTTTCTTCAATTATATATTAAAGTACCAACATTATATTTTTCATCAACCACATTCATTCTGGTGTAATGCTGACGAATGACATTTCATCATTTGGCATGATAAAAAACATGCTAAAGGTATATACAAGTAAGATCATGTGGGAGAAGTTCAACATGCCAGTACAGTATGCTTTTTTAACTTTTTTTTTTTTTAATTTAAAGAATTCAGATTCTAAGTAGGATCAGGATGTAAAACCAGAACATAAGACTTCCATTTTACCTATATTTTCTTCAGAGAAACAGAAGAGTATCTACAGCTTTGCATATAGGATTGGAAAGTTAGGTCTTGAACTGAGACAAAGAATTAGTATTCATATTTTGCAGAGGATACTCTTTCACATTAAATATACAGACACTCATGTATACTGAATGTCACTAGGGATTAGCATAATATTTCTATTAGTGACGCTAGCTTATCTGAGTGGCACAGTGTAGTCAAGAGCAAAGCACTGGAATGGTGAAAATGAGGTTTAAGTGTTTCTAGAATGGGTTAAGGAGGAAAAGTGACCACTTCCAGAGGCAATTATTTAACCTTAACAACTGTACTTCCAAAAAATCTTGGTCCTTACTTAACTGACTGCCCTCCCTTCCATATTCCAGTAATTTAGCCCTTTCTCATGCTGCTTATTCCAGACTCTTCAGCAAACGAAATATGAAGAACTAAAATTCTACCATGGAATCAAGAAAAATTCAAATTGCTGAGTTTTAGGATACTTGATGGTGGAAATAATCCTTGCGTATGTCAGTCATACCTTTGTTGATTTTATGTAAATCCCAGATGTTATTAGTATTGTTATTTGCTATTGCTACTGCAACTGATGATTTTGGAAAAAATTCCTTTCTTAAATGCTACATTATTAATTTCATATCCATCTTTTCCATAGTTGTTTCCAGTATGGTGTTTCCAGTCCACATAGAGGGATTCAACTCAGTGTGTCCCTGCTGTTTACATAAATGCATCAATGTCGTATGAGCAGTGCAGATTAAATTTACACAATGGATCATGCAAGGTGACTATCCCTAATGTTCTTTCCTAGAGTATAGTGTTTAGGAAGATGCTGTGACTTTGAAAGAAAACACAAAGAACAGTAACAAGATTTCATTTATAAACAGTGGAGTTTCCGTTGGAAAGATCTTTCCACAGGGAAGATCCGGTAATGCTTGTATATTTTTAAATAGAGCTACCAAGCTAAAAATATTGGTTTGAATCAATCATCATTCCTATTACAAAAGCACACTAACCTGAGAAAGGCTGAGAGTGATCAGTTGAATCCATGAGGGAAACCAAGAGAAACAAAGCAAGACAGGAGCCAGGGGACAAATTGATCAATCTTTAAAAGGTGGCTCTGGGGTGAAAAATCCTGTTTGACCTCTGACTCAATTTTTTGAGTGAAATTTTATCTGACTCAATTTTATATTTTCTAAATCTTATAGAGAAAAACCTAAAGTCGTCGTACTGCTCTGTACCCCTAGCTGAAAACAGTTGAACCAGAATGGAGAACAGTGCCACATATGTTTTTTCATTGCTTGGATATGTAATTCATATGCATATACATGTGCATAGAACTATATCACTCTAGGTATATGTTTCAAATAAGTTTTTAGCCATACTTTGAGGATAGGAAGTAAAAAACCGCTTTCTACACAAAAGGAATGAAGACTAAGCATGCTGGGTTGAAATTTGTTTCAGATAAGTGTAATACTAACTAACTTCAATAATAACATAGAAAAACAAAACATGATAATTTAGATATTAACAATACTCATGACAAAACAATACTTGGTGACAAAACATAATGTAACATATAGGTCTCATCATGCTCCGTGCCCTGTGAATGCTTTTGTGTCAAATAAAATCAAATCACAGAGTGAACTGAAACAATTTTTTTAAATCATTCAGCAGTCAAAAGAATATTCTTATTTTGGTAGAGGAAGGTCATTATCAAACATCCTCAACAATTAATATTCCTTTCCCTATGTGATGGATGACCAATCATAATCACTTGACATTTTTCCCACAGAAATTTTTTGTTTCATTTCTTCCATTATTGATCTTCAAGTGATCTGATGCACAGATTTTCACTTGACATCACCTCATCAAACAAGCAGACAAAATCCATGTCCATTACTTGCTTTCCTTACTTTATCGGTGAATCAGGTCCTCAGAAAATCTTTTTCTGGTAATTCCCTTTCCTCATTCCATCATATGAATTATTACTAAGCAATCACTAGCTTTATACAAGTTGTCTTCACACTGAAAGATAGTTCAAAGACACTATCTGCCTTTTTTGTTCACTGCATGTTTTTCTAGTGGAGAGGATTATGTTGAGTCTGTCATCATAACAATTCTCTCAACACTACTGCTGTAAGGATCTCAGCTGGCACAACATCAGTGTCTGCCACCATCCCATGTCTCATCATTTTAGCAACAGGAGTTCCTACCGCAACTATAGACCCTTTGAGGCTGTTATTTGAACATTCTTCAAACATTCTATTGATAAATTCAGACATAAGCATAGCAGTAAAATAAAAGAATGGAGTAAGTAAGAATTGGTGGTTTTTCCTCTAGAGTCTGAAAGACATGTAGGCAAAATTTAATAAAAATATCCAATTGCTACTTTCTGTTCCATACACCACTGTAAAATATATATACGTGCTTTGCATTCTAACTGTAAATCTTTACTAAATGCCCCATGGTTATAGCTTTGATCCACATTATTTCTGTTTTTTTTTTTTTTCCTTTTTGAGAGTCTACTATGAATTAAACAAGGAAAGTGAGATCTGTCATACATTAGAATCATTAGTTTTTGCAAAAGACTTGTCCAAAAAGCATTAAACAATTCCTTATAGTGAAAGCAGAAATATTCTTATTGTAATGCTAAAACCATTTTTCACTCTCTGGATAGGATTTCTATGTTCAGGAAGGAACAACAATAGCTACATCTTAATCCTATCAACATCAAGGGAATTGTGCAAGCAACAGAAATGTTACTTGCATTTTTCTTTTCATAATAACATTTCTCTCTCATATAACCAAACTACTTGTGTTTGAAGTTCATAAAATGACTAAGAGATGCTGAATAAATATGTAATTATTTAATCAGAAAAAAAAAGGCTTATATTTAAAAATGAGGGCCTCCTTTGATTATTTTTTTTCCAAATTGTTGTACTGGGAATCAGATCACAGAATCTGAGGATCATTCGATTACTGCAAATATTTTTAAGATGCAATGGTTAAGAAAAACACAAAATCCATACAGGTCATGTACAGGTCAATGTGTTAGACAGGTTTCTTTTCCAAATAAGTATTCTAAATGTACACTCTGTAAGACATTTTTCCTTTTTCTCTCCAGCATTAATTACATTGCATTTCTTGACATTGAACTATTATAGTACTTTGGAGAATACTAGCCCCTAGTAAGACCTAACAACTGTGAATTTCGAAATAGTGAAGGTACCTTTCTGAGTCATGAAACCAGGCACTGTACTCTCTGCAAGGTGCAGCATTTAGTCAGCCTTTCTTATTGGGATTTTATATGTGCATCAGCGATTCATCATTTAGTGTGAGTCCTTGAATCCCTACATACCTGACATTCCTGATCGCTGTATAGGGTTCTTGGAATTTTTCTAACTGGTGAGACATCTAAATGTTAAATTTAAATATCTTAGAAACTAAATTATATTATGAGCTGTTCCATATCCATCAAAGAGTCTAAGCTTCTCTGCAAGTCATTCGGCTCATAATTAACTTGATCTTTAAAGCTCAACTAAAAGCAATCAGGTCTGAAAATTTTATCTGATTGTACCTACTGTAAGCTCTATTCTATTTTTTAATGTTTATATTTTGGGAGAAAAATCATACCCCAGTCATAAAAATTTGTCTTTATTATATCCTTGTATTCGTGAGGAACTCATGAGGAAGGTAAATCTCTGCTTTCAAGAAATGTGTACAATATAAGACAAATCTTAATTTTCTATGTGTATGAATCCTTCCAGAAGGAAGAATTAAAATTCAAGACTGTGTGAAAATAATGTTTTAAAACTCCCAAGCACACATAGAATTTCTTTGATTTTATTCTTATTCTTTTTTTTTTTTCTGATGTTTTATTTATTTCTTAGTTTTACCTCTTATAAGCATATATTTCATCTCATCTGAAATACCTTTTACCTAAGTAGTGAATGCCTTCCAGAAGGCTGTCAGTGTTGATAAAAAGAAACGGTGATTTTAAATTTTCTGTATTCCAAAGTGACCAGATCAAAACTATGGAAAATGTTCCAAAATATTTTTTAATTTATGATAAAATTATTATTTGTATTTTTTATTGGAGATTAATTTATGAAATAGAAAATTACCTGTGTTTTCTAATTTATTTTATTTATTTATATTTTTACAACCCTAACTGATTACCTTCATAGACCCACAATGACATCTGGTGGCTACTCTGGGCTGATCTTTCAGTGATTAATATGATGAAAATTTCTAACTTAGAAATCTTTTCTTCATGAACAGAAAAGTTAACCTTGGTGAAGAGTCTGTGTAAGACAGCAGTGCCTGGTCTTTCTAGCTCATAGACAACCATTCAAGCTGCTCCATTTTGCTGTCAGTGGAAGATTAACTAATTAACTTTTCATATTAACTGCCTTCTGTGAAAGTGCCTCGTTACATTGAGAAAGTGACGGCTGAAAGACTTCAAACTTTCAAAAGCTGATAGATGAGTTTATATCTGCAACATCAGAAAGATGGAAACTAAAACTAAGAGAATGATTTACAGTCAAGTCCAAAATGACCCCTTGAACAATCTTAAGAAACCTGTTTTGTTCTTTCTCATGTTTTGGATGGATGGTAGTTATGCTCGTTAGCTAGTTGCACTTTTTTGTTTTCCTTCAGTCCTCAAATATTTTGGTCATGAATCCATTCTCATTCACTTCCCTTTCTGTAAATCTGATTTGCAATAAACCTCTTGGGTTACATATGTATACCTAGAGTTATGAAGCAAATATTAATATTAGTATGGCTGTTACGTTATCTGTATACAGATTTCTCTGACTTACACACTTTTGACTCCTTGACTATTTCTTCACTTCTTAATTTCAAGTGAACTCTTCCAGCGACAATTTGGGGATTTTTCCTTAGAAATTTACTTTCTAATACTTTGATCAAAGCACAGTGGCCATGCCCCCTCCCCTCCTTTGCTAGTTCATACATTCTGGACTGAAAATGCCTGATAAAAGTTGAGGATTCATTGCAAATATTAATTTTAATATTTTCTCAGATCTTAGATAGAAATTTATGCAGTTTCAAGGCAGTTGTATGCTTTTGGGTAGAACAGTAGCTTTCTAATTTCACATTTTGCAGAGCTACGTGCCTTCATAATATAAGTAATACCATTTCTTCTATGGTTCACTGAGGAATTGTCAGCAGCATAACTTGGTGTACTATTTGATTTTAAAGATTAAATTTTTTTACTTTCAGAAGATCATTGCCTGAAAGTACCATGTCAATTTCATAAAGGTAATTTCCTTCCCTTTGAGCTAGGTCACAGTGAACTATAAGTATATATGCACATAAACGTATATATCTCCACGTACACATTTAAAGTGTATGTTCAGGGGATTGGCATGGAATATACTGAACACAAGAGCATTGCCCATCCTTTATTAAATCTAAGATTTGTCTAGCCATGCTTGATTTTCCTGAACATTATGTGAGGTAAATCTGATGAAATGCTTGTTTATTGCTCTTCACTGAACACAGTATTACACAAGGTCTTCACTGAAGTATGGGGTATATAAACAGCTGTTTGGCTCAGAGGGGCACATGGAGGGGTCATCAGTTGGCTGAGTGGTAGGAAATGGCATTAAACCCCTTCCAGCAATGCAATGAGAGGTTCAGCAAAGGAGCTGACAGGATGGATATGAGCTGGTGAGCTCAGATTTGCCAGTAGCTGAAAACTCACTGAAGAAGGAGTCAGCATCAGACTGAAGATATGATCATCAGTTGTATCAAGAATAAACAGAAGCATGAAGTGAAGACTGAGGCAGCAAAAGGGTTTTGGCAAAAGGAGGCTGCTGGAAGGCTGCAGTATAGCAGTGAACAGAAAAAAGTATAGGCACGATGAGAGCACAGTTCCTTCAATTCCTTCACAATTGCCAGTGAGGGTGGCCAAACATACTTGTTACATACGAATCAGTGGAAATGAGTGGGAAGAATCGTGAACTCTGGATAGTTGATCTTCCCCAAAAAACTATTGCTAGCAAGATTCAAACTCTAGCTCTAACATGAATTGAACCTTGTTCTTGGTAGGAAGTTGCAGTTTTTCAACTATTACTAGTGTGCAGTTGATGGACTAGAAATTGCCAGTGTTAAGAATGACTTTCTACTGCCAGCAGTATTACACTGCTTACTGACATACTTTGAACTGTAAAGTACTGGCTTAAAAACCTTTGGCAAAAAATAACTACCCATATTTGTTATGAATAATCTCATTTCTATTAGCTGCTTACTTGAGCTGATCAGTAGCATATGAAACAATGCTAGCAAATAGCAGCAAATCATACAACCAAGTAAAATCAAATAGAATCACAGAATCAAATGTGTTGGAAGGGACTTCTGGAGGTCTTCCAGTCCAAGCTCCTGCTCAAAGATGGCCAAGTTGAAGCAGCTTTCTCAGGATCTCATCAACTGGAAATCAGAGTATCTAAAAGGATGGAGATTCTACAGCCTCTCTGGGCATTCTGTTCCAGTGCTTGACAGTATTTTGTCAGAGTAAAAAAACCTCCCTGTTCTTGCAGTTAAATTAAATTTCTGTGAAAATTTGATAGCTCACAAGTTAGTAAATGAAAAGTCATATGTATTTTTCACCAATTTACAGTTACAGTATTTTTGTTCATTTACTTAAACTGGCATCCAAAAAAGAATGAAGATAGAGAAAAATTTGTCTTGCTCTACATTTGGAGATGCCTTAGGCACCTGCTGGCAATCTTCACTAACATATGTCAGAAGGTGCCACTCTCCTGGGAGAGGTAAGAATCTAGTTGCCTCAGGCACTTTGAAATTCAGGAAATGAACAGTGTTGCACCTTGGTTCCCTAAGGACACTGATCCAGTATGCAACAACAGGCAAAAAGGAGTTCATTTGGAATTGCCGGGTTATGCAGAAAAAAGCCACCTTTTGCAGAACAGCCTTCTGCAGGGAGTTCAAACAACCAGACTCTTGACATACGTGAACTGGCACAAGCACAGGAAGGTCTTGTTTGACAGTAATTGTGCATATGTATTTTTTTAGTTTACTGGACAATAGATTGTCACTGTCAGCTGACTGGCAGCTAACATCAATTAACTCATTAGAAGCTTTTGGCTTCCCTATCCAATCTACTTACAAGTTGTAGTCAAAGAACACAGGCAGTCCTTGGCTTGCACTCCCCCTCAGGATATTGGAACAGGACCAAGAGAGTACCCTGTTAGTGCCATGATGTTTTGCCAATTACTAGGCCCGGTACAAAGGACACAGCCAGCAGCAGAAAAACAATCCAGTAAGTAGATTCTATTGCATGTAAAGGAGTCAGTATATAGGGGATCGCTGGGGGTACAAACAAGTCAGATAGATCATAAATAATAGATAACAACCCCAGCGACCCCAGGAATGACATAACATGACCTGTAATAGATGGAACAAACAAAGATACAAGGTAACCCATGGAGAAAATGGGAGACAACCAAGACAACAGGGTGATCACATACAATAGAGGTAACCCCATGTTGCCTCCCCAAAAAGCCCGAGCTTGTAGGTGCCAGACCTGACTGGGATCCAGTTGCATGAAGAGTCAGGAGGTCCTTCCCCAACAGGAAACTCTGTGAAGTGCATCCAGTTCACAGACAGACACTCCAACTCTTCCTGCAAGTGGCCCCAGCTTTTATCCCCAAAGCAGGACACCTGGCACTCATTTACCCAATGCAGGGCACCTGGGGCTTGTTTACCCAAGGGCTTTCCTTACAAGGCCGGCCACACCTTGGAGGAAAGCCAAAAGGCAAACTCATCCCCTCCTCTTAAAGGGCCATGGGAACCACCCATATGTCAACCTTAATTCAGGGCTTGGGGTTCAGACCCCAGCACTTCACATGGTAAAAGTTAGAATCAAGATTTAGATGAAGGCATGGTTTGAGGTCCCACTGCAGTCATGAATAATAGGAGTGAGGAGGCAGGAAAGAGTATGGAACTGGATTACTGTAACTCTGAAAGAGGGGGACCAGTAGTATGTATACAAACTCCAAGATAAACTGTGTTTGGGTACACCTCATCCAACCTTTTCCTCAGTAATGAGTGAGTGAAAGGCTCAGGTTCACTTCCCACACTTAAAAAGAAAAAAGATTAAGAAAAAAAAAAAAAAAGAAAAAAGGGGGAAAAATGAGAAAAAGAAAAAAAAAAAGAAAAAAGAAAAAATAAAAAAAGAAAGAATGGGATTGTCATAGCCAGCAGGTCATTTATATAGCTTTCTACAGAAGAAAGCATTCTTCCAGTGTTTCCTGTTGCATCTATTCAAGAGTATAGCCAAGAACATGAGCATTGTAAGCCTAGGCACGATGCTATATACTGCTACAGCATATACAGTATATACCCGAGAAGGCAGAGCTCATTTCTTACATTTCTGACATTTGTCTGTTGAGGATGGACTTTTGGTTTTGTTTTTTATTTTAGTTAAATAAAAATGAAGCTATAATCTTGAGATTACAGAGCACGACTTCAAGCCACTTTGGTTTCTTCCCCAACCCTTGAGGAGGTTTCTTGCAAAACACACAAATCTCTAAGAGATTTCAGAAATTATTGCACCCTCCACAGGAGACTTCTCTATACCCTAGATTTCAAAGCCTCTCCAACCTTAAAACTGTCAATTCCTTTGAAAGCAGTCCTATATCTATTCACTGTAATGCAGGTCCTAATCAGGTCACAGAATAACAGAATAGCCTTTGTTGGAAGAGACCTCTAAGATCATCAAGTCCAACCATTAACCTAACACTGCTAATTCACCACTTGTGTCACTCTAATCTTATTCAGCCTCCAAAGTTCCGAAAGGACTGCAATGGGAATAAACCTGACGGGAACAGCAGGTTTTCAAAGCTTCACCAATGGGTCTTGTGAAAAGAGAACTTGTGCCAAGCCTAATCCTAAGCATACAGAGGGAAAACAAAGCTGTCTGCCCATTTGGATAAACCCACTTCTTTTTTGGACTCCTCTTCATATAAACCTAAAACATGCTGTAACAATAGTCAAAGTAAAATCTAGCTGTGGTTAGTCTGCTGACTCATAGTCACACTGAAGAGTATGTTTCCTCTGAGACTCAATGTATTGTCAGCACAGAATCACATTTACATCACCCCTGGGAATATGCTTATTTTCCATACCTTCATTTTAATCGCTTGGGTGCAAACTGTAAATGCTGTGTTAGGACAGAATGTTCCCTCTGTTACCTGCTTCACTCCCCAGATGTTTGATACCATAATCTAAACTCAACCTTTAAAAAGAAAGAGTGAATAATAGAATTCATTAGACTTTATTGCTATTGTCCTGTGGTGCACAAACTATCCTTTTATTACTTTCTTGATTACAACAAGATTGCGTTTGTCTGTTGTATCAAAGTTAATGATCCAACAGTGTTAATGGAATTGCTAACAGCTAATAAAAGTTTTATTAAGTAATGTATGCAATTAAATAGCGTCAATTAATGTATTTATGTCTTGCTGATAATAGAAGTGTTCTGCCATCTACAATGAACATCTGTCATGAGTAAGAATTGCAGAAATTTCATACTACTGCATCTTTTTAGTAATACAATTGACCATGATCAGAAGAGAAAGAGCAAGGTAAAATAAGCAATGATACACAGACCTGAAAAATGTGAATACTGTGTTACTAGAATCATGTTATTGATTTGGTCTTGAACATGCAATTTATAAGCAGCTTCAGAATAAACTACTGAAAAGGAAGTTTATGAGCTTAAAAACTAATGAAAAGTATGCATTGGACACTTGCAGTGTTATACTATATATTTAGAAATGTAATATGTGAATCCATATGGCCTGAATTAAACATATAGTGCTGCTTATGACTGGAACTTCAGTGTGTCCCTAGCAACTAAATAAAAGAATAAAACCAATAGAAATGGCATAATAAAGACATAATACATAATTAATAGATGTGGAACAAATAGGTGAAAAGTCACTGATTTAGGATCCACAGGTCAGTTGCACTCTGCTGTGTGGCTGTAACTCATTGTCACTTAATTGGCCTCCGGCACACATACCAGTCAGTATACTTCCTACCTACTCGATTATCCTAGCGAAAACAGTGGATGGTAATTCCAGTGTCAAGTGAAGTTCTGCTGATCAATCAGCCTGATGACACCGAAAGAGGTGTGAATGTCTTTCTGAGCTAGCCAGGCCCGCCCGGGGAAGTGTGTAGTGCCTCAGCCCATCATAGAGTATAAAATCTGAGCAACCAATAAAATGACCTTAGGAGAAAGTAGAGAACTTGAGCAAGCTTCAACTTACATACTCCTCCCAGCAACGGAGGAGGCCCAACTTTGCAACAGTGAGCGTACAGACACTGGTAATGGGATTCACATTTGTATTGTGATCCAACTGTGTATTGCAATTGCTATATTGTGCTTATATTGTGACTTCAATATTCTGCTGTACCACGCTGCTAAATCAAAACGCTGTGTAGAGTCGAACATCTTTGAATAAGTAAATTTGGTATTAAAACATTAAACTCTTCCTGTGTGGAATATTGTTCTGCTTTGAATTAGAACAGAACCAATTCTTCTTTCAGTGACTTTACTTTTCAGTTAAAGAATCTGTTCAGAGAGTGTTACACCCTGACATAACCTGTCACAGTTATGTAGAATTATCTAAACTGGAAATTTCTGTGCTCAGTTTGCAAACAGGCAAATGTATGCATGTCTCTTCTTGATTCGATTGAGACACCTACCTCTTATTCATGATTTAAGTTATTATATGCAGTATTTCTTCCATTTCTAGATGGTGTGTAACACAACACACAGCTAAATTAATGTGGTTGTTTAGCACACTGGTTCAAATACCATGAGTTTTCTGTTTCCTCTAGCTCTTTATCAAGCCAATGCTTGATCATTACTAACCAAAAGCTTGTAAACCCTCTTTCAAATAAGCAAGTGGGAGAGCTCTGAAATCATTTGTGTCTCTTCTGAAATAATAGTACCAGCCAAACTAGGTAAAACATTCTAGTAAAAGAACTCATTAATATCAGGAAGATATAAAACTTTATTCCTGTTACACTTAGTTCTAAATTCCTTAGATCTGATTTATGTGTATTACAATTTGTTGCATTTACTTTTTTCTTATATTATGCCAAAACAGCCATTCTTACTTAGATTCAGCATTACAAGATGAACTTTTATTTTTATACACCAACGTATTTTTCCATAATTATAAATCTAGAATGTTGAAGTTTAAATCCATGGTAATAAAACATTAGGCAAATGAAACATAATATCAATTTTAAATCAAACAAAGTGAAAAATATTGAACTCTCTCAGGACCAATAACTAAATAACTCTTAGGATTGTACTGTTCAAGTTATTAAAACAAGCCTATACTGTATCGCACATCACTGTGAAAAGATATTGTGCTTTCATGAATATTTTATTTGAATCTCTGACTTGTAAGATGAAATGTCTATTCCATAAACTTTTCAAAGGAGTACTAATTAAACTAAAAGTCCTGCACAAAGCAAGCTTTTTGTTATGAAACGTTGCTTCGTCCCCACCTTGTGGAAATTTTCTACATAGACTATTACTTAGTTCAAAAATAAATTTTTTGGTATGATCTGAATCATTTCAGTAATGTAACTGTAATATGTAACATATCCATAGGGATCCTCTTAAATTCATCTTGTCGTGGAGTTCATAGCTTCAAGAATTAGGTTTACATTTATATCAGCCTTAGCTGAATGTGTTTATCGGAATAACCAGAAAAGGGAATGAGAGAGAAAGAGAAGAGAGGATATCGCAGTATCAGAGCAGGTAAAAATCCAGATTCAAGTTTTGTTCCAAAGATTATTGAATCCAAACTTGAATCTGAATCATAGATACTAAGAGATAAACCGAGCTCAACTGATATTGTAGGATAATGTAGGACACTGTGTATTTCTGAGAATTAATCCTGTCCATCCTCAAAACAATTCACCGAAGCACTGAATAGTTCATTTATAAAAAAAGAAACTGGAACACGGAGAAATAATTAGAGAAAAAAAATTCTTACCTTGATCTGGAGGCAAGAGTCCCACAGTGCAAAACTTGTTTAACTGACAGCTCCCCTGTAAATCCCTCTTCTCCCAATTATCTTCTGGCACTGAAAATATATTTTCCTCTGGTATTTAATGGTTTGGAAATGAAGGCAGAAATACATACCTAGAGTGACCCCCAGGATCACTGCATTTGGTTCTTTGCTTTTATAAAAGAATACCATAGAATAATTTCAAAACCACTATTACGTTCTCTTTAAAAGTATACTATTTTTTTCCTTCTATTTTCCCATTAGAAGAATATTACAGAAAATCTTTACACTAAAGTTTTGGGATATTTATTTTTTTATAATTTCCAGCCTAAACCCATGATGCTTAACTTTTACTTATTTATTCTTTTACCAGTGTTAGCTAATAGATTAAAGAACTTTCTCCTTCCCTAGTGTTCACTGTCACACAAGTCTTCTGTTACAGACAAGAACCATAACCCATTAGTTTTTGCTTTGCTGAATATGTCAGTCTCTTTATGCCCTCTTTTCCATTTACCTGGTCATCTTTGAAATATTTCCACGCATTTTTGATAAACTGCTTTGAACTACACACAGTGTTTTAGCTAAGACCTTACACAAGGTACTTCTGATATATTAAAGCATTTATTCTTAGTTAACATGACAACAGTATCACAGCTCTGCAGAAACTCTGTCTACTCTGCCTGCATTCAGAAGAGATCAACATATTTTTTTTCTTGAATTCTTCTGTTTGCCCTTACTCCATTGGCAAAAGCTATTTCTTGATGTGGAACAGAAGAGAAACAACCAGCTGTAGAACGAGAGAAGGGGGTTTCGAATTCACTTTCAGCTAATAAAATACCATATTTTAAATGTTTTTTTTCCTAATCTTTGTTTAGCGTGGTTTCAAATCCAATGTAGGGAGTAAATATGGCATTGCTTATTTTCAAGTCTACAAAAGAGAAGTAATTTTGCTAGTCAGGTTTAGAAAAATAAAAAAGACTGAAATAGTAGTCTTAATATTTTTGTAACAGATATATTTTTCTGCTATTTTTTACATGCTATTTTTCATTTCAACTTAGGGACAAATTACCAAAAAAAAAAAAGTGGCTTTTTTTCTGACTTCAGTGAGAGACAGTGTTTTACTTCTTGTCTAAAGCTTTCCACAAGATTTTGAATCTCCTGCACTAAGCTAAATCTTAATGGAAAAATGTCAAACCTTTCAAAAGCACTACTGAGAACATGAATTACTGACACAATAAATGCTAACAAAAGACTGTGTAAACAAATAAACAAATAGAACAAGGCAAGGGACCACCACCTCAACGGGAGCCTAAGTAGTAGCACAGGCTGGCCACATCCCTACTGCATAGCTCAGGACTGTGTCTCCCCTCCAGCCTCTGTGTGGTATCTTTACAGTTATTTTTTATAATTTTTATTTTCTTTAATCATTTAAATTTCAGAGTGAAAGAGATAAAATGAATGATCTATTGTAATCTGTCAGAATGTTTTTACGTGGGAAACTGAGGATAGGTATGACAGACTTTATATGTAAACATGTAAAACTAATGGCAAACGACAGGCCAAACCTGGCACAATCATCTCATCCATTTTGCTTAGCACACACCAAACCAAGGAACTTACCTTGGTATTATCTGAAAATGTAACAGTTGACAAACTGGGTAAGCAACTATGAAAACGAACGACCAGATGTTCAGTGCTGAAGTTCAACTTTCACCTTAATCAGAATGTTATCTTAAGGTCAAAACGTATAAACTGGCTTCCTGTGGGATATTGTTATTACATTTTCAGATATGGAAGATAAGTACTTCGTTGATGCACAGCTATGTATGAGCACAACAAAACATCAGTGCTGGGTGCAGTGCTGCTGACAGAGGACATTAGAAACTTGGGGCTTAGGCTTGTAATAATTCTCTGATGCATCAGAATACCAGTGATCTTAATTCCTCTGATTTTTTGTTTGGGTTTTTTTACATGTAACAGCAAACACCTAGTTTTTCTTTCCTCTTTTTCTGTGGTGAACCTCTAAAACCATATTTTAGCTGCCTAAATCTGCAGAAAATCTGAAAGGAGCTCTGGTAGGCCTTTCCCAAACCACCAGAACCAGTGATCTGGAGGGAGCCACATGCTAGTTTTTGCTTTGTGGCAGGGAAGTGCTGTTGGCACACTTCTCTGCCTTACAGAGCTATACAGAAGCCTCTTGTTTTTATTCTTCAGTTGCTTGAGTTACTATCCTGCTAAGGGGAGGGAAAGATCCCTGCTTCCATCTCTTCTTGACTGAGGAACTGTGATGTCTTCAGTCCAGTTAAAGCAGCATTTTGACAGCTGTCTTTATTTATTTATTTATTTATTTTTAATGGCACAGCTGTGTGCATTCTTTTATGTGGGTGTGTAAGCATGAGATTTGGGGAGCAGCAGATATGTAAGCATATGTAGAGCAGAGACCTAAATGGTTCTCCAGCTGACCTTCTGGCATAGCACCTAACACCATGAATTTTTTTCTCATGAGTATTTGCCCAGATAAAAGGTCAATATACTTAGCATAACATTGCCATTTTTACGTCATTATTAAATTAGTAAGAAGGGGAGGATTTGGAATCCTCTCTCAGTCTTGCAAACAAAATTTCCTGTACTTGCTTAAAAACTGCATCATATACTAAATATTTTCTCCTTGTTTAAAGACTGTTTAGAAAGTACAATATTACAAAACTAATTCAATGCTGTGGGTAACTATTCCAGCCTTTCTATGTGGCAACACCAGATGGCAGCAAGAGATCTGTTTGTAGCCTTCAGACCAAAAAAAAAAAAAAAAAAAAAAGAAGTGGTTACAAAACATAATTCAGTAGGTAGCCAGTTATTTTCTACTGGAGTGACTCCTCTAATGAAAATAATTTCTTCCAAACAAAACTGTTATTTTAGGAAACATTCTCCAAATGTTTTTGGTTGAAACCGAAATAAAATGGTTTGGTTTAGTTCTACCTAACCTGAAGCTACCTGACAGCTTTAATTTCCAACTGATTTGAAAAATCCTGAGATGTTATGCTGGTTCCTTTGAATAACACTTTGGGGGAGAGATAATGTGAGCCTTCACAGTCTCCTCAGCTAAGCTCACTCCTGCTCTGAAATGTGTGAGAGCACCTGCACTGTGGGCCAACCAGCTCTGATGGCCAAGTCTGCATTGCACCATGGCAGCCCTGCAAGGAGATACTGAAGTCTTGGCTTATTCATGTGAGGAGAAGCAAAAATAGTTTAATGACTGAATAAAATATTGCCATTTCAGAATTTCTGAAACAGAACGCAATATAAATACAGAAGGATGTGTCCACACATTGCAGAAGCCAATGTGGTTTTTGAGAGTTTTTTTCTTTTTAAAAAATTTTTTTTGAAATTTAAACTGTTCATTCAATTTGCACACACTGAAACAATAACATTTTCTGAATTTTGCTGATTTCTGGCTTCCACTTCCCTCTGCCTATTTTAGTATCCTCCAGCTAGTCTGAACAGCCCTTACCAAAATAGACCAGAAACACTTGTGAGGCACTAGGCAATCTTTCATCTGTTACATATCTAATATTTGTATTGCACAACATCCTAAGGCCAGCACCTTCTGAAACTAAAAGAAAACACTGTACTTAATTTCCTTGGTTTTGTTATGTTTTTCTTTTTCACTACCATCGTTATCTTCATAATTAAAAAAAAGATAAATTACCAGTAAGTGGTACAAGCCTAATCACACA